>CM076594.1:11245000-12605000 GCA_038430175.1 Ficus hirta | reverse complement strand
AACAGGCTGTGGAACTGCCAAAGATTCGGTCAGAAGATCAATTAGCTGATATCCTTACCAAAGGAGTATCCAATAGGGTGCTCTCAAAGTTCTTAGACAAGTTGGGCATGTGTGACATCTATGCACCAACTTGAGGGGGAGTGTTGAGATTGTCAACGTTTTTTTGTAAAATAGTCAATTGTTTTTATTTCCTTATATAGAGATTGTATAGGTGTGTACAGCTCATAGAGATTGTATAGGCAGATTTCTAGGGAGCTAATTCAGGATTCTAGTCCTATATGTACACTGTATTTTATCAGTCAAGAGGAATATAGAAAATCAGTTTATTATCATCCTAGTTTTCTTAATTATTCCAAATGAAATAAGAGAACACAACACAAACACATGTAATTATCTCTTTTATTTCATCCAAAACAAAAAACAAAAAAAAAAGTCCTTAATTTTAACTTTTACCTTTTTTTTCCCCCCTTTATTAAAGAGATGAAAGGACATAACACAAACGCCTGTAATTAGCTCTTTTCCTCCAGGAAAAAAAAAACCCTGGTGATTTATACTTTTTAGTTCACTTATCACTTTGTCTTTTTCGATAACTTTTACACACTTGCTTGACGTCCACATCTTTCAGTTTTTACTTTCATTTGTTATTCATTTTAGACAAATGGACTTCCACAAATTTTGTTAACAAAATTAACGGACTTTCGTGAATTAAAAAAAAATTACGTTGAAATTTCCAGCGCCGCCGGACCCAGGAAAAAGAAATTAAAGAAAAACAAACGTCAGGAAATAAAAGAAACTGTTATGTAAATTTCAAATTACTATTTTTTATTCCAAACTTATCAATCGATCTCAGTTTGTCTTACAAAATAATAATAATAATAATAGTTTGACCTAAAAAGATTTAACATATAAATAAAGTCAAAATATCTTTTGGAAAGAAAAACGAAACCATTGAACACAACATTTTTTTATTATCTCCTGCGTTAAACATGCTCTGCTGACAAGTTTTGACCAGTCTGTTTGTAATTACTTGAAGTTTATATATAAATGTGTGTGTGTATATGCTTACAAAATACAAAAGGAGTGGCTATTAAAAGCGGTTGTTTACAACTGAAGGAGAGCTCCATTGAAAAGTTTTGCTTCAGCAGAGAACAACTAACTCCATATTTTTCTGTGGTAACTCTCTCTCTCTCTCTCTCTATATATATATATATATATATATCTGTCTCTCTCTCTCTTCTTTTATTTGAGTGGTGCTTGTTTGAGCAACAAATGAAGATATATTGTGGTCATTTTACTGTATTGGTGGTTGTAATCCTTGATTTTATTAACACACCAGGAACTATATATTTTACATCAATTGGTGGTGCACACCCCACTTAATGTAAATGTCATGAAATTGTTTGAGTTTAGTCAACCACTAATGGAGGTAATTAATTGTGTTCTGATGTTTTAGTGTTTGCCACGTATGTCCACACTTTTTTTTGAACTTTTTTTTTCCCCTAATTTTTACTTACTGAAATTTGGTTAATGAGTTGTGATTTACTACATAAAGATTGTGTCATACATATTGCATTAAATAGCCTGATAATTATATATTAATTTGGTTCTGCTGTTGATACAACTACTTAAATTTGGTGGGATCTTCCGTAATGAGAAGAACATATAGGTGATTATTTTTGTGAGGTTAATTTCCTAGTAATGGTAGTCAAGGAATAAAGCTTTTCTTTCTGGTGTTTACCAAATCTGTTAATCTGCTTAAACCGTTCAATCCAACTAATGGACTGGTAATGGATTAACCAAATCCAAAGGTTACGGATTGTTGTTCGGATTGAAGCCCAATACATGTAATTTGATCTGGGAACACCCCTAGTTTTCACTATTCTGCCTAAGAAGTTTTTTGTTCTATTATCCATGACAAACCGGATAAAAAGTTGTTTTTGGAACTCTGGTTCATCTTGTTCTTTCCAGCATTTATTTGGTTAAAAAAAAAAAAAAAAGGCTCATCAAAGTGTTCTATCAAATGCAAAATAGTGTTGTTATAGTTATGTCTCAATTCACTGATTTCCCTGCTTTGGAATAAGGTTTTATTTTTCCATTCCAATTGATTTCAGGAATTCAGGGATGTTCATAAAGGGAATTGCTCTAGTTCTTTTCATTGTTTTGCTGTCGTGGGCATACCAGGCAGCACGCCCTCCGCCTCCGAAAATATGCGGGTCCCCAGGTGGACCTTCCATTACTGCTCCAAGAATAAGGCTTAGGGATGGAAGGCATTTGGCATACAAGGAATATGGTGTCCCCAGAGAAGAGGCTAAATATAAGATCATCTACTCTCATGGCTTTTCTTCCTGCAGGCATGACGCCTTCATTGCAACGACAGTCTCTGGGGTATTGTTTTATATATACATATATGTATGTATGGTCATAAATGTGTTTGTGTTTGTGTTTTTGAGATTTGACCTGGACATGAATTTCTCAGGAGTTTATTGAAGAGCTAGGAATCTATGTAGTGGCGTTTGATAGACCAGGCTATGGAGAAAGTGACCACGATCCTAACAGAACCATGAAGAGTTTGGCTTTGGATATAGAAGAGCTTGCTGATCAGTTGGGCCTTGGAACCAAATTCTATGTGATCGGCTATTCCATGGGTGGCCAGGTCATATGGGGTTGCCTTAAGTATATCCCCAACAGGTAAGGCGGGGACGATAGTTCTCTTCGGTTGTTGTTCATGTTTATGTGTATGAAACTCGGTATATATTTGTGTTTGGAACTGAATGGCCTCCGAAAGTTGAAATGTGTATAGAGAAGGAGCAATCCGTTTTTTAAGACATTTAAATTTGCATGTCGCATGTGAGATATGTGTTTTTGTTGTTTGAAAGGACTTTCGTTTATCGTGGAATGGAGAAACATTGTTGGATTTTGCTTTGTTCTCATGTATTGTTGCTAATATGAAAAATTCAGGGAACGACCAAATTATTTCCACAAAACTTTTCTGATGTCTTTTTTTTTTTTTTTTTTTTGAATGCTATACAACAACGATTACTCAAGTTTTCAAATTCAATCAAAATTTGATGTTTGTGACCTGGCCAGGCTTGCCGGAGCTGGACTAATTGCTCCTGTGATCAACTATTGGTGGAAGTCTTTCCCAGCTAACTTGTCCACAAAGGCCTATTACCAACAACCGCGACAGGATCAATGGACGCTCCGAGTTGCTCATTACATACCATGGCTTACCTACTGGTGGAATACTCAGAAGCTGTTTCCTGCATCCAGTGTTATTGCACTAAAGCCTCATATATTTTCTCCTAAAGATTTGGAAATCATCATGGAAATGCTTTCAGTTCCTGACCCGGAGAGGATGAAACTCAAGGTATAATATTTCAATCCGAAGAATCATAGGACTCAAACTCCAACTTCCATAGGAACCGTAATATGTTATGCTACACTAGGAATATACTAGAAATGCTATTTCATTTTTAAAATGGTAGAATCATTTTTATTTTTATTTTTTTTTTATTTTCTGGCTTATTTCTTTCATGTTTAAAGTCATCAAGTTGATACTTGTTTCCTTTTCCTCTGTGCAGCAATACGTCACACAGCAAGGAGAATTTGAGTCCTTCCATCGAGACCTGATGGTTGCATTCGGGAAATGGGAATTCGATCCAATGGAAATGAAGAACCCTTTTCCAAACAATGAAGGTTCTGTCCATCTATGGCAAGGTGATGAAGATAGGCTTTCCCCGGTTATTCTGCAACGCTTAATTGCGAATAAACTTTCATGGATTCAGTACCATGAGTTCCCGGGCGAAGGACACTTATTTCCATTTGTCAGGGGAACGGCTGAAGCTTTGATGAAGAAATTTCTGATAGGGAAGAAGTAGCCTGCTTTTGTACCAAAAAAAATCCCCCATCTTTTTTCTTCTCATGTTGAGTCATAAAATGATGCATCATTATTTGCCACACTCGAGTTTATTAGAGCAAATTCTGATAGGTTGTTGCAAGAGTAAGAATGTGTTAACTGATGCAGAAATAAATGTCTTGTCTTTTCTGTTTTCTCTGTTATTTTCTAGTGTGAAATAGATTTCTTCATCCTCCTTTCTAGGTCCAAATATTGATGGTAACTGAGACTTGAAAAAACCAATAATCTGTTAAAAGAGTTTAAGAAGCCACGTACAAACTTCCAGCTAGAAGCAAGTAGCAATAAATTAAAGCCCAATGAACCCGTAATCTTAGCTTGCCTTTGAAAAAAATGTTTGAAATGAAAATTTGAGGTCAGATTTAGTTGACTTTTCAAAAACTAGTTATAATTTTTATTAAACTTTTTTGAAATAGACAAAAACTGAAATAAAAAACTTAAATCCAAACATTTGTTCCAAGTGCAAGCTTAATCTTAAGGCTTTGTTTGGCATTCAAGTTTAACTCCAACTAAACTGTACTTTTTCATCTTAATTTTTGTCTTCTTCTAAAAAGTCAACAAAATTTATAATTAGTTTTTGAAAAGTTAACCAACTTTAACTTAAAAATTTTATCTTCAACCGACGAACTAAATACAAGATTAATAACTATATTAAAAGGGAAAGACTCATGTAAAAATAATTTAAAAAAAAGAAATTAGAAAAAAAAATACCCTTCTAAGGGCACGACGTCCGGGGGGGGGGGGGGGGGGGGGGGGCCTCATCATCGGTTTCTGGGTGGGCCGGCGGCCGTGGGGGGGTGTGGGGGGCATTCTCGTCGTTGGGGAGGGGCTGCTAATGGTCGGGGGGAGCGGGGGCGCTTTGGCTCGGGGTCGAGGGGTGGGAGATTGGGTCGCCATGGATCTGCTTGGTGGGGGGGGGGGGGTTCCTCGCCGGGTCTGGGCACGCGGGGTGGGGAGGAACTCCTACTGGGGCCTGGGTGAGCGGGGTGTGGGGGAACTCCTGGCCTAGGGATGCGATTTTGTAGGTTGGGAGCCGGTGGGGACCCGAAGGTCACTAGGGGAAGGGGATTTCACAGTCACCGAAGAGTGGAAGGTTGGCGGCGATGGTGGAAGGTCGGCGGGGGGTTCGTGGAAGGGTTGGGGTTTATTTTATTTTATTTTTTGTTTTGAATTTTTTTAAATCTTAGTTTATAATATTATGAGCTCAGGTAAAAATACCAAGAAATCTCTTCCATAACCTCTCTTTTCAATTTTCATATCATTTAACTTCAAGAGAAGATTGTCACCTTATCAGTTTTCAAGGTAAAATACTAGTATACTACTAGCTTTCAAGATTAAAGTTTTAGCTTGTATTTGGTTCGTCAATTGGAGATGAAAATTTTAAGTTGGAGTTGGTTAATTTTTCAAAAACTAGTTATAAATTTTGTTGACTTTTCAGAAAAAGACAAAAACTGAGATGAAAAAGTACAGTTTAGTTGAAGTTAAATTTAAATGCCAAACAAAGTTTTTAAACTTGTGATGAAATATGTTTATTTTCCAACTACTAATTCCTCATCACAAGAGTTCAAGAAAGCCTCCAAGCCCTCAAAAGAGCCACAAAATCGATCAACAACACTAAGGTATACGTTTTTCCACAAACTAGCAAGTTTTAAAAGTTTCAAGGGTTTTC
The DNA here is from genome assembly GCA_038430175.1 of Ficus hirta. NCBI lineage: Eukaryota > Viridiplantae > Streptophyta > Magnoliopsida > Rosales > Moraceae > Ficus > Ficus hirta. The sequence goes on along the minus strand of CM076594.1, from coordinate 12,599,418 downwards.
CTGGAAAATGACGTTTCTGCCCTCAGAGGGTAAAATGGTAATTTCACAAGGCTAGGAATGTCGGTTCAGTCCGAGACTTCACAGTCAAGAGTAAGGGACGAAAATATGCTATGTGTTAAATTTTCATGAGAAATGGACTTAAACTGACGAAAATACCCTTTATGGGTCAAAACGTAAATATAAAAATTTTATGGGTGAAAGTGAAATTTATGAAAATTATCATTTTAGGGGCTAAAATGCTAAAATAATTAAAAGGGGGTTAAATTATAAAATTGGCAGACCTGAGATGAAGTAAGTGTTTTTTTCTAATTTAAGGACAGTGTGCTAAGCCAATAAGTTGGGAAATTAATATGGTTAAGTTTTGGTTTAGGATTGAGCCATTAAAAGACAAGTGAAGGATTTAAATCTAAAGAATTTTGGTAAGTGTGGTTGAAAATGTAAATAAGGTGTAATAGGCCTTTTTGGACTGCTTTTGATGCTACAAGCTTGGTATTACGGCCTTGGGAGGTGTTAAGTTAAAATGGGCCTCATTGGGCTTAATTGTAGAATGGAAGATATTATAATGAGTGTTAATAGATAAAATAAGTAATGATTCAATTAGTTAATTATTTCAATAATTATTAACCAGTTAATAATTATTATTTATTCAAGAAAATTCAAGAGAAATTATTTTAATATTATCTCGCAACTAACTAATAATTAATTAATTATTGACTAATTAATATTTAATAATGTTGATTAATTATTAATTAAATAATTAATAATCAATTAATTATGAATCGAGTATCATATAATTATGGGTTAATTTCATTTTTAGCACTTGTGGGAAAAATTATATTAAAATCAGCACCATTTTTTTTCCCTTCATTTCTAGCACCGTCACGTCACCGCCCACTTTTTAGGTTGATGTATAAAGACATATATGCCCTCAACCAAACCCTAATCTGAATTTTTTCCCACTTTCCCGCCCCCCTCACCCCCTTCCCTCCATCTCCATCCCGACAATATATAACTCACAGTACCCAAAAATTAGAACTTTTTTTTCCCTCATTTCCTCGATTTTCTCTTAGTGAAGCCTCAGGAATCCTCTCTGCACTATTACCCACTGATCGATACTCACTCTAAGTCCAACAAATCGAACCACATCGTCGTTCACTCTGTTAAAACTGTCCGTCCCTATCCTCGTCACAATTGACCCGAATCTGCGAGATCTACTTCAACTCCATTTGAGTAGAGATCTTCCCACTTCCAATCAGCCAATCTGAGGTAATAGTGGTTGTTATTTGGTTTTATTTGTTAATATTTGCTTCCAACCAGACGGTCATTATCATTGTGACCAGTATTAAAAGAACTGGTCATTTTCATATTGACCATCTGGTCATTATCGTTGTGACCAGTTCTGAGATATAAAGTCAACTTTCTATATAAAAAAAAAACGGTCATTTTCATATTGACCATCCGGTCATTTTCATATTGACCACCTGGTCATTATCATTGTTAGCAGTTTTGAGATATAAAGTCAACTTTCTATATAAAAAAAAATGATCATTTTCATATTGACCATCCGGTCATTTTCATATTGACCATCTGGTCATTATCATTATTAGCAGTTCTGAGATATAAAGTCAACTTTCTATATAAAAAAAAAATGTCATTTTCATATTGACCATCCGGTCATTTTCATATTGACCATCTTGTCATTTTCATATTGACCATCAGTTCTGAGATATGAAGTCAACTTTCTATGTAAAAAATAACGGTCATTTTCATATTGACCATCCGGTCATTTTCATTTTGACCACCTGGTAGTTTTGATATAGAAAGTCATCTGTCTATAAATAAAAACTGGTCAATTTTCACATTGACCATCCGGTCATTATCATTGTGACCATCCGGTCATTATCATTGGGACCAGTTTTGGGATACAGAAGACAACTCTCTCTATATAAAAAAACATGTCATTTTCATATTGACCATCCGGTCATTATCATTGTGACCAGTTTTGGGCTACAAATGTCAACCCTCTCTATATAAAAGGCTGGTCATTTTCATAATGACCATCCGGTCATTATCATTGTGACCAGTTTTGTGATAGAAATAAGTCAACTCTGTATCCGTCATAATTTTTCCTTTCTTTGTAATCGTCCAAATAAACCTTTATTGAATAACTTGTTGCTGTTTCATTCAGGAATGGATGAGGTGTGTGTTTTCGTCAAGTATAATGGTCAATGGGACGGTACATTGAGATATGTTGGTGGCGAAATGAAGGGAATATTGGTGCCCGAGACCGCAACATATGTTGGTCTTATTGAGTTGGTCAGAAGTGCAATTGGAATTCGGGGCCCAGCAAAGACTATAGTCATGAGATACGGTGTTGAACCTGGAATGCCTCTTGTCAGGATACAGTGTGATGCTGACGTTAAATTCTACATACAATTGAAGAAGAAGGATGTTCATGTGCTTAGTAAATTTCCAATTACGATCGATGCATTTGATGAGTCTGCAGCGGAAGCAAGGCCACCGGAGGTAGGGGAAAGCAACCACATAGACGTTCAACGTTCTAGGGAGGGTGTACAGAGTGATGAAGCCATGCAACATGTAGATGACAGTAATCTGATCATCCTTCCTTCTTCTCCTCGTATCCCTTCTCCCACAATAGGTCTGGATTCACACACTGAATATGGAATTGAAAATCAACATCAAGTATTGAACAATGACTTATGCATGGCCCATGGTGATTGTAATGCCGGGGAATTGAATGTTGCGGATGATGCTCGTCATCCGAACGAGGATAGTGTCGCAGCAAGTATTGGAGCCCATTCTATTGCCAATAATACTACATCTCAAACAACTAATGTACCAAGCAGTGACAGTGTATCCAACCCAATAGTTGTGAATGATTTTACACCTGTCACAATGCGCAGAAATTGTATTTTTGAGAACAAAAAGTTACTGCAATACCATCTTCATCACGATGCCATGAGTAAACACTACCAATTCAAGGTAAAGAGGTCGAACTCTACTCTATTACATGTGATATGCATAGATAACGAGGGCTGTCCATGGCAATTGCGTGCGACTAGGATGAGAGGTAGTGAAATGTTTGTTGTGAAGAGATACGACGATGTCCATACTTGTTCAATCGACATCATTCAAGGTCATCATCGTCAAGCCAAGAGTTGGATGATTGGGGAGTGTGTTAAGGCAAAATACTTGGATCCGACTAGTACCTCATATAGACCTCGAGAAATAATGCGCGACATGCATGTCGAATTTGGAGTTTCTTTCAATTATCTTAGAGCATGGCGAGGGAAGGAAGCTGCATTAACAAGCTTGAGGGGCGATGATGCAGAGTCATACAATGGTATTTTTCCTTATCTTGTTATATGTTCATGACTGACATTATAACTATTATATTTACGACATGGTAATGATTATTTAATAATTACAGTTTTGCCCGCGTGGGCTGAAATGGTTAAGAAGAAAAATCCTGCATCCGACATTCACATTGAGACAGACTCAGGGAATTGTTTACAATACTTCTACATGTGCTTAGCTGCTTCGAAGAACGGTTGGCCTTATTGTCGTCCAGTAATTGTGGTTGATGGATCAGCATTAAAGGCCAAGTTTGGAGGAATGCTTCTTGCAGCATGCGGTCACGACGCAAATGGCTCCATCTTTCCACTTGCATTTGGTATCGTTCCGTCAGAAAGCAATGAATCATGGCTATGGTTCTTCGAGAAGCTAAGGGATTCAATCGGCACGCGAGAGTCTCTTGCTATTGTGGCTGATAGGCATAAGGGTATCGAATATGCAGCCAACATCGTGTATCCAGATGCTGCCTTCGGGATATGCGTCCAACACTTGGCTGCAAACTTGAAGACAAAATACAAAGATTTCAAAGGTCCTTTGAAGACCTATTTTAACGGTGCAGCGAGGTCGTATCTTCTAAGTGAGCACCATCGTCATATGGAATCCATCCGTAGTCGTAACCCCGACATGCACCGATACCTTTTGCAGGCCGATCCTACAAAGTGATCGCGAGCATACTTCAACGGACGGAGGTATGCAATCATGACTACCAACATTGCAGAGTCATTGAACAATGTGGATCGGAAAGCCAGGTTAATGCCAGTTGGATTCTTAGTTGAATGGTTGAGGGAACTACTACAAAGATGGTTTGTCGAGAGACGTGAAGAGGCCCTGAAAATAACATTGAAACTGGCCCCAACGGCATAGAATTTGATTCGCACAAATTTCTCATTAGGACTAACAGTAACGGTATGTGATAACGACCACATCAAACATAAAATACGGTATATGCCAAGTTTTTTCTTAAACTTAATGATATCGATGGCTTACAATTCCCTTTGTTACAGCCGCGGCCAGCTGATCAGTTTGAGTACGCCGTCACCAACAATGCTGGCCAAATATGGATTGTCGATATGAGCGAAAGGACATGTACGTGCAGACGATTTCAGGTCGATCAAATCCCTTGCCCTCATGCAATGGCAGTTTGTAACCAACGACGAATAGATCCATACAATTATTGCTCGAATTACTACACGAAAGATTATCTTTATGGTTGTTATTCGTCTGTAGTCCATCCTATTGGCAGCGCAGATGGCTAGGATGTTCCTGAAAAAGTGAGGTCGCAAATTGTGAATCCTCCCAAAACAAAGCGTGGGCCCGGAAGGCCACGGGTTAGAAGGATTTTGTCCCAAGGAGAAGAACATGAGTCTGTTCGGTGTGGTAGATGTCATGGTTATGGACACAACCGACAATCCTGTACTAATTCAGTTCCCTTAAGAATACGTCCAACAAGGTCGAAGCAATCGATCAGCACTCCCAGTTCATAATTATGTTGTTTATAACAAAGGTTGCACAATTGACCCCTCTCAATATATTATGACTTTTAGCACTCCTGTGATGTAAGTATGTGGAAATAGGTGTCGTCACAAAAAACGGTCATACTATCATATTTACCGTCTGAAAATGACAACATGCTCCTCAAAACATTACATGGCCAGCAAGAACAAAAATATCTTCAAATAATAAAACCGGTCATAACAGTGATGACCACCCGGTCATCACAGTTATGACCGTCTGGTCATATTGTGAAACAAATGTTAGCTTGGTCTTTTTTTTTAACTTTTATTTTATTTTTTTGATTATTTTCCACAATGAATGTTATTTTAGAAGAGTAACTAATTCGTGGTAATTTTCATCACATGTAACGTTAGATCAAAAAATTCCCTTAACATAACGGGCACACGGTCATCACAGTGATGACCACCCGGTCATCACAGTTATGACCATCTGGCCCTATTGTGAAACAAATGTTAGCTTGGTTTTTTTTTTAACTTTTATTTTATTTTTTTGATTATTTTCCACAATGAATGTTATTTTAGAAGAGTAACTATTCGTGGTAACTTTCATCACATGTAACGTTAGATCAAAAAATTCCCTTAACATAATGGGCACACGGTCATCACAGTGATGACCACCCGGTTATCACAGTTATGACCGTCTGGCCCTATTGTGAAACAAATGTTAGCTTGGTTTTTTTTTTAACTTTTATTTTATTTTTTTGATTATTTTCCACAATGAATGTTATTTTAGAATAGTAACTAATTCGTGGTAACTTTCATCACATGTAACGTTAGATCAAAAAATTCCCTTAACATAATGGGCACACGGTCATCACAGTGATGACCACCCGGTCATCACAGTTATGACCGTCTGGCCCTATTGTGAAACAAATGTTAGCTTGGTTTTTTTTTTAACTTTTATTTTATTTTTTTGATTATTTTCCACAATGAATGTTATTTTAGAATAGTAACTAATTCGTGGTAACTTTCATCATATGTAACGTTAGATCAAAAAATTCCCTTAACATAATGGGCACACGGTCATCACAGTTATGACCGTCTGGCCCTATTGTGAAACAAATGTTAGCTTGGTTTTTTTTTAAACTTTTATTTTATTTTTTTGATTATTTTCCACAATGAATGTTATTTTAGAAGAGTAACTAATTCGTGGTAACTTTCATCACATGTAACGTTAGATCAAAAAATTCCCTTAACATAATGGACACACGGTCATCACAGTGATGACCACCCGGTCATCACAGTTATGACCGTCTGGCCCTATTGTGAAACAAATGTTAGCTTGGTCACAGTTATGACCACACGGTCATCACTGTTATAACAGTGATGACCGGGTGGTCATAACAGTGATGACCACACGGTCATTATGTTATGACCACCAGGTCATAACTGTGATGACCACCAGGTCATCACAGTGATGACCGTGCGGTCATGACAGTGATGACCGTTCGGTCATCACTGTGATGACCGTGCGGTCATCACAGTTATGACCACATGGTCAACATCGTTATGACCACCCGGTCATCACTGTTATGACCGTCTGGCCCTATTGTGAAACATTGGATTTTTCCGTAATTTGAAACATTGCTATTATTAATATAATATAGTCATATAAATTATAAACCCTATCAGATTAAAAATTGCATATTGTGTTTGAAATTTTCAAAAAATTTAAAAAATTGTCTTGTTAGGCATAATTACAGGGGAAAAATTAAAAAAATGAAGTTAGGCATAATTACAGGGGAAAAATTAAAAAAATGAAGTTAGGCATAATTACTGGGGAAAAGATTAAAAAAATACAGTTAGGCATAATTACAGGGAAAAAATATGAAATAATTAGAAGTCCATATCGACTCCGTCGTCGCTTTTACACAGGCCTTCAATCTTTGGCCTTGCATGGGCCCACAGGTAATAAGCCATCCACTCCCTGAACATTTGCATACGTTCTTGGATTACCCAATACCGGATATCCCTCCCTTCGATCAAGCATTCAGCATTCTTGATAGTAAATATCCCAGAGTCACCCCTGTGCCACGAAATTAAAATATGTTTAAACGAGCAGTTAACCATGGTTATGAATGAACATTATTATTACTGGTACTTACCCATTGCCTTGACGAGGGATATCTCTCATAATGGTAACCGGTATTGGGTAAGTTCCAGGTGGTTCTCTTGGTTTGAACTCGAAGAGACTTAGGCGATCTGCCAGCAATGGAATGAAATTTGATAAAGCTTCCATTCCACCGTGGACCTTTGCATTGTGAGGGCCTTCGTGCTGCATCGAGTCATACACCTCAATTATCCAGTTTGTGAGTTCGAGCTTAACTAATGCCCAATGCTTCAAATCAGCAAAGTGTATGGGTATTAGCAAGGTGTTAACTTCAAACCAAGACGAACCACTTTGTATCCGAACGCCAAGCATGAGCCTGAGTAAAGAATCACAGGAATCCCAGTCGAATGTTCCAGGTGAACTCTGGTACACACTCCACAATCCACGAACTTTCGCACTGAAAAAAGTGTCCACCGTTGTCACCTTCCGTTGTGCCAGTGCTGGGTACTGCCTGATCTTCTTCCTCAAATAGTAGAAAGCTACGTCCATTTGCTGCATACATGACATAAAACGTTTGGATATACAATAATGATTCATCATGTCTTGTAGAAGAATGCTATAGAGGACTGACCTCATCCCATAGCCAAACAGGCGAGGTTGCAAATTCATAGTACCAAGTTTTATTATCCACCGCCATGAAGCCGAGGTCATGGGGTTTGTCGAACGACTCATACTTGGCACCATATCGGGCTGGCCGTTTACTAAAAAATACAAAAGTTGTTCACTATTAATAAAAAAAAAAATTTAATTAATAGTGACAACTATTTGTAAGAAAAACATTACCCTGCGGGTGGTCTCTTCAACAATCCTTTATTTAGCCACTCCCTAAATTCCACTAGCGTTTCTATGGGAGGTTCATCTGCGAGACCCGGTGGGAGGGGATTAGGTTGCTTAGTCGGAGCGGTCGACGGAGACCCGACATCAGTCATAGGATTGGCCGGGCGTTGGCCTAGCCTTGACAGTCTAGCTCTCTTCTTCTTTGGTATCTATAAATGACATGTGTGAGACGAGTTTAAACAAAACGATAACAATTATGAATATGTTATAAATTAAAGGGTATTGGTAACAATCACGTGACGGCTCTCATCGTTGCCTGGCTCCGCAACCTTTATAACGTCTTGTTTGATGATTATTTCTTCCTCAACCTTCTCATCTTTGGTTTGAATACCCTGGACACGCATCCCCTCCCCATCGGGAATCCTTTCGCCCCCCATCAACTTGCTTTGGGGGAGCAAACTCGGCAGTTAGGAACTCCATGGCTGCCTGGACACCAATATCCGTCACCGAACCAATGTCAGGGGAGGTTGGCTTCATGGCGTCCAATTCATTCCTCTCATCATTAATCTTATGTATGCCGCTGTCAGGCGGCGCCGGTTCGGCCTTACCTTCCCCCTTCTCAAAAATGTTGGAGGACAACTTTTTTAGAACCCGCCGTAATAGTTTATTGGATTGCTTCTGTTCCCTTTTCAACTCCTCTAATTTTTTATTCAGTGAGGCCACCTGTCCTCGGATCTCAGTTTGAAACTCCCGCCACTCGGAGTTTCTATCTGTGCTTGGCCGGGGGACAGAAGACTTGGGAGGGGGTACTTGGGGCATGGCAGTTGGATTCTTCAAGAAGAGGCTCGCAACCCATGGGTTCTTCAACTCCTCTTCAGTAGGATTCAAGACGAAACCCTTAAGCTGCACACATACGGTAACTATGTTAATGGCTGACATATATGATTATCATCTTCTAATATTGTCACTTAATAAATTTAACTAACTAACATAACTTTCAAGGCGATCACAACAGTAATGACTGCACACGGTCAACATCGTTATGACCATCCGGTCAACACCGTGATGACCAGTTGCGGTCACAACTGTGTTGACCACCCGGTCACAACGGTGATGACCTCAACCGGTCATAACAGTTATGACCACCCGGTCATTATGTTAATGACCACCAATTGATATACACAAGCTAGTGAGAAAAAATTACCTGGGATTCGCCATCCGGGGTAAAAGCAGCCACTACATCATCAAACTTGACATTTTCCGCGGTGGTCCACGACATCATACGCGGAATGGCCTGCTCGTACTTGGTGGTGAATTTGGATGCTATCGATGGGAGGGTCTCATATGCCCAAACGAGTAAGGCATGGGGAAACCCATATAGACTGTAATGGACTTTATCAATTTTTTTCAATGGTCTTCTCTTCGAAGACAGCCTGTTGGATACAGTATGGCAGATTGCAGCCCGGGTTGCCTCCCATGAGAGCACGCCCCAAGGAAAATTATTGAAAGCATCCAAATCATCAGCCAGAGCAAAAAACTTTGGGTCAATCTTCACGGCGCTTGCATTTGATAGGGGGATGGAACACATTATGTATAGAAGGCTAAGCTTGACCGCGTCGTCGTCGTTGTCAAACTTAGCATTCGACATCTACAGCTCCAAATTTTCTCTCGACACACACCTCACCGTCGAAAAATATCTTGAGATTAATCGACTGTCGACCACGGGGAGATGAGTAGACCCTACACATTTCAGGCCGGTTATTAGACAGAACTCGTTGATGGACAATCTGCCCAATTCTTCATTAAGCTCAAAGAATAGAGCATCCCCCATTCCTGAGTGATCCGTCAGGCGCATCACAATGTTGTGGAATACCTGCCCAGCCCAACCAAGAGTATCTATATGAATAAACTGTTGAATGCATGGCTGATATTGGACGGCCTCGTACTGTCGGGGAGACAACCATTGTCTCAAGTTATTCCATGTCTCCTTTATATTAACAAAAGTATTTATTTTCGCCCTCGTAATTTCACTGTCCGGTACGAGTCGAACATATTGAGTCTGCGTTAATGGTAACATAAAAGAGTTATTAATTTTTATGACCGTGAAGTAATCATACAAAATATCTGGCATAATATCACATAAATATTTAAATTATCAAAATGATCACCATCAACTTAACATAAAAAATAACCAAGTCATCATGAAAATGACCATAATAATGATGAAAACCGAGTAATTATTATTGTGACCAACAAGTCATAATGAAAATGACCGTCCGGAAATAACTTAGAACTGAGTAATCTTATGACCAGAGAGTCAATACAAAAATGTCAATATTGTGTTTTACAAACTGATCACAAGATTAGTACTAACCAGCCACCGATATCACCTATAAATGGTTACTTTTCATACAAACATCGACGAACCCCCAAATATTTATATAAACCATAACACATCGTGTATACAAACGGTTTGTTTATGGTACAATATCAGATATAAAGGCTATCTGTAAGGATTCGCAGAAAAATTTTTCTGATTATTTAAAAACCTGTAAACGTTTGAACCATAACACATACAAAAATGAAATCTTTTTAATATATAAGCAATAAAAACAGAAAATTTTTTCTGACTAATTTTTAAAACTGTAGACTTCTTAAACATAAAAACTAAAAACATCTTATTTTACCTCTTCAGATGTCGATATCTTATCTTCTACAGCACTGGTCAACTTCTTTGAATACTTTACATCCATTTCCCCCTGATTTCTCTTCAAACCTGCATCGGACACCATTCTCTCGACCGCCGGTACCCGATTTTTAGGACTTTCATCAGCCGATGACCTTTTAGATGACTTAACCGTAACTCGGACTGAGTCCCTTTGGGGACTAGTGTTTTTATCAGACATTTTAGTGGGTGTCGACATGGGAAGTTTTTTCAGGATTATACGACGTTAACAGACGTCCAAACAGTTTATAGAAGGATTTCGTTGGTGGTTTAGGACGGTTATATAGCGGTTATGAGTCGGTATCTGCTGGTTGAAACGCTTTCTCTCTCTAGAACCGGTTTCTCACTCTAAAACTCTGTAGATGCTGGTTTAAATTTTTTTTTTAGGGCATTCGAGGGAGAGTAAGGTTTTACGCGGGTGGGAGAGGAGGGCAAATCTGGGATTTGGCATTTGGGACACAGACAAATGACTGTTGGTATTCGTACGGATACGGTCATTTTCATAATGACCGACTGGTCAATATCGTTGTGACGAAGGTTAAATGCAAAAAATACCATTTACAGGGGTCACAACGATAATGACCAGATGGTCATTATGAAAATGACCAAGACTGTAGAAGTATCAAAAGTTAAAATATATTTTTTATTCTTTTAAAGGCCTTTACACACAAAACGAGGAGTTGGCATTAATTGTCGATCAAATCAATGACTGTTGGAATTCGTACAGATTCGGTCATTTTCATAATGACTGCCTGGTCAATATCGTTGTGACCAAGGTTAAATGCAAAAATTCAACATTACAGGGGTCACAACGATAATGACCAGGTGGTCATTATGAAAATGACCGAATCTGTGGCAATATCAAAAGTTTAAAAAAAAATTTTTATGCCTTTACACACAAAACGAGGATTTGGCATTAATTGAAGGCGTGTCGATCAATCCAATGACTGTTGGTATTCGTACAAATACGGTCATTTTCATAATGACCGCCTGGTCAATATCGTTGTGACCAAGGTTAAATGCAAAAATTCACCATTTACAGGGGTCACAACGATAATGACCAAGTGGTCATTATGAAAATGACCGAACCTGTAGAAGTATCAAAAGTTTTAAAAAAAAAATTTTATGCCTTTACACACAAAACGATGATTTGGCATTAATTGAAGGCGTGTCGATCAAACCAATGACTGTTGGTATTCGTACGGATACGGTCATTTTCATAATGACCGCCTGGTCAATATCGTTGTGACCAAGGTTAAATGTAAAAATTCAACATTTACAGGGGTCACAACGATAATGACCAGGTGGTCATTATGAAAATTACCTATCCGGTGGAATGACCAAATTTTAGGTAAATTCATTACTTATTTAATTTAAAAATTTTTTTTTGCCCTTTACACACAAAGTGTGTTGTTCAGACTTGTTTTCTCAAAACGTGGGCAGGGGTCACAATGATAATGGCCACCTGGTCATTATGAAAATGACCGAGCCTGTAGAAGTAAGGAATGTTAGCCAAATTTATTACTTATTTTATTTTTTTTATCCATTTGCAAACAAAGTGTTAAATGCAAACTTTTTAAACATAAAAACGAAAAATCATTATTTTTAACTTGACTTCTTTGATTCATTAACTTCGATTTCCCCTCAACCCTTCAGTGGCCACCATTCTCTCGATCTCTGGTGCCGGTTTTTCTTTTCCTTTTCTCGGTAGGTAGCCTTCTATCTCCCGAAGCGGCATCTAGAGGGCTTTCGTGGTGGTTTTGGACAGTTTCCGAGTGGTTCCGGTCGGTTGCAACTATTTCTCTCTCTAGATTTCGGTTTCTCTCTCTAAAGAACTGTAGATACTGGGTCTGTGTGAGATGAGGGTAAATATGGAACTTGGCATACATTTAATGCTGTTGGGCCCCACATATCAGAGTGGGCTGTGACGTGGCGGTGCTAGAAATGAAGGGAAAAAAAAGTAGTGCTGATTTTAATATAATTTTTCCCACAAGTGCTAAAAATGAAATTAACCCTATAATTATATATGTTGGTTAATTAACTATTAATTCTAATAATGCTACTTGATTGTTTATTAATCAAGTTAATTAATAACTAACTTAGTAAATAAAGATTTAATTATGGGCAAGTTAAGGTTTAATTTTATATCAATCCTCAAGTAAGGAATATAATTATTAAGTCTAATTTATGGAAATTTTATTTCCTTAAGGATTAAAGAAAATATGTTAAAAAAGGATATATTTAATAATTAATTTTGAAAAGAATTAATTATTAACTATAAGCAAGAAGTTTATGAATCAATTTTACAAATTAGTGTATTTCCACTATATTTAATTTCCAGCGCTATTGAATGAGAGAAAAAAACATTTCGTTTATTTGTTCGAACCTGAAATTTGGAATATTCACAATATACTACCGTGTAATCCACTGTACCAAGCCTATTATTCTCTATAATCTTACAAATCCGAGGTCCAACTGGATTTTTCCATTTCTCAACTTCTTGGTTCTTAGAAATTATATGCTTCATGATGTATCTTCTAACCAGACTTCACATGCTCATTGAAACAAGCACAAGTCCATTGTGGTGGTTCTAGCTGCGATATTCAATCCCATGCTTCCACTACTACAAAATGTGGATTACACGGCAGCTTCCACGACGGTCCTAAAAGACCGTCGTGGAAGCTCCGTGCTTCCACGACGGTTTTCTTATAAACCGTCGTTGAACAATCGCAATATGTTTTCCCATTACCGGCCGATTGTTACTCCTGACATTTCCACATCAATACAGCAGCTGTGGTGAACTAAATTCATTCTAGAAAGCTCCAAAAACAATCGGTACACCACTGTGTGACGCCACCATCTTCTATATATCGATCATATCAATACCTCTTGTAAGTCATGATCACACAAACTTAGCTTTATGTTGTTTTCATCTGTATTTTTTATTTATAATTTTATATTAATTTTGTTTGTTTTTGGATTACATTTGATACGTTAAAGACTGCAATGGGCCGAGTGTTTAATATACGAACTTGTCATGATCACATTGTTATTTTTTCTCGGCTCTTAGTTTTTATGTTTATTCGCCTTTTTTGTTAATGGTTCAATTATTTAATGAGCCGGTAGCAGTGTTTAATTAACTAAATGAAAATTAAATGTATGCAATTTAAAATTACGCACAATTTGACTTCGAAAGCTTTGATTTCTTGATTTAGGATTTGCAAATCATGGATAGAAAATGGATGTGGTTTGATAGATTGTCTAAAGCATATGAAGATGGTGTTGAAGATTTTTTGTCATTTGCCAAAGCTCACATACAAGATGATAAGATTCCTTGTCCGTGTCAAATTTGTGGTAATCATAGATCTCATTCTATTGATAATGTTAGAGGGCATTTGCGCGCTTATGGGATTATTTGTTCTTACCAAACATGGTATTTACATGGCGAAGATTTTTTCGATATTAATTATTCATCGACGAGTACTAAAGGTAAAGAGCCTATTGTTGAGGAAGACGTTGGTGATAATATGTTCAATATGGTCAATGATTTGGAAGAAAACTTTGTTTACCGCCCGGACTTATTTGAGGAAATGATTAATGATGCCGAAACGCCCTTGTACGTCGGGTGTACAAAATATACGAAATTAGGGGCATTGGTTAAATTATGGAATATGAAAGCGTCGGGAGGATGGACGAATTCTAGTTTCACGACTCTTTTAGAATTTCTAAAAGATTTTCTACCGGAGGATAACAAAGTGCCACCTAGTATGTACGAGGCGAAGAAGACTTTGAGCACTTTGGGAATGGAGTATGAAAAGATACATGCTTGTCCAAATGATTGCGTCCTTTACCGGAAAGAATATGAAGATTTAGATGAATGTCCGGTTTGTAACGAATCAAGATGGAAGAAGGGCAGGATGCCATCGAATGGTAGAAAAGGAGTGCTGGTTAATGTGTTATGGTACATTCCACCGGCTCCACGTTTACGTCGTTTATTCCGTAATGCCGAGCATGCTAAGAATTTGACCTGGCACCATGATAAACGCGTTGATGATGGCAAACTTAGGCATCCGGCCGACGCACCACAATGGAAGACCTTTGATGACAATCATCCAGCTTTTAGTGCAGAACCAAGGAATTTACGTCTCGGTTTGTCGACGGATGGAATGAACCCACATAGTAACATGAGTAGTTGGCATAGTACCTGGCCAGTCATACTTGTCAACTACAATCTCCCTCCAGAGTTGTGCATGAAGCGGAAGTTCTTGATGTTGACATTATTGATCTCAGGCCCTCAACAACCGGGGAATGACATTGACGTGTACTTGGCACCATTAATTGATGACCTAAAAAGCTTGTGGGAAGACGGTTTACAAGTTAAGATTCTTACCGTCAAGATACGTTCAATCTACGTGCAATGTTGATATGGTCAATTAATGACTTTCCTGCACTTGGCAACTTATCTGGTTATCCCGTGAAGAGTTCTATAGGATGTCCAGTTTGTATGAAGGAAACAGCCTCTATCCGGTTGAAAAATGGTAAGAAAACCGTTTACCTTGGTCACAGGAGATTCTTGCCAACGAATCATCGATACCGCAAACAAAAAAAGGCTTTTGATGGTAATACCGAAGAAAGACCCGCTCCTCGGATTTTGTCTGGCGAAGCCGTTTTTGAGATGGTTAAAGATGTGAAAGTAGTTTTGGGGAAGAGAAAACGTAAGGCTCCAGATGTCGATGGACCTTGGAAGAAGAAGTCAATCTTTTACGAACTTCCATATTGGAAGTCACTTTACATTCGTCATTGCCTAGATGTTATGCATATTGAGAAAAACGTTTGTGAATCGATAGTGGGCACGTTGCTTGACATTCCAAACAAAACTAAATATGGTGAAAAAGCACGGTTGGATCTGGAAGAGATGAATATTAGACCAAATTTGCTCCCCGAGAAAAGATCGAATGGCACATACTTACCTCCGGCAAAGCACACATTATCCAGACAAGAGAAGAGAAAGCTTTGTGAATGGCTTGCATCCGTGAAAGTGCCAAGTGGGTACTCTTCTAACTTCAAAAGGTTGGTGTCCATGAAGGATTTGAGGCTTATTGGAATGAAAACACACGATTGTCATATCTTGATGCAACAATTATTACCTCTCGCATTGCGGGGAGTTTTAACGAAAGATGTGAGATATGCAATTACGAAGTTATGCTCATTCTTCAATTCAATTTGCTCTAAGGTAATCGATCCACTTATGCTAGATTCGCTACAATCTGAATTGGTGATGACTTTGTGCATGCTTGAGAAGTTTTTCCCACCAGCCTTTTTTGATATAATGATCCACCTAACGGTGCACTTAGTTCGTGAAGTTAAGCTATGTGGACCGGTCCATTTGAGGTGGATGTATCCTTTCGAGAGGTACATGAAGGTTTTGAGGGGTTATGTGAAGAACCGAAATAGGCCGGAGGGATGTATAGTGGAAAATAGAGGTGGGAATTTGGGCCGGGCCAAACGGGCCGGCCCGTGGCCCGTAATTTAGGCCCGGCCCGGCCCGTATTTTACGGGCCCGGTAAAAGCCCGGCCCCATAATAAGAGGCGGGCCCAGCGGGCTGGGCTCTCTTTCTAGGCCCGATGGGCCGGGCCAGCCCGGCCCGAAAATTTAGGCCCGATGGGCCGGCCCGACCCTATTTAAAATTAAATATATTATTTTTATTAAAATTTTTATTATTTTTAAAATTTTTATTAAAAAATTTATATATATATTAAATATTAATATTATAATATTATATTATATATATATTAAAAAAAAAAAAAAGAAACTTGACCAACGGCTACTAATATAGCCGTTGGTCCACCAACGGCTATGTACTGTGTACATAGCCGTTGGACTGACTGTCTCACAAAGACAGAGACAGCAGTTGGTCCAAAAAAAATTTTTTTAATAATAATTTTTATTTTTATTTTTTTAAAATTTCATTCTCCCATTCTCGGCCCGGCCCGCTATCGGCCCGTTCTAAGCCCGCGGGCCGGGCCGGGCATATATTTTACCGGGCCGGGCCGACCCGGCCTGGTCCGATTTTTTGTAATGGCCCGATGGGCTTGGGCCGGGCCGGGCCGGGCGGCCCGAATTCCCACCACTAGTGAAAAACTACATAACCGAGGAGTCAGTTGAATTTTGCTCTGAGTATTTGTCCAACGCGGACCCAATAGGGTTGCCAACGAGTGGGCTATTTACGTCGAAAGGACTATCCGTGGCAGTTCATTCAGCAGTAAAGCAAGATGAATGAGAAAAAGCTTGTCTGTATGTTTTGCATAATGCTAAGGAAGTGGAGCCGTTCGTTGAGGTTCACATGACGGAATTAAGAGTCGCGAATCCAAGGAAAACAAGATGTGAGAAGTGGCTTCAAGATCAGCACAAACGGACATTCAGGGAGTGGATAAGTCGACATTTGCATATGAAGCCTACCGTTTCCCAAGACTTAATGAAGCTTTCTAGAGGACCGTCATCGATAGTCACACGATATACATCGTACTTTGTCAATGGCTACACTTTTTACACTCGCGAAAGAGATGAGAAGCATATAGTCTAAAATAGTGGTGTGAGCCTTCGTGCCGAGTCTATGCATATTTCATCCGCAAAGAACAAGAACCCGGTATACGGTTCCATGAACTACTTTGGGTTCATTGAAGATATTTGGGAACTTGATTATTGCGGCTTGCGGATAGCACTATTTAAATGCAAGTGCGCTGACAATAATTTTGTTAAGCTTGATAAGGACGGCGTGACGGTGGTGGACTTTAGGCGTATGAGATACAAAAATGATCCTTTCATTATGGCGTCGCAAGCAGTACAAGTTTTTTACACAACCGATCCCGACAATTTAGAGTTATCATTAGTTGTGCCAATGAAGCCAAAATTAATCCGGGATGGCCAAGAAGATGTTGAAGATTGCACGGACATTCCATCTATCACGAACGGTTTGCCACCGGTGGAGGAGATTGATGATTTGGACGATGATTCCTCACACTTGCTTCGTTTGGATGTCGAGTGGACACGTGTTGAGAAGTCCAAAAAAAACAAATACACGAAAAACATGAACGTGTGTTATGATTCCGTTAATTGTATGTATATGTTAAATACATTTCCACATGATAATATTTATTATATGGCATGGTGTATTTGAATACAAGATCAAAAAGATAATTGGTATGGGCTGATTGTTTATGCATAACACACAGGTGTGGCCGAGATCATATAGTTGAAAAAATATTTATTCCAAAATATTTACTGTCAAAATACCACGACGGTTTATCTAAAAAACCGTCGTGATATCTTTATAGCACGACGGTTTTTCAAATAAACCGTCGTGGTAGATCCATAGCTATCATGACGATCAAAAGACCGTCGTGGTAAACCGCCAGGAGGGCGGGACCACGACGGTCTAAAGACCGTCGTGGTTCAACCATCGGGGAACCGTCGTGGTTTCGTCCCCCAGGGGGCTACCACGACGGTCTTTAGACCGTCGTGGTTCGACCATCGGGGATTGCCCCTGGGTCGCGACCACGACGGTCTGTGACCGTCGTGGTAGCCCCTGGGGATCGGGCCCATGACGGTCCCAGATGGTCGTGGTTCACCCGAGACCTGGGCGCGACCACGACGGTCCCAGACCGTCGTGGTTGCCCCCGAGACCACGACGGTCTGCTGACCGTCGTGGTAGGCCCCCAGTGGGCGCGTCCACGACGGTCCCAGACCGTCGTGGTGCACCCGAGACCTACCACGACGGTCTTTTGACCGTCGTGGTAGCTTCCCAGCCGTGTGGATACCACGACGGTCAAAAGACCGTCGTGGTACCTCCAGCCTTGGGGGGTACCATGACGGTTTTTAAAAAACCGTCGTGGTATCATTTTTTGAGGAAAATTTAAAAATTACCCGGGAAGCGTGCGCCCTTGAATGTGGTCCAAATTTTACTCCTTCAATATAAAAACAAATCAAATACCTCCACTTTCTCTATCTAATTTTCGGTTACTATACTTTCTCCCTCTTTGCTTGCCTTGCATCCTTCATTTACTCTATTGGCTCCCATCTCTATTAAAACTTTTCCTCGCCCTCTCTCTTTCGTTGCTGCCGTCGCCACCTTCAACACTTTTTCCGATTTTGCGCCGTCGTCCACACCCTCGTCGTCGCCAAGGCCAACGCCCACGGTTTGTCGCCGTCGCCCATTGACCCGCCTATACCCACACTAAACGGTCAGTTTATATTTGCTATTTCACTAAACGGTTGATGGAAGTTAGCTAAGATAATTGTAAACTTCATTTTCGGTGATTATTGATTGTGTTTTTGCTTTTGGGTTATTTTTTAAACGGAAAAAGTGTTGCTCTTGCATGTTAAATTTATGCACACTACATGTTCGACCAAATTCCTCTATGAGTAAGACTTAGTTTCGGTTTGTTGTACAATGGTTGGGTGAGGCAACGGTTTACCAAATTTCCGGAGAAAAATGATTCAAATTGTTCAATTACATGTTCGAATGTGATCGTAAAAATCCGTCCCTTACACATTCGGTGGTTGTTGATTGTGGCCGTGATTTAGATTGCTCTAAAATTGATTTGGTAATGCACGGAATTGGCAATTTTCAGAGCAAATTTTGATTTATGCCACGTTTTCTAAATTGCCTTTTTGATTTATAAATAGTTGTAGCTTGAATTAAATTGCTTGGATAGTAAGCCACGGATTCAACAATGTTCCGGGGAAAGTGTTGATTTTGTGACTTATATTATAGCGTTTGACATGTTCGATAATATGCTTATTTGAGTTCGAATTAGTTTTATATTAAATAAAATTGATTGGGTTATGCACGGCTTCGACAATTTTCTGGAAACCGTCGTTGATGTTGTGACTTAGATGTTAATGATAACATTTTTTTTGTTTTTTGTCGTGTTTCGGGACGGAGTTGCTTTAGATTGATTTAAAATGTCGCAAGAGCATGAGGAGGAACATTCAACTCAAACTCAAATTGGAAAACCACGACGAACCAACTCACCTAGATTCAATCCCGATGAAGATAGTAAACGAAGAGCAACTCTTATGAGAAGAGTCCACCAAGTTAGGACAAAGGGAGAACGACTTGAAGTTTCGTTCGACGCGAAAGGGCAACCAATAGGGAAGGGAGGAGATGCATTACAGAGTTGAATTGGGGTGCTTGCTCGAGAGCACATACCCATTTGGATATCCGACTTTAGAAGTGCCGATTTAGCCCAAAGGAAAGAAAGAGTATGGACGGAAATCGTAACTTCTTTCACTGTGGGTGAATCGTTTAAAAAACAAGCTTTAAAGTAATGTGCAGATTCAGCAAAAAATGTCCGATATGATCTTTACCAAGCTTTTGTAAGGGATCATATTGACGACGAAGCTGTATGGCAACGACCTTCAAAAGTGATTCACAATTACCCCACCATCAGCCATGATGATTGGGAAAGTTTCATTACGTATCGTCGGTCTTCGGAATTCAAAAGACTATCCGAATAAGGAAGTGAGATAAGAAAGAAACTCAAATACGGATCATTGGGAGGCCGAGACGGATATAGGAAACGTGACCAAGCACATGTACGTGAATAACTTACACAAAATTTGTAAATGGTATGTTTTACTTCCAATTTCTTCTTATATGTTTACTAATGGTAATTATTAAACTGTAGTTCGAGAAGACGGGAAAGTACGCAGAGAGGCATGAAATTTGGCTGAACATGCGCGTCAAGCCCGATGGATCTTTCAAGAAAGAAGAATGTAAAAATATTGTCGATCTAATAGTAAGATTTCGAATCCGATTAAAATATATTAATCTCATATACTCGTTTATGTTTACGAAGTCATAACATATTGTATAATTGTTACAGGATGACTTCAGTGAACAACAGACACAAGGAAGTTTCGAGTCTGTGGGGACAGGGGACATATTGTCTAAGGCATTAGGCAATGCCGAGCATTCGGGTCGGATACGAGGTCAATCTAAGTTTGTCAAGCCGTCGCAATACTTTAACGCCTCGGGGAGCTACCACGAAAATCCTGAAGTCTTGGATATGAAACTGAAGCTTGCCGCATTAGAAAGAACCGTACAGGAATTATGTGCGAAGCACGGTATCAACCGAGAGACTATGGCAGAGGAGCAGACCGCACCGACAGTTGATCAACACAACAGCTTCAAGGCTAGCTGCACTCTGAATGAAAAAGGTGCTGATGCGTCCGATCCGAAGACCATGCCGAACGAAAGTAAGGAATGCCATCTATTTCTTCCTGATTTAATTAACGGAGGAGATGTGCTTGTTGCAAACGGGAGGGCATACATGGAATGTGTTCCAACAGACACGATCCATGGGATTCCTTTAGGTGAAGAGAATGTACGAGTGACAATTACAATCCCAAAACTAAAAGGTGCACTCCTGCCTATTCCGACACACGAAGCCACATCTATTGAAGAAGCTGTCGGTGGGTTTGTTGCTTGGCCGAAAAGATTAGTCGTCGTTCAAACAAGTTTGAGCCAGGCAAGCAAAGGTCCCAGTCATGCTCCTGACCGAGAAGCCGAGGGGAGCAAACGAACCAAAAAGAGAGCAGGGAGGAAGAAAATACGGTCACAACCGGAGGTACAACATCAACCGGCGCAAGAAGAAATGCCTTCGTTTGACTTTAATGACATTCCATTCGATTTGAAGCCGTTGGCATATTACGCACAAAATTCCATGCGTGACGGTACCCAAATAATCTGCCATCAACAACAGTTCGTCATTGGCGATGACATGCCCATATATATTGGGTTTGAAGATGTCTACCATTTCATAACATTTAAAGAAATCAGTGTAAATAGCATAATGGTTTACATCAGGTAATACATTTTTGCTTAAACTATTTAATTATTTATCCTTCTTAATCTTATATACACATCAGTTTTGTGTAACAAGTCAGCCTTATTATTTTGCAGATACTTAGCGGATTGTTGTACAAGAGGGGGTATGGATCAACAGTTCGAGTTTATTTCTCCAGTCATCATCTCACCAGTTCAACGCGCTGCCGATCGCACCGCCTACGTTCGAGAGAGGGCCGATTACATTCTACAGGTCTTAAGAAACGCTCCACAGGGAAAGCTATTTATCATGCCATATAACAGCGGCCAACATTGGGTATTGGCAGTTATTGATCCGTGGGAGGACTTGGTCTTATATTTTAATCCTCTCGGAAACGAACCGGGTGATGATTTTAAAGACCTCATTACAACGTAAGTATTTTTTTATGTTCATATATCTGATTCTATGAATATAATTATAATTGTTGTAATATTTTGACCTTGAAATTTGTGGAATTGTTAGGGCACTTAATGATTGGAAGGTTTCGGTGGGAAGATGAGTAAGACAGCGACGGAACTGGGAGACTTTGATTGATACTGCTCGATGTCCAATACAGGAAGGCTATGTAGAGTGCGGTTATTTTGTGTTAGCTTTCATGCGAGAAATAACCCTCACTGTTGATGGACTAGCCGCTCTTCAAACGAAGGATTTTTATACTGATGATGACATGAGTTTGGTTAGGCAAGAGTGGGCTAGGTTTGTTATGCAGTTTATTCAATATTGACTAAAAACAATATATCAATTTTGTATTATATGCATATTAATTGTACAAATAGGTCATTATACAAAATATTTATCATTTTATAGGAGACTGATTTGCCACCCGTGCGAATAAAACGAATTCGAAACAACAAAATTTTTTTTGTTTAGCTCCCGGCTACGGCTACTACGACCGTTTAGTAAGGGTCGTGGTAACCGGGCTACCGCGACGGTTTTTTAACCGTCGTGGTAGTCCGGTAACGTGGTAGCCGAGCTACCACGACGGTTTTTAGACCGTCGTGGTAGCCAGGCTACCACGACGGTTTTTAGACCATCGTGGTAGCCAGGCTACCACGACCGTTTGGTAACGGTCGTGGTAGCTTGGCTACCACGACGGTTTTTAGACCGTCGTGGTAGCTCGGCTACCACGACCGTTACCAAACGGACGTGGTAGCCTGGCTACCACGACGGTTTTTTAACCGTCGTGGTATCTCGGCTACCACGACCGTTTAAGAACTGTCGTGGTATCAGGCCTACCACGACGATTTTTTAACCGTCGTGAAATCCAAATATATACCACGACGGTTAGAAAACCGTCGTGTAAGTATTACCACGACAGTTTTTAACCGTCGTGGAATCTGTATTCTGTAGTAGTGTTCTTTGCTGTGTTCTTTCGTTTTAGCCATTTCAACTTCGAATCTGAAAACAAAATCAAACTTTTAAGGGGGAAAAAAAGTCAATTTACATTAAAAAGAACAACAATAGAACATATAGAGAACAGTGAATACCGTTATACAGTTGTGGCACGGGAAGCACTTTGAAGAATTTTATTTTAGCAACAGTCCCTAATTGTGGTGAGTTTTGAAGTTGTTATATAGATGTCTAAAACAGAAACGAGGAGGTGCATCTCAAAGAACTGACTTCACAGCTTCTATAAGCCCCTTCTGGTGATCAGACATCCAAGTAAATCTTTTGCCGGCAACTCAAGGAACCAAAACCAAGACCTATAGCACTCAGACTCCACCACAACATATGCTACAGCAGCTACGAGTTGACCCTTATGATGGCCCTTGATAAA
The DNA here is from genome assembly GCA_038430175.1 of Ficus hirta. Taxonomy (NCBI): domain Eukaryota; kingdom Viridiplantae; phylum Streptophyta; class Magnoliopsida; order Rosales; family Moraceae; genus Ficus; species Ficus hirta. The sequence continues at coordinate 12,576,250 of CM076594.1, read as the reverse complement.
ACTACCATCATGCCCAACTAATGGCCTACAACCGCCCGGAAAACCTTTTTTGCAAGCATCTAAGCACACAGAAATCCTCACAAATGTAGTGCAGCCCTCAATACTAGAATCACGCATCATCTTCAATGTGGAAACGGGGTGACTAATTTTTCACAATAATCCCAAAGCGAATGTATTGTTCCTTAATGGACCCCTCAATTTCCTCCATGGCATGTTCCCTAGCATTGTAAAAGTGTCATTTTGTGACATCAATTTTCAAATCATCCAGAACCGTTTGTTTAAACCCAGATAGTGTCCAATTTAGATTTGCCCAGAATAGATGGATGTACCTCTTTGCCAACCACTCTGATTTTAACTTTGTAGTAGAAAAATCTAAATTATGCTCTTACAACAAAGCTTTTCTTGTCATCTTGCACAGCAGCATAAACCATCTAAGAACACCTTCCTCACACATTGCTCTAATTCTTTTCTTGTCATTCTTAACCAATTTTACTTTCCTATGATTCACAATTCCATATTCCCTAAGGGCTCTCTTCAACGAAGCAGCAGTGGGGAAAACCAATCCTAGCGTAAACTTTGGACACCGAATGTCAACTTCTTCATTGAACTCGTACCTGCGACCCTTCCCATTCCTTTTACGTTCTTCCCCATTCTCATCCCACCCCCATGGTGAACTTTCAATGTATAAACCTCATGAAGATTTGGAGCTGTGGGCAATAAAACTAGTTTAAAACTTTGATTAAACAACCAACAAAACACTTAACCAAACAGTAAGACAACATCTCAATGGATAAAAAAAAAAAAAAAAACCAAACAAACATACCTCTACAACAGAGTAATAAACTAAACCAAAAAAACTTTCCAGTCCACTGAGTTTACAAAACAACAAAAAACCCAACAAATGGAACAATTAAATAATGAATGTCCCACTAATATGCAGACAAAATGCAAATATCATTGAAATAAAAACTATAAAAATGATCTAGAAAAAGGAAAACAAATCCATAACAAGATGGCCATAAAAAATGTAATAGTAAAATTCTATATGAGTTTCACATGTTTGACAATTGTTAACCCCATGAGAAAAACAAAAACATTAAAAAAAAATATATATATATATATATATATTTATATATATCAAAAAATGATCGTACCAACCAAGAAATATATGACAACCTAGTATTTTGCAATTCTCCAACACAACAATAAACAGTAAAAATTTTCATTCAAATCACACAATTATTGACACCAGAAGGGAAAAAAAAAAAAAAAAAAAATCAAATCAGCCAACCATGGCAAAGAACATACGGTATGAGGGATGCCCCGAGAAGAAGTACGTTTAAGTGTAAATTCCAATCTTGAAGAAGATCTTTGGTGATGTCTAGCACCCTCGCTAGTGCTGTATACATTTGCTTCATGAATTAATACTATTTGTATAACAAGAGTGAAAGTAAAGATGTTCCACAGGATACCTTACAATCTGAAGGTTAGTTTCAACTTTTTTTTCTATAAAAGTATTCATGAGCAAAGTCAAACTCTAGAAAATATTTGATGCCTGGGATTGGTGAAACCAGAAAGTCATAGAAGTAGATCAATTTTGAAGCTCTAAGTTCTTCCTGCTTAACCACTCAAGTTCTTCTTCAGTTACTCGTTTATATTAAATTAGCACGCGAGGCTGACTTGGCCTTCCCAGTCTTTGATTTTCTGAACAGTAAATTTCTATTTCATATTTTATCACTATTCCTTATTGACTTATGGTAGCAGGACTTATTTGGCAGTTTTGTTTTTTTATTTTTCAATTATTAGGAGAACTACAATAAATAATGTCGTTTATTTGCTTTTTGCTGACGATGGTTTGGTTTTTTATTTTATTTTAAAGAAATTAGGGACCTTTTAGCAAAAAAATAAAAAATAAAAAAAGAAGAAGGTTTAGAACTAAATTATAATTTGGTAAAGGGTGAGTCTATTGATATCCATGTGTATACTTTTTCCACACACCTACTTAAACCACTCACCAATTAAATTTAAAAAATTTACATATTACTTTCTACACACCTCTTCACTCTTAACATTACAAAAAAGGCCTTAAATTAAATTGCACATTTTTCTCATTATTTCACCCACCCACAAATCAAAACACTCACTCTCTCTATTTTAAGTACTTTTATTCTTTTCCACATTCCTTTACCTTTTTTTTCTATAGTAAATATATATATATACAAATATATGTTATATATAGATTTCAAATAATTTAGATTTTCGAATAGCATTAGAAATTTTTTTTTTTCGTGAAATACAACATATTAGTTTATCACTGAAAATTACATATAAACGATGTTTGTCTTTTGTGTTTTTTCAATAGAAAATAATAAAATCAGTAGACAATTATAAACGAAAAGAAAAAGTTGAAAAAACAAAGTCAATATAATGATAGTATAAAAAATTTGTTGATTCATATACAAAAATTGAAATTATCATCAACAAGATTGTAATAAATAAATAAATAAAGGTTATACGAAGTTGGAAAAAAAAAAAAGAAACTTACTGTTTTCTTTTAATTGGAGGCCATTTTCTTGTATCGATTATTGATTAGGGTTGAGCATTTTGTAATATATTTAAAAATGATATTTCAATTTTATTTTTGTAATCTTTAAATGAGGTATGTGAAAAATATATTTTTGACCGCTTTTAGTCCTTAAAAATAATTTAATTGTGTATAACTAAGGAATAACATAATTCATTAAATTAGGGTGTGAAAAAAGTGGACAGAGGCCTTTCGTAAAAAGGTTAGAAATCAAATGAGCAATTTACCTTTTAAATATTTTTTTTATTGCACGCGGGAGAGATGAACAAAGCAGTAGCAATAGCAATAGCAAAAAAAAAAAAAAAAAAAAAAAAAAAACGTGACATTGACGGTGCTATCACGTAAGCATTTACGTGTCGTTTACGTGACTGCTATATGACAGTTATTGGAGGCAAGACTAAAAGATGTATTAACTTTTTTAAATATGTATGCATGTATGTATGTATATGGGTAAGAGATTAGGACAACTGGCCTTAAATTCTTCTACAGGAGAGAATAATCATGACAAATAAAAAATATGAAAAATTTTTTTTTTAAGAAAAATAAAACATTTCCAATAATATTTTAAATAATTGTGACTGTAGGTTTACCACTGTATATGCTGTAAAACCAACAACAATTCTCCACGCGCTTAAAAAAAGAATTAAATTTCGCTTGTAGTTTTCCACTTCAAATTTACAGCCTCATTCAAGCACTCATTCACGAAGTTTGGTTCTCGAGAAGTCTCACGGAATTTCTGACATATCTCAAGTTTATGCTTTTGCTCATCAATTTTGCTCTGAAGCTCACCAATTCTTTTGTTTACTGTTGCAGGTACATCCTCTTCAAGCTTTGTCAGCTGTAAACCAAAATAAGCTCTCGCGATCCTCTCTAGATGTGCCTTTAGAAATTTGATGTCAAAGTCGGTCTGCCAATAAACAAATATTCCAAGTAGAAATACCAATCTTGAAGAAGATCTTTGGTGATGTTTAGGACCATGGTACTATGCATTTGCTTCACCACCTTACATACAAAGGAATATGCAATACTCTTCATTTCTAGTGAATCAAAGGACCTCCGAGAGATATCTCCGTGTTTGTTAAGTAACATTTTAAGAACAGGGGCCAAAGTAAAAGGTACCTTGTAACCCTCAACATCAACAGTCTTCATTGCTAAATCACTTGACTTTATTTTCACCTTTCTCTTCTGGAAGTTTCTCTTAAGGGCAGAAGTGAAATTCCTGAAATCCTCCCGGGTAAAAGAGGAAAATCGTAGAAGCTCATCAATAGACTCATCTCCAAGATCAAGGTTGCAGCTTGGAAAGAAAGGAAGCAGAGGACTTGATCAAACTCCATGGTGGCAGTGTCACCGGATCTGTCAGTTTCTCTGACTCTCTCATGTTTGCTTGGGTTCGATATGAAACTACTGGTGAATGACTAACATAGTATCTTTGCAGAACTATCTTCTATGTGACGAAGATATTGGGGGAAGAAAATCTGAAAAAGCTAAAGAACTTGGGTACGTTATCTTGGATCAACAGATATTGCGAGACATATATCAACTTACTCTTTATGCCCTTTAATTTATCTCTTCTTCACCCCATGCAGCAGACTGTTTCTTAATGAAGACGTGCATCAAGTCCTGCTCAACCTAAACAAGGATCAAAGAAATCCATGGACGATGCCAATGTGTCGCAATCAAAGAAAATCATGCAGAAAACAGAAATTAAGAGTACGATCCAGTTAACTAAGTAGTTTATGATTTTGGGATTGGTGCTAAGATTTAGATTGTGTAATTTATGTTTAAATTGGTTGTGCGTTTATCGAGGTGTTTGAATTGTTGAAATTAAAAAGTGTAAAAACTTCAAACGTGTTCGGAAAAAAAGGTCAATATAGAGCTTGTTTCATTCGTCTCGAAACTCTATGCAAAAAATTTTTTTTTTTCAAACAATCATCTCATTTGGACTTTGTTTATACAAAGTTATTGATTTTTAAAGTTTGAGTTACAAAATTGTGTGAATAGTGAAGTTAAAGGAAAAAGACAAAAATTGGATGGTAATTTTAGGCTTTAACTGAATAGGCCTATATTTCACCTAAAATAGCAAAAAATATTTATTTCTATTTTTAATTCCTGTTGAGTACACGTGTTACATGCTTGGAGTTACCCTTCTTTGATTATGCATCATTTTGATTCTTGTTATATTTTTCACATCTGTTCTTAACATTTTGGCTTGCCCAAATGTCTATCCGTATCTTTTGGGCTTTCTCTTGCAAGTTTTGCATGTTGTTTGGGTTCTTTTAAAAGATTGCACGGCCGGGCAGGTCGGCATCAAAAAATGTAGCCAATAAAAGTCTGGCATCAGGTGCCAACCTTGATGGGAAAAAGATCCAGACTGCTCAGCATTCTGCGTTGACATGGACAGAAGAATATAGGCCAAAGGTCCCGAATGACATCATTGGAAATCAGTCATTTGTATGTGTTGGTTATCATTTTGCAACCGGGCATTCACTCTCTTATGCACTCTTAGTATATTAACTATTTCTAGCTTCTCTTTTCACTTTAGTATGTATTTATCTAGAAAGATTTGACATTACAATTAACACTTTATAGTATATGGTGTCCAGGTCAAGCAGCTTCATGATTGGTTAGAACGTTGGCACGAGCAATTTCTTGATACTGGAAATAAGAAAAAGGGGAAAACAGCAAATGATTCTGGTGCACAAAAAGCTGTACTACTGAGCGGAACACCTGGTGTAGGGAAAACGACGTCAGCGAAGCTGGTCAGTCAGATGCTTGGTTTCCAGACAATTGAGGTAGTGTCTATTGTATCAGCATATATTGGACCTCGGAAGCACATAATTTGGCAAAGTAGGTCATTGGATACGTCGGTGTTGTCCTGATTCATACTGCAAAATTTTCGTTTAGGTAAATGCTAGTGACAGCCAGGGAAGGCTGATGAGATTGACAATGCAAACTCAATAAAAGAGCTTGTTAGCAATGAGGCCCTGAGTGCTAACTTGGATTGGTTGGTTTTCCATTTTCAGTATATCTTGCTCTGTCAAATTACGTACATATATGTAAAAAGAAACAGAACTTCATTACTCATAAATAATGAAGTACAAGGCAAGGAGGACAGGCGTCATGCCTAAATAAACTAGCACTTACAATTAGTGTGTACTCAGCAGAGTTTTTTATTTTTATTTTTATTACAATTAGTAGTTAAAATGCAGGACAAAGCATCCAAAAACTGTACTCATTATGGACGAGGTCGATGGAATGTCTGCTGGAGACACGGGTGGTATTACTGATCTTATTTCTAGGATTAAGATATCCAAGATTCCTACTATCTGCATTTGCAATGATCGCTACTGTCAGAAACTGAAAAGTCTTGTGTACGACTGTTTGCTTCTCAGCTTTCGGAAGCCTACTAAGCAACAGGTTTCCGTTTGAATTGGTTACTTAATTTTTCTGTTAAATTGCTGACCTACTGATTGGTTCTTGTTCCACTTGGAAATGTTCGAAAGGCTACAGCCTGTGTTATTAATATTTCTTCTGATTTTTGTGGGCTAGAATTATTATTTTTTTAAATCTTATAGGCTAGAATTGATTTATGGTTTTAAGATTTATAAGAAAATGTGTATCGAAACACATACGCAAATAAACATACTTGTACACGTTCAAATTTAAACGTGAGTAGGATGCATCAGTTCCTCCATAAACAGCACAAGGTGACAAATGATCCAAAGTAAACACCCAAAAAAAAAAAAACAAAACAAAAGAGCAAAGTAAACCGTCACTTTGCAATTCTTGATTTTTGGCTTGCAGCTCGCCGTCTGGCAACCCTGGTCTTTCTGCATACCTTTGTTCTGGCTTTTTTCCTCAAGCCACAACCTAGTAACTTTCTCTCCCTCCTGGCCTCTTTATCTCTGGATGGCTTTAGTTGAAAGTAGTTATTGACATTTTGGACTTAGTCTTTTATGTTGTCCCATAGTTTGTTGCGAAATGCCAACTATTTTAAAATTTCTGCCTATTTCGTTGTGTTTTACCTTGTTATATACATATATATATATATGTATTATACATATGGACCCCCCCCCGTCGCAACTAGCTCAATGGGTGGGAGGGTATAGGTTTGGATGGGAGTTATCAGGTTTGAAATTTGGGAGTGTTTTCATTTCTCATTAATAATTAACGGTAGCCATTAGCACCATACCTCAAAAAAAAAAAAAAAAAAGAAGAGAGAATTATGTACATATGAATATGCATATGTATTTAATCAAGAAAAAGTTACAATTCCTCGCAGTTAACAAGTCACAACTAGCCTTCAATTCTTCTGCACAAGAGGGGGAAAAAAATCCAAGAAGATGAAACAAATAAAGAAAAATCAACTCTCCCTTGAGAAAAAAAAAAAAAAGAAAAACCAAAACACACCAAATCTTTTAAATAATTGTGACTGTGTAGGCAACTACAATTATGCCCTGGACATGAATACAAAATTAAACTTCACTTGCAATTTTCCACTCCAATTGTGCAGCCTCATTCAAGCACTCATTCATGAAATTTGGTTTTGGAGAAGTCCTCTGAAATTTCTGACATGCCTCCAGTTTACGTTTGTGCTCAGCAAGTTTTTTATTTATTGCTCTAGGGACGTCCACTTTTAGTTTTCTCAGCTGGATGCCGAAAAAAGCTATTGTGATCTTCTCTAGAGGTGCCTTTAGAAAATCGATGTCAAAGTCAACCCTCCAAGAAGCGAATTTGTAGTAGAAATACCAATCTTGAAGAAGATCTTTGGTGATGTTTAGGACCATGGTAGTATGCATTTGCTTCACCACCTTACATACAAAGCAAAATGCAATGCTCTTCGTTTCTAGTGAATCAAAGGAGTCCCCAGAGATATCTCCATATTTGTGAAGTAACATTTTAAGAACAGGGGCCAAAGAAAAAGGTACCATGTAACCCTCAACATCAACAATCTTCATTGCTAAATCACTTGATTTTATTTTCAGTTTTCTCTTGTAATAGTTTCTCTCAAGAGCAGAAGTGAAATTCCTGAAATCTTCCTAGGTAAAAGAGGAAAATCGTACAAGGTCATCAATAGACTCATCTCCAAGATCAACTAGATGTTGATGAGTATTGCTTTCACTAACTTCTTGTTTTCCCTTATTCTTCTCCTCATCAGATGATATTTCCCATTCGAAATCTTCCCTCCTGAACCAATATAGCTCATTTTGAGGTAGATTATTCAATAAATCTCGAAAGGTCAGGGAAGACTTGGGCTGGTCTTCTTCAGTTGGTTTATTGAATTGTTGGAGTTGATCAGGTAATTCCCAAAAATCTGCTCCCACGGTCTTAAGCTTCACATCTCTAAGATACCCTTCAGTATATTTATAATCTGATCATAATAATAAAAGGAGTTAGCTTGTACTTTATGTATTAATTAAAAATAATAATATTATATGGAATATGCACTAAAATAAATCAAGCAAAAGCTGTTGGTCTTTAATAATTCATAAGTTTTTTAGTATTTGATCTTCACTATCATTATTGACTTTAGTGTTCTTTTTAATATTTGTAATAGTCAAAATACTTGCCATGCATGTATTGAGCTGGAATTGAAGTTTTTATAATATGAAAAGCAATATGTGAAAATTTAAAATTTAAAAGTTTATTTCGGAAAGGGTATACATCAATAATAGTCCAAGTTCAAAATTTCATTTCATCATAGAACCAATATGATATAATATTTACTACATTAAACATAATAACCATTTCAGGAAAAAAAAAAAAAAAAACAAAACAAAACAAAACAAAATATAACTCGTTTTGTTCTTTTGTAAAATTTGCAGCTTCCAACTGTGGTTGTTGGTAGTATTAGTGGCAGCGTAGTGAGCACATGGCGGCCATGGAGCCTGAGTCAGAGTTGGCATTAGGCAAAAAATGGGACACCATTTGATGGTGTGACCTTGGACATGACAAGCCTGAGAGTGGCCAAGGTAGGGGAGGCAGGGAGTTGCCACGAACTGCAGAAAATTGCGGCGTCCAGTTTTGAAATGCGGGTGAGGACCAAGAAGAGGGCTAGTGGGCTAGTGTCTTATTACTGTAGTTTCACTTCATTTCAATCTCTTGTCAGTAATAAGACACTAGCCCACTAGCCCACTTCTTGGTGATCTGATCCACGAGCTTCACTCCTAAGTAAGCACCCCAAAAAAAAAAAACAAAAAACTATATTAGAAAAAAATTCGCATTCTCCGAATTATACGAGAGCAGCCCAATAATCAAATGCATCCAAAATCAATATGGATCTAATAACCAGTGAAAAAAAAAAAAAAATCCCAAATAGCAAATATAGGAGCCCGAATTCACATATATCAGTAATAATGTGTGTGTGTACAATATCAGGGGTTTTGACAATTATATGCCGGGTAGATTTGGTATTTTTATCCAACGAAAGAAACAAAATTAAAAAAAAAAAAAAAAAGTGCAATTACTTTTCATTGCACACTCATCTCTCCCCTTTCATATACAACGAAGATGCATAACTTGGTTATAGAGGATGGTAGACAACTTACACCAAAAATCGATTCTATGGGGTGGTCGGCATCCAATTTTGTTTAGGGGAAATTAAGGGAAAATAGAATGAGGGAGGAAGTGAGAGATTTTTCTTCAGAAAATTTTCTTTCTAAAGGCAGAGACGAATTGATAGATTCTCAACATATGAAAACTGCAATGGAGTTCAGAACAGGTAGAAGAAATCATGGGTAAGCGAAAATTTTAGGGAAACTTTTGGGTGTTAGGATTCATCAAAGCTTGAACGAAAATATTGGGGTTTGAGGGAGATCAGCACTGAATGCTTTTGATGAGGGAAGTTCTCTTGTTTCGTTAAGCAGATCTTGCTTTTGTGAGTTTTTGTACTTTTTTTGGGCACGCACTTATAAGGAAAAAGAATAAAAAAATAAAATAAAAAAGGTGCTAAATCCCCCACTTCTCAATTGGTTAAAGCGTGCTACAAGTAATGTTTTTTTGAAAACGCTATCGTTCAATGCTAGAGATGTATATGCTGTCGTTGTAGTGAGTAAAAATGAATATTTTACACCGTCTAAAAATACTGCTGAAAATGTTTTCGGATAAAATTTAGACCGAAGAACAAGCATTGAACTATAAAAATAGATTGTCTTCATTTTATAGAGAATCGATGGTGAGAGGCAGATGAAATAGATTGTCCAAATCCGAACAAAATGAATGCGGTGTTTTTCAAACTAGAACCAAAAGCTAAGGCATGTGTTATCAGCAACTAACTGTACTAGTACTATAATTTGATGGAAAAAATACAATATAACACCTTCAATGGAAAACTTTAATCTAGCATGTTTGGGTACGTTTTTCCAAAGCTTGGTCAAGTGCTTTACAAAGAAACAAGGCGACAACAGAAACGATATATTCTCATAATGAAATCTCAACATCACAAAGTAGGATTTCGATCAACTGTGCTAGCTAGTATTTTCTGTAGGAACCCAACTTTCTTTTTCTCTCTTTTTGTCAGTTTCATGTGTTTCTCCTTATTTTCCGTCTTTCCTTCTCTTCCCCAGATTTAGGATGCAATTTCTTGGGCTAATGATGCAAGTCGTTTGCCATCGGGACACATAGCTCAAGGCAAGGCAGAGTGAAGTTTCAAAAGAAGCCGTTGTAAATTCACCGTCGAATTTTAATTGGAGTTCAAGGCTTTCAAAGGGAGATGATTCTGCAGCTACATTACTTAAGGACAACAGTCCATTTACGAGTTTAATTAGAATCCACAGCTACATGGAGTGAGCACCATGATCTCTTGTCAACAAGTCCAAGCAGTATTATTAAATGCAAAGTTGCAAACAACAAACAATCAGATGCAGAGGTGAAAATGGCTAAAGGAATTTGAAATTTTATTCTAGTGTTTTTCGTTATGATGTTTTATCCCTTTTCAATTTTTGTATCAGCTTCAAGTTTGTCATCTTTTATTAACAAATATAATTTTAACTTGATAATTGATGTGATCATCTTTATTAATAATTAAATAAAAAACTTAAAATTAGTATAAAAAATTGAGATTAGAACAATGCAGAGTTTTTTTTTTTTTTTTTAAACAAATATAGAAAGTGCTTTCCTCTAAGGTTCATAGGCACCACAAATCAGAACGGCCAATCCCATAATGTTCATTTGATGTATTCATCCAAAAACAAAAAAGTTCATTTGATGTGATGCCATTACGTCTGTATTTTCAAAGAAATTTCCATAGAGTACGAATAGTTTCGGCATGGAAGTTTCGAATGATTTATCAAAGTAAAGGGAGGGGGGGGGGGGGAGGAAAGAGAAGAAAAAGGCTTGTAAATTTGGTACTATATTATGGATGGTGTTTTTACATTAAAAGCCTATAATATTTTGATCATATTGTTTTTTGTCATCTTTTTTTTAAGTCCTTGTCAATTGTCATTACCAGAATTTATCTCGGAATTATTAAAAATTAACTAAAATAATTGTTGATGTAACTGTTAAACATAATGCACTAATAATAAAATATATATATATGTGCGCATATATATTATAATAATTACACATTGATATATATTCATCGGTAAAAAATCTAAGGGGGTGTTTGGTGAATGAGTTTAGTTTAGGATTTTTAAGTTTCAATAGTAATTTTTCAGAAAAGACAAAAAACTTTTTCAAAAAAGACAAAAAACTTTTTCAAAAAAAGATAAAAAATATGATAAAAAAGTACAGTTTAGTTTAAATTAAACTTGAAACCAAACACCCCCTAAATTTCAAATCTTAATTGCACACTCACACACTCATGCATCCTTTAAAAAAACAAAAAACAAAAAAACACATTTTATCACTACGAAAGTATCTTTCCAGCATCATTACGACGGCTCTAGAAAATACACAAAGTGGACTCTCTTTTTTTTCATCTTCCACTGTTATATATATGTGCTAATGCTAATGTTGCTAGCCTGTGTTATGATTAAAAGTTAATTAAGTACAAAAAGTCAGGCATGTTTCACATTTTGCCCTAGAGTCTTTGGTGTGTTTTTCTCATCTCATGTCTTGATTAGATAACATTTTAAAGTGTCAAATTTATATTGGATCAAGCACCATGAATGAGTCCTTCGTCAGTATTGTACAAAATTTGACGACACATCAACATATGGGCTGTGGTCAATCCATTAATTGCTCTTAGATCCAAGTTCATCGTATTGGCCATGAAAAGTGGCCGGCAAAAGAGAGAGAGAGAGAGAGAGAGAGAGAAAAGAAAAAAAAAGCATTTATGGAAGGGGAAATTAAAAACGAAAGCAATATGTATGGTCGTCCCTGTCGTCGGGTAGAGCATTCCAGCTGTTTTCCTCCCATGAATAGAGAAACTTGGTCATGATTGTACCATTCTTTCCGGCTTTATCCTCGTTAGGAATTAATTATTTGTCGATTTAGATTATATTTAAATAATAACGTATACAAACATGTAAATGTAGAATTTAAATTGTATATTTATTTTATTACTTATAGGAAAATCTAACTGAATAAGTTGGCTCTATTTGGATGGAATATCTATTTTTTAAAAGAAAAATTTTCTTGTTTTAAATGAATTTTTTTTTTTCATTTTACGAATAAGATAATGTTTGAATATGTAAACAATTTTCTTCTTAAAAATAAAAAGTTGTTTGAAATAAAAAAAAAATGATGTTAAAAATCATACATTATGAAAATATTTTAAAAATATTATATTTTTTTTCTAAAAGATTATTGTACAAAATAACTAAAAAAGTACTAGACAAAATTAATTTAAAAATAAGATTTTTTTTTGAAATGAAAGAATGATAAAAAAAAAAATAAAGACAAATATTTTTTTTTTCTTTTTGTGTAAAAATTTTTCAATTTTTGAATTGGACCTTCGATCCAAACAAAGGGTTATGACAACTATTTTTCGGACCTAATTATGACATTTATTAGTACATATTTCAGTTCTCAAGTTCATTATTTGGTTGGTTTCCAGGTAGTGTACTTATTACGGAGTTAAGATTTTATACTCTTTTCTTCTTTTAAATTTTTTCTTTAATTTTAATACACAACATTATATTCATATTATAAACTGAAAATTTGAAAGCTTTATTAACACATAATAGTACAATAATTCTCATAGTTATAATTGGACCTAGTTTAATGTTTATTTGATTAGCTAACTATTGAAGTGAAATTATTTAAATTACTTGTGTGTTTAATTATTTTACAACAATTCAACTCAAATCCGTATATAAATTTTCATTTTTATAAATTCGTTCCATATTTATTTATCTACTATTACATTACTCAAATTTAATATTGATATAGAACTATTTACATATATGGCCAAATTAGAGATATGCTTTTAAAAAAACGTCTACAAGCAAACTTATTTGCAAAACTGAACAAAATTAAAACTAATCATAGTGTGTTGACAAAAATTTCCTTGTAAGAAAAAAAGAAGACATATTTCATTCTAAAAATAGACACATGAATTGTGTTACCCATTTTGCTTATAAGATAATTAGAAATTCACCATTCCTAAAAACATTTCATCTTTATATTTTTATTAACATATTTATGAATATATTGTTAATTATTTGTATTTATTGTCAATAGCGTATGAATGAGGTCAATATGGTAAGAAACTATATTTGGTGATTTTTTTTTTGGCCTAATAACACGATCAATATGATATATTGATTCGGAAAAAAAATGGTGTGCGAAATTCTTCCATTAAGTAATATAGTCATTGTAATACAAACCTTATATTTGATGTTACCGATTAAGAATATGTAATATAATGATAAGGTCGTTATTATAAGATCATAGTAATTAAAGTGATTGAGTTTTTTATCATATGATTATATTGATATTTCCACCATATTGAAACTTTAATTGTTACAAAAATAATATGGTCATTATCTTAATTAAAAAAAGAACTTAATTGCGAATATAATCGTTGTAGACGTTCAATAGAAAACAAAATACAAGTATAAGGAAGGAAGAACTTTTTTTTTTCTTTTTAAAGCAAAAGAACAAGTTTCTTAAGTATTCAAATGAAAAAAAAAAAAAAAAAGTTTCCTTTTAAAATACATGTTTCCTATCCATAAAAAATAATTTAAAAAAAAAACTTGTTTACAGATAATTTAAGAAGTTTAAAAGGAAAAAACTTTCTCCCTTAAAAGTAGCTAAAACATTTGTGATACATCTAAAAATGAAATTTTGTATGGAAAATTTGATTCAATTAAAAAAAAAGTCAACAACAATTATAGGGTAAACATGCAAGAAAAAAGAATGAATTTTAAATTTTGTTTAAATTTGTAAATGTTTTAAGTAGTGTTTATATTTTAAAAGGGGTCCTCAAAATTGGTCATTTTGTGTAAATTCTTTATTAATAAAAGCTATTCAAACACACATTTAATTTAAATACACAATATAAAATTCTACATTATATGCAAACATTCAAGTTCAATAAATATTTAAATGCATTCTATAATTCAGTCAGCATTAAGCATGCATTTGGTACACGGGTTGAAACTAAATTTTTTAGATTGGAATTGAGTTGAATTAAATGTGCATTCGGTGAGACGTTTGAATTGTCGAAACTAAAAAGTATAAAAACTTAAAATGTGTTCAGAAAAAAATATCACTAGAACTTGTTTGATTCGTCTCGAAATTCAATGCAATTTAAAGAAAAATTTATCCCACTTTGACTTATATATGCTAATTTGTAAAATTAAGAACTTTTGAAGTTTGAGCCACAAAAACTGTAAATAGTAAAATTGAGGTTGACTTTTTAAAAAAAGATAATAATGAACTCAATTTTTTTATTTGGATTGAATTGGACCTTAACACCAAATAAGGGATAAAACAAGATGAAAAGTAGATCTCTTTTTCAGTACGCAAGTTCTAGGAAGTAGGAACCATCATCAATAACTTTTTGTGAACTGAGAGAAAAAGAAAAAGAAAAAGAAAAAAAAAAGTGCCAAAACAGATGGAAAGCTTCTTCTTCTCTTATGAACAAAAGTTGTTTGCACTGAGATTAAATCTACATTTGCACTCAATTCCTCCTTTTTTTCTGATATAGATTTTCTGATCCAGAGAGAGCTTACCTTAAATTTCCATGAACTTGTTACACATACTTAAAATAGTCGTGTAAAGACATTACGGCCTTATATATTTTTGAGCCCTTAATTAACAATTGCCTTGTCATTTTAATCGCAGAGATAATTTCTTTTATAAATTTTAAGTTTACAATTTTACCTTAATTTTTAAGAAAACACCCTCTTGGTAACAGTGTTAATTTTTTAACAGATATCAACATTTTACTTATACATGTTTTGTCAACTAATGACAGCAATAATTGTTTTTATATATTGTAGCTCAAATTAGTGAGGTTAGAGTCAATAATTAAGCTTTATCAAACTAGATAATTTGAATTAATTTTGCCATTCGAGTTAAAAAAAAAAAAACAATAACAACAACAACAAAATCATTTTATGCTATTAATTAACGATCAAAGTGCAAGGCACATGCCAATTTCGATCGAAAAATTAACACCGTTTTCAATGGGACTGGTTTGAAACATGTTTGCAAATACAAGATTCGAATTGTCAAAATTAAAAGTTCAGATGAAAATTACAAGTATGTGATATATTTAGAAAAAAACGGTGCAAAAAAGTCTTGTACACTTCTAGCCCACAAATTATGCTCCTATTTAAGTATATCTATTCATGGCATATCATATATCTGCATTAAAACAAAGAAAAACAATGGCAATAATACAGAATCTTACGAACATCTTAAAAGGAGAAAAGAGAAAAGCATCCTAATCATCAAACCAGCTTATTGCTAGTAGATCATACAATTTGCTTAAAAATGGACATTAATATAAATTGTACTATGTGTGTAAAATGTACCTTAGTTTTGAACAATGTTCTCTTTTGACGTTTATGAAACTACAAGAAATAAAGAGATAAATATTCAGTTGCTGATAAAAATATTAACTTCAATGACTCAGATGAGACATGCAGTTCTGAGGCAACGGAAAATATTTATATAGTCTCACTTCTTTACCTTTCTTTTTTCAGTTTGTAATTAATGACTTTTCATTTTTATTATTAATTAAAATTTCTCCCTATCAAAAAAAATAAATAAATAAATCAGAGTCACCTCCCAGTGGAATAGTTATAGATGAGACAGTGATGAGTTGAAAAGGAAAGTATAATATCATGGTTGTTATATAAATAAATATCATGAACATATAAATATAAATATTTTCCATGCATACTCTTCCCTCGGGTCTTCTACCTTAAAAATTAAGTAGTCAATAGTAAAATGTTCTGTATCACTCAGGTTTCATAATTGACTTTTCAAAGTTTCTCATTTCAATTTCATTTCACGTCCTTAAAATAGTCGTGTTATGGCCATATATATTTTTGACCATTTAATTAACAATTGCCTTGTGATTTTATCGCAGAGATAATTTGTTTCATAAATTTTTAATTCTACAATTTTCCCTTAAATTTTTAAGAAACCACCCCCCATTGATAACGGTGTTAATTATTGACACTTATATATATAGTTATAGATTTATTCATGGGCATACTATATATATGCACACAAGCAAAGAAAAACAATGGCAATACGACCTGATCAAGAAGTTGATTTGTTAACTAAGTTGTAAGAAGCATCAATTGAAGGATCTTTGCTTACCTTCAACTCATTGATTCAAAAAGATCCATTAATCCTGAGTAAGATTTCACTAACTCCCTTCAATCAAACTCCTCTACACGTAGCAGCTTTACTTGGCCACCATGATTTCACTAGACAACTTCTTTTCCACATGCCGAAACTTTCTTACGAGTTGGATTCCCGCCAACACTCACTTCTTCACCTGGCTTCAGCCGAGGGCCACACGAAGGTAGTCTGAGTATTGTTACAAGAAAACGGTGACGAAAACATGTGCTTAGCCAAAGATCAAGACGGGAAGATTCCTCTTCATTACAATGCCATGAGAGGTCAAATCGACGTGATTAAGCTGTTGATCGGCGCGAGAAAGGAGTCAGTTTTGGAAGTGATGCCCGATGGACAAACAGTGCTGCACTTGTGTGTTAGATACAACCACTTCGAGGCTCTCAAAGTGTTGGTCGAATTGGAAGTTGCATACGAGAACTGCCCGTTCCTCAACTCCAACGAGAGTGCTGATGGGACTACTATTTTGCATTTAGCTGTGATGCTAAAGCAAATTGAGGTAAGTATTAGGGAAACTTATTATTTCATCTTAGGAAAAATTATTATTTTGTATTTAATTATCTTCATTTGTAATTTATTTTTATTTATTTTAATTTGGAAAATTATTATTTTGTGTTTAATTATCTTCTTTTGGAATTTAGTTTTATTTATTTTAATTTAGAAAATTTATCTACAATAGTCTATAGTCTATAGGTGATTTATTAGCATTAGACAACTTATATCCGATTTTAATAAATTCTAAGTTGTACTTATATTGAAGCTCATTTATAATACTCTTTAATTGTACTCTTCATTCTTAGTTCGTGTAAATAAGTACATACACATTTTTTCTTTGTTTCTGTTTTAATATTTTTCTTATTTAATTTCTACAATAAGTTTCTTTATATCCAATCAAAGGTCTATCTGATGGTACCTAATCTATATTTTTATTTTTATTTCTGGAGTTTGTCACAAATGTTTTAAAAAATCTTAAGGGAAGAAAAACTATTGTTATTTCATTTTTATTTTTGGTAAAGAAATTTTAAGGCCCGTTTGGGAGACTTTTAGAGATAGAGTTTTGCTGTTGGAACTTTTGGAGTTGAGATGAGTTTTGAAAATGTGGGTTTAGGATACAACCATATAAAAAAAATGTTTTTGAGTTTTGTTTTTAGTGGAAGAATAATTAGAAAAACATATATATATTTTTTAATAATGAAAATCAGATGATTTGAGATGTGTCTTTTTGTTGATTTTCATACATAAAAAAATTTTTGCGAAAATAGTAAATTTTTGGAAAAAACTTTTTGAAACTCCAAAAGTCCCCCAAATGTCCATTTGTAAACTAGATGGTGAAAAGTGCACCCAAGGGGGACCTAAAAGAAAAATACTTTGGAGTATCAATAATATTGAATATCACAATTAATAAAAGTGGATCCCACCTCTATTAGTGTATAATGTTCAACTTTACTAAAGTTAGCTAGCATTGATGGAATCACAAATTCTAAGCGAAAATTTATAATTTCACATTAACTATGCAGACTGTGAAATACTGGCTATCAATACCTGGAGTAAAAACAGGAACAGATGATAGAATGAACCATAGAGGTCTCAAAGCCTTCAAGCTCCTAGAACACTTTCCAGGAACCGACTTCATCAGTGACATAATCCGACATACGTTTAAGGAGCTCGGTTTCGAAAATTCGACTTTAGCAGCAATAACCCGAGATCATAATGACGTTGCTCACAAGAAATCAACAACAAAATCATCAAAAGGCAAGGTCAGAAACTGGTTCGGGTTCCTGAAATACGAAGGAGATTGGATGGAAGACAAGCGAGGCTCTCTCATGATTGTGTCTACGGTGATCGCAACCATGACATACCAAACTACCATCAACCCACCAGGCGGAGTTTGGCAGGAAACCACAAACGACGAAAAGAGCGGCTTTTATAATTGTAGCAAAGATACGTGCTTAGCTGGAACCTCAATTCTAGCGCGTGCCTATTCGGAATTGTACACCACTTTCCTGGTTTGCAACAGCATTTCTTTCTTCGCGTCGCTCAGCATCATTCTCCTGCTGATCAGTGGTGTCCATATAAAGAACAAGTTCTTTACGTTCCTTCTAACTCTCACAATGTGCGTGGTGGTGACGACACTTGCAGGTACCTACGGGCTAGGTATGAAGATGGTGTCACCTGAGAACTCCTACTATCTATTGAACATAATATATTATATCGGATTCCGTGTGGATGCTGTCGCTCGCTTTCATCATTTTGCTCCATGCCGTACGATTTTTCTATTGGATTGTGAAAAGAGGCCATGGCGCAAGTATAAAGCAATGAAGGAGGGTGGGATGGGCTTCCCCCCAACTTTTTATGTTATTTTTATTACCATTATTATTGTCATCATTATTATTATTATTATTAGTAGTATTCTTGCTTGTATATAGTGTTATATTTTTACGCAATTTCCGGTGAGTAAAATATTGCTACCTAGGATGTAAAATGTTGCTAAATAATTTTGCTCTTCTTAAGACAAGATAAGCTCTTTAAATTCAAACTACTGTTTCAAGTAAAGTTTGTTAGAACGGTGTACAAGTTTAGCAGGTAGCTAAAGATCGCAATACTTTTTTTTTACTTACTCAAAGCTGTTCTTTCTATGTACTAGGTATTTATTGAGTCATCTCTTTAATTCCTTTGCATAAGGAGATTATATTTTATTTTCTGGAAGTTGATTTTGTTATTATTATTATCTTTGTGTCTCTTGTCTGTTTTTGTTTTAATATTTTCTCATTTAATTTTTATAATAATTTTCTTTATATCCAATCAAAGGTCTATTTGATGGTATCTTAATCTATATTTTTGTTTTTATTTTTGGAGTTTGTTACAAATGTTTTAAAAAATCTTAAGGGAAGAAAAAGAGAAAATTACTTACACAGCCAGTGTTGTGCGCCATTTGGAATTTTTTGCCACTGTTGTACAACCACCACTTACTTTTCTGACACGAATTGTACTTTCAGTTTTTTTTTTTATTTTGTAGTGCTTTTATTGTTTTTCGATTTTGCCCCTGGCTGAGGTTCATTCTTCCAGTTTCCCATATTTCCCTCTCTCCAACTTTCTCTATTCTTCTCGGTCTAGCACTGTGATTCCTCTCTCTCTCTCTCTCTCTCTCATCCTCCCCTCTTTCTTGCTCTTCTCTCTCATTCTCTCTCTTTGGTTCTCTCCACGTTGTTTTCTCTCTCTGACTGTGGCCGGAACTCGAGGTAAGATAGCGGAGACAGACGGATCTTGTGCCAATGCCGCGCAGGAGATCGCACACCTGAGATCGAGCTCATCCACCGCGCTGCGGGATCGCAGTCAGAGATTGCACCGGAGATCGTGATCACGACGGAAACCATAGCACGAGACCATGGCACCACAGATCTGTCCTCACGCACTGACGATCGTCTGAGATCGGCGATCCTTCCTCTTTTTTTGATGCTCGATTTCCGATTGGAGCTCGCACACTTGGGAGACGCCGGAGCTGGCCGAAGCTCTCTCTCTTCGAAACTCTCTCACCTGGCTTTTGTGATTCAAAACTAACAGGTACATCTATTTTGATAGTCACTATCCTTGTGTGTGTGTGTGTGTCTGTGTGTCTGTGTTTGTGTTTGTGTTTCTGTTTGTCTCTGTTTGTGTGTGCGCGTGCTTGTTTGTGTGTGTGGGTGGGTGTTTGTATGTCTCTGTGCGTGTTTGTGTTTGTCTCTGTCTGACCCTAAATTTGAGTCCTAAAAGCCATAAATGCATTGCATGAAGAAAGCAATGAATCTGAGAGAATTAGACCTTAATTCCAACTATATATATATTAATTGCTAAGATTAAGTGTTCATTTGGTGAAACGATTTGAGTTAAGATTTTTAAGTTGAGTTGAAGATAAGTTAAATTGAGAGTTAGAGTTGAGTGTTTGGTAAAATGTTTAAGTTGAAAAGTTTAACTTGAGTAGTGTTTGGATGTAAAAAGTTTGAGTTAAAAAGTTTAACTTAAAAAGGTGTGTTTGAAACTTGCTCGAAGTCTAAATTTTCATCTCAGTTTTTATCTTTTTCTTATAAGTTAAAAAAATTATAACTAGTTTTTGAAAAGTCAATCAACTCCAATTTAAAAATTTAATCTCCAATTAACTTACCAAACAGAGGCTAACATGCTATTGTAGGTTGTGAATGGAAAAATGAAAAAAACAAAATAAACTAAAATAAAAGCACACATCAACAACATACCTTAAAGTTTTTACAATATTTTTCACATCGCCATAACATACAACAAGAATTACGTAATTGCTAACTAAAAGTGCTAATTAAAAAACATGAAATTCTCCCTGTAATCTGGTGTAAATAGATAAAACTAGCATTAATTTTAAGTGGATTTATACTATAGATTTCATTGATATCTATCCCACATATCATCAGTTAACATATCTCTCAACTGATTCATTGTACCCCTCCTCGTTTATAATTAATTTTTTATACTTTAATATTTAGGGGACTTCTACTAAAAAAGATTTTAAAAAAAAGTATTCTATGACGTGGATATCCAAAAATAATAGTACAAAATCCCATAAAATATTGCCATGATATTGTTTTGGAGTCCCACTCTAAGCGTCATCTACTGCCATTACCACCACACTTCCACTCTATATCGACCATGTGTTTTCCCCAGTAAGAGCGAGAAACCAAGGTAGAGAGAGACAATCGAATTCATGGCGAATTCCTCTCTCTCACTCCAATTCACCATCCTCCTCTCACTTTCTCTCTCCGCCGCCTACTCCTACTCGCCACTCTCTCTCAAGCCGCTTTCTCTCTGCTCCCCACTCCCGCTGGAAACAACCTCCAAGGCCACCCCTTCCGACTTGCTTTCTCTGCTGGGCTCCAACCGTCGCTCCTCTGCGATCAACCCTCTCGTCGCCTGAGAGCTCCAGTCCTGCTTCAAATTTCTCGTCCCATTTGCTCGAAGGAGGAGCTTGGGATCGAATGAATATGGAGTTCGGACGGGGAGAGAGGAGGAGGAGGAGGGAAATGAGCTCAGTAATCAAAGGAACTGTGAAGCAGCAGATAGGCAAGGAGGGAGGGAGGGAGTGGAGGGGGCGAAGTGGGCTCGTGTGGACAGCGCCGGAGCTCGAAGGGGGCTCGGACGATCTGCAATCGCGAGCTGGAGGGAGCGGAGGGGGCTCAGACGATGTGGAAGGACAGCGCGGTGATGTGGGTTGGGTGGCCGGAAATGCAGTGACCGGCTCAGAAATGCAAGGAGAGTTGGGCGCACGGTAAACCAAGTTTGGTTTACTGTGCAACGGTCCAACTCATAGTTGGAACCAAACTTAGGCACCAAATGGGTTGAGTTCAATTTGAACTCAAAAAATTGAGTTCAAACTGACTCACCAAACAAAGCATAAACTTGTATAGTTTCTTTCTTATTTACCAAATAGATTGATTTTTTCCTAATTTCCATGCTATTTCTTACATGGTTTTTGTTCATATGGAGTTGAAATTTGAAATTGATATTCTACTACATGTTTAAGGAAGACAGAGGTCATCTTTAGATGTTGATATGAGAAATGGGTCAAATGACAAGTTTAATGAGCAGGACATGATTGGGCTCTTTTGAACAAGAAAAAACAAAGGTATAAGCTTAGAGCAGGGGTGGTGTAGACCCTTTGTGTTATATCCTTTTAATGGGATTGTCAATCTGATATGAGAATGATTAGTTTGTTAATATGAAGAAAGGTTCCAAGTTTCTATGTTTCTTTTTCCTGAAGTTTTACCTTTCTAAAAGCTCTTGATCTTTATACAAATTGATCTGCCATTTTGAGTTATAGTGTTTTTGCCATATTTTTGCTTTCGGTGATCATGCTTTGCAGTTATATTTGAAAATGTAAGCCATTGAGAATTTTGGATATTTTTGTGTAAATTTTTTTACTTCAGAAACTTTTTTTTTTTTTTTTCCTTCTTGAAACATACTCCAGAATACTTTTGGGTAATAATGTTTTTGTAATTCGGTGATATTTGTTGGAAAAAATTAGTTTATTAGAATATAAAAGTTATTTTATCAGATATTTTTCAGAGTACGAAATTAGTGGCCGGGTTAGAGATGTTCGACCATCTATGTTTAAGACAAAAAATATTCTAGTAAAATATTTAACATATTCTAATAGATTATTCAACATATTCTATTAGAATATTTCAATGACAAACATCTATGACTGAAACCAAAAGCATCCTACCATTCATGTTAAAAAAAAAAATTCTATATTTTAGTAAAATATTCAATATTCTAGTAGAATATCTAAAATATTCTAATAGATTATTTAAAATATTCTAATAGAATACATATAATAATCTACTAGAATATTTTGGTGGTCGACACTGACAGTCAGAGTCGGAGATATTTGAGCATCCATATTAAAAATATAAAATATTCTAGTAGAATAACTACAATATTCTGCTAGAATATTCCAATAACCAATGTCGGCGGGTGGAGCCGGAAATATCCGAACATCCATGTTGAAAATTGAAAATTTTTTAGTAAAATATCTAAAATATTCTAGTAGAATATACACAATATTCTCTTAGAATATTTTAGTGACCAATGCCGACGGTTGGAGCTATTGATGTTTGATCCTCCATGTTTAAAACATAAAATATTCTAGTAGAATAACTATAATATTTTACTAGAATATTTTAACGATTGGCGTCAGTGGTCGGAACTGGAGACATTCGATCATCCATATTGAAAATAGAACATATTTTAGTAGAATATCCAAAATATTCTATTAGAATATTCCAACGATCAGCATTGGTGATTCGTGTTGGAAACTTCCGGTTATCCATGTTAAAAATATGAAATATTCTTGTAGAATTTCCACAGTATGGGCAAGTTGGTGTCTTGTAGATTTTTTTTTAATTATTATTAGTAAGGATAATTTAGACAAAGAATATTTTGTTGACATTTGACTAGTACTCTTAGATGGCAAAGAAGTAAAGTGTCCAAAAACCATGTCAAAAATGTGCAGAGGTTTTGATATAGTGGCATTTGTGGTATTTTCCCAAAGAAAAACTATTGTTATTTCAAGTTTTTTTTTTTTTGGTAAAGAAATATTAAGGACTTAAAAACTATTGTTTTTTGGTAAAAAACAGAGTGATTGTTGGTATAGTTTAATAATAATTCTACCCAATTTGCCTCATAAGTTCAAAAAAAAAAAAAACTTGTCACATCCATAAGTTCAAGTTCAAAAAAAAAAAAACTTGTCACAATATTCAATTACGATTTTATCATTTGTTTAAACATAACCCCCTTTGCCTCGGGGCTTCAAGAATGGGTGTTTTTTTTTTTTTTTTTTTTTTTTGCCTATTCAAATCTAAAAGATAAGAGAAGCATAGAACATACTAATAAATATTATGTTACTATAATAGGTAACAAATCAAGTCCTTGCAATACGGTTGAGTAAGTTTTTATTTACCTCGTGCCGTAGACAAATACAGAGTAGCAAGGATCAGTCTCACGATTAAGCAAAGTGTGTTAAAACCTATTTTAAATACTTCACATGATTAGAATATTAAAAAAAAAAAAAAAAACGCTTGAAATTATAGGTAAAATATTATTACATCATTTCGTCTATAACAACGACGCAACCACACGGCTAATAATAATATACTTCAGCTACTAGAAGCGGTAGTCAAACTGTTTCTGACAAAACAAACGAGTTGCTTTAGCTGCTTTAATAGCCAAAGCAACAACACACCGCTAAAAACCATTCAAGACAATCACCAATATTATTGCAATCTCATAATAATAACAACCCTTCCAAATTGACTAGTTCAATCATAACTGGAATTGAAACAAGTCATCGGAAGAGCTTATAAACATCAAATACGACTCTATTATTCTTCAACCACAACATTACTCATAGACACATGTCTTATAAAATAAAATGAAAAATAAAAAATTTCAATCATACATATATTTCTTCTATTAAATAACTAAACCGACAATTTATTTCTTCTTATAGTTTACTTTATATTCACAATGTGCGTGGTGGTGTCGGCACTGGCAGCTACCTTCTGTCAAGGTATGATCATGGTGACATCCTTCAACTCCGAGTATCCATTGAACATCATCTTCTGTGTATCGAACGCGGCGTGGATGTTGTTGCTTGCTTTCATCATTTTGTTCCATGCCGTACGATTTTTCTATCGGACTGTGAAGAAGCTATGGCGCAAGTATAAAGCAATGAAGGAGGGAGGGATGCCCCCCCTAACTTTTTATGTTATTTTTATTACCATTATTATTGTCATCATCATTATTATTATTAGTATTATTGCTTGTATGGTGTTATATTTTCACACTATTTTACCGTGAGTAAAATATTGCTATCTTTGTAGGATATAAAATGTTACTAAATAATTTCGCTCTTTTTAAGACTAGATAAGCTCTTTAAATTCAAACTACTATTTCAAGTAAAGTTTGTTAGTGTGATGTACAAGTTTAGCAGGTAGCTAAAGAGCAGAGTAAATCATTTACTCTTTTTTCCCGACTCAAGTTTTTCCTTTCATGCTTTACTAGACAAGGTATTTACTGAGTGATCTATTTAATTCCTTTGCATATAAAAGGAGATTAGATTTTATTTTCTCGAAGTTGCTTTAATTATTATTTTTAGCTCCTTTGCATATTAGTTTTTTTTTTTTCAAAAAAAATATAAATGGAGGAGTAGCCCACACAGGTTTCTAGAGGAAAAATTGGTTTCTGCTTGATTTTTCTCAAGGGAAATTATTAGATTAATGTTTTGTCAATTAAAAAAATTTAGGATACTTTTACCGACGAAATTGTTTTGTTGTGTAAAAAATCAATAATTAAATTCTACTTTTCAAAGTAACTTGTTTTATGATATGCGTTTCACGCGTGCAAAATAGACAAACAAAGTAAAGTAAAAACGAAAAAAAAATACAAAAAATAAATAAAAATAAAAAATCCACATGATGATGATGTATGGCAACACGTGACAACCACATTGCTATCATATGACAAACAAGGAAGCCTTTACCAAAAAAGCCATTAGCTCTTTTAAATATAGGTAAGAAATGAGTTTGTTTGACAAAATTTTTGTTTTTACTTTTGGTGATAAGTAGAAGAAGAAAAGTAAAAAATGTGGCTTTTTAGTCTAAGTGGTTGGGTACACATTTTGAAAAGCGCTTAATGCTTCAAAATGGTTTTTAAAATATTCTAATAAACAATAAAAAATATGCAAAAAAGTCACAAATATCCTTGATCATAAGACATATAATTGTCACTATAAATAAGAACTAAAACTCTAACAGTACTAATTAATATTAACATAATAGAAGTAAGTGGAACCAAATATAGTCAAATTCGAAAGAAAAGTCATTATTTATAGTCCAAGACCATATAGATAGATAAATAGAAGGTTTATTTATTTATTGAATAAATAGATAAGTTGAAGAAAGCATAACTATACTTAACAATAAAACACTTGAAAAAACCCATTATATATAAGATTTTAATGAAACTCTATTACAAATTTTAGAGATGTATGTTTTGAGAAGTTACATTTTTCTGACTAGATTGGAAGCTCTTTTGGTCAGACAAAGTTCTAATAAGTTATCCCAACATTTTTAAAAGGTAGTTTTTAGACATAGAAAGCCAACAATAACTTCTACCAAACAATCAGCAATAACTTCTGCCAAACAATGCCAAACAAGCCTGCAATGACCTATAAGATAACATATAAAAGCTGCAACAGCAAAAAGATAACCAACTAGAAAAACGCCATTAAAATGAAAACGACAAGAACCTTTAAAAACAACAATATTAACATACAAAGAACAACAAGCTGGAAAACTACAAGAATCTAAGGGCATGAAAGTTATTCCCTGTTCTCAATCAATAAATACCAATGTGTTTGATGATCCGTCTAATTGTTTCCTTTTTTTTTTTTTTTTTGGTTAATAGAGAAGAGCTTCTCTATGAATAAGCAATGAAAAACAAAAAAAAGAAAGAGAAAAAGAAAAGCATATGAAAAGATCGAAGACACTAATTCATGAGAAAGGATATTATGGCCACCAAATTTAATCCCAATTTTTATTTACATGATGTGACATGAGAGTTATCATTCTTATATTGATAATTGTTTAAAAGATTATGACATTAATTTAAAGATAATTAACAACTTATTACTACGTAAGTTAATTAATTCAGAAAAATTAATATTAGAATCAGTATTCCTAACATTATGCATTAAAATGATTAAAAAATCTCAAAAGCATCCAACTGAAACTGGAAAAGCGGAATCAATGACAAAAATCTTAATTTCAACTACTCTTCTTTACCTACTCTATATCAATTTAAGGGAATTATTTCTAAAACATATAGCAGAAGGGCTTTTGTTCATTCGATCTTAAACTTCATACATATATATGTATAATATGATATGGTCCCTAAAAGACCTTTATTTAAAAATTACAAAATAAGAAAGCTCATGGCTGCATAATTATAGTGTTAAGGATCTCTAATCGCATTTTCAATTCGTACGGAGTGGTGGGATGCTCTGTTCATTTATAAAGAAATTAGTTGGATCAACTTTAGTCTTCACCTGAATCAACCTATAGAAATTATTCTTGAAATACTTTGTTCCCCAAATGCTTGCTTGTGTTATACTTGTGGTGCCACCCTCAGATTTAAGGTTATTCGTCCCAATGTCAAGGTCTCTAAAGTTGAAATATGTGGCCCTCGGATTATTGGACACATAAGGAGTCGTGTAATTGTAAAGTCTTCTCACCCAACTCACATGCTTTTCTTCTTCTTCTCCTCCTTCCCATCGCACGAGGTGATGAATCATGTAGAGGTTTCCCGCTCGGTGAGGGAATGGGATTGCGGATTCCGAAATCTCGTTCATTTTCCCACCAAAAGGAAATACATAGATTTGTGCTCTTCCTACTTCTTCTTCGTACAGCATTCCCAACATTGTTTCGAACACGTTATCAGGAATAGGCTCTTTCACAAAATCAGATTTCGCCTTGAAAGATAACAGATTGAAATTAGACGTCCTATTAAGCAAAGCGTTCAAGGGTTCTCCATTTCTGAATAGATTGTAAAAGAGAAAGGATTCCACCCATCTCATTTTGGAGCACTCTTGTCTTTGCAAACCCAACTCAGGAAACTCCTTTTTCATCAACTCGAGTAGCTTATCCACGCCGCCATGGAACGTGCCCCGGACATTAGCTAACACAATTTTCGTATCATTTGAAGACGTTTGGAACGTCATGTAGACTGTTAGATTCTCATCGACTTTGTCTGCACGGCGTTGCCACCGATGAAAGAGTGTCTTAGTCGCATTGTGTTCCATGTTCCTCCAAACATCAAATACAGCTACCGTCTTTGGCACTGGAACCAGTCGAATTTTCCATTCTACAACGATTCCAAAGCTTGCCGGTCCGCCACCACGTATGGCCCAGAACAAATCTTCCCCCATAGATTTCCGGTCAAGAATTCTTCCTTCAGCATCGACTATTTTTGCGTCAAGAATATTATCAGCCGAAAGGCCATATATTCGCGTTAAATAGCCATAGCCTCCTCCTCCGAACTGTCCACCAACACCCACAGAGTGGCAATCGCCGGCAGGAAAGCCAAGATTTTCACTTTTCAGACCAATCGCATAATAAAGTTCACCTAGCGTCGCTCCAGCTTGAACCCACGCAGATTTGCTCTCCACGTCAACGCTAACCGAACTTAAGTTTCTCAAGTCAATTACGACAAATCTTGGGACATTATAGTAGGACACATAAGAAAGGCCCTCATAGTCATGGCCACCGCTTCGGGTTCTAATCTGTATACCATGTTTCTTGGCGCAATAAACAGTGGCCTGGACATGAGAGATGCGAAACGGCGTGATTACAACGTATGGTTTCGGGGTCGAAGGAGAAGAAAACCGATGGTTTTGTATGGATGAATTCAGCACGGTTGAGTATGCCGAATCATTTGGAGTGTAGAAAATGGGTTCATGAGGGGAGGTAGAACTGGATACACGACTAGCAAGGCACTCTAGAAAGTCTTGTGGAGTGTATGCTGAAGCTACAACTGAAAATGAAAAGAGAAAAATGAAAATTTTGGCAAAAGATGAAGGGAATACTGTGAAGAACTTCATTTTTATGTGAGAGTGAAAGGATGCTAATTGCTTTCTAATTTATAGAAGCTGATAAGTAATTTGTATGTCATAAATAAATTCCAAAGAAGTATACATAAAAATCATTTTGTATGACATCATTGGGTTTGATGAATGAGAGGATTAAAATTTGACATGCATGCCCTAACTTGACTAAATGCACTTCTTTACTGTGGAAAATGATAAACGTGAGGATTTATCCAACTAAAGATATGAAAACAACTTAAAAAAAAAAAAATCATAGCTATGTATTTAGAAAACTCATTTAATCCGTTTGCATGACATCATTGGTCGGTTTAATTATGAGCTCTAATAACCAAGCTAGCTGATTTAAAAATACCATACACGCTTTCTTCAAAGACTTTTTGAAAAATATCAGTTGACTAGAGATTACGGAAGAAAGAAAACGCAAATTTCATTTGAAGAAATAAACTCAAATACGTTTTATTATTTTCATATATACTTTTCTCACTCAAAGATACAGGGCTTCTTGTTACGTTATATTCTTTTGATATATAATTTCCTCACTAAAAAAGATTGGACTTTCTGTACGTTTTATTCTTTTGATATATAATTTCCTTGCTAAAAGATATAGGGACTTCTTGTTGTCGTGTTTCTAGGACTTCTTATATTGGGACATTGTCATTAATTACGCATTGTAGCTTTTTTTTTTTTTTTTTGAATTAATAAATTGAGAAGAGGTACTAAAGCCTCCACCCAAATTATTTGAGAGATAAAAGGAGCACAATTAGAGAGATTTAGAATCCATCCTAATTAAGTAAAAAGCATGAAAAAAAGAAAAAGAAAGAAAATAAAATAACATAAAAAAAAACTAAAAGCATGAAAAAAAAAAAAAAAAAAAAAAAACACCAGCAAGCTATTGAAAACAATATGGGAGAAAAATCATTAGGATTTTACTCATTTTAAAGCCCTTCCTATTATGACTTCTAAGTTTTTGTAGGATAAAATATTTCTTGACAAGATTTTTGTCCACTCAAACTATCAAAATCTGCTGATTTCTCTAAGAACCCAAAGCACCAATTCTACCTTTTTCTAGGCAGTAATTCGATTGCTGATAACATCATCCTCCTCAAGATTTCGATTTGCAGATAGAGAAGAGTCTTTATTTGCTAATTCCGCCCAAGATTTTTTCAAGGTTGTAATTATGGCCCAACTGTTATAAGGTTCCACCTTATTTTCGATGGTTGCATTCATTTTTTTCCCCCCTCTATTAACTAGAATAAACCCTTCAGGATCAATTTGGTCAGCCTAACTTTGGAAAGAAACAGTGCTCATGTCCTTGCAAATCTAGATTGACTCAACCAACACGTTGCCATTGATGTATTGATGATCCTGCTTGAATTCTGTCTTCTGATGATATTAGAATCTGTCCCATTTGTCAAGAAAGTTATTTCTGGATATTCACGAGCATCCCAGTTTGTTTAATACGACCTCATTGGCAGTTACTTGACATCATTCAACTAAAGATATGAAAACAATTAAAAGTTTCAAAGCTATCAAGAAATTTTGCATACATCATTGGCGGGTTTAATATTAAGAGCTCTACTTAGCTAGTTGGTTTTGAAATTCAGCACTTCTTGAAATAAATTTGGGTATGTACTAAATCATTGGTATAAGATAGATGTTTGGATGATATTTCAACTACAAAAATTTCGTGGTTTTCTTATTGAAAAGATAGCGAGAAAATTAATAAGTCAAAATTCCTTTTTTTTTTTTTTTTTGTGGGAGTGGGGGGGGGGGGGGGGGGGGGGTGTGGAGGAGGGGATTTTTTTTGTCAATATATACCTTGAATTTTTTTTTGCTCACTTCCTTGTTAAAATTTTAATTATATCCTTATTAAATTCAATTTGAAAATTAGTTTAATAAAAATCAATTATTTTAAGTTAACAGACCAATCGCACTTCATTATATTAAAAAAATTTGTAGACTCGAATACTAAATATCAATCAAGACTATTTCTCTATTTATAAATATTATATATAACCATAATTTAAACAAACATAAAAGAAGAATATTGAAAGTATGATTGGAAAAATAAGTAAGAAAATGAATTATAAGAATGAACCCTAAAACATATCAGTGACTAGAGATTAGGAAAGAAAGAAAACTCAAGTTTTATTCTTTTCTTACTTTCCTCACTCGACTACATAAGATTTCTTGTTGTCGTGTTTAGGACTTCTTATTGTGACATCGCCATTAGTTATCTTTTGTAGCTTTTTTATGAATAATAAACTATAGATTTAGAAGGAGGAATTAAAGACTTCACTCAAATTTATTAAAAAAGAGAAGTAGATGGTAATATGATGACATAAATTTTAGTTGATTTGAGATTAGGAAAGAAAGAAAATACAAATATCATGTTTGGGGAAATAAACTCAATTACGTTTTATGCTTTTGTAAGTTAAAAAAAAAAGGAATTTTTCCACTGGTGTCGTCTAAACTTATCACATAGTTGTTTTTTGTTTTCTATACTTCTAATTTTGATAATTTACATCCTAAGTTTATAAATCTATAATAATTTATCTCCATTAATAACAATGTTAATCTTTTGAAGGAAATTGGCAAGTGATTTATGTCCATGATTTGTTAATTAATGCTTTGTTTGACATTGCAATTCAACTCCAACTAAACTGTATTTTTTCTTCTTAGCTTTTTCTTTTTCTGAAATGTCAATAAAAATTTAATCTCAGTGACTAGTTTTTGAAAAGTTAACCAATTCTAACTTAAAATTTTAATCTCTAACCCGCAAACCAAATGCAAGCTAATTGAATGAATAATCATTTTAATCTATTAAGGTCTACATTTTTTTATTAAGTTTTATCAAAACATAGAATATTGAATTATATTTGTTTTAAATATGAATTTGGGTTAAGTATATTGATCATCAAAAGACCTTTTATGCTCTAAACTAACAATTATATACAAATCAAGTGTCAAATTTTCATTAAAAAAAATAATTATTATGGTTATCAATGGAATTCATTGTTATAAGTTTATAACTTCAGATTGTGAACGGCCAAAATTAAAAATTCTAAATACGAACGGTAATTGTACGATAAATTTAGAGAACACCGGTGCAATTTAGCCAAAAAAACCAAATATCAAAACACAAAAAAAAAAACATATATATATATATATATTAGTTTAAAGCATGTGCCACGCACATGTTAAATATATTTGAGAGAATTAATCTGAGTAGGGAGAAATTAAATTAATAAGTTAAAAATAAAGCTAAAAAAAAAAACAACAACAATGAAGTACTTGAAAATTTAAAAAAAAAACATGAAAAAATACCAAAAAGATAAAGGGACTAAAATGTAAAAAAAAATGACTAATACAGAAAAGGGATTAAAATGAAAAAAAATTAAAAAAAAAAGGAAAATTGAAGGGCTAAAAAAAGGACTAAAATGAAAAAAAAAAGATTAAAAAGGTCAAAAGAAAAAAAAAAGAAAATTGAAGGATTGAAAAAAAAAGTTTTTTGTTAAAAACCCACCGTTTTGGACAAAAGTAGTGGACTTTCACATTTCTATATAATGTATAGATATATCGATTGAGTATAAATTAGGCAAGGTCGGTGATTGATTTTGTAAGTTATTGACCAAGCTAGGTTGATCTTACACGTAATTATGCCCCGTACCAAATTTGATTTGACCTTTGATTAAACTCTCTCTCTCTCTCTCAACCACGGAACAATTCTAGTATATTAGACCAAGTCATTATTAGTTAATATTTTTTTACGTTTTTTAACATGTTTAAAATTTTAATATATATATATATATTTTATAAATATAGCCATGGCTCCACACTGACTGGTCCAGTGGTAATTATCTTTGCATTGATATGTTTGTAGCTTAAACTCAATTAAGTAAAAAAACTCACCACAATTAGATTTGATCACAAGTATGGATATTAGAGTTTTTGGTGAGAACGATAAGGTTAGAGATTAGAAAGTAAATCTTTAGAAGAGAAAATGAAGGGATTTTGAGTTTTTAATGAAGAGAATATACTAAAGAAAAAGAACAAGAAAAACGGTCATCGGAAGAAGTACAACAGAAAATTTAGAGAAAGATAAGGCCAGATAATTTTGAAAAATCTTAAGAACATAATTAAAAAAAATGAAACAGTAAATGGTTTTTAAATTAAAAAAAAAAGAAGCAAAATGATCTTCCAACAAAAAAAGCAAAAAAAGGTGGTTGCAAGCGTAATCTAGCAGTAATATTATACCTGACTCCACTTAGAAATGTAGAGTTTGAATCTTTACATCGCCCAGTTCAAAAAAAAAGAAAAAAGAAAAAAAGAAACAATATGTTTAGCCAAAAAAAAAAAGATATATTACTTAACTTTACTTTGTCATTTTAAGGTTATGTTTGAGATTTTTAGATCAAAATTAAGTATCGATCAAGATACTGTGTAAATTTGTGTACTAAATAAAATTAAATGATATAAAATAGTAAAATTTCTAAACCACAATATACATTTTGAATAAGAGCAAAATATAAGTTATAAAAGGTAAATGATCCCTTTTTTACTATAAAAAAGGAATAATAAGAGACTATCTTCTATATTTTTAGGATTAGGATCGATATAGCTCTGCTTTGCTTCGCTTTGCTTTTTTCTTTTTTTTTTTTTTTCATCTCTCTCCTTTTTTTTTTTTTTTTGGATAGAAATGAAACAAAAATAAATAGACATTCAAAATGGAAAAGGAGGGAAATAGGCCAAAAACCTCCAGTAATAAAACTAAATAGCATAAAAAAATTTTGGTTGGTAGTAAATAGCTTATGTAAGGTAAGTTGTTAATTTGCGAAGCATATTCATGATTATCTTAAAGATTTTATTCTAAATAAAATGTTTGTGGTAAATATCATACTTAGGATAAATACTTTATTTATTAAGTATATTTACGATAAAATTACCTTAAAAAAATTTTCTTGAATAAACAATTTACCATAAAGATGCGATTTGCCCCAAATATTTTTAAAATATGCTATTTACTTTGAATATATAATTTTAAAAAATAGCTTATTTATTGTAATTTTCCCATTCAAAATTATGTGTATTTTCAATCTTTACATTTGTTGGAGTGGAAACTGATATATAAGAACTAAAATTAGAATACTTGAATTTAAAATTGGATCGTTTGTTGCCAAAAATCTTTATCTTTGGTATTTACTTATATTTAGATTTATATTTATCTTTTATTATTACATAAATTATTTAAAATTAAGTTAAGTTAAGTTAATCTTTTTGTTAGTTTTGAATTTTGATCTCTATAAACAAATGAATTATTGTAACTGTCTTCAATGAGAGAATTGACAGATTAATGAATATTAATAAGTTTCTAGTTTCCTTCTTTTGAGTTCTCATTCTTGGTTTTATTTCTCTCTTCTAATTCTATTTCTACCTCCCTAGCTAGTGGTTGTATTCTCTCCTTGACTTTGTCTCTCTTACTATTATATCTCTTCTATCCCATCTTACATCAAAAGCATATATAGTGTTTTTAGGTAGAATATCTGTATAACAAAAATACAAGTGGAACCTTTCTTTATTTATGGTTCAACTTAGATAAGTACTGAAAACTTAAAAAAAGTAAAATAAAATAAAAATAAATTACGACAAGCAAGAATAATTGAGATATTATTTTTAAAAGTGATTGCTATAATAAACGTACCTCAGAAATCAAGCAGTGCATGTGAACAATATATTTGCAGTCTTCACAATAATAAACTCGAATTCTTAGATCTCGTTCGCTTTCACAAATATCGTAACAGTATTCGCTAGAATTATCATCAACGAGAGAATCCAGGAGGATGAGAGGGTGCATGTCGTACTTATATCTAATAGTCGATGGCAATGGACTACAAAGTACGTGCACTCTGAAATCACAATCCAAACAACGAAGTATAGATATCTGGGCACGATCAGTTTCAGTGCTATTGGAGAAAAGTGGTTGTTTACAATAGGCATCGTAGCCATCGCAATGAGCAAGCTTAGTGTATGTGTCCTCCAAAAAACAAAGAAGGTGCTCATGGTCTTCGTACCTAATGGTTCCTTTCACTGTCACACTACATTTCACACCACATTTCACACAGAACGGGCCACAACACTTACCGAGACAGTGGAAAGTTAAGGTCCGTCTATATGTCTCATGGCATACACTGCATTCGAACGGTCGATGTTGAACACGAAGGTTGAGAAGGCTGTGGTTGGGATGGAGAGGATGTAGGACTTTCTGTGGCAACTCCGCACATGATTTATGCAGGAAATGATTGCATTTTGTGCAGCCATAAACAACACCTGATGAGCATGTTGACTGACATCCGAAGCATTTGATTTCATCTTTCACGTCGACATCAACAATAAGTGGCATCGGGTGCTGATGAATGAAATGCAGGATGTGCTCTCGCCCTTCACATGTTATGGTGGGCATCATAGCACATTTCACATCCATGTTGGACTTGCATTTATCACATCTGAAAGTGAGAGCATTCCGAAAGTATTGGTGACAAGAGTCGCAAAAATAGTTCCATTGAGAATCCAGAGAGAGTGAGGGTGGGAAGGATGAAAGGGGTGGTTGATGTGAGGAGTCAACTCAGCACAAGATTTGTGGACATAAAATTCACATGCATCACAAGCGTAGTAATTATAAGGAGCTACGATTTCCTTCTAACAGATTCCGCATCTCTCATTGTTGATCTCTTGATCCTTCCTTAGGAACAAAGGATGACGTGGGTGACTCCATTGTTGAATCTGATCCATTTTTCACCCTACTTTCATACGCCTAAAAACAACTACAAATATTAAAAACAAATTAGTTCCACAAACACACATTTATTCGCTTAGAAAAACTAATTTGACATGACGAAACTTATTGCTTCTGTTTGATACTAACTACCAAGTGGGTTGTTTTCTCAGTTCAATTTTTGTTTTTGATTCTGTTTCTTCTTCTTCTTCTTCTTCTTCATTTTTTTTAAAAAATTAAATCACACGAGAAAGCAGAACCAAGTATTATGATTGATATGTTTTCTAACAATGTATGGAAGTGTCAATTACTGTTTAATACCAGAAAGCACGTTTTTGTTCGGTCTTACCTTTGAACTAGTTGACCTCTCTTTTCAATTATGAAAGCGAGTAAGAATTAATGGGTTTTCAAGTTGAAGACTGAAAATAATTGCTCACAGCTAAGGTACAAAGCTCGGTTGGTTGTGAAAGGATTTGGTCAAAAGAAATGTGTTGACTTTGAAGAGATATTTTCTCCGGTAGTGAAGATGTCATCCATCAGAGTTGTTCTTGGTCTAGCTGCCCACTTGAATTTAGAGATTGAGCAACTTGATGTGAAAATTGCATTTCTTTATGGTGATTTAGAATAAGAAATTTATATGGAGCAACCTGAAGGGTTCAAAGTCAAGGGAAAAGAGAATCTTGTGTGCAAGCTTAGAAAGAGTTTGTATAGGCTCAAACAAGCACCAAGACAGTGGTACAAGAAGTTTGATTCTCTTATGGTGATGAGTCATGGGTACTCTACAACTTCATCTGACCATTGTGTGTTTATAAAGAAACACTCCAATGATTATTTCATTCTCCTCTATATGTTGATGATATGCTGATTGTTGGCCATGATGCTAGTAAGATTGAGAAGCTTAAAAAGGAGTTAAGTAAGTCTTTTGCAATGAAAGACTTGGGATTGGCAAAACAAATACTCGGCATAAAGATCTCCCACGATAGGAAGAATGGGAAATTTTATCTGTCTAAAGAAGGCTACATTGAAAAAGTTCTTGAAAGGTTCAATATGAGCAAGGCAAAAACAATTTGTTTTCCACTTGCAAGGCACTTCAAGCTCACTTCTAAACAATGTCTGACAAGTGAGAGAGAGAAAGAAGAAATGAGTAAAGTTCCCTATTCGTCTGCAGTTGACAGTTTGATGTATGCCATGGTTTGCACAAGACCAGATATTGCTTATGTTGTTGGAGTTGTTAGTCGATTTCCTTATAATCCTAGAAAAGAACATTGGACAGCGGTAAAATGAATATTGAGACATCTGAGAGGTACTTCTAGGGCGTGTTTATACTTTGTCAGTAGTGAGCCTATTTTAGATGGGTATACAGATTCAGACATGGTAGGTGATATTGATTCCAGGAAGTCCACTTCGGGGTTCTTGATGACCTTTATAGGGGGAGCAGTCTCTTTATTCTAGCACAGAAGCTAAGTGCATTGCAATTATTGAAGCCTGCAAAGAAGCTTTGTAGATAAAAAAAGTTTCTTGAAGAATTGGATTTGCAAAAAGAGAAGTATATTGTCTACAGTGATAGTCAAAGTACCATCCATCTCTCCAAGAATTCAACATTTCATTCAAGATCTAAGCATATTGATGTTAGATATTACTGGATTCATGATGTGCTTGAAACAAAGTAATTGCACTTGGAAAAGTTCATACAAGTGAGAATGGAACGGATATATTGACAAAATCTTGCCTAAAGAGAAACTTGAAACATGTAGGCAGAAAGCAGGCTTGGTTGAGCCTATTACATGAGGCGGAGAGGGAGAATTGTTGAGTCTGCCCCATGTATTGGGCTGGACTAATAAATTGGGCAAAGACCACATGTTTTGAAGTTTTAAAAAGAAAGAAATCAAAAAAAAAAAAAAAAGGGTTAATGGCTTGTTGGACAAGCCTTGCGTAATCAGCAACAAAAAGAAAAAAGGGGCAATCGTGTGGGTGCGTGCGAAAAACAGAGAGCATGAGGGAGAAGGGAAGGAGAGAGAAAAGGTGGAGTTTTTGGGTTTGTGTAAGACGATTGAGTAGTGAAATGGTATCCATTGGTGTCCAAATTTGACGTGGTGAATCCTTGTGACGAGCTCTTCTCATCTACTGGTTCCGATTAAAGAATTGGTGTCTCTAAGGTACTCCTCCCAAATTCTCACTTGAGACCTAGAATTGATTTCTATTGATGCCATGTGTTGAAAACCAT
Source organism: Ficus hirta (assembly GCA_038430175.1). Taxonomy (NCBI): domain Eukaryota; kingdom Viridiplantae; phylum Streptophyta; class Magnoliopsida; order Rosales; family Moraceae; genus Ficus; species Ficus hirta. Next base: position 12,538,740 of record CM076594.1, on the reverse strand, counting down.
CATGTTGATGATGAACCTTGTTGTTTAGCCAAGATTGTGTTTTATCTTGATGATTGTGAGCCTCTAGTTGCATCTAGAGAGAACTTTGTAATCCCATTATTGTTGATATCAGACTATGGTCCCGTGGTTTTTTCCTTTGCATGGAGGGTTTTTCACGTAAAAATCGATGTCTCTTGTGCGGTTGATTATTTTGATTTTTTATTACTTTGGTTGATTTGTTTGGCTTTGTTGAAACTTGCTTTTGGAGAACCCATTTTATCACACAGAGAGGGAAAAGTTTGATTGGTAGTTTTCGCAACATGATCTACTTCACACCCAAGGTAACGCTTTTGGTTGCATTAGTAGATAGACGCAATCTTTTACGTTTTAATTGACATGACAATTATCTAAAGACCTATTAATAAAAAAAAAATGACAACTCATATTTCATATAGGTTGGTACTTACTATCCACCATCCGTTATTTTGATTTTGGATCTTTCTATCTTATATGGCAATAAAGGATATTGCTAATATACCAAGTTAAAAAGATTACAACAACAGCAAAGGAGAACCATGCAAAAAAGGATTATCACTCCGATTCTGTTGGCCATTCAATCTTAAAAAATATATATATACGTATATTGTATATCGAGTCTGCGTACTTTATAGGTGTATGTATACATTTAATTATCTTTTGGGTTAAATCTAAGGAAAAAATTTTTGGCAAATTGTCTACAAATTGTTTGTTTTTTTTTTTCCCCCCTTCTTTGGTGCTTGTGTTGTCAAGAAAAGAGAAAAGACCAGTCATACTGCTTCTGCATTAATGCAGATTCCATATTACTGCAACATCGTATCCGAATTTGCTTTGATAAACTAAAGTGTAGCAAATAATGATAAATTACTTCAAAAATCAAAAGGAGATGAACTTTTTTTTTTTTTTTTTCCGTAGCAAAATCATGCTATTTCTCCTCAATCAGAAATTCTTTCATCATAGCTTCACTCACTCCCTTGACATATGGAAATAAATGTCCTTCACCCGATAACTCATGGTATCGAATCCACGGAAGTTTATTCACAATAAAGCGTAGCAGATAGCCGGGGAAAGCCAATCTTCATCACCTTGCCATAGATGGACAGAGCCTTCGTTATTAGGAAAAGGGTTCTTAATATCGACAGGATCGAATTCCCATTTCCTGAATCCAATCATCAAGTCTCGATGGAATGACTCGAGCTCTCCTTGCTGCTTGACATACTGCTGCACAAAGGAAAATGAAGAAAACATCAACTTTAGGAGAGAATACAACTACCAACATTTGCCATTTCAAAAATCAACCATAACGCTTCTGTTTGGAGCATGGGTTCAAACCGATGATTCTTCATGTTGTAATTAAATACCTGGATTTTTTCCCCCTCAGGACCCGAAACTGAATGGATTTCCTTCAAATCTTTAGGAGAGAAATATGCGAGGTTTTCCAACTACAATGCTGCACGCCGGAATAGCTTCTGAGTATTCCACCAGTAGGTCAGCCACGGTATGTAGTGAGCAACTCGGAGTGTCCATTGATCCTGTGGGGCTTGTTGGTAATAGGCCTCTGTGGACAAGTTTGCAGGAAAAGATGGCCACCAGTAGTTGATCACAGGAGCGATTAGCCCAGCTTCTGCAAGCCTGGAGGTGTCCCGAACATCAAATTTCACCAAATTTTCAAACTAGAACATTTACATTTGTATAGCATTGAAAATTATAACGATGAACAAAATATGAGTGATAATTTCTTCATATTAGAAACAACACATGGTAAATCTATACTCAAGGAAAATGCGAGCTCCTCATCATTCATTTCGCGAATGATTTCTATCTTAAGGCTTCATTCCAGGATTTTTTCCCTCCAATCTCACATGCCAAATTGAAATTTTGTCCCCGATATCTGTATTTAGATTGCTCCTCGCTCATATCGGCTTTATCATAAAGTTCCAAACATAGACATAAAAATTGATGATAACTACAGAGCATAAATAGCCATGCCCCTGCCTTACCTGTTGGGGATATACTTAAGGCAACTCCATACAACCTGGCTGCCCATGGAATAGCCGATCACATAGAATTTGGTTCCAAGTCCCAACCGATCCGCAAGATCTTCTATATCCAAAGCCAAACTCTTCACTGTTGTGTTAGGATCCGGGTCACTTTCTCCATATCCTGGTCTATCGAATACCACTACATAAACCTGTAGCTCTTCAATAACCTCCTGACAAGTTCATGTCCAACATGAAAAGCAAATCTTAAACACACAATCGCAAACATAAAACACACATATTTTATGATCATGTTGTAACGACCCGCCTAGCACAGGCCGTTACCATACATACATACATACATATCGTACATATTTACTTAGCGTAAATAGCGGAAATTTTTTTTTTTTTTTTTATCATATGAGCGTATATGCGATAATTAAATAATGATGGTCGAATATCAAAAGAAATATTCATAAAAGTACAAAACGCGTAGCGGCTATAAATCCCACATTTCACAGCTCGCCCTGCCACGCTCGCCATCTTGTATCAACAGGTGCCCGTAGGTTGCCTACCTACAGCATAGACGTAAGACGTGAGCTTTCGCTCAGCAAGTACAATATTGACATCCGCGACAACAAACAATACAAAACATAACTTAATTTAACATATCATAGCTTATCCTTTCATAATCATGCTTGAGCCATTTATGCTTCATTATGCTTTCTTATTCTTTCATAACATACTTTCATAACTTATCTTGACTTTACTTAACTTTTCTTATGGGCCCCTTAACATAAGTGCTCGTTACCGGGCGCGCAACTATGGAGTGGTTGGGGTGGCCAGTCCATTTCTAACTCAAACCATAGTCCAACCCGACCTAACGTGGGTCGGTACGACATAGGCAAGCTTGCTTGCCATCATGTTTACTTGTCATTGTCTCATACTTGATCTTGTTCTTATCTTAGTAATGGTGAACATGCCTCATGATGTCATACATACATAAGCCATAATCGTATTTTAACATAACATACCTCATATCATAATCATGAACTTGACATACATATATCATGACATAACCATATCGTATAACATAACATTGTCATTCCATACCCTACAACCTATCATAGCATCAAACAATTCTAACATACATCACATCATGTACCATAACATTCATTGATCATACTTGGGTAAGTATCACAACCAAAAGCCTATGCTGTAGGCGGAGTTGTACTTACCTCGTCTGCTATGTCCAATATTGTACTGTTCCAAATCAGGGTACAACAGCAGGCTATCTCCTGCTATAATAAAGGACATAGGTGAAGATCAGAAATGTTGGTGATTTAACCAACATTCATACATAATCTTAATTATATGTCCCCCCCTTTAAAACCACATGATAACCTATTTGGTTACATCGAGTAACCCTAGGGTTCAAAACTTACCCTACTCGGGTCATAACTTGACTTTTGGTTTCAAAAACCCATTTTTATTTTCTTTTGGAAAACTCCATATTTTATGTACAAAAATCATTTGTTCAACTTTTAAAATTCGTAACTACTGAGTAGGATTTGTAAAATTTATTGAATATTGGAAACTGTCTTTGGAACAGTTTCTTACTGCCAACTTATCAGTGTAAGTGCAGGGATGTCCTTTTCCTGCACTGTTTTTAGAAAATCCTGTGCAGTAATTTCTTGTTTCCTGTACAGTTTTTGAAATATAAATTTTATTTTAAAATCTAAGTCGAATCTGAAAAAGTTTTCTTCACAAAAGTTTTAGATATCGAAAAATCCTACAACTTTTATGCTTTACTCAAAACCTGGTTCGGGCTCTAACCCATTCGTTTTCCACATTGAACTCACCTGGCCGTGCATGAAGTCTGGGCACGGTTAGGCTCGGATTTTTGTCAAAACCGAGGCCGTTGGAGCCTTATTTTGGAAAACCGTTTGTGCTTCCCCCTAGGAAAAACCCTTCTCTACAACTTTCATGTTTTAAGTTTTTTCAAATTCGGCCTCTAAGGGCCCCAAAATCTGTTTTCCAAAAAAACTGGCCAGTTTTTACCCGAACTGGCAGTTTGTGGTTTTAAATCCATTTTACATCCTAATACGCGCACTCTACCTCAACCGGCCGCACCGGGAGCCTAAGATCAGACATGCAGCGCATTTCTAATGTAAGGTTTTCATTAAACACATAATCAAACATTCCCATGCAAACCATTATTTATTTTGCACCAATTAGGTTTTGCATGGGTTTTAGGTTTGCATAAACCATTCCATACATCTCTAGCAATCTAACATGCATATTCTAAATCATGCTTAAACATATTTGGGGACATACAACATTATCAAACATCTAGTATGCAAACCATAAGTTCATGCAATTAAAGCATAAAATCATGCAAGCATAAGTATTCATTCATGCAAAACTCATAAACCAAACCACCCTTAACCTAATCAAGTACATAATCTAATTATTCCTAAACTAGGGCTTAAAATTAAATTGAGCTTATGCTCTTACAAATTTCAATTTGAAATACACTTAAATTTCAAATTGAAGCTCAATTTAAAAGTTTAGGGCTAGGGAATTTACCTTGATTCAACACAAGGCTAGGTTTGATCAAAATTTCTCTCCGCCCTTGGTTCTTCCACAACCGGCCACCCTAAGTGAAATGGGTACAAAAAATTTTTTCCAACCTTGGCTTAATTCTAAATGAAAACCGACCACCACTAAACTTTTTCTCTTGGGTTCCCTAATTTTTTTCTTGCTTTCTCTCTAGGTTTCGGTTTTTGGAGAGTGAAAATGTGAAGGATTTTTGGGCATAGTTTAGCTAGAGTTTTCAATTTTTTTTGAATAATGGATCACCTATTTATAGGTGATGAGGAACTTTTCAAAATTGCTAAAAAGTCCTTGAAGAAACAACATTTTTCACCAAATCCTCCCTTAGGTGGCTGGCCAAGGTGGTTCTAGATCCATCCAATTTTTTTCCAAAATTTTCCTTAATCCAAAATGATGTCATAAATCAAAAGTTAGATGATGTAATCATCATCAGGGCTTGTTTGGGCTTTTTCCTTAATATGCAGTCCATTTTTATACTAACACAGATATTTTCAATACTGCTATCTATTAATAACAGTATTTTTACACTGAACTGCAGTCTAAAATTTATCTGTGTAAAAATAGACTGTATAAAAATTTTCTTATAATTTAAAGCCATTTGGCCTTTGATACCCTAATAAATGTGCTTGATTTTTCTATGGTGGTTTTAGATCTTATTCATGCTATCTTGTCCGTAAAGACGGTTTTCGCAATATATATCGCATACTGCTTGTCATCTCACAGTATTGTCATATATTTGACCTTTCTAGTCAACCTTTGACTTTTTCGGTCAACTTTAATTTTTTATAGTCAAACTTTGACCAACATAAAATCATGAAATTTTCTACCCCTTTTTACTTAAAAAGGTCACATGTTTTGCTAAGCAATCATTTTTGAGTCTTATAAAATCATAAGAACTCACAAAATTAACAAAAACCCTAATCGGGCTTTCTCATGAATACTTTCATGGTACAGCTTAAATTTCTTTACAAGAAATCGTAATGTTAAAAAAATTCAGTTATTACACATGTCTACCGTAAAGGGTAGCCTTCAAAATATCCATACATATATATACATATATAGAGTACCGGAGAGAGTGTTGTTGCAACCATGGCGTCGTGTCTGCAGGAAGAAAAGCCATGAACAAAGATGATCTTATATTTGGCCACTTCTCTTGGGACACCATATTGCTTTCCTACTATTTCCTTAGGTAAGAAATCTCACAAAATGATTCCTTTTCTTATGTTCTTCCCATTAAGTAAATTCCCACCAAATTTAATTAATTGTACAACAGAAGAAACAAATTACTGCAACATTATCAGGCTATTTATGCCAAGAGATATTGTTATAATATGTACACTATTGATTACTTCATATTAGACAAATTTCAGTGAGTTTATACACACACACACACACACATACATATACATATATATGTAAATTTGTATATTGCGTGGAGTGCAAACACTGATTATCCTAAAACTATTCCCTACAAACGGGTGATTAAAATCAAATTTCATCTCCTAGACATTAAAGTGGGATGCGCACAAATTGATGAGTTGAGTTTTTGGTGTATTCATAAATTGGATCCTTAATTTTAGTCCGTTGATTCGTTAGTGGAAGTTATTATTGATTCCAAATTTCAACATATTCATGACCTCATTAAAGTCTTCAATTAACGTTCAAAATTAGGAGTCAAGTAGGATGTGCAAAAAAAGAATTGAGGTAAAACATTCATTTTTCTTTTTTTGTTGGTATTTAAATTATAGACCTCTCAAGTGGAGGCCTAACTTTACAGTGTAGAAATGTAACCACTAATTTCAGTTGAATAATCACATCACAATAATCATTTATTGCATATAAACAAGCATCGATCAACCTTAAGTCTGACAGTGACACATTCACATGAGAAATAAACAGAATTTCATATATATATATATATATAGAGAGAGAGAGAGAATTACCTCAGAAAAATATGGAGCTAGTTTCTTTTTTTTTTTTTTTTTTTGGTGTGTTAAAAAATGTGGAGCTAGTTGTACCGCTAAAGTAAAGCTTTTTAGTAGAGGTCTCCGGCTGATCTACTTTTAAGACTTTAATTTGGAGATTTCCGCCATTCAATTTGTAAGCATATAAACTTCAGGTTATTACAAGCAACACTCGTCAAAACTTGTCAGCAAAGCACGTTGAACCCGTGAGACATTAAGGTAATTCTACTCACGGATCCTACTCCCATAACTTTTCAATTGTCACTCTAGATCAAAATTTATCTTCTTTTATCTTGTCTTAAAAGGGGACAAAACCTTTTTTTTTTTTTTTATACTCTTTTATTGATCTTAATCTTAATCTTATATTAATCTCGATCTTAATATATATAATAGAGTCAACTTTTGTTTTCATACTTTTCTGATAACCTTCCACGTGTTGCTTTATCTTTGTCTCTTCATTTTGTTTTTTGTTTTTGGTTTTTCCTTTCTTCTATTTCCTACTTGATAGATGACATTGGAACTTTGTAATGATTTTTTTTTTCCCTTCTTTTTTAACTGACGTTCCTTAATTTTGTTTAAACATTCTCACATTTTCTTTAAAACATAATAATAATAGTAACCATAACGTTACTTTTTGTTTTTTTTTTTTTTTTTTTGCTTTCGGTTGTTTGTTTCATTTTCTATTTTTACCCCTATTGAAAGCATTTCTTCCAAATTTTTTAAGATAAATGCCCTAAAAGCATGTGATGTTATGGATATTGTTTGTTTTCAATAAATAAAGCTGAATATTGTATTATAATTTATGTTCATATATTTAGAATAGTTCATGAATATCATTAAAATTTCATAACTATTTATATGACGTTAACAATATGTAAGAGTAATAGGCAAGAGGATAATATTGAAATATGATAGTTAAAATGGTCTGCAATAAATATTTAATTATTTAATTAACTAAACAATTGAAGTATGAAATCTTTTATTGAAAATTACAAGGGCATGTTTTTATCATTGAGAATGAAGCAGTCTTATCATAATCATTATACAACAAATCATTAGATAAGTGCACTTTATAAATATCATTGTGTAGCATAGGGAGATGACGTAATATAAATTGGTGATAATTTTTGTTGAATATAACAGATTTTAATCACGTCAACCGATAGTCATACATGAAATAGTAACTTGTTTATGCAACCATGTCTTTTTATTTACTCTGTACGGATTTGAATTGTCTGATATCATTTCTTGTATTTTGGAGATATAATAAAGTAAACAGTCAAGAATATTAACATCACGAGATGTAATCCATTCCTTCTTAATAAAGAAGTTGGATGAATAATTTTCTATAGTGTTGATTTGGGCTTGAATGATATGAGCGTTCAAATTTGGGATTAGTTTCATAAATTTATCACTTACTAGAGAATCAACGATACTTGAGAATAAAGATGCAATTAGTAAAGTTGACAAATTCATACCTAGGTCTAAGTATGAATACTTTATGGAGGATTAATTTATACGCAATAATTATACCAAATGGATGACTCTATTTTCGTATTATTATATGTAATTTAAAATTGCACCTCCAAGTTTTTAGTGGAGTAACTTTGAAATTAATAGAAAATTCGATTAAAGAGTTTGATTAATTGTCAAAATCATTGGAACTTGAAATCATAGGTCCATAGTTCCCCAAATCATATTTGTAATGTTAATGAGTAAATGTATTCGATGGATTAAATTTATTACGTTAGAATTATTGAACTTTTTCATGCTCACTAATTATGTGATATAAAATATAAAAGAGAGTGTCTTTTTTCTTTATGAGTTTCTAATCACTGATTAGCATATAAAAGTGCACTTTATTCGATAATTACTATTGAATAATTGCTAAATATTTGAGTTTTAATCAAACATTTTCTTGACTTTTATGGAAAATATGTTAATTAAAAAATGCCTAGTTTTAGCTTGAACTAGTTTAATGCATGTGCATTGCACATAAGAGGAAAATAAATAGATAAATAAATAAGAAAATTAAATAATATTTAATAATGACAGTTTGTTGCGATAAATAATATAATTACAATAAGTTTTCAAAAGCATAAACAAAAAAAAAAGATCTTCAATAGTTCTCTTTGCATTCCCATTCTAAACCATCATCACCATAAACTAGAAAAACAAATTAACATAAATCAAAAAGCGAAAAACAAAATATGTAAATCTTGGGGGGAGGGGGAACAACTAGAAATAACTTATAAAAATCAAAAACAAAACTAAAGAAAGCAGAACATTCCTATATTTTACTCCATCTTTTTTGTCTTACATAGGCCCCAGATCTTCAGCGCACACCAACAGGCCCCCCAAGTGCATGCCATCCACACGGGCGCTCCCAAACGTCTAATCGTGTGCATTTCCAGGACTCCCTCCATGCTTGCGTCAGATCCACTACACCAGCTGCGCAGCACTTCTTCTACTCAACCCGTGCCACAAATTCGTGCGTGACACGTGGCAGATCCTTGTGATGAAATTTCTATTTCCGAAGTCCTCTTCAGCCTATTCCATTTTTGTGCTCCAATCAATCAAGCCAATTTGACATCCATCGGATCAGGATTTTACCTCAATAAGTCAATTAAGTTTAGCCTTTTCTCTTTGGATCTATTTTATTTGTAATTTTTAGTTTCTCATTTTACTTCGTTTCTTTATTTAATTGAGTCTCTAAAACACTTTAAGTAGATGGCTCTGTCTTTTGTATTTCTTATTTAAGAATTGTAAGAAATTTTAGTATTCAATAAGTAGATGGTTCTGTCTTTTGTATTTCTTATTCAAGAATTGTGAGAAATTTTAGTATTCAATAGATTTCAATTTATTTTCAATTCTTGTTTTCTTAGTTTTCACATAAGTATAAGGTGAGTGAGACATCTTTTTATGAGTGTGATACTGCTAGTAGAAGGCTAAGTTGGAGGAATTATTGTCTACAGGCATTCTTCCTCTTAATTTCTAATCACTTTTGTTCTTAACGTTTACTTTTGATTACTTTCTAATGGAGAAGTAGGCAAGACCTATTCTCGGTGGATGATTGCCACAACAAAATCGCGACGGAGGCCGCAAGGGATTCGGACGAAGGCCACGAAGAAATCGCAATGGGGGTGGGGGTGATAATTGTCCCCCATAGGTGGAAGATCTTTTGTCGAATCTAAACAATCGGCAAAAGGTGGAAGCATTACGGTGGACAACTCCTCACTTCCTTCACACCACGGAGAGAGCTCGTGATGTCAGCGACGATAACAGAGGTCGCAATTCAGGCAGCGAGCAATTCGCACTTGCACTAGGTTAGCGTGTAGCAACGGGAGTAGCGCAACGACATGGGAGCCGACGAGTCACGCCCATTTTCTTCCTCTTATTTATTTATTTGTCATTTTTCATGTGATATTATGTAAATATACTACAATTAATTTGGTACATCTTGACCATCTAAAAATGTTCGAAGGATTAAAAATATTTTTTCCATTGAGAGAACAAAACATGCTTACTCCATGGTAGATTCTCCTCCATTTTATTTTCCTAAAATTTCAAGTAATTATAATTTTCGAATTAACTTCCACTCTCGGGTTCTATTCTTACTACTTACTAGTAAACACGCGACTAGTAGCCTTGTCCGAGTGGGAAGAAGAAAGCAGTCACCGCCCAGCCCACCAAAACTCCGCCGACTCGGAAAGTGAACACACATTTTATTTTCACTTAAAATATATATATTATATAATTTAGTCAAAAAGAAAAAGAGAAACTTGGGAGAATACGGCCGTTCCTATTCCAAACATTCTGCCCTAAACCCAAACACCCCCAAATCCCTCTCCATCTCAAATTCGCATCGCCGTCCGGTCTTCCTCCTCCGATCGTTGTCTCCTCCTACTCCGGCAGTCTCCATCGCTGCCACCGTCGTCGTCCTCATCCCCTCCTCCGGTTAGATTCCATGCCCTCAGAGCTCACTCTCTTTCTTTCTCTCTCTCTTGACCTTATCGTTTGTTTGGTTGCTGAGAAAATCGGATTATTCCATTTCGTAGTATCCCTAGATTCTGGATTTTGTGTAGCTTCAGATCTTCTCTCTGGTTATGATTTTCAGAGCTTTGCCTTTTTCTTGTCAGTACAAAGTTCATGTGAATTCCTTAATTATGTATGGATTTCTTTAGACTTTCCTTTCATTTCTCTGCTGTTTCTTTGTAATTGCAAAAGTTTCTGTATCTAATTATTGTTAGAACCTATACAATATAACTTGGAATTATTAGCTATATAGACGTATGTATGTATGTATGTATGTATGTATGTATGTAATAAAAATAAATATCATGCTTGACTTTGGAATTTTGTTGTGAATATGTAATTAAGTTGTTAGGCATGTGAAGGAGACAGTAAATTGGTTGAGCTTGCTGTGGCTCGATCATCAAGTCATCATGGAGTCCTGCAACTGCATTGAGCCACAATGGCCTGCTGATGAACTGTTGATGAAGTATCAGTACATTTCAGATTTCTTTATTGCGCTCGCCTATTTCTCCATTCCTCTCGAGCTCATTTACTTTGTGAAGAAATCCGCGGTGTTCCCGTATAGATGGGTCCTTGTCCAGTTTGGCGCTTTCATTGTATTGTGTGGAGCTACTCATCTAATTAATTTGTGGACTTTTACTATGCATACGAGGACTGTGGCAATCGTAATGACCACGGCCAAGGTTCTAACAGCTGCGGTGTCTTGTGTAACTGCCCTTATGCTTGTACATATAATTCCTGACCTATTGAGTGTTAAGACCAGAGAGCTCTTCTTAAAAAACAAGGCTGCAGAGCTTGATAGAGAGATGGGCCTGATCCGAACGCAAGAGGAGACGGGTCGGCATGTCAGGATGTTGACCCATGAGATTCGGAGTACTCTTGACAGACATACTATACTAAAAACCACTCTAGTTGAATTGGGGAGAACTTTGGCTTTGGAAGAGTGTGCTCTATGGATGCCAATGCGTACGGGGTTGGAGCTTCGACTCTCTTACACACTTCGGCAGCCGAATCCAGTTGGATATACCGTGCCCATTCATCTTCCTGATATTAACCGAGCCTTCAATAACAACTGTCCAGTGAAAATATCACCAAACTCTCCGGTGGCAAGACTAAGGCCTCTTTGTGGAAAGTATGTTTATGGGGACGTTGTTGCTGTTCGAGTCCCGCTTCTACATCTTTCAAACTTCCAAATCAATGACTGGCCGGAGCTTTCAACGAAGCGCTATGCCTTGATGGTCTTGATGCTTCCCGCTGATAGTGCAAGGCAGTGGCATGTCCATGAGTTAGAGCTGGTTCAAGTAGTCGCTGATCAGGTAGAGAGTTTCCTCTTTACCATCTTGATATTGATGTCATCAGTTATTCCTAAAGAATGTAGTTACATTACTACTTTGAACTTGTAAATTGCTTACTTCGAGATCTGTTCTGAAAAAGATTTTTTGGAAATTGGTTTTGGGAAAACTTATTTCTTTTTGCAAATTGACCTTTTATTACTGATACAAAGACTTGTCTTCCATCCCCAAGTATATCTTTCAAGCATTTAAGCCATAACATTATCTCTCGCTTATGGTATTTTGATGATCAGATGTTAATTACCATCTTTTCTAGATGGCAATCACGGCATAATACTAGAAACACAGTGAGCATACTTTCCTCTAGAAGGCTTATTCCTTTTATTTCTGGTCTAATGCTTTGAACTACGGTTCAAGTCTTATGGAGTACCGTGGATTTTGTTTTATTTTATTGAATTGTGATCATCATCATCATCATTGGAGATTGTAGGTTGAGATCTTGTTGTTCTAGAAACCTTATATCTGTTATTATTTCTCCACATTGATTCCAAGGGCTTCAATTGGAAGTAGAATGCTCTGTTCTTTTGCTTTGTTTTGTTTTGCTTTTTTGTTTTGTTTTTTTGATAATCATCGGTGCCTATGTTAAATGTGATACACAACTAGTCCAGTGATGTTAACTTTCATTTGCTAAATTTAGAGTCAAGAGAAAGATTTATTTGTTAAACTGGTTGGTTTATTTTTGTCTAAAGTTTTCTTCATTTTTTTTTTTGTTCATGATGAGGAAATAGAAGGGAAAATACAAAACAAAAACTACAGAGTAATATATACTCTAAATTCAAAGATCCTGAATGAGTTTATTATGAATTAAAGAAAACCTTGATGATTGAAGAAACAATTCTGTTTCCCCTTCAAACATCTTCCAAGAAGCAAGTTCCGTTCCTCTATTTTAACCTGTTTAGTCGTGCAAGTGAAAGAAGAAAGACTTTGTAATATCAACGTCCAGGAACTCTAGTAGGAAGTTTTGGGATGAAGACGCGCTTTAAGATCTGAGTTATTTTAGGATGTCTACTTAGACAATTTCTTATTTGTGTCGCACATATGCGCCTATGTGTGTGGAACCTCTAGTAACCATGTTAGACCTTATCTCAATGGGATTGAATCTACAACTATTTCTGGCATCCCGCTAAGAAAAAAGAATTTGTTTCTCACTCCCTAATGTGGACCCAGGTGGCAGTTGCTCTTTCACATGCTGCTATTCTAGAAGAGTCCATGAGAGCAAGGGATCTTCTAATAGAGCAGAACATTGCACTTGATCTGGCCAGGAGGGAGGCAGAAACTGCAATTCGTGCTCGCAATGATTTCTTGGCTGTAATGAATCATGAGATGAGAACTCCCATGCATGCAATTATTGCACTTTCCTCCTTGCTGCAGGAAACTGAGCTAACTCCTGAGCAGCGGCTGATGGTTGAAACAATATTGAAGAGTAGTAACCTTTTGGCCACTCTTATAAATGATGTTTTAGATCTTTCAAGGCTTGAGGATGGTAGCCTTCAACTTGAAAAAGGAACTTTTAACCTTCATTCTGTATTTAGAGAGGTAAGATTTACATGTTCTTGGAGTTATTAGTTACTTCACCTCAATTGTTCTATGAGACTATTGATGGATTATTTGATAAATTTGAATTTTTGCTTGCAGGTCCTTAATTTGATTAAACCTGTTGCATCTGTCAAAAAGTTGACAGTCACCTTAAATATAGCTTCAGATTTGTCGGTATATGCTGTTGGTGATGAAAAACGCCTTATGCAAACGATTTTGAATGTTTCTGGTAATGCTGTGAAGTTCTCAAAAGAGGGCGCCATCTCAATGTCAGCTTATGTCGTAAAACCAGAGTCTTTAAGAGAGTATCGAACTGCTGAATTTTTTCCACTACCAAGTGATAATCACTTTTATTTGTGTGTACAGGTTTGTTTTTTCAGTTCTTTTTGAAACCCTTCTTCCTTAAGGTGCTTATCCTTACACATTTCAATTTGGCTTTGTGGTTCATATTTTCTTCTGTATTATAGGTAAAAGATACAGGAGCAGGAATTAGCCCCCAGGATATTCCCAAGATTTTCACCAAATTCACACAAACTCAACCGTTAGCAACCCGAAATTCTGGTGGCAGTGGACTTGGCCTTGCAATCTGCAAGAGGTACCTATCTATGTGGTTTTGCAATCTGGTGCGGTTTTATCTTCAGTTCTATTGTAATAGCAGTGAGAATTTGAATTTTTCATTCAGTCACTACTTGCATTTGAACTTTTTGGGTTTGGGGTTAAATTCTTTTCCCAGGAGGTTTTCTAGAATGCAGTTAAAATGCCTTTATGCTTTATTTGATGTGATCAGGTTCGTAAATCTTATGGACGGCCATATATGGATTGAAAGTGAAGGTCTTGGCAAAGGATGTACTGCCAGTTTCATTGTCAAACTTGGATTTCCAGATCGACCCAATGAATCGAAGCTGCATTTTGTGCCTAAGGTGCAAGCTAATCATGTTCAGACAAATTTCACAGGGCTGAAAGTTCTCGTTATGGATGAGAATGGGTTAGTAATACAGCAAAATTCTAAATTTCATTTCTTTTAAGAAAACTGACGCTTTCTTTTTTTATTATTGCTATTTATCACTGTCAATGATGTGCCAGCACACGTGTGACTGAAAAACAAAGCTATCACATGACAAAAGATAAAACAATTCGTCCTGCACTACTGCTGTGGTAGTTCTGGTGCATTGTCATAGACTCATATTTGTTGTGATTGCATCACCAAATGTCATAAATACTATAGTATTTCTCTATCCTTTTAGGAGAGCTGGTACGGAGAGACATTTGGAAGTGCGAATATGGAAGTGGGCTCGAGTCTAAGAATAATATGAATGCTCTTCATAGTTTCGGAAAAAAAAAAAAGAGAACCAGTTTTTCACAAGTGAATGAAAAATGGTTTTTGCAGAGTTTACTTGGTTCTATGCCCCTTTTGAATTTGTGTTTATGGATTATCGTTTTCTCTTGGCACCTTGTAATTCTTTAGAGTACAGAGTTGAATCAAATTTTTAACTAGTACTGCTCTTAATTTGTTAATCAGCATTTTAAACATTGGGCATCTAGGCTAATATTATTTATTTCCATTTGAATCATACTAATGATGTATTATTAAAGGTGAATGTTATAAAGCAATCAAATTAGCATTTGGTTACTTTTTAAATGTATTCATCTTGTTTCTAAAGATATGTTCGAACCATATTTTTACCTTTTTTTTTTTCGTAGTGTGTTTGGTGTAGCTAGTTGAAGTCTTACGCAGAATTTGTTTTCCGTACAATGCAGGGTAAGCAGGTCAGTAACAAAGGGACTTCTTGTGCATCTTGGATGTGATGTTACGACCGTGAGCTCCAGTGACGAGTGCTTACGCATTGTTTCTCAGGAACACAAGGTGGTATTCATGGATGTGTTCACGGATGGTTATGAATTTGCCGGCCACATACGTGAAAGATTTGGAAAACGTCATGAAAGACCACTGGTGGTAGCACTCACTGGGAATACAGACAAGTCAACAACGGAGAACTGCATCAGATTTGGTCTGGATGGAGTTATTCTTAAACCAGTTTCTATCGACAAAATGAGGAACGTTCTGTCGGAGCTACTGGAGCACCGGGTTCTATTTGAAGCCATGTAAGCCCTGGGAAGATGGATGCGGTTGGGAATTTCCAAAGGGAAAGCGAAAGGTAATGAAAGCTTTGTGAAGCGAGCTTTATTTTTAGTATGTGTACATATCACATGCCATTGCAGCAATTCATGGACAATGAAGTGGTACTGCTAATAATTTTACCGGTAAAGAGCAGGCTTTTTTTTCTTCTAGACCTTAAAATGTGCAATTTCATGGGAAATCACATTTGGAAAAAAACACAGCAATACATCTGTATCGAGGCACACAAACTTTCCTAAAAGAAAATTGTTTGTTTGATAATTTGTAAAACCAGCTATAAATGGTTTCGTTTTTATGAAATGAGTAATGGTTGTGAAGATACCGAAGAAATTTTCTTTTCTTTTCTTTTCTTTTTTTCCTTTTTTTTAATCTGTCTCTTATGTAAAATTTACAGTTCAATTCTCAAAGAGCTATAACACACGGACGCGTTCGCCCACGTATACACACATACTGTGACGGGTTTATAATTAGAAAGTTTTGCCTAACGAAAAAAAAATGTATGTATTTTTTTTAATCGCTGTGCACGTAGCTTCAGAAGCGAGAGAAAATCATGTTTTGGATAAATCTTTTTGACTCTGTCTAATATCCTCTGCGCCTTGTGTACGTTCTTTTTTTTTTTTTTAAATTAACATGATAAATGATAATAAATAAGGATTTATAGCTAAATAGTCTTTTTTTTTTTTTTTTTTTTTAAGAAAATTTTTAATAAATGATATAAGTTTTTAAAAATAAGTAAGATTTTTTTTTAATGATTAATTAATTTTTTTAAATAGTTAATCGTGATTAATTACATAATAATTAATTAATTATTGATTTATAATTAATCATTAAATTTTGTAATCAATTATTGATTAATTATTAATTTTTATTATTAATTACTGATTGATTAAATCTAAAAAATGATAAATGGTTATTTTTCTAAATAAAAAAAATTAGGACATATATTAGATTAGGTAATTAAAAAAGATAACTCAACCTAATTTTCTTAATAAATATTGATCATGTTTTGTTGGCTTAAAAAGGAAAATTTTCTTAAATTCCTCTTGAATTATATCACTAATGTCAATATGTCCCATAAATTATAAAAATTATCTATTATACCCTTTAAACTTTAATAAATGTGTCAACATACCTTTTCTGTTTGTTTCCGTCAAAATTTTATTTAGAATTGCTGACTAGTACTCCTCACCACTTGATGTGGCATATTATGTGGCAAAACAAGTAAGAAACATGGGTTTCAATTGTTTCATCAAAAATGAATAAATGAATTTCTTTTTTTCATTTTAGCCCCTTTGATTCTTGCCTCCCACTTTCAGCGCCGAACCAAACACTCTAGTTCAGATCCGGCAAACTTCCGACTCCGGCGACCCTCCGACGAACTACTTGAGTGTCATCTCCATCAGAAGAAACAATCGGTCTTATACCTCCAACTCATCTTCCTCACTCTTACATCCTCTCACTCTACTTTGTTTAAGTTTGAGTCTGCTACATCTAGATCTGAAAAATTCTCTCTCTCTTCTTCTCAATCGCCGGCGCCGACCACCTCCACCACCTTCTCAGTCACCGACGTAGATAGCTAGAGCCTCTCCGCCGCGCAAAGGCTACCCTGCTACCTCCGTGTACAAATATTCCTACTGTTTTCTCGGCAACCAAACCAAAAAAAAAAAATCTTATTTTTTGGTCAGAAAATAATCAGAGGGAGAGAAATTCTAGAAGTCATCCATGGGTAATATGCACGGTTCCATGGTTAAGATTCTCTATCACCACAGTTCAAAGATGGTCGCAAGACGTTGGGATCAAGGAGGAGGGAGGCACGGTTTTTTTGTTTTTTGTTTTCCCATATCTGGGATTGAGAGAAGATGTAAAAAGAAAAAGTGGGTCCCAATAGAATAAAAAACTCATAATGCTACCTAGTTTACATCCACGTGAGCAGCCATGACAGCACTTCGGTCTAAAATTTTAGAACAATAATAGGTAAAATTAGTGATGTTTAACCTCACTTATTAATAAAAGGTGAGTCTTATAATATATTTATTAATGTGATGTTGAATATCAATGATATTTCTTAATATTTTTTAAAATTTTAACAGGAATTAATAGAGATGGTAATTTCACACAAATATTAAAATTCATGGGGCAAAACGTGTACATTTCATAGTTTAGAGGGGGCACATTAATATTAACGACATAATTCAAGGGGAATTTGTGACATTTTTTCCACCTAAAAAACTTCTAGATTTAGCTTTTTAAGCTATAGAATCAAATAATGACTTATACCATATGAGAAAAAAAAAAGTATTTTACAGTGAGTGTTAGGTCATACTATCATATTTATAACACCGTACATACTCTAAAAAAAGTGAAAATAGGGACTAGTAATCGATGTGATATCGGTTGATAACCGCAGTATTTACTGACCGGTAACCTACGGAAACCACAATTAATTAGTAAAATTTATACAAAAGTTCCCCCAAAATAACAAATAATCATGTCATCTTGCGAGAGAGAGATGAAATTGGTGCAATAGGGTTTAGGTGCAATATTTGTACACGCACACACACTTAATTCATGCTATATACATGCATAAGAAGAGGGTTAAGTTTGGTCTCACTTAATAACTCAAATGAATCAAAACAAGTTCCTCAGCTTATCATTTGTTACAAATTTAATAATTTCTTCAACAAAACATCAATTTTTAACGGTATTAATCACATATAAGTCACGTGATAAACTGGTAAGGGATAATTTTTCTCAACATTTTTAATCACGTGTTGGTGACCCGACAAGAACACATGATAAAAACCATTTAAACAGTAAACTTTTAATAACGAAATTATCAAAATTGCAACTCAAGATACGGTCAAGAGGGGATTTTTGTCACGTTTTGAGCATTTTGAGTGACGCGACAAGCTTAGTGGTCAGATTTCAAATTAACTTACAAGAAGACACATCTTGAGAATTTGAATTTTACAAACTGAAATGCATAAAAAAAAATTAAAATAAAATAAATAAAAAAGAAACTCAGAGGAAAAGAAGAAAGTAATTTGTTCCAAAAGGTGGCTAGGACTTGTCCCTAATTAAAAGAAGTTCCTTAATGATAGCTTCTCCCATTCCCTTGTTACGTGCAAGAAGGTGTCCCTCACCAGGTACTTCATGATAGTGAATCCATGCAAGTTTATTGGCAACGTAGCGTTGAAGGGTCACCGGTACAAGCCTATCTTCTTCACCTTGCCATAAATGGACAGAGCCTTCGTTGTTGGGGAAAGGGTTCTTGAGCTCCATTGGATCAAATTCCCATTTCCCAAATCCTATCTTCATCTCTCTATGTTGTGACTCCAATACTCCTTGTTGTGTGACATATTGCTGCATACAGAAATTTTTGGAGGAAGCTCCAATATTGATCTTGATGAATTTGAAAATAAACCCCAAAAAAAAAAAAAGGCGTAGTTTCAATTTTTTTTTTAATCTCTGAATTATAGATCCAATATCATTTTATTTCTTAAACTTTAAAAAAGCACGGAATTAGTTCCTGAACTATTGAGTTACCTCATAATAGTCTTTCACTCCAAAACCCAGTTAAAAACTAGGAATGAGCTTTAAACAAGGTTAATTTTATCATTTCATATTAGGGTATAAGTGTATTGAGAATACAGAGCTTCCAAAATAAAAATCTATAACCCTTGACTACGGTAATATCACAATCCAAGTTTACTAGTTTTTTTTTTTTTTTTTTAAAGACTATTATGTAACAAATTGATAGTTCAAGTATCGGTTGTAAGACGTTTTATTTAAGGACTAATGTAGGATTGAGTCTAAAATATTAATGATCAAAAATTAAATCAATAAAAAAAAAATTAAATCCTTTAAGTTATCTTTAAAAAAAAAAAAATTGTTCATTTTAATTGTCACCTTTATCCAATGAACATTACTACATGACAGTTGTTGAATCAATAGTCACGTCGTTGAGTACTAAAAATTTAAGGGGTCAAAAAAAAAAAAAAATGGAAAGAAAGAAAGAAAACTTCGAGTTGCAAATAAGTACCTTGATTTTTTCCCGCTCGTGATCATTCAAAAGCTTAGTCTTGAAAATATGCAGATCGGGAGCCGAGTAGATAACAGGATTACGAGCAATAACATTAGAAGAAGGAAAAAGTTTCTGGGTGTTCCACCAGTAGGTCAGCCATGGCAGATAGTGAGCAACTCGGAGTGACCATTGATCCCCAAGAGGTTGTTGTCTGTAGGCTGCTTTGCTCATCTTGGCTGGGAAAGATGGCCACCAGTAGTTTATTACAGGTGCAATTAATGCTGCTCCTTTTAGCCTGTCAAACATACGCCAACCATGTACAATTATTTGTTATATTTATTGATTGTCCAAGTTTTCCTAGGAGTACTCTCTGTATCTAGCAGCCGGATAAGTTTCATAATTATAACTTTTTAAAAAACAACCTGTAACAATTAATTGACTTATTTATAATTTAATGTAATATATAATATGTTTTTAATTAAAAATTTTAACTCTAACTGTCGTAACAGCCGAACGCTAAATATCTTATATAATTACATCTTCATTCATTAAAATATTTCTTTTTGGTTCTCCTATTAAAAAAAAAGGGAAAGATTACGGTAGAATCCTTTTTATATACCTTATCGATAGAGCTCATATTATAATCCATTTAATATATTTCAACGGTTAAGATATTATTTGTATATATTCCTTATCATGCATCTCACTTTATAGGATTCTAATCTAATAAATTTAAATTAAAGAAAAAAAAACTTCGAAGCAAAATAAATAAATATATATATATATATAAAATCCAACCGATCGGAAAACTACCCCGAACAACCGGCGGCCCCTACTAGAGAGATCGCCCTTATTTCGATGACCTTCTGTTGTTCACCGGTGCAAGGCCACCCCAAAACCCGCTCTGCGAAACCCATCCACCCCCCTTCCCCAAAACCCGATCTGCGAGCCCCCCGCGTTTGTACCCCCCCCCCCCCCCCCCCTCCCCCCGAAAACCAAATCTGCGAAACCCCCCGTTCAGCGACGACCCCCCAATCTGTGAAACCCAGCCCCCCCCCCCCCCCCAACCACGTTCACATGAAAACCAAACTTGCAAAACACCCCCCACATGTTTGGCAACTGCGAATTCCCCCCTGGCGCTCAGCAAGTGCGAGATAGCCAACCCGGGTCCCCTCCAATGACCTTCCACGGCCCCCCCTCCCTTGACCAATGAAGAACAACATTCAGAGGTTCAAAAAAAAAAATTTTGGCGTACATCCTTTAATTTTTTATCCATTCAATTAAATTTAAATGACTTTAGATGAAATTATATCGATAGAATATATAAAAAAAAAAAAAACTCTAACCACAATCTTTCTCAATAAAAAAATTTTAACTATGCCACTTAACCCTTTTCATTGTGTATTGTTACTTTTATGTACTATTATTGTTGTTATTCTATTACTATTCTTACTGTACTTTTACTGTTACTGTGTTACCAAACTTGCAAAACACCCCCCACATGTTCGGCAACTGCGAATTCCCCCCTGGCGCTCAGCAAGTGCGAGATAGCCAACCCGGGTCCCCTCCAATGACCTTCCACGGCCCCCCCTCCCTTGACCAATGAAGAACAACATTCAGAGGTTCAAAAAAAAAAAATTTGGCGTACATCCTTTAATTTTTTATCCATTCAATTAAATTTAAATGACTTTAAATGGAATTATATCGATAGAATATATAAAAAAAAAAAAACTCAACCACAATCTTTCTCAATAAAAAAATTTTAACTATGCCACTTAACCCTTTTCATTGTGTATTGTTACTTTTATGTACTATTATTGTTGTTATTCTATTACTATTCTTACTGTACTTTTACTGTTACTATAATTATTTTGAGAAATTTTACTCTGTGGACCTTTTAAGTATTGTTATTATTATTATTACTATTCTTACTGTACTTGTATTGTTACTATAATTATTTTGAGAAATTTTGCTGTGTGGACCTTTCCATTGTGTACTGTTACTTTTTTTTTTTAAGTATGTACTATTATTGTTATTATTACTATTACTATTCTTACTGTACTTTTATTGTTACTATGGTTATTTTGAGAAATTTTGCTCTGTGGACCTTTTCATTGTGTACTGTTTTTTTTTAAGTATGTACTATTATTGTTGTTATTACTATTACTATTCTTACTGTACTTTTACTGTTACTATAATTATTTTGAGAAATTTTGCTCTGTGGACCTTTTCATTTTGTACTATTACTTTTTTCTTTTTTTTTTTAAGTTTAGATACAAAGACAAATGCACTTGTTGATATTTTACCAAAATACGAAATGCATTTGTTGATAGAGTGAGCTTAGATTTACTCATCAAAAACAAAAAAATATAAAAAATAAAAAATAAAAATAAAAATAAAAACTGAGCTAAGATTTTGACGGACAAAGTTTTCAGCAAGGTTGAAGTGCAAAAGTCATTCTCTTATTCTGGCTTCTAAAGATTATGCATATCAATTAATTTAGATTATGGAAGATTAACTATAATTAAGGCAAAAAAATATTAGTTGACAGTCTTACCTATGTGGGATATACTTGAGACAACCCCAGACAGCCTGACCCCCCATGGAATTCCCAATTATGTAGAATTTGGATCCAAGACCCAATTGATCAGCAAGATCTTCTACATCTAAAGCCAAACTCTTCACCGTCCGTTTAGGATCTGGGTCACTTTCTCCATACCCTGGTTTGTCAAATCCCACTATGTATACCCCTAATTCTTCAACAAATTCCTGAGAATATCATCATTTACACAATGAAGAGACTCCCTTCAAAACAAATATTCATACATCATGAATACATGCATTCAAACACACACACACACACATTCATACATCACTACAAACATGAACTATATATATATATATATATATATATACACACATATATATATACGGGAGCGCTCCTCAGCAGCACAGAACATTTTCATGTATTTTCGCTTCAATCCATGGCCATTTTCTAGCCAAAATAATATTACCGCATTGGAATCCTAACCTCATTTTTCTCGGCTGAAATAGATTCTTAACTGAATCCTAAACAAACCCCAACCTCCAATGTAATAGTTTAGTACAACTATAATATATATATATATATATATATATGCACACACACACACAGTAACGGAGCTAAGCTTTATTGGTAGGGGGACCAAAAATTTTTTTAATCCAGATTATGCTAACATATATATCTATATATGTAACAGTTTTTGTTTAATAAATTCATGATATATTGACACATAAAAACATCAGTATTATATTTAAATAAGATAACATGTCACTATCAGTTATATGTAATTAAAAATAAAAATAATACAAGAAAGAATATGAAATTGAAGTGTTGATCGTAATAACTTCATAGTACCATAGCCATTTAAGTTTCACATCTTAAAATTCCAAGTTTAATATATCACTAGTAAAAACGAAAAAATATATATATTTTACACACTTGTAAATAACATTATTCTCTTAATAAAAGAGCAGCTCTGTTAAATTCATATACCTGAAAATATTATTTTCTTTTCTTAAATATAAGTTGTGCTCAACGATCTCTTATAGAAACTAACTCATTTATAATTGATTCACTATTAAATTTTGAAGCAATTTCCTTCTCAATGTAGACAATCAAGCATTCATTCAAAAAATTATCTTCCATATATGGTACCAATACCATTACAACCCATGAGCCGAAAATTCTTCAACAAAAAAAAAAAAGGCATGTCTAAGTTTATTACAAACTAAATTGAAAAAGCAAAAAAATTGTATTTAAATCTAGAATATTAAGCAATGTTATTTCTAATTTTCTCAGCTAAAATCCACAATAAAAACTAAAAATTACTAATTTCTAGTGAAATATTTCCAATTTTCTAATCAGAATTAGCATATTATCACCAATATATAAGAACAAATAAAAAAAAATTCAGAAAAAATAGTTGCACCATGGCCCATCAATTCCACATTAAGACAAATAGAAGAATCACAATTAAATTTAAAAAAAAAAGGAAGAAATGAATAGAACAAGAAACGAGAAAAAAAAAATTCAAACCTACAACGAAAATGAGAAGTTGAAGAAGAATGAATTGATAGACTAAGACAGTTATTTCAAGTTGAGAAAAAATCTAGTATAATAAACCGAATAAAACTAAAAATCATACCTTGAATAACAGAGCAAATTTTTAAATTTGTTTGGAAATTATGGAATAGGAAAGTGAAGTGTTGGCTTCCTTTGGAAGCTTTTAGTTTATGTGTAGACAAAATATTATTTAGTATAATGAGCCAGTTTTTTTAAACTACTGGACTATTAAAATTATAGTTCAGATTTAGATTTTAGATCAAATTACTAGGCCTACTAATGTATATAGATTTAATAAAAATGTTTTATTTTTTAAAATCTAAATTGTTTGACCAATAAAATATAAAGAACTCTTAATTTATGAGTGATCAAGATTAGTTTATACATGTACCAATTTTTTTAAAATTAAAAAAAAAACCCCCACTATATAAAAATTTCAAAAAAAAGTCAACGGGGGCATGGTAACAAAAATCAGTTTTCAGTATTTACAAAATGCATATATATATATATATATATATATATGTCAGTTTTCCGTACCGGAGAGAGGGTTGATGCCACAACAACATCAAGTCTGCAGGAAGAAAAGCCATGAACATAGACAATCTTGTAGTTGGCCTCTTCTCTTGGAACACCATACTCCTTGTAGGCCAAATGCCTTCCATCCCTGAGCTTTATTCGTGGACCGGTGATGGGTGGTCCGCCCGGTGAACCGCAGATTCGAGGAGGCGGAGGGCGCAGTATGGCCTTGTATGCCCAAGACACCAACCCAATTACCAAAGCTAGAGCAATTGTCATTGACATTTTAAATTATATTACTTCAAGTGATCCCCCTGAAAATAAAATGAAAAATATAACACCAGTGATATATATTTATATACACATATACAATTAAAAGAAAAGGAAAAAAAAAAAAAAGATATAACTTGCACCTTCAACACGTCTTTTGACTATGATTGTCTAGTAGCCCTTTTCTTCATCTCTCTACATCAAAACTGCAAGAGATAGCCATTTGTAATCTGCAATAGAGGCAAATTTTAAAAGGAATGGTTGGTACATGCAAATAGTTTGACACTAGTGCGGGGTTGTTGGTGAGTCATTACCAAGGAAACGTGCATGTCGAATATTTTCATCCAAACTTTATTCTTAAAAAAAGGTTATATTGCTTGATTGGTCTTAACCTTTTTAGGAATTTAGGATTTGGTTCCCTAAATTTTTATTTATTTTTTTATTAAAAAGTTCCTAAACTATTTAAAAGAGTAAATTGATCCGTTTTACTATAAAAAAAAATAAAATAAAAAGAGTTAAAAATTAGATAAAATAAATCATGTGTATAATACATGTTAGTTTTCTCATGTGATTTCTTTTTTTAATTGACCTTAAATAGTAAATCATATGTTATTCACGTGATATTTACACTACTATTCAAAAGCATGAATGTGCTTTTTCATCACACCTTCAGTGGTTATCACGTGGCAGCCACTTCATCACCATGTGACTGCCTACATGGCGACCCAATCAACACCATCATGTGGCTTTTTTTTTTTTTTTTTTGCTTTGTTTTGTTTATCTATTCCGCATGCAAGAAGCACATGCTACGCAACTAGTTTTTCAAAAAAGAGTTTAAAGACTTTTTAGTTACCAAAAAAAAAAAAAAAAATTTGAATACCAAATCGAAATTCTATAAAAAGATTAGGACCAAATAAGCAATTCTATCTTTAAAGAAATTTAGGTAAAGCTAAAGGTGGAGTTCATATTTCCATCTACCACACTCAACTTTAAGCCCCACCTCATACCACAACGAACCCCATTAGATAAATATCATATGTTGCTTTCATCCTACTCCAACGAGTGTGACGTTAAGACCTTAGGCAAAGGGGAGACCATTATATTTGTTCACCTACTACAACCATGTTCATGTTTTTGTCGCGTAAAAACATGTTCCAAGGATCTTTTAATTTTTCCTTATCTTTAGCCTAACAAGCAAATAACCTTACAATTGTGTCGTCCCCACTTGGGTGGTTGAGAGTTGAGAGAACAACCCTAAAAATAAATAAATAAATAAATAATGAGAGAAAATTATTATTAACTATCGTTATCCGGGACCAAAAAGTGATAAAATTTCCTAAACGTTAGGTCCAAAGGATAGGATAGGATAGCGAGGGATTTGGGTTTGGGAGAACATTACTTCTGTCCGATGTTGTACTAAAGTATATATATAAATAGATTATTATTATAATATATATATATATATATATATATATAGGGAGAGAAGTTGAACTAATGTGTGGGCAACTTGGTGCTCTTGCACCAATCCAAAAAAAAGTTGGTGCACCTGCACCACCATGATATGATATAAAAGAGTAAAAAAAATTATTAAAAAAACATGATATAATTATATAAACAATTACGAAAATCAGTGGCCACCACTCAGAAGCCATAGCCACTACCAGCACCACAAGGCCACTTTCTATGGCAAAAAGGCCCCAAAGGCTAAAGAGAACCAGAAAAAAGAGAGAAGCATTTTCTTAGACAGAGACTAAGAATCAAATCTTCACGACTCCTATCTCTAAAAAAATAATAATAATAAAAAAATAAAAAATAAATAAAAATAAAGGAAGCGAGAGAGAGAGAGAGAGAGAGAGAGAGAGATAACTGTCTTCATTTATCAAGGATAAAGCCAATATCATGCAGCTGAAATCTTATTTCTTTCCTCCGTTTTCTTCAAATTAAAACTCAAGAAAACGATGAAACGCAATTATTCATTAACAAGCCTTTGATGTAGAAAAAATTGAGATGATTTCTTTGTCAATATTAGAAATCATTGTTATTAACTGGGAATGCCACCACAAACTAATACACCAATAATAATTATTCCTTCTGTTTGTTTTTCCATAAAAAATTCAAACTCCAAAAAATAGCCAAAAGAGAGAGAAAAAGGGGCTAAGAGAAAAAAGAGAGGACATTTTGTAGCAGAAGTAGGCTACTTCTCCCCTGTTAGTAATTCCTTCATGATAGCTTCGCCCATACCATCAGCATGCGGGAAAAAGTGTCCGGCACCGGGTAACTCATGGTATCGAATCCATGGAAGTTTGCTAACGATGTAGCGCTGCAAAGTAACTGGGACAAGCCTATCGTCGTCACCCTGCCATAAATGGACAGATCCTTCATTGTTAGGAAAAGGGTTCTTGAGATCCATTGGATCAAACTCCCATTTCCCAAATCCTATATTCAAAGCTCGATGTAGCGACTCAAATGCTCCTTGTTGTGTGACATACTGCTGCACGGAGGAAAATAGGGAAGAGGAAGAAACCCAAACATCTCATCAACCAATGTCATTCTAAAATATTAAATTAAAATAAAACAAAATAACACTCATTCTCCATAAATTGTAATGTTGAATACTAATAAGCGAAAACAATAAATACAACATATCTCAAAGTGCAGTCCTGTAATGACAAGTCTGACGTAACAGGATTGCTCTTTGAGATATGCTGGTAGTAATTATAATTGGTACTTTAAAACAAATAAATAAATGAATATTTATGATGTCATGTTATGGAATTTTTTGCAAGAGTTTTTTTCTTTATAGCAAAAATCAATCCAAGGCATGATTTTGTGGAATTTTTCTAAAGTTCCCAGAATGTTTTAAACGTAAGTCCTTCAAAAAGGCCATCATAAATGAAACTCGAGGAACTTTAGAAAAATGTCATTGATTCATGTCTTGGATTGATTTTTGCCACATAACAAAAACTATTGAAAAAAATGTGATGACATGTCATCATAAAACATTTATTTATTTGTTTATTTATTTATTTATTAAGTTAAAATACCAATTATGCCCATATAAAATGTAAGTTACCTGGTTGGTTACCATCCGGTATCCACTATGATACCGACCGATAACCACTACTTTTGGTCGGATACCTGATGGTTACCAACAGGTAACCATCTCCTCCGGCGGAATATCAGATGGTTATTTACTAGTACCAATAGGATACTAGATGGTTTTCGACCGGTAACCACCTCCTGCAGCGGGATACCAGATGGCTACTGACCATAACCACCTCCGCTGTCAGTATACCAGTTGGTAACCACCTCTGGCAAGAAACCGGTTAGTTACCAGTCAGTAACCACCTCAACTGGTAGGATACCGACTGGTTACCAACTAGTAACCGTCAAATCCCTCTGATTTTCCGGATTTTCTCACTGGACGACTAAAAGAAAATCACAAGAATTCAATAGAATCAAGAAAGCCCAAAAAAAAAAATGAAGAGAGGAAAAACAAATCAGAACCACACAATAATATTTCAACAAAATATCTTCAAAAAATAAAATAAAACAACAAAATAACCACAATAATCTCATAAACGATTCCCAGCGAGGAGAAAGGCTGGAGATCATGAGGACGGCATCAATTCCGTAGTTTAAAAGATCGACTTGGCAGGCTGTGTAGTCAATTCCGCTATTTTGAATATTATGTTATGATCATAGTATTGTTTAAATTTTTATTATCTATGTAAGATACGTACGTTTAAGACTTAAGGTAGTAAGTAAATATTCACTTATTAAATTAAACAATAAAATTTTTATGTTAATTAGAAACCATTACAAGAGATATGGGCATATAAAACAGTAATTAAAAATAATAATAATTGTTCCACAAATTTTAAATCCTTTTAAGTTATGTAGTTTAAGTAAAATAACGGCCACGTCAGCTCAGTCATTACAAGTGTTAGGGACACCAATTCTAATTGAGTTTCAACTCATGTGAAGATGAGTTGTCATATTTTTATTGATAGAAAAGATCTTTTAATTTCAATTGATGTGGCACTCTTTTATACATCTACCAATAAAATAATGATAACTTATATACCACGTAGGTTGATACTTGAAAGTTGGGATTAGAATTAGTGTCCTTAACATTATTCTATCCCAAATGGTGCATTTCACCAACTGAAAATTTTCAACTCACAAGAATAAGAGAGGTATGAATTGTGTACCTTTCGTTTTTCTCTCTCTGGATCAATTGAAAGCTTATTCTTGACAATTTCTAGATCTTGAGCAGAGTAAATTTCAGGATTTCGAGCTATAACACTGGATGCTGGAAACAATTTCTGAGTGTTCCACCAGTAGGTTAGCCATGGCATGAAGTGAGCAACTCGAAGCGTCCATTGATCCTCTAGTGGTTGTTGGTTATAGGCTGCTCTGGACAAGTCGGCTGGAAAAGATGGCCACCAATAGTTGATTACCGGAGCAAGTAATCCTGCCCCTGTAAGCCTGTTTGCATCCCAGGCATCCAATTTGAAACAAACTCCACAAGTACTTGAAGAATTATGAGATAGTAATAATACAGGAAATAAAATAAAGTCACGTAAGTTTCAAGAAAAGTTTTGTTTCCCAAGTTTGCCTAATAGAAACAATACTAAAAGGTAATAGATAACAGTAATTCTAGAAAGATGAGGAAACTGAATCAACCCAAGTCGAGTAGGTTGTTGCAGTTTTATCCAGTTCAGTCCTGTAATCATTCTATCTAGCTTTATGGCCCATAGTTTTCTCATTCACCTAACCTTAAATGTTAGAACCGTTCGTTGGTATCATAAAGTCATTTATATCCAAAAACCTACATTCTTTTTCTTTTTTGTTTGTTTCTTCATGCTCATATCACCAAAGTGTGCAATGAATTTTTTCAAAATACTTTGCACCATTCTTGCTCATATATTGACGATAAATGCTTCGAATTCCGAAAAGTATGTTATAATTATGATCCTAATAATTTCACAACATATCATTTTGGGTTGTGGGAAGACCCCACAATTGCAATATTTCCAAAATGGATAACTATAACGGATAATTTGGCTACTGCTTACCGATTGGGGATATACTTTAGACAACCCCAAACAGCCTGGCCACCCATGGAATTTCCAACTACATAGAATCTGGGTCCGAGTTCCAACTGATCACCAAGATCTTCTATATCCAAAGCCAAACTCTTCACGGTTCGATTGGGATCTGGATCACTTTCTCCATAGCCTGGTTTGTCAAATCCCACCACATAAACCCCTAGTTCTTGAATAAAGTCCTGAGAAGATCATGTCCTCCTTGAAAGGCAACCCTTAGAACGGAAGCAAATAAATACATATATATTTATATATAAATATGCATGCATTTATGAACGTACATACAATTGTTCATATATGCAGGTAATTTACATTTTAAATACTTTGTATATTTAGCAAGCCTGATCATGCATTTTTGGTAATGACAGGGTATCTTCATATCTTAGATTAGTAGCATGTTTTTATGTTCCTACATATTAGAAGAGAGTGCCGTTCCGCTATGTGAGCATGCCGATATAACACTATCATCGTGGTGGAATGAGCTCATCATGATAATTCTTAGATAAAAGACTTGTGTGCCTTCCCACTCCACCTCAATTAGTTTGTACTGAATCTAATGATAATTAACCAAAAATGGTCAAAAGAGGGAAACAACTTCAAAAAAGATGATCTTTCTCTTTGGACATAATACCAAAATAAATGTTTTTCAACTTACTCATTTAAACTCTATTTGCAATTTTGCAGCCAAACAAAGAATTGATGAAGAATCCAAAACAAAAGCAGTACAAATTCTAACACATTAAAAAAAGAATGTAAAACCAACTCACCAGTCCTAGCAAACTATATTCAAATTCTAAACACGAGAAACATCAACAAACAAACCTAAATGGAGTTACATATTCCTGATTTATTTTTTCAGAAACACATATATATAAATATATATATATATATACGTATATATCAAAAGTTAGAAATTATGGTAGAGAATATACACATATTAAAGGCTGGCCATCATGGTAGAGAATCTGTACCAAAAGTAAATGTTTCTAAATCTCAACCACATCAAGATTCAAAAACAAAGAAAAAGAAAAACAAATATATTGATAGTTCAAAGTAATATAGTTTTAGTATTTTATGCATAAGCACAATCAATTCTAAGTACCGGAGAGAGTGTTGTAGCAATCACTGCATCATGTCTGCAGGAAGAAAAGCCATGAATAAAGATAATCTTATATTTGGCCTCTTCTCTCGGCATCCCATACTCCTTGTAGGCCAAATGCCTTCCATCCCTCAACTTTATTCTCGGTGCAGTAATGGGTGGACCGCCAGGGGAGCCACAGATTTTAGGAGGTGGAGGCCGTATGACATGATACGCCTTTGATAGCGGTCTAACTGACATAACTGGAGCAATTCCCTTCAACATTTTTTATTCCTTAAAAAAGAAAACACAGTTAAAAAGAAATCACATAGTTTGACGTTAGATTCATTGAACAATTAAAGGTGTTAAATTTTTTAATGAAATTTGAAAAGGAAAGAAAAAAGAAACACAAACAAGTTACAACAAAGCAAAGACGATGCTTGAAAAACAACAAAAGAACTCCTAAAGATCATAAGAAACACTAGAGTCCCAAGATCAATTCTATACGCTTTTTAGAGAAAAAGTATAGAATAGAACAACATCTTAGCCCTTAAACTTAACGTAGATGATCGTGATAATCTTTCACCTTTAATATCGTCGCTCATGGTTTTGCATGAGAACTCTAATAAGGACATATTATAATACATGAACACAATGAAAGCAAGAAGCAAGTTTAATTACTTTTTAAGGGTACGGTTATATGCAAGAATGCCATAAATTTGGCACCTCCTTATATTTATACCCATCATAACATTAAAGTTGATAATTTTGCCATTTTATAACACTAAAATTTTCAACTTTAATGTTAGAGTGGGAAAAATTATAACGATGTACCCAAAACATGACTCTCCATCTAATTTTTTCTTTAGGAAGGGTAAACAGTATCTTACAATATGCGTACTTTTATGTTTTTCCAGCAAGGAAATTTCAACCAGAGTATAAAAAAGTTCTCAATAAAATAATAAAGTTTGCATATCAAAGTGTCTTAAACGATATAAAAATAATGTGCTGTGCAAAAATCAACTCCAATGCCAAAAAAGATAAACAAATGTATATTTGCATGGCCTTTAGGATGCCAAGAGGTCAAAGAGACAGAGAGAACAGAAAAATTTTGAGGCACACATGTCGTTTTAAAATCTGCGAGAGAGAGAGAGAGAGCGAGAGAGAAAGAATAACATAAATATTTTAGAAGCTCACTTTTCTGCTAGCTTCAAAGGATTTGATTTGCTGAAGTAGCAGCTTGTTATCTTCTTGCCAATCCTACCATTATAGTTACACTCACTTATTGAAAGCATTATGAGGATGCAGCACGTGCAACGCAATCATATGATTTCAGTACAGCACCAATCAATGAATGCCTTGTTTCAATGCACATCAGATTGATTCAGGGCATCACCGAATAAATGCAAGAAAGGAGCCTTCATAAGAAACTAGTGCAACAGAATGAACGAAAATAACATAAATAAAAGAACATCAATTTGGAAAAGGGGACTAAATTTGCAAAACTACATAATCTTATTGAGACACCACAATTTCCCACTCTAGCGATCATTTTATATGAGAGTAACAAAACAATAATTTGATTGTATAACAATATCATACAAAAAATGTAAATGTAGCACGATTTTTGCAGTTTGGAGTAAAACGTGTCATTGTAAGTTATGAAACTCTCCAAAAGTATATATCTTACAAAAAAAAAAAAAAAAAAAAAAAAAAAAAAAAAAAAAACAGTCATTGTGTTTGAATATAGTGTAATAAGTGTTTCAAAGCAGGAAAAAAAGTTTGGCTCAAATTTCATTGTTTCCGTCTTCAAAATAAATAAATAAATAAATACATAAAAATCCAAGACCAACACCATAACTAAAATCAGAGGAAAAGAAGACCCAAAACAACAAATGATCAGGTGGTCTTCTTCAGCTAAAAACACATATCTAATTTTAATCAACTGTACCTTGAAGATGAAAATCAATACACACACAGAGGTCAATAGTCCAACTTTCAATTCCATAATAAACATAGAAAATCCAAAAAAAAAAAAATTTTGCACAAATTATAACTAGGACTAGGAGATCGGAGTGAAAAAGTGCAAGTAGACAAATTCTCTGTAATCTTGGAGTTCAGTTTTTGCAGGTTAAAAAAAAGGAGTGAATAGTAAGAATACAACATGGAGCAAGTGAAATTCAAACATGAATTTTCTATGCAACCTATAATGAAGCATTACTGCATTCGACATTGTCCGAAACTATTTGGTTCCTTTTTTATTTTTATTTTATTTTTTTTTTTTTGGGGTCATATTCCTGATTCGTCCTCATTTTTCCATAATTGAGGAATTTCTGGAAAGAGCATTAAAAATTCGAAGTTTTATTAGGAAATCGGAAGCATACCTGAGTATTTCGTCACCGATTCAAAGAGGAGAGAGAAACCGGAGCTCTCGGGGCAAACTAGGGTTTCGAATGCTGAGAACTGTCAGAACTGAGAAGTGAAGGAAAAAAAAACAAAAACAAAAAACCTGAGAACTGAGGAGTGAAAAGTGAAATGCCAAAGAGGTTAGTATCATAATCACCAGTTAGTTTACGTTTGGTTCTAGTTGGCTAATGAAAATTTTAAATAAGAATTGATTGAGTTTTTAAAAATTAATTATAACTTTTATTAATTTTTTAAAATAATAATCAATATATAAGGGGTGTTTGTGAATGAGTTTAGTTTAAGATTTTTTAATTTCAATAGTAATTTTTTAAAAAAGACAAAAAAAAATTTCAGAAAAGATAAAAAAATTTTCAAAAAAAGATAAAAATCATGATAAAAAAAATATAATTTAGTTCAAAATAAATGGATAACCAAACATACCCATAATAATAAATATAATTTAATTAGAGTTAAGTTAAAATGTAATATAACGACATTGTTGACGTTGGGATTAGTTGGAGAGCTCGTGACTTTGAATGAAAATTGAAAAATGTGACTACATGAATGCTGGTCATTATGTTTTGGAATTTGTAAAAATTAATTTTTAATATTTAAATAATTTAAAAAGAATAATCTTGTAATGGTTAATGAAAAAATGAAAATATTAATTAAACATAATTAAATGTTAAATTTGATATTAAATATTTGATTAGAATTGATGCACTTTTGACATAATTTTTACTGTTGATTATAGTAAAAGGAGAAATAGAAGTTAAAAGTAAAAATTATAAATCCTAACTTTTTTAAATAATTATTAAAATTAATTGATTTTTTTGCAACTAATTTTTGAGTAGTTTTGCCAAACACAATATTTACATCGTAGTTTGTGTAAATGATTTTTGGAGTCTTCAAAAGTATTACCAAACTAATCCTAAATATACCTTGTGGTAAATTTGTCACAAAATTTTATAAATAATAAATTTAACATCAAAGGTAGCACTTCATTTTAGAAAATATTTTTTTTATCCAAATGTCAAAATTATCATTTTTCACACTTGCATTGCATTGGAGATGTTTTCACATCATTATTCATTTAAAAAGTGTTTGGGGCTCGTTTGGAACAGTGGTTGAAGTTTTGTAACTTATTGGATTGAAATGTGTATTCGGTTAAAGTGTAAAAATAGTTCCTTTCGTCGTGAGAATTTTAGCATAATAATTATCTTTTTTCGACTTGAAACAAAAAAAAATCATGTATTTTAAAATTTGAATTTCACAAAAATTTAAGAAAAAGGAAAGTGCTATATAGATTTAAGAGTTTTGAAATTAAATAAATAAAATTCGGTCTTCCAAACCGTATTTTAGGTTGTGTTCATTTGCTTTGATTGAACTTGTATTTTTAATTGAACTTTCTTCAATTGCTTCATAAAAGTCTTTTAAATAGGTTGGGTTTCGAAACATGGCTGTGTGCGGTTGTTGGTTCCATCTGGATTTTTGTTTGGCGTTATTTATATTTTGTTGTTCTTCATTACTAGATATTTAGGTCGACATTTTTTACGATCCGGGTTCAGCTAGTTCTGTTGTTTCATTTGTCATCAATGTTGAAGTTTTGGTTTTCGGGTGGCAGCCATAGACTCCCACCTTCTTTTCACTTAAAAAAAAAAAATTTACTTACTTCTTTCTTGTTTGTTTATTTTGTTTTCTTGATGTTGTCACATCTCAGTGGGAAAAAATTAGCTTAATGGAATTGAGAGGAAATTAGGACTGTTCATCGGTCGGTGACCGACGATTATCGCCGGTTCAGTCAACGACCGACACCGTCGGGTTTTGAAAAATTGGAAACCGAGCACTGCCTGACGAAATTGGAAACCGGCCGATCACCGCCGGAAAAGAGTCGATTTTCTTCAGTCAGTGGAGGTCGGTTCCAGGCAAGAAGCAAAACTGATGGCGGCGGTGAGGGACTCTGCTTCCCGGCGACGAATGCTGCTAAGAAAGAAAGAAGAAGACGACGACGAAAAAGAAGAAGCCACGCTGCGAGGGACAAGAGTAAGCAAATTTTTTTTTATTTTTTTATTTTAATATTAGGTAATGGAAGTGGAACGGTGTTGACGTGCAGTTCCATTTATTGCTTTAGTGGAACGACACCGTTCCACTTTCAATCTCTCTCTATTTTTTTTTTTTTTTTTCAAAAAAGCTGGGCGGAGTAACTTGGTTGGGCCTATAGGAAAATGGAGAGGGAAATGGTTGCACTGCCGAACTTGCAGCAGCGGAGATGGGAAAGAGGCACCGGAGAAAAAGAAGAAGAAGAAGAAGAAAGAGAGGAGAAGAGAAAGCATTTGGCCGGAAAGAAGACTGACGCTATCAGCTGGTTCAAAGGCCTTTTTTTTTTTCTAAGTTCATGACTTAGGGCGGTTTCGGTTATCGACCGACCAAATAAAAGTGAAACCGAACACCGGCCGAAGTTCAACTCGCGGTTCGGTTAACTGCCCACCAAGTGTCGGTGCCGACGTATCGTTTTCTCGGGCGGTTGTAGTCGGACCCGCTCGGTTCTCGGTTTTTATGTTAAACCCTGGAAAGGATATTGGATGGTTGTATATCTTTACTTATAAGGTGTTGGGTTTTGGAGTTGCCAATTATTATGTGGGCTTAATTACGTATCGAGTTCACAAATTATGGACCAAATTCTTTATTGATCGACTTTCCTCTTTTTTTTTTTTTTAACAATTATATCTTTATTTTTATTATTATTTTTTTTAAATTTGTCACCTTGAATTTTCCGTCTGACAGATCCTTGAGTGGATCCTACGTTAGCTCCAAGACATTGATCTCTAACTAGAAAAGTAAATGCTTGAGCTTGAAAAGCTTCTAGCTCAGTGGGCCCGTTAAACTCACTCGGACCACTACAGCGGAAATGTGTTGAATCAAGAGCAAACAGTAAACGTATTTATTATGGACGCTTTATCCTGGCTCCACTTATGAGAGGACAAGCCGATACAATAGGTATTACGATGAGAAGAGCTTTGCTTGGAGAAATAGAAAGAACATGTATCACACGTGTAAAATTCGAGAAAATACCAAATAAATATTTTACTATCTTTCACCAACTGGGTACGCCCAACTATTGATTGACTTATAAAAAGTTCAAAAAAGGAAACTCAAATATATTAAGCCTCCATTTGGTAAGTTAGTTGAAAATGAAAATTTTAAGTCGCAGTTGGTTGGTTTTTCAAAAATTAGTTATAAATTATGTTGATTTCTCAAAAACAGATAAAAATTAATATGAAAAAGTACAGTTTAGTTCGAATTAAACTTGAATACCAAACGGAGGTTATACTAGTCTTTTGACTTATTTGTATAGATGTCCATTGAACTTTTTAAATTTGGCAATTTATCCTAAAAATTTTTTTTTGACAATCAATCCTTTGAATTTATGATTTTTGGCAATTTAGTCCTTTTTGCTTAAATTCGTTAAAATTTGAGCTGTTCATTTCACATAACTTGCACATTATAGTTGTTTAACCTCAATACAATTTCTTTTGAAAATTTGAACGTAATTCAATTATACTCAAACTTAAACCTAAACTTTAAAAGAAATTTGTATTGAAACTAAGCAAAAATGATCAACATTATCCCTCTTGGGCTATAATGTATAAGTATTGTGCAAAAAAAAAAAAAAAACAAAGAAAGAAACAAAGAAAAGAAAGAAAAAAGAACAAAGAAGAAGAACCGTCCTAATTTTAATGGATTTAAGATAAAAGAATTAAATTGCCAAAAATTAGAAGTTCAAGGATATGATGGCTAGGAAAAAAAGTTTAAGAACAAAATTGCCACATTTGAAAAGTTCAGGAGGCATCCATACAAATAAACCTAGTCTTTTTGCACATTCGGCTGTTAAAATCTAGACGAAAAAAAGGCATTTGAGTAGCATTTGTGATATAGTGGGAACTAATTTTGTAATTGTTACGTATTAGGAAGCAACGGTAAGAAAGAAAAATCCATATTTTAATAGTCACAACATGGACAAAAAGACTAATTTAAGATAACTTGGTAGATCGATATTCATTCCAGAGCCTTTTGAAGTTAGGGACCAAAATGTGATTTGGCCTAGAGTTTGGGGACTAAAAACACAATTAAGCCTAATGTTTAGTGGGACAGTGACATGCTTGCTTATTGATTTGAGCTAAAATATAATGCGATGGAACTCAGGCTGATACCAAATTGATGTTCAAGTAGGTGATCACGAGAATTGCCTGGTTATACTCTCAAATGGATTTCAAAACTGAGCCAATAATTTGATTGTGGATAATACTTGTACAAATACAAGTCAATCCTAAGTTACTGCACGAAATTATTTCCTTTTCAATTCAAATTGATCACAAAATTACTTTGAAAGTCTTTACTAAATTTAACTGATCATAAGCACGGCAGTTTTTAACTTAAAATATTGGATTTTAATTCCTAAATTTTCGAAACCCAAGAAAGGAAATGAAATGAAATTGTTAGTTTACAATTCCACTCTTTAACAAGTAAATGAACACTATTTTTTTGTTTTATTTTCCAACTTTTCCTTTCTCATCACATCCCATCACAAGCTAGTAAACATGCCCGGAATCTCTGTTAACGAGAGAATCAACATTCAACCCGACAAACCTGAAGAAATAAAACCAAAAATACCGAGAAAAAAACCAAAAGAGAAAAGGGACAACAAGATCAAAATTTAACTATATTCATATTTTTATTTGGCCTTTTCTTTTTTCCATATTTTTTAGATTACAAGATAGGCAACAAAGCCGAAAGATGTAATTATACAACAAAAATGGAGTAAAATGTGAGTGAAACCTTATGAAGATGCAATAAACTAATTTTCCCTCTTTCAACCATGAAAAAGAACAGAACAGTGGGTTAACAAACCATATGAATCGAAAGAAGTGAGATTTATGACCGGCATTTTCAGTTGCATCAAGAAACTTTTGATTTGTTGGAGGCTTCCTTCTGAAGCCAGAAATTAACAAGAAAAGAATCCAAGATTATCTGTATAGGTGAATATTTGTGTCAGTTATAACCAAGTCAACCCCACCATTGGTCGAGGTGAAAAGTGGAACAAACAAAAAGAGTAGAAAGATTTTTGAAGTGGAGAAAAGTGAGGGGGGCAAAAGGATCTGTGGTTTCCGCCATTTTTGAACCATTCAAAAGTAGAGTGATTTTTAGAGAGAAAACTTGCCAGTTGATACAACTTGCGTGAAGACTCCAATTATTCTTAAACCTCACTATTAACCCAAAAGAATATTGATTAATTGATGAGAAAGTCATTTACTTAATCACTCATTTTTATCTTCCCTGTCATATTTACCATCCCTTTCACGTTTTTTGTCCCTCATTTTTTCTTTCATTCTTACCAAACGGAGTGAAAAAGAGGAAAAAGAAGACGAGCATAGATAACCTGGTTCAAATGTGCTGCAACACAAGGAAGAACCAGCAAACCGGATTCACCAAACGCACCACCAAGCTTCTCCACCACAGCCACCATTACAGGCAAAGTTTTCTACAAAAAGCATTCAGAGTGTGTCAATCTTACTGAAATTGACTAAAAGGAAAAGAAACTCAAGAAATCTCGTTCCTTTTCAGATTAAAATAATGAAATTCAAAGTTAAAAGTAGCCTAGCCGATGAAATCACTTGGAAAAAGTTAAAAAAAATCCAAGATAGCTCGCTGGTAAAATGTTACCTAACATAAAACAAACTGTATCTCACCTGGCTTGCAACAAGCACAAAAGCATTTGAATTTTCTTTCTTTGTAAAGACAGATTGACCACCACCAGAAAGAGCTGAAACGCTCTTTATAACCAGAACGTTGAAGGCTAATAAGATAAGATGCAGCAGTCTGCAATACAATAACAGAGTTCCACGTATTTGAGCACATTTCGAAGTGGCATCACATTATCCAAACAACTTTAACTGATTTAGAACTATTATTTGTGACTTCTAAAACCCTCAGCTAAAGATACGAATATTAGTGAGATTCATGACAAGGAATGACATGAATTTTGATACTTTTAACCGCTTGATGTTAAAGAAGTTGCCAAGAAATTATATGGTTTCTTCATGCCAGTTCCATGAAAGAAATTTATAAAGTCCAAGTAAAATGTCTAGCAATCAAATTTTTTAGAACAAATACATGATGCAGTTTTTTATTAAGTTTTTCTTTTTGTTTTTGTTTTTGTTTAGATAAACACGCTAATTATTAAATGGGACGTAATGAAAATGTATACATAGTAATAAATCATGGGATAAAGGGACCAAAGTAGTACAAGGAACATATAGGTGAAGAAAACACAAAATCAATTTTTTTAAATACAGAAGAAACTATTAAGGATTTCTGGGAATATATATATATATATATATATATATATATATTACATTTGAAGAGAGGGAGAAAGAGAAGGAAAAGACAAATACATGGTAACAAATCATGGGATAACAGGGACCAAAGTAGTACAAGGAACATATAGGTGAAGAACTCACGCTCCTGCTCCAATAGCTACAAGAAAAACGGTGGGCTTAACCATCAATAGCAGTGACCTGGACCTGCTAACTTGTATCCATGGCACCTGAATAAGCATTATAATTTGAAACATAAGTAATTCTAGCTTTATGGCCGTAGGCAAATAGTCATCTGTCAAACATAATATATGATTTCATTTCATTTGCCCATACAAGAACCATATATAAGGACCAGATATATTTGCCAGAATTAAACATCTATTTCTGACAGGGCTAGTATACTAAATATCTGCAGTTTGGAACTAGTGTTCCACTTCGAAGGGACAAGAACATTGGAAAAATTGGACGACTAGAAGTATGAGCGATAAAAAATAATAAACAAACCAGACATGCATCTCAATATAAAACTTGAGAAAATAAGAACAAAGCATCCAGCAAACAAATACACCAACAAAGAAACTATACATACTTTGAGACCATATATATACTATAAAATTGAACATAAACTTCAATTAATCTTATCAAATATCACAAATAAAGTATAACTTGGAACGAACAAGCAAGAAAAACAAAACAAAACCAGGGAAACCATGGAAATAAATTAATAAATTTGCTATCATAGTAACGGCAGCCACTTAAATTTATGATTCAATACAACTATTTTACATAATCCACATAGAATGACAAGACAGGACATAGGTCTTACTAAACTTAGTAGTATTGCACTGATCTTAGAAAAAAGTTTCCGATTCTGATCAACAAAGTCTGCAATACCTGCAATACATTTTGTGGTTAGAAGCAAAGATTTTGTGACTGGGCATTCAAATGGTGACAAGAATAGTATCTTATTCAAGCTTGTCAACGCATGGTTTGTTCACCCTCCCATTTGACCCTAACCATGGTGTCTGACCTAATGCAATTCTGCTAATCTTTTTGTGTTGAGTTGTGTAAAGCCAAATCATCTTGTATATTTTTTTCTGCTGACCACAGTTCAACCTTTGCATTAAGAAATAGTCTATCCTAGTCTTTCTACAATATAAAGGAACTTTTAGGGCAGCTGTTTTTTAGAGAGACTGCGAGAGAAGTGAGACATCTTGTGAGATGAGTAATAATGTTTGAGATCATCTTGCACTTCTTTAATTATAGAGTATATAAGTAGTGGCGAAATGGACATAGTTCTAGTTCTCACAGTGGGAGTGAACCATTATAAATCTTTGGGTGCTTCTTATAGCTCTTGAATATTAGAAATTAGGGTTTAATACCTAACATTTAATTTGTAACAGGAGACCAAACTAAATACAGGCTGTAAGCCTACACTGAATTAGAAATCTGACTTGCAATAAGAGGATTGTAAATGTGCTAGCTTTGCATTCTGGTGAGCTGATAAGGTTGCTGTACACCTTGCAGTGTCATATTCATTCTCGATTACCACAAGATTCACATGCTTAATTACTAATATTGTAAAGCAATGAAAGGCAAATGACACTCACCTTCGAAGGATTCTCGCAAGACCTATTGTAAAAATGGAAAAAAAAAAAAAAAAAAAAAAGGTAAAATTAGTACTGGCTGAAAACATGTTAAAAGGGATAGGATTCACAAGGGGGGGAAAATTGATATAAAACATTGTGTTAGATTAATTACCTTTCCCAAGACCAACGGGATCAATAATGTAACCACAAGACTTTTCAACAGTTGCTTAGTTGGAACAGATACACCAACTCCTGAAGCTATATATCTCGAGATAGAAAATGGAATCTATAAATGCTAAATATTAGCATATACTTGTAATGTTCAACTAAAAAAGTGAACTTATCATCGAAATACATGCAGAGGCAAACATAATGGACGGAAAAGAGCATGGAAACAAGCATTACGAAGAGACAGGTTCTACAAGAGACCATGTTGATAATGATTAAGCAGAGCTAACAAAGGGTAATAGTTCTGCAGCTAGAAAAAGAAAGATATTTTATATGCAATTATGTTCCGGAAACTAAATACACTTGGAGACCAGGTTGATTATGGAGGCTAACAAAGTTACACAGTTCTGCAACAAGAAAAGAAAGATATAATAAATGCAAAGACGTAGATAAAATCTGAACAAAGTGAGTATCAAACTCACAATCAAAATTCCCAACAGATTAGAGATCACTGTCATTGCAAGAGCAAGTGCAGAATTTCCTCCGGCAAGCTGCATATAAGAATCACAAACCTTTTCTCAACTCCACATACATATCACACTTATGTTAAGAATTAAAAAGAGAAACTTGCTTCAAATTAAGACCTTAGGGAAAAGCATACCTGCGTAAGTGCCACACCACTTGATAATGTAGTTGGCATACAACAAAATATAGCTAGTCCTGTATGAAACAGAAAAGTGATATATAATACTTCTCTCAACCAATATATAAATAAAACTATCATCAATAAGCAAACCTGTGACAAATTCTTGTGGTTGGAGCCGAAGATTAAGTATTATCCTTGAAAAGTATGGAGTAAATAATAGAATGGAGACCTGTGTAATAAGTACGATTATAAATGGGATAAATAATACCTAGGATCTTCAATGGGGCTAAAAACAAAAAATTCCCTCCAACTTTGGACAGGTCAAAATCATACTCTAAAAGATGATTTTGAATTTCAAGCCCAATCTCTTCCCTAGCTTAACCCCACCAAACAAACCATAGATTCCATGATTCAATTACTAACAGTCTGAACCTCGCACTTCTCTCCCTCCATCCTTTTTTTTTTTTTTTTTTTTTTCCGAATAGCCCATGTGCATTTGGACAAGTTGTTTTAAAAGGAGATGGAAAAGGGATACGTGGGTAAATGGCCTTTTTTAATGTGTGTGTGTGTGTTTTTTTTCAAATGTGTCCCAAGTTTTGTAAAATGGCCGTTTGTTTTTATATGGTCAACCAATGGATAACCACTTGGTAGTTCAATACTTGATTTAACCGGTCGATCACCGATTGACCATGGTCAATCATGATCAATCATGATTGACTCTGGTGAATCAACATTTTAACGGACACCATCTATTTTCCTGGAAAAAAAAAAAAAAAAAAAATTGGCCATTTTCTCTAAACAAATGCTCAAAAACTGCCTATCTACCAAAATTTTCCAATTCCAAATAAATGTCTGGAGAGAAAAACAAAATCATGAAGAATGAACCTACGAAAAGCTTAAAGGCATGTAAGAAAGTTAAATGTCATACTAGTCCAAGAATTGCCACAGGCCATGCTTCTGCAGCATCCCCGATATCTCCACTGCGCAATGTCAATCCTATGCAAACGCCAAAAAAACTCAAACCCATATCTATATGTGTGTATATATGTAGGAATATTACATATACCTCAAGAAAATTGAAACTTGAGTACCGTGAACTAAAAAGTTCAAACCTGAGACAATGAATATTC
This sequence comes from Ficus hirta, assembly GCA_038430175.1. Lineage (NCBI taxonomy): Eukaryota > Viridiplantae > Streptophyta > Magnoliopsida > Rosales > Moraceae > Ficus > Ficus hirta. The sequence goes on along the minus strand of CM076594.1, from coordinate 12,495,686 downwards.
CAAATGTGCTAAATTTTGACAGAGAAAATTTATCAGCAAGACAACCTATGCTAGGATTTGCAAGCCCTAATGCTACTCCACCCAAAAGCGCTGCACATAAAATACAAATGAGAAGAAAATCTTAATCAAGAATATACAACATATTAAATTTTTATATACACGCATATACATACATATAACTATATATACATATACACAATTAGTATATTACCTAATGGTAGAAAATTACTCGACGCGAAATTCAATAATGGTCTCGCCCAAGGTAATCCCTCAGCTGAATCCGATTCCTGACCAAGATTTTCTCCATTACCTTCTATCTGAAGCAGCATTCAATTTCAGATTCAACGATGTAAGGAAAGAAATCGAAATGAACAAGAGAAGAACTACTATTAAGCAACATTCATGTCAGACGAAAGGGCAGTAATGGTTCCAAAATTCTAACTCGATTGTTCGGCTACTATTTTCTCGCATTTTCTCAGTAGCCAAACAAAAGTGCAAGATGACAGAATTAGAGGCAGGGCGGGACCTGATTGGACGAGTCGCGGGCTCTTATGGGGCTCCAAGACAAGCGGCCGCGATAAGGAGAAATGGAGCGAGGGCGTGAGATGGCGTATTTGGCCGGAAAATGTAGGTTCCGATGAGAAAATAGGAGGGATTTGGGAGGTGAAGGTGTGAGAATGAGGGTTTGGATTGTTCCCGCCATTGATGAAGAAGTGTGACCCTGCACTCTGCAGAAATAAGACAAGCGGGTATTTTCTCGTTGGTTCGTAAGACGAAAATTTGCCACGTTATATGTTGAAACGCGGAGGTAAAATACCCGAACAGCCCATGTATTTAGGCTCTTTTCTATGCATCCATATTCTCTGTCTAATTTTTTATATCTTAAATAATATCTAATCAGTAATATTAAATCACATCATGTTAAAAAATTTAAAATACTTTATAACTTATTTTTTTACCTTAAAAACTAACTTTTTTTTAATAACGTGTCAAAATATAATTGGTTAGACATTATTTGAAATATCGAAATTAGACAGAAGATATTGATTCCTTTTTCATGGGTGTCCCAGATTTAGAGTGAAGTACCCTGGCACGCCCTATGTTTTCTCAATATTACAGAAACATTCTCTTAATCAAAACTAATAACACCAACACCCATTTCCTTAACTTTGTTAAATTTGAATTTAAAATGACTAAAATACACTAATAAATCTCAATCATTGATTTCACCAAATTAAATCATAACGATTCATTTGTTTTTTTGTTTTGTTTTTTTTATTATTTGTTTAGCCATTTATTTGTTTTAACTCAATTAAGAAGGAAAAAAAAAAGTAAAAAACATGAAGCGGGAAAAAGCGAGAAAGGGTCGTCACAGGCCCTCCATCCCCTAACCGGAGCTCTCTTCGCCATATCTGGAGTAGAGTCCCCCTGCGTCGAACTTGCCCCTCTGAAGCTTCAACCGGTGAGCCGTCGCCTCCCCTTAGTAAGCCAACTGATATCGTGTTTTGATTTGTTTGAAATTTCTATTCCTGCATATGTAATTCTTAGTTAAATTAGAGCTAAAAGGATGATCTAGTGGTTTATATAAGTGTTTCGAACTTTTCTGTGCATTTTGGTGGAAATTGGCAGGAGAAAACAAGATTTTTTTGGTTCGGTTCGAAGAGATCCGAATCCAGGAATTTTCTGAGAATGTAACATTCGGTCAATCGGACGGTGGTGTCCGGTCAACCGGAGCCGCCGTGGCCAGATTGGCAAGTGGGCAAGTCCGATCAATCGAACGTACCGTCCGGTCAATCGGACAGGCCGCGGCAGGTTGCCACATATGTAGGGCCAGCTAGCCTCGAACCTATTTTCGACCTCCGACTTTCCGATTTTTGTTCCTATGATTTTAAAAGTGATTTTATTGCACTTCAAATGTTTTGACAATGAATTTTCTTGCATACCAAAAAAAAAAAAAGGATTTAAACAAGATTTTGAAAATTTGCACGTTTTTACGAGATTTCAATAAATTAATTAAAATTAAGTTAAGCACACTAATTAGACATGATATTTAGTTTAATTAAGATTTGTCTTGTAACGTGTGGTTTGATTTAAGGTTTTGGTGAACAGAACGAGGAGCCTCGGTATTCGTGAAGTTATCGGTAGATTTATTTTGCTTTCGAGGTAGGAAACCCAAACTCGCTTTTGTAACTACTGCTATGAATTATTGATTTTGAAAATCATTTTGGAAATCAAATGATTTATAAACTTTTTTAAATGGAGAGTATATATATATATATATCAAACGTTTTGGGTCAAAAGTGTATATATATATATATATATAGATATATTATTTTCGAGAGACTCAAGTAAGGTGTTTGAGACTTGGGTTATTTTCGTCCGAGTTTGTGGAATGAAATTTCAAACATTGTCCGATTATACATTGGTGGTTGATAGTTTTGCTTGTAAGCCTTGTTCAGATACCCAGCATGTGTCTTGTTGTCGATCGGCTGTTATCAGGCTAGCATTTTCAGTTACTATTATTTATGCATTTATTTATTATGCATTGATTTGGCCTTATTCTTTTTATCATATCCTAGCCTAACTCTTTTCGAACTAATTATTTTAAATGAGTCAAGTGTATCCTACTGTATTAGTAGCTCAGGTTTTATTATTTTGACCCCCTCCCCCAGGAGGTGTTGGGAGTGGCGCCAATTAGTTAGGAGTACTATAAGGCCACTGCGGTCTAGTAGTTATCTATTTGTATTTTATATTTAGTCTTTTATTTTCAAGGTATGTAAACTTAAATACTCTCTTGATGGACTGGGTTTGGAAGTATGTGCCTTATTTTCGGTTTTGTTTGTTTGTGTGATGATATCGAAGGTTGAATTTTCGAAACCTATTTTCTCAAGAAAAACTTAGTATTTCGAAATACCCACTTATTTGATCAAAAAGCTACTTGACGGTTTTCTATAAATAAATTGGTAGACTTTTAGGACAATTCTTTTCTGGTCCAACTCTGATATGTTTTGTAAAAAAAGCTTAAAATGAGAATTCTATTTAAAATTGAGGATCAATTTTGGAATAATATGTGTTTTATTTATTCGATGATTTTAATAATACATTTACTTTTAATTAAACCTTCCATGTCACTGCCCCCGTTTTCGGGCCGTGACATGGTCATCAAAAAACCCTAAAAAAATTCAAAAAAAAAAATCAAAAACTGAGATAAATACAACAATAAACACAGATAGAAAATGACGGAAAAAAAAAAAGAAACACAAAATACAAAGAAGATGACAATTCTAGAGAGAAAAAAAAAACAAACCTTTTTAGACAAACAAATCTAAGAAAAACTATGTTTGGGTGATGAGTTCAAACTCATCACCATCAACTCAATTTTTGTCTTTTTCTTCAAAAGTTTTTTGTCTTTTCTGAAAAAGTCAACCAAAATCACTATTTAAACTTACAAATCTTAACTCAAACTTACACACCAAACACCAGCTTTTAGAGAGAGATTCGGGGAAAAAACAAAAACTTTATAGAGAGAGAATATAACATACATGAAAACAGAGGAGAGAGAAACTAAAATCAACTATAAACTCTGACCAGACAAAGAGTAGTAAAATAAACATTTTTGATGAAAAAATTGAAACATAATAAAATAAAATAAAATTTGTGTCATGTTAATAAAGAGGAAGAATTTTGCGTCATGTTCATAAATAAATGACAAAAAAGGTAGTTGTTTAGGTAATTTTCTATTTTACTTAACTTCCCAATAAATTAATAATAAAAAGCTTATTATATCCTATTAAAAATTTTCAAATCTAATTAAAACCCTAAATGCAAATATTCTAAACTCAAGTCTTTGATTCAATTAAAAAAAAATTAGTAAAATAGAACATATACAACAAATCAGAAAATTGAGGATAAATTATTAAAATTAGAAGTTTAGGGTCAATTTGTCCCAAAAAAAACATTAACCAAAAAAAAAATTTTGTCAAAAATTAACAAACTTAGGGGGGAGAGTTGCAAGAAATCCTATCCTTAATTTTTCCACTCCTCGCAAGCCACTCTCAAGACCATCAGCACAGCCATTGAGAGAGAGAGAGAGAGAGAGAGAGAGAGAGAGGAAAATGGCGACGATAACTCGGCTGCAACTTCGACTGCAGCTCCTCCAGTCTCCGGCGACCCTCAAACCCTCCCTTCTCTTACCCAAGCTTACTCGCTCACCGTTGGCTTCCTCTTCCTTCAAATTCAACTCCACTCGCTATTTCTCCGCCACTCCTCTCCTCTGCTCCGTCTCCGATCATGTTCCCGTGGTTCTCTCTCTTCTCCTCCCCCTTCTCCTCCTCTCTCTCTCTCTAAAATACACACACACACACACACATATATATATAAACACAATATATGATACTTATGTGGAAGTTTTGAAATGAAATTTGCGATTGTGATTTAGAGCTCTGGGATCGGAGCGAGTACTGCGTCGATTGTTGGGGATTTACTGGACTATCTCAACGAGTCATGGACTCAGTTTCACGCCACTGGTACACCCGAAGTACATTGCTCTTTTTTCTTTTTTTCTTTTTTTTTTTAAGTCGTTGCTTTTTAATTCTAATTTAAATACGGAAATAGAAGTGTAATTATTGTATGTGGAATGATAAAAAAAGATGTAACACGTTACACATGAATAAGTGTATTCTTTGTTGTTACGCGTTTTCAGAGTCATTATTTATATCGAATGGATGTCATGTAACATGTAGGACCGTAATGAAGAATATTACTTTGCATTTATTTAATGGTCTCTAGGCCAGCACTATCATAAGTACAAGTGTCGGAGATATCTGGCACATATGAAAATTGGAGTCAATATATGTAGCATTATCCTTACTGGATATGAGACTACACCTATATGTATGCTACCTAGATAATTGTTCACATACAAGCATGATATAGTGGATAGGACTGGATCAAAAGAAAATTACTCCATACATTAAAAACCAAACGCATATATTATATAAGAACTTTTTTGAATATAGAATTTGGTTGAAAGTTTAAAACTTCAGAATATTTTGGGAGCTCTTGGTGGAGGCTTACAAGTGTTTTGAGAGAATGGGGGAGATAAGGAAGAAGGGATACAAGGGAACTAAGAGAGGTAGGCTTTCTATCAGAGACTATACAAGAGCTCGTTTGAAGAAACGTGGTGCCTCGCATACATTTTTGGGGATCTATTTATAGAACTTCCAAATGAACTATGCTAGTGCTATAGGTGACAAGTCTCTGCTATTCACTATAACGGAATAGTATTTGGTGCACTAATTTGCTCGTACTATTTTGGATGAGGTGAATATCGAGATCATATTGGTCTTTAGATATTTGTTGAGATTCCTTTTTCGTTGCATTACTTTTGTTAGTACTGTTGAGTATTGTATTGGATTAGTCTATCACTGGGTCTTCACATGGGTCTTGACAAATTTTCTAGTATCACATGCCAAGCCCATGTGAAGAAGAACTATGTGGTAATGGGTTTTCTTTCAAGACCCATGCGAAGACTCAGACAAGAATATATTGATCCAAAACACTATGCAATTTTCGATAAAATTTAAAGACCCGTATGATAGTGAGATTCATTGAAAATTGTACCACCAAAACAATGTGTTTTCATCTAAAATTATAGCATATACTTGTGACCTGTAGTACTGAGATCATGGTGTCATAACATTACCGGTAGCATTTGTTTTAGCATTGCTTCAGGTTCAACTGTTAATGGGTAGTTACATATCAATTATACGGACAAGGACTACCACGCTATCATTGCTAATTCTCTTGAGCGTAATTTTAATCCATCTTGTCTCCTTCTAACTTAGTGAAAAACCGTATAGTTCTCTCTCTCTCTCTCTCTCTCTCAAATAAGGGCACATGTAATTGAGCTTTTGTAGGCTACATGAGAGTATATTCTCCCTGCAATTTTGTATTGTAGTAGCCTTTAAAAGAAAAGCGTCTTTAGTTCTAATTATGCATTGTTTATAATATTTATTTCTCAGATTCTTACTTGAACAAGGAAATGGTGCATGCACTTCTGGTTATTTTCAAGTATAAGTTTATTTGTTTCCCTTTTTGTTTTGATGTTTTGCTTTTGTCTTTTCTGTAGCTGAAGCAAAACGACAACTAATTGCTGCTGGTTTTCATCTGTTGAAGGAGAATGATGAATGGGACCTAAAACCTGGTGGCCGCTATTTCTTTACACGGAACATGTCTTCTTTGGTTGCATTTGCTGTGGGAGAACAGTGAGTAGAATTGTAGCTATGGGCATTTAGAAACTTTACACTTGAATTAGGAAATGGACATGATTCGTGTTCGTCTCTAGGGTATTTATTGGTTTTAATTTTACATGTTAATCTCTCTAGGTTTTTCATAGTTATACAGTTGTTTATTTATTTAACTTTTTATCTCCCTCGCTATAGTGGGTCTCTTCAATAATATTAGTAGCAATTATCAATCAAAGGTTTCTCCTAGTTTCTCAGATATGCAGCTGGCAATGGCTTTCACGTGATTGCTGCACACACAGATAGTCCATGCCTAAAATTGAAACCCAAATCCGCATCATCAAAGGCTGGCTATCTCATGGTCAATGTGCAAACCTATGGAGGTGGTTTATGGTATACTTGGTTCGACCGAGATTTAACCGTGGCAGGAAGAGTTATAGTGAGAAGCAAAAATGGTTCCTTTTTGCACAAGCTTGTGAAAGTCAAGAAGTCTCTGTTGCGAATACCAACGCTTGCCATTCATCTTGACCGGTTTGCCACTGGTTCTTTTGACTTATTTTATTTTCAGATTACTCATTTTGTAGCTTATAAGTTCTCTCTAGATTAATGATTCTTTTATGAAAGTCTTTATATTAATTTTGATGGTATTTGTTGGTTAAATCTTTTTAGATGCTAGGATTTTAAGACTGAAAAATATAGAGTTCTAAATATGTTGGTCCACATGGTCTGCTCTCTCATACCAAACCTATAACGACCTGCCTAGTACAGGCCGTTACCATACATACATGCATTCATACCATATCGTATCTTACTATTTTAAGCGTAAACAACGGAATTTTTTTTTTTTCACAGTGTACTTACCTACGAAATATAAACATAAACATATCGGACATAAAATAAAGTTGTTCGGGTGTAAAATAAAACTCATAATATAATTACATAATATTATCGAAATGCGTAGCGGCATAATATCCCACATTTCACAGTTTGCCCCGTCACGCTCCACCATCTTGTATCAACAGTTGCTGACAGGTTGTTTACCTACAGCATAGACGTAAGACAATGAGCTTTCGCTCAGCAAGTACAACTACTATATACCGCGACATCACATAAACATAACATACATATCACATCATAACATACCATATATAGCATATCTTAATCATAACATAACATAGCTTAATCATGCATGAGCTATTTATGCTTAATTATGCTTTCTTATTTCATCATAACATCTTTCTTAACTTATCTTACTTATGGGTCCCTTAACATAAGTATCCGTACCGGGCGCGCAACTATGGAGTGGTTGGGGCCGCCAGTCCATTTCCAACTCAAACCATAGTCCAACCTGACCTAACGCGGGTCGGTACGACACAGGCAAGCTTGCTTGCCATCATAATTTTCTTTATCTCATACTTGTTCTTATTCTTATTAATTGGTGAACATGCTTCGTGATGATTCACACAATTAATTTGTAATCTTATCTTAACCATATAATTGTCTTAATATAACTTAATCCTATCATAACATGTTCCTAACAATAACATATACCATAGCACATAATTCATAACATACTTCACATTTCATAGCACTTTCCATAACATTTCATAACCCATAACATATAACATTTCATAGCACTTATCAACATACTTTGACAAGTATACACAACAAAGCCCATGCTGTAGGCGGAGTTGTACTTACCTTGTTTGTGTTGGTTGTGTCCGACGTCGAGTTGAATCCCGTCAGGACACTGCTGCGTACTATATTCTGTGATGAATTAAAAATAAGGATTAGAAATTTTGGTAGTATAACCAACATTCTTATATAACCTTAGTTATATGCCCTTACTTAATTTTACGTTATCCTACTTGATTACATTAAGTAACCCTAGGGTTTAAATCTACCCTAATCGGATTGTTTTTAACTTTAGGTTTCAAAATCCTATTTTTTTTTTTATAAAACCTTATATCAAATTCTTTGTTAAATCTTTTTGTTTAACTTTAAATATTTGAAATCATAAAATAGTATCTATAAAATTATTGACTGTCGGAAACCGCCTTTGGAACAGCTTCACAACGCCAATTATCAGTGCAAGTGCAAAATTACTCTTTTTCTGCATTGTTTCTAGAAATCCTGTACAGGAATTTCCTATTTCCTGTACAGTTTTTGAAATCCAATTCCATTTAAAAATCTAAACCGATTTTGGAAAAGTTTTCTTCACGAAAGTTTTAGCTATCGAAAAACCCTACAACTTTCATGTTTTGAGTAAAACCCAGTTCGAACGTTTACCTAGTCATATGCCCTGATGAACCAATCCTGGCCGTGCATGGGTCCTGGGCACGGTCAGGCTCGGGTTTCAGTGAAAACCGAGGCCATTGGAGCCTCATTTTGCAAAACCGTCCGCGTTGCCTCCTAGGAAAAACCCTACTCTACAACTTTCATGTTTTGAGTTTTTCCAAATTCGGTCTCTAAAGGCCTTAAAATCAGCTTTTCCCGAAACTGGCCAATTTCTACCCGAAATGGCAGTTTTCGGTCTTAAATTCATTTTACGTCCTATTACGTACACCCTACCTCAACTGACCGCATCGGGAGCTTAGAACAGTCATGCAACACGTTCCTAACGTCCAATTTTCACCATGCAAATCAAAATTAGCATCATACACAAACATAGAAAAACCTTAGCAACCAAAATAATCACCTAGCATGCAACTTATAACCACCAACCATAAAACCCTAATTAATCAAGCACATACCCTAAAATTCCTAACTAAGGCAGAAATGAAAGTGAGCTTATGCCCATTACAAACCATACTTAAAATACATTTAAATTTCCCAATTGAAATTTAAATGAAAAGCTTGGGTATTTAGGGATTATACCTCACTTTGGATCAAAATTTGGCTTGGCTTTTTCCTTCCCCTTTTCGTTCACCAACAGCCGGCTTCTTTGGTCAGTTGGTTCCTCAAAATTCCAGCCTTCCTTGCCCTAGAATCCGGTTACCAAATTGCTCAAAATTTCCGGCCACACTTGGTTTTTCCTTCCTTTTCCTTCCTCCCCTTCAACCGGCCTCTTGGCCTCCAATGGGTACCAAACTTTTTGGGCACTTGGTTGATGCTCCAAATTGAAGATCCGGTTACTCAAAACCCTAAATCCCCCTTAGGTTTAATTTTTCCCTCTTGCTTTTCTCTTGGCTCCTCACAACCGGCCTTGCTAAGAAAATGGGTCTCAAAAATTTTTCCAATTCTTTGCTTGCCTTCACAAGAAATCCGGCCACTCCTCAAGCTTTTTCCTTTTTGGATTTTGGTTTTCTTCCTTCCCTCTTGCCTCCCTTAAGTTCGGTTTTTAGGTGAGAAGAAAATTGGGCATAGTCTAGTTAGGATTTTTCTAATTATTTTGAATAATGGGTTCACCTATTTATAGGTGAAGATGAAGTCTTGTAAATTGCAATTTGGCCCTTGGAAAAGCAAGAAATTGCACATTGGGGGGGGGGGAGTATGTGGCCGGCCATGCATGGCTAGAATCCTCCCAAATACTTTCCAAATTTTTTTTTAATTCCTTAATGATGTCATTAATAAAAAGGTGAGTGAGGTAAGCCACCTTTAGGTATGTTTGGCTCTTTTCCTTATTGTACAGTCCATTTTTAAGTTAACACAGGTATTTTCAATACTGGATTCACTTATACACAGCATTGGTTTACTGAACTACAGTCCAAAATTCATCAGTGTAAAAACGAACTGTATAAAAATTTTCTTATAACTTGAAACCACTTGGCCCAAGATATTCTAATTAATGTGCTTGATTTTCTATGGTGGTTTTGAATTCTTAACATATTATTTTATTTGTAAAATGGCTCTTTACAGTATAATTTCTATACTGCGGATTATTTTATCGTATAGTATTTTCTTTGACTTTTTGAGGTCAACCTTTGGCTTTCTCGTCCACCATTGACTTCCTTGTCAACCGTTGACTTTCTTGCCAAGATTTGACTTCCGTGGTCAACAGTTAACCATCGACATTTTTTGTCAAACTTTGACCAACATAAAAAAATTTTGACAATTTTACTCCTTTTTATTAAAAAGGTCGTTTGCTTGACTAAGCAATCATTTTCGAGTCTTATATAGTTATAAAAACTCTCAAAACATAATAAAAACCCTTAATTGGGCTTTTTCCATAAATACCTTCATGGTTCAATTTGAATTTCTATATAAGGAATTATAATCGTCGAAAAACTAGGTATTACGAACTACCCCCCTTAAAAATTTTCGTCCTCGAAAATTAAAACAACCCAGGGTAGTTCTTCCTCATATCATCTTCTAATTCCCAGGTTGCTTCTTCAACCTTGTGGTTTCGCCACAACACCTTAACCATGGGAATTGTCTTATTTCTTAGGACCTTCTCTTCCCGATCCAGAATTCGTACGGGCTTTTCTTCATAAGTCAAGTCCGTATGAACTTCCACTGGTTCTTGACTGAGCACATGAGAAGGGTCTGACACGTACTTTTTGAGCATCGAAACGTGGAATACATTGTGCATTGATGCTAGCTCTGGCGGCAGGGCAAGCTTATAGGCTACTTTTCCGATCCTTTCAAGGATTTCGAACGGTCCTGTATACCTTGGGCTAAGCTTCCCTTTCTTGCCAAATCGCATTACTCCTTTTATTAGGGCTATCTTGATGAACACCGCGTCTCCGACCTGGAATTCCAAAGGCCTTCTACGCTTATCGGCATAACTTTTCTGGCGACTAAAAGCCACATCCAGCCTTTGCTTAATCTTCTTAATATCTTTTAAAGTCTTTCGGATGAAATCCGTGGTTTGAAGCTGCTTCTGTCCGACTTCTTGGCAATGAATGGGGGATCGACATTTCCTTCCATACAATGCTTCGAATGAAGCCATACCAATCGAAGCGTGATAGCTGTTGTTGTACGAAAATTCGATCAATGGCAGCTTCTGATCCCAGTTTCCCTTGAAATCCAGAACACAGGATCTTAACATATCTTCCAGAGTCTGGATAGTTCGTTCTGAATGACCATCGGTTTGGGGGTGAAATGCCGTACTAAACTTTAATCTCGACCCCATGACATTGTGCACACTTGTCCAAAATCGAGAAGTGAAACGTCCATCACGGTCTGAAATGATCGATTTTGGCACTCCATGCAGTCTAACTATCTGGGATACGTAGACTTCAGCCAATTTTTCCACTGAATAGGTGGCTTTGATAGCGATGAAGTGGGCAGATTTGGTTAGTCGGTCAACAATAACCCAAATCGTGTCATTCCCATTTGTAGTTCTGGGTAGTACCACGACAAAATCCATAGTGATTTGCTCCCATTTCCATTCAGGAAGCTCTATTTTCTGCAATTCTCCGCCAGGATGTCGATGTTCGGCCTTAACTTTCTGACAAGTTAGGCATTTTGACACATACTCCGCTATCTCATTCTTCATTTTTGGCCACCAATAGTTCTCTCGGAGATGTCTATACATCTTGGAAGCTCCTGGATGTACCGAATACGGCGTCTTATGTGCCTCTGACAATATTTGATCCTTCAGAAATTCAAAGTTGGGGACACAAACCCTTCCTTTGAAGTACATAACACCATCAGCAGAGGTCTTAAACTCCTTTTTCTTTCCGTCAAAAAGTTGTGACTTAATCAAAAAGGGATCTTTTCCTTGATGAGTCCGAATGGTTTCGAGAAGATCGGACTGGAGAGTCAGAGAAGATAATTTTCCTGTCAACAGCTCCAAGTTGAACTCAGAAATTTCTCTTTGTAGTGGCTTCGGAAAAACTTCAATAGACATCAGCATGCCTACAGATTTCCGACTTAAGGCATCTGCTACCCTGTTTGCCTTTCCAGGGTGGTAAAGGATTTCACAATCATAATCCTTTACAAGCTCTGATACCAACTCTGTAACGACCCGCCTAGCACAGGCCGTTACCATACATACATACATTCATACCATATCGTATCTTACTATTTTAAGCGTAAACAACGAAATTTTTTTTTTTTTATATGGTGCGACACACACACGAAAGCGTACGTATGAAGTTAACGGATACTAAATAAGGTTGTTTGGGCATAAAATAAAACTCGTAAAATAATTACATAAATTATCGAAACGCGTAGCGGCATAATATCTCACATTTCACAGTTTGTAATACCTAGTTTTTCGACGATTATAATTCCTTGTATAGAAATTCAAATTGAACCATGAAGGTATTTATGGAAAAAGCCCAGTTAAGGGTTTTTATTATGTTTTGAGAGTTTTTATGACTATATAAGACTCGAAAATGATTGCTTAGTCAAGCAAACGACCTTTTTAGTAAAAAGGAGTAAAATTGTCAAAATTTTTTTATGTTGGTCAAAGTTTGACCAAAAACGTCGACGGTTAACTGTTGACCACGGAAGTCAAATCTTGGCAAGAAAGTCAACGGTTGACAAGGAAGTCAATGGTGGATGAGAAAGCCAAAGGTTGACCTCAAAAAGTCAAAGAAAAGACTGTACGATAAAATAATCCGCAGTATAGAAATTATACTGTAAAGAGCCATTTTACAAATAAAATAATATGTTAAGAATTCAAAACCACCATAGAAAATCAAGCACATTAATTAGAATATCTTGGGCCAAGTGGTTTCAAGTTATAAGAAAATTTTTATACAGTTCGTTTTTACACAGATGAATTTTGGACTGTAGTTCAGTAAACCAATACTGTGTATAAGTGAATCCAGTATTGGAAATACCTGTGTTAACTTAAAAATGGACTGTACAATAAGGAAAAGAGCCAAACATACCTAAAGGTGGCTTACCTCACTCACCTTTTTATTAATGACATCATTAAGGAATTAAAGAAAAATTTGGAAAGTATTTGGGAGGATTCTAGCCATGCATGGCCGGCCACATACTCCCCCCCCCAATGTGCAATTTCTTGCTTTTCCAAGGGCCAAATTGCAATTTACAAGACTTCATCTTCACCTATAAATAGGTGAACCCATTATTCAAAATAATTAGAAAAATCCTAACTAGACTATGCCCAATTTTCTTCTCACCTAAAAACCGAACTTAAGGGAGGCAAGAGGGAAGGAAGAAAACCAAAATCCAAAAAGGAAAAAGCTTGAGGAGTGGCCGGATTTCTTGTGAAGGCAAGCAAAGAATTGGAAAAATTTTTGAGACCCATTTTCTTAGCAAGGCCGGTTGTGAGGAGCCAAGAGAAAAGCAAGAGGGAAAAATTAAACCTAAGGGGGATTTAGGGTTTTGAGTAACCGGATCTTCAATTTGGAGCATCAACCTAGTGCCCAAAAAGTTTGGTACCCATTGGAGGCCAAGAGGCCGGTTGAAGGGGAGGAAGGAAAAGGAAGGAAAAACCAAGTGTGGCCGGAAATTTTGAGCAATTTGGTAACCGGATTCTAGGGCAAGGAAGGCTGGAATTTTGAGGAACCAACTGACCAAAGAAGCCGGCTGTTGGTGAACGAAAAGGGGAAGGAAAAAGCCAAGCCAAATTTTGATCCAAAGTGAGGTATAATCCCTAAATACCCAAGCTTTTCATTTAAATAATTGAAATTTAAATGTATTTAAGTATGGTTTGTAATGGGCATAAGCTCACTTTCATTTCTGCCCTAGTTAGGAATTTTAGGATATGTGCTTGATTAATTAGGGTTTTATGGTTGGTGATTATAAGTTGCATGCTAGGTGATTATTTTGGTTGCTAGGGTTTTTCTATGTTTGTGTATGATGCTAATTTTGATTTGCATGGTGAAAATTGGACGTTAGAAACATGTTGCATGACTATTCTAAGCTCCCAATGCGGTCGGTTGAGGTAGGGTGTACGTAATAGGACGTAAAACGAATTTAAGACCGAAAACTGCCATTTCGGGTAGAAATTGGCCAGTTTCGGGAAATGCTGATTTTAAGGCCTTTAGAGGCCGAATTTGGAAAAACTCAAAACATGAAAGTTGTAGAGTAGGGTTTTTCCTAGGGGGCAGCGCGAACGGTTTTGTAAAATGAGGCTCCAATGGCCTCGGTTTTCACTGAAACCCGAGCCTGACCGTGCCCAGGACCCATGCACGGCCAGGATTGGTTCATCAGGGCATATGACTAGGTAAACGTTCGAACTGGGTTTTACTCAAAACACGAAAGTTGTAGGGTTTTTCGATAGCTAAAACTTTCGTGAAGAAAACTTTTCCAAAATCGGTTTAGATTTTTAAATGGAATTGGATTTCAAAAACTGTACAGGAAATAGGAAATTCCTGTAACAATGCAGAAAAAGAGTAATTTTGCACTTGCACTGATAATTGGCGTTGTGAAGCTGTTCCAAAGGCGGTTTCCGACAGTCAATAATTTTATAGTTACTATTTTATGATTTCAAATATTTAAAGTTAAACAAAAAGATTTAACAAAGAATTTGATAGAAGGTTTTACAAAAAAAAAATAGGATTTTGAAACCTAAAGTTAAAAACAATCCGATTAGGGTAGATTTAAACCCTAGGGTTACTTAATGTAACCAAGTAGGATAACGTAAAATTAAGTAAGGGCATATAACTAAGGTTATATAAGAATGTTGGTTATACTACCAACATTTCTAACCCTTACTTTTAATTCATCACAAAATATAGTACGCAGCAGTGTCCTGACGGGATTCAACTCGACATCGGACACAGCCAACACAAACAAGGTAAGTACAACTCCGCCTAAAGCATGGGCTTTGTTGTGTATACTTGCCAAAGTATGTTGAGAAGTGCTATGAAATGTTATATGTTATGGGTTATGAAATGTTATGGAAAGTGCTATGAAATGTGCAGTATGTTATGAATTATGTGCTATGATATATATTATATGTTAGGAACATGTTATGATAGGATTAAGTTATGTTAAGACAATTATATGGTTAAGATAAGATTACAAATTAATTGTGTGAATCATCACGAAGCATGTTCACCAATTAATAAGAATAAGAACAAGTATGAGATAAAGAAAGTTATGATGACAAGCAAGCTTGCCTGTGTCGTACCGACCCGCGTTAGGTCGGGTTGGACTATGGTTTGAGTTGGAAATGGACTGGCCGCCCCAACCACTCCATAGTTGCGCGCCCGGTACGGATACTTATGTTAAGGGGCCCATAAGTAAGATAAGTTAAGAAAGATGTTATGATGAAATAAGAAAGCATAATTAAGCATAAATGGCTCATGCATGATTAAGCTATGTTATGTTATGATTAAGATATGCTATATATGGTATGTTATGATGTGATCTGTATGTTATGTTTATGTGATGTCGCGGTATATAGCAGTTGTACTTGCTGAGCGAAAGCTCATTGTCTTACGTCTATGCTGTAGGTAAACAACCTGTCAGCAACTGTTAATACAAGATGGTGGAGCGTGGCGGGGCAAACTGTGAAATGTGGGATATTATGCCGCTACGCGTTTCGATAATATTATGTAATTATTTTGAGTTTTATTTTACACCTGAACAACTTTATTTAATGTCCGATATGTTTATATTTATATTTCGTAGGTAAGTACATTGTGAAAAAAAAAAATTCCATTGTTTACGCTTAAAATAGTAAGATACGATATGGTATGAATGCATGTATGTATGGTCGTTACAAAACCAATGTCCTTTTCTAGTCTATTTGAGGAAGCCTTTTTTCTCCATGTTGCTAGAGTAGAAAAGCTATTTATACAGGAGGACTAATGGTGCTAATAATTAACCACAAGTAGTTTGTTACTGGTCTTAGATGCTATCGAACAAATCTGTTTACTGCTTTTCTCATTCTGTTACCGTTGGCTTCCATTTTCGTTTCATTTTGTAGCACAGTGAACAAGGATGGATTTAAACCAAATCTAGAGACTCATCTCATTCCATTACTTGCATCAAAATTGGAGGAAACATCTCTCGAGTCAAAAGACAAAAGTAAAGATGCCCACCATCCATTGCTTATGCAGGTACCACTTATGATTTGATACAATTTTTGGGTTTAAAATCTTTATTAGATGCAGGATATCCGATTTTTGTGCCTATTATCTCCATCCTTTTCTACTCGAGGTTCTTTACTGTATGAAGAACAATACTTCTGTTGTTGATTGATAATCTAATTTTGCTCTTGCAGTATCTGTTTCACAACAAAATTATATAAAGATATATAATGTGATTGCAAACCACTGAATTTTGATTTTTTGTTTTAGTTCCTATTATTGCTTTCGATGTACTGTGTTTTGTTCTTCTTTTTCATCTCATAACTTCTGTTTCTTTATTGACATCTTGTCCCTCTTCCTCATGTTGACTTTTATCAATAAAGTGCCTGTTTATTATTAAAAATAAATAAATAAATAATAAGAGTATTGATGCTGTCACTGATTTTCTTGCCCAGGTTTTGTCAGATGAGCTCGGTTGTGACATTGAGGACATAGTGGACATTGAGTTAAATGTTTGCGATACTCAACCCAGCTGCCTAGGAGGTGGAAACAATGAATTTATTTTTTCGGGAAGACTAGATAATCTTGCTTCAAGTTATTGTGCATTAAGGGCTCTCATCGACTCTTCTAAATCTAATAACGATTTATCAAGTGAACATGCTATCCGAATGGTTGCTTTATTTGATAATGAGGAGGTAATTGGTCTAACTTTTTGTTGAGTAAATTTTGCTTCTCACAACATAATTTAACTTTCCTTCATGTGGTAATGTTCATAGGCTCTAAGATATTATTCTTTCCTGCTCAAACCAACCTCTCTTTTGTCTCTGTCAGATTAAAATATATGTGCAGAGATGTTATATCAGCACATTTCTAACTCTTATTCGCGTAGGTCGGTTCAGGCTCAGTTCAGGGTGCTGGTGCGCCAACCATGTTTCAGGCCATAAGGCGCATAAGCAGTTGCCTAGCCGATAAGTATGTTGGTGAAGGTGCTTATGAGCGAGCTATTCGCCAGTCATTTCTTGGTATAATTTTGTTTGCACCCTTTAAGTTTGGCGTTGATGAGCCCTCCTTAGTTTTATTTGTTTTTTTTTTCCTTTGTCTCATTATTTTGGTTGTGCATTTATGTAGATTTCGTAGGTGAGATTATATACACACTATACAAATATCATTTTAGTCGCATGGATGATTTTATCAATATTAAAAGGAAAGATGAGTTCTATGTTATGAAAAGAGAAATTCTAGGGTACTTCTTTCCATACTGACACCATTTGAACTTTTGTACAAAAACAAGATTATTTACATTAGAATATGAACACATGGACATCAGAATTCCTTGAAACAAAAATGTAAAGATAAAAAGAAAAAGAGAAAGAGAGAGAGAAACAAACTTAGTATTCTTCACTACGTCTAATCAATATGGGACTGATCCAAAATTGAAAGGCTTTTCACATTGAAACTTTTAGCCTGCGTATGGGGTGTCCGCTTGAGTTGAAAATTTTGAGTTGGAGCTGAGTTGGGTGTTTGGCTGTGCATTTGGCTGATTGGAGTTAAAAAGTGTAAACACTTGAATTGCTTTCAGGAAAAAAAAAAATAGCAATATGGATATTGTTTTGTTCATCTCGAAATTCTACTCAATTTAAAAGAAAAAATCATCTCATTTGGAGAGCAAAGTTATGGACTTCTAAAGTTTGAGTTTGTAAGTTATAGTTGGAAATGTGAATATTGAAACTGAGTTGACTTTTTAGAATTGGACAAAAACTGAGTTGAGTTTTTCAACTCCAGTTGGTTTGCCAAACATAGGAACCTATATGAATACAGGCGTCTTGTTTGCAGCTTTTCTGATATTTAGTTTCTAGCCATGATTCCAATGTTGCCAAAGAAGTTTCTAAACTGGAATTGGATGCTTTTTCTATAGTTTCTGCAGATATGGCTCATGGAATTCACCCAAATTTTGTGGATAAGCATGAAGAACACCACCGACCTGTGATGCAAAAGGGACTTGTTATCAAGCACAATGCTAACCAGCGGTATGCTACTAGTGGAGTCACATCTTTTCTCTTCAAAGAAGTCGGAAGAATTCATAATCTTCCCACTCAGGTAAATTAATTTTTCTTATTAGGCTGCCTATTTGGTTATTCTTTTCAGTTGTCCTAAAATGAATTGAGTCCTTGAACAAGTGGCCCACTCACTGGAGCTGACCTAGTGTATTTGAATAAGTACTTTTCCCTACTTATTCTTTTCGTAATATCCTGTTAACTATCATTCCCTCTTTCATCAAAAAAAAGTTAAATGCTTGATCAGGAAAGTCGATCCTTTTTTGGGCCATTTTGCCAGGATGTCCACCTAAACCATTTCAAGTTATAGATGCTATACAAAACTTTCGCAAGAAGAATATCTTTGGAAATATATGAAGAAAACATTAGATCTCAACAGGAGAATCAATGTTTTCGACCAGCCACGAGTTCTGTGTTTGGACGCAGTACTCATACACCCACCCACCCCCCCCCCCCCCCAAAAAAGCACCAAAAAAAAAAATAGTAGAAGATAGAGATTTAACCCATAACAGATAAAGAAATCATTGTAATTACTGTAAATTCACTCTTCAAGTGATCAGTTTGCACTTGGTTGCAGATTTATCGTTCCTCAGATGATGTTAACATAAAGCAAATAATTATGCAAATTTAGTCATTTTTCGTATTAATTTATTTTGAAGCGTTTTGAATGAGGTGTATTGAGTGCCTTCGTTGTTTCTAATTTTTATGCTTTTAAGTTTTTCACACGACAATGAGCAATAATTTCTTACTTTTATCACGTTTGTGTAGGAATTTGTGGTGAGAAATGATATGGGATGTGGATCTACAATAGGCCCTATTCTTGCTTCAGGGGTTGGCATCCGCACTGTTGATTGTGGCATTCCTCAACTTTCCATGCACAGGTAGATAGATATCAGTCCCTTGTATGGGAACAATCGGTTATGGAATTTAGTTTTATTTTTTTGGTTAATCTTAGTGGACTGCATTAAGTTCCGTGTAAAGTACGTGGACAATCGTATAGTGTTTCTTAATATGTACTTAATTTATCAACTTTTTTTGGAGAAACCCATTGCGGAATTTGTGGCTTGAATTAGCATGGGGAAAAAGAAAAGAACGTTGCATTCTTGACTCATCGAGATAGAAGAATATTATTGTGTTAGTTTGGATCTGGATTGTTAGATCGTTGATACTATAGTTTTCTTCCATCTTAAACTGCAGTGTAAGAGAGATATGCGGGAAGGAAGATATCGACATTGCTTACCAGCATTTCAAGGCATTCTACAGAACTTTCTCCAGCATCGACAAGAAGTTAAATGTGGACTCGTAAGTTGCTATTCAGCCTTTCTGATATTTATTCTATGTTTTCATTCTCTCTCTTTCATCCGAATTGTAGAATATTGGAGAATATTCTTGTTTCCTTGTATAGTTACAGCTGTAAATTAGCTAATTAGTCTCCTAGGATATCTTTGAGAATATGGGCTGTTAATTCACCGATTCTCTTGATTTATTAGTAATTTCCTGTTTCTGTTTTTAGGTGATTTGGCTAGCTGTATCTTAGCTGTCTTTCTTTGACTTTTAGTAGGGTCTTCATCTATATAATAGGGTTGTACAGTACGTTTTTCTAATAAGAGGAATATACAATTCATCTTCTTCAATTTCCTCATGGTATCAGAGCCTCCTCTGATTACCTAATAAAAAAAAAAAACTCTAGGGCTAGAACCACCGTCAGTAAACATCCCACGTTCTGTACACTGTCCATCCAAATCCTTACACTCAAATGGTGAAGATCGGAATGGCCACAGAAACACACAGCTCCTCCTCCATAGCATCTGATGTCACCTCTCATCAAACTTTCACTGCTTCCAACTCCAGTGGAATGTCAGATGGCAGTCAAATCCTCATTACAGGTCATAAACTCAATGGAAACAATTATCTCCAATGGTCTCAATCTGTGATGATGTTCATATGTGGCAAAGGAAAGGACGATTATTTATCTGGAGTAGCAGCACCACCAAAGGCAGATGACCCGAAATTCAGAAGCTGGAAATCAGAAAACAGTATGGTTATGTCGTGGTTAATTAATTCCATGACCAACGAGATAGGAGAAAATTTTCTTCTCTATGGGACAGCAAGAGAAATCTGGGAAGCAGTGAGGGAGACTTATTCAAATAAGGAAAATACCTCAGAGCTGTTCGAAATCGAAAGTATCCTACATGATTTGCGGCAAGGAGATATGACGGTAACCCAATATTTCAACACGCTTACACGTTATTGGCAGCAGGTTGATATGTGTGAGGAACATTCATGGAAGTGCCCTGAAGATGGAGTCAAGTATAGGCAGATTGTTGAAAAGAAAAGGGTATACAAATTTCTATTCGGGCTTAACAAAAACCTTGATGAAGTTCGAGGAAGAATTCAGGGGATGAGACCACAACTCAGCCTTCGAGATGCTTTTTCAGAAGTTCGGAGAGAAGAAAGCAGGAAAAAGGTGATGTTGGGGACTCAAGCCATTACACCTCAATTGGAAAATTCTGCCCTAGCTGCTCGCACTGACACTCGGCAGAGGAGGGAACGCCCATATTGTGAACACTGCCGCAAGCCTGGTCACACCAAGGAAACCTGCTGGAAGATCCACGGCAAACCAGCAGACTGGAAGCCATCACGTCCCCAAAACCGAGGCAACACTGCAGTCAAAGAAGAAGATCTGTATCTGCCGAATCTAACCTTTTTAGCAAGGAGCAGCTGGAGATTTTGAAGCAATTGATCCAGCAATCACAGGCAGCCAATTCTACTCAGACCATTGGGACTGGATCTTTAGCGCATAGAGGTAATTCTATAAGTGCCTTAAGCGTTAGAAAAGATAAATTGCATTCATGGATTGTAGATTCAGGAGCTTCAGACCACATGACTGGAGATAGAGAGACTTTAACAAATTTCAACCCCTGTCATGAGAACATTACAGTCAGCATAGCAGATGGATCACTCTCCAAAGTGATTGGGACCGGTTCAGTAAAAATCTCAAAAGACCTAACACTCAACTCTGTCCTTTTGGTGCCTCAATTAAACTGCAATTTATTATCAGTTAGTAGACTCACTCGAGATCACAATTGTGTCACTAAATTCTCTCCAAATTCTTGTGAATTTCAGGTCTTGGATTCGGGGAAGATGATTGGCAATGCTAAAGAGTGCTCGGGGCTCTATCTACTTGAGGCGAATGATTCTTCCAAAAAGAAAGGTCATAATACCGATTGTTTAGTGTCAGTAAGTCAAAAACCGGTTTCTGTTTTTCCAAAAGGGGACAATGTTATTATGCTATGGCACTATAGGTTAGGACATCCAAATTTTATGTATCTTAAGAAACTTTTTCCATCCTTTTTCAATAATAAAAATCCGAATGACTTTCAATGTGAAATTTGTCAATTTGCAAAACACGTTCGAAACTCTTATCCTAACCTATCCTACAAAGAATCACAACCTTTCTCATTAATCCATAGTGATGTGTGGGGACCGTCTAGGATCAAGAATATCACTGGATCTCGTTGGTTCATAACATTCATAGATGATCACACTAGACTTACATGGGTTTTCCTAATGAAAGAAAAATCAGAGGTAGGTCCGATATTTCAAAAATTCAATACCATGGTTCAAACTCAATTTCAAACCAAAATACAAATTTTGAAGACGGACAATGCAAAGGAATATTTTGCCTCGATTCTTAGTGATTACCTAATAAGTCAAGGGATTGTTCATCTAAGTTCTTGTGTTGACACACCTCAACAAAACGGTGTAGCCGAAAGAAAAAACAGACATCTCCTAGAAGTAGCCCGTTCTCTCATGTTCTCTACACATGTACCAAAACAATATTGGGGGGAAGCCATACTCACCGCAACCTACCTCATAAATAGAATGCCTTCTCGAGTCCTAAAATTCCAAACCCCATGTCAGATCCTACTTAAAACACACCCAACCACACATCTCATATCCTCCATTCCTCTCAAATTGTTCGGCTGCTCTGCTTTTGTCCATATCCATAGCCAACACCGGGGTAAACTTGATCCTAGAGCCCTTAAGTGCATTTTCTTGGGGTATTCTTCCAATCAAAAAGGGTACAAGTGTTATTCTCCAGTTACTAGAAAATTCTATAACTCCATGGATGTTACGTTTTTTGAACACCAACCCTATTATCCCAAATCTGACATTCAGGGGGAGAATAGTTTCACACAAGAATATCAGCTTTGGGATGAGATCAGTGACCTAGATACTCCCCACACTTCATCAAATCCTGTCAACACCCAGATAGAAACTGTCCCTATTGACCAAAATGAACCCATGGTCCCATATCTTGATCCACCTATAGAAATACCTGAACCTACAAACACTTCCTCTTCTTCAGCTGATGATCAACTCCCAAGTCTCCCTAGTCTCCGTTCCCAGGACACTACTCAATCCAAAGATCTTATTACCTATTCTAGGAGGAACAAGAACCAAAAGGAGATAGAGCACCAAGTACCTCTTGAGCAGACCCAAGAGTTGGAACCGGACTCGAGATCAAAAGATCCACAAGGTAATTCTACTCCCGAGTCTTCCAATGATAGTGATCTTCCTATTGCAGTAAGAAAGGGTGTTAGAGAATGCACAAAGCATCCAATCTATAACTTTGTATCATATCATGGGCTGTCTAATAAGTACAGGGCTTTTGTGGCAAGTCTGGATCAAACACAGGTTCCTAAATCCATACAAGAAGCTCTCACGATACCGAAATGGAAGGCTGCTGTTGAAGAAGAGATCCGAGCACTAGAGAAGAATGGAACATGGAAGATCACCGAGCTACCACCTGGAAAGCGTCCTGTAGGCTGCAAATGGGTTTTCACAATCAAATACAAAGAAGATGGAAGCATTGATCGATTCAAGGCCCGACTCGTTGCAAAAGGATTCACACAATCCTACGGAATCGATTACGAAGAGACTTTTGCTCCTGTGGCCAAGTTGAACACAGTTCGCGTTCTCCTATCTCTGGCTGCAAATCTAGATTGGCCACTTCATCAATTGGATGTTAAGAACGCTTTCCTCAACGGAGACCTGGCAGAAGAAGTTTACATGAGCATTCCTCCTGGATTCGAGTCACGAGGCACGATCAACAAAGTTTGTAGGCTGAAACGATCACTATATGGACTTAAACAATCCCCAAGAGCCTGGTTTGATAGATTTACTAGAGTTATCAAGCAATATGGTTATCTACAATGTCAGGCAGATCACATCCTCTTTGTTAAGCATTCACCTCAAGGGAGAATTGCCATCCTTATTGTATACGTGGATGACATTATTCTAACAGGAGATCATATGCAGGAGATAAGCACTCTCAAGAGCTTACTAGCCAAGGAATTCGAAATCAAAGATTTGGGAAGCCTCAGGTACTTTCTTGGAATGGAAATAGCTCGGACAAAATCCGGAATCTCAATCTCTCAACGAAAATATGTCCTGGATCTTCTGAAAGAAACAGGAATGCTCGGATGCAAGCCAGCAGACACCCCCATGGACTCAACAATTAAACTAGGGACCAAAGAAGACTGCGCACCAGTTGATAAAGGCAGATATCAGAGGCTCGTGGGCAAGCTTATATACTTATCCCACACAAGACCCGACATTGGCTACTCGGTTAGTATGGTGAGTCAATTCATGAACAATCCAAATGAAGAGCATATGGAGGCAGTTTATAGGATCCTGAGGTATTTGAAGTTAACACCAGGAAAGGGCTTGTATTTTGGGAAATCAACAGACAAGAGCATTAAGATTTACAGTGATGCTGATTGGGCTGGATCAGTAGTAGATTGAAGATCAACTTCCGGCTACTGCACATACGTATGGGGAAACTTAGTGACATGGCGTAGCAAGAAACAGTCTGTTGTGTCAAGAAGCAGTGCAGAAGCCGAATTTAGAGCAATGGCACATGGTATATGTGAAGGGATGTGGCTTCGAAGACTCCTAAAGGAGTTAAGGATCGTTGTTGAAGAACCTATGAAGATGTTCTGCGATAATCAATCAGCTATCAGTATTGCAAAGAACCCAGTTCATCATGATAGAACGAAGCACGTGGAGATTGATCGCCACTTCATAAAGGAAAAGATGGAAGAGGGAATTATCAAGTTATTTCATCTGCCGACTAGTCTCAAGATAGCTGATATTCTCACTAAGGCTCTACCAAGGAAGAACTTTGAAGATTTAAACTCCAAGCTAGGCTTAATTAACATCTATAGCCCAGCTTGAGGGGGAGTGTAGAATATTGGAGAATATTCTTGTTTCCTTGTATAGTTACAGCTGTAAATTAGCTAATTAGTCTCCTAGGATATCTTTGAGAATATGGGCTGTTAATTCACCGATTCTCTTGATTTATTAGTAATTTCCTGTTTCTGTTTTTAGGTGATTTGGCTAGCTGTATCTTAGCTGTCTTTCTTTAACTTTTAGTAGGGTCTTCATCTATATAATAGGGTTGTACAGTACGTTTTTCTAATAAGAGGAATATACAATTCATCTTCTTCAATTTCCTCACGAATATTTGGCTTTTCGAGAAATTTGAGAGTTTATCACGAGAGAGGAAGATAATGGGTTTATAGTGAGTGCTTTTCCATATTTCGATCGAATAATTCTACTTTTCAACACATTATTTTTTACCTCCAAAGTAACACTTATGGCTGGCTAGGTAATAAAATTTCAAGTTGAAGCTTAGATACAATCAATTATTTCGCATCAAGACGGTTCTCACTCAAGGAATGTGGTTTTTCTGGGAGACAAAGTACACTTGGATGATCATGGTTTGCTCAAATTGATCGAACCCGAGGAGGAAGTGGAGCTAACATCACTTTCAGTGCTAGGATTCTGATTGGAATTTGCTCTGGAGAGTTTCCGCTTCAGCTCGGTCAGCAAAGCTTGATTCTCCTTGTTGAGTCTTTGCGCTTTCTTCCTTAACTTTTCATTTTGTTTGATAATGTAGCAGTTCTGCAAATATAGCTCCGAGTTCAGCTTCTCCATCTCAGACTACTTTGTGTTGCACCTGAAATTTTGAAACAGAATAATGCTCTCAAGTTAAAAATCATTTGTTGCTGTCATGAAACAATGATACTGTAGAATTTATTTTAGGCATAAACAAATAATATCACTTTTACTTTCACATATTTTATTCATTCTCCGAAACAAAGCTGAAAAAAATAAATAAAAAAAATAAAGCCTCGAGGAAACAAGAATGAGAGAAAAGCTAACATGAGATTAATATACATAGCTTCCTCAGCTCTCTGAGCAAGGGTGGTGCTAAGATGTGAACTTTTCTATATTAATTCGAGTGACAAGTGAGTTATTATCATTAGATTCCTCATCCTCAGCTCTCTGAGCACGGGCACCCGTGCTACAATGTGAACTTTTCTGTATTAATTCAATTGATAATAAGTTATTATTATCATTACTATTATTATTTTCCAATATTAATGGACAGTGATAAATTTTAAACTCTTATGAATAAATAATGACAGTTCGCATACCACATCAATCCTGAAAAATTAGAAATTGTGTTTATGCAAATTTAGATGTGTTTGTGTGTGTGTGTGTGTGTATATATATCTATATGACATAAAAGTTTGATGCAAAACTAACCTGTCTTTTGATGGAGTGCCGGAAGAGGCAATTAAGGGAAGGTAATTAATAATTTTGACTTGAAACATAAGACCATGGTTCAATATATAGGAAACAAAAGAACACCCTAAACCCACATGATCTACTCGCAAACAACGCTCACCCATTTGCAAAAAGCCTCCTTGTCTGCCCATTTTTCCGTACAAGAGCCATTTTCTTTACTTTAACCGTTACAAGGAGAGGTTCTCATCATTAAAATTTCCAGAAAAGAATTCACTTTTTTGAGTGAAATTTGTTGAAGACTTGTAGAGGCGCACGTAAAAGTGGTGAGAGGATTGCACGTAGGGAGTGACTAGTTTTGTGATTTGTGAACAAGGAGGAGACAAAAAAGAGTTTGCTTGGGGAACAAGAATAGAAGGTAAGGGAAGAAAAAGTTTTAAAGCTCAAAGTTGAGAGAGTTTATTCTCAAAATGGGGAGATGAAAGACACAATTTGGTGACCAAAAGAGGCACAACACAACACTCGTGTTTGTGGGCATCAAACTTGCGGTAGGGGAAATAATTTATAAAAAAAATAGAGGGTTCATGTGAGGCATCAAAAAACTAGTGGGACTTTTTCTCATATTCCCCACAATGCTCTTGCGCTTATTACCAATCAATAATTTTCTTTGAATAAGGTGTTCGCTTATTGGAGCATCTCTCGTGCAATAATGCAAAATTTCAATGGTTATTGCCAAATTTTTGTACTTGGGTTACCAGTCTCCAATTCCGTTGTTTTGGAATGAATAGTAGATACACTTTTAGTACATGTTCCTCGTTACTGACGACATTCTCGTAAAGCGAGGATTTCTCGACCATTTTAATTGCCTTACTTGTGTTACTAATGAATTGTTTAGTAATGGACATGTTGAATCATAAAGATATTGGGCTTGATTTAGATAGATCCTAACTATGTCATTGTCAATCATTGAATGTAAAATTAGAGCCATGTACAAAATTGTCAAATTTTAACATTTGGTTTAAACAATTGACGTGTTAGTTTTTACTTAAGAGTTACAATATTGTCTTTTTAAATTATCTAAATTATTTTAAAATGAGAACTTTACTTTTACAAGTTTCAAAACTAAAATGAAAAACTATGTATAATGTATAACGTGTTAAAGCATAAGAGTAGGAGCCATCAAAGATGGGAGTTTTCCTTTTCTCTTTTCTCTCTCTCTTTTTTTTTTTTTAAAACCTCACTCTCCCTTTTTAATAGGACGTTTTTGTTTTTAATTTAACGTGAAAACTGTTGACCAATTAACGGGCAAACCCATGAGTTTGACAGAACTCAACAAATTATCCCTTCCAACCAAGTTGTAGACCTGGGGCACTCTAAATACCTTTTAAGAGGTCACTTTCAATAGGAGTAAGTACATAAACCTTCCTTGTTTTCATCGCACGGACATATTTTACCTTGTGTTTTCAAGAATGCCACAACGATCTCCATATTTTTAATTTTAAGTCAAAAAGTCTCCTAACAAATTTGAACAAAAAGACCATTTTAACTGACCTTAAAACACCTTAAAGTTTCACAAATTTGATCGATCTCTTGGTTAAAATGGTCTTTTTACCCTAAGTTTGACCGAAGTTACCAAGAGTTTTTATACCATGAAAGTAAAGACATGGGATGATTATGACGTTCTTGAAAACACATGGTAAAAGACAGCATTTCCAAAACACATAAAGGAGGTTTAGGTACTTACCCCTTTTTCGTAAATTCTCGTCAGAAAAGTGGAAAACGTGGAAAAAATAAATAGAACTAGATTTTCTTAAATAGGTATACAGTCGAGCAAAGTAATAAATTCAGATGACGATCAAAGTACAGTTACTGAACATAAACAGACGCATATGACACAGAATATGGTTTGCCTGTTCTGTTACCACAATCAAAGCATCAATTCTATTGCAGCAGCAAATGCAGGTGACTGTCAAAAGCTTCTTGTCAATCCCGGATGCACACGCCGACTTACTAACAGCCATGTAAATGGCTCGTGCCGATGTCTTCCATCCAATGCGCTCCCTTGGCTCCTGGTGCTGTGGATCAAAACTAAAGAATCATGCATCAGAAAAGGTCTGAAATATACAGAAGAATATTGCTTGATGTAAACCACTAATAAATAAAGATCAAGCCTAAAGTAGTTGATATTTTCATCAAATATCAATCGGTTTCTTATCAAGGAGAACAAATTAAAAAAAGAAGGGCATACCTTTGTCCAGGCTGAGCACATGCTTACTGGAGCTGGAATATTTCGCTCGTCATAACCAGTGGCAAAACAAAACTATTTGAGATTAGACCCAGAAATTTGTTTTGCCAAACCCAGTGTGCTTCTTCATCATTCCTCAGATGCAAGAAGCATCTACTGAAACCGAGAATGGTGGAATGGGCTAATAAAAGTTTTCACAAGATTAAACCATCCATTCCAGTCCACCTCGGTTATCTATGCCTGCACGCCTGCCAATTGAGAAATGGGGAGCCCCCACAACATATAATTCAAGTTCGATTTCCAGCTGGCAGGGTGCAGGCATGGCCCCTGCCCCTCACCGGGGCCGGGCTAATCCAAAACTCGCATCAGGTTGTTGTTGATGAGACTGTAAAAC
Organism: Ficus hirta; assembly: GCA_038430175.1. Classification (NCBI taxonomy): domain Eukaryota; kingdom Viridiplantae; phylum Streptophyta; class Magnoliopsida; order Rosales; family Moraceae; genus Ficus; species Ficus hirta. Next base: position 12,467,247 of record CM076594.1, on the reverse strand, counting down.
ACACGAGTTAAAAAATCAAATTTCATATGGTTGACCCTAGAAATGAAAGCCTTTGATAATTCTGTTAGGTATCTAGGCTTATGAGAGACAACAAACGGTAAGCAATATTCATCTTCATGTATAGAGATGTCAAGCACATTTCTCAGCAGTGCAGCCGTGCTAATGAAACCCAGTGAGTTGACAGCTCTATTCAAGAGAATCTAATGGTTTATTCATAACTATCCCTGATTATGTTTTCTCTCTTTACATGATTATTTGCAATTTCACTTCATACTTTGTTGATTGGTTATCCTCTGGCAATCACGAAGGGGAAGAGTTTACGAGGCTCAAGAAGAAAGAAAAGACAGTATAGAATCGATCAAGAAGAAAGAAAAGACGGAGTCCATGAGTCCATCAAAATCTTAGGTATGTCTATCTATCTTCTATGCCAAGAAGGATCCTCATTAGGATTTCCGTAAAAGAATAAAGTACATTTGCACAGCATAACATCATCCGTTCACTGAATGCTGGTATTGGGAGCAGATACAAGAGTTAAAAAAATTCCTCAAATGAGGAATAGGATCTCCTCTTCGAAACAGAAGCAGGAATAAAGTGCTCATCATTAATGGGCTAATTTACTATTGCTTAATACGATAACAGAGCATTTGCATACCTGAGAAAAAGGTTGATGAATATGTTCATGAGGATGCATGAAAGGTATTCCAGGGCGCTGACAAGGATATTGTGAGGTATGCAGATACATGCCAGATGTGGAACGTGCACCAACATGATTTGGATTGAACGGTGGAATCATCGCCTCCGGATGAGCATATCCAATCCCTGCAGGGGCTGATGGAGCAGCCCATGGCCCAGGTATATGTTGAGGAAGTGGACAAGGCTGAGGTTCAGCAGAAATCTGAGGTCTATGAGTTGAGCCAAGCTGTGGAAATTCAGTGTTGTAGTTTATTGCAGGCGTGTACATAGGCTGGATGGTGTACGGTCCTCCATTAAACCCAAACCCAGGATCAAATCTTTGCATATACCTGGAAATACACACACACACACACACACACATACACTGTAAAACCTAACTGCGAGCAACAACTTAATAGTACTAATGAATGAAGCTAATAAGCATCATAATCATACAGAATTCTGGAAACAATTTAATCAATATCAAATTCATGTAGCCACATGACTGATAAGAGACGGCGAAAACAATGGGTAATTGACAGATAAGGAGAAAAAGTAATAATCATGTTTAATGATTCAATTTAAAGGAAGCTAACAAGGATAAGAAGATAGTTCTAAGACGATTTTTCCTCTCTAAACATGTCAAAGAGAAAATAGACATCATGTGCTTATCAAGTAAAATAAAAAAATAAATAAATTCCTTTAAATACTTTTGGGGTGCAAACAGGTATCCATATCATCCCCACTCCCATCACAAGTCACCCAAAAGAGAAGTAAAATGTGTATTGTATAGCAATACCTGTCATAGTTCCTGTCATAATCAGGATCTTTGCGGTCAACTTCCCGGTCTCGAAATATAGCTACCCTATTATTCAGTCTGTACCTACCAATTGGCTCCTTCTCTGTCCTATTTCTAGCTGTTCTAGCACTAGTTGTAGAAGAATCAATTAGACCCCTACCAGAACTCATATCAGAGCCCAATCCAGGTTTCTCTTCCATCTTTGGAATCCCCAAGGAACCATGCTGTGAATTATCCTGCAGCCTTAGTTCACTTTCTGATCTCCCACTAGCACCACCGCTTGCAGGATTACCAGAAAATATTCGAGCACGAGCCTTGTTATACTCCTCTTTCCTTTCTTCAACACTTTTAGAACTGTTTGACTTCAGTGAATTTGGATCTGCATTGTTGACATTCTGAGACCTCTTCTGCGGCCTCTGTTTAATTGCGACCTTAACAACACCAGTGTCTTCTGATGGTAAATTTGCAGGGATGTCTGCAAGGCGAATCACAGGAAGTCGACACTCGGCTGTTTTGCGAACAATAATTCTGGAACCAGAGCTATCAGGCAAGTTATTGTCCAGCAAAACCATTGACTGAAGTGAGTAATGTTGTGCCACACGGTGTGCAGCCAATCGCAAGTAAGAAGTCGGCAACTGCTGAAATTCTAGTTGCTGCTGAATAGGATCATGAATAAACTTCTCGACATCTTGCTCCATCCTTAAAACTGCAAAGAATACATATAAACTACATAATTAAGATGCTCTTATAAAAAAATAAAAAACAAAAACTACTATACAATCACGATCAACATAACTAATTCGTTAAAAGAAAAATAAAAGGAGCATGCTTGGATAAAAACTATATTGAAAACGGCGTCAGATTGTGATAATGGTGATAATGTAGGTAGTGACAAGTAAAATAGTCACAGCGATATGGACTTCTTCTTTTTTTTTTTTTTTTTTTCCATGGCAGTGTGATAATATTACCCAAAGCACTGATGGCTACAGTGTTGATCATGGTGGTCAACACGCTCGAAAATTTATGGGGACGAATGTCGATCATTAAGTTATTCACAGCATGGTTGTGAAGGACTTCAAATTTTAATGTAAACATAAGACTCTTATTCCCCAAACCCCATCTCTCTCTCTCTCTCTAGAACACACAACGTCAATAACTATCCCAGATTTTTTTTATTTTTTTTTATTTTTATTTTTTTGCTAGAATTTCATTTTTTTTTTTTTTTGACAAACTAGAATTTCATTCCTACTGAAAACTAACATAATAAATACAAAAATAAATAATTAAAAAAAAACACAAAACAGTCCTCAAGTTCGAATTGAACACAAAGACGTTATATAAGTTATGAACATATGGTGTTTGCGAATCAAATTCGAATGGCTTACTCGACAAGCGCTCCCTAGGGTTTTGCAAGGCCTCGCGAAGGAACTGATCGACCTGACCGACGACATCCTCAGAAGAAGACTTCTCGTCAGGAAGAGCAGGTGAAGAAGATGGAGAAGGAGGATCCACGGCGGACAACAAAGCAGAGGAAGAATCGGAGGCGTCGTAAGGCCTGGTGGAGGAGTCCTTCTTGGAAGAGGAGGCGAGCATCAATCGGCTCATGGACTCGTCCAAATCGGCGACCTCCCACGACTCGGGAGCTCCGAGATCCTCCGCCGCAGAGCCCTCCATGGCCAAATTCGCAAGCTTTTTGGTAAAGGAAGCGCGAAGACTGTCCGGTCCGCTAGAGTTTGAGGCAGGGGGAAAAGCTGACCATCAAATCAGGTCTGGGTCGTCGGAAACCCCGTCGTCGACGATGATTTGGGGCCAGGATTTCATGTGAATTAGGGTTAGGGTTTGGAAGTTTATGAGAGAAGAGAGAGTGAGTGATGGAATAGAGAGAGAAAGAAGAGAGAGAGAGAGGGTTTGACAACGACGATGTTTTGCTTGGGAGGAGAGAGAGAGAGAGAGAGAGGCGTGAGCCTGTGATATTCTTTGCCCACGTGGCGCTTGGCGTTTCCTTTTCCTTCGTATCACTCCAAGTCCAATACGCCATTCGATCCTCCAGATTTTTTAATTTTCGTTTATTTTTCGTTTTGATTCTAGTTTTCAAAAATTTTTTTTTTTTTAAATAAGGGCCAAGGTTTCATTTGGATAATGATATTTTGTTATTTGAATTTTAAAGATCCGTTTGGTAAAACGGTTTGAGTTGAAATTTTTAAGTTTGAGTTGGTTGACTTTTTAAAAATTAGTTATAATTTTTATTGATTTTTTAGAAAAAAATAAAAACTGAGATGAAAAATTTGAGTTTAAATTCATTCATCAAATAAATTTTTAATTTTATATCAAATTTTTTTTCTTTTCTATTTTTAAAATATTTAAAATTTTAAAAATCTATAATTTTTTTATTTTAAATTAAAATGAGATAATTTTTATGTCAAAATGTTCGTAACGATAAAACGAACAAGACAAGATCTATTTTGCATATTTTTTTCCGAATATATTTCAAATTTTTATACTATTTTTCATAGTACAGAATTTTTTTAAAAGTTTTCTTTCTAAACACACATTTTCAATTCAACTTTCAAAATATCATCTCCATATAATACCTTAACGGCCCTAAGTTTTAAAATTTTTTTGATGGAATAAATACTCCTATTTCTTAACTTCAAATTATTGTAATATTTTTTTCCAAGTTAGTGTAATAAATTTTATGGGGACTCCTAAGGTGGGCGACGCCACCTTTTACCTATCAATGGTACGTTTTCTAAGCCATCTAATTGTTTTTGAATGATATAGATAGGGGGAGTTTGGTGAATTAGTTTGAGTTGAAATTTTTAAGTTTTAATAGTAAATTTTTTTGAATTTTCAGAAAAGACAAAAAAAATTTTGGGAAAAGACAAAAATTTTTTGGGAAAAAGACAAAAACTGAGTTGAAATATTTTAGTTTGAGTGAAAGTCCCAAACACACCGATACTCGTTCTTGTGGGAAGGATGGGTTGGCTTAGCACTATCATTGGGTGCGTTGGGAAGATCGCGTTGCCATTGGAGAAAGTCATTTGTTCACCGTTACTCGTCCATATTTGGCCTCCTTCTCCATCCTTGGTGAATATCTGATTCCCCCATTAATCTTCTCACGAGGAAAGTCTCATTGAACGAGTATGAAATCAAATTTCCTTTACCTCCCAGCTCCGCATTCCCCAATCCTCATGGCAACCAGCCGTCGTCTCGCCATTGTCGATCCCTATCGAGATTACTGAAGCATTTTTTTTCTTGGTCAATTTGATTTCTCTCCCATGAAGTGCTTCTTCCATTTCTAAATGCTTTAACATTTGGAATGTATATGGTAAACTATTTCAAACCAAAAAATAAAATAAAAAACTCACCTCATTTTTTTTTCACTGAAAAATCAATAAGTTTTTCAACTACCATTTGAAAAGTCAAACAAATCCAACATAAATATTTCAACTCAAACCTACTAACCAAACACATGAAATAAATTTCTAATTCAAAAAAAAAGTTGCTAAACTGGAATCTGAAAAAAAAAAAACCCAAATTCGGGTGACTGCCACCGCCGATTCCAGGTGCGATGCTCACAACTGCCGCCATCGACTCTGCCTCCCCCACCCACCCCCAACGGTGACCCAGGCCCCCCTCAACCGACGTCGAGCCCTCCCCTGGCCTCGACTGGGTTCGCCCCTGCCAGCCCTGCAGCGACTTAGTTCACCCCCTCCCCCCTTCACAGCGTGAGTTTCTAGTCCCCCCCCCCCCCCCTAATTTGGGTTTGGAGCCCCCCACCGCACCACTGCGACTCAATTCGCACCCCTCCCTCGTGCAATTTTCTGGATCCCCCCCCCCCCCCCGGCCCCCCGCAGCAATGGCAAATTACCATCACGCAACCTCCCCTCTTTCTTGCAAACACCGGAGACGAAGGAAGCCGCAAAAGGTTCTGACAAAGGTGAGAGGAAATTGACGTTCCAATCGTCTTCTTCGTCGTTGCTTTGTCGTTTCTCTGATCGTCTTGTCCATCGGAGTATATATATATTTTTTAATATTTGCAAGAATCAGATATTGGTGGGTGCATAATAAATTTTATTCAATCACCCCATCTCAACCATCCAAAATCAATCGGATGGTCAAACACTTAACCCCATTGTAGAAAGTCCCTTAATATATAACATATTTTATAAGTACTTTTGAAGATAATAATAGATCTTTTGAAACATGATAAGTTAATCATATTTTTATGGGTAAATCTTAGAATTTTACGATTAAATACTTGGATTTTTCAATAAATATTGGATTTTTTTAGTAAATAACTGATATATTTTTTTTCGTAACTGAAATATCCCTAAATTATTAAAATAATTACTACAATAATTATTTCCGTTAAAGAAAATGATTCACATCATGAAAGAAGTTTTATTTTTTTCATCATATGAAACTGAAAAGTAATTTGTTAGGGGTAAAAAAAAATAAATAAATAAAGTATTCATTTTAGTTTTGCAGAATTTATAAAATTTAGATACTTGATAATTCATGATATTCATGATAAAATTTTTTATAATATATACTATTGCTCTATCCTTAATTTTTGAATAGAATTCATTAATTAACATAATTTTTCGATCAAATTACTAATAGATTTTGTTCTAATTAATCTCGAATAAAAAATAAAGATTGAAACCACATTGTTTACCAAACAAAGTGACCAAAGACCTTAGCCTCACCTCTCGTCCTGTCCTCCTCCTCCGAGCTTCGACAGTCGACACTATACGTGGTTGTGGCTGTTTCTTGGTTAGTTTTTTTTTTAATACGTTCGTTTTTTTTTTTATTTTTTATTTTGATCTTAGTTTCTAGGTTAGGCTTTGTTGTTGTTGTTGGTTTATTTTATTTATTTATTTAAATTTGATGTTTTCTAGATTAGGGACTCTAGGGTTTAGAGCAGATTAGTTTTAAATGGAGTTTTTTTTTTTAATTTTTTATTTCTAAATGTGATGTTTTCTAGATTAGGGACTCTAGGGTTTTGAGCAGATTAGTTTCAAAATGGAGTGTATTTTTTATTTTTTTTCAATTTGTGTGAAATGTGGAAATTGAAATGTGTGTTCACTATTGCATTAGTTTATAATTGCATGACAGCAAAAATACTAAACTGCAGGAAGGAAAAAAAAAAAAAAACCCACACAATTTGGCTTGCAGAACTAGAGAGAGAGAGCGAGAGAGAGAGAGAGAGTAAAAGAGCGATGAAGGGGTTTGGGAGATTGGTTCAGCGAGCCTTTTCACAGCGAACACGAATCTTTGAATCTCCTCTCAACAACAAGAAGAACAAAAATCCCCACTTTTTCATCTGTCTCCGAGGCTTCATACATGCTTCTTCCTCTTCTTCAACTCATCTGGATCACCAACTCCATCGCTCTGGTTTTGCTTCTTTGAAATCTTCCCCAGTTTCTCCTTCGCCTTTTCAGAAATGGGGCCTTCTCGGCGGTTAGTTGATTCGACATTTCCGCACATTGAGAATAAGAATTTAAGTGATATATAAGATTACTTCTTTCATTTTTGTTCATTTCTCGAACTTATGTTTCAATGTTTGTGATTTCTTATTGGCATTGAAATAATTATTTGGTTGAATTTGACGTTTTCCCTCTCTTCCGAGAAAGTCCGGACCAGAATATTATGAGTGGAAAAACAGGAAATTTTATTTCTTTTTTCATTCCTGATAAAAGTGAGATTGAAATTAGGGTTCAGGTGGGTTTTTAATTAATGGTTTTGGGTGTGAATGATGCAGGACAAAAGAGAAGTTTGTTTATCCAACCTCTGATGTTCTATCCTGGGAAGCCCGTGATGGAAGTTGGCAGTGCCGACTTTCTGAATGCACGGTTGGCAATGAGTTCACAGTTGACTAAAGACCTTTATGGGATTGATGGTTGGATTGCTTTCACTACTATCAAATTTTCTGTTTGTTTAGGATTTCCCAATTTATTTTATTTATTTAATGTTTCCTTGTTACTTTGTGAAGAATAATGCTAGGGACTCTACTTTAATCCCACCTTTTTAATACAAAGTATTGGTAGATACTTTAACATTACCATGCCAATTACTATAAAATATCTACTAATGAAAAGATGATGAATCATTGCCATGTGAGTTGGTATACAGTAGTCGGGATAAAAGTTGGGAATTGGGATCTTTAGAACCACTCTTTGGTGAAAAGCTTTCCCGAGCCTGCTATTGACGATTAAATAGATTCATTGTTATTTTGTTTTGAATGATTAAGGTTGAAATTGTAATCCATAATTTATACCGTTATCAGTTCTTAATTTGCATCGTCCCATAGGTTGTCTTATTCGTTAGTTGAGTTATGATATTATGCATCTCTACCAGTCTGCGGTTAATAATTTTTTTTTTTAACATAACTAGTTTGAGATATTTTTTAGTGGTTGGAAAGAAGTGCTTTTCCAACATTCATCCCAGCTAATTGTTACTAGTCTATTCTGATCGTAGAACTTTAAAATTCTCTAAATAATGAGGTGATTCTGATATTGAGAACTAGATTTTTTCTGTGTGCATACATTTGTTTCTTTTTTTTTTTTTTTTTTGGGAAGAGATTTACTCCAAAATTACCTGATGTTGTGTTTAGAATTTATGGATTATCTCTGTTGCTTAGTCTTTTTAATTGAACATGCTTGTCTTTCACTCGTTTGTATCCAAACATTTCTCGTCTGTTTGGCTCTGGGAAGATCCAGATCGCTTGTTTTATGAATAATACATTAACTCCTTCTGGGGAAGTGTAGATTTTGATGGTGTCTCTTTTTCTTTTTTTTTTTTTCTTTTTTTTTTTGGGTGTCATTTCGACAGGGCAAAAGAGAGGTCTGAAAACTCTTTGCCGATTCAAGGGTAAGATTGCAATTTTTTTTTTGGTTCCTTTTTTTTCCTTTCCTAGCTTCCCATTTGCTTATTGTTTGCTTTATTATTTGGTGAATACCTTTTCTCAGCATACTAATTTAACTGAACTAGACTCGTTTTTTTTTTTTTTAGTTAAGTGTATGATTCTATTTGTGAGAAATTATTTTCACAGTTTTTATAGCAATTGTTATTGTTATCAGATTTACTCTCTTGAAGTGAATAGAGGGATCTTAGGAGGTTTTTTCTACTCTTTTTCCGCATAAAAAAGTATGTTTTTAGTTGCAATTATTGGAGGTTTCTTTTTGCTGGGCCTAATTTTTGAAATGCCCTGAAAATTTTCCTTAAAACCACTTTCTGAGAACCCTGTTGGCTGTATAATATTCTAGACAAGTCTTGAAACGAGGTTCAATGTTGATTTAGGGTCTGCTTGGCAAAGCTTCCTAGCAGTTGCTTATTTCTATGTTTTGTCAGAAGAGCTTCTTGTTAAAGCCATAAAATATGGCTTTGGGAAAAAGCTATTTTGAATAGACTTCAAAACTTGCATCTGAGTTTAAATTAGACATTGTGAACTTTGTTTAAACATTTAATTACTTATTAGAAAACTTTAAAGTCATTTTTACTTCAAAAACTCTTTTAAAAATATGGTTCCTAAGCACTTATTGAAAAGCCACAGCTTTTACTTCTCTTTTACTGACTAAAAGCAAAAGTTAAAAGCTCTGCCAAATGGGCACTTAGAAGTTCCTAGTTTGGGTCTTTGCATCAGAAGGATATGTTTATACATTTTTTTTTTCAATTATGTATTTGGTGAGAGCAATGAGTACTTAAGACAATTCACTTTGAGTACAGGGAAGTCTGCCGGTAGGAATTCTTCTGGGCGTATCACAATTTTTCACCGAGGGGGTGGAGCGAAGCGGTTGCAGCGAAGCATTGATCTGAAAAGAAGCACTTCGTCTATGGGCATCGTAGAGAGGATAGAATATGACCCTAATCGTTCTTCTCGGATTGCTCTAGTCCGATGGACTGAGGGCGTGCATCTACCCCGCCAGAGGAGCAACACTGTAGAGGAGTTTGCTCCTCCACGCAAGATCTTTGATCCTAACACGACTACTGTCCGTGGCCTATTTTCCTTCTCTTCCTTGCCCGGGATTTTTCAAGTGGATCAAAGCAGGAAAACTTCTGCAAGGGAGGTCTTCATCTCTGCCTTCTCCTCTCCAAAGGCCAAGGGAGACACAACGCCCCTTTCCTTCCCTAGGGTAGCAGTAGCTGGAGCAAATCCTGCTTTCCTCGCTCCGCGAATGAGAGAGAAACTCAAAGCAGAAGACTCTTCTCCTTGTGAGGTCCAAAAGTGGAGACCATATAATAGCATTCTCTGGGCACATAGAATCAAACGTAAAGCAGCGCTTTCTTGGCAGAGTTCTAGGCAGCAAAAGAGTTTAGGGTTAGCCACAAAAACTGCAGCAGCCAAGCACACGGCTACTCATTAAGTATGGACTCAAACTTTACTTTAGTCAATCCACTTTTATATTTTCTACCCTATACTTGTTTTCTGGGAACTACATGTAGTTCTTGCAACACTTCAAGATTCTTAGTTAAATGGCGGATATATTCTTGAAAATGTTTATTCATAGTGTCTTTGTCACAATTTATCTATCAATGGCGGATATATTCTTGAAAATGTTTATTCATAGTGTCTTTGTCACAATTTATCTATCAATTTCATCCATTTTTTTGATGGGTTGTAGTTACTTTTGTATTTTCTCTTCTAATCATTTTTCTTCAAAGGGACACATTATCTAAAATGTCAATTTATGTGAGACTTGGAAATGATTTCATAATCATTTACTAATTTTTTCTGTTTGCTTTACCTTGTTTGTAGGAAAAGACGATAGACTAAGAATTTAGATTTTCCTGTGATTTTTTGGTTAAGACTTGCAACTATGATTTTCTGGTTCAGACTTGACCATCATATGGATTTAAACTCGGGGGCGGAGTTGTGAAGTAATAGCTTAGTGCCAACTGAGCTGTCCCCTCAGTGGAGCGATCCCTTTTATCTTTAAGAAGGGCCTTTTACGAGTTTGTCATCCTGATATTAGAACCCCTGTTTATAGAACTGACCGAAACTTACGTGATTACAATTTATCGTACATCATATATCATGGCAATTGCTGACCTTATTGCTTTTTGTTTTTGATTTCATGTGGGTTTCCATAAAGCGGATCCTGAAACCAGGTCAGTCCCTGCTTGACAAAAATTGGTCCCCACTTTGGCATTTCCGAGTCGCCCTTTTTCTTTGTACATTTATGGTTTTACAACATATGAACTTGCGCCATTAGGCTGGGGGGCTAACAAAACTTTCTGGATTCATAGCTGCTATAGTGCTGTTTGGAAAAATGGGATTGACCCTTTTGCTGGCTTTCTTGTTATGCTTATCTTACGAGCTTTATTTATGGATTTACAGGTAAACGGTGCCGAGCTAGAATTTAGATGCTGAAGATGAGGATAAAGCACATTCGTTTGGACGAAGTAGGTGAATAAAATACTCGATCTGCAAAATGCTAATTCAACAATTTAATTATCTAAAGGCGTTGGGATAGAATATCCTGTGCAGGAGAAATACTCTCTCTCTCTCTCTCTCTCTCTCTCTCTCTCTCTCTTCTCTGGGCAGATGTTTGTGGATTTGTTGTTGAAAACTAGTTACAAAGAAGATCTGCACTACCTTTTTTTTTTTTGAACATTGGAGGTGGGAAAAAATTTTGAAGTCGGCACCTCGTGGTGAAATCAGTTGTTGACTCGTTGCTAGGCTACGCTTGCAACCACAGGACATAGACATGCAATACTTGGATTGAGAGCTTGATGAATGTTGTATCATTCACATGAATGTTTGGCTGGCTTATATCCTATCATTCACCTATTTATCCGGCTTTTCAAATTTTGTAACACCACCAAATTTTTGTTCTTTCAATCTTGTCGTCTCCTTCAAAAGTCCAATTTTGATCTTTCCCTCAAATTGGTTTATGAGATCAAATGTTTGCTTGGCAATTTTGAATAGCTCTGTATTTCCAAATTGAGCGACTTTGGAAACAAGGATGGCTGTATATTTTCTGCATAACTGAAACATGAGTTGTTTTTGGGCTTAGAAAGAAAGGAAAAAAAAAAGGTATTGGTTGGACATTTATGTTATCTCAAATCCAAAATAAATTTAAGAACTATTCGAAAAAGCATCATTCAGGATTCGAATCTAGATACTCACGAACTCAATCACTAAAAATTGAAAAAAAAAAAAAAAATCATTAACTTGGTTCTAAATAATTAATTTAATAAAAAAATTTCTCATAACTTATCTAATTTAAACAAGTTTGATATTATATCCAAGTCGGATTGTTTTTCCAATTGTCTAATCTGTGACGCGTCATCAAACACAACCTTTTACTCTTGGATCTCAACTCAAGGAAAGGAAGTTCGACACTGGAAGTTTACAGAGAGATTAAAAAAGATCATTTTTTTTAACAGTATCTACTATACAACTAAAGAAATTGACATGTAAAAAATTGTTTCACCTCACTTTTCGCAGCATGCTCCTCAAATCCTTGAACCTTATCAACAGTCTGGTCCCCTTGAATGATCTAATTTTTTATTGTAAAATTTCACCATGACAAACTTATGCAGTCCTATCAAATTTAAAACTGACTTACTAATCCCCTAAAAAAAAAAAAAATCCTGATTCTGTTTTTATCATGTGGTCTAATTTTATATAATATAGGTCTTGTTTGAATCATAAGTTACAATTTAATATTCATTTAAACTGAATATTTATATTCAAATATATGGTCTATTTGATTGAACCATTCAAATAGCTATTATTTAAATTCGATACAATATGTGTTCAATTGGTGGCGAGTCATTAAAGTGTATTTTCACAATTTTTATAACGGTTTAATCAATTCTAAATCCAAATTTTTTTTACTTTTTTAGATATCTGTATCACACTCATTTTTCTAGATTTGTACAACTCAAATGTTGCCTCTAACAAAAAAAAAAAATATATATATATATATATATAAATCAAAACACATTTAATTTGAACATATAATTCAAATGCAACATTTGAATGCAAACATATTCAAATACAACCTATGATCCAAACGGAAGCTTAAATTTTGAATTGTGTATTCAAATTAAATATGTTTGGGTAATTCTTATTGAATAGGGTAAAGGCCGCTTAAAAAAAAAAATTTTTTTGAAAATTGTGTCTGTTACATATTCTTAAAAGGTGAAAATCAGAATTTGAATTTAAATTGAATTATTGTAAAATAGAATACACATTCAAATGTACCTGTTTTCCACTACTAACTAAACACACAATATTTTAAAGCTATATAATTGCTACTGAAACTTGAGGAAAAAATAAATAAAAAGCTCGATGGCCTGTTGCAATCTTTAGTAGGCATGCACAAAACCCGTCCCATACCCGAGTTCCGGCCTGCCCCATCCGCTCTCTGAGGGTCCACGTTAGCAACTCGCCGCCCACATACTCAAGCAGGGAGGTAGTGGATTAGGTATTGTCAATTTTGGTTGAATTCGACCCGACCTGCTTGGGAGCATATTTAAAAGGGAAAAAATTATTTGTTTGGTCTCCAATATTTTTACGAAATTGCGATTTGGTCCTTTATCTTTTTTGTGGTTAAAAGATTCATAAACTCTTTAAAATGATACAATTTGATCATTTTTACCCAAAAAAAGAAAAGTTAGACTTTAAATTAAAAATATCATGTTAATCACACATGATTTATTGTTATTATTTTTTGAACTTGTGGATGAGAGATTCAAACTCTACACCATATGATAGAATAGGTGTAAAATTACCGTTAGTCTATACTTGTAACCACACACCTGATTTACTATTAAAACATAAGTAAGAAAAAAATTTACAAAATTCAACTTACAAGTGTTATACATAATTTATTTCATCTAAGTTTTAATTGTATTTTTTTAAATAAATTAAGGACCTTTTATCTATCAAAAAGATAAAAATTGGAAATCAAATCACAATTTTATAAAAAAGTTGAGACCAAACTAGCAATTAACCCTAAAATATATATATATATATATATAGTGAATCGCCCCCGACCGACCCGAAACCGCCGACCCGTCCACATGTTCACAGCTCGTAGTCCGTAGAAAATGAAGGCAATTTCGTGACAGCAAAAAACACGTTGCACCTGAATTTAGCTCGCAGAACGAGAGAGAGATAGAGCGAAATAGCGATGAAGGGGTTTGGGAGATTGGTACGGCGAGCCTTTTCACAGCAAACACGAAGCTTTGAATCTCCTCTCAACAACAACAAGAACAAAAATCCCTACTTTTTCATCTCTCGCCGAGGCTTCATACATGCTTCTTCCTCTTCTTCAACTCATCTCGATCACCAACTCCATCGCTCTGGTTTTGCTTCTTTGAAATCTTCACTAGTTTCTCCTTCGCCTTTTCAGAAATGGGTCCTTCTAGGTGGTTAGTTGATTCGACATTTTCTTTTCTGTTTGGCATCTAGGAAAATTTTAAGAACAAGAATTTAAGTGAGAAAAGGAAGATTATTTCTTTCATTTTTTTTCCCTTCTTTTATCGCTATTATGTTTAATTGTTTGTGATTTCTTATTGGAAATAATTATTTGGTTGAATTTGACATTTTCCCTCTCTTACGAGAAATTCAAACTGGAATAATACAAGTAAAAAAAAAAAAAAAAGGAAATTTTGTTTCTTTCATTGCTGATGTAGTGAATTTGTGAGAAATGAAATTAGGGTTTTGGTGGGTTTTTGGTTATTGGTTTTGGGTGTGAATGATACAGGGCAAAAGAGAGGTATGTTTATCCAAACTCAATCAACACCCAATCCGTCATCTCTGATGTTCTATCCTGGGAAGCCTATAATGGAAGTTGGCAGTGCCGATTTTCCGAATGCGCGGTCCGCGATGAGTTCACCGCTGGCTAAAGCCCTTTATGGGATTGATGGTAAGGATTTCTTTCACTACTATGCCCTGTACAGTGTAACTATCACACTTTCTGTTTGTTTAGGATTCCCCAGTTTATTTTGTTCTACTTTGTGAAGAATACTGCTAGGGGTCCACTTTAATCCCGACTTTTAATTCCAAGTATCGGTAGATTTTTTAAAATTACCATGTCAATTAGTACAAAAAATCTACTGATGGAAAGAATGATAATTCACTGCCATGGGAGTTGGTATAAAATAGTCGGGATAAAAGTTGGGAATTGGGATCTGTAGCACTACTCTTTGGTGAAAAGCTTCTCCTAGCCTGCTATTGATGATGAAATAGATTCATTGTTGTTTTGTTTTGAATGATTAAGGTCGGAAAAGTAATCTGTTATTAGTTCTCAATTTGCATGGTTGTTTTGTTTGTTTGTTATGTCATTATGTTTTGTATCTCTACCATTCTGCAGTTATGTGTCTTCTTTTAACATAAATAGTTTGAGATATTTTTTATTGGTGAGAAAGAAGTGCTTTTTCAACATTCATCCCCGCTAATTGTTACTTGTCTATTTGTTGTTATAATTATTTTCATCTTTTTTGTTCTTTTGCCCCTTTTATGATTCTAGTAGAACTTTAAAATTCTCTAAATAATAAGAAGATCATGATATTGAGAACTAGATTTTCTTCGGGTATATCCGTTTTTTTGGAAGAGATTTTCTCCAAATATTACCTGATGTTGTGTTCAGAAATTAGGGATTGTCTCTGTTACTTACTATTTTCAATCAACGAGCTTGTCTTTCATTCAACATGGAGTGGTATTATTGAAATATAGCTTTCTTCTTACAAGAAATTTTGTTATCTTGTCTTTTTATGTCCCTTAAATCTTTCAGATGTAGTAAATGTCTAATCTAATTATTTCCTAGTTCAGGTATTACCCGTGTGTTCTACGGATCAGATTTTGTTACGGTAACAAAGTCAGAAGATGCTTCATGGGATTTTCTGAAGCCTGAAATTTTTGCGGCAATAATGGATTTTTATTCTTCTGGGCAGCCACTCTTTCTAGACTCAGAAACAGCTGCAGCAAAGGACACTGCTATTCATGAAGTAAGGCCTTGAACTTAGTTTAATCTCCACATAAGGTTTTGGTTGCTAACTTAGTGGTGTTGTGGCTTCACTGGTGTGACACTTTTTCTTGACGCTTATTTCAAAAGTCATAGTTCTGTTAATACCAACAACATATATGTGACTGGAACAAAAAACATTATTATTGAGCTTGTTTGTGTATGCGTGTATTTGTGCTTAATTTAGACAGAAACCTCTGGTAGCATGATGTGACTGAGATGACCAGGATTTGTCTGTTCCTATAGTGTGGGATTGAAATATGCAAACAATAGTAAAATGGAATATTGAAGTGCCAGGTTTTAAATTGCCTCATTGGGTATTGAGGCATTAAGGAGGGGTCCCGCGGAGTTCTTCCCCGAAGGTCAAGTCGTCCGAGGCGAAACATACTGCTCAAGTTTGACGAATTTTGTTTTATCAAGTGAGGTGTAAGCCTCGGGCGTTGAGGCGTAAGCCTAAAATATGAATTTTATTTATCTCAAATTTGTTTCGTATATTCTCGGATTCATAAGCATTAAGCAATGTGACCTATTATTTAGAAGTTACATTTTGGTTATTTAAATAGAACATTAGTAAATAAAGAAAGACGTCACCAACTCGTGGAAATAGAGGTAGTTCAGCAGGTAACAGTAGGAACTAAAATATTTAAAGGGATGAAGCAATTGTTCAACAGCAGGAAAGAAGAAGAGAGTTCCTCAGCCAGAAATTAGTGAGGTTTATGCTTCAAAAGGCATTGAGGCGTAGCCCGAGTGCCCTCCCTAAGAGGTGTAAAGCCTCAATTCTAAAAATATAGCCTCACCTTGAGTTAAATGATGTACGACACATTAGTTAGTTGACAGCACTGGAATAGGTAGGCTGAGACCAGAGAAAGGAATCATTTAGGGTTCCAGGTGATCTACTTCCTGATAATGGACACTACTGTTAAGGTTTGAGCACATGACACTTTTTTTGTTCTTGTTTTTTTGTTTGTTTGTTTTTTTTTTTTTTGTTTGTTTTTTTCCCCCTCATTTGTAAAGGACAAAGTGTTCATCTGGTAATAGATATTACTTCCAGCTGAGCTGTCATAGGCTCATTCTGAAATTAGGATACCTATTTTACAAACACCAACAAAATGTGTAGATTATATTCAATAAAGCATGAAGAAAATATATTATTATATGAGTTAATTAGCTGAAAAATCTATGCTTTGTGTCTTATGATCAAGGCTACTTCATTGCTTTTATTTGATTTTTTGTAGACTGATGTATGAAAATCCCTGAATTTTTTTTGATAGAAGACAATCTCTGAATTGTTAAATCCGAAAATGTAAAGAAAACAGTTGTCCAGTCTCCTCTTGACTGTTGTTTTTCTTCCCTGCTAGACCTTGGAATGACTGTCACACTATGTTGATTGATCTCATTGATATTATTGTTGGTATTGCAGGATGATTCAGAAACTGTAGCGATGATCAAAGAATTGTTGGAAACTCGAATTCGACCAGCAGTGCAAGATGATGGTGGAGATATTGAGTACCGGGGATTCGATCCGTATGGTTTCCTTTATTTGAGAACGTTTTTCTAGTGAAAGAGAATAACATTTTACGATTTTCCCTTGGTCTTTTTTTTTTTTTGGTCATTCTCTAACTTTGTATCATTTGTTCTGCTGCCTTTAGAGAAACTGGAGTAGTTAAATTGAGAATGCAAGGAGCATGTAGTGGCTGCCCGAGCTCCTCAGTCACCTTGAAATCAGGCATTGAAAATATGCTGATGCATTATGTACCCGAGGTAACAAAACGGTTTATATTTTCTTGGATTTACGAGCTTTAACATGAAATAAATTATGTCCTCTCTCTGTAGTAGGTTTTATTCGCCCAGGAACTCTTGTACTTTCTCAGCGATATGCTCTTGGTGACTTATTTTCTCGTTTCTGATCTTTATACCAAGGAAGTCAACGTCAGTCATGCTAATCTTGATCTTTCTTCTTCTTCTTCTTTTTATTTTTATTATTTATTTATTTATTTATTATTTTTTTAATCGCAAAGCAGACAAGCTAATCTTGATCTTAGACTCTATGAGAGAACTAGTCCATGTTTATAAGTTAGTTCCTGCTTATGCTGTTGCACGTCATCGCTAAAGATCAGGGCGTTATCTATTTACACTATTCATTGCATGTTTTTAAGTTAGGCAGTTGCTTGCAAATGGGGCAAAGACTTCGTCCATTGTGTGTGATGGCGCGTTCTTAAGGCCCATAATGCCCGTGAGGGTCTATGAAGGTGCTTTTTTGCCTTCCTCTTTCAAGCCAATTTGCCAAAATCCGGATTCATGTTGAGCTTTGAAAAGTTCTTGGTGGAGCTCATTTTCTCGTGCAGCTGTTCCCTTCTTGGGATCAGATCCCTAATGTCTTGGAGGCAGTCATTAGGTGTTCGATAATCAATTACTAATCTTTTCTTCCCTCTGACTAGTTCCGAGTGCTTAGTGACATAAAAGACGGGGCTGGCCCAGTGGGACTTGGATGGCCTGATTAGTCCCATCTTTAGGAGCTCATCAAACTCCTCTCTGTAGAGTTTCTCACCTCGTGGCATTCCTGGGCAGATGCAGTCAGGTGTGGCATTACCTAATCATGTTTGTATGGAATGGCTGCAAAATGTTGGTCTCGTTCCCTAACTTATTGGGAACGTCGGCGCAACATTGGAGGAGTGATTTTTGTTCCGAGAAGTTGTCTTCTATTCTGTGGTCCTTTGTGGGAAAGTGTGGTGGATGACATGCTAGCCTTCTCACTCAGTAGATTATTGTGTCCAAACCACATGTGGTTTGCTTCTGTCTTCTAATTAGTGTATTTACCCCTTCCGAAGGAAGATAAAATTTTAGTAGCTTTTGCCTTTTACCATGTACATTTACAAGAACTCCTCCTATGGCCAAAAGGGTGGTCGTACGTTGTTTTGAAAATGGGATTTAACCTTTGGCAGTCCCTCTGTTTCCGATTACGCTAATTGGCTTAAATCAATGGCGTTTACAGGTCAAAGCTGTAGAGGAAGAATTGGATGCTGACGACGAGGATGCAGCACTGACCGGTCAGATGGAGTAGGTGAATAACTTGCTTCATTTGCAAAATGCTTATTTGATAATTTTTAGCTCAAGAGGGATTTGGGATACACACTTTCCTGTACAGGTGAAATAAAGTTGTTTTTGGCCGAGTTTTGTTGAATTATCGATGTAAAATACTATCGAGTAGATGTGCAATAGTATGATCAAGAGCTCCATTTCATGTTGTATTACTCGGCAAAGTTGGCTGGCTTATTTTCCAGGTTAACCTATTTTTCTGGCATAGAGCTTGCCAAATTTTGGACTCGAAACAAATTTTGGCTTATTTATTAATTAATTTATTTAAAAATCGCACCTTGTGCTATATTTCTGACGTATTGTGATGTTTTCTTGTGCACAAGTCTTTCGTGCTTCTTGTCCCTTGGTTCTTTTTATTTTTTCAGGGTGAAACGCTTGGCTTTTATTGATTATTAATCAAAAAGCAGTCTGCTTTTACATGGGAGCCAACAAAAGGATGGCATAAAATCAAGCCAAACCTAATCTAAAGATTGAGAACAAGCAAAGTTAGCTGACAAGTGGCCTACTAGATTAAAAGAAAAAAAAAAAAAAAAAAGAATAAAAGAAGACACTGTTCTGACTTTTAAAATGTGGTGAGGTCAGGGCTACTTGATGTCATGAACAAGGCCATTTCGATGACGTCTAGATGTCTTTGTTTGTCTTTGTTTTTATTTTTGTAATATTTATAGTTGTTCTATTTTATGATTGTGTATCAAATGTAGTTATTACATAAAATTTATAAGGAATAACTGTACAAACCGCCTCGCGTTCACCCCAATTTAGAAAAATTGTTGACCAATTGATGCAGAGTCTTACTAGATAAGCCTTTGTTTGGAATGTCATTCCAAACTAAATTTTTCCAAATCATTTTTTTTCTTTTTTCTGAATGTTTAAAAAAATATTAATTAATTTTTAAAAAATCAAATAAATTCAATTCAAAAAATCAATCGGTGGATTAAATGCAAGTTTAATACTTAGAGAATACAGTGTGTCCTTACAGGATACTTTGAGCCTACTCATTTCCCAAAACTACTTTTTGGATTTGCTTCAAACATTTAAAAAAGAAAACTCTCAAACTGCTACTGGTTTAAAAGGTAACATACATGAATTTCATATATGGTAATTAATTTCAAAATGGTTTATTGTGAATAATTAGGCAAAGCAATCTCATCAAGGGGTCTATTTTCTAACCAACTTGGCGTTTTTAATATTGCTGCTCTAAATGTCCAAGTCCATCACATCATAAATACATGCTTTGATAATATGTCCCATAATGAAGGGGTAGATCACATAAATGAAAAGAAAGTTGGATCTATATTGGATCTCATATGAATCGTCCTATCTATCCTCTTGAGGAGAAGTTTAGTTTCAAACCCCGGTTCGAACAGGAGAAGTACACCATGCTAATGTGCCTTAGATGATCCACATTTCAGGATCAGGTGCTAATGAGCATATTGAACTATCCATATGGCTGAGAACCTTTACAGTCCAAACACAACGATGCAATTATTAGAGACGCGCTCTACCACTGAGTTAATAACCCATCGTGCGGGCCCCATTATTTCAGTAGGATCGTACTTATGTAAGGTTAATAAATTTTTAATTAGAGTAGAATAAGAAAAATATGAAATTGTTAAAAAATAAAATTAAAAAAGATTTTGTTAATTAGAACAGAATGAGAAAAATATAAAATTATTAAAAAATAAAATTGAAAAAAAAAGTTCACATGAGGCAGAAAGCCACACTTGATGACTCTACCTTGAATCCATACAATTTAATAAATGCTCACATGGATCCTAATTATTTTCATAATGGGGCTGCATTGAGTAATTATCCTTGACTTCAAATTTTTTGTATTACAATCCAAATTATGTATTACAATCCAACCAAATAATGACCATCGATTTTTTGCCCTTTTTATTTTTATTATTTTATTAACTTGATGCGACGGATTTTAAACTCCATGTTATAACATCTTTAATTGAATAATAAAAATGTAACAGGGTAAATTTTAATATTTGGGTTTCAGGAGTGCTCTCTAATAAAAGGATTATTTTTAATGTCAAATTCGTTGTATGTTAATTTTGATGGCAAATTATCCACCAAACATAGTCAATATTAAAATTTGACATATGATCGCTCTAGGTTGGTGTCTGAACATGTTTTCTTTTTTCTTTTTTAACAATTATAGTTTTTTAATTTTTAAATGGACTTAAATATTAAAATTTAATTTTTACGAACTTCAAAGTTCAATGATGGTTGACAAAAAATAGATTTAGCACTAGAAGTATCGTTATACGTTGAAAGACGAATTTCAAATATGTTGTTTTCATATATATATATATATATATATATAGATACATTGGTGTCAAATATAACATTTATATGAACATATATATTAAAGCTGATATGATAGAGCCAGATATAAAAATATTATACCAGCAAATCACAAGCTTTTCTTTTTGTATTCTTAGAAATAGAAGTCTTTCCAACTTTTTATTAGAGTTGTGAAATAGTCTAAATGTCATGAATTGAGTTGTGAGATAATTAAACGTCATGAATAAGGCCGTTTTGAAACATAAAAAAATAAGCTGTATTAATTTCTATACAAAATAAAAGTTATATCCAATCATTCTTTATTGGATAAATGTTTTGACCTAGAGTTTTAAATAAATTCTTTCCTGATAAAAAAACAAACCCTAAGTTTTGTGCATGTTTCTCATCAAACCTTGTGCATCTTCCCACGTTCTAACAAATCCAAATATATTATTCTTTTTTTCTTTTTGAACTTGAGAGTACTCTATACTTTATAATACAGTCAAGTGTAAAATTACTGTTAAATTATATATGTAATAATATTTTCATCCGTTTTTTATGTCAATTTTTTTTTTTGTCCTAATTAAAAATTAAGGGCTTATCAAAATTTAACATTTGAAATTTTAGAATATTAATCAGATGTCAATGTTTAATTATAAATAGCCAGATAGTAAAAGGGACAACAAAAGGTAATGACAACGGATTTGAATAATGTTATTGGATATATGTCTAAAGTTTTATGTTTGATTTTCAGTTATTTATTTATTTATTTTTAATCCATCGTGTGAATTTTGTTCTCTCTATTTTTATTTATGTATTTTTAGATTGATTGGTTTATCATGTGCATTGCGTGATGTTTCATTTCTGCGCATGTGGATAAGGTGCAACATAGAAATAGTGGAAATAGGTTCGGTTGCAGCAAAAGCAAATATCCCACTACACAAATAATGTCTAAAATCTTCGCATAGCTAAGCTGACCATGAACCAAATTATCTTTTGGGCGCTTAATACTATTATCCCTTAAATTTGTTGGCCTTTAATAACTTATCTTTTAATTTTTTTACTTTGATAATTTACCTAAATTATTATAATTTGTCTTATTTTATTAACTTTACATTAAATTAAATATTTGAATTTAAAAGATTTACAAAAGGAGTTTTATAAGATTCTGAAGTTTTTTTTTTCTTTCTTTTTTTTAGTTAGAAATGAGATTTTACGTCTTCACATGAGACTTATTTAGGTTTTTTTTTTAAAATCAATTTAACGGAATAGGGGTATTGGTGATAAATACCCTAACTAAATGTTTTTAGCTGATAACTTGTCGCCTATCAAAGTTTAGTGTTGGAATATTCGAATCAAGTTGCGTGAATCAATGCATAAGACTTTTCTAATTTGGTCATTTTCAGTTGGAATGACATATATATGATATATATATATATATATATTATATATGATACATATGGGTAAAGCTATGGTAGAATTTTATTTAGAAATTCTATCGGTAGAGCTCATTTTACAGACCATTCGATAAATTTTAACAGTTTAGATATTATTAGTGTACAACAATTATAATGTATCTTAACTCATAAGATTACAAACTAAAAAAAAATAAGAAAAAATAATTCAAAAGACAGAAAGAAAGAAAAAAAAAAAAAACCGGCGAGCTCCCCAGATGCCGCCCTCACCAGTGAAGTTGCTATCTCCGGCAAGCCCCCCCAAATGCCGCCGGCAGCCCCTCCCCCCTCCCCAAAGCAAAGTCGCCATCTTCGGCGATCTCCCTGATGCCCCCCCCCCCCCCCCCCCCCCAACCCAAGATGAAGTCGCCATCTCATGCGAGCCACCACCCCCCGGTGAAGTCACCATCTCCGGCGAGCCCTCCCAGACACCGCCGCCCCCCCAGTGAAGTCACCATCTCCGGCGATCCCCCCAGACGTCGCCTCCCTCCAGCGAACTAACCACACAATCCCCCCCCCCCCCTGCGGTAAAATGGCCTCCCCTCACCAACCTTAGGTGACATCCCCTCCTCCAACACCCCGATGTCGAGCCGGCGGACCCCTGAAGGTTTAATTTTTTTATTATTTATAAAATTTTTTAGTCTATACTATTATATGATAAGGTGCATTCTAATTTTTATGCATAATTAATATTCCAGTTGTTCGATTAGATCTAAACAGTTTAAAAAAATAAATTCTATCAATAGGGTATATAAAAAAAATTCTATCCCGTATTTACCCGATATATATAGTTTTGATCGTTTTCTATGGATGTACGTTTATGATATTATCTACTACATATGTCATAAAAACAACAATAAACTATAAAACAATTTATGTCATTTATGACAGCACATGCGGCAGTTGCGACCTGATCCACACCTAAATATTGAATGAATGACCATGAAAAAGTGTTAAAGTCACGACTTCTACTCAGACATCACTCAAGATTATGCTATTTAATGATTTGTTTGTATAATAGATTACATTTAAATATTTGAATACTATTAGAAAAATAAGTATGGTATAGATTTAAAAAAAAAATTGAATTTGAATTTGAGTTATTACTGTGAAATAATAAAACAATCAAATAGTTTCGCTCTAATAGTGAGATAACTAAACGTATATATAACAGCTATTCTAATAACTCATCCAAATATATCATATTATTAATATCAACCCAAAAGGCTTCTTAAAAAAAATTAAAATCCATAATGTTAATAAATTTTAAGATATGAGCTAGCTTAGGTTTTTATTTGTATTTTTTTGGTAAATCTAGCCTTAGATTTTTAAAAGAAATATAAATTGGACTTTTTCTCGCATAATCTCGGAACATAAAAAGGAAATGCCATTTTTAATTTTTGGTAAATGAATGGGAAATGTCATCGTAATCTTAGCTCATGAATCTAATATCTCACAACACTGTCAATTAAAAAAAAAAAAGATATGACACTGACAATGTTTTGCACGATTTATGAATAAAAAGTATGTCTTATGATATGAGACTCACAAATTAGATCTATTCTTTTTTTTTTTTAATTAATGATGGTGTTTAGTATCAGTAATGAATATTTTTCATTAAAAAAAAAAAAAAAAAACATACATCCATCCTTCCTCTTCATTTTCTTTGGCCACAACCCCAAAAAAAGTACCAAATAATATAATTTTTTAACACAAAAAAATCCATCAGATGATAGACTATAATGGAATTTCACATTTCCAGAAAAAAAAAAATGTTATGAAGGATTTTTTTTATTTTTTTTTAAGGTGTTATGGGGGATTTGATGGAAGGGAGAATGCTACATGCTTTTATGTGAGAAATAAATTAGGCAAAAGAAAAACAACCCACATAGTGTACTTGAATATTATACAAGAAAGAAAGAGTGCCATGTGTTCAACATTGATAACGTTTTAGTTTCGTATGAATTTATATTTGTATACATATTTAGATGGAAATAACAACCATGAAAATACCAGTAACTCGAGACTAAAAACATGACTACTTTAAGTTGGCAAGTTTTAATTAATTTAATTGTTCCTTTTATATATGATAAACTAGTTAACAAAAATGTACAAACGCATATGGAATAGACAAATAAGTCAAAATAAAAATAATAAAAATACACGTGAGAATTGAAAGACCCAACACGTAGTAGGGCGTGACAGTTTTAGACCAAAGAACAAAATCACTGTGAAGTAGTGATTCATATTTTTATTATATAGTACACTTATAATCGGGTGCAATGACTTTCATAAATTAAACATAATTTTTTGTGTGTGTGTGATGATTTGACATTTTATTAGTAAATAACATTGCTCAACTAGGTGTCTTCGTTCTAGCAAAAAATAATAATAATAATAAATAAATGAAAAGGTATCTTCGTTTTAGTATTTACTAGTCTAATATCCGTGCGTTGCATGATAATAGGAGAAAAAAGTTAAAATAAAGTATAAAAATAAATAATATATATTAAATACAGTTGATTAAAAAAGATAATATACTTACAATAATTTTGAGAATTTAGTTTTTTTTTTTGTACATTCAAATTTACATTAAGATATCTTAATTATATATATTAGTATGGATATATATATTTATATTTATACATACAAAAAGTCTTGAAGTATGAAATTTTTATTCCTAGAATAACCTGGTGTCATTCATATTTAACCTTCTTCATTTTTTCTTCCGACCTGTCATAATAAAAATATTTTTATATGTTAGTAAAATGATGTTTATAGTTGATAAATGAATTGAAATAAATTTATTAATTTAATATGTAATTATACACAAAAAATAACATTACCTGGTCTCTTTTCATTTTTTTGATGGAGCGCTTGGAGATATAATTGGAAGATGCAATAGAGGAGGTTGATGCTGAGAACTAAAATAACAATATATAAAATTATATAATAATTTATAATATATAAATATGTATGTTAAATAAAAAAAATCAAAAAATCGAAATTAAAATATAAATAATAATATACCTTAATTCTACTTCTTCAAGAATAGGTTTGGTAAAGGTAAGTTGTTTTTCTGCTATTTTTTTGCCTCCTAACTGAAGTGTCTCTGGATCAATGGAGATTGATGATGGTGGAATTTCTTCAGATGGCTTAATTATCGGTACAGGCAATAACATTGGTTGCACATCATCATCAAATGTCCTTATAATGACTGCATCAATGAAAACACCTTGGAGACGAAATTGGATGACAAATATTTTTGATATGTCTTTCAGTTGGTTCAAGATAGGAGGGATAATTGTTGGATCGGTATATCCTTCTTGGATCGTCAGTATGAAGCAATGTTTATTTATTAATGATTGGACAGTTTTCCCAAACATGACGATGTTCATCCTTCCGGTGCCGTCTTCAATTCGTGCATTAATTTTGTACATGTTGAAAAATTTTAATATTTATTTAATTTTTAATTACTTTGATATTGATATATGTAATTTTTTTTTAATGATAGAGATAAAGTATATTACCAAGTGATTGGCATTGTGGTCAAATGTCTATGATTATCACACCACCATGATGTCCCTGATTATTTTATTTGTCTGTAACATCTTGGACATGCATTGTAGAACCAACCTTGACGAATATCAAGTTCGGTAATAGTCGCTTTAACAGTGAATTTCGTCTCTTGCTCCATAACATAATATTAATAATGTTTACTAAATTATTTTTTCTATTTTATACATAATAATTTAATATTTACCTGATTTTGGTATGGATTTAAAGCTTGAAGTTCCGTAATTGTTGTTCGGTTGGCAGTCCTTTGTCCTTCTAATAATAATGGTTGTTTTGTTGATCCAGTAATAAAATCGATTCATTGGATAAAATGACTGAACCTATAGAAAATTAATATATTAAATGAAGTTAGTCTTTTTTTAAAATTAATAAATATAAATAATTATGATAATTTATGAGTGAAAATTTATATTACCTTTTTTTTTTTTTATATTTTTTTGGTTTCAGCAATGTCTGGATCAAGATAATATGAAGTACCGGTGGTGCTTGCGACATAAAGTCCACCTGTATATGTATAATTATAATAGTTAATGATTAATGATATAAAATTTTAATTTTTTTTACTTAAGAGAATGAATTTTTTTTAATTGTTGTATATATATTTACCCATATATTGTTTGGCTGTCATTACCAAAAATACTATTACGACTGATTCAGACATTGTTTGGATTGCATTTTTATCAAAGTTTCAAATCACGTAATATATTATCTCTCTTTATGACTTATCAATGCATAATTAAATAAAATAACTATTTATTTGTTCATGTATTATATTGAATTTAAGACAAAAATTTATGTGTAATCCAAATAAATCACAAAATTAGAAGTTATTTTCATACCCCATAGAAAAAAAAATTATATTAAATTAAAAAAAAAGTTTTATAAAACAAAACAAAAAACAAAAATGTTTAGAAGGGGGGTTTTTCGAGAGAAGAGGAGGTAAATAGAAACCAGTAATAAATGCAAAATGCAACAAAAGGGATCAGAAAAGAAAATGGAGGAGGGCCGTCTTTTGACTAAGAATATGGCATGCTTATGTCTAATCAGAGGTGTCTCTCTCTCTCTATATATATATATATCTCTATCTGTACCTCTCTCTCTCTCTCTCTCTCTCTCTCTCTCTCTCTCTCTCTATGGCAAAAGCGTCTTCACAGAAATATGAGGGCAAAACCGTCCATTTACTGTGGGCAAGCCAAGCGGCTGAAGAAAAAAAAGGGCAAAACCGTCAATTTACTGTAGAAAAATTACTGTATAAAAATTTACATCCTTTAGACTTTGTTTTCAAAATTTTTTTTATCTTTTTTTCAAAAAATTTTTTTATCTTTTTTAAAAATTTAAAAAAATTTACTATTAAAACTTAAAAATTTCAACTCACGAATCCTTAATATATGTAATTTATTTTTATTAAAATTTTCAATATATCATGTGCCTAGTAAGCAAGTACACCAAAAATACACATGATCACCACCGTGCTAATAGTCTGGGATGGGCTACTTATATTTTATGAAAAGTTTGAGCTGAAGTCTGTTAGAGAGATTGCAATGTTTTTTGGAAAGTCGAAAATCCAAAAGTTCCATATTGAAAAAAATAAGCAACTAAATGGTTTAAATAGAAACAAGCGATATGAAATATTGCTTGTGTATGAGTGAATCTATGCTATTATCATGCATCACATGCACGAGTGATTGAGTGTTTAGAGCGCATCGTTATGGGGAGTTCTTTCTTTATTTGTTTGTGCTTTTTCAAATTTAATCTGGATTGCTGATTTGCTGAGTTATGATCTAACGACCAGAATTAAATGATTTCAGATTTAATCTAAATCGTTGATTGAATAATTATGATCCAACCGTCAGATTTAAATGGCTGCTGTCAAACGATTATATTTGTTGAGAAGGAAAAGATACTTTTTAGTAAAAATTGTATCTGCTATAACAGTTAAATATTTTCATGAACATACATGACTTTGACTAAAATAAAAACCTCTAAACTGACAACAGATTTTACTTTTGCTTTAAAATTGGAATAAAATTACGACTTATTGAATTCGAAGGTTCGTTCATTGTATCTTGGAAGTAAGTTATCGTAAAAACCAATTAACAAACTTTGTAACGGGGACAAATAAAACCTTAAAAGAGTAATGCCTAACGCTTCAAACCCTATATGTTTTCCTTGTTTTTGTTTTTCATCTACTTTCATCGACAGAGTCACTTTCACGACACTAACTAAATATACGGACACGTGTAAACTCCACACGCATGAAGCACACCGAGTGTTTTTTAAATTCTAATGTAACACCAACCCATTTTTTCCCAAACATTTTAAAATCCTTGAATGCAAAAAAAAAAAAAAAAAAAAAAAAAAAAAAAGTATATATAAAAAAAATGACCGTTAAGTATTATTATTATTATTATTATTTAAAACTAATTATACCTTTGAGTGGCAAATGTCTTCTAAACCCCCCCCCCCCCCCCCCAAACAAAACAGGACTGTAACTGCGTGGAATTTGATAGCTTGGCAAAGCCAAAGTGGCCAAAAACTCTTTTAAAAACAAAGCCATTCTCCAGTAACTCTTTTAAATTCTCTTGATACGGTATATATAACTTCCACAAGCTTTCAACTTCACTCCACACGACCACCCACATCCACCACGTGCAAACCCCTTTCCCACCTCTCCCACTCCACACACACACACACACACACACACTACATGTATACATACATATATAGTATGTATATATATACAAATGTTCCACCTTCCATTCATCTTCCTTCAAGTTGTACTTATATGTGTTTCTAGACGAGAAGATCTGGGCGAATCTGGGCGAATCCGGGAGGAAGTTATTGTTAAAACGACAAAGGATATACAAGAATTTTATTGTCGTATTGCTGGATCTGGAGATGGCAAGAAATATGGGGTGGAAGAACGAGTTTAGAGAGCTGAGGCCTCTGATTCACTTGTTATTGCCGCTGAGTGTTCATTGGATCGCTGAGGAAATGACTGTTTCAGTCCTTGTTGATGTCACCACTGGTGCTCTTTGCCCTGGCCAGTCCACTTGCTCTGAAGCCATTTACATCAATGGAATTCAACAGACGGTACGTGCTTTAATTTTCTCTCCCTTTTTCTGTTTGGTTGGTGGGAAAATACAGCATAGAAAGCAAAACAGGTCTCCACTCAGCTATCTTCATCTCTCTATTGACTTGTTGGTTAATGGGGTTCTTTCCTTTTATTTTTATTTTTATTTTTAGTTTTTTATATTCTCATTTATGTCCTTAAAATTCAGGATTGTTCCCTTCTTATCCATGAACTTTAAAACTCACGCTTTATTTTTTGAACTTTGAATTTATCCTACTTTAATCTATATTACTATAATTTTATTAAAATAAACACAAAAAAGTGGAATTAGTGTTATTAAACTCAATCTTTTTTAGTTTATGTTAAAAATAAATAGAAAAAGAGCATATTATTATACTTAACTCATTTTTTCTAATTGAAATTATAAGAAAAATGAATAAACTGGGGGTTAATTCAAACATCACATAACAGGAGGTTTTTATAAAAGGTTTTTAATATGAATAAAGTAGTATTTTAGGGGAATATATAAGAATAGTTTTTTTTTTTTTTTTTCTTGAGTTGTTTTTCTTACAATTTGTTGCGTGTGCTGATGACCAATGCTTTTTTTTTTTTTTGGTGAAACAATTATTGGTGTTAATTTATATTTATTAGTACTTATCCCGGTTGAAATCTCTCTCTTTATTTTTCTTACAAGGCAAACAATTTATTGCGTGTGCTGATGATCAATTCTTTTTTTTTTTTTTTTTGGGTGAAACAATTATTGGTGTTCTTTCATATTTATCAGTACTTATCCGGTTGTTGAAATCTCTCTTTTGTGTATTTCTATCAGCTTGAAAATGATAAATTCACTTTTATTTTTGTATTTTAGCTCAAAATTGTCTCCATCAATGGCTACATTTGATTTAATTATTCGACCGACAAGTGGATATTTATGTTCTGCAGTATTGAAGGGTGTTTGGATGATGAGTTTAAACTCATCATCATTAACTTAATTTTTATTTTTTTTCTTAAAAGTTTTTTATCTTTTTTGAAAAAATCAATCAAAATCACTATTTAAACTTATAAATCTTAACTCAAACTTACATATCAAACACCCCCTTAATTTAGGAAAAATGACTTCGAAAATAAGTGGGATAAGTTTTGGATGAGACTTCTCATGGTTGCAGACACGAATATTATTACTTTTTGACCGATTTGTCTTTTTCTCTCTTTTTCTTTTTCTGCCCAAAATTTGAAGTTAATATTAGGAATTTTGAAAATGCTCCCCCAGTTATGTTGTAAATGTTACTTTGCTCCCCCAATTTTGAAACATTCCGTTAAGTTCCTCGAATCTTTTAAAGGTTTGCGAAAATGCCTCTTCCTGCACAGTTCTGTCAACTTAAGCCTTGAAAGCCTAATAAATAGCCTCTGCCAGAAATAAAAGAACAGTAGAAAATATTCAAAAGTACATGTCCAGGTTAGGGGTGGCAATATGGGTCGCGACACGACGACACGAATCGAAAACGACACGAATTTTACGGGTTTGGGTTGGGAAAAATAGTGGTCGTGTCGTGTTCGGGTCACCCAAAATTGACACGGAAAAATTCGTGTCGTGTTCGGGTTGACACGAATTTTTCCGTGTCAATTTCGTGTCAAATGTCGTGTCAATTTCGTGTCAAATTCGTGTCAATTTCGTGTCAATTTCGGGTCAATTTCGGGTCCAACCTAAATTTCGTGTCAAATTCGTGTCAATTTCGTGTCAAATTCGTGTCAATTTCGGGTTCAACCTGAATTTCGTGTCAATTTCGTGTCGCGGGTCAATTTCGTATCGCGGGTTAATTTCGTGTTGCGGGTCAATTTCGTGTCGCGGGTCAAGTTCGGTTCGTGTCGTGTCAACCCGTTACGGGTTCGTGTCGTGTTCGTGTCGCGGTTTCGTATCGTTTTCGTGTCACGGGTCGTGTTCGGGTTGGAGAAAAAAAAATTCGACACGGCTCAAACACGACACGAATCCGACACGTGACACGAATTGCCACCCCTAGTCCAGGTTGACGACTGTTACATAACTTATTTGGAATTAAGATGCATGAGACTACAGAAGAATTAAAAAAAAATCATATCGCAAATTTTATTGAACTTTTTGACAACACTTTTGAAGTTAAAAAAAAAAAAAAAAAAGAAACATTCTTTTTTTTTTTTTTTTGAGCAAATTGATTTCTGTTTGTAGATTGTTGGAGTCTTCAAGATGGTGGTGCTTCCACTTCTCGGTCAGCTTGCTGATGAGTATGGGCGTAAACCGTTGCTTCTTGTTACTGTATCCACCACCATAATACCCTTTGGTATGTTTTGAACATACATTTGGTACTAAACTAAGTAACATGAATAAAAACCAGAGTTATTTCTAAAATGTGAGCCAAAAAAGTTGTGGCGCTCCGCAAGAGATACAATGGATCTCACGGTGGTGGTTATTAATGATGATAACCATCTTGTATCTCGTTGCAGAGCCAGCTCCGTGCATAGCTGAATAGAATAACTCTATACGAGCTGATGTGTTCTTTTTTCTTGAAGGAAAAACAAAATGTCGTCCCCGCAGAAACCAAACATTTCTATGAACTTACCATGTGATGCTGCTAATAGACCTTAATTAGGATTTGCGGTTTGACATTTGGTGATTTCGTAATTTCATCCCTTTTTTTATTTTTTTATTTTTTTATTTGTCCGTGTTACAGCACTACTTGCTTGGAACCAATCCAAGGGATTTGTGTACGCTTACTACGTGATTCGAACAATTTCGTACATCATTAGTCAAGGGAGTATTTTCTGCATTGCTGTTGCTTACACAGTAAGTAACTTTCTTATTGTTCCACCAACACGGACTCAAAAACATTTGTATTGACATTTTCATTTTCTTCCACTAGGCAGACGTTGTCAGTGACGGTAAGAGAGCTGCAGTGTTTAGCTGGATCACAGGTCTCTTTTCCGCGTCTCATGTTTTGGGAAATATTCTCGCACGTTTTCTTCCCGAACAATACATTTTCTTGGTAAGCAGCTAAAACTCACATCATTCCAAGTCAAGTGATGTATGTCATAATACTTTCGTCTTGGACCCCTAATGTAAACCTTTTGTTTCAGGTTTCAATAGCACTCTTGATCTTTGGTCCAGTTTATATGCAACTGTTTCTGAAAGAGACGGTTAAACCGGCTCCTAATAAGACTAACAACGATTCAGCTGGCCTGTGTTGGACACTCAAGATCGTCCAGAAACGATTCGAATTGATGAAAGATGCTGCAACATTAGTTATTAGCAGGTGATCCTATTCTAGTCATAACATATTTCTTTAAAGCTCACTTTCATATTTTAAATTATTATTTTTTGAAATTTCATATTTTAATTATTTTACCACCAAAACTTTGTACATTGCAGTCCAACTCTTAGGAGCATTTCTCTGGTTTCTTTCTTTTACGAGTTGGGAATGTCAGGCATCAGCAGTGTTCTACTGGTGCGT
This sequence comes from Ficus hirta, assembly GCA_038430175.1. Classification (NCBI taxonomy): domain Eukaryota; kingdom Viridiplantae; phylum Streptophyta; class Magnoliopsida; order Rosales; family Moraceae; genus Ficus; species Ficus hirta. Next base: position 12,434,815 of record CM076594.1, on the reverse strand, counting down.
TTTTGTAAACATTATTCAGTTTAACTTTGTTCATCTTTATTCACCCAAAAAAAAAAAAAAAAAAAAGATTTGGAGCCATTTTCTGAGAACTCATATGATCTGGGAATCCGATGACATTGTTACCGATGTTTTAAGGGATACTTGTTCTGTTCTTTTTCACTCTCTTTGCAGTACTACCTAAAGGCGGCTTTTGGTTTTGACAAAAATCAATTCTCAGAACTTCTGATGATGGTTGGAATAGGTTCAATTGCTTCCCAGGTATGCTAATTTCCTTATGAATCTTTATAATCTCTGTTTCTGTTTTGTAGTATGTTACTTTTTATGGTATATTTGACAATAAGAAATTGTTATTTCTCACCTAATTCAGTTAAGTGACAGACCATACATTTAGCAGAACCATGTTTCACCTCTTGGTCTTTTGTATGACTAATTGGTCATTTGGAAACTATTTTTGAACAGTGTTCACCAAAATTAAAATTTACTACTCAAATTTACTTTTCAAATCTACGGTCGAACTCTTCAAATTATCAATTCTAATACAACATATTTTGGTTTTTTGTTGTGTTGTGACTCCAGATATTGCTGCTTCCACTGATGAATCCATTGGTTGGAGAGAGAATAATATTGTGTATAGCTTTACTAGCTTCAATAGCTTATGTAAGTCTCTCTTATCAGTTTATAACTCTCTTTTAGACGGAAAGGAAAAAAGAAGGGGAAAGAATCTAATGGTGCTTTCTATGGCAGGCATTGCTCTATGGCTTGGCTTGGGCAGCATGGGTAAGTACTCTCATATACTTGATTGAAAAATGGTGAAATTTAGCTGCATATTGAAAGTAACTTTCGATAGACTTACGTTCGAAGATCGATAGTTTATTAGGTTTTCTATATATCCAAAATGATTAGTACAAAACCTTTTATACCAACTTACGTGATGGGTGAATAATCATGTTTTCATTAGTAGATGCCACTTTCTGGTATTAATTAGCATATCAAAATTTTAAACACATACTAATTAAAGAATAACAACTTGAAAAGAAATCGGGATAAAAGCTGAGATCCTTAACATTTCTTTAGTCTACAGCTCAAATGATCTTAAGCACAAGAAGCAGTTCTTCTGGGAATAATTAATGAGGGTATAATTGTCATTATGCAGGTACCATATTTGAGTGCCTCATTTGGAGTAATCTATGTTCTTGTAAAACCTGCTGTGAGTAAACACTTTAATTGTTGATTTTCATTCCCTTCATGAAATTTAACCATGGTTTTTCAATGTTTTTGCTTATTAAATTCCTTATTTGCAGACTTATGCAGTTATTTCAAAAGCTTCAAGCTCAAGAAATCAGGTAATTTGTGTGAAAATAAATGAGCAAATGTTCAAATATAATATTAAAAAGAATCTCATAATAATTTCTCTTTTTCTCTTGTCCACTCTTCCACAGGGAAAAGCACAAGGATTTATAGCTGGTGTGCAGTCAATAGCAAGCCTGCTATCCCCACTGGCAATGAGTCCATTAACTTGTGAGTTTCTTGATTTAACTTGGCGGAGTAGGGCTGCCGTCTCTACTGACTTTTTGTTTTTTTTTTTGTTTTTTGTTTTTAATTTTAAATAAGCTCTAAAGATTTATAAATTTTTCTGTTTTGTTTTTTGTTTTTTCTAATCAATACTATCAATCACTATATGTTGAATTGTGTTATTTTTATATAGCATGGTTCTTGTCAGAAGATGCTCCTTTCAATTGCAAAGGTTTTAGCATAGTACTTGCATCCATATGCATGGTAAGCTCTTATATACATATACAGATGTATATATGAATATGTAAATATATAATTTCTTCTCCTTTTTTTAATATAAATTTACGTTCTCAAGTAATGAAAAGCGTGTTAATGCATAGCTTTTTTTTTTTTTTAATGTTTTGTTGTGCAGGTAATATCATTCTGTTGTGCTTGCATGATAAAAGGTGATGCAATCTCAAGCCAGGATTCAGAGGAGGAGGACGTTGAAACGCCTCTTCTAACTTAGAGTTATTAAAGAAGAAGAAAATAATTATTAAAAAAAGGGGAAAAAAAAAGTTTGGAGTACATAGATTATTAGGGGCGGATGTTTGTGAATATTAGTATTGGCAGCCCTCTGAGTTCGGTAATAGTGAGTTGTAGTAGTGCAAAAGAATTTTTGGCAAGGCAATTTTTCTCCTGTCCAAGAAAAGGCGTCCTTAACTTTGTGAAGTTAATGGGATAGAAAAAAGTCGGGACAAATGGAAAGTTGCATTATATATGGGAAATGTTACATCTTGATATTTGTTTTATCGCTTTAATAAACTGTTGGGGGAATTTCAACGTATAGATCGAAATCATGTAATGTGTCAATTTGATCAGTAAATAAAATCATTGAGACTAAAAAGTATCAAATTAAGGATTCCGACAACTTCTATGGTCGAGCAGAAAAGGAAAAGCATGATAATAATGTTTGCTTTAAAATATCTCTCGAACATCCTTCGAGGCTCAATCCATATTAGCAATTGAATTAATAGATATCTCGAGCACATAAAAATTCATGAACTAATGGGATCGGCACAGTAGGCCACATGAAAACAAGAGATTTACATAGAAGGGAAATATCTTGATATCTCAAAAAACTTAACGAATTGATGACGTGTCTTAACCACAGGGGTCTAGTAAAACCCTAATGACTAAGACACTCATATGTATAGAGAAAAACATTTGGCTCCATAGGGGAAAGAAAAAGGAGAACCCTGGAAGATCTCCCCTCTAGAACGGCTTGGGCAGGGGGCAAAAACTTGGCTCTTTCTGGATCGTTCATGGTTGCTAGGGGAAGAAAGGGAAGGACACGATAGAGTGTCGGAGAAGAAAGAAGAATGTTGATGTGGAGGAAACCGCTCCAACATAAATGAATTAATAAGTTATGCTTAATTATATCATACTAAATAGGTATTCCGTAAAAAAAAAAAAAAAAAAAAAAAAAACAACTCTTTGAATATTGAAAATTCCGTGCCCATTTTGTAGTACTTGACATTCTCTCCTTTGTAGCATTGTAAATATAATCTATTAATTACTTTAGTGCATTTAATTTCAAAAGAATAACAAAAATAAAAATAAAATGTAATTAAACAAGGCCTTTTTTTTTTTTTTTTTTTTTAAAGAATGACTGGGTTTTAAATTTTTTTTTTTTTTTTTTTTATTTTTCACTAACATGTTCTTAGACTGAAAGCTAGAATATTTCTTGTCCCAACAAACGACATCAAAATAGTTCGAAGGCGTTTAAAAGAAAGAAAAACGTGTCAAACTACCTATTTGTTTATTATCTAAATACTTAAATCCGCTAATTCAATAAAACACAAGTACCAAAATTTTCTGATAAATTCAACTAGCATATGACTTCATAAAGTGGAAGTTTGAGAATATGATATCATTTCCCGTTTCCTTGTAGATGCTATTGAGACAAAACTGTTATTTTGGAAAAAAAAAATGATAATAAAAAAAATCAAAACAAAAATTAAAAAAAAAAAAAAACACAAAAAGGGCTCAAACTTGTTTTGTACAATTTTAGTGGCATCATGCATATTTTCAAAAAGTTCATCATAAGGCTCCAAGGTAGCCTCCAGCTCATGCAATGATTCTTAACCACTTCACCAACATTTCAAGTCCATCGCCTCCATGTCCCCACGCCGTGCGAAAACCAGCACTGCCCCCAGTTCCAATGCTCCCCCAACTATGTTGTAAATATGTTACTTCGCTCCCTGAATTTTAAAACATTCCATTAAAGTTCCTCTGAATGTTTTAAATGTTTGCCAAAATGCCTCTTCCTTCATAATTCTGTCAATTTAACCCTTGAAAGGTTAATATGTTGCCTCTACCAGAAATAAAAGAACAGTAGAAACTGTTCAAAAAAAAAACATGCCCAGGTTAATGACTGTCACATAACTTAAGTGAAATCAAGATTGATAGAGACTATATGAAGAATGAAAAAAATCATACCGTAAATTTTTATTGAACTTTTTTCACAACTTTTTTGAAGTCAAAAATAGAAAAGAAACACCTTTTTTTTTTTTTGAGCAAATTGATTTCTGTTTGTAGACTGTTGGAGTCTTCAAGATGGTGGTGCTTCGACTTCTTTGCAGGACTTGACTTTCTTTCCTTTGTAGCCTTGTAAATGTAATCTCTAAATTGATTACTTAATCTCTAAATTAATTACTTTAGTGCGTTAAATTTCAACAGAATAACAAAACTAAAAATAAAATGTAATTAAACAAGGCCTTTTTTTTTTTTCCCACTAACATGTTCTTAGATTGAAAGTTAGAATATTTCTTGTCCCAACAAACGACATCAAAATAGTTGGAAGGCATTTAAAAGAAAGAAGAACATATCAAATTACCTGTTTGTTATTGTCTAAATACTTAAATCCGCTAATTCAATAAAACACAAGTACCAAAATTTTCGGATAAATACAACTAGCATACGACTTCGCAAAGTGGAAGTTTGAGAATAAGATATCATTTCCAGTTTCCTTCTAGATGCTATTGAGGTAAAACTGTTATTTTGGAAAAAATAAATAAATAAATAAATGATAATGAAAAAAAAAATCAAAACAAAAATAAAAAAAAAAAAAAAACAAAAAGGGCTCAAACTTGTTTTGTACAATTTTAGTGGCATCATGCATATTTTAAAAAATTTAACAGTTAAAAGGGTGCTACTGTAATAAAGATAGGTATAATTCTCGTGGGAAATTACAGTATATATCATTTTTAGGAAAATAATTGAAATAAACAGTACGGGTTTTAAAATATTTGTAGTAAATAATAAATTTGTTAGGTAAATAAAAATTTTACTAAAAATAAATAATATATTTATAAGATGTAAATAAATCACTTACATGATAAATTTTTTTTTTGGCTATATACTCCAAAAATTTTAAAAAGTTAATATTTATATTAAGTATTTTATGAAAATCGCTCTTTACATCTTTCGCCCAATTTTCTTTGGGATTATTTTATAAATGGTCCATGAACTATCACTTTGTTTAACGTTGAATATAGACTTTAGATTTTGACCATCATATTTCTCTGATTTTTTTTTTTCACTGTTATACCGATTTTCCTTTTGTCGGTATTCTGTAGAAAATAATTATATAAAAATTAAACACGTTCTGACCTTATAGGGTAAACTTGTAATAAATTTTTTTTTGAAGGGAGATTGTAGCTTCATAAAAGATATTTGAAAGTGACATCTAATTTTATCAACTAATATATAGTTTTATTATAGATATTTTAGAGGTGCAATTTGCTGCTAAAGATGTTTTATTACGATTCTAACATTAATTAAAACTTACGTAATGTGAACATGTTCATTTTTTATTAAGTTTTTGGTAAAATACTGATATAAAAAAGTTTTTTATGATACGTATGATTTAGAATTAGGGATCAACGCAAGAGTAAGGTTTTGTTTGGCATTTAAATTTAACTCCAACTAAACTATATTTTTTCATAGCAGTTTCTTTTTTCCTGAAAAGTCAACAAAATTTATAACTAGTTTTTGAAAAATCAACCAATTTTAACTTAAAAAATTCATTTCCAACTAGGAAACCAAACTCAAACTAAATGTATAATCTTTTTGAAAACGGAAAAGATTGGATGTATAATTCAAAATTTCAAGGGCTATTTAACCTTTTCATTTACTTGGATTGTGAAAACAAAAGAAAAATGTCCATTTGACACTCCCTATCCCTGTCGTTTGCAGTTTATCGTACGACATCTCGTTTTAGCAGGAAGAAAGGGGAAAATATCTTTAAAAAAAGGAAAAAAGACAAGACAAGAGTACAAAAGCGAGTCCGTATCGTGGGATAGTTAACAGATTAGCAGCATCCACAGAGAGAGAGAGAGGGAGAGCTTCGTCCTTCACTTCATGAAAGCATAGACGGGCGGGAAGGGCAGCCATGGAAGTACTCTCCAACTCTGTCTCACTTATCACTTCCAAGCATTTTTCTTTCAAACCTCAAAATACCCAAATCCCGTCCCCAACCACTAACCTCAACTTCCCCATTTCCCCACATAAAAACAACCCTTTTAATCTTTCTTCTTCTTCCATTGCTTTCTCTTCAAGAACATCAGCAACAGCAACATCCTTAACATCAACAACAACAACAACAACAACTTCGACTTCTGTGTCTCCATCTTCCTTAACCTCGGACAGACGCCATTGGATGGTGCTCATGGAGGCTCCTACACAAGGGCTCGGCTCGAAACCCGAGGTCGTAGATTACTACGTCAAGACCCTCGGAAGAGTTTTGGGCAGGTGGGTATGCTATGCTTCAATTCTTGTCCCCCCATTGAATTTTTGAAGCAGCTCTTTGCTTTTGGGCTTTAATAATTCTGGGTTTCTGTTTTCGGATTTTTACAGTGAGAAGGACGCTCAAATGTGTATATATGATGCTTCTTTGGAGACCCACTTTGGGTTTTGCTGTGACCTTGATGAAGCAGCTTCTCGTGAGCTTGCTCGTATGTCTCTTTTACTTTTCACTGTTTTTTTGTTACCGTCTATTATGATTTTACGATTGCAGAATGAGAAACTGTTATCCCATTTACTCGAATCAGGATGCCCTGGATTCGACATGTCTCTTCGTAGAAGTAACATGAAACTCATAATAGAATTATGGGTTTTATAAAGAATGTATTTATTGCTTAAAATAAACAATATAGTACACCCTCTACTTCTACATCTTACACGCAGGACCGATCCGTCATGAAGGAGTTAAGCTCTTGCCCATATTTTTTAAGTTAATTGCTTCCTTTTGTATTAATTTTTAATGTTTTTATTCAAATGATGAATATATGATTTGGTTTTAGTAAGTGCTATTGGTTGAGTCCACCAAAATTTTAGGAGATAAATTGTTTTAGGAGTTAAAGAGAAGAAAAAAACAAAGATAATGTATTTGGTGCTATCGGAGGTTTAGGTTCCTCTAAAAAATATACTGTTTTGTCAAGTGTTTGCATCGTATTATCTTCTTTTGCAAAAAATGGGAACTTCAGGTTGTCCTCTTTGGCGCTATTGTTAATATCATTTAGATTGAAGTTGATATTTTCTTTTGTAATGCTTGTCTGTTCTAGGTGTACCTGGGGTTTTAACCGTTAGGCCTGATCCAGATTTTCATTCTGTGCAAAAGGATTATGATCTGTCAAATATTCAATCAGGAGATCTGCCTGGTCAAGAAATTGGAACTAATCTTTTGTTTCCTATGGGGAATACTAGACATTGGCTTGTTAGAATGGACAAGCCAGGGATTGGGGTCGTCACAAAGGCGCAGATGGTTGACTATTATGCGCTGATACTAGCTAAGGTTTTGGGGAAGTAAGTCTCGATGGTTTAATGTCGATGTAATTTTCTTCTGTTGATCATTTGTTTCTCTCATCCTCAAAGTTGATTTATAATTTCTGTAGTGAGAAGGATGCACAAATGTGTATATATCATATTTCCTGGCAATCGGACTTTGGATTTTGCTGTGAACTTGACGAGGAGTGTGCACAGGAACTCGCTGGTTAGTGTTCATTTTCTGGTGAACTCTGTTTGTCACTTTGGTGGTAATATTGTTTTTTGCATCTTAAGGAAAAACTCTCCCACATAGTGCAGGTGTTCCTGGTGTTTTGTCTGTTCTGCCAGATAAAAATTTTGAATCAGAGAATAAAGATTACAAAGGTATGATCCTTGTTGACTTCTCTCGTATCAGATATATTTACTCTTGCAAGTCCCCATCCATTTTTTGTTGTTCTTAATTAGTTGCTAGATCAGCTTTTCTCACTTGAGTTCTGCGGTTTTTTAAGTGTTATATATGTTTTTGATATATATATAAACCAAGTACTTCTGGTTGTTCTGGTTCCGTGTTTCTCAAGTATCCTTTTTGTTAAAGAGAGCATGTGATGTATTGATAATAGCAATACCTAGCAAATTCTTGTATTTGTCTTTAGGCTCCATTTTTCATAGATTAAGGTGACTTGTGGACGGCATAGTTAACTTGTTACTCTAGTTTGGTTGTGTATTCTCGTAGCTAAGTAGGTAAGCTCATTGATGCATTTCTTATGACGGTTATTGGTCATTGAACTTTCTAACAATTTTAATCTTTTCCGAGTATCTAAGAGAATCTGATGGCTTGTGGTAGAGAAATTATTTTTGAAATGAAGTTATTAATAGATTCACTCGTTTGAAAATGTCTTTCTTTGCAATAAGTTCGTTTCCCGTACTTTTTTCTCATAGGAGTGAAAGGGACTTGTGCTTATTTCAGTGTTGTGTTATAGTTGAAACCATGTCTCCCCCCTTTTCAGGTAATAATCTTCAAAGTTCTTCTGATCTGTCATCTTCAGAAGCAAATCAAAAGGCCCCTATAAAAACAAAGAAACTGTTTGTGACTGGTATGTTGAACTCCATCGTGTAAGATTCTTGGATCGCATATCGTATGGCACATCTTTCTGGATACCTTTAGAACATTTTCCCGTAAAGTGTGAAAATTAATATTTCCTAGACAGCCAAATAGTGTGGGGGAAAAAATAAAAAAAAAGTCGAAAGAACCTCGAGCAACTCCGCTACCACCTTTCCTACCAAACAAAAAAGCTAACCTAACCAAAGGAAATTACATTTGTTCTGAAATGGGCTGTATAGAATATAATTCCTGGTCTTGTTAAGTATGTAAAAAACCATTAAAAAAAAAATGATTGAAACATGTTATTTTGGTTGTCTTTGTTACTATACAAAAAGTTGAAGAACTTGACCTTTCAGTTCACACAACTTCCTTTCTGCAACTTATTTTTTTAATTGCCCGATGATCTTCATTTCCAAATAGGTCTGTCATTTTATACATCCGAGAAAACCTTGCGTGCAGCATTTGAAGGTTTTGGTGAACTTGTTGAAGGTATTCCTTTTCCACATTTCCTACTATATGGGCTATGAAGTGAGGTGTTTGATTCTTTGATGTTAGGCTGATTAACTGCTTTTCTCAAACAGTTAAAATAATCATGGACAAGATATCTAAACGGTCAAAAGGTTATGCATTTATAGAGTATGCCACCGAGGAGGCAGCTAGCGCAGCGCTCAAAGAAATGAACGGCAAGGCAAGTTTTTTACTTGACATCTTCTTTTCCTCTTTGCTTTATTCTATTGGGTTAACTAAAGAAATCTAACACTCTCGGCAAGAAGTAAAGCTTAGTGAACATTTTTTTTGCTGGTGCCTGCAGATCATCAATGGCTGGATGATAGTTGTCGATGCTGCAAAACCAAAAAATAGCCTGTCAAGACAAGGCGGAGGCCGAACAAGAGAGTCTTGAGAAGGGAGAAGAGAAGTAGAGAGATATTTACACCAACATCAAGGAATTAATCTCTTCAGTGATCCAGCCTCCTTAATTTTGAACGTCAACTCTTAAAAAGAGCTACGTTAGCCTACTCATGTCGAAATTTCGATTGTATACATGTTAATGTTCGTTGAGTAGGTGTTATAGGTTTCCTTCTTGTTTTTACCCCGTCTCTGGTTCTCCATTGTATACCAACTCATTACGTGTTGAATCAATCAGTTTCTACCTGGTTCGACAAAAGGTTGTTGCGCCTTTAATCCCGAACTTCAATTGAATCGTCAAGTTAATCTCTTGAACTTTTAATCGTGACGGAGTACTCAAATTTAACAAAATGCTTCTGCATGCCATCAAATGATGTTAAAATTTGAAATGAAATACTATCAGACGCGTGCCATTACTTTCTCAATCATTTGAAAGTTCAGCCTCTTCCTTCGAATGAACTCACATAACGTGCATGAATGGCTTTTTGGTCTAAGTTAACCAATAATTTTAAGGTAACTTACCAATGTGAAATGTTTGGAGGGAAAATGTGCCAAACGCTCTTGTACTAAAACCCAAACTCTCTCTAGCCATTTTAAGTTAATGTTATCTAATACAATTATTTTTTTATTTCAGTACTTGCAAAACCCAGGAGTCTCTCTCATGCCCATTTAAGATCTAAATGAGCCAAAAAAAAGTCTATAATCCTGCTTGCGTTGATATTTGGATTTACTTTACACTTAACACATATGGGTTCTAGTAAGTAGTAGTATTCATTCATGAAAGCAATCAGCCGTCTTCTCCAAACTCCTTGGTGAATCTCTCTTGTATTTCAAGGTCGGCTTTGCTTACAGTTGGCTTTTGCCTTGAAAGTACCTTCTCGAAATCTGCTCTTTTAATTCGTGGTGGTAAAATCTGCAATTGTTAGTTTCCCACAGAGATAGATTCAGTTAGTTTAAACAACATGAGCTATAACTGCATTTAGAGAAATTTCCACGGACAATGCTGTTGCGGGGTATGAAAAAAACACCTCACCGATAATACAAAGTTTTTAACTGTCAAGTCATATTATAATTAAGAGAACTTAATAGAACTTGACGGAAGTCTGTTGGTTCAAAATTTTGTCTACCAGTATAATTACCCTACCCAAGTATTCTCTAATTCTTAATAAAATTGACTTTCACCTAAAAATCAATCCGTTGGGATGCAAAAACAGACAGAGCGTTACATTCAGTTCCATCCTTCCAGTAACCAAGTTATCATTTAAAGTATACGAGGGTCCATGAAACAAAAATCGTGACGATGTAGTAACAAAAGCAAGCCTCATTGTTTATTGAGTTCATACCTTAGCACCAAGGCCTTGTGCATCAAGTTCCTGCAGTGTAATCTCAACGGCTCCTCGTTTTGTAGGTTTGCAAGGGACCCACATGCCAATAGACCTCTTCCTGAAGAATTTAGCATCTCTGGTTTTACGAACAGGTTCGAATAACACATCTTTCACCTAAAATAAAACCAGAAAGTTCAAACGGGTAAGGGTGATCAATAGCAGTCAATTCTAAGACTATGGTGGCTCCCTAATGAGCTAGAACTTACACAGACAGATATATCCGAACCAGAGAATCCTTCCGTCTTCTGAGCCAAATACTCAAAATCACTTTCTTTTAATTTATGAGGAGTATCCCCCAGATGAACCTACACAATGAGAATAGTAAATCAGTCAAAAGCTGTAAAAATACTACCCAAGTACGCCATGTACTCGGAAGTCCTTGATTGAGCATTGCTGGATTTCCTAGGTTAACATTTTTTACCTTAAACATATGTTGCCTTGCCTTCAAATCTGGGAGAGGGATGTATATTCGCTTATCAAAACGTCGGCGAATAGCCTGCATTCACTTTGCATTAGCCAAGCTCTAACACAAATGAGATATTTTTTTCCCCCTTCCCACAAGCAACACATAAGATTAGTAAGGGTGTTATTATCTCACCTGATCCAGAGCATAAGGAGTATTCGTGGCTGCGAGAACAAGAACTTTCTGATCATCATTCCCGACACCCTGAAAAGTATAACATGCATGACAAGCAATCATGTGAAACTTGGTTGCATAAGGATTTGCACACCTATCAGTTAAAATGAAGACTAAGGGATTACTTCACTTCCCAAAAGCACATAATCCCAATACCTGCATCTGTACAAGAAGTTCCGTTTTGATACGTCGAGATGCTTCACTTTCGTTGCCTTCACCCCGTTGGCCGCACATGGAATCTATCTCATCAATGAAAATAATAGAAGGAGCATTATCACGAGCCATCTGGAAAAGATTTGATACTAGCTTTTCACTCTCCCCCATCCATTTTGAAACAAGGTCTGATGAGGAAACACTGCAGAGACACCACAGAGCTTGTCAATGCACCAAATTGAACTGATGTCTAGAGAACTAATACGAAATAATGTTTTCTGCCCATAGGCCAAATTGAACTGATGTCTAGAGAACTAATACAAAATAATGTTTTCTGCCCATAGGCAATCTGTACTACGTACATCAGAAGTACGACATGCATCCTCAAAGAAATATGTAGGAAAACATGTTACAAAAAGGAAACATAAACACACACACAAAAAGGGGCAATCTGTACTTCGAACATGAGAGAGACATGCATCCTCAAACAAATATGTTGAAGAAACATATTGCACAAAAGGACACATGCACACGCGCGCGTGCGCACACATACACACACAAACATCAGAGGAAAGAAACATAATTTAATACAAAGTTCACACACATGCACCAAAAAGGAGTATCAATGCGGTTAGAAATAATAATGCAAAGTTTATACAGATGCATCAAACAAAGAAACAATGTAAAAAGCATATCACTATAGTGCATTTAAGCTACTAACAACATAAAGTTACAACGAAGAATGTCATATTAAGAACCATAAAGTCAACAATACAGGCCTATGCTGAAATCGATATCAACATTATTAGTGTGCTTTATCACCAATGTTCCCCCCTAACGATTTCAAACCAAAAGTTGATTCCTTGCTGCATTTGTTAAGTGTACATAAACAGGTTCTCCAGACTGAGCTATTAAAAATAATAGCTAAGCGAAAGGAAACCATATGTATAATAACTGGAATTTTACGTGATATCACTGTTCAGTTGCATTATACATGTACAGCAATAATGTATATGGTACCTGAAGAAAGTTGAATCGGCTTCAGTTGCAACAGCCTTTGCCAAAAAAGACTTCCCTGTTCCAGGTGGACCATATAATAGAAACGCTCTCCATGGTCGTCTCTTTCCTAAACAAATAAAGAGCAGATGAATCTACTAAATGCAAAGACGGATTGTGACATACATCCCATCTTTGACAGACAGTTTCAACAAATAAAGTTAGCATATATACTGGCTTGAAAGTAAGAACAACTGGTCGCGCTGTCATTTTTCTGATGAACTTTTAAAAAACATTGGATTGTTCTACTTTTTAAAGTCTACAAGGTTCGCCTTCTGTCTTCTAAAAGTGATGTTTTGTCAAGAAAGCTATCGAATTGTTGTAATACCTGCTGCCATATCCTCATTTTCGTGTCATATGCTTTACGAGCTTGTTTAGCAAGAGGGAAAAGTAGGAGGACGAAGGGTGAGAGGATAAGTAGAAGGATTTCATTACCTATGGTTATTTGGTAGGAGAAAAAGATCAGGAAATAGATTGGGTGAGGGATCCAAAATCTCGATTTCGAACTCTCCCGATGTGAATGGATTAGAGATGGGAATCCATAGCAAACACAATAAGAGAAAGGTCCTCTTTTTTTTTTTTTTTTTTGCCTCTTACCAGAGGCAGCATAATCATGGAGCAGGAAATTGAATCAATGGTAAAAGCGAATCAGATTCAACCAGAGAACTGAAAGCAGAAAAACCAACAAAACTAACCAGTGAAAAATTGCGGGAACTTAACCGGTAATATGACAGCCTCTTGCAATGCCTGTTTGGCATTCTCAAGCCCAGCTACATCACTCCACTTCACATTCGGCTTTTCCCTAATTATCACAGAATCTAGGCCAGCTCTGAGCTTTGCCTGTTCCGGATCCTCCCCACCCTTCCCATCTCCACCCTTTGCCTTTGTCTTCTGCTGCGCAGCGGCTGCTGTATTGCTGTTCGAGTTAGGTCCGCCTCCACCACTATCAAGAATGGCTCTAACCTCCTCTGCCCTCCTCAAGTACTCAACAAATTTCTGAGTGATTGTTTCCTTAATCTTCGGGTTTTTCTCATACTTTAAGTGGGTTTTGAAGTACTCTAGTGCATTCATATACAGCCGAAACGCCTTGCTATAGTTTCCAGCTTCATCCTCCTGAACTGCCTGCTTAACATACTCAGTAGCGTGCTGCATAAAATTGCTATACATATTCGGAAAAACATAACAATCGCATACAAATCAAAATCCCATAAAAGTTTAATCTTTTCTACTAGTTTCGTTTTTCTCTACGCTGAAAATCCAGTACCAAGCTTGTTAAACGAAGTTCACCCAATCCTGCACAAGAAACTTATATTACTAATCATATTTCAATAAACACTGGAAAATGACAAACTTCATGAAAAATAATTTTATAACTTGCTATTAAACTAAAATATAACTTGTTAGGGATAAAAAAAAAAAAAAAAAAGAAACAAAACAGTATTTTCAGTTTTACAGATTCCACAGAATTTTTATACTATATTCATGATAAATTTTTTCATTAAGTATATCATTGCTCAACAATATGTAGCGTCTACCACGCGGAGCTGCCGAGGCTCCAGGATTATACGAGGATTCCAACCTCTCTCTCCTATAACCTTTTTATTCACCCAAAAGAAAAAAAAAAAAAAAATCAGCAAAAAGCTCTTGCTTGAGTTTTGCTGGGGCTACCAAGTACAGGACTAGTATAAACTAGGAGGAGAAGAAAAAGAACAAAACCCAGAACAGAATCGAACAATTTAAAATCAACCAACCACAGATTCTACAGTTTCGAAGTAATACATGTATAAATACAGATATGTTTTCATCTGGGTTTCTCGTATATGATCAAACAAAGACGTTTCCAGATAAGCTTAATCTGGGTTAAGAATTTTCTTAATGGTTCAAAAGGAAAACACCAAAACAACAGAGGAATCGTGAGTTAGGGAATTAAAATATGGAGAAAACAGACCTTGGATTTTGAGATTCCGGCTTGAGATTGATACGAGTGAGAGAGTGACGAGAAAATTGAGAAAGAGAGAGAAGACTTGATTTTGAAGCTTTCTCTCTCTCTCTCTGCTTTTTTGCTTGTGATGTTGGATTTTTTCTCTATTTTTGTGTCCAAAAGAGTCAGCTAACCAACCAATAGCTGCTAGTCGGGTCTCTTTCGTAGCGAGACTCAGAACCCAATTAACGACAACATTTAATTAATTCGTTTAATTGCACGCTTAACCGCCCCAAAACTTTTTTAGTATTTTATTTTTCTTTATGAATTATTTTCATCTAAATCACTCTCGTTTCATCTCTTAAAATTTTAAAACTCTAATTTTGTTTACTAAACCTTGAATTTAACTATTTTAGTAGAATTTCAATTAAAAATAAACGTAACAAAAGTGAGTTAAGTACAACTTATACATGTGATAATTTTCCGTTTCCTTTTAATAGAAATTTTAATAGGATGCACTTAGTAATACTTCAATTATCCTACTTTTCCTTTGGTATTGAACTGAAATTCTCACAAGAGACTTAGCTGTGGTCGAGGAAGTATTGCTTGGGCTAGTATATTAGAATCCGATGGTGATCTTCTCGAGGTTCCCAAAGGAGATGTAGTTCGGAGATCAGTAGCTCAACGGAGGTGTGTGTGGGTTAACCCGATGACCAAGAAAGTACTCCCTCTACAATCGCAACCCTACTTGTCTGGTTTGGTTGGATCTTGTTGGGTGATTAGATATTCTCTATTGGCGCAAGCAATAAAGCCTACCGATTTTCACGTGCCTCGTTCCCAAATGAATAGGTGGTCTCTAGTGCAGGAACAATTACACCATCAACATAGGGTAAAGCCCGACACTAAAACTATACGGACATGAAGCTCAAAACGGACAATGTCATAACAAATGCTGGCTTGGGTCATTACAACTCTAGTCTTTCTCTGTTTCTGCATGTCAACGAAGGAGGGTAGGGATACTGACATCTAAGAGGAAGATCTCGTGGCATTTGGACAGGTAGTGGGCAAGGTTTTTTTTTTTTTCAGAGAATATTAAACGGGCAAGGTATCTACCAGCTTTGAGGGTGGGGAGATCACGCCTGGGGTGGAGGGATAGGGAATCTCGTTGCAAAGGGGGATTTTACGTAGGAGAGTGGTTTGCCAATGTTGCACGATGCTGGAAAGGGCAAGTGGAATCTTACATTGTGGTTGGGGATTGTTCCTATCAATGAAGAAGATAGAATGAAAAAGGAACATGAAGTTTTTCACATTTTTATATATAAAAATTATCCTCGAAAAATGTAAATTAGAATGAACAAACAAAAGGGTAAGGAGGTAAGGACCTGTTTGGGAGCATATATGGCATCTGATTTTCCAATTTTTTTTTTTTTTTTTGTCTTTTTCTTTAACTTAAAACTACTTTTCAGTATTCATAGTTCTAAATATCTAAGTAAACTCAAACTTTGTAAGTCCACAACTTTGTTGTTTAAAGTTTAAATGAGATTTTTTTTAAAAAAAATTGTATAGAATTTCATGAAAAACGAAACAAGATTCATATTTATATATTTTTTTCGAACATATTTTAATATTTTACATTTTTTTAAATTTTAAATATTTTTTTTTAAATGAAACGCACATTTTCAAAACTATCTCTCATTTCAAATTCAAAACTACATCTTCAAAACCTCCTCCCAAATGGGCCCCTAATTTTGTACTTAATATTACATCAACCCTATCTAGTCATGTGACACTTGTATTTTCCGTTTTGAAAACTGATGAGAGCACTAAATTGTTAACGGGTTATAGGTTAGGGGGACCATTGTTACCTTGGGGAGGGTTATATTTTGGGTGAAATTTTTGTAATAATAATGATTGACAACAACTTTCTCTCATGTGAACTAAGGTTTGTATCATTCTTATTTTTCCTTTGGGTTGTCTCTTGACTTGCTACTAAACTCTCGATCCTAGAAGAGATGCTTTCGACTCTACATCGGGCTTTCAACTGTCTGTCTTGGGCACCTTGGAGTTTCAACAACTTTGCAACTAATTTGACGTTTTAATCCCCTCGTCATGACCATATTGGAGTTGGGAAGCATGCGTAGAATGGAGATTGGTGTCAAAGGTGTTGCTGATATGGTGTTCGTTCATGCACAGTGCATGGGGACTCGAAGGTCCGATCCCCATGGTATGGTGAAATGAGTGGAAGGGCACGTGCCATGTTCGGCGTATGGTAGAGAGATGGAGCATGGATCTCTCGAGATAATGAGGTAAAGCTTTTTATACAGCGGTTTCAGTGTTTCACACTATTATTTTTTACCTTTCTGGTCAGATTGGCTAGTTTGTCACCAGAAATGGAATAAGCCACATGTAAGTATATAAGATAAAAAGTTAAGAGTAAATAGTATGATTGCCCATGTCCATTTTCTGATGGACTTTTAAATCGCCGTCAATTCCATATAGGAACCGCCACAATATATGTTTCGAAACCGAACAGTCGGTTTATAAATTTTGAGAAATGGTCTTAACCGAACCGTCAATTATATTGTTTTTCTTTTTTAAATTTACACACATTTATCTATATCTATTATATTATCTATAACTATTATATAAAGGAGAGTTCCTTTCTTTTTACTATTCAAAATTTTGGCTAAACTTTTTTGTACCTTTTCTTTCTTCCTTTCTTTTTTAATTTTTACTTTGTCATTTTTTTTAATTTCATTTTTTTACCATTTCTTACGTAAAAAGTTAAAATTTTTTTTTTTATAAAAATATTTCTTTTTACCATTTCTTACATAAAAAAAATAATTTTTTAATAAAAATTTTACAAACTTTTCTAAATTTTTCTTACCTTTTCTTTGCTTTATTGATTTATCCCATACATACGAAGTGCGTGATATCCTACTAATATAATAGATAAGTTAGAAGGACTTATGTAATGCTTACGTTGTTATCAATAGTTACTGCTATGATCTTTTTATATTTTAGTACTTGTGTTAACTTTATTTTTCATTTTTTTAATTCATAAATCTTTCGCTTAAACAAGTGTCTCTATATTTTCTTGATGAATGTTGAAAGTAAAAAAAAAAAATGTAGAAGTGATAATAATTTATACATGTTCAAGGAAATATGTCATTATTATTGTTATTTGTATTTTGATTTAGACTTTTGAGTCAAAAAGTCTTGAGTTATAGAATTTGTTAATATTTAAGTTTTTATTTTTGAACTTTAAATAATTTATTAAAGTACCATAAAAACAAAATATAAAAACTTTCTAACAGTCTATAGCGCTATTCTCAATTTTAACCCAACACTAGATCCAATAAAAGAGTCCAAAAAACGGTTCAAATCATATCAAACCGTTCTACAACTATCCGGTCTAATCGGATACAAAAAAGGTCCGATCTGTGTTTTTTAAATCGTAAAAACGGTCATGTCTGTCAAACTTAACGGTTTGGTATTGGACCGAACTGGACTTTGCACACCTGTTTGGTAATCTTTTTTCAATTCGGGCCTATAAAAGCCTGTTTTATTTTTCATTTAGAACAAGCGTGGATGACTATAACCTTAGCTCTATATTATGTCCAAATCAAAAGCATATTCAAATTGCACCGACATATTCTCGAATGTTAAATGGCCGTTTTGCTCTTGGTATTGGAATCTTCAAAATTTATTCTCATGTTTCTCTTTATTTATTTTAATTTTATGGACTCATTATTAAAGTTATATTATAACTATAAACCTGTCCTTAAAGTATAAATTACCATTTTATCTTTAATTTTGTAAAAGTGCAAATTTTTGTCCGTAGCCTTACATTCTCTATCTATTACTTGGTTTTAATTTAAATACGACTCTAGTATACCAAGTACAGTCCATCTCAACCTCAGAGCATGTTAGAAATGTCCCCTATTTAATAAAATTCTTGCGTTTTAGTCCCTAGTTCTTGTCTTTCTAGGTTTCCACTTAGTTTAGGTTTCAAATGGGATTTTCGACAATAATTATTGATGGAAACAAAGATATATGTGAGCAAACAGACACCAAAATGCCAATAAATGTTCACTGTATATGACTTGTAAATAACCTAGTGCAGGAAATAAATCCCCAATGCTGGCCTCTACTTTTCCAGTTCCTCCAGGTATAACATTTCATCCCCTTGATACTTATTTTCCTATTGAAAATACTCGGTCCATACATAGACATGAAAATCTCAACAAGGAGGGGAAATTGCATCCATTTGCAACAAAGCGATTGGAATGACGGCAAGCAAACTGACGGGAATAAGCTAAGAATCCATGATGCGCTACGAATCATGATAAAAATGACGGCGCAAAAGGATGTTATCATGGTTGCGATGGAGAATGGAAAGGCCCTACAATCATCTTCGTGGGCAAGGATGTGAGGAAGTCTTCTTCGGCGTAACTTGATGTAAGGATTCCTAAGAAACATACAGTAGGTTAAGAAACATGCAGTCAGATTTGATGAGTATTATTTTGATTAGCTATTTATAATTTGTATTATGTTAAGTTTATGTTATTTTAAGACCAAAGTCACAAGTAAAGGTAAAGTAAAATCTTATAGTATTGCTAAACAAGTAATACTTATAGGGCTCTTTTGGTATGTATGATAGGATAATATTGGATAGTGTAACATTAGAACATTGGATTAGATTGGATAGGAGAAGATATGATTAGATTTTGATTAATCTTATCTTATGTTTGGGATTATAGTCTTGGCCTAGGATTGGATTTAGCATTTTTATTGTTTTTATTTTTATTTTTTTTTTATAATAAAACAGTTTTATTTTAATACCAGCAAAAATAGTTTTAGGTAATGTCAGTTATTTAGATTTCATTATGGATTTATGACAAAGAAGCAATTATTTAATAACTTATTATTAGACTGACAAACATATGGGAAGAAGAAAAGAAAAAGGAAAAAAAATTCATTTTTTCTTCTTTCACGACCTCTGCAACTCTCGATGCCGCAACAGACAAGTTTTTTCACCATCTACGGCAAATCTCTCCGGTGAACCGCTTCACAAACCAGCCATGCCACCAGCCATGGTCGAACCTGACATTTCTAACTCTACCCTAATCAAACACACCTCCAAGTACTCCACTTTGTCGGCGAGCACTAGCCGGAGACAAGCTTGGTGCCATCTAACTCTGGCGACAATTTGGAGAAGGTGACGAATATACTTGCTGAGACTGATTCAGTTACATTAAATGTCTGAAACAGATTAGTAAAAAGACAGAGTTGCATTTACAAAAAATTAACAACTAAAAAAATCACAAATTAAAGAATCCTAGTTTGAAAACATTAAGTCAACTATTCATCCAAATATAGCTAAACAATATAATCTGTACATAAAATAAAATCACACATATAATGCACAAAATAATAGATTTACCACAACCTCTGCGAGAGGTAGTTAACGGTTCAAAAAAGAGCTCTGCTAGTAGTTACTCTGCGAGAGGCTCTATCACAACATCTCCCTATTTTCAAATAATAGATTTATTATTTATAAAGAAAAAACCAATAAATAAATTTATTTACTAATAATATATTTATTATTAAAGGGGAAAACTGTAATAGAAGCTCTCTCAGAGTAACTATCGGTAGAGCTTCTTTTTGAACCGTTAAGATTTAATTGAAAGGTTAAGATATTGGTATATCATAATTACCATACACCTTACCTTATCTTACCCCTTTTCAGCCCAAGTTTTTGCTGTCGCTGGCAACTTTCCCGCTGTTGCCCGCGACCTGCACCCCTTTCGCGGGTGACCCCCGGATGCCCGCGACCCTAACCCCGACCCCCCTACCCCAAGCCCCTCACACCTGACCATCCCCCACCCACCCCCCAGGCCCCCCACCCCCAGCACACCCCCCGGCTTCCCTGGTCACCCCCCACCCTCGGTGCCCTTTCCACCCCAGGCGCCCGGCCCTCCCCCCACCCCATGGGTCCCTCTAGCCCCCAGCCCTCCCCCCACCCCAAGGGTCCCCTTGGCCCCCGGCCCCCCCCCAACTCCCGACGTCGAGGACCCCCTCATGCCCTCTCTATCTTCTCTCGTCGGCGCCCTTACCCACCCTACCCCACCGATGCAACCCCCCACCCCACGCCCGCTCTCTCTCTTCTCTCACCCCACCCCCTTTCTCTTTCTCTCTTCTTTTGTCGAGGGGAGGTCGGTTACGTCGGAGGGCCAGAGGGGTCGGGGATGGGGGGACCTGGGGTGGGGGGGCCGGGGATTGGGGGTCTGGGAGTAGGTGGGGTGCTGGTAGGGTGAATGGCCTGGGGTGGGAGAAGGCCAGGGGGCCTGGGGTGGGGGATGCCAGGGGGGGGGGGGGGGTTGATCTGGGATGTGCTAGGGGGGAGGGGGGGTTGTTGGGGATGGGACCAGGGGTGGGTTGTGGGTCGGTTGGGGTGAGGGGCCTGGGGTGCGGGGGGCCGGGGGTGGGGTCGTTTGTGACGGAGGCGCAGGTCGTTGGCGACGGCGGAAAGGTCGCCGGTGACGGAGAAGACTTGGGATGGGAAGGGACAAGATGAGGTAAGGTATATGGTAATTATGATGCAACAATAACATCTTAACTGTTCGATTAAATCTTAACAGTTCAAAAATGAGCTCTATCGGTAGTTATTCTATAAGAGACTCTACCACAAACTTTCCTATTAGTAAATATTTGTATTTGTTTATTTACTAGCATTATAACTAAGATATTTATTAGGTAATACAATTACTTACACTAATAAATGTACGTAATATTTGTCTTACTAGGAAATAAAATTTTGATTTTTAAATAAATTAGTAAATCTACTAGTAAATATATAAATTTACTAATAAATAACAGTAAATACGTTAGCCATAATAATGGTAAATATAAGCATTTACTAATGAATATAAATATTTACACTAATAATAAAGGTATATTTATTTGAATTTTATTTGGTAAGTAAATTCGGTAACCATATTAATGGTAAATATAAATATTTGCTAATAAATATAAATATTAACATTAATAATGACCGCATAACACTAATAATGACCGTGTTTTTATTTGGATTTAATTTGGTAAAATTGGTAATATTTAAAATTAAAAGTAAATTTTTTTAGTAAACGTATATATTTAATTTGGTAAAATTGGTAATATTTAAAATTAAAAGTAAATTTTTTTAGTAAACGTATATATTTGCTAATTAGGAATTTCTTTATTAGTAAAGAAAATAATATATATTATTTTACATACCATTATTAAATAAATTTATTTACATGGTAATATTTGGATTTACAAGAAAATAAAAAGGTTGATATTTGTTTGGTAATTTTGGAGTTGAAAGGTATTTATTATAATTTTAAAAACTACTCCAGACTTTACAGAAATCCTAAATCTAGCTCACATCATCATATCTGGTTTTTTTTATATCTAAAGCCACCATTGCCATCACCTCCAGTGGAATAGTCGTCGGAGAAGAAGACAGAGCATGAAGGATCATCGGCGAGGATCTTCTGTCGAGACACTTGTTTCACATTGAGATCTCAGCGAGGCGAGTAGGAAATTGCTAGATCATGACGGAAAGGAAGGACCGTCACCGGATAAGACATGTCACCGCAGCCAAAGTAAGGAGAACCGAGAGGAAGAAGCCGAAGAAGATCCTTAACAGATTGAGTTGACGATTGCAAGCTTTCGACGGTGGTCGCAAAGTTTCCAGCGAAGATCGCGAAGCTCCAGTTGAGATCGCAAAGCTTTTGGTTGAGATCGTGAAGCTTCTATGTCAGAGTAGAGCCATCGTTGGACAACGACAACGAAGAAACGATGCCGGCGACTACGACGGCGGATTCTGATAGCAACAATGGTCGATTGTTAGCGACGACTCTGCAGGGGTAGAGTGAGAATAGGAGGTTGATGATTTGGAGGTCGAGGGTATTTTTGAGTTTTTATCTTTTTTATTTAACCTAATTATGTTATTTAATTATAATATTTTGATTTCTGTTATTATTTTAAAAAATAATAGTCTAATATATTATTTTGATCTTTCTTCCCATACCACAAAAAGTGAAAACATCACAAAAATAAAATACAAAAAACGTTCTTACAGTCTACAATGCTACTCTCAATTTTAACCCAACATTAGATCCAATAAAAGAGTCAAAACCGAAGTACAAATCATATCAAACTGTTCCAAAACGGTCCGGTCCAATCATATACAAAAAATGGTCCGGTTTGTGTTTTTCAAACCGTAAAAACAGTCATGTATGTCATGTTCAACGGTTTGGTATTGGCCAGAACCGGACTTTGCACAGCTGGTTAGTAATCTTTTAGAAATTTGGGCCCGTAAAAGCTTGTTTTGTTTTTTGTTTAGGACAAGCCTGGATGGCTATAACCTAAGCTCTTTATTATGTCCAAAGCAAGAGCATATTCAAACTGCACTGATTTATCTCGATGTTAAATTACTGTTTTGCTCTGGGGTATTGGAATCTTCAAATTTTATCTTATGTTTCTCTTTTTTCTTTTTAATTTAATTTTATGGACTCATTATTAAAGTTATATTACAACTATAAACCTGTCCTTAAAGTATAAATTATCATTTTATCCTTAATTTAGTAAAAGTGCAATTTTGTCCGTAGTCTTACATTCTCTATCTATTACTTGGTTGCAATTTAAATACGACTCTAGTATACCTACTACAATCCATTTCAACCTCAGAGCACGTTAGAAAAGTATTTAGAGTTTGACCCCTATTTTATAAAATTCTTGCGTTTTAGTCCCTAGTTCTTGTCTTTCTAGGTTTCCACTTAGTTTAGGTTTCAAACGGGATTTTCGACATTACTTACTGATGGAAGCAAAGATAGATGTGAGCAAACAGACACCAAAATGGCAATAAATGTTCACTATATATGACATGTAAATAAGCTAGTGACTTGATACCAGGCATATATGACAATAAATGTTTACTATATATGGCAATAAATGTTCACTATATATGACTTGTAAATAAGCTAGTGCAGAAAATAAATCCCCTATGCTGGCCTCTGCTTTTCCAGTTCTTCCAGGTATAACATTTCATCCACTAAACTTTTCAGCTTGATACCTATTTTCCTATTGAAAATACTCGGTCCATACGTAGACATGAAAATCTCAACGAGGAGGGGAAATTGCATCCATGCAAACAAGGCGATTGGAATGACAGCAAGCAAAACGACGGGAATAAGAATCCATGATGCGCTACGAAACATGATAAAAATGACGGCGCAAAAGGATATTATCATGGTTGCAATGGAGAAGAAAAGGGTGGAAAGGCCAACAATCATCTTTGTGGGCAAGGATGTGAGGAAGTCTTCTTCGGAGTAACGTGACGTAAGGATTCCTAAGAATGTCAGCACTGAAGTTGTGGAAGAAAATAGTGATATGGCGTCTGAGACTATGAAAACCTTAAACAACTTCTTGTTTACGAATATGGGGTAGCCTGTGTCCTGGTTGTTTCCTCCCGGAACTTGGAATGCCACGGCAAACATAATGGTCACAATGAGAGCACCCACAACTGTACAAGAAGTTGCTGTTCCTTTCATCCATTTTTCTCCGGCGATCACCAAATCCTTATGGTTCATGGTAAAGTAATCCCGTGGTGTCATGTCTTCAGAGTTTTCTGATGTCAATGCCGAAGATGGTACAACTTTTTCAACCTCCTACATGGATATGTCAGCAACAGCAAACAAACACCGTGAGGTTAATTTCAAAGAATAAGTAACATCGAAAAAAAATAAAAAAAAAGGAGAAAACTTTTTTCAGTAAATCGTTAAACAATAATGTTATCTCTATTTGTAAAATTCTTGTTCTCTTAACATGATGTTATATGTTCTTGTCTATTTTTCACTGAAAAAAGTAACAAAAAATATGCGATAAACAACCTTAAACCATTGTAGTTCTCTTTGCATTTGTAGAGTGGCTCCGGAGATACGATTAAGTACTCTGGGTGGTGCTAACATCCCTGCTATATGTAGTAAGTTGTTCTTAAACTTATCTTCCATGACACTAGTGGATAGTTTTATCTCATCGCCTTCCAAATATATGAGGCTAAAAATTTCTGCTTGGCGAGACTGAATTGCACGCCTAAAAATGTTTCTTGATTTGTCATCAAAACCCTGCTGAAGTTCTATCTTAACACCTGATAATTTTATTATGAAATCGAAATTGCCACGATCGACTGCCTCAAAGAGTGCATCGTACACCAAACTATCTTTCATTTTATTAACATCCGCAGTTTCAATCGCTTTGTGCATACGAAATAAGAGTTCCGTGGCACGGACATGCACCAATTTCATTTCTTGTAGATGCTGGATTCCTAGAGCCAACAAGAAAAACAATCCCACAAAGAAGGGGAAAAAAAAAAAAAAAAAACCCAATGTTGAAAACATTTTGTAGAGCAGATTGGAAAAAATTAGAGCTCATAAAGGAAAAATTAATTCGACAAAATGTAGATTTTTTTCATGTTAGTTAGTGGCATATACCTAAAATTTTTGGGACTAATGAAGCTAGTGCACGCAGGAAACCCATCAATACTGCAAGTAAGTTGAAAAATGTGTGAACAACTGAAAATTATATGAAATAGTTTCTTAATTTATTTTTGAAAATGAATAAGTACGTATACACACGTATTTCTACCTGAGCATAGATGTTCTTTCCAGTAGCTTGGCCATCGTTTTGGTTCGGGATATTTATGTAAATATCATCACCCTGAGGAGCTGGTTGTATGTGTATGCCTTGATTAAAGAAAGATATTCATTTAGTTCAACATTGATCACTTATATATATATATATATATTTATATATGGATGACACGATTTTGTCTGGTTGGTATGCCAATGTATGTCCACCTTCTATTAATATTAGTGTTCAGTATTGGTGATGCTCCTAAGTACTTTTTTCCAATTTTTGTGTACCAACTTACAGGCAATGAGTTATCATCTTTTTTCTTTTACTGGTAGCTAAAATAAAAGTTAGAAAAAAAAAAAAAAATTTAAGCAACAACAAAAAGAGAACTAACTGTTGTATATCCACCGTTGCCAAAATCTGAGCTCATGTCCACTACAGAACAGCGAAGGTGCACATGCTACAGCATAGACTGGAGATCTTCCATAGATGTCTTTAGCAAAGGTCAAGTCTGGGTGTCGCCGGAGCAAATCTATGGCGATATCTATTGCATTTGCAGCATGGAAAAAAGAGGAAAAAGATTTAACAAATTCAGTACCATGAACTAAAATATAAATAATTTGTTATATATTCTTAAAGCAATTATTTATTTGATAATTATGTAAATCAAATTCTTCAAAGCTAGAACTTGTGTAGATGCAAATCTTACCCAAATTTCTCACTTCTATAGATTTTGTAATGAGTGTAGCACCGTGTTTGCCATCATGATCTGTTGACAGAACACTCAACGGCGTGACAGAATAGAGATAGCGAGCCATGTGATTTCGGCCAAAGCCAAGAGCCACTACAACTGGTATCCATTCAAGATCATTTGGAATGCCAACCAGATCACCTCGCCTTTGAACTATGCATTCTGCAAAGCGAATTATTCCCAATGCAGAAGCAACCGCAAGAGACGTAGCACCTCTAAAATTCTTCATTTCCAAGGCCTCCGTCGGTCCTGTTTGCAACATTTCCACCAGCATATCCTCCACATTATGCATTGCTTTTGTCATGAGCAAAAAATGATGGAGAACTGGTATGTTTCCGAACGGGAGCGTTGCTTTCAATAAATTTGGGTTATCAGTGTACAATTCCTTGATAGTTTTCCATTCATTTTTCTTCAAGGCCTCAAAGAAAGGCTCGAACTGTTTGTCATGGCCGTTATTGGCATTCTTCTCTTGATCGCCTCCTGACATCATTTCAATATCAAAGTTAAATATTAATGAGCTATGAGAATGTTATATCAATGCTTTTTTCTAAAAGCTAAAAGATCAAAACTAGATGATATCCGACGTATATGCTGCAGAATGAGATCCCGCATTTATTTGAATTAGAAGACCACAATAATAACATATATTGTTGGTCTAGTATGCTTTTTTAGTGTGTGATGCTCAACGCTACTGCGCCCTTTAACATTTTTCTACTCTCTATAACTTACACTCCCTGTCCTTCGACTTTATTGATCAATTCTCTCTCTTGTTTTGCCAAACATACCTTATTTTTGCCCTGTATGTTTTTACTCAGATAGAAAGAAAAATGATGCACTAAAGAAAAAAAAGAGAGTTTTTGTGATGTATCATGAAACTAAATGTGACTTGTTAGTGAAAAAAAAATACTAGGACAAAACATTAATCACTCTTGTTTTTCATGTAACTATAGAATTCGACAGTTGTACAATCATGATATAAATTTTCATAAAAATAAAATAGTTTGTTTTCTACTATATATATTTATATATATATATATATGGAAGAGTTTTCAGTTGTTAGTTTTTTTGTTACCAGTTGTGGTTACAGACAAAAATATAAAAACAAGTGCATGTCTTAATTATATTTGATGATGTGGCATTCTATATGACTTGTTATAGCAGGTAAAACATCTTGTTAAGTTTAAATATTAATCAACTTTTTTTTGAAGATTGATAGAAGTACCTGTGCGGTATAAGGACTTCACAATTACCGGTAATTGTGGTTTGAACTTGGCTTCCAAAATATCCCAAGCGGTTCTGGCGGAACGAATCCCCCTAATCACAGAAAGAGTGTCTGGCCCACATGAAATCTTAATAGCATGAAGAGCAGCAGCATTCTTCTTCCTCCAAGTTTCATCACGATCACGATCATGATCGTCTGGATTTGAAGGTTTGACAACATCCCAGAAACCGTTAGCCTCCAAGTAGGACTGAACTATTTCACTCCAATCCACGTAGTTGTGCTTGTTGAGAACTTCAAGGACAATGGCATTCGGCATAACAGATTTCGCCATATTTGTATTCCTAACAAATCCAGATCAAGTATTCTAAGGCAAGGCTTGTACAAGGTGAAACAGAACAAGAAGAAGCAAGCAGCGAACATGGAAAAGAAATCAAATTAAAGAAGAAAACGTGTTTAAAAAATAGCCAATGTACGTAATTGTAAGACTAGTTTTTTTTTTTTTTTTAATTTTATTTTATGAACATCCCAATTAGGTTCGTACCTCACCCAAGACCTTTCTGTATTAAGTCCACCACTCTAATTTATTTAAACAAAGAAAATTAAAATCAAACAAGAATCCAACAAGCTTAGACTAACAAAACTGTGAGCAAAGAACCAATAAAGAAACTACCAAGTAACAAACAGTAACACAAGCAGAGGCAGATGCCAATAACCACAGAAAGACTAATATGCTTATTTAAGCACACAAAAGTCTTATATATAATTGTATCAAGAATATACACTACAAAAAATTAATATATATATATATATAGACACATATAACTGGCCACAATAATCCAAAAAAAAAAAAAAAAAGAGGTATAATTTCATAAATTCGTCACTCACAGTGAGATGGAAATGGAGGTATACGTGCAAAGTTGCAGCTATGAATTAGTGGTCAATCGGAAGTCCTGAAGATGAGATATTTATAGAGGTTTGAAGTGACCAATTAGTGACTTTAATTTGACTTTAATATTTCCTGGCATTAGAGACCTATTTGCTAAATTTATAAAAAATAAAAAAATAAAAATAAAAAAAGGACTGGCGAAGACTTGGAAAGCTTAATTCTAGTTCACATGATAACAACTACAGAACTGAATTTTTCCAGGACTATGAAAACAGAACAAATTGCTCAGCTACCATTAGTAAATAATAATTGTAATGAACAACCACTTTCTATTAAAATATATGTAGAGAAACAGACCAACGTCCCAAACTATTGACCAATATAGGAATAGAGCAGGTAAAGCGTAATTAAAGAAAGACTTTGATCCTTAAAAAAAAAAGGGTTAATAAATAAATAAAGACTTTGAAATGTGAAAAAAAAAAAAAAAAAAGACTCTGAGGGAAAGGTACTAGCGATCACATGGGCACGTATAAATAATTTGGGTCTCATAACTTGTGAACAAATTGCCCAACTACCATCCTTAGCCATAAATAAATAATAATAGTATTGTGGGTGTGCATTTTGGACTGTCTAAAATACGACGTCGCGTTAACAGGTTTTTTAGTGGGCAAACAAAAGGACGACGTTCGTAGAAGCAAAATTGAAACAGTCCAAGGGTTAGAGCAAATTAAAACCAAGATTGTGCCACGTCATAAGGCAGCACTGAAGAATGAAGGAAGAGGGAGTTGGGACACGGTTGAGGACATATGAATAAGAAGTTAAGACGGGAAGAATCACAATAGAATTTCCCGTAAAGTGAGCCTATAAATAGGGGAGGAGATAGAAAATTTGCACAAAGAGACTTGAGAATTATAGAGAGATTAGAATTGATATCTAGACTGAAGAATCTAAATAAGCTTTATATCTTGTTTTTTGTCGTTCGACCAGATTTTGACACAAACAATAATGAACAAAAATTCAAATACTACCTGTTTCTTCCCTTAAAAAACAAAAAGTAAATATATATTGTTGAGTCGTCCGCCCTATGTTTGTGGGCTGGACAATAATGGGCTAAAAGTCCAATAGCTTTTGATTAAAAAAAAAAAAAAAAGGAATTAATAGCTTGTTGAGCAAGCCTTGTGTGAGCGACAGAAAAGGTAAATAGGGGGGGCGGCCGTGTGTATGTGTGCGAAAAAAGGAAACAGAGAGCGTGAGGAGCAAGCAGAGAGAGAGAGAAAAGGTAGAGTTTTTGGATTTGTGCAAGACGATTGAGCAGTGAAATGGTGTCTATTGGTGCTCAAATTTAACATGGTGAATCCTTGTGACGAGCTCTTCTCATCTATGGTTCCGATTTTTGAATTGGTGTCTTTAAGGTGCTTTTCCCAAATGCTCACTTGAGAACTAAAACTGATTTCTTTTTATGCTATATTTTGCAATTCATCTTGTCGATGATGAACCTTATTGTTTAGCCAAGATTGTATTTTATCTTGATGATTGTGAGCCTCTAGTTATATCTAGAGAGAATTTTGTAATCCCATTATTGTTGATATAGTGAAAGTTGATATCAGACTACGGTTCCGTGGTTTTTCCCTCCGCATTGGAAGGTTTTCCACATAAAAATTGGTGTCTCTTATGTGGTTGATTATTTTGATTTTTGATTACTTTGGTTGTTTTGTTGGTTTTGTTGAAACTTACTTTTGGAGAACCCATTTTATCACACAAAGAGGAAAAAGTTTAATTGGTGGTTTTTTCTTAAGATATATAAATATATAAATGTACAATATCAGTTGCTATTAAATATGTGAAGAAACAGTCATACAGATCAACATCCCACACTATAGACCAATGTAGAAATATATTATTTTATTTCGAGGTAGGTAACAAGGAGCAGAAAAGAGTTAGCATTAAGAAAGACTTTGATAATTCACCGAAAGACTTTGATAGCTAAAAACAAAAAAAAAGAAGTAAATAAATAAAAAAAGACTTTGAAATGACCAAGGAAAACAAAATTGAGGGAAACTTGTACAATCTGGCAATGGGCATAAAATAATGTGAATAATTTAGGTCTACAATCTGGCAATGGGCATAAAATAATGTGAATAATTTAGGTCACAAGACTTAGGACAATCTACTTGACTGTGATTCACTGTCACACTACAAATTTTAGCAGACGCCAATGAAATAAACAAATTGTAATGCAGTTGGTGATGACCCGGTCTTTCGGGTTTATAAATTAACATCGGTCAACTTTACTATTTTACGATAATACCTCCTTGACTAAACTTAATTACAATGCATCCCTTTACTATTAAATTCTTAAAAAATATCCGGTGCCCTTTTTCAAAATAAATAAAAAGTCTACAACAAGCAAAAAAAAAAAAAAAAAAAGGACGTCAATACTTTAAAAAAGAAGAAGAAGTTATTGCAGGGATTGTGAAGTCTTAGAAATTCATAAACTTGATTTCATGAATTATTATCATGAATTTTCTTAATAATATACTTCTACTGAATTATTTTGATGAATATCAAGTTTTAAGATCATGAATTATTTTATATGTATCATTAGTATGATGATGCTGATAGTCTAACAATATTGAGTTTCTCTATTTAAATGAAAAATTATATATACTTAGAAAATGATTCCAATGACATATAAATTTACACGAAAATTTTACTATGTCGTATTAGAGGAATAAATGTTAATTTTTGGAAAGGAACCCCAATTATTTGTAGGTCAATTTGATGACCTTAGTAATTATTTTGGTCATATCAATATTTAAGTATTGAGAATATGATTGGGAAAATTAATGTGTCATATAGATATGAGATGAATGGTTAGATTGATTAGGAGTAAATCTAAAGGTGGAGGATTGATCAAGAATTAGGATTAGATCAGAAATCAATGATGTAGATTTCATGTGAAAGGATACTAGGCAAATCAAGGGCCAAGTTTTGGATACTAAGTGACCAATGAGAGGTTAGGTTAAGGATTGGTATGGTGAATGATTAAATAGGTGAGATCAAAGATGATAACCCTTGATCAATGGATTGAAAATGGGAAGAAAGAAAAACAAAAATAAAAATGGGAGAGTAAGAAGGAAAATCGGATATTGCTTGTCAAAAGGTAAGAAGAAATTTAAATTAAGGTGAAAGTGGTGTGTTGTGCATGCATACAAATACAAGTAAGAATTAGAATGGTTAATTTAGGCAAAAATGAAAAGACACAAGTACTTAAAAATGACCTAGAGGTACAAGTTGAAGGGGACTATTTGTCTTCAGTTTGTACAACAAAAATACCACATCAAAAACCCCTTCAAAGTGGTGCTATTTTAAGCTTGAAATCAGAAAATATTTTCCACTTTTACCCCTTAAAATATAGCCCCATTTAAGACACATATTGGCTGAAAATAAACACTAACATCCAATTTCATTCTCACACTAGTTAAGCTAAAAAACCTAGCTTCTCTAGCCACCACCAACCTCAAAAACCACCAACACTATTCTCCATCTCCAACACCCCTCTAGTACTCTCCTCCCTCCATTACCAAGTTTGAAGAAGTGCAAAGCGGAGTTAGAGGATATGTTACTAGAGGAAACCTAGTGGTTTTTTTTTGTATTTTGGTCATTTTTGGAGAACTAAAGTATGTTTTATAGTTCGAATCCTAATGTTAGACTCCTTCTTACCTAGAAAAAGGTTTTGAGAAGAACTTTGGACGTCCGAGGCCTTAGAGGATCCATGGAGCATCTCGGTAAGATCTACGAACTTTGTTAGAGCTTGTGGTAGTTGTGATAATATGACATGCATTAGAAACTTTGGTATGAAAAAATAAAATATATGATAAGAGTTTAGAGAGGATAAACTTCATTTTAGCCTTCAGAATCACTTGGTTTGCTTATGTATGTCTAAAGTTATGTGCATTTGAAGTTGTGACACAAAACTAAAAGGAAAAATAACCCCTGGGGTACAGTCTAGCCACGAGTTTTATGAAATCCGAATCCCGTAATCTCAAAATTTTGGATTATAATTATAGATCTAAATACTAGATTCTTTAAGCTTTCCAATAAGGTATATTATGCCTCAAACGGATAAATATATAATTTTTGGTGAATTTTACAATTTAAGACTACGAACTGAGAGGTTTTGTTGGAACCCCGTACTAGTCACAGGTTGTGTATATTTTGGGTTAGTAAACCATAATATTTTGTAAAACTATTTTTTCTGCGTAAACTAGATATTATAAGCTTTTCAATAACATATCTTTTGCCTTATTTGAACTTGTAAGTGAATTGTTATGATTTTTCTAATTTTAACTGCAAATCTAGGTATATGGTATATACGTAAGACCAATAGTAAAAAAAACCTTGTTATATGACATATAAAGCTCTGAAACTTAAGAAAATAACTTTATATTTGTAAAGTAGACATCTTAAGCTTTGAAATAAGTGATCATAAGCTTAAAATGGATAAGTATATAATTTTTAATAAATCACATAATAATTGATTGAAATCTGATAAACTGATATTTTACTATAGGATTCTAAGAAAAACGTCCATACTAAGGTTTGAAACCCTTGAGAATTTGGAAAATAAATTATGAGCACAGAAAATAGATACTTCAGGTTTTCCATCATCAAGTATCTAAAATGGTGACCTAAGGGTAAGTTATACAACAAAATGATTAAACATTAAAAATGTGATCTAAGGGTAAGTCATAACATATGGACATATAGATTGATGAAATGAGTTGGTATTAAGTATATGATCAAATAAATGTGAAAAACACTAACTTTATAAATTTGAATCACAAGTTTTAGATGGGTCAAGATAAAGTAAACTAAATGATTACTAGACGTACATCATGGGACTACCATAGCCCAACTTAATGACCATAGCTAATGAGATTGGGCCTTACAAGCCTAATATTAAATGGAAGACAACCCACTTAGGGGTAGACATTTAGGTGACTCCTTGTCACCAAGGTGATGAAGATTAATTAATTAATTAAGAAATAGATTAATAAACTAAAAAAATATTTATGTTAAAAAGGTTAATTAATAATTAATTTAATTAATTAATTAATTAACTATTAATTAATTAATTAATTGTGTAAATAAGAGTATTGTGTTGAGTAACTACATAATTAAAATACATGATTTATTAGAGATTAATTAAACATTAATTATTGATAAAATTATTAATATAACTATAGATGATTAATTAGAAATTAATTAGACATTAATTATTAGTATAATCTAATTATTAATTATTAATATAAGAAATGAATAATTGATAATTATTATATGAAAAAAAAATATTTAACTAACATAATTAACTATTAATCTGTCAATTAAAATTATATAATTTATTTATAACTATTAAGAACTAATTATTAATTAATTGATTGATTAATTAAGTAATTAAATTAAATTAAATTAGTAGAAATTGTTTAACACTTAATAATTAATCTGAATTAATTTCTAAGTTTAATTATGAAGCAAGTAAATTAAGCTTATATTAATTTATAAGGAAATAATAATAATAATAATAAATATATAACCATGATGACAATTCACCAAACTTACATAGTAGGAGGTATTACTTCAGAAGTTTAAGTACGTAAGATAGGTAAGTACAAACCTTACTTACAACATGGAACAAAATATTTTCTTTGTTGATGTTCTATGTTTACTATGGTTTGCCTTGATGATGTGATGAATATATGCGTTATATGTATTGCTTTAATTAAACATTTGAAGTGCATAATTTCTCTTGTACTAATATGATCAACATGTCTCATAGATATTTATGTCATAATGATAGTTGCATAGTGACATCTAAATTTATATATTGTCATAATTAATAAGAATGAAGCTAACAAAAATTAGGATTAAGTGTCATACCTGTAATACCTAGTTCTTTCGACATTTCGATTTCTTGCATAGAAATTCAAACTGTACCATGAAGGTATTCATGAGGAAGCCCGATTAGGGTTTTTGTTTAATTTTATGAGTTCTTATGATCTTATAAGACTCAAAAATAATTGCTTAGATTAGCATATGACCTTTTGAGTAAAAAGGGGATGAAAATTCTATGATTTTATGTTGATCAAAGTTTGACCAAGAAAAGTCAAAGTTGATCAAGAAAGTCAAAGTTTGACTAAAATGGTCAAAGTAATGACTGTGCAGTTATGTGATGAAGCAGTATGGAAAAATACTGCGAAAATCGTAATTACGTACAAAATAGTATGAATAAGACTTAAAACCACTATAGAAAAATCAAGCACATTAAGTGGAAATAAAAGGCAAAAGGACTTTAAGAAATAAGAAAAATTTTATACAGTCTATTTTTACACAGATAAATTTTGGACTGCAGTATAGTATAATAGTACTGTGTATTAGTGAGCACAGTATTAGAAATATCTGTGTTAGTATAAAAGTGGACTGTATATTGAAGAAAAAGCCAAACAAGGCCTTAGGATGATGACATCATCCTACCACCAAATTATGACATCATTTTGGATTAAAGAAAATTGGAAAGTATTATTTGCTTGTTCTCCAAGGGGTTGGCCGGCCACCTATGCACTCCTTTTGTGCAAATTCTTGCTTCTTCAAGGACTTTTTAGCAAATTGAAAAGTTCTCCCTCACCTATAAATAGGTGAGCCTTTTATTCAAAAAAATTGGAAAACTTAGCCAAACCTTGCCCAAAATTTTCTGCATCTTTTCCTCTCCAAAACCGAAAGCAAAGGAAAGAAAGAACAAGAGAAAAACTAAAGAAAAACCCTAGGGGAGGATCGGTTTTAACTAGAACAACAAGCAAGGTTGAAAAAAAATTTTGTACCCATTTTCTTGGAGTGGCCGGTTGTGGAGAAAGCAAGGAGGGAAAGATTTTGATCCAATTTAGCATTGTGTGTGTCAAGGTAACTCTCCCAAAACCCTAAACTCTTCAATTAAGTTTCAATTTGAAATTTATTTGTATTTCAAGTTGAAAATTGTAAGAGCATAAGCTCAATTTAATTTTGGTCAAGATTAGGATTTAGGGTTATGTGCTTGATTTAGGATAAGGGTGGTTTGGATTATAATGTGCATGCTTACCTTAATTTTTGTGATTTGCATGCTAAATGTTTGATATGTTGTATGTCCCCAAGCATGATGATGAATATGGTATGTTAGGTTGCTAGAATGAACTAGAATGTTTGATGTGGATTATGCAACCTAAAACCATGCAAACTTTGGTTGATCCAAAGTCAATTAGGGTTTGCATGGAGTTGATGGAAAATGAGTTTTAAGAAAACCTTACGTTAGAAATCGCTGCATGTCTGTTTTCTAGGCTCCCGCGTGGTCGGTTGAGGTAGTGTGCACGTATTAGACCGAAAATGGATTTTAAACCCAAAACTGTCATTCTCGGGTAGAATCTGCCCAGTTTCGGGAAAATCAAATTTTGAGGCCTTTAGAGGCCGAATTTGGAAAAACTCAAAACACGAAAGTTGTAGAGAAGGGTTTTTCCTAGGGAGGAACGCGGACGGTTTTGTAAAATAAGGCTCCAACGGCCTTGATTTTTACGAAAATCCGAGCCTGCCGTGCCCAGGATTTATGCACGGCCAGGCGGGTTCAACAGGGAATATGAACACGTTAACGTCCGAACTGGGTTTTCCTCAAAACACGAAAGTTATAGGGTTTTTCGAAAGCTAAAACTTTCGTGAAGCAAACTTTTTCAAATTCGGTTTGGATTTTTAAATCAAATTGGATTTTAAAAACTGTACAGGAAATAGGAAATTCCTGTACAGGATTTCTGGAAAACAGTGCAGGAAAAGGACATCTTTGCACAAACACAGATAAATTGACAATGTGAAATTGTTCCAAAGGCAATTTCTAACAGTCAATAATTTTGATAAATCCTATTTTTAATTTACAAACTTTCAGAGTTCTACAAAGGATTTTTATATACAAAATATAAGATTTTTCCAAAAGAAATGGATTTTTAAACCAAAGTTAAGTTTTAATCCGATTAGGGTATGTTTAAACCCTAGGGTTACTTAATGTAACCAAGTAGGATAACATGAGATTAAGTAAGGGACATATAACAAAGGTTATATATGAATGTTGGTTATATCCCCAACATTTCTAATCCTTACTTTTATATGATAACAGAAGGTAGAAAGCTGTAAGTGCCCTGACGGGATCAAGCTTGATAGCGGACACAGCAATTAAGGTAAGAACAACTCCGCCTACAGCATAGGCTTTATTGTGAATACTTACCCAAGTATGTCTGATATTATGATGTACGCTATAGATTGGAAAATGTTATTTGCTAGGATATATGCTATGAGGTATGCTATGCTATGTACTATGATATGCTATGAGGTATGCTATGCTATGAGCTATGATATGCTATGCTATGTGCTATGATATGCTATGAGGTACGCTATGCTATGTGCTATGATATGCTATGAGCTATGATATGCTATGAGGTATGCTATGCTATGTACTATGATATGCTATGAGGTATGCTATGCTATGAGCTATGATATGCTATGAGGTATGCTATGCTATGTGCTATGATATGCTATGAGGTACGCTATGCTATGTGCTATGATATGCTATGAGCTATGATATGCTATGAGGTATGCTATGCTATGTACTATGATATGCTATGAGGTATGCTATGCTATGAGCTATGATATGCTATGAGGTATGCTATGCTATGTGCTATGATATGCTATGAGGTACGCTATGCTATGTGCTATGATATGCTATGAGCTATGATATGCTATGAGGTATGCTATGCTATGTGCTATAATATGCTATGAGGTATGAGCTATGATATATGTTATGAAATATGTTAGCATAATATTGTGATAAGATACGAGCTATGCTATGATTAAGAAATGATTATGGTTCAATTGTGTGAGACATCACGAAGCATGTTCACCAATTAATAAGTATAAGAACAAGGTATGAGACGATGAAAGTTATGATGGCAAGCAAGCTTGCCTGTGTCGTACCGACCCGCGTTAGGTCGGGTTGGACTATGGTTTGAGTTGGACTGGGCTGGCCGCCCCAACCACTCCATAGTTGCGCGCCCGGTACGGACACTTATGTTATGGGGCCCATAAGTAAGATAAGCAAGAAAAGTTATGAAAGCATAAGAAAACATAATGGAGCATAAACGGTTCATGCATAAGTATGTTATGTTATGCTAAGAAATGTATGTTATGTTATGCTATGATTAAGTTATGTTATGGTATGTTATGATGAATAAGTAAGTATGTTACGTTATGTCGCGGTAGATAGTAGTTGTACTTGCTGAGCGAAAGCTCATTGTCTTACGTCTATGCTGTAGGTAAGCAACCTACGGGAAGTACGTGATACAAGATGGTGGGGCGTGGCGAGGCAAACTGTGAAATGTGGGAAATTATGCCGCTACGCGTTTTGATATTATGTATTCATTTTATATGTTTTCTTTTACGCTCAACCACTTTTATTTAGCAAAGTTATTTTATACTTACGTATTCGTGTGTGTGCACACTATTAAAAAAAAAAAAAAAATTTCCGCTGTTTTCGTTACGAAAGAAAGAACTATGAGGAAAGGTAAGTATGTATGTATGGTAACGGCCTGTGCAAGGCGGGTCGTTACAGAGTTGGTATCAGAGCGGTTTCCTGCAATCCAATTTCACAGTCAGCCTGCCATCGCCACTATTATTGTAATTTATATATATATTTTTATATATGCATAAATATTTACTACGTGACTATGATATGATAGATACGACATTATGGATCCGAGACGAGTAGAGGAGGATCGTTCCGCAGCGTATGCATTCAACGGAATGCAACCCCTCTTGTTTGATGGCACTCATAGGACCGCATCATTATCAGCTTGGCTATACGATATAGAGACGATCTTCCACATCTGCCATATAGAGGCTCACCTCCAGGTTTCGTTGGCCAGCAGATGTCTGGTAGCCGACGCGAGATTATGGTGGATGACACTCGGAGAGCGAGCGATGCCCGATCGCACCTGGGCGCATTTTCGCACCCTGGTGATTGCACGTTATAAGCCTTTGCTTGAGGAGGGGGCTGATGCATTGTACCGTGATCCCGAGATCTATCGGGATATGCAGCACACGCGGTATCAGAGTTTTGTAGCAGATTGGCACGCTTATCCTCAGGAGTCGATGGGCCATTATTGTCGACGCTTCCAGGAGGCGATGTTGCCTTACATTCCTCAGGATATAGTTAGTCCAGGGATGCAGGCGTTAGTGATTCTTAGGAACGGACTTCCACCTCAGATCCGACAGTACGTCGCAGAGCCGATGCTTGCTATGACGATTGAGGACATGATCGCTGACATTTTAGAGGCTGAGATGGTTGCCCACGCCATGCAGGCCGAGGCATATGTGGTTGATCACCCAGTACCCGTTGACGACGCTGGGATAGCAGAGCAGACGTTTGAGGTAGTTCCAGTACCGGAGGTACCCGCCCCTGAGGCTGAAGTTCAGATAGACGCAGAGGGCGCTGCTGAGGACATAGTTGCTCCAGAAGATCCACAGGCAGATCCCCCGATTGTTGATATCTCCAGTGACGACGAGGATGAAGACATGGATCAGGAACCCGAGCCCGAGCCAGGAGACTGGGTTGGGGATGTGGATGAGCTCGACGATGATCCCGAGGAGATATTGTTTGACGATGACGATTGGGATGTGGATTCTGATGCTTCGTCAGTAGTTACGATCGAGATCATAGTTTAGACTTAGATTGTCCGTGTATATACCTTCTGACTATGAGACTGTTTTGTATTAGCTTATTCTTTTTATAATAGGCTTGTACGAATGTATGATGGTAAAGTGGTAGACACTTCCATCGCAGTTTTGATCATGTATGTATAATACGATGTAACAGATATGTACATACGATATTGTAAATACAATGTACTTTTTGTTAAGTGTACAAAAAGACAGTTTAAGTATGATATGTATGTGAAAATATGATGTTATGAATATGAGTGCTATGATAAGCACATAATGACGTTACGTTATGATTACAAATATTATGATTATGAACTATATGATAAGTATACGATAATAATGTTATGATACGATGAGTTATGTATAAAAGAAAGGATATTCATAGCATGATAATATCTTTTCTTATGGTTAAATAGGATTCTAGAAGATGGTACGTCCGCGTAGAACGGTACCTGTTAATCCGCCCGAGCCAGATTTCGTGACCATTATAGCAAATTTACAGCGACAGTTACTCGAGCAACAACAGGAAACTGATAGACTACGAGAGCAGATAGCTCAAATGAATCAAAGACCCCAAGTTAACGAAATTCCACCTCCAGTTCACCAGGTACCCCGAGTAGTACCTCCGATGCCCGAGGTTCAACCAGAGGTCCCGAGAGCACCCGCTGGAGTGCAAATCAACCCACCGTTAGTACAGGAGGATCTCTTATACGAGCGATTTAGGCTCATGAAAGCGCCTGAATTCGAAGGACCCACAGACCCGATTGCCGCCGACAACTGGTTATTCGACATCCAGGTTATTCTGGATTTTATGCGGCTTACAGAACAAGAAAAGGTTCTCTGTGCCTCTTTCGCTCTCAAGAAAGACGCGAGGCACTGGTGGATGACAGTACAAATGCGTCGAGACGTTACGACTATGAACTGGCAGGATTTCGTGACTGAATTCCGCACCATGTACTACAATAGAGAAGTGCTTGCCGCTCAACAAGATGAGTTTACGAACCTGAAGCAGGGGTCGATGACAGTAATGGAGGCTATTAAGAAGTTTGAGCAACTAGCTCGTTTGTGCCCGGAATTAGTACCGAGTGAAACGGAAAAAGTCAGAAGAATGATGAAGATATTCCGGACAGACATCGCCAAGCAAGTGAGTGCTGGCAATAGCCCACCTACCCTGGTATCCGACTGTGTAAGTCGGGCTATAAGAGCTGAGTATTGGATCAACCAGGATAAGGAAGCAAGGGCTCAGATTTTCAAGGCCAGAAAAGAGGAAAAGGCCGTGGTGAAGCAGACGCAGCTCCGTCAGAGTTCTGAACCGCACCAGAAAGACCAAATCAGTAACTCTGCCCAAAGTTCCAAACAGTTTGGGAGCAACAAAAGAAAGGGGAATTTCTCTGGTCAGGGACAACAAAAGAATTACCCTCAGAAGAGGAACAATCGAGGAAACGAGGGCAACAACATCGACTTCCCGATATGCGCAAAATGTGGAAGGAAACATCCAGGAGTATGTCGAATGGGGACGAATGCTTGCTACCTTTGTGGCAAAGAGGGGCATTATGCGAGGAATTGCACTATGAACACCCCAGGCCAGAATCCTCCATACCCGAGTCGGAATACGAACAATCAACTGCATGCGATACAAGCAAGGATTGAAGGACCCTCAATCGCGCAAGGCAGATTAGAGGCTCCTGAGCCCCAAGCCAGAATCTATGCATACACCAATGGAGATGCCGAAGCTGGAACATCGCATGTGGTGACAAGATAGATTTATATCGCCACATATGACGTTATTGTATTCTCTAATTCTGGTGTCACTCACTTGTTTGTATTTAGAGAGTTTGCCCAGAAATTAGGAAGTAGTACAGATAGTTTAAAACAGCCTTTAAAAAAAAAATTTTTTTTTTTTCTTTGTTGGAGAGATTTTGTGGTCCGATCTTTTTAATGCAAAATACTTCTATAATTATTATGGCAGAGAATTGCTTGTAGATCTCATCGCAATCAAGCTTTAGGATTTCGATGTGATCTTTGGAATGGATTTCTTAGGTTATTACAAACGCTAAGTTTGATTGCCAAAAGCGTTGTAAGATGTTTAGCTCTTACGACAAGGAAAAGTTGAACCTTTATGAGCAGTTGCGGAGCTCAACAACCGGATTAATTTCAGCAATGAATGACTTACCAGGACTCCCGCCAGAACGGGAAGTTTCGAGATCGAGTAGCTGCCTAGAGCCGCACCAATATCAAAAGTGTTTTACCGTATGGCACCAGCCGAGTTTAGGGAACTTCAAGTGTAGTTGCAAGAACTGCTTGACGAAGGATTCATCCGACAGAGTCACTTTCCGTGAGGAGCACCTGTTTTGTTCATGAAGAAGAAGGATGGATCTTTGTGTATGTGTATCGTCTATCACGAACTGAACAAGATTACGATCAAGAACAAGTATCCCCTTCCGAGGATTGATGATATTTTTGATCAACTCAGAAGGAGCTCAACATGAGACAACGTAGATAGCTAGAGCGTGTAAAGGATTACGATTGTGAGATCCTTTACCACCCTAGAAAGGCCAACAGGGTAGCAGATGCTTTAAGTCGGAAATCTATAGGCATGCTGATGTCTATAGAAGCATTTCCAAGGCCACTACAAAGAGAGATTTCTGAGTTTAACTTGGAAATGATAGCAGGAAGATTGTCTTCTTTGACCCTCCAATCCAATCTTCTGGAAACCATTAAGTCGCATCAAGGAAAGGATTCCTTTTTGCTAAAAGCATAACTTTCTGAGGGAAAGAGCAAAGAGTTCAAAACCTCTGATGATGGTATCATTTACTTCAAAGAAAGGATTTGTGTTCCCGACTTTGAATTTTTAAAGGATCAGATACTGTCAGAGATACACAAAACGCCATATTCAGTACATACAGGAGCTTCCAAGATGTACAAAGACCTCCGAGAGAATTATTGGTGGCCTAACATGAAGAATGAAGTGGCAGAATACGTGTTAAGTGCCTAACTTGTCAGAAAGTTAAAGCTGAACATAGACATCCTGAAGGAGATTTGCAGAAAATAGAGCTTCCCGAATGGAAATTGGGAACAAATTTCAATGGATTTTGTAGTGGGACTACCCAGGACTGCAAGTGGGAATGACACGATTTGGGTCATTGTTGATAGATTGACCAAATCAGCCCACTTTATCGCCATTAAAGCCATCTTTTCAGTAGAGAAATTGGTTGAAGTCTACGTATCCCAGATCATTAGGCTGCATGGAGATGCCGTATTTATCAAGATTGCTCATATGAAAGGAGTAATGTGATTTGGCAAGAAAGAAAAGCTTAGTCCAAGGTATACAGGACCGTTCGAAATCCTTGAAAGGATTGGGAAAGTAGCCTATAAGCTTGCCTTGCCACCGGAATTAACTTCGATGTACAATGTATTCCATGTCTCAATGCTAAAGAAATATGTGTTAGACCCTTCCCATATACTAAGTCAAGAACCAGTGGAGGTTCAAACGGACTTGACTTACGAGGAAAAACCAGTTCAAATTCTGGATCAGGAAGAGAAGGTCTTAAAAATAAAACCATTCCCATGGTTAAGGTTTTATGGCGAAACCATAAGGTTGAAGAGGCAACCTGGGAATTAAAAGATGAGATGAGAAAGAACTACCCCGAGTTGTTCTAATTTTCGAGGACGAAAATTTTTAAGGGGGGTAGATTGTAATACCTAGTTCTTTCGACATTTCGATTTCTTGCATAGAAATTCAAACTGTACCATGAAGGTATTCATGAGGAAGCCCGATTAGGGTTTTTGTTTAATTTTATGAGTTCTTATGATCTTATAAGACTCAAAAATAATTGCTTAGATTAGCATATGACCTTTTGAGTAAAAAGGGGATGAAAATTCTATGATTTTATGTTGATCAAAGTTTGACCAAGAAAAGTCAAAGTTGATCAAGAAAGTCAAAGTTTGACTAAAATGGTCAAAGTAATGACTGTGCAGTTATGTGATGAAGCAGTATGGAAAAATACTGCGAAAATCGTAATTACGTACAAAATAGTATGAATAAGACTTAAAACCACTATAGAAAAATCAAGCACATTAAGTGGAAATAAAAGGCAAAAGGACTTTAAGAAATAAGAAAAATTTTATACAGTCTATTTTTACACAGATAAATTTTGGACTGCAGTATAGTATAATAGTACTGTGTATTAGTGAGCACAGTATTAGAAATATCTGTGTTAGTATAAAAGTGGACTGTATATTGAAGAAAAAGCCAAACAAGGCCTTAGGATGATGACATCATCCTACCACCAAATTATGACATCATTTTGGATTAAAGAAAATTGGAAAGTATTATTTGCTTGTTCTCCAAGGGGTTGGCCGGCCACCTATGCACTCCTTTTGTGCAAATTCTTGCTTCTTCAAGGACTTTTTAGCAAATTGAAAAGTTCTCCCTCACCTATAAATAGGTGAGCCTTTTATTCAAAAAAATTGGAAAACTTAGCCAAACCTTGCCCAAAATTTTCTGCATCTTTTCCTCTCCAAAACCGAAAGCAAAGGAAAGAAAGAACAAGAGAAAAACTAAAGAAAAACCCTAGGGGAGGATCGGTTTTAACTAGAACAACAAGCAAGGTTGAAAAAAAATTTTGTACCCATTTTCTTGGAGTGGCCGGTTGTGGAGAAAGCAAGGAGGGAAAGATTTTGATCCAATTTAGCATTGTGTGTGTCAAGGTAACTCTCCCAAAACCCTAAACTCTTCAATTAAGTTTCAATTTGAAATTTATTTGTATTTCAAGTTGAAAATTGTAAGAGCATAAGCTCAATTTAATTTTGGTCAAGATTAGGATTTAGGGTTATGTGCTTGATTTAGGATAAGGGTGGTTTGGATTATAATGTGCATGCTTACCTTAATTTTTGTGATTTGCATGCTAAATGTTTGATATGTTGTATGTCCCCAAGCATGATGATGAATATGGTATGTTAGGTTGCTAGAATGAACTAGAATGTTTGATGTGGATTATGCAACCTAAAACCATGCAAACTTTGGTTGATCCAAAGTCAATTAGGGTTTGCATGGAGTTGATGGAAAATGAGTTTTAAGAAAACCTTACATTAGAAATCGCTGCATGTCTGTTTTCTAGGCTCCCGCGTGGTCGGTTGAGGTAGTGTGCACGTATTAGACCGAAAATGGATTTTAAACCCAAAACTGTCATTCTCGGGTAGAATCTGCCCAGTTTCGGGAAAATCAAATTTTGAGGCCTTTAGAGGCCGAATTTGGAAAAACTCAAAACACGAAAGTTGTAGAGAAGGGTTTTTCCTAGGGAGGAACGCGGACGGTTTTGTAAAATAAGGCTCCAACGGCCTTGATTTTTACGAAAATCCGAGCCTGCCGTGCCCAGGATTTATGCACGGCCAGGCGGGTTCAACAGGGAATATGAACACGTTAACGTCCGAACTGGGTTTTCCT
Organism: Ficus hirta; assembly: GCA_038430175.1. Taxonomy (NCBI): domain Eukaryota; kingdom Viridiplantae; phylum Streptophyta; class Magnoliopsida; order Rosales; family Moraceae; genus Ficus; species Ficus hirta. Next base: position 12,390,565 of record CM076594.1, on the reverse strand, counting down.
CAAAACACGAAAGTTATAGGGTTTTTCGAAAGCTAAAACTTTCGTGAAGCAAACTTTTTCAAATTCGGTTTGGATTTTTAAATCAAATTGGATTTTAAAAACTGTACAGGAAATAGGAAATTCCTGTACAGGATTTCTGGAAAACAGTGCAGGAAAAGGACATCTTTGCACAAACACAGATAAATTGACAATGTGAAATTGTTCCAAAGGCAATTTCTAACAGTCAATAATTTTGATAAATCCTATTTTTAATTTACAAACTTTCAGAGTTCTACAAAGGATTTTTATATACAAAATATAAGATTTTTCCAAAAGAAATGGATTTTTAAACCAAAGTTAAGTTTTAATCCGATTAGGGTATGTTTAAACCCTAGGGTTACTTAATGTAACCAAGTAGGATAACATGAGATTAAGTAAGGGACATATAACAAAGGTTATATATGAATGTTGGTTATATCCCCAACATTTCTAATCCTTACTTTTATATGATAACAGAAGGTAGAAAGCTGTAAGTGCCCTGACGGGATCAAGCTTGATAGCGGACACAGCAATTAAGGTAAGAACAACTCCGCCTACAGCATAGGCTTTATTGTGAATACTTACCCAAGTATGTCTGATATTATGATGTACGCTATAGATTGGAAAATGTTATTTGCTAGGATATATGCTATGAGGTATGCTATGCTATGTACTATGATATGCTATGAGGTATGCTATGCTATGAGCTATGATATGCTATGCTATGTGCTATGATATGCTATGAGGTACGCTATGCTATGTGCTATGATATGCTATGAGCTATGATATGCTATGAGGTATGCTATGCTATGTACTATGATATGCTATGAGGTATGCTATGCTATGAGCTATGATATGCTATGAGGTATGCTATGCTATGTGTATGCTATGCTATGTGCTATGATATGCTATGAGGTACGCTATGCTATGTGCTATGATATGCTATGAGCTATGATATGCTATGAGGTATGCTATGCTATGTACTATGATATGCTATGAGGTATGCTATGCTATGAGCTATGATATGCTATGAGGTATGCTATGCTATGTGCTATGATATGCTATGAGGTACGCTATGCTATGTGCTATGATATGCTATGAGCTATGATATGCTGTGAGGTATGCTATGCTATGTGCTATAATATGCTATGAGGTATGAGCTATGATATATGTTATGAAATATGTTAGCATAATATTGTGATAAGATACGAGCTATGCTATGATTAAGAAATGATTATGGTTCAATTGTGTGAGACATCACGAAGCATGTTCACCAATTAATAAGTATAAGAACAAGGTATGAGACGATGAAAGTTATGATGGCAAGCAAGCTTGCCTGTGTCGTACCGACCCGCGTTAGGTCGGGTTGGACTATGGTTTGAGTTGGACTGGGCTGGCCGCCCCAACCACTCCATAGTTGCGCGCCCGGTACGGACACTTATGTTATGGGGCCCATAAGTAAGATAAGCAAGAAAAGTTATGAAAGCATAAGAAAACATAATGGAGCATAAACGGTTCATGCATAAGTATGTTATGTTATGCTAAGAAATGTATGTTATGTTATGCTATGATTAAGTTATGTTATGGTATGTTATGATGAATAAGTAAGTATGTTACGTTATGTCGCGGTAGATAGTAGTTGTACTTGCTGAGCGAAAGCTCATTGTCTTACGTCTATGCTGTAGGTAAGCAACCTACGGGAAGTACGTGATACAAGATGGTGGGGCGTGGCGAGGCAAACTGTGAAATGTGGGAAATTATGCCGCTACGCGTTTTGATATTATGTATTCATTTTATATGTTTTCTTTTACGCTCAACCACTTTTATTTAGCAAAGTTATTTTATACTTACGTATTCGTGTGTGTGCACACTATTAAAAAAAAAAAAAAAATTTCCGCTGTTTTCGTTACGAAAGAAAGAACTATGAGGAAAGGTAAGTATGTATGTATGGTAACGGCCTGTGCAAGGCGGGTCGTTACAATACCAACCTCCAATTGGTAAGAATATATGATAAGAATGAAAGTTATGTGCTATGACCTTGGAGATTGTTGGAGGGTCACTCCCCCAACACCATTGGTTACGCGCATTTGGGTACAACATAGAGGCCCTTAAATAGACAAGATATGTATATAATGAAGCATAATTGAACACACATAGATTACATATATTTTTGAACATTCATGTTGTGACATGTAATGATATGATTTTATAAAAATGTTTTGTGAGATATAGTTTGTACTTGTTAAGTGAAAGCTCATATGTGTGTGTTCGTGCTGCAGGTAACACGGGTAAGCATCTTGTCACTTAGATGTTTTTTGGACTAGCGAAGTAGTGTAGAGACGATGAAGGAAGGGAGTGGGATACCACCACGAAATTGAATTTCCGCATTTAGACTTTTTAAATTATTTTGTATCGATTATATTTATAACTGTGTTTTCAATATTTTGATACTACTAAACTAGTAGGAGTACTTTATGAGAAAAATACCTTAGAGTCTTCCCTTTTAACTCACATGATATTATAACTTTTTAAATAATATATAAGTATGAATTTGAAAAAGATATTTATTATCTAGAGATTTTTAATTTCCTCGGTTAAAAATTTTAGTATATTTAACTCTTGAAGAACGAGTATGATTTATTTTATTTTGTTTTGTTTTTTTTTAATTTTTGTATTTTTGAAACCTAACATAAATAAGTGTTAAGACTAAATGAATTAAAAATAAATTAATTAATTAATGGTCCAAAAAGTTGGGTCATTACAGGGATAATTTAGCGATAATTTCACACATGATTTTATCAAAAAGGTATAGTGTTTGAATCTCCTAACCTCTATTCTTTTAAAATAATAATAATGAGAAGAAACAATCTAAAAGAAAATTCAATAAACATAACATTGAATTATGTTGAGGATTGCCCTTCAAAAACTGACTTCTGGAGTACTACTCCATCTACAGTGACTTCAGGATTTTTGACCTCCCATAAGAGATAATTCAAAGTTCAACCTAATATGTCTTTTTAAAATTAGCCCCAGCCAATCAAAGGTAATTTGGTAGAATACCAGTGGTAATCTATTAGAATACTCTCCACGGCCGGAGTCAACTGTAGTGCTCGGAAAAATTTCAAACTTAACTCCTATCTTAGAAAGGTGTTAAGTTAGTATTAGCACATGCAGTGCAATTTAATATTGTAATAATTTTACTGGGCTAAGTTACGTTCGAGAAACTTTTACTACTTAAGTAAAAATAAAATTTCTTTATTCAAATTATAACTGGATATCTAATTCATAGAAATGTCCAATACAGTCTTGAAACACACAATATAAATGTAACACTATGTTGAGTGTTTTTTGGAAAATTACTCGCAAGTATATGAGTCACACAAGTAATAAATGATAAATAAGGTTGTCGATCCCATAAGGATAGTGTTTAATTTTGATTAATTAACAAAATCTGTAAGCGCTAGGATTATTTGAACGATCGATTAAAAAGAAAATATTAATTAAACTAGATTAAACAAAACTAGTAAAATTAACAAAATAAAAATATAAAAACAAAGGTCTAGGGATCCAATTTCACTTAATTAGTTTTGTTTGAATTAAATTACCTTCTAAGTGATTAATTTTAATTGATGGAATTGTTAGTTGATCGCCTCTTCCGATAAACTAGTAGGAATACCTATATTAATTGAAACCCCTATATTCGTATGAGGAATTAATTAACACAAATTCATTAAGTTCAAGCATTCAAAATTATTTTGAATACAAATGCACTAAGGATATATTCTTATTCCAAATTGCAAATGTTACCTAATTATTGATCAAGATCTAAACTTCATTTTCCATTTTTATTTAAATGCAACAAAATCACCTAATCAATGACCAATTCACTAGGACTATTAAGCAAGTAATAGAATAAACAATTACTAACAATCAAATCAAGCCAATATAGCAAAAATTAAATTCAAAATCCATTAATAAGATACATTGGCACCCTAGAATCAAAAACTAGTTCATAAATGAAATTGGAAATAAAAACAAGCAAATCAAAAGTTCAAGCATCATCAAATTACAAAAATTAAAGAGAGAAAATAGGAAAGAAAAACCCCCTTGAAGTTGTCACAAACCTTCAAGAATTTCACCCAAATTTCTTCTACTCTTAAAGCTCTCCAACAATATAGTCTCCCTTAAAAATTATTGAAATCAAAACCAAAAACTGAAAATAATCTCCAAATTTTGATGTGGTGCGTGGCGCAAGGATCTGTGGTGAATTTGAAACAATTTCAAAATTCAAAGAGAACGGATGTTACACTTTAAAGTTCGGGGCATTTTGATACAAGGATCAAACTTCGGGAAAAAATTATGAAATTTATCCTTAAAAAAAAAAAAAATGATGCGGCCCATATAAGATTCATTTCATCAATAAAAAGAAAATTGAAAATGAAAGTACCATTTTTTAAGAAAAACAATTTTCCACAACTGATTCAATTTTTATCCATGAGTACTTTCAAATATATTATTCAAGATAAATTATTAGAGCGTAAGACACACATCTTAGTGACCTAGGTACACCAAGTGTTGAGATTTTGTGCGTGATGTTCTGATGGTTATACACTTGTACGAAGAAACAGTATACAGCAAATCCATTTTCTTCGTTCGCGATACCTAATGTTGACTAGTGAGGAATTTATTTATTCACTTATATATCAACTGTTCAACTACCGTTTGATCATAATATCCAACTCTTCAATATTTACGTGTCTATTTCGAAATATATGTATATACATATAGATATATAATATATATAAATATGTATTCCATAATACATACCAGCCTTTGCACCTTTGCCCATATTGATCATGGAGAATAAAACGTTAATCTCTCTCTCGTTTGGTCTTTTCCTTTTGCTTATTACCATCAATATTTATGCCTCTAGTGGTACGTACAGAGTAGTATCTCTCTAATTTGTGAAATTTGATTACTAAACCTGCTTGTAATATTGAGACATGAAAAATTATTAACTTGATCTTTTTTTTTAACATTTATTTGGTTTATCGTTGCGTTTGCATGCAGCCAAGGAGGCGCGAAAGCATGATGATCATGATCATCACCATGGCTCTGTAAAGAAGCTTTTTGTATTTGGGGACTCGTATGCGGATACTGGGAATAGCAAGAAAGCCACTGCCGTGTCGTGGAAGGCACCTTACGGGAGCACTTATCCCGGAAAACCGGCGGGCCGGTTCTCCAACGGCCGCGTCCTCACTGATTACGTAGGTACGTACTCTCTACATTCTGCTGGCCGCAAGGCCATGCACAGACAACTCAGTAGCTAGAAGCACGCCCAAATTGAAATTTGTTTGTAACATTTCAGCTGTGCCTCCATTTAGTAATAAATTAACAATATTATAATCGTGTCTTATTTTGTAGTGGCTTTAATTCATCCTCTCATTTATTTCAATAAATAAATAAATAAATAAGTGTCCTATAAATTTGATAATTGATTAGAAACTCAAATTTTGTTTGCCTTTTATGTTCAAATTACCCAAGTTTTTCATCTCAGTTTTTATCATCTTTTAAAAAGTCAATAAAAATTATAATTAGTTTTTGAAAGTCAACCAATTTCAACATAAAATTTCCATTTCAAACTCATATTCCAAACGGAAGCTTAATCTCAAATTCAAATAAAAAATGTTCACCTTTGATAAATAAAAAAATAAAAGTTTCTAGCTTCAAGGTATATATTGTTCTCCTAAACCTCAATTTGCCAATATTATCCTGCAACCTCATAGTTGTATTTTCTTTCTTCCTTCCAAAGCCTAAGATAGAAGCAGAACTTTAAAAAAATTAGAAAAAAGGAGATATTTTATTTGGCCGATAATTAAAAAATATACACGATTTGGCCGTTTAATATAATAAATTTCTTTGTTTCTTAATTAGTTTTCTGTTCATTAGTTGGTGGACTACCTATATATAACTCAACGTGTTCAATTAATTAGTTATAATTTTCGCCATTATATTGCTTGCCCCTTCTTAAAGCTTTTTTTTGGGGGGGGGGGGGGGGGGGGGGGGGGGGGGGAGGAGAAAATTGTGAAACAGCCTTTAAATTATACATGATTTGAATTTTTGTCTTTTGTTTTTTCGCTTGACTCTTTTTTTTATTTTTTATTTTTTATAATACTTTATCTTGCAATGATAAAATTAAATAGCCTCACGGATTTATTTCCGATCTATTTTCTTTCATATCTTTCTCCATTTATCTATCTTCTCTCCATTATTTCTCTATCTTCGTCTACCCACTCTCTGTCTCTGTTCAACTCCCATCGTGTTGATTCTGTGTTGACTCCCATCATCCGAGGATATTATGGTAGAATATGGGTGGTATTCCATCAGACTATCTTTCTATGAGTAATTCTTGAAAGAGTTGACCTTTGACTTTATCATATAAGAGGTGAAAAATCCTGAACCCACCATAGATAATACAATATTCCAAATGTGTCTCTTTTTGGTGCAATCCTCAAAATCATCCAAAAAAGTCAGAAAAAGAAATTGTAATAGTATTTTTACAAAAATAATTGAAATAAATAGCAAGGTTTTAAAATATTTGAAATAAATAACAAATTTACTAGGTAAATAGAAAATATAAGACAAATAAAATATTTACAAAAAATAAATAAATTATTTGCTTGACAAATTTGTTGTTTATTACTATATATTTCAAATATTTTTAAAATGATACTATTTACTTTAATTATTCATGTAAAAAATGTTATTTACTTGTTTCTCCCAAAAGGAGAAATGGGCTCATTTTTCAGATAATAGTGTTTTAGTCATGTACAAATTTTGGTTTCTTATTTCTTTCTTCCTTTGTAAAATGACAGCTTCCTTTCTGGGCATAAAATCTCCAGTCCCCTACAGATGGAGAAAGTCTATGACGAAATCAAAGCTAAAGTATGGCATGAACTTTGCATTTGGAGGGACTGGCGTGTTCAATACGGTGGAGGAAGAACCTAACATGTCTACTCAGATCGATTTCTTTCAACACCAAATCGAACAAAAATTCTATTCCAAACGCGACCTTAACTCATCCGTCGCTCTAGTCTCTGTCGCGGGCAACGACTACGCTGCATTCATTGCTAATTATAAGGGAGGTAATAACAACATGGTGAGTGGTTAAACTACTTCTGTAGATCATATGGATTTGTTGTTGTTGTAGTTGTTGTTTTTGTTGACTATCTTGCTTGGTAGGAAAAATAATTGAAAGAGGGATAAAGGATTAGAGGATTGGTGAATCTTGAAATTTAACGTTTCTTGATATGAGAAATTAGATGAGAGAATGAATCGGTGAGGGATTCAAAATCATCTGAGAAACTTTAACTTCGAATTTTTTTTCCCTACTTTAGAGGGATAATTTATTCTCCTCATCCGCTTAATTAGTCTATATATGGTGTCAATTTTTGTTTTATTATCCCTCATTACCCAAAAAAAAAAAAAAATAATAAATAATAATAATAATAATATAATCTAATTGGTTAAAATAGCAATTAAACAAAACAAGAAAATAAAAAAGACAACATGAAACAACCTACATAACAGGCAAACGAAAGTAATTGAATATAAAATGGTTTGTTTGGAGGGCTAGTTTGGCTGGTACGGTGTTGGGGCGATCTAGTTTGGTGCCATTGGAAGTGAGAGGTTGGACCTGGATTGCTGAGCAATTTGTTTTGGCACCCAAAAAATTCAAAAAAATGAAAAAAAAAAAACTTAAATCTTTGTTATTATGTATGTGTTTTTTTATTTTTTATTTTTTAAAGAAAACTTAAACGCCAATAACTTTTCACATCTAAAGCGTGCAACGTGGATTTTTCCATCCACAAACTAACAGCAGTGGAAAACTTGTTTACCATTTCAAAGCTAGAGGGAAATGGATATTGTACTTTAAAATTTAGGAGGCAAATTGTCACAAGACCGTAATTTAGGAAGGAAAATTTTAGTTTATCCAAAAATAAAATAAATTTGCACCTACGAAAAAAGTTCCGTGGTTTTTCTGATTAAGATTTTTTTATTATTGGAAAAAGTCACGGTTAAAGTTTCATTTATCAATATTATGAAGATGAAGTTTTCGTCATAAGAAAAATAAATTCTGCGCTAAAAACTTGTAGTGACGAGTTCTAGACTCTAAGCAGGAAAAAATCGTCGCTAAATAGTTGTACTAAGGGAAATTTGATTTGCTCAATCCTAATGTACCATCTCTTTTCAACGTGATAGGATTTGGTAAATGTCAGCACTTCAATTGTCAACCAACTCATAACAAATCTGAAGCGCCTTCAGAACCTGGGGGTACAAAAAATAGCCGTTACAGCATTAGAACCTCTGGGATGTCTTCCTCCATTCACAGCCACTACTTCATATAAAAACTGCAGTGAAAGTTGGAACTCGGTATCCGCTTCCCATAACAAAATATTGCAGCAAAATTTGCGAAACCTAAACAATCAGAGCGAGAAGGACGTGGTTGTGGTTCTTGATCTATATACCACCTTCATGTCTGCGATTATGATCACGCAACCGAACATAACAGGTATTTTTCTTTAAAGAAAATACAACAATATTATTTTTTTAAACTTGGGATGGGGATTCAAACTATACACGTTGTAGTGGAGTTAGGTATGTAATTACTATAGGTTATGCGAATAGGCTTTTGTATTAAATTCACCAGATTCGACAGTACGTACCTATTTAATAATATTCCATTTTTGCAGGAAATTTGACATTAGAGAAAAATCCAATGAAGCCATGCTGTGTCGGAATAAGCAATGGATACTCATGTGGGAGTGTAGACGGGAGTGGGTCAAAGAAGTACACTGTTTGCAATAATCCCAACTTATCTTTCTTCTGGGACATAATTCACCCCTCTCAAAATGGGTGGCGTCTAGTTTTCTCAGCACTGCGATCTTATCTTTACAAATTAGTTTAATTAATTAATAACATATTATTACCACCGTTTCAGTATTTATTATTATTTCTTATTTTTAACTTGGGGTGAGGGATTCACACTCTATATATTGTGGTAGAGTTAGGTATAAAATTATCGATATGGTATGCTTAATTATGCAAAACATTTTTGGTACAGTCCTAGCAGTAGGGCTTTCAACTATACTAGTGAAAGTTTATCCAAACAATTATCACCCTTGTAAACCAGTTCACAATGCCATAAATCTTCATTAGACATGATATAGTCTTTCAACCTTTTCTAAAAAAAAAAAAAAAAAAAAAAATTGAGTGTATTTGGATATGTTAGTTTTCATATATATATATATATATATATATATATAGAGAGAGAGAGAGAGAGAGAGAGAGTTAATTATTTGATTTTATTGATTAGTGTATCTGTTAATTATATTCGTGCATGTGAATAAATAACCATCATAAAATCAATGATGTTAACAGCATTGTAATCTAACTCTACAAATTTGTTTAGTTGTAGTTTACGGAAATATAAATTTACACACTCCAGGGCTTGGATGTTGCTTGAGACGAATTGGGAGGAGAATTGATGCAGTGTTCTGTAAATTGAACAATTGACTTATAGCTTCCTTATTTTGTTTTTCTTAACATAGTACTTGTAAATTTAGCAGAATCAAACCTTAATAAATTATTATATGCATATATTGTAATTCTTATTTTTTTTTTATTGATTTTTGGAGATATGAATATACAAGTACTGTGAAATTGAAAAATGAATCTGTAAAATCTACAATTTGTATATATGTTTTGGGCACTGACTTTTAGCAGCCAGGGAAGGGAAAAATAATTTCCTATAAGGAGAGGCTTTTCACAAGCTCATCAATTACGGTACAACGCGTTTTTAACATCAGTCAACGTTCGAGTGACGTTAATAGGTTTCAACATCGTTTTAGAACCGAAATAGAAAGCATTCCACCTCGGTTCTAATCCGGCATGAAATGTTTTTAACCTCAGTTTATAACCAATAAATGGCTTCCATTGTAGAGTTTCAAAAATGTGGAGACCAATTCCGTTAAAAATAAGTTAGTGATATATGCTAAATGTGTTGTTCAGAAATTGTAAATTGTAAGAGATCTTCATCGTTTGATCACATATATAGGTGAACAAATGATATTCCATTTATATGGACTTGCGAATAGGATTTTTCCAAAAGTGAAAAAAATGGAACTGTGAGATAAAATAGTTGGAAAGGAAAAGCAAAAACTAGATGCCAATCTAACTATGGATATCATATGGGGATAATATTGATATGACAAAAGAATATCGGACTTTTGTAATTCTGTATAAAATCAATTGAGCATTTAGCGTTACGGCATCGAAGTTAATAACTAAATTTGTTAAATTGATTGGTAACTAACTTATCTATGATTATTAGATTTTCGATTATATATGTCATTTTAGTCCCTTTATTAGCTCTGCAGATTTTCATAAACGAATTGGGATAATCCTAGATATACAAAGATAGACTGAGAGGCACTATCTGATATAGGAAACAATCAACCACTTGCAATATGGCAGGAGGGCACGTGCCAATAGCGGGACGGTGGGCGCAAAAAGTCCCTTCCTGAGATTGTCTCTGCAGTTTTGTATCAAGAGATTTGAATATAGGACATATTATTTAACTTCAAGATAAGATCCATGAATTAATTGTTATAATAATTGTAATTAATAATTTGCATAAAAACTATGGCTGGAAGAATAATCTATTAGTTAGATTATTGTATATTCAATTCGAGAAAAGATAAAGAATTAATTTAAATATATCTCTATAAGAATTTGAAGTAATATTTTGGATCATATATCACCAAATATTTTTATCACGATAATTGTTGAGTCGAAATTATCCTTATTATTGTAACGACCCTGCTTAGCAGCCATTACTACACTTAATTATTTATTATACTTACTTAGCATTAATACTTGAAATTTAAGGAAGATTTTTTTAATATATATATATATTACATAACATATTTTAATATGAACATATCATGATGATTAACAAAACAAGTCTTAATATTTTAACACACAAACTTACTAGTCATTGATAATTAACTACTAACTAATTAGTACCTTAAACATGTTTGTGTTTTTAAAATTACTAATTATTATAATTTAATACTTAAAATATTTGCGGAAACTCTGCACAGTGGTATCCCATCCTGTCCTTCACATCAGCTTTGCAGCCCGCCTAGTCCATCTGTTACAAATTTGGTATTAGAGCTAGTATCCTGCCATCCTACTTCACATCGCTATGCGCTAGCTTCGCCACAGTCTAAGTAAGTTAATTTCTCTACTATTATTATTAGTTGGATAAATATTAACAATATATTTTTTTACTACGATCATGTAGCATGGATACACCTATAGATCCACAGATAAGATAAAATAAGAAAATCCATAATAAAAAATAATAAATAATTCAAAATCAAGCATAAACGGACCATGTATGCTTTGTGAAATGTTTTAATTATGTTGCGAAGATATATTTACACTTGCTGAGCAAAAGCTTATAAGAAAATGTTTATATGTAGGTAAGAAACCCGCAGTGTATCAGATGGACTAGGTGCGCTGCAAAGTTGATGTGAAGGACGGGATGGGATACCACTGTGTAGAATTTTCGCAAATATTTTGAGTATTAAATTATATTAATTAGTAATTGTGACGCCCTATAGAAATTTATAAACTTGATTTCATGAATTGTTATCATGGATTTCTTCATTAATATATTTCTAATGAATTATTTTGATGAATATCAAATTTCAAGATCACAAATGATTGTATATGTATCATCAGTATGATGATGTCGATGATTTAACAATGTTAAGTTTCTCTATTTAAATGAGAAATTATAGATACATGGAATATGAGTCGAATGACATATAAATTTATACGAAAAATTTATTATGTCGTATTAGAGGGATAAATGTTAATTTTTGGAAAAGAACCCTGATTTTTATTAGTAGGTCAATTCGATGACCTTAGTATTTATTTTGGTCATATCAATAGTTAAGTTTTGAGAGTATAATTAGGAAAATTAATGTGTCACATAGATAAAAGATGAATAAGTAGGATTTACTCTTAGAAAAATCCAAAGGTGGGAGAATGATCAAGAATTGTGCTTAGATTTGAAATTAGTGGTGTAGATTTTATATTAAAGGATCATAGGCAAATCAATGGCCAAGTTTTGGATGATAAGTGACCAATGAGAGCTTAAAGTAAGGATTGGTATGATGGAAGATCTAATGGATGAGAATAAGAATGACAATCTTTGATCAATGGTGGAAAATTGGAAGAGAGAAAATCAAATTAAAAATGAGAAAAACAAAGGGGAGATCCGGATTTTGTGGTCAAAAGCAGGAAGCAATTTGAACAAATGAGGAAAAAAAAAAAAAAAAAGAAAGTGGTGCATGCATACAACCTCATGCAAGAGATGGGATGGCTTGTTTTGACAATATGACACAAAGAAGAGACAAGTGAAAGTGACCCCTTGTCTCCACTTTGTTGAACAAAAGTTTCACACCAACTCCCTCCCTTAAGTGGCGGCAATACAATAGGAGAATCAACCAAAAATTTTCCATTTTTACCCCTCAAAATATAGCTCCTTTAAAGCAAATGTTGACAAAAAACAAGCCCCCAACATCTCATTTTATTCTCACACAAGTTAAGCTCAAAAACCCTAGCTTCTCTAGCCACCACAAAGCTCAAAAAAAAAAAAAAACAAAAACAAAAAAAAAAAAAAAAAACAATCAACACTATTCTCTATCTCCAACACCCCTCTAGCACCCTCCTCCCTCTATTGTCAAGCTCCAAGCAACCCCGTTACCAAGTTCGAAGAAGTGTAAAGCAGAGTTATAGGACGTGTTACTAGAGGTAACCTAGTGGTATTCTTTATGTTTTAGTCATTTTTGGAGAACTAAAGCATTAAGTTTAGTTAGAATCTTAATATTAGACTTTTCTTACGTAGGAAAAGGTTTTGAGAAGAACTTTGGAGGTCCGAGATCTTAAAGGATTCACGGAGCATTTCGGTAAGATCTACGAACTTTGTTAGAGCTTGTGATTGTTGTGGTAATATGGCATGCATTAGAAACTTTAGTATGAAAAATAAATTACATAGTAAGATTCTACAGAGGATAAGCTTCATTTTAGGCTTTGGAATCACTTGGTTTGCTTTTGTATGTCTAAAGTTATAAGCATTTGAAATTGTGACATAAAACTAGAGAGAAAAAAGGAATCTCTGGGGTACAGTCTAGCCAAGATTTTTATGCACTCTGAAACCTTTATCTCAAAATTTTGGATTATAAGTTATATATCTTAAAATTATATTCTTTAAGCTTTCCAACAAGATATCTTGTGTCTCAAACAGATAAATATACAGTTTTTGGTGAATTTTACAAATTTGGACCACGAACATAGAGTTTTTACTTGAATCCTTTACCAGCCATAGGTTTTGTATATTTTGGGTTAGTAAACCATAATGTTTTACAAAATTATTAGTATATAAACTAGACACCATAAGCTTTCCAATAACATATCTTTTTCCTTATTTGGACTTGTAAATGAATTGTTATGATTTTTCTAAATTTACCCATATATCTGGACATATGATACATACGTGGGACTAACAGTAACAAAACCTATGTATACAGTATGAAATACTCAAAAACTAAAGGAAATAACTTTATGGCTATAAATTAGACTCTCAAGCTTCGAAATGAGTTATCATGCGTTTAAAACGGATATGCACATAAATTTTAATAAATCACATAATATTGTATTATAATCTGGTAAACTGATATTTCACCATAAGACACTTAGGAAAACGTCCACATTAATGTTTGAAACGCTTAAAATCTTGGAAAAAAAAATTATAAAGACAGAAACTAGATACTTGAAGCTTTCCAACAAGTTATCAAGTGTCTAAAACAGGATCATACTCGAATTTAAATAAATCTTACAAGTAAAAATCTCACTCCAACAAAACGATTAAACATTAAAATGTGACATAAGGGTAAGTCATAATATATGGACATATTTATTTATGAAATGAGTTGGTATTAAGTGTATGATCAAATAATATGAAAAACCCCAACTTTACAAAGTTGAATCACAAGTTTTAAATGTACTAAGATAATGTACACTGGAGGATTACTGGGCATATAAAATGATCATAACTAATGGGATTGAGCCTTACAAGCCCAACACTAGATGGAAAATATACACTTGTCACCTTGATTGATTAATTAATTAAGAAATAAACAAATAAATAAACTAATAAATATATAACAAAATGAAATTATGCTAAGAAAATTAATTAGTAATTAATAAAGTAATTAATTATTAATTAATTAATTATAAGAGTTAATAAGTGATAATTAACTGTGTAAGTAAGATTATTATGTTGAGTAACTACATAATTATAATACATGATTAATTAGAGATTAATTGATCATTAATCATTGATATAATTATTAATATAACTATAGGTGATTAATTATTAATATGAGAATTAATAATTGATAATTATTATATGGGAAAGAATATTTAAGTAACATAATTAAATTATTAATGAAATAATTATTAATTAGTCGATTAAAATTATGTAATTTAATTATAATTACTCGATTAAATAAAGTAATAATTAACTATTACCTAATTAATTAATTAATTAATTAATCAATTGATTAATTAATCAATTAAATTAAGTAAAATTAAATTAATTAAATAATAATTAGTATAAATATATTTAACACTTAATAATTAATATGAATTAATTGTTAAGGTTAATTATGATATAAGTAAATTAAGCTCACTTTAATTTATAAAATAAATAAATGAATGAATAAAATAATATAACTGTGATTCTATCTAATAATGAGATATTGTTAAATTAGGATAATTTCTCAAACTTGCGTAGTAGGAGATACAACAAGTAAGTACAAATCTCACCTACAGCATGGAATAAAATGTTTTTATTTGTTATGTTCTATATTTACTATGATTTGTCTTGATTATGTGATGAGTATATGAGTTATATATATTGCTTTAATTAAGCATTTGACGTGCATAATTTCTCCTGCACTGACATGATTGACATGCCTCACAGATATTTATGCAATAATGATATATGCATAGTGACATGTTAATCTACACAATGTCACAATTAATAAGAATGAGGCTAACGAAAAATAGGATTAAGTGTCATACCAATCTCAAATTAGTGAGAGGATATGATAAGAACGAAAGTTATAATTTATGACCTTGGAGGTTATTGGAGGGTCGCTTCCCCAACTCCCCATTGGTTGTGCGCATATAGGTACGACATAGAGGCCCATAAGTAGACAAGACATGTATATAATGAAGCATAGTTGAACACATATAGATCACATATATTTTTGAACATTCTTGATGTTACGTGTGATGATATTATTTTATGAAAATGTTTTGTGAGATATTGTTTGTACTTGCTGAGTGAAAGCTCATACGCTTGTGTTCGTGTTGTAGGTAACGTGGGTAAGCAGCCCGCCATTTAGATATTTTATGGACTGGTGAAGTTGTGCGGAGGCGATGAAGGAAGGGAGTGAGATACCACCACGAATTTAATTTTCACACATATAGATCACATATATTTTTGAACATTCTTGATGTTACGTGTGATGATATTATTTTATGAAAATGTTTTGTGAGATATTGTTTGTACTTGCTGAGTGAAAGCTCATACGCTTGTGTTCGTGTTGTAGGTAACGTGGGTAAGCAGCCCGCCATTTAGATATTTTATGGACTGGTGAAGTTGTGCGGAGGCGATGAAGGAAGGGAGTGAGATACCACCACGAATTTAATTTTCACATTTAAACTTCTTAAATTATTTTGTATCAACTATATTTATAACTATGTTTTCAATATTTTGGTACTACTAAACTAGTAGGAGTACTTTACGAGAAAAAGACTTTAGAGTCTTTCCTTTTAACTCACATGATGTTATAACTTTTTAAATATTATCTAAGTATAAATTTGAATAGGATATTTATTATCTAGAGATTTTCTATTTTCTCAGTTAAAAATTTTAGTAAATTTAACTCTTGTAGTACGAATATGGTTTATTTAAAAAAAATTATGTATTTTTAGAACCTAACATAAATAAGTATTAAGAGTAAATGAATTAAGAATAAATAAGTTAGTTAATGGTATGAAAAGTCGGGTCATTACAGTAATGTTTAAAAACACAAACATGTTTAAGGTACTTATTAGTAAGTTGTTATTTATCAATGACCAGTAAGTTTATATGTTAAAATGTTAAGACTTGTTTTGTTAATTACCATGATATGTACATACTAATGTCATGTAATATATATGTATATAAAAAAAAAAAAATCTTCTGCAAATTTCAAGTATTAACGGTAAGTAAGTACAATAAATAAGTATAGTAATGACCACGTAAGTAGGGTTGTTACAATTGTAGTGAGCGTGATTCCACGTACGATGTTGTCATGTTTTTTTTTTTTTTTTTTGAAGATAATAGAAAAACATCTTAAATCAAAGTACTCCGATTTGAACTGAAATATCGAAACCTAACTGAAAATACACACATATATGTAGTGAGTATTAAAAGTATAAAATAATTAAGCTTTCTTTTTTTGGGGATTATATAATTTTTTAGTGCACAAGTACAAAAGGTTAGAAGATCATACCGGAACCTATTATAGAAAATCGTAAAAAGGTGTGACCACACACATTGGTTCGTGGGAACTAGTATGGTAGAGAAAGACTATTGTGTTAGAAGCCATTCTAGTCTGTTAAAAGTGTTGAGCCTTTACATGATATGTTGATCATGAAATTAATTAATGTATATAACATACCGAGTTAAGATCTTGATATGTTATAAAATTTTAAAATTCCGCTAGGTACATAAAATTTTAAAATCTTCAAAACCAACAATTACCCCAACCGACATCAAATTGAGTTGGAAAATTTCAATACAAGGCTGGTACCTGTTATTATCAGCTGATAGCCAAACTTAAATCCTCCACACAAAAATAAAAAATAAAAAAATAAAAATAAAAATAAAAACACACACACACACTAGTCAAAGAACTCGACGAAGACCAAAAAAAAAAAAAGGAAAAGGAAAAGAACCAAACACAGAAAAATAATAAAATTCAAAGAAAAACACAGAAAAGAAAATAGATAATCTTTTATTCAACATCATGATTTGTTACAACAAAATAGGAAAAGATGATAGATATATAGCTAGGAAATGCCACACACACAAACACATTTACACATCAGTATCCAATGAACACCTAATTGGTTTTCTTTGCATCGGTACCCTTCGTTTCAACAGTACTTAAAGAAAGGCCTTTTAGGTATGTAAACCTAAATGTCCTGATAAGAAGAGGAAATTGCATGTACACAAATAAGATGACTGGAAGGGCTGCGAACGTAATGACGGGAATGCGAACCCAAGATTCGGGAATCATAATGAGAAGGCCGGCACAAAAAGCTATCAACATAGATGCAATGGAGATGAAAAGTGTGGACAGTCCTAGGAACAATTTTGTCGGCAAGGCTACGAGGAAGTCATCTTCGTCATATCGTGCAGTTAAGATCCCTAAGAACACCAACACTGAAGCTGTTGAAGAAAAGAATGCGATTCCGATGGAATCCAAATAAGTCTTCTCCAACTTCTTGTTCGGGGAATTTCCAGGAATTGTGAATGCGGCGGTAAACACCATGGTAACAATTAGAGCGGCTACAACAGTGCAAGAGGTCGCCATCTCTTTCATCCATTTTTCTCCTTCACTCACCAAGTCCTTGTGGCTCTTAGTAAATAATTCTTTTGGTGTATTACCATCTTTGTTTTCAGCTGTTGAGGCCCCTTCATATAATAGTTTCTTCACCTCCTGAAAAGTAAAAGTAAAATACGTTCGCAAAGAAAAGTAAAATTTAAAAAATGACGGGGGGCGTTGGGGCCCCTTCAACGTATGTGACTTGCGGCGGGGGGGTTGTTGGGGCCACAAGTCACATACGTTCGCAAAGAAAAGTAAAATTTAAAAAATTCTATAAAAAAGTTCAAAGTTACCTCAAACCATTGTAGCTCTCTTTGCATCTGCAAAGCTGCTCCAGGAATACGATTCAGGTATGCAGGAGGCGCTAACCCTGCAACTATATGCAGTAAGTTATTACCAAACTTATCTTCCATAGCACTAGCTGCTGCCTTATGCCGGTCACCCACATAACCGAGCATATGCGTAAACAGTTTGTCTTGTCGAAATTCAATGGCACGCATATAAATGTCTCTGGAATGTTCATCCGTGCTGGCCGCAAATAATGGCCCAATCCCTGTTAGTTCATCGACAAACGTGATGTTTCCTCGATCCACTGCTGCGAATAATGCATCGAACACTAAACCATCTCTGAGTTCTCCTATATCGCTTATGTCCGAAATTGTTGTGCACATGACTCTTAGCAGTTCATTTGAAAGTATGTGCACCAATTTTAGGTCTCCTATACGCTTCTCAACTTCTGTTGGGTAAAAAGTTATTGTCAGGAGAAGATTCTTCAGTAGATAAAAGAGAAAGAGGTAAACAGCACATTTACGGAAGCCACAAGAAATAAATAGCATATTTACAAAATTGTTGAAGTGAATAACATATTTATTTACCACAACAGTTTTGTAACCAAATTACATTTTTCAAAAATGGATATATACGGCATACCTGAGAGAATAGGCAGTTTTGAAAATAGCCATCTGAAGGGAGCCAGTAGTACTGCAATTAAGTGCAAATATTCTGTTAATTAGAACTAAATAATGACAAAGGTAATACTATGAGGATCGCTTGTGGCATAATATATATAAAAATATATATTGTATATTTTTGCATAATAATCTTTGGTTTTTCTTCTTTGTTTTTTAATTAAATTAGTGAATCAGGTAATTCCAGTTTCTCCTTCTCAGTCCCTCCGTGGTCGCCCACTCTTAGTTGGTATAACTATCACAATTGTTCCGAGATAAGAATAATTAATATTATATTGCTCATTCAGTCGGTCACAATTCACAAATAATGTTTAAACTGCAATTGCATAGCCAAATGCTATATATACCAGCTAAGTCATATGCAGATCAAACATAACAGGAGTAAGGCGTAGCCTTCATACCATTAAAATCCAAATAGAAAGTCAAGGAAAAAAAATCTTGGGCGGAAATAGCAGATAAAGACTTTGATGAAGATAAAAGCCATAAAGCGACTAAATACCTGAATTTCTGTTGGTGGTGTCGCTCCCACTTTGAAGTCCTGTATTTCTAGCAATTTCTTTCATTTGTCCAGGTACAGCCGATTCATCATTTTTTTCATATTCAGCAAGAGCTGATTTTATGCTTATAGCTATATCGACAAATTAAGATATTATCAATACTTAAAAAAAAAAAATTAAAGTTTTCCAAAAAAGTAATATAGTCTAGTTACACATAATCCCATTTTGAATTGATTATTCAAGATTGTCAATTTTTAATTCCCTGTTTAATTTTCATCAACTATATTCTGATATTCGTTATCCCTCTATTTTCATTAACTACAATAATTAGTATAATTTAAACATATTTTGTAATTTCAAAGACATATAACACTATTATTAGAACTTACTATATAAGGATATTAAAATACTGCTAAGCTCAAAAGAAGGAGTTCAAAAAATTTTAATGCATCCCAACAAGATTCGTACTCCACTAAAACATCCATTCCATAGAAAAATATTCCTATTATACTAAATAAAAAATGAAATAAAACTAGACAACTTAAAAAGAATTAAAACAAAAAAAAAAAAAAAAAGAAAGGAGAAAAAAACTAGCCAAAGAGATAGTAAAAAAAGAAAAGCACATATTTTGCACAATGGTTTGGATCACAAACTACAACTCAAATTTTTTCTTTTTATGAAAAGTCAATCTCAGTTTCACTATTTATAGTTATCATTACAGTTTTGTAACTCAAATTTTAAAATGATGGGTCTATAGACACTTCTCATTTTACTTTTCCCACCTACTTTTTAAAACTACTTATCATAATAATTTTAGAATTAAATAACTACTTGTTCCACCTCTTAATTTTTTCAGGAAAAAAAACCTTATAACTAAATTGTTTACTTTTTTCTTTCTCCTCCCATTACAGTCTAAATCTTTATATATTTTTTCCTTACTTTTTTTTAAAAATGTTGTATTTTGTTTTTATTTTTAATTCTTTTCCAAGAGATTTTTTAAGAGAATATTCTTTTATTTTGTTTGTTATTATTCATAATTTTCAATAGTTTTTGTAGTTTTATGTTATAACTAGTTTTTTGTTTTCTAAAAAATAACAAGAAAATGGAAAACATGTATGCATGGTATGGATATATAATCAAATATATTGATTTGATTGATTATTCATTTTATAAATAATTGAAAGAAATAGTTAGGAATTCATTCAAATGCTGAATTGTGAGCTCCTTTATTTTTTTAATTATCTAATAAAAGTATTAACCAAATTCATAACATTTTTAACCATACTTGTGGAATACTCCGCTTCATCAGTATATTATACTCAAATTTTTATCGTCTTAAGAAGAAGTATACCAAACAATAAGTTTATAGATTTTTATCAAAACATATAAACTGATGAAGAATTTTTATTGAATATCTAAAAAGCAAAAATAAAAAAAGAAATCTCGTGAGAAAAAATTTTAAAAATAAAAATAAAAATAAAACAAAACATATTTTAAAAAAAAATTATGCAGTGGTTTAGATTTAATATGTGGAGAAAGAAAAAAGAAAGAAGGAAGACAAATAATTTAGTTAAAAGGGCTTTTTGGTAAAACTAAGGTGTAAAACAATTAATTTTTGTTATTCTAAAACTAGATAGTAAGTGATTTTAAAAAGTGGGTGGAAAAAGCAAAATGAGAGGTGTCAATATACCCATCCATTCTTAAATTTCATAACTTTGCATATAAAATTCCAAATGAGATGAATTTTTTCTGTTAAATTGCATAGAATTTCGAGACAAACGAAACAAGCTGCATATTTAAAAAAAATTTTTGAACACATTTCAAATTTTTATAATTTTTAACTTCAACAATTCAAATGCTTCACCAAACATATAATTCAATTTAAATCGAAATTCTTCAATCCAATCCTAGCATCAAGCGCATGCAAAAAGTAGAAAACGGTTACAAACTCATCATAAAACTAAAAGAAAATCATGCACATCTGAGGCAACTTCCTTCACCTTGAAGAAAACAGAAGATGCCTCATTAAATTGGGAGAAAAAAAAAAAAAAACATATGCAGGGAAAAAAAAAGTACATGATCTGAATGTTTTTTTTTTTTTTTTTTGATAAAGACTATATTCATAACTTGAATCCGGCACACTTTCCATTTCAAGCTTAAAAAATATAAGCTTTTTTCTTTCTGGATTCAGTAACCACCATCTTTTGGAAAATTTTAATGATAGATATATGTCACAGAGAATGCCAAAGAATCACACTTCGTTAAAAAATAAAAATAAAAATAAAAAAAAATTTTGTTTGAGAAGTGGACTTCAAATTTGAAAATTTTTAATTATACAATTTATTCAATGATGATCTTATGAATTTGATTGGGGGATTTTTGTCCTAATTGCACGTAAATCATATAAGTTTTTGTTGCCTAATAATTGTCATCTGTGTTTGTTACAAGGTTTCATGGAAACTTTCAAAAGGAGGTATATATCGAGATAACTAAAACAGGTAAATGTTTTTCATTTTAATTAATTTTTAAAAATACAAAGAGAGAGAGAGAGAGAGAGAGAGAGAGAGAGAGAGAGAGAGAGAGAGAGAGAAACTAACAGTCATATATCCATTTCTTCCAAAATCTGTGCCCATATTCTCCATGAAAAAGAAAAGCTGCACATGCCAGTGTGTACACGGGAGATTTCCCAGTGCTGTCTGTAGCACTGGCCAAATTCGGGGCATTTTTCAGTAAATGCAAGGCAATTGCTATTGTCTCTGTAGCATTTAAATTCACAACAAGAGCGTTACATCAAAACCAATATATATTATTGTAAATACGAACTCAGATAATATTAAATGGTTTAACTATTATTAGTATAATAGTACTCTTTGATATCAGTTACTCTCTCGATTTATAAAAACAATACTTAATCACTTGAATAAGAAGTCATCACTAGCTAGAATAATAATGAATACTTTTTTTTGATAAATAAATAACAATGAATACTTTATTGATAACTATATTTAACTTAAAAAAAAAAAAAAAAAAAACTGCTTTGTTTCTTTAACCACTAACATTAGTAAATAATTTTTTTTAGCCACGAACAAAGTCTATGTAATATCTATGAGTCGTATTTTCTGCCACGAATATTAATAAATAATTTTTTAAAAAAATTTAAAAGTAAACGGCGAGAGAGAATAATCAATATTGAACCAGCAGCAATAAGCACATACCAATTAGCAACTAAGTTGGTACGCAAACGTATTCTTTCGTCTACACTATTGAACAAATGTCTTACCGGCTTTCTTCATCTTAATGCATCTTGAAATGAGTGCAGCGCCATGTTTACCTCCACTAAGATCTGATAGAACTTCCAAATCAGTAGCAAAATACAGAATGTAAACCAAGTCCATACGTTGAAAATTAAGAGCCATTACAATCGGAATGGTGTGAACACTATCTTCTATATGCGGTAAAGAACCATTCTCGTTGATCATCCACTGTACCATGTTGGGTGTTCCTGATGCTATGGCCTGTGCAAGAGCTGTCCAGCCACAACTGGATTCTTTTCTTTCCAGATCTTCCTCACTCATGTGAGTCACCATGTCCTTCACAATTCCCTCATTGTCCTTCGAGGAAACTGCGTAGTGAAGGGCTGTAAAATTTGCATTTTTGAATGTTTTTTTCAACAGGTTACGATTTTCCTTGTACATCTTCTGCGCCTTATCCCAATTACCTTGTTCTATAGCATTGAAGAAGAGCTTATAAGATTCCAGGTCATGACCATCACTTTCTCCTGGCAAACAGTTCTCACGTTTTCAGTTATATATGTGATCAAGAACTTGCGTATTGAGTGAGCAGAATAGATTACGATTACCCCAAAAAAGAGAAGAAAAAAAAAAAATACATTTCATACCTTAAAAATTCAACAGTGAAAATGTATACAGAGACAATAAAAGTCTCATTATGATTAATAGCGGAGTAAGTTTTGTTTTAAGGGATAAACGAAGAATGTTAAAAATGTTAAAACCCCTCAAATTTTTTATTTTATTTATTGGGGTGAGAGAATAGATCATTGGTATCAAAGCAAGCTTAAACATCCTTACTAGGTTGGAAACCAAACCTTAACACATCCTCTACCAAACCCCTAACTCAATGTACTAAATAAAAGGAAAAAAAATCAAAAAGTCAAAGGAAGAGTAACCAAGACATTACACTCCCAACAGGAAATACTACTTGGATTAAAAACCATGTAGTTAGTAGAAACTGACGCCAAAATGTTAAGTGAATCTAACTTTGAAGATCGGTTTATGTAATATACCTCATTAAAAACCTTAATAGTAAAATCCATCGAGAAACACCTAGGTATGGAAAAAGAGTTAGCGTATACAAAGAGGAAAATTCTTAAGAAAATTAAAAATAAAAAAAAAAACCCCTCAAAGTTATTAAACACTTGAAAGCACATGTTATATACGTGCATATTCAGTTTGTTGAATTTGTTGACTATGAATGCAATTTTTTCTTTTTAAGTTTAGTTTTTTTTTTTTTGTTTTTTTGTTTTATTTTTTGTTATTCTCCTAAGAATTTAGTATAGTAAAAAAGAAAAAAAAAAACAAAACAAAACAAAACAGATTTTTAACCAAAAAAAAATTAAAAAAAGGGGAAAATTAGATAATGAACTATTTAGGGATACGTTAGAGAAATTAGCATATCAGAATGAGTTGCGGGGAAAAAATATTTTAAGTAAAACACATTTTAAGAAAAATTATAGCAGCATGGCAATTACCAAAAATATTATTTATAGAGGTCACAATCATAAAAGAAATATTAGTTTTAGAGGACTACAAGAAAAATAAAGTACTTTAATCCAAATATATATGAGAAAAGTCATTTCAATGGGGATAAATTCGATATAAAAATTTTTAATCGGAACAAATAAAAGATATTTATGAGGATCACTTTTAGTATAACAAAAAATAGAGAGATTTGTTTTTACATTCCTGTTACCATCATTTCTTTCAAAAGTATATATTAACATTAGGAAAAAAAAGAAAAAGAAAAAAGAAGGTACTTCAAAAGGAAAATGGAGATATAGTTAAAATTTTGGTTATTGAGGAAAGCATATATGAAATGTTTTGAAAAATTAAGTATATTAAAAGGAAAAAGTTAAAAAATTCATAATAAAAAAGGGATTTATAGCTAATTGCTTTGTTTTTAAGAAATTTTTTAACAAATGGCCGAAGTTTTTAAAACTTAGTTAAAAGGCCTTTAAAAAAAAAAGTTAATCAATTATCTTAAATGATCAATAAGTTATTGGGTGCATGGTCAATCATTGATTAACTATAACACAAATCACTAAATTTCATAATCAATCATTGATTGACCATTAGTCAATTACCAAATTTTATAGTTAATCATTGACTGATCATTAGTCAATTACTAATTGACCAACTCTGAAAATTGACAAATTATCATTTTGTTTAATAAAAAAAAATTAAGTCATCTATTAGATTAAGTGACTAAAAAATATCATCCAACTTAATTTTCTACAAAAGAATCTATGAGGGACATATGCCCCGGGGCGTTACCTCATCCACCTCTAAAAAGAAAACTCCTTATTCTAGTGGGCTAACAGAAAAGAAGAGACGTAAATAATTTGTTTAAAACAGAAGAGGCCAAAAAAGAGGAAAAAAAAAAAAAAGAAAAAGGAAATGCTTAATAAAAATATGTCCCCACTCCTTTTTCCACCCTGCCGACAGGAAAACTGATGGAGAAACGTAAAGCAAAAAGTAAAAGCAATTGAAGAATTTCTTTTTATTCTAGTGGGGAAAGAAATAGAATCTGATTCTGTGCCTTTGACTGATTTTGGGAAAAGGCCTCATACAACTTGGCACATAGTAGAGAAAAAACGAATCAAATGACAGTTGTCAACTTTTTTTTTTTTTTGGGTTTTACTACTTATGGTTTATTATATATATGTCCTTTTTTTTATTTAGTATTCACACAAGTAAAAATATACAGATATTTTACGAAACGGATCGGCGACAAAAACTTTTAAAAAAAGGAATTTAATGGACACGTAACTAAGTTAAAATATTCAAACAATTGCTAACGGTAAGAAAACTATACATAAATTATATGTCCTTTTGGTTCATACGTATATTATAAATTTACATACACATAGATACATTCAATCCTCGATGAGTTTTTCATGTAATTTTGTTTGAATTTCAGTTTTTTTTGTGGAAAAAAAAATTTTAAATAAATAAAATAAAACATTTTTGGCGGTACAATTTTGCATTTTGTTTCTCTAACACTGTCTTCATGATATATTACGAGAATATAGAAAAACCTTGAGGACCATTTCTAGAAAGGAAAATAGAAATACCTGGGCGTGGGAGCAGCTGAATACAGAAATCTGGCTTAAACTTGTCTTCTAAAGTTTTCCAAGCTTCTTTGGCTGAATAGATTCTCCTAATTTCCTGAAGTGCCTCTGGCCCGCATGAAATCTTAATTGCATGAAGAGCTGCTGCATTCTTCTTATCATTTTCTAATTCTTGATGTTTAGCTTTAATGTGATCTTCGTGATCTGCATCGGCTGTAGCAACTTGATCATCGTGATCTGCATCGGCTGTAGCAACTTGATCATCGTGATCTGCATCGAGTTTCGGTTGATCATCAGTGACATCAGGTTTCACGACATCCCAGAGATTTCGTGCAACCAAGTAGCTTTTAACCACTTCTCTCCAATCCTCGTAGTTGTACTTGTTAAGAACTTCAAGAACTACCGTACTTGGAATTACATCCATCGTTGTCTGCCTGTATAAAATTTCGTATTCAAGATAAAATGTAATTCATCTGCTAGTTTCAGAGTGCTGGCACGTACCGATGCTCAACAGCTTCAAATATGGTCACGTTAATTAGTTGAAAAAATCGATGATTATGTACGTTCAAAAATGTCATGGAGACTGATTTCAAGATCTTGGGATAATTAATTGACAAACTTCAATAATATGCAAGAAGATATGATCGTTAATAAACTTAGTATTTGAAAGAAAAGGGCTTTAAAAATGTATGAATAAAACCATTTTCGTTTGGGTTCATATATGTCTTCTCTAAAGGATTTTTTTTAAATTGTTTTTTTTTTTTTTTGCTCAGTTTCCATCAAGGTTGGAGATTCTGAATTTCTTATTTATTATTTTTTAAAAAAAAAATTTGTGTGGGCTATTTTATTCCTCGTTCCATCAGTTATTCAAACATAAATCAACTCTAGTTTTACTTGTAGTTTTGTGACCAAATGATATGTATTGTAAAGAATTAAAACGTAGGAAAAAAAAAAAAAAAAAAGGAAAGGGAAAATTACAGAGGAAAAGAAAAAGTTGTCATTGACCAACAAATTAAGAACGCAAACTATACGTATGCAATGCATAAAGAAGTAAAGAATTAGAGAAAACAAAAACGATTAATCCTACGTTTGGATGAGTTATTGAAATAACTGTTATTATATTCATATGTAATATAATTTTTGTTGGGTCACTACTTTTAGAGTGACCTATTTGAATGTTTACAGTAATTCAAATTTTCACTTTTTAAAAACTCGTATCACACTCATTTTGTTTACTTTTATACTATTCAAATGTAATTTTTAACAAAAACTATTCAAACAAATATTTAATTTGCATATACAATTCAAATTTAATATAAATATTTAATTTGAATGAACATATGTTATACATGACCCAAACGGGCGACAAAAAAATTGAAGAAGTAATAAAGCTATAGTAAGAGAACGTACTCCATGTTGGGAAATTGGAAGCTTTTCTATTTGCAATGCTCTTTGATAAAACGAGATGAGAATTGTGTGCCTGAGCACAACTACATATATATATATAAATGTTACATCTTTATACTCGGAAGATTGAAAATCTTGAATGAGGTATTACGTGCCCATTTAGAAATGAGACAACTTTACCACTTTTTTGGTTCAACCAAAAATAAAAGAAAAAAAGATAAAACTTATCACTTTCTTGGATGCTATATTTGGCTTTGAGTGGGCTAGGATTAGAGAATCACACTTTTTCAACTTCTCACTTCACTTGTGAAATGATCAACTTATGAATAAAATGCATCTCAAGTCTATATTCTTTTCATGTTTAAATTAACTTTAATTCCACAAATTATGTCAATACATCAAATTTCTAAGGCCAGGCCCTCGTGTTTCTCGTGTTGAAGCTTGCTTTTGAATCTCACTTTTCTTTCGAGACTGTTATAAGAATAGTCTTCTACCAGAAAACAACATAAAAGCCTTTGCATGGAACCAATTAATACAAAATATCTTTGCAAACACATTTTTTTTTTCTTTTTTTTTTTTCGTCTCTTTTTTCTTTTTTGAGTGAAATATATACAAGAGATCTTGATCATTTCATCACATAGCTAGGTGAATAAATGATATTCCATTTATATGGACTTGTGAATAGGATTTTTCCTAAAGCAAAACAATGGAACTATGAAAGGAAAAAACATACTAGACCTTAAGCCAATTATGGATATCATATAGGTATAACACATACATTGATATATCATATAGGTATAACACATACATTAATATATCACGAACAAAAGCATATCGGGCTTTCGTTACTCGGTATGTAATCAAGAGTACAACTTTGAGCCTTTAATGAAATGACATCAAAGTTAGTAACTAAATTGATATATTGACTGAGTAATTTATTTATATTATTATTGGAACTTTTTTTTTTTTGGGTAAATATATAATTATTGGAACTTGAATTATACAAATTCATTAGGTCCCTTGACTAGCTGACAAATTCTCATAAATGAACCTGGATAATCCTGTAAGTGCAAAGATTGACTGGGAGGCATCCTCAAAGTTTGATGATATAGGAAAGACTGCCCACTGCCACTTGCACTGTGGCAGGTGGGCACATGCCAATAACAGTCTCGGGAGGGACTGTATAACGACCCGCCTGGCACAGGCCGTTACCATACACACATGCGTACATATATACAAATCGTATATATTTACTTAGCGTAAACAACGGAATATTTTTTTTATTTTTATATAAGCGATAATTAATTACGATGGTCGAATACCAAATAAAATAATTCATAAAAGAACGAAACGCGTAGCGGCTATATATCCCACATTTCACATCTCGCCCTACCACGCTCGCCCTGCCACGCTCGCCATCTTATATCAACAGGTGCCCGTAGGTTGCTTACCTATAGCATAGACGTAAGACGTGAGCTTTCGCTCAGCAAGTACAACATTGACATCCGCGACACATAAAATACAAATCATACAAACATAAGTTACTTCAACATTCCATAGCTTATCCTATCATAATCATGCATGAGCCATTTATGCTTCATTATGCTTTCTTATTCTTTCATAATGTACTTTCATAACTTATCATAACTTACTTACTTATGGGCCCCTTAACATAAGTGTCCGTACCGGGCGCGCAACTATGGAGTGGTTGGGGCGGCCAGACCAATTCCAACTCAAACCATAGTCCAACTCGGCCTAACGCGGGTCGATACGACACAGGCAAGCTCGCTTGCCATCATGCTTACTTATCATTGTCTCATATTTGATCTTGTTCTTATCTTAGTAATGGTGAACATGCCTCATGATGTCACACATACATACGCCATAATCGTATTTCAATATAACATACCTCATATCATAATCATGAACTTGACATACATATCTCATGACATAATTAACCATATCATATTGTAATAACCCGAATTTTTTATGACTCTAGATTTCCTTTGAATAAGGAAAACTTAAGTCTAGATCATGTTTGACATAGAATATCGGTATAAGTTTGAGTTCTCGGTTAATTAGCTACGAGACTCAACGATGTATTACTGAGCCTAGTATAAGGCATTTTAAGGAAAATGGCGTGATGAAATTTCATGATTCCATGTTGGTCAAAGTTTGACCAAGAAAGTCAAAGTTGACCAAAAAGTCAAAGGGTTGACCAAGAACAGTCAAAGGTATAACTGTACAGTAATAGGATAAGCAGTATGAGAAATATACTGCTAAAATTGTCTTTTTGGACAAAATAACAAGAATAAGCTATGAGACCACCCTAGAAATATCAAGCACACTAAGTTGGATATCAAAGTCCTAATGACTTTCAGAAATAAGAAGAAAATTTTTACAGTCCATTTTTACGCAGATAAATTTTGGACTGCAGTCAAGTATAACAATACTGAATTATACTGTGTATTAGTGAACACATTATTAGAAATATCTGTGTTAGCAAGAAAATAGACTGCATTTTAAGGAAAAAGCCAAACAAGGACTTATGATGATGTCACCCTATTTTGGAATTATGACATCATTTTGATTTAAGGAAATTATGGAAAGAAATCTTTGCCACCTAAGCACCATAATGGCCGGCCACCTAAGGGGGGTAAAAATGTAAATATTTTGTCTTTTGGGGGCAAAAGTGTAATTTTGGAAAATATAATGATGTAAGCATGAGGTAAGCACATGATGTCATCAAGATGATGTCACAATGATGCAAAAAAAAAAAAAAAACTTGCCATGCAAGGGAAGATAATGGCCGGCCACATGTAGGGGTGAAATTGCAAAGATTTTGTCCTTAGGGGCCAAAATGTAATTTTTGGAAAATAGGTGATGTAAGCATGATGAGGTAAGCATGATGATGTCATGATTTTGCTTGGAGAACAAGGCTATGGCCGGCCACATGACACTTGGAGGGCATAAATGCAAATATTTTTGCATTAGGGGTTAAAATGTAATTTTTGAAAAAAAAATAAATCCAAAAATTAAGGATTTTTCACCTATAAATAGGTGAAGGGGGCAGCTGATTTTGCTCAGAAAAAATAAGGAAACACCCCAAAACTATGGCCAAAAATTCCCTCACCCTTCCCCCTAAAATCCGAAGCCAAAAAGGAAGAGAAAAGAAAAGAAAGAAAGAAAAAGTGAGGAAGGATTTGAGCTAGGGGTGGCCGGATTTCTTGGTGACCGGACTTTGGTGAGGCAGCCATCAAGCGGCTGAAAAATTAGGAACCCCATTTGGAGGGGGATGGCCGGTTATGGTGAAGGATCAAAGGGAAAAAGTTTTAGACCCAAAACCGAGCACAATCCTTGGATTGATTAAGGTAATCTCCCTTTGACCCTAAGCTTTTCAATTAGAGCTTAAATTTGGAGATTTAAGTGTATTTCTATATTTGGGATGTAAGAGCATAAGCTCATTTTCTTATTTCATGCAATGGGTTTAATGCTTATTAGGTGCTTGATTAGGGTACTAAGGTCTCAATTATGATTATGGTACATGATTTGATAAGTATGCTTGCATGATTATTAAGATTGCATGCATGCACATAAGGTGTTTGTGATATGTCCCCAATATGCCTAAAAAGTTATAGGTCATGCATGTTTATGTTTGAGCTAGATTAGAAGCTTGATTGATGAATGGTGATGCAAATCAAATGTTTTGCAAAACCTAGTTTGGTGCAAGAACACCCAAGGGTTTTGCCTTGCATGGATGAATGTTTTACGTTAGAAAGCGCTGCATGACTGATATTAGGCTCCCGCTGCGGGCGGTTGAGGTAGTGTGCGCGTAATAGGACGTAAAACGAACTTAAAACCGAAAACTGCCAGTTCGGGTGCCAACTGGCCAGTTTCGGGAAAAGTGAAATTTGAGGCCTTTAGAGGTCGAATTAGAGGAAACTTAAAACATGAAAGTTGTTCATAAGGGTTTTTCCTAGGGGGCATCTCGGACCGTTCCCCAAATTGAGGCTCCAATGGCCTCCGTTTTTACAGAAAACCGATACTGGTCTGCCCAGACCTAGTCTACACGTCCAGCAAGTTCAAATTAAAACTGACAAGAATACATGCAGAACTGGATTTTTCTCAAAACACGAAAGTTTTAGGATTTTTCGAGAGCTACAAATTTTGTGAAGACAAATTTTTCAAAATCGGAATGGATCTTTAAACTGACACGGTTTTATAAAGACTGTGCAGGGAACAGGAAATTCCTGCACAGGATTTTCTAAAAATAGTTCGGAAAAATTGTATCTTTCCCCAAAACCACTGCTTTGACTAGGGAAACTGTTCCAAAGGCAGTTTCCAGCCCTAAATGATTTTACAAAAACCTATTTCAAAAATATGAATTTTATGGGTTAAGTAAAAGATTTTTTTTAAGGTTAATTTACCCAAGTTTCCAAAGAAATGGAAAATGGATTTTTTAACCAAATTAGGTAAGCAAGATGATTACGGGTAATAACCGGAAGTGATATCCGAGTTACTGGGCCAAAGCCTAAAGCTCAAGTTTGACCCGTATAGGGTTGACCTTAGTTGACCAAAAGTTGACTTTGGTTGACCAAGAGTTTGACTACAATTAACCTTAAGGGTTAGTCAAGATAACCCTAAAGGATACCAAGATTAATAAATTAGGCTAAGATATAGGGTTAATTGAGGTAACAAGGTTAGGAAGGTAACCTAACCCTAACGGTATGTATAAAGGTTTAGTACATGAGGGTATCCAACGTAACCTCTTAAAGATTAATCCATATTGGGTTGTTTTTAAATAGGGTTACTAATTGTAACCCAGTAAGACATCTAGTATCGGGGACATACAACTAGGATAATGTAGGCATGTTGGTTAGATCACCAACATTCCACAATACTAATTAGAACCTCACCTATGTCCTTCAACAAGCAGGAGGGAACCTGCAGCTGTACTCAGAACAGGAGCAGCATTGCGCAGGACATAACAAGAGAGGTAAGTACAACTCCGCCTACAGCATAGGCCCTTTGTTGTTACTTGCCTAATGTGATGGTATGTTATGGCATGTGATGATATGTTATGGCGTGTAATGTTATGGTATGTTATGTCATGTGATATTATGGTATGATATGTTATGGTATGTATGGCATGTCATGGTATGTTATGAATGAGGTTATGTTATGTTATATGTTGTAATATTGTGACATCATGAAGCATGTTCACTAATATTAAACCACCTGGTAAGAACAAGACAAGTAAGATGTTGTGTCAAACCGACTTGCCACAAAGGCGGGTTTAAATGGTATGGTTCATGGTTTGAGTTGGATTGGATGGCTACCTAGACTACTCCATGTTAAACTTTGTGTTTCATGGTTTGAGTTAAAACGGACTGCCGCCTTCAACCATTCCTTGGCTATATACCACGGTACGAGCACACATGATAAGTAAAGGAATAGAACTAAGCTAAGTTATGAATCCATATTTAATTCATAAGAGGTCATAATTGGTTCATGCATAATGATATGTGTTTTGCGTCGCGGATGTAACAGTTGTACTTGCTGAGCGAAAGCTCACGTCTTACGTCTATCTGTAGGTAAGCAACCTGCCAGCAATCTCTGATGCAATACTGTGGAAGGCTGGTGCTGCGGACTGTGAAATGTGGGATGGACACTGCCACGGATTTTGAAAAAAAAATATACTCTATAAAATATGTTGTAATGAAAAAGGGTTTTCATATTTTCATGATGTTTTAAGTATAAATGACAAAGTTTATGTATGTATGGCAAGCAAGTTGCCTCTTGTGGTACCAATCCGCATTAAATCGGGTTTGGTCCACAATTTGATTTCGATGGCCTTCAAGGAGGGTTTGAAAGTTCGGTACTCGAGTAAGTACCTATCAGTAAGTATGAGTTTGAGGATGAAGTTCAAGTTGAAAGTTTTAAAATAAAGTTTAAAAGAAAAAAATTTCTCCCAAATTTTTCGCAAGTTTAAGTTCAGTATGTAAGTAAGGTGACGACCCGGCATGGGAAGTCGGGGCGTTACACATATAACATAACATCGTCATATCATACCCTACAACCTATCCTAGCGTCAAACAAATCTAACATGCATCACATCATGTATCATAACATTCATAGATCATACTTGGGTAAGTATCATAATCAAAAGCCTATGCTGTAGACGGAGTTGTATTTACCTTGTTTACTATGTCCAGTATCGTATTGATCTAGTCAGGACACCATAGTACTCAATCCTTCTGTTATAAATAAAGGACATAGGTAAATATCAGAAATGTTGGTGATTTAACCAACATTCATACATAACCTTAGTTATATGTCCCCCTTCAAAATCACATGACAACTTATTTGGTTACGTCGAGTAACCCTAGGGTTCAAAACTTACCCTACTCGGGTCATAATTTGACTTTTGGTTTCAAAAACCCATTTTATTTTCTTTGGAAAACCCAAAAATCCTTTGTTCAACCTGTGAAAAATTGTAACTCTTGAGTAAAATTATTAAGTGTTGGAAACTACCTTTGGAACAGCTTTCCACAGTTAATTTATCGGTATATGTGCAGGAATATCCTTTTCCTGTACTGTATTAGAAAATCCTGTGCAGGAATTTCTTGTTTCCTGCACAGTTTTTGAAATCTAATTTTTATTTAAAAATCCAAGTTGAATTTGAAAAAGTTTTCTTCACAAAAGTTTTAGATCTTGAAAAACTTTACAACTTTTGTGTTTTACTCAAAACCTGATTCGGGCTCTAACCCATTCGTTTTCCCCATTGAACTTACCTGGCAGTGCATGAAGTCTGGGCACGGTCAGGCTCGGATTTTTATCAAAATCGAGACCGTTGGAGCCTTATTTTGGAAAACCGTCCATATTAACGTCTACGAAAAACCCTTCTCTACAACTTTCGTGTTTTAAGTTTTTCCAAATTCGTCCTCTAAGGACCTCAAAATCTGCTTTTCCAGAAACTGGCCAGTTTCCACCCGAAATGGCAGTTTTTGGTTTTAAATTCGTTTTACGCCCTAATTCGTGCACTCTACCTCAACCGGCCGTACCGAGAGCCTAAAATCAGACATGCAGCGCATTTCTAACATAAGGTTTTCTTTAAACACATTACCCAACAAGTCCATGCAAACCATTAATCATATAGGTGCCAAATAGGGTTTGCATGGTTTTAGGTTGCACAAACCATTCATAATTATTGCTAGCAACCTATCATACATTTTCTTCATCATTCTTAAACACATTGGGGACATACAACATTATCAAACACTTAGCATGCAAACCATAAGTTCATGCAATCAAAGCATAAATTCATGCAAGCATAAGTGTTTATCTATGCAAAATTCATAAACCAAACCACCCTTAACCTAATCAAGCACATAATCAAACTAATTCTAAACTAGGGCATAAAATTAAATTGAGCTTATGCTCTTACAAATTTCAACTTGAAATACACTTAAATTTCAAATTGAAGCTCAATTTAAAAGTTTAGGGTTAGGGAGTTACCTTGGTGCAACACAAGGCTAAATTTGATCAAAAATTTTCTCCCCCCTTGGTTCCTCCACAACCGGCCACCCTAGTGAAATAGGTACCAAAATTTTTTTCCAACCTTGGCTTGATTCCAAGTGAGAATCCAATCACCACTACACTTTTTTTTCTCTTGGGTTTTGCTTATTTTTCTTTCTTTCTTCTCTCTAGGGTTTGGATTTTTGAGAGGAAAAGATGAAGAAATTTTTGGGCATAGTTTGGCTAAATTTTTCTAATTTTTTTGAACAAATGGTTCACCTATTTATAGGTGATGGGAAACTTTTCAAAATTGCTAAAAAGTCCCCAAAATTTTTAATAATTGCCCAAAAAGAAGCTTAGGTGGCCGGCCAAGGATGTTCTAGACCATCCAAGATTTTTCAATTTTTTTTCTTAATCCAAAATGATGTCATAATTCAAAGGTTAGATGATGTAATCATCATTAGGGCTTGTTTGGGCTTTTTCTTTAATATGCAGTCCATTTTTATGCTAACACGGATACTTTTAATACTGCTATCTATTAATAACAGTATTTTTACACTGAATTACAGTCCAAAATTTATCTGTGTAAAAATGGACTGTATAAAAATTTTCTTATAATTTGAAGCCCTTTGGCCCTTGATACCCTAATTAATGTGCATGATTTTTCTATGGTGGTTTTAAGTCTTATTCATGCTATATTATCCGTAAAGACGGTTTTCACAGTATATATCCCATACTGCTTGCCATCTCACAGCATTGTCATATTTTGACCTTTCTAGTCAACCTTTGACTTTTTCGGTCAACTTTGATTTTTTTTATGGTCAAATTTTGATCAACATAAAATCATAAAATTTTCTACCCCTTTTTACTTAAAAAGGTCACATGCTTGGCTAAGCAATCATTTTTGAGTCTTATAAAATTATAAGAACTCACAAAATTAACAAAAACCCTAATCGGGCTTTCTCATGAATACCTTCATGGTACAGCTTGAATTTTTGTACAAGAAATCGTAATGTTAAAAAAAAATTCAGTTATTACAAACTGTGGGCACAAACAATTCCTTCCTAAGTCTGTTTGTGCAGTTTTGGATTTATCAAGTGATTCGAATAATATGAGGCTTTATTTAAATTCACATAATATCCAATTCATTTCAAAAAAAAAAAAAAGATAATATCCAATTAATTATTATGGAATTAATAATTAATAATTTGAATCAAAAATTAAATTGGTATTATAATCATCTATTAGTTAGATTATTA
Source organism: Ficus hirta (assembly GCA_038430175.1). Classification (NCBI taxonomy): domain Eukaryota; kingdom Viridiplantae; phylum Streptophyta; class Magnoliopsida; order Rosales; family Moraceae; genus Ficus; species Ficus hirta. The sequence continues at coordinate 12,354,730 of CM076594.1, read as the reverse complement.
TATTTGTAATTTGATATAGGTTTGAATTTAAATTAATTGTTTTATTTAGGATAATATAAAGAATTTATTTAAATATATCTATAAGAATTTCAATTAAGAGTTTGGATAAATATATCACAAAATATTTTAATCAAGATAGTTGCTAAGTTGGATTATCGATCGTTATTGTAGTGAGCGCGATTCCCTATGGTAGGTGTTTCTTTCTTCAAATAGAGGAGCAAGTAAGTGTCGAGTCTTTACAAGGTATGTTGATCATGAAATAAATTATTATATAGATATTATCATAAGTTAAGATCTTGATATTTTATCAAATTTTAAAATTTCGTTAGATATTGCTTTTTCAAAATGACCCCAACTGACATCAAATTGAGTTATAACATCTCAATGCAGGGCTGGTACCTTTTTTATCAAATAATAATAGAACTTCAACTCTTCCAAAATTAAGGAATTTACACACAACTCAAAGAATTCAAATGACAACCCAAAGGAAAAGAACCAAACACAGAAAAATAAGAAAATACAAAGAAAAACCCGGGAAAAAAAAAAAAAAAAGATCGAGAATCTTTTATTGAACATCATGATTTGTACAACAAAATAGGAAAAGATTATAGCTATAACGCCATTTATTCAATTAGATAGGTAGTAAATGGCATACATACAGGCACATTTAAACATCAGTATCCAATGAATACCTAATTGTTTTTCTTTGTACAGGTACCATACTTTTAAATAACAAAGTAAAAGAAAGGCTTTTTAGGTACGTAAACCTAAATGTCCTGATAAGAAGAGGAAATTGCATGTACACAAATAAGGTGACCAGAAGGGCCGCGAGCAAGATTACCGGAATGAGAACCCAAGATTCGGGAAGCATAATGAGAAGGCCGGCACAAAAAGCTACAACATAGTTGCAATGGAGAAGAAAAGTGTGGACAATCCCAGAAACAATTTGGTCGCCAAGGATACAAAGAAGTCATATTCATCGTATCTTGAGGTTAAGATCCCTAAGAACACCAACACTGAAGCTGTGGAATAAAAGACTGCTATTCCGATGGAAATTAAATAAGACTTCTCTAACTTCTTGTTTGTGGTATCCCCACAGGAATTTTGAATGCAGTGGTAAACAACAAGGGTGCACGAGATCTTCATTTCTTTCATCCATTTTTCTCCTTCACTCAATAAATTCTTGTGGCTCTTAGTAAATACTTGTTTTGGTTTATTACCATCTCTGTTTTCAGCTGTTGTGGCCTCTTCATATAACAGTTTCTTCACCGCTGAAATATTTTTGGTTAAAATTAGGATGATATTAGTTGTTGTTACATGGTCCATTTGTTGATTACAAGTTGTAAGGAGATCCTTAGATATGTAGGCTAATTAGGTTTTCTCATGTTTAATCGTGAAGGAAATATCATGTTCAATATTTAGATTAGCAACTTATTCAGTAACTAGTACAATCAGCAATCAAATCAGGAATTTGGGGATAGCAGTAGTAATTTCAGCTTCCTGGGCAATCTGGGATTTGTGTAACCATTCGATCTTTTACGTTTTTTTTCTTCTCAATGAAGAGAAGATACAACTGTCATTCGGGGAAGATTAATCATCACAACTATGGCACCTAAAATCTTAGATTTCTAAGACAATAGAACTGACAATTCCACTAGACTTCTAAGCATTTCCTAGTTTTTGTAATTTTTAAAGGATTGTCTTTCAATTTTTCAGTTTTTTTTTTTTTTTTTTTTCTCAGACGTTTACCCTAAGGGTTGTTTTTAATTTTTCCTAACCATTTAGTAAATAATTTTCTTTCCTTTGATTAAGAAATTGTGTGGAATGGTTTAGTGTGAGGATGAGGTTTCAACTTAGTTTTGGAATCTTTTATGCTAGTTATCCTTTCTAATTTATTTATTTATAAAAGTGAGCAGCTTAAGGTGGATGGTTCCGGAGGGGTCATCCCAATCGGGATGCACGAGCATTTGCTGATGCCAATTGCTCTCTTATGCATTGTCTACTAAAGAAAAAGATAATAGATATGGAACAAGGAAAAAAAAATATATATATATATATAATTTATTTTATACTCAATTGAATGATTGGATTAATTAGTATTATTGTTAGTTAAGTAAATTAGTCATTTGTTTGTTTTACTCGTAATTAGATTAATACTTGGCATATCAATTCTTTTTCTGACTTTTGAATGAATGGACCATGTAACAGTTAATTTTTTTCTAATAGGACATGGACACATAATGAACTCTTTGTCCCCTAATTTCTCTATTCCCTTCTTTCGTTACCTTATTGTGCTCAAGTAAATAATAGACTTCCAGTATTCATGTATATACTGCTTAATTAAACTCTTGAAAACTTCAAATCAGCTCAGCGGGTGGGATGGAAGGGATTTATTAGACGTACTCCCAGAATCAAAATCAGAGATCATATTTTCGTATTTCTTTTTTTATCGAAAAAAGGGTGCGTAGGTCACATACCGTTCCCAAAAAAAAAAAAAAAAAAAAAAAAACGGAAAAAGAATACCTCAAACCATTGTAGCTCGCTTTGCATCAGCAAAGCTGCTTCAGGAATACGATTCATGTGTGTGGGAGGCGCTAACCCTGCAACTATATGTAGTAAGTTATTACCATAATCATCTTCCATAGCACTAGCTGCTAACTCATTCCGGTCACCCACATAACAGAGCATATGCGTAAGCAGTTTGTCTTGACGAGGCTCAATGGCACGCATATAAATGTCCCTTGAATGTTCATCCGTGCTGGCCGCAAATAATGACCCTATCCCGGTTAGTTCATCGACAAACGTGATGTTTCCTTGATCCACAGCTGCGAATAACGCATCGAACACTAAAACATCTTTGAGTTTTCTTATATCGCTTATGGTTGCAATCGTGTTGCACGAGTCTTTTACCAGTTTACTCGAAAGTATATGAACCAATTTCAGTTCTCCTATACGCTTATCAACTTCTGTAGGGTAACAAATTATTATCAAGAGAAGATTTTCAGTAGAGAAAAGAAAAAGAGGTAAATAGCATATTTATGGAAGCTATAGGAAGTAAATAACATATTTACTTCCTACAACAGTTTTGTAACCGAATTATATTTTTCAAAAGCGGATATACCTGAGAGAATAGGTAGTATTGAAAATAGCCATCTTAAGGGAGCCATTACTGCAATTGAATATTATTTTCTTTGTGATTAGTACTAAATAATGACAAAGGTATTACCATGAGGACCACTTGCGGCATAATGTATATAAACTTATAATATATTTGTAATAACTAATTTTTACGACGTTACGATTTCTTGTAAAGAATTTTAAGTTGTGCCATGAAGGTATTTATGAAAGCGCCCGATTAAGGGTTTTTATTAAGTTTTGTGAGTTCTTATGATTTTATAAGACTCAAAAATGATTGCTTAGCCAAGCATGTGACCTTTTTAAGTAAAAAGGGAAGAAAAACTATATGATTTTATGTTGGTCAAAATTTGACCGAAAAAGTCAACGTTAACCGAAAAGTCAAAGGTTAACTAAGAACGGTCAAAGGTGTAATAACCCGAATTTTGATGAGGTAAGCAAAACTTGGGATCCAAGGCATGCAATGGCCGGCCAACACTTGTAGGGGTCAAAGTGTAAGATGTTATGTCGTACCGACTTGTCACAAAGGCGGGTTTAAATGGTATGGTTCATGGTTTGAGTTGGATTGGATGGCTACCTAAACTACTCCATGTTAAATTTTATGTTTCATGGTTTGAGTTAAAACGGACTGCCCCCTTCAACCATTCCTTGGCTATGTACCACGGTACGAGCACACATGATAAGTAAAGGAATAGAACTAAGCTAAGTTATGAATCCATATTTGATTCATAAGAGGTCATAATTGGTTCATGCATAATGACATGTGTTGCGTCGCGGATGTAACAGTTGTACTTGCTGAGCGAAAGCTCATATCTTACGTCTATGCTGTAGGTAAGCAACCTGCCAGCAATCTCTGATGCAATACTGTGGAAGGCTGGTGCTGCGGACTGTGAAATGTGGGATGGACACTGCCATGGATTTTGAAAAAAAAAATATACTCTATAAAATATGTTGTAATGAAAAAATTTCATATTTTCCTGATGTTTTAAGTATGAATGACAAATTTTATGTATGTATGGCAAACAAGTTGCCTCTTGTGGTACCAATCCGCATTAAGTCGGGTTTGGTCTACAATTTGATTTCGATGGCCTTCAAGGAGGGTTTGAAAGTTCGGTACCCAAGTAAGTACCTATCAGTAAGTATGAGTTTGAGGATGAAGTTCAAGTTGAAAGTTTTAAAATAAAGTTTAAAAGAAAAAAAATTTTCTCCCAAATTTTCCGCAAGTTTAAGTTCAGTATGTAAGTAAGGTGACGACCCGGGGTGGGAAGTCGGGGCGTTACAAAAAGTATGACGGTATAGTAATATGATAAGAAGTATAGGAAATATACTGCAAATGTAACGCCCCGACTTCCCACGCCGGGTCGTCACCTTACTTACATACTGAACTTAAACTTGCGGAAAATTTGGGAGAAAATTTTTTTTTTTTTTTTTTCTTTTAAACTTTATTTTAAAACTTTCAACTTGAACTTCATCCTCAAACTCATACTTACTGATAGGTACTTACTCGAGTACCAAACTTTCAAACCCTCCTTGAAGGCCATCGAAATCAAATTATAGACCAAACCCGACTTAATGCGGATTGGTACCACAAGAGGCAACTTGCTTGCCATACATACATAAACTTTGTCATTCATACTTAAAACATCATGAAAATATGAAAACCCTTTTTCATTACAACATATTTTATAGAGTATATATATATTTTTTTAAATCCGTGGCAGTGTCCATCCCACATTTCACAGTCCGCAGCACCAGCCTTCCACAGTATTGCATCAGAGATTGCTGGCAGGTTGCTTACCTACAGCATAGACGTAAGACGTGAGCTTTCGCTCAGCAAGTACAACTGTTACATCCGCGACGCAAAACACATATCATTATGCATGAACCAATTATGACCTCTTATGAATCAAATATGGATTCATAACTTAGCTTAGTTCTATTCCTTTACTTATCATGTGTGCTCGTACCGTGGTACATAGCCAATGAATGGTTGAAGGCGGCAGTCCGTTTTAACTCAAACCATGAAACACAAAGTTTAACATGGAGTAGTTTAGGTAGCCATCCAATCCAACTCAAACCATGAACCATACCATTTAAACCCGCCTTTGTGGCAAGTCGGTACGACACAACATCTTATTTGTCTTGTTATTACCATGTGATTTAACATTAGTGAACATGCTTCATGATGTCACAATATTACAACATATAACATAACATAACCTCATTCATAACATACCATGACATGCCATACATACCATAACATATCATACCATAATATCACATGACATAACATACCATAACATTACACGCCATAACATATCATCACATTAGGCAAGTAACAACAAAGGGCCTATGCTGTAGGCGGAGTTGTACTTACTTGGTTAGCTGTGTCCTATTTCATGCGACTCCAAGCTGAGGCACAACAACAGGCTATCTCCTGTTATGTCAAAGGACATAGCATAAGGCTTCATAATTATAACCTCAAGATGCTGGTGACCTAACCAACACCCATTCATAATTTTAGTTATATGTCCCCCCTATACTTATGATAGCTTACTTGGTTACTTAAGGTAACCTTGGGTATTAATCTCAATCATACATGAATAGGGTTAGGTTATCATCCTAATCTTGGCCTATGCCTGGTTATCTATCCATAATCTTTTGGGTTTTAGATCCAAACCCAATCTTAACACCTTGTTGGGTTATCTTGAGTAACCCTCGAGGTAACCAAACTTAGTTCAATTATCCTAAGTCAACCTTGGATTCTGGGCCCCGTCCAGTAACTCGGGTATCCTTCCCGGTCACCGTCCATCATTATCTTGTTACCGAAAGAAAGATAACTTTTGAATTCAAAAACTTGTTTTTCTCTTTGCTTTGGAAAAACTTGGTTCTCTTTGTTTATTTCTTACAAAAACTCTAGTTTAACTTTGAAAAATTGTAATTCTTTGAGAAAGGTTTGTAAAAATTATTAACTGTTGAAAACTGCCTTTGGGACAGTTCTCACAGTCAAAACATTGGTGTTGGTGCAAAAATACAGTTTTCCTGTATTGTTTTAGAAAATCCTGTGCAGGAATTTCCTGTTCCCTGCACAGTCTTTATAAAACCGTGTCAGTTTAAAAATCCATTCAGATTTTGGAAAAGTTGTCTTCACGAAAGTTGTAGCTCTCGAAAAATCCTAAAACTTTCGTGTTTTGAGAAAAATCCAGTTCTCCTTGTATTCTTGTCAGTTTTAATTTGAAACTGGCTGGTCGTGTAAACTAGGTCTGGGCAGACTAGTCTCGGATTGTTATAGAAACGGAGGCCATTGGAGCCTCAATTTGGAAAACTGTCCGAGTTGCCCCCTAGGAAAAACCCTTCTGAACAACTTTCATGTTTTAAGTTTCCTCTAATTCGGCCTCTAAAAGCCTTAAATTTCCACTTTCCCGAAACTGGCCAGTTTGGAATCCGAATTGGCAGTTTCGGTTGTTAAGTCCGGTTTACGTCCTATTTCGTGCAAAATACCTCAACCGAACTAGCGGGAGCTCTAATACACACATGCAGCGGTTTTCTAGCGTAAATTTTCTTTAATCACAATTTCTAACATCACCATGCAAATCTAATTGATATTGGATCAACTAAGTTGCATGATTTCGGTTGTACAAAACCTAACAAGCATACTAATTAAATTCTAGCAACCTAGCACAAAATTATCATTCACCAATACTAGGGCAGATTGGGGACATTCATCATCATCACATATTAAGCACAAAAACCCTAGCAATTAATCAAACACCTAACATGCAAACATAAGCATATAACTATGCAAGCTCATAATCAAACCATCCACCCTTAATCACCTAATCAAGCACATACTAACTAAACTAGGGCAAGAAATTAGAATGGACTTATGTCCTTACAAAACCAACTTGAAACACAAATAAAATTCCAAATTGAACTCAATGGAAGGATTAGGGCTCAAGGAAGTTACCTTAGATCAAAGTTAGGGTTTGAAAATTGCAACTCCCCTTCCTCCCTTGCCTACGGCTTCCACCTAGTTAGGGACCCAAAAATTTTGGTTTGGCCTCAAGATTTGTCCTTCACCTAAGGCTCGGCCACACCACCCTTGTACACCAAAAATTGCAGTTTTCAACTACTTTCCCTTGCTCAAAACAGTGGCTGCCCTAGACCAAAAATGGTCTCAAAACTTGTTTTTGATCTTGTTTTCGGTTGATTGAATCAAACCCGAATTGACCCTAACTTTTCCCCTTAAAATTTTCGGTTTCTCTCTTGGTTTCCCTGCCCTCAATAATTCGGCAGCAAGCGTAGAAAAGGGCTGGAAAAATTTCTGAAACTCTCCCCTTAGCTTCCCCTTGCAAACCGAACACTAACCTAGGCTTGGCTTAGGAAAATTTTGATTTTTCTCACCTCTTTCTCTCTTCCTTGGCTGCTGATTTTCAAGAAGAAAATTGGCAAGAACCTCCCCAAATTTTTGAATAAAATGAATAAAGGTCACTCCTATTTATAGGCAAAAGGGAAACTTTTAAGAATTGCATTTTGACCCCTAAATTTTTGAAAATTTGCCAAAAAGGCATGCTAGGTGGCCGGCCATATGCTTGGAGAACAAGAAAAATTTTTCTTCTAGAACAAGACACTTGTCATTCAAGGCTTGGTTCATGGAATTATGATGTCATAAATCAAAAATGGGATGATGTCATAAATCAAAAGGTAGGTGATGTCATCCTAAGGCCTCGTTTGGCTACTTTTTTGAAAAAGCAGTCCAATTTAAATCCAACACAGATATTTCTAATACTGTGTTCACTAATACATAGTACAATTCAGTACTATTTTGCTTGACTGCAGTCCAAAATTTATCTGAGTAAAAATGGACTGTAAAAATTTTCTTCTTATTTCTGAAAGTCATTAGGACTTTGATATCCAACTTAGTGTGCTTGATTTTTCTAGGGTGGTTTCATAGCTTATTCTAGCTATCTTGTCCAAAAAGACAATTTCCGCAGTAGATTTCTCATACCGCTTATCCTATTACTGTACAGTCATACCCTGACTGTTTTTGGTCAACTTTGACTTTCTTGGTCAAATTTTGACCAACATGGAATCATGAAATTTCATCACGCTATTTTCCTTAAAATGCCTTATACTTGGCTCAGTAATCCATCGTTGAGTCTCGTAGCTAATTAACCGAGAACTCAAACTTATACCGATATTTTATTCCAAACATGATCTAGACTTAAGTTTTCCTCATTCAAAGGAAATCTAGAGTCATAAAAAATTCGGGTTATTACATTCTACCATCCTTAAAAGATTTTCGTCCTCGAAAATTCGAATAATCCTGAGTGGCTTTTCTTCAAATTCACCATCAATCCATAACAAATTACTATGGATTGAATAACTTGTTCATGTTCCCATTTTAATACCCTAATGGGATCATGTCTTTTATATAGAACCATAATCTTCTTTCTATATCATTATAATTCATTCCTCATACTCTCATGCTTTCATTTCATACCATCATACTTTCCTTTCATATTGCATCACAAGAACTATTTACATGAAAAACTGAGCAAGTATATCATATAACTTGCCATGTTTGAAAAGCATATATATAACTTTTCCATACTTTAAAAAAAACATATCATATCACATAGCTTTTTCATATTTGAAAAGCATTTTGTGTTTTATTATCTTGTCTTAACATGTGGGCCCATAGTGTACGTACCAAATGCGCGCAGCCTCCAGACAAAGCTAGGGTTTGCAAGGTCCCTAACAGTTCTGGGAATTTTATAAGCCTTTGCGATTTTACGAAAGGTCTTATAGTCTTGACCCTTCACGATCACGGACGGTCAAGATCATAACTGAAACATGTAGCCTCCACGATCACGGGAGGTTGGTACGACACCTTACTGTTACTTGTCTTTTCATGTATCTTAATATGTTCTTACATTTAAGATACTTTTTGGAATTTTTTTCCAATTCAATCATGAAAATCAATAATAAATAGTATTATTGAAAACATATTACTGTTCAAGTGATGCAATGAAAGGTATCCTTGTATCAACTAGCTGCTTGTTAGCTAGTAGAAACGTTCTTCTTGCCTTTAGCATTTCTTTTAAAGCTTAAAGGCATAATCATAGTTCTAAGGGATATCTAAAACTCCCAATCATCATCTCATAATTTCCATTACTTAAATGGTTGTCTACAGTCGACCTTAATCATCCATTATATGTCGACTTCAGGGTTGGTGCCATCGACCTTAACCTCGTTAACTTCATATCATCAAATCTCATAATCATCATTCTTATCATAAAAAATCATAGCCTAATAAATTGTTGTTGGTAGCATATTGCTTATTTGCTACCCCCAAACTAAGGCATCCTCAAAATTTTCCCTATGTCCAATATTTCTCTTATGGAGTAAAAGTTTCACAATCAGGAAACTTAACTTCCATAATCTCAATCCAACTCCGTAAATGGAAAGATCACTATACCTAAAATGAGGCGATAGGCTATCTAATCTTAGAGCCTACTCATTTCTTATTGCTATTCTAGCGAGCATCATATCGTAAGCTTAGTTTATCCATCATGCTTCCACTGTGCGACTCTGATTTACTGGCAATAAAAGCCCATAAACTCGTTCGGATAAGCATGTCAGGCTGCAACATAGCTGACGTATCGTCTCATGTACATATCCTAGTACATCTTGATATCGCGGTAATACATGGACGATCCTTGCTGTCGTCAAGAAATCCATTTAGGAATCTCCTCTCAAGGTCCTCTTGGCTAAGGCTCCTTGCACGAGCTTCCTTGACTAGACATCGACTCGACTGACAAGCATATCCTGAAGATACGTCCCTGCATGACATAATCTGAGGAGGTTCTCCATATCGTGCATCCACTCCTTGAGTCTTATTGAAGATGCGAAGCTTCTCCTCCATTCCTCCGAATGTCAACGGAGCCTCGTGGTCCTCTTTAATCCGAGCCAAATTTAACACCAGGTACATGCCATTATAAAAATCTTATAAAACAAAGTAAGAAAACAAACTTACAAAACTGTGGTGCTGGCAGCAGAACTGTGAAATTGGATGGCAGGAACTCTGCTCTGATACCAAACTGTAACGCCCCGACTTCCCACGCCGGGTCGTCACCTTACTTACATACTGAACTTAAACTTGCGGAAAATTTGGGAGAAATTTTTTTTTTTTTTTCTTTTAAACTTTATTTTAAAACTTTCAACTTGAACTTCATCCTCAAACTCATACTTACTGATAGGTACTTACTCGAGTACCAAACTTTCAAACCCTCCTTGAAGGCCATCGAAATCAAATTATAGACCAAACCCGACTTAATGCGGATTGGTACCACAAGAGGCAACTTGCTTGCCATACATACATAAACTTTGTCATTCATACTTAAAACATCATGAAAATATGAAAACCCTTTTTCATTACAACATATTTTATAGAGTATATATATATTTTTTTAAATCCGTGGCAGTGTCCATCCCATATTTCACAGTCCGCAGCACCAGCCTTCCACAGTATTGCATCAGAGATTGCTGGCAGGTTGCTTACCTACAGCATAGACGTAAGACGTGAGCTTTCGCTCAGCAAGTACAACTGTTACATCCGCGACGCAAAACACATATCATTATGCATGAACCAATTATGACCTCTTATGAATCAAATATGGATTCATAACTTAGCTTAGTTCTATTCTTTTACTTATCATGTGTGCTCGTACCGTGGTACATAGCCAAGGAATGGTTGAAGGCGGCAGTCCGTTTTAACTCAAACCATGAAACACAAAGTTTAACATGGAGTAGTTTAGGTAGCCATCCAATCCAACTCAAACCATGAACCATACCATTTAAACCCGCCTTTGTGGCAAGTCGGTACGACACAACATCTTATTTGTCTTGTTATTACCATGTGATTTAACATTAGTGAACATGCTTCATGATGTCACAATATTACAACATATAACATAACATAACCTCATTCATAACATACCATGACATGCCATACATACCATAACATATCATACCATAATATCACATGACATAACATACCATAACATTACACGCCATAACATATCATCACATTAGGCAAGTAACAACAAAGGGCCTAGGCTGTAGGCGGAGTTGTACTTACTTGGTTAGCTGTGTCCTATTTCATGCGACTCCAAGCTGAGGCACAACAACAGGCTATCTCCTGTTATGTCAAAGGACATAGCATAAGGCTTCATAATTATAACCTCAAGATGCTGGTGACCTAACCAACACCCATTCATAATTTTAGTTATATGTCCCCCCTATACTTATGATAGCTTACTTGGTTACTTAAGGTAACCTTGGGTATTAATCTCAATCATACATGAATAGGGTTAGGTTATCATCCTAACCTTGGCCTATGCCTGGTTATCTATCCATAATCTTTTGGGTTTTAGATCCAAACCCAATCTTAACACCTTGTTGGGTTATCTTGAGTAACCCTCGAGGTAACCAAACTTAGTTCAATTATCCTAAGTCAACCTTGGATTCTGGGCCCCGTCCAGTAACTCGGGTATCCTTCCCGGTCACCGTCCATCATTATCTTGTTACCGAAAGAAATATAATTTTTGAATTCAAAAACTTGTTTTTCTCTTTGCTTTGGAAAAACTTGGTTCTCTTTGTTTATTTCTTACAAAAACCCTAGTTTAACTTTGAAAAATTGTAATTCTTTGAGAAAGGTTTGTAAAAATTATTAACTGTTGAAAACTGCCTTTGGGACAGTTCTCACAGTCAAAACATTGGTGTTGGTGCAAAAATACAGTTTTCCTGTATTGTTTTAGAAAATCCTGTGCAGGAATTTCCTGTTCCCTGCACAGTCTTTATAAAACCGTGTCAGTTTAAAAATCCATTCAGATTTTGGAAAAGTTGTCTTCACGAAAGTTGTAGCTCTCGAAAAATCCTAAAACTTTTGTGTTTTGAGAAAAATCCAGTTCTCCTTGTATTCATGTCAGTTTTAATTTGAAGCTGGCTGGTCGTGTAAACTAGGTCTGGGCAGACTAGTCTCGGATTGTTATAGAAACGGAGGCCATTGGAGCCTCAATTTGGAAAACTGTCCGAGTTGCCCCTAGGAAAAACCCTTCTGAACAACTTTCATGTTTTAAGTTTCCTCTAATTCGGCCTCTAAAAGCCTTAAATTTCCACTTTCCCGAAACTGGCCAGTTTGGAATCCGAATTGGCAGTTTCGGTTGTTAAGTCCGGTTTACGTCCTATTTCGCGCAAACTACCTCAACCGAACTAGCGGGAGCTCTAATACACACATGCAGCGGTTTTCTAGCGTAAATTTTCTTTAATCACAATTTCTAACATCACCATGCAAATCTAATTGATATTGGATCAACTAAGTTGCATGATTTCGGTTGTACAAAACCTAACAAGCATACTAATTAAATTCTAGCAACCTAGGACAAAATTATCATTCACCAATACTAGGGCAGATTGGGGACATTCATCATCATCACATATTAAGCACAAAAACCCTAGCAATTAATCAAACACCTAACATGCAAACATAAGCATATAACTATGCAAGCTCATAATCAAACCATCCACCCTTAATCACCTAATCAAGCACATACTAACTAAACTAGGGCAAGAAATTAGAATGGACTTATGTCCTTACAAAACCAACTTGAAACACAAATAAAATTCCAAATTGAACTCAATGGAAGGATTAGGGCTCAAGGAAGTTACCTTAGATCAAAGTTAGGGTTTGAAAATTGCAACTCCCCTTCCTCCCTTGCCTACGGCTTCCACGTAGTTAGGGACCCAAAAATTTTGGTTTGGCCTCAAGATTTGTCCTTCACCTAAGGCTCGGCCACACCACCCTTGTACACCAAAAATTGCAGTTTTTCAACTACTTTCCCTTGCTCAAAACAGTGGCTGCCCTAGACCAAAAATGGTCTCAAAACTTGTTTTTGATCTTGTTTTCGGTTGATTGAATCAAACCCGAATTGACCCTAACTTTTCCCCTTAAAATTTTCGGTTTCTCTCTTGGTTTCCCTGCCCTCAATAATTCGGCAGCAAGCGTAGAAAAGGGCTGGAAAAATTTCTGAAACTCTCCCCTTAGCTTCCCCTTGCAAACCGAACACTAACCTAGGCTTGGCTTAGGAAAATTTTGATTTTTCTCACCTCTTTCTCTCTTCCTTGGCTGCTGATTTTCAAGAAGAAAATTGGCAAGAACCTCCCCAAATTTTTGAATAAAATGAATAAAGGTCACTCCTATTTATAGGCAAAAGGGAAACTTTTAAGAATTGCATTTTGACCCCTAAATTTTTGAAAATTTGCCAAAAAGGCATGCTAGGTGGCCGGCCATATGCTTGGAGAACAAGAAAAATTTTTCTTCTAGAACAAGACACTTGTCATTCAAGGCTTGGTTCATGGAATTATGATGTCATAAATCAAAAATGGGATGATGTCATAAATCAAAAGGTAGGTGATGTCATCCTAAGGCCTCGTTTGGCTACTTTTTTGAAAAAGCAGTCCAATTTAAATCCAACACAGATATTTCTAATACTGTGTTCACTAATACATAGTACAATTCAGTACTGTTTTGCTTGACTGCAGTCCAAAATTTATCTGAGTAAAAATGGACTGTAAAAATTTTCTTCTTATTTCTGAAAGTCATTAGGACTTTGATATCCAACTTAGTGTGCTTGATTTTTCTAGGGTGGTTTCATAGCTTATTCTAGCTATCTTGTCCAAAAAGACAATTTCCGCAGTAGATTTCTCATACCGCTTATCCTATTACTGTACAGTCATACCCTGACTGTTTTTGGTCAACTTTGACTTTCTTGGTCAAATTTTGACCAACATGGAATCATGAAATTTCATCACGCCATTTTCCTTAAAATGCCTTATACTTGGCTCAGTAATCCATCGTTGAGTCTCGTAGCTAATTAACCGAGAACTCAAACTTATACCGATATTTTATTCCAAACATGATCTAGACTTAAGTTTTCCTCATTCAAAGGAAATCTAGAGTCATAAAAAATTCGGGTTATTACAGCAAAAACCGTCTTTACGAACAAGATAGCATGAATAAGATTTAAAACCATCATAAAAAAATCAAGCACATTAAGTAGGATATTAGGGCAAAATGGCTTTCAGTTATAAGAAAATTTTTTATACAGTTCATTTTTACACAGATAAATTTTGGACTGCAGTTCAGTATAACAGTACTGCGTATTAGTGAGCACAATATTGGAAATATCTGTGTTAGCATAAAAGTAGACTGCATATTGAGGAAAAAAGCCAAACAAGCCTTAAGGAAGCTTACATCACCTAATCCCAAATTAATGACATCATTTCTTTAATTAAAAGAAATGATGGAAAGAAATATTGGGTGGTTCTAGAATGGAGTGGCCGGCCACCTAAGGCCTCTTTTTGGGCAAATAAATCCTAGTTCAAGGACTTTTGGGCAATTTCGAAAAGTTTCAAGTCACCTATAAATAGGTGGAGGGGGGTGGCTCATTTGGTTCACAAAATTGTGAAACCTAGCCAAATTATGCCAAATTTTCTTCACCTTTTCCCTTTCAAAAATGAGAAAATCCAAGAAGAAAAGCTTGTAGGGGTGGTTGGATTTTGGTTGGAACAACAACAAGAGGTTGGAACATTTTTGGTACCCCATTAGGCAAGGGAGGCCGGTTGTGGTGAAAGGAAAAAGGAGAAGAAAAAGTGAAGAAAGGAAGGTACAAGGATGACCGGATTTGGTGGAAAACCAAGCAAGGGTGGCTGAAAAATTTTGGAACCCATCTAGCCAAGGAGAGGCCGGTTGTGAAGGTGATAAGGAGAAAGGGGAAAAGTGTAATAACTAAATTTTTACGACATTTTCGATTTCTTGTAAAAACACTTACGCTGTACCATGAAGGTATTTATGAAAAAGCCTGAATAGGATTTTTCATGAAAATTATGAGTTCTCATGATTTTACGAGACTCAAAAATAATTGCTGAGTCAAGTATGTAACCTTTTGAGTAAAAAGGGTCAAAAATTTCATGATTTCATATTGGTCAAAGTTTGACCTAAAAAGTCAAAGTTGACCTAAAAAGTCAACGGTTGACTTCAAAAGTCAAGCATGAGATGACACAGTTATTTGACAAGCAGTATGGGAAATATACTGCGGAAACCGTTTTTACGGGCAAGATAGCATGAGTTAGACCTAAAACCACCATAGAATAATCAAGCACACAAAATAGGGAATCATGGGCCAAGGGGCCTTAAGTTATTGAAAAATTTTTATACAGTCCATTTTTACACAGATGAATTTTGGACTGCAGTTCAGTGTAAAAATACTGCTTTTAATAGAAAACAGTATTGAAAATATCTGTGTTGACATGAAATTGGACTGCATATTAAGTAAAAACCCAAACAAACCCTAGTAAGGATGACATTACTTAACTTTTTAATTATGACATCATTATTGAATTAATGGAAATTTTGGAAAGAATTTGGTTCTAGAACTCTCCAAATGGCCGGCCACCTAGCTCCCCCTTTGAGCAAATTTTTGCTTCTTCAAGGACTAATTTGCAATTTCAAAAAGTTCCCATTGCCTATAAATAGGTGATTCCTATTCACAAAAAATTCAAAACTTAGCAAAACTTTGCCAAAATTTCTCTAGAAAAATCCGAACTTTAGGAAGCAATCCAAGGAAGAAAATCAAGCAAAACCAAGAGTGATTTGAGTTTAGGGTAACCGGATTTCTTGTGTAAAGCAAGCAAAAAGATTGAAAAAAATTTTGAAACCCATTTGGTGTGTAAGGCCGGTTCTAGTGTGGAAGAAAAGGGGGAAGAGAAAATTTTGAGTTTTGGTTGGATTTTTGGAAGTTGTGGTGGCCGGAGCTTGGAGCAAAGGAGTTGAAAAATTTTGGAGAACCATTTCTTGGCCAAGGCCGGTTCTAGGGGAGCCAAAGGAAAAGGAGGAATTTAAGCCTAGCCTAGTCAATTTTTGAGCCAAATCAAGGTAAAACCCTTATACCTTAAGCTTCTCAATTTATATTGCAATTGAGAAATTTAAGTGTATTTCCTATGGGTTTGTAAGAGCATAAGCTCAAGTTATTTATTTGCCTAGGTTAGAATCAATTATGTGCTTGATTTAGATTTAAGGGTGGTTTGGTTATTATTGTGTTTATTTAGCATGATAAATATCTAGAATTGCATGATATGTTTATGATTTATATGCTTGATAATGGATATGTTATATGTTCCCTTTATATGCCAAGAATGATGAACAAATGTATGTTAGGTTGCTAGAATCAAGCTAGAATGATTTTTGAACCAAATTGTGCAACCTAAACCATGCAAACCCTCATGGGTGATTTTTTAAAAATTGGTTTGCATGGGTTGGATAGGTAATGTGTTTAAGAAAAGTTTACGTTAGAAAAGCGTTGTATGAATGTTTTTAGGCTCCCGATGTGATCGGTTGAGGTAGTATGCGCATATTAGGCCGAAAAACGAAATTCAAACCAAAACTGCCATTTTCGGGTAGAATCTGCCCAGTTTCGGGAAAATCGAATTTTGAGGCCTTTAGAGGGCGAATTTGGAAAAACTCAAAACACGAAAGTTGTAGGGAGGGTTTTTCCTATTGGACAGCATGGGCAGTTTTTCAAAATAAGGCCCCAACGGTCTCGGTTTTTACAAAAACCCGAGCCTGACCGTGCCCAGACTTGATGCACGGCCAGGTGAATTCAACAAAGAAAACGAAGGGGTTAGAGCCCGAATCAGGTTTTGTGCAAAACACGAAAGTTTTAGGATTTTTTGAGATCTAAAACTTTCATGAAGAAAACTTTTTCAAATTCAATTTATATTTTTAAATAAAAACAGATTTCAAGAACTGTGCAGGAAACAGGAAATTCCTGCACAGGATTTTATAAAACAGTGCAGGAAAATGATATTTCTGCACATACACTGATAATTTAATCAAAGGAAGCTGTTTCAAAGGTAGTTTCCAACCCTTAAGTATTTTACGAATATAACTCAAGAATTATGACTTTTCAAAGGGATTTTTAAGTTTTGAAATCTAAGTTTTCTAAAAAGAAAATAAACATGAGTTTTGAAACTAAAATCAAAGTTTTGACTAAGATAAACCCTAGGGTTACCTATTGTAACCCAATGAAATATAACTATAGGATGGGGACATATAGCTTAGATTACGCACGAATGTTGTTTTAATACCAACAGTATACTTACCTATGTCCTTTATGTATAGCAGGAAATAACCTGCTGTGGCATCCTGAATTGGATCAACGTTTTTAATCGGACATAGCAGACAAGGTAAGTACAACTCCGCCTACAGCATAGGCCTATGTATTACTTACCTGAATATGTTAAGTGTATGTTATGATGAATGAATATTATGATGTAATGCATGATAGTATGTTACTGTAATATGAATATGATTTATAACTTTGTAACATCATGTAGCATGTTCACGAATAATAAAGACAATATCAAGTACGATATGAACATGATGGCAAGCAAGCTTGTCTGTGTCGTGCCAACCCACGTCAGGTCGGGTTAGACTATGGTTTGAGTTGGACTTGGTTTGGCCGCCCCAACCACTCCATAGTTGCGTGCCCGGTACGAACACTCATGACAAGGGGCCCATAAGCAAGATAAGCAATAAAAGGGATTATGAAACATGATAAGAAAGCATAATGAAGCATAACTGGATCATGCATTTTTAGAATATGCTAGATTATGTTAAATTATGCTATGAAATGATTATGTATGTTTGTGTATGTTTATTATGCGGATAAAATAGTTGTACTTGCTGAGCGAAAGCTCACAACTTACGTCTATGCTGTAGGTAAGCAACCTACTGGCGATTTTTGATACAAGATGGTGAGCGTGGCGAGGTGAACTGTGAAACGTGGGAATGTCAAGCCGCTACGCGTTTTGTTTAATTATGTTTATTATTTTATGTTCAAACACTCCGAGACAATATACGTATATATTTATACTCGTATATAGTAAAATAAAAAAAAAATGTTCCGCTATTTTCCTTAAATAAGCAAGTATGTTTATGGAACAAGTCAAACATGTACGTATATATGTATGGTAACGGTCTGTGCTAGACGGGTCGTTACAAAAAGCTTGAGTCAAGCAAGCCAACTTCTTGAATTGATTAAGGTAAACCTTCTTGGACCCTAAGCCTTTCAATTCAAGCTTCAATTTGGAAATTTAAGTGTATTTTAAGTTGGTTTGTAAGAGCTTAAGCTCAATTTAATTTCCATGCCCTAGTTTAGAAATATTAGGGTTGTGCTTGATTTAGGTGCTTAGGTGGTTTAATTTGCCAAGTTATACATGATTTTATACTTTGATTTCATGGAATTAGGGTTTACATGTTTGATGCATGTTATGTTGTATGTCCCCAAATATGTTTAAGTATGATGTAGAATGTGAATGTTAAGTTGCTAAGAGGTATGGAATGGTTGGTTCAAACCTAAAACTCATGCAAACTTTAGTTGGTACAAAATCAATAATGGATTGCATGGGTATGATCGATAATGTGTTTAATGAAACTTTACATTAAAAAAGTGTTGTATGACTGGTATAGGCTCTCGGCTGCGACCGATTGAGGTAGAGTGCGCATATTAGGACGTAAAATGAATCTAAGAATGAAAATTCCCAGTTTGGGTAAAAACTGGCCAGTTTTTTGAAAAGCAGATTTTGAGGCCCTTAGAGGCCGAATTTGAGAAAACTCAAAACATGAAAGTTATAGAGAAGGTTTTTCCTATGTGGCAACATGAACGGTTTTCCAAAATAAGGCTCTAACGGCCTCGGTTTTTATAAAATTCCGAGCCTGACCGTGCCCAAACCTCATGCACGGCCAGGTGGATTCAACAGGGGATAAGAGTGGGTTAGATTCCGAACTGGGTTTTGTGCAAAACATGAAAGTTATAGGATTTTTCGAGATCTAAAACTTTCATGAAGACAAATTTTCTAATTCCACCTAGATTTTTAAATAAAATTGGATACTTAAAACTGTGCAGGAAACAGGAAATTCCTGCACAGGATTTTCTAAAACAGTGCAGGAAAAGGATATTCCCGCACATACACTGATAAATTGACTGTGGAAAGCTGTTCCAAAGGCAGTTTCCAACATTTATTAATTTTACAAATCCTACTCAAGAGTTACAATTTTTCATAAGTTGAACAAAGGATTTTTGTATTAAGAGAACATAAAATGTTGAGTTTTTTCAAAGGAAAGTGAAAATGGATTTTTAAACCAACATTAAGTTATGTAAGCCTTGAACTCTAGGGTAACTTGTTGTAACCTAGTAAGATATCATGTGTATATGTAGGGGACATACAACTAAGGTTATGCATGAATGTTGGGTAGATCACCAACATTTTTAATCCTTACCTATGTCCTTTATTATAGCAGGAGATAGCCTGCTGTTGTGTCCTGACTTGGAGCAGCACATTATCAGACTTAGTAAACGAGGTAAGTACAACTCCGACTACAGCATAGGCTTTTGTTATGTTACTTACCTAGTACGTCTAATGCTATGACGTATGCTATGATGTATGTTATGATATATGCTATGATGTATGCTGTGATGTAAGTTATGTTAAGGTTATGATATGGCTAAGATATGATTATGATTTATATATGTATGACATCATGAAGCATGTTCACAAATGACAAGAATAAGGTCAAGTAAGACATGAGATAAGTAAGCATGATGGCAAGCAAGCTTGCCTGTGTCGTACCAACCCGCGTTAGGTCGGGTTGGACTATGGTTTGAGTTGGAATTGGACTGGCCGCCCTAACCACTCCATAGTTGCGCGCCCGGTACGGACACTTATGTTAAGGGGCCCATAAGCAAGTAAAGTTATGAAAGAATGTTATGAAAATAATTATATATGAAAGCATAATTGTAACGACCCGCCTAGCACAGGCCGTTACCATACATACATACATACATATCGTACAAATTTACTTAGTGTAAATAACGGAAAATTTTTTTTCAATCATATGAGCGTATATGCGATAATTAAATAATGATGGTCGAATACCAAATAAAATATTCATAAAAAAACAAAACTCGTAGCGGCTACAGATACCACATTTCACAGCTCGCCCTGCCACGCTCACCATCTTGCATCAACAGGTAAGTAACGACCCGTCTAGTACAGACCGTTACCATATATACATACGTACGTACATGCTTAATTTGTTTCATATAACTTACTTACTTAATTGGCGAAAATAGCGGAAATTTTTTTTTTCAACTATGGAAGTACTGGCGTATATACGAGCATTGACTAGAATTGTTCGAACATAAAATAATAAACATATATTAAAGAAATGCGTAGCGGCATATCATTCCCACATTTCACAGTTCGCCCCGCCACGCTCCTCTATCTTGTATCAGAAATCGCCAGTAGGTTGTTTACCTACAGCATAGACGTAAGACGTGAGCTTTCACTCAGCAAGTGCAACTACATCATCCGCAATACAAACAAATACAAACATATATCATCTCATAACATAGTATAGCATAACTTAACATGTTCTAACAATACATGATCCAGTTATGCTTTATTATGCTTTCTTTTTCATTCTTATCATACTTCCATAATACTTTCGTTGCTTATCTTGCTTATGGGCCCCTTATTATGAGTGTCCGTACCGGGCGCGCAACTCTGGAGTGGTTGGGGCGGCCAAACCAAATCCAACTCAAACCATAGTCCAACACGACCTGACGCGGGTCGGCACGACACAGGCAAGCTTGCTTGCCATCATGTTTCATATCTCTCTTGATCGTGTTCTTATCATTAATGAACATGCTTCATGATATTACACATACATAAATCATATAACCATGTAACCAACTTATCACATAAGTCTAGCATACATCATAACATATATCATTCTAAGGCAAGTAACACAACAAAAGCCTATGCTGTAGGCGGAGTTGTACTTACCTTGTTTGCTATGTCCAGTAACGTACTGATCCAATTCAGGATACCACAGCAGGCTATCTCCTGCTACAATAAAGGACATAGGTAAGTATTTAAAACTGTTGGTAATATAACCAACATTCGTGCATAATCTTAGCTATATGTCCCCACCCATAATCATATAATATCTTGTTGGGTTATAGTAAATAACCCCAGAGTTTAAACTTACCCAGTTTGGGTCAAACTTAACTTTGGTTTAAAAAAAACCCATTTTCACTTTCTTTTTGGGAAAAACCCTACATTTCAAAGCTTAGAAATCCTTTGTTCAACTTATGAGAAATTATAAATCTTGAGTAATATTTTAAAAATACTTCAGTGTTGGAAACTGCCTTTGGAATAACTTCCCTTAGTTAATTTATCAATGTATGTGCAGAAATGCCTTTTTCCTGCACTGTTTTAGAAAATCTTGTGCAGGAATTTCATGTTTCCTGCACAGTTTTTGAAATCTGATTTTATTTAAAAATATAAATCGAATTTGAAAAAGTTTTCTTCACAAAAGTTTTATATCTCGGAAAATCATTAAACTTTCATGTTTTACACAAAACCTGGTTCGGAATCTAACCCCTTCGTTTTCTTTGTTGAACTCACCTGGCTGTGCATGAAGTCTGGGCACGGTCAGGCTCGGATTTTCATAAAAACCGAGGTCGTTGGAGCCTTATTTTGAAAAACTGATTGTGTATTCCCCTAGGAATATCCCTTCTCTACAACTTTCGTGTTTTAAGTTTTTCCAAATTCGGCATCTAAAGGGCTCAAAATCTGATTTTCCAGAAACTGGCCAGTTTCTACCCGAAATGGCAGTTTTTGGTTTAAAATTCGTTTTACGCCCGAGGACGTGCACTCTACCTCAACCGACCGCATCGGGAGAAAAAGAACAGTCATGCAATGTTTTTCTAACATAAACTTTCTTAAAACACATTACCCATCAAGTCCATGCAAACCATTATTCAAAATTCACCAATTAGGGTTTGCATGGTTTAGGTTGCACAAACATACATAAATCATTCTAGCAACCTAACATACACTTATTCATCATGCTTAGCACATCTTGGGGACATACAACATATCATCTATCAAGCAAGCAAACTATAATAATCATGCATGCATAAACATTAAATCATGAAAGCTCATAAAAAACCAAACCACCCTTAATCTAATCAAGCATAAACCATAATTCTAATCCTAGGGCAAAAACTTAAATTGAGCTTATGCTCTTACAAACCCATTGGAAATACACTTAAATTTCTCAATTGAAACTTGAATTGAGAATCTTAAGGTGTAAAGGGAATTACCTGGATTTAAAATCAAGAGATTGGCTTGGCTAGGTTTGATTTCCTTCTTGCCCCTAGCCTCCACCAACAACCGGCCTTCTTGGCTAATTGGTCCCAAAAAAGTTTTTTCCACCTCCCTTGCTCCAAACTCCGGCCACCACAACTTCAAAAATCCGGCCAAAACTCAATTTTTCTCTTCTTCCTTTCTTCCTCTCCCACAACCGGCCTGTTGGCCAAAAATGGGTCTCAAAATTTTTTTCCAACTTTTGTTGGTGTTCTAGCTAAAAATCCAACCTCTCTAAAACACTCTTGCTCTTGGTTTTGCTAAGTTTTCTTTCTTTCCTTCCTTCCTAGAATTCGGTTTTTTTTTAGAGGAAATTTTGGCATAGTTTTGCTAGAATTTCTAATTTTTGTGAACAAGAGCTCACCTATTTATAGGTGATGGAGAACTTTTTAAAATTGCAAAAGATCCTTGAAGAAGCAAGAAATTACTCAAAAATCCACTTAGGTGGCCAGTCATTAGGTGGCTCTAGAACTAAAATTTCTTTCCAAATTTTTCTTAATTCAATAATGAGGTCATTGATAAAAAGGTGGGTGATGTAATCACCCTTAGGGCTTGTTTGGCTTTTTCCTTAATATGCAGTCCAATTTCATGCTAACACAGATATTTTCAATACTGTTATCTACTAATAACAATATTTTGACACTAAACTGCAGTCCAAAATTTATCTGTGTAAAATTGGACTGTATAAAAATTTTCTTGTAACTTGAAGCCCTTTGGCCCTAGATACCCTAATTTATGTGCTTGATTTTTTCTATGGTGGTTTTAGATCCTATTCTTGCTATCTTGTCTGTAAAAACGGTTTCCGCAGTATTTTTCCCATACTGCTTGTCATATCACAGTATCATCACGTGTTTGACTTTTCTAGTCAACCTTTGACTTTTCATGGTCAAACTTTGACTGGCGTAAAATCATGAAATTTTCTACCTTTTTTATTCAAAAGATCACATGCTTGGTTAAGCAATCAGTTTTTGAGTCTCGGAAAATCATAAGGACTCGTAATTTTAAATAAAAACCCTGATCAGGCTTTTTCATGAATACCTTCATGGTACAATGTAAATTTCTTTACAAGAAATCGTAATGTCGTAAAAATTTAGTTATTACAAGGTGCCCGTAGGTTGCTTACCTACAGCATAGACGTAAGACGTGAGCTTTCGCTCAGCAAGTACAACATTGACATCCGCGACAACAAACAATACAAAACATAACTTAATTCAACATATCATAGCTTATCCTATCATAATCATGCATGAGTCATTTATACTTCATTATGCTTTCTTACTCTTTCATAACATACTTTCATAACTTATCTTAACTTAACTTACTTATGGGCCCCTTAACATAAGTGTTCATACCGGGCGCGCAACTATGGAGTGGTTTGGGCGGTCAATCCATTTCCAACTCAAACCATAGTCCAACCTGACCTAACGTGGGTCGGTACGACACAGGCAAGCTTGCTTGCCATCATGCTTACTTGTCATTGTCTCATACTTGATCTTGTTCTTGGGTAAGTATCATACTTGGGTAAGTACCATAACATTCATTGATCATACTTGGGTAAGTATCACAACCAAAAGCCTATGCTATAGGCGGAGTTGTACTTACCTTATTCACTATGTTCGATACCGTACTGTTCTAGTGAGGACACTACAGCAATCTACCTTCTGTTATAATGAAGGACATAGGTAAAGATCAGAAATGTTGGTGATTTAACCAACATTCATACATAATCTTAGTTATATGTCCCCCCTTCAAAACCACATGATAACCTATTTGGTTACATCAAGTACTCGGGTCATAACTTGACTTTTAGTTTCAAAAACCCATTTCTATTTTCTTTTGGAAAATCCTTTGTTCAACTTATGAAAAATTATAACTCTTGAGTAAAAATTATTAAGTGTTGGAAACTGCCTTTGGAAGAGTTTCTCACTGCCAACTTATCAGTGTAAGTGTAGGGATGTCCTTTTCCTGTACTGTTTTAGAAAATCCTGTGCAGGAATTTCCTGTTTCCTGTACAGTTTTTGAAATCCAATTTTTATTTAAAAATCTAAATCGAATCAGAAAAAGTTTTCTTCACAAAAGTTTTAGATCTTGAAAAACCGTACAACTTTTGTGTTTTACTCAAAACTTGGTTCGGGCTGTAACCCATTCGTTTTCACTGTTGAACTCACCTGGCCGTGCATAAAGTCTGGGCACGGTCAGGCTCAGATTTTTGTCAAAACTGAGGCCGTTGGAGCCTTATTTTGGAAAACCGTTTGCATGGCTCCCTAGGAAAAGCCCTGCTCTACAACTTTCATGCTTTAAGTTTTTCTAAATTGGGCCTCTAAGGGCCTCAAAATCTGTTTTCCAGAAAACTGGACAGTTTTTACCCGAACTGGCAGTTTTTGGGTTTAAATCCATTTTACGTCCTAATACGCGTACTCTACCTCGACCGGCTGCACCGGAAGCCTAAGATCAGACATGCAGCGCATTTCTAACATAAGGTTTTCATTAAACACATAATAAATCACATCCATGCAAACCATTGTTGATTTTGGATTAATCAAAGTTTGCATGGTTCTAGATTGCACAAACCATTCAACTTTTAACGTAGCAACCTATCAAGCCATTCTAAATCATGCTTAAACATATTTGGGGACATACAACATTATCAAACATCTCGCACGCAAACCATAAGTTCATACAATCAAAGTATAAAATCATGCATACTTTAGCAACATAAACCACCCTACACCTAAATCAAGCACCAAATCTAAATATTCCTAAACTAGGGCATAAAATTAAATTGAGCTTATGCTCTTACAAATTCAACTTGAAATATAGTTAAATTTCAAATTGAAGCTCAATTTAAAAGTTTAGGACCAAGGGAGATTTACCTTTGTTGAATCTCAACTTTGGCTAGGTTTGATCCAATTTTCTCTCCCTCTCTCCTTGGCACTCCGCAACCGGCCTTCCCCTAGCAATGGGGCTCCAAAATTTTTCCGGCTACTTGATTGGTCTTCCACAAGTCCGGCCACACCTCCATACACTTGCTTCCTTCCTTCACTTTTTCTTTTCCCTTTTTTCTTTCCCACAACCGGCCTCCTTACCTAATGGGTACCAAAAGTTTTTTTCCAACTTTAGCTTGGTTCTATGTGAAATCCGACCACCACTACACCTTTTTCTCTTGGGTTTGCTTATTTTTCTTTCCCCCTTTCTTTCTAGAGTTCGGATTTGAGAGTGAAAATGTGAAGAAATTTGAGCATAGTTTAGTTAGATTTTCTAATTTTTTTGAACAAATGGGTCACCTATTTATAGATGATGGGGAAATTTCTCAAAATTATCAAAAAGTCCCCAAAAATTTTATTATTTGCCCAAGAGGGGTCTTAAGTGGCCGGCCAAGGAGGTTCTAGAGCCATCAAGATTATTTCCATTTTTTTTTTCTTACTCCAAAATGATGTCATTAATCAAAAGTTAGATGAGGTAAGCATCATTAGGGCTTGTTTGACTTTTTCCTTAATATGCAGTCCATTTTTATGCTAACATAGATATTTTCAATACTGCTATCTACTAATAATAGTACTTTTACACTGAACTGCAGTCCAAAATTTATCTGTGTAAAAATGGACTATATAAAAATTTTCTTATAACTTGAAGCCATTTGGCCCTTGATACCGTAATTAATGTGCTTGATTTTTCAATGGTGGTTTTAGATCTTATTCATGCTATCTTGTTCGTAAAGACGGTTTTTGCAGTATATATCCCATACTGCTTGTCATCTCGCAGTATCGTCATATATTTGACCTTTCTAGTCAACCTTTGACTTTTCCGGTCAACTTTGACTTTTTATGGTCAAACTTTGATCAACATAAAATCATGAAATTTTCTATCTTTTTTACTTAAAAGGTCACATGCTTGGCTAAGCAATCATCTTTGAGTCTTATAAAATCATAAGAACTCACAAAATTAACAAAAACCCTAATCAGGCTTCCTCATGAATACCTTCATGGTACAGCTTGAATTTCTTTACAAGAAATCGTAATGTTGAAAAAAAAATTTAGTTATTACAATCTACCCCCCTTAAAAATTTTCGTCCTCAAAAATTAGAATAAACTGGGGTAGTTCTTCCTCATCTCGTCTTCCAATTCCCAGGTTGCTTCTTCAACCTTGTGGTTTCGCCACAATACTCTAACCATGGGAATGGTTTTGTTCCTCAGTACCTTCTCTTCCCAATCTAGAATTCGAACTGGCTTTTCTTCATAAGTTAGGTCCGGTTAAACCTCCACTGGTTCTTGACTAAGCACATAGGAAGGATCTGGTACATACTTCTTTAGCATCGAGACAAGGAAAATGTTGTGCATCGATGCTAATTCTGGCAGTAGGGCAAGCTTATAGGTTACTTTCCCAATCCTCTCAAGGATTTCAAATGGTCCCGTATACCTTGGACTAAGCTTCCCTTTTTTACCAAATCACATTACTCCTTTCATAGGAGCAATCTTGATGAACACAGCATCTCCAACTTAGAATTCTAAGGGCCTCCTACGTTTATCGGCATAACTTTTCTGTCTGCTAAAAGCTATGTCAAGCCTTTGCTTGATCTTCTTGATATCCTCAGAGGTCTTCTTGTTTAAATCTGTTGTTTGAAGCTGCTTCTGTCCAACTTCTTGCCAGTGGATAGGAGATCGACATTTCCTTCCATATAATGCTTCAAATGGAGCCATACCAATCGAAGCATGATAATTGTTGTTATATGAAAATTCGATCAATGACAGCTTTTGATCCCAATTTCCCTTGAAATCTAGAACACATGATTTCAACATATCTTCCAGTGTCTGGATGGTTCGTTCTGATTAACCGTCAGTTTGGGGGTGAAAAGCCATACTGAACTTCAATTTTGACCCCATAGCACTGTGAACACTGGTCCAAAATCGAGAGGTGAAACGTCCATCACGGTCCGAGATGATCAATTTTGGTACTCTATGTAGTCTAACGATCTGGGATACATAGATTTCGGCCAATTTTTCTACTGAAAAGGTGGCTTTGATTGCAATGAAATAGGCTGATTTGGTTAATCTATCCACAGTAACCCAAATCGTGTCATTCCCACTCGCAGTCCTGGGCAGTCCTACTATAAAATCCATAGTAGTTTGCTCCCATTTCCATTCAGGAAGCTCTATTTTCTACAAATCTCCTCCAGGATGTCGATGTTCTGCCTTAACTTTCTGACAAGTTAAGCACTTTGACACGTATTCTGCTATTTCATTCTTCATGTTTGGCCACCAAATATTTTCTCGAAGGTCCTTGTACATCTTGGAAGCTCCTGGATGTACTGAGTATGGCGTCTGATATGCCTCTGACATTATTTGCTCCTTTAAAAATTTGAAGTTGGGAACATAAATCATTTCTTCGAAGTAGATGACACCATCAGCGGAGGTCTTGAACTCCTTGTTCTTTCCGCCAAAAAGTTATGCTTTTAGTAAAAATGAATCCTTTTCTTGATGGGACTTGATGGATTCCAACAGATTAGACTGGAGGGTCAGAGAAAACAATTTCCCTGTTATCATCTCCAGGTTGAACTCAGAAATTTCCCTTTGTAGTGGCTTAGGAAACACTTTAATAGACATCAGCATGCCTATGGATTTCCTACTTAAGGCATCTGCTACCCTGTTTGCCTTTCCAGGGTGGTAAAGGATCTCACAATCGTAGTCCTTTACAAGTTCTAGCCATCTACGCTGTCTCATGTTGAGCTCTTTCTAAGTGAAAATGTACTTGAGACTCTGATGATCGGTGTAGATTTTGTATTTGTTTCCATACAGATAGTATCTCCAAATCTTGAGCGCGAAAACCACCGCTGCGAGCTCCAGATCATGCGTGGGATAATTCCTTTCGTGAATCTTTAGCTGGCGGGATGCGTAGGCTACTACTTTCCCATTTTACATCAGAACAGCTCCTAATCCATTTTTAGAAGCGTCACTGTAGATCACGAAATTTCCTGCTTCTATATCAGGAATAATCAACACAGACGCACTTGTCAGCTTCCTTTTTAGCTCTTGAAAATTTTCCTCACATTTCTGGGTCCATTCAAATTTCTTCCCCTTTCGGGTAAGTGCGATGAGAGGTGCAACAATCTTGGAAAATCCTTTGACGAAACGTCGGTAGTATCCAGCTAATCCAAGAAAACTTCTTATTTCCGTAACATTCTTGGGCCCTGACCATGCACTGACCGCCTCCACCTTAGTAGGATCTATAGAAATTCCTTCCTTTAACACTACATGCCCCAAGAAATGAACTTTTTCCAGCCAAAATTCACATTTTGTGAATTTGGCATATAGCTGATTCCGTCTCAGCGTTTCCATCACCAGTGTAAAGTGATGCTCATGTTCCTCTTTGGACCTTGAGTAAATTAAAATATCGTCAATAAAGACGATAACGAACTTTTCCAGATACTCCTTGAACACTCGGTTCATAAGGTCTATAAAAGCAGCCGGGGCGTTGGTTAGTCCAAATGGCATAACCAAAAACTCATAGTGCCCGTAACGTGTTCGAAAAGGCGTCTTGGAGATATCTGACTCCTTGATCCTGAGCTGATGGTAGCCTGATCGTAGATCGACTTTCGAGAATACTACCGCTTCCCTGAGTTGATAGAAAAGATCGTCAATCCTCGGAAGGGGGTACTTGTTCTTGATCATAATCTTGTTCAGCTCACGGTAGTCAATACACATTCGTAATGATCCATCCTTCTTCTTCACGAACAAGACAGGCGCTCCCCACGGAGAATAACTTTGCCAGATGAATCCCTTGTCAAGCAGTTCCTGCAACTGTACTTGAAGTTCCCTAAGCTCGGCAGGTGCCATACGGTAGGGTGCTTTAGATATTGGTATAGCTCCAGGCAACAACTCGATTTCGAATGAAATTTCTCGTTTCGGCGGAAGTCCTGGTTAATCTTCCGGAAAGATATCCACATATTCTTTAATACTAGGAACATCTTCTGGTGTCAGCTCCATTTCTTGATCTTTGTCTACCATGTTAGCTAAATATCCTTGACAACCATTAGCTAACATTTTCCAATCCTTCATTGCCGAAACCAGTTTGGTTGCTAGGCTCCGTGAATGCCCGTAGAAATTAAACTCCTCCTCACCGTCAGGGTAAAACGTCACGCAACACTTTCGGCAGTCAATCTTGGCATTGTATTTGCCTAAGAAATCCATCCCTAAGATCACATCGAAATCCTGCAGCTTGATCGTGATGAGATCTACAAACAATTCTCTGCCGCAGATAATCACGGACATATTTCGTATCCAAAAATTGGACCACAAAATTTCTCCGGATGGCAAAGAGGTTTTGAAAGGCTGTTCTAAATTATTCACACCTCTTCTTAACTTCTGGGCGAACTCCAAAGACACGAATGAGTGAGTGGCACCAGAATCAAATAGGGCAATAGCATCATAGGTGGCGATAGAAATCTGACCTGTCACCACATGCGAAGTTCCTGCTTCTGCATCTCCCTTCGTATCAACATAAATTCTAGCTTGAGGTTTAGGGGCCTCTAATCTGCCTTGAGTGATCGAGGGTCCTTCAAGCCTTGCTTGGACTGCATGTAGCTGGCTATTGGTGTTCCGGCTCGGATAAGAAGGATTCTGGCCTTGGTTGTTCAGAGTGCAGTTTCTCGCATAATGCCCCTTCTTGCCACAAAGGTAGCAAGCATTTGTCCCCATTCTGCATAATCCCGGGTGTTTCCTCCCGCACTTTGCACACCCCGGGTAGTCAGTGTTATTACCCTCATTTCCTCTGTTATTCTTCTTCTGAGGGTAATTCTTTTGTTGACCCTGACCAGAGAAATTCCCATTTCTTTTGTTCCTCCCGAACTGCTTGGAACTTTGGGCAGGGCTGCTAGTTTGGCCTTTCTGGTTCGTCTCAGAACTCTGACGGGGCTGTATTTGCTTCACCACGGCCTTTTCTTCCTTCTTTGCTTTAAAAATCTGAGCCCTTGCTTCCTTGTCCTGGTTGATCCAATATTCAGCTCTTATTGCTCGACTTACACAATCAGATACCAGGGTAGGTGGGTTACTTCCAGCACTCACTTGCATGGCTATGTCTGTCCGGAACATCTTCATCATCCTTCTGACTTTTTCTGTTTCGTTCGGTACCAATTCCGGGCACAAACGAGCTAATTGCTCAAACTTCTTGACAGCCTCCATCACTGTCATCAACCCTTGCTTCAAGTTCGTAAACTCGTCTTGTTGAGTGGCAAGGACTTCTCTGTTGTAGTACATGGTGCGGAACTCCGTCACAAAGTCCTGCCAGCTCATGGTCATGACATCTCGACGCATCTGTACTGTCATCCACCAGTGCCTTGCATCCTTTTTGAGAGCAAAAGAAGCACAAAGAACCTTTTCTTGCTCTATAAGCCACATGAAATCCAGGATAACTTGGATATCGATAAGCCAGTTATCAGCTGCTACAGGATCCGTCGGTCCTTCGAATTCAGGCGCTTTCATGTGCCTAAATCGTTCGTAGAGCAAATCTTCTCGTACTGGAGGTAGGTTCACTTGTACCCCAACAGGTGCCATCGGAACTTCAGCATTCCGTGGAACTTCTGGCACTAGAGGTGCTACTGGAGGTACCTGGTGAATTGGAAGTGGAACCTCATTAACATGGGGTCTCTGGTTCATTCGAGTTAACTGCTCTCGAAGTCTATTTGTCTCTTGTTGCTGTTCAAGTAACTGCCGTTGCAAATTCGCTACAACGGTTGCAAGATCAGGCTCGGGCAGATTAACGGGTACTATTTTACGAGGGCGTACCATCTTCTAATTCCTATTATACCATAAGAAAAGATATTATCATACTATCAATATCCTTTCTTTCGTGCATATCTTATCATACTGCATCACAACACACCATGTCATAACATTATTATACCATAGCATAATTGTATCATATCATATACTCATCATAACATAACATGGCTTTCATATATCATAATATCATCATCATATACTTATCATAACATTCATAATTGTATTTACGTGTATCTCATACTCGAACTGTCTTTTTGTATACTTACAAAAAGTACATCATATTTACAATATCGTAAATACATATTTGTTGTATATACATGGGCTAAATCGCGATGGAAGTGTCTACCACTTTACCATCATACATAAGCACAAGTCTATCATCAAAAAGGAATAAGCTAGTACAAATCAGTCCCCTAGTCAAAAAAATATATACATGGTCGATCTATGTCTAATCTATATGCTCGATCGTAACCACGGAGGAAGCGTCGGAGTCTACGTCCCAATCTCTGTAATGCCCCGAACCGTCTACGTAGGGCCGACTACGTAAACGTGGGTCGTTACTATACTTGCTTAACATACTTATTAGTTTACTATTACTTGAACTTTCAGAAAATTAAAGAATAATTTTTTTTTTCTTCGTAACTTAAAATAAACTTATCCATATGGGTAAACTTCACCATGCCTACCCATTACTTGTTAAGCCGATTAAAAGGTCACACATAACCTTTTAAACCAGACTTTTGAAACCTTACATACGTAACATAGTATATATTTTTTAATCATACATCATACATGTACTATTTCATAATTTAAAGTGTTCGTGGAAAATCTGTGTAGTGGTATCCCACACCGCACTTCACTTGCTGCATCGTCTCCATGGCCCACCAAGTAAAGCTGCAGGCATCTTACCTACAGTATGAAATATACTGATGAGCTTTCGCCCAGCAAGTACAAACATAATCTCACAAAAACATGACAAATATCGTGCATTTATGCATGAACAGATTATGATCAATTATATGTCTTTTATGATCAATTATGGACTTGAATTTATTATCTTGCTTGACATATGGGCCCCTTGTGTACGTACCAAAAGCGCGCAATCCTCAGAACGTCAGGGTTTGCAAGGCCCTTAACAATTCTTGAAATCATAAACATAACCCTTCACGATCTAGCAGAAGGTTGATTATCATTACACCCTCACGCATCAACGAGAGGTTGATAATCATAAACTTGAACTTGAAACATATATCCTCCACGATCTGGCGGGAGGTTGGTATGACACCTTACTTGACTTGGTTTAGTCTTAGTCTTGTATATTCCAAGGCTAAGAATCTTTAATTGTGATCTTATTAATCATGATGCACATGAGACATAAACATGGTATAACCATAAATCATAACATAACTTGATACATCATGTCTTATCTTAACATGACTTAACATAGCTTAACATATCTTAACATGGCTTAACATAGCTTAACATGACATGGCATAGCATAACATGGCATAACATAGCATAACATGGCATAACATGACATAACATAGTATACATGGAACATGTTATATATTTGAAAATAGTTTACTATTTTCCATACTATAGGTGAGGTTTGTACTTAGCTGATGTCTTACGCTCTTGACCTAATGTTCCAACAAGGCGCATCAATAGGTTCTATTCCTGTTTCAAACAGGACATAAGGTAATGATCATCTTATCTTACCGTAATTCATAATCATTAAATGTTGGTATCCTAACCAACATCCATGAGTAACCCTAGTTATATGCCCCCCTATATTACTTTATGATAACTTGTTTGGTTACTTAAAGTAACCTTGGGTACTAGGCCCAATCACACTTGAATTATAACTTATTAAGTTACATAGGGTAACCTTTGGGCTTTGGGCCCAGTCCAATAATCTGGGTATCCTTTCCGATTGCTGTTGGTCATCATCTAGTCTACCCAATTTTAAGACAATTTGAGTCTAAATTCCCTTTTTGTTTTTCTTTGGAAAACTTAACATTTTATATCTCTTTTTATACAAAAACCCTTTGTTCAACTTATAAAATTTTGGGATTCTTAGAATGGGGTTTGAAAAAGTCATTAAGTGTTGGAACTGCCATTGGAACAGTTTCCATAATCAACTTATCAGTGTTTGTGCAAGAATGCCCTTTTTCTTGCACTGTTTTCGAAAATCCTGTATAAGAATTTACTGTTTCCTGCACAGTTTTTAGAAATATAGTCTTATTTAAAAATCTGGGGTGAATTTGAAAAAGTTATCTTCACGAAAGTTTTAGATCTCGAAAAATCCTACAACTTTTGTATTTGCACAAAACCCAGTTATGTTCTTAACTTGATCATCTTTGAGGTTGAAACCTGCTGGCCGTGCACACTGGGTCTGGCGTGCCCAGGAATTCTCAGTCTCGGATTTTTATAAAAACGAAGGCCTTTGGAGCCTTATTTTTAAAAACTGTCCATGTTGTCCACTAGGAAAAGCCCTTCTTTACAACTTTGTAGTTTTAACTTTTTTCAAATTCAGCTTCTAATGACCTCAAAATCGACTTTCCATAAAACTGGCCAGTTTTACCCGAAAACTGGCAGTTTTGTTCTTAAGTTGGTTTTACGTTCTAAGACGCGCATTCAAACATTTTCATGCATGGGAAAACCCTTGGGTGTTCTTGCACCAAACTAGGGTTTGCAAAACTTTAGGTTTGCATCACCATGCATCATTCAAGCTTCTAATCTAGCTTAAACATAAACATGCATAACCTGTAACTTCTTAGGCATATTGGGGACATATATCGAACACTTAATAGGCATGCATGCAAACTCTAATATCATGCAAGCATATTGTCAAAGCATACACTAAAATCATAAATTGAGACCCTAATCAAGCACATAGCTAAGCACCTAAGCTCACTGCATGAAAATATAGGATGAGCTTATACTCTTACAAACCATTGCTTGGAAATACACTTAAATTTCCAAATTTAAGCTCAAATTGAAAAGCTTAGGGCTAAGGGAGATTACCTTAGTTCACACCAAGATTGGTGCTAGGTTTTGGGTTTAAACTCTTTCCCCCTTGCTCATCACCATAACCGGCCACCTCCCTCCAATTGGGGTTCCAATATTTTTGGCCACTCAAGCTTAAGCTTCACATAAGGTTCGGCCATCACCACCAAAACCGGCCAACCATTTTTTTTCACTCCCTAGGGTTCGGCTTTTTGTGGGGAAATGGGTGAGAAGAAAATTGGCAAGAGTTTGGCTTGTTTTTCCCAATTTTTGGGTCCAAAATCCGCCCCTCCTCCCCTCCTCCCCCCACCTCTATTTATAGGCTTTTTGAACTTTTCAAAATTACTAAAAAGTCCTTGAACTAGGATTTAATTATTTTTCTAAAATTGCATATTGGTCCTTGAAGCAAAAATATTTGCTAATTAGTCCCTCCATGTGGTGGCCGGCCATTTGCTTCCTCGGTGCCCAAGTTTTGCTTACCTCATCATGATGACATCATGCTTACATCACCTTGATGACATCATGCTTATATCACCTTGATGACATCATCTTGCTTACACCATGCTTACATCATCATTGTTAACTTTCCAAAAATTGCACTTTTACCCCTAAAGACAAAATATTTACAATTTAGTCCCTACGGGTGATTGGCTAAGATAGGGCCACTTGGCTTCCAACTCATGCATAATTACCGACTGGATTCTAAAAATCCATTAATATAATCATGCAGTCCATTTCCTTACTAACTTACATAATATCAATATTATTTTTTGACCAAAAACAGTATTGTTATACTGAACTGCGGTCCAGAATTCATCTGTGTAAATTTGGACTGCATATCGGATTTTCTTAGAACTTAAAACTATTTAGTCCTTATTGCTCTAAATATTAATCCTGATTATTCTAGAGCAATCTCATACCTTATTCTTACTTCTTCATTCGTAATGACGGTTTTTCATAGTATAATTCCTATACTGCTTAATACACTGCAGCACCATCTTAGTCAAACCTAAGGTCAACATGGTCAAACTTTGACTGGACTAAAAATCATAAATTCCTACTATGCCATTTTCTCAAAAGGCCTCATGCTTGATTAAGCAAACTATTTCTGAGTCTTGTAGCTAATTAACCGAGAACTCAAATATCTACTGATATTCAATTCAGATCATAAACTTCATATCTACATACATGATTCAGACTTAGATTCTTCTTATATCTAATGAAATCTCAAGTCATCAAAATTTCGGGTTATTAAAATATCCGTCGTCAAACAAAATCTCCTCCGGATCGTACTCAAAATTGTGACGCCCCGAACATCTACGTAGGGCCGACTACATAAACGTGGGCCGTTACTTTATTTGTTTAACTTATTTCTTGGTTAACATAAACCTTATGGCGACCCACTCTATGTGGCCACTACTTCATACTTATCATACTCTTGTATTTTATGAAAATACGGAAATGATTTTTTTTTTTTTTACACATTCAAATAAAAAGACATACATACACCTTACACATAACTCAAGTTTTTAAACCTCATACATATAGCGTAACATAATTTATTCATATATATATCTTTTTTTTTTAAAAGAGCTTGCGGAAATTTGCGTAGTGGTATCCCACACCGCCCTTCACTTGCTGCATCGTCTCTATGGCCCACCAAGTAACGCTGCAGGCAATTTTACCTACAGTATGGAATATACTGATGAGCTTTCGCCCAGCAAGTATAAACATAATCTCACAAAAACATGACAAATATCGTGCATTTATACATGAACCGATTATGATCAATTATATGTCTTTTATGATCAATTATGGACTTGAATTTATTATCTTGCTTAACATATGGGCCCCTTGTGTACGTACCAAAAGCACGCAATCCTCAGAACGTTAGGGTTTGCAAGGCCCTTAACAATTCTGGAAATTATAAACATAACCCTTTATGATCTAGCGGATGGTTGATTATCATTATACCCTCACGCATCAACGAGAGGTTGATAATCATAAACTTGAGTTTGAAACATGTATCCTCCACCTAGCGGGAGGTTGGTACGACACCTTGCTTTACTTGGTTTAGTCTTAGTCGTGTATATTCCAAGGCTAAGAATCTTTGATTGTGATCTTATTAATCATGATGCATATGAGACATAAACATGGCATAACCATAAATCATGGCATAACTTGATACATCATGTCTTATCATGACTTAACATGACTTAACATGTCTTAACATGTCTTAACATGGCTTAACATAGCTTAACATGACATGGCATAGCATAACATGGCATAACATAGCATAGCATGGCATAACATAGCATAGCATGATATAGCATAGCATACATGGAACATGTCATATATTTGAAAATAGTTTACTATTTTCCATACTGTAGGTGAGGTTTGTACTTACTTGATGTCTTATGCTCTTATCCTAACGTACGACAAGATGAAGCAAAGGGTTATATTCTTGTCTCAAAAGGACGTAATATAAGAATCATCCTATCTTATCATAGATCATAATCATTAAATGTTGGTATCCTAACCAACATCCATGAGTAACCCTAGTTATATGCCCCCCCTACATTACTTTATGATAACTTGTTTGGTTACTTAAAGTAACCTTGGGTACTAGGCCCAATCACACTTGAATAGTACTTAACATCTTATTAGGTTACTATGTGTAACCCTGGGTCTAGGCCCAAATTATATCTGGATTAAAACCCTATTGACTTGCTGAGGCTCAGTCACTTTTAAAATCGTACCCCATTAGGTTACTGTTGGTAACCATGGGTTTTAGGCCCAACTCAAGAGCTTTGGTTCTCATATGTGCTTACCTAAGAAATTTTGGCCCAACAAAATTGGTAATCTTCTCGGTTACTATTTGTTCTATAGTTGTTTACCATAGGACTGGGCTTATCTTATTTATTTTTATCCTTGTTTGATAAATTTGAATCCCTCTTTTAAAAACTGCTTAAAATAGTCCATAAACTTTAATTATCAGTGCATGTGCAGGAATTGCTTGTGCATGTACTGTTTTGAAAATCCTGTGTAGGAATTTCTTATTTCCTGCCTAGTTTTTAAGATTCAGTTTCATTTTAAAATCTGTCTAGATTTTGAAAACGTTTTCTTCATGAAAGTTTTAGATCTTGAAAAACCCTAAAACTTTCATGTTTTGCTCACAATCCAGTTCTGCATTTAACTTATACTTTTTCCTCGTTGAATTTGCCTGGCCGTGCACATGGGTCTGGGTGGTCCAGGCTCCGGTTTTTGTAAAAATGAAGGCCTTTGGAGCCTTATTTTTAAAAAATGCCCATGCTACCCCCTAGTATTTTCCATTTCCTACAACTTTGTAGTTTTGACTTTTCTCAAATTCGGCATCTAAAGGCCTCAAAATACCGTTTCCAGATCACTGCTCAGTTTTCACCCGAACTGGCAGTTTTGGTTTCGGTTGATTCTTACGTAAAATTACGCACACACTACCTCAAATGGTCGCAACCGTGAGCCTACATCAAGCATGCAGCATATTATCTAATGTTTTAATGATCATTCATTCATTTTCAAACATTCAATCATTTACTCAAACCCGTTTGGTGATTTTCACCAAACTTGGTTTTCTAGGGTTTTCTTGAACCCTAATTCATCATACAAGCATTTAATACCATAATCATTCATTCAACCACATTCTTAAGCATATGGGGACATATAACAAACATATTCTAGGAATTCATGCATACATCACATAAACATACATTAAACTACAAATCAAAACCACCAAACCTCTAATCAAGCACAAATCTAAGCTATACACATAAATCTTGAACCATGCATAAATCTTGAATCAAACTAAAATAAGGAGCGTACAGGGTGAAGAGGATTACCTCAAGATCCAAGAAAATGGATCTACCATTTGATTGGGAGAATTTTTCCCTCCTTGCTTCCTTCTATAAAATCCGAATCTCACCATTTTTTTTCTCTCAATTTTTTTTTTTCGGTTTCTAGGGGAGGGGGAGAGAGTGGAGAGATTTTGGCATTGTTTTGCGGAATTTTCTCATTTTTGTGAACAAAATGAGCCCCCCTCCATCACCTATTTATAGGTGAAAAATAATTTAATTTTTTGGATTTATTTTTAATCCAAAAATTACATAATTGCCCTTAAGCGAAAAATATTTGCCCATTGGTCCTTGGGACAAAAATATTTGCTCATCTACTCTCTTAGGTGGCCGGCCATTCACTTGGAGAGCAAGGAAATTTTCTTGCTTACATCATCATGCTTGCATCATCATGACATCATCAAGCTTACATCATCATGACATCATCATGCTTACATCATCAAGCTTACATCATCATGACATCATCATTACTTACTTTTCTAAAAATTACACTTTGGCTCCTAAGGACAAAATATTTACACTTTAGTCCCTGTGGGTGACCGGCTAGGGTGGAACCACTTAGCTTCCAATTCATGCATAATTATCCACTTGATTCCAAAAATCCATTAATATAATTATGCAGTCTATTTCCTTTTTAACTCAGATAATATCAATACTTTTTTTCACTAAAAACAGTACTGTCATACTGGACTATGGTCTAGAATTCATCTGTGCTTAACTGGGCTACGTATAAATTTTTCTTAAGATTCAAAACTGCTAAGTCCTCACTGCTCCAAATATTAATCCTGATTATTCTAGAGCAATCCCATACCTTATTCTTGCTTCTTCATCCGTAATGATGGTTTTCCACAGTATAATTTCCATACTGCTGATTATCTTGCAATACCGTCTTAGTCTTAGTCAAACCTAAGGTCAACATGGTCAAACTTTGACCGAAATAAAAATCATAAATTCCTATTATGCTATTTTCTCGAAAGGCCTCATGCTTGATTAAGCAAACTATTTCTGAGTCTCGTAGCTAATTAACTGAGAACTCAAGTATCTACTGATATTCAATTCAGATCATAAACTTCATATATGCATGCATGATTCAGACTTTGATTCTTCTTGTATCTAAGGAAATCTCAAGTCATCAAAATTTTGGATTATTACAAAAATCATCCTCGTCCTCTAACTAGCCTGCATGCTCTGGCTCTGGCTCTGGCTCTGGCTCTGGCTCCATATCTTCCTCAGGCTCTTCCTCTTTTTCTTTGTCGCTGGAGATGTCGATGATTGGGGGATCTTCCGATTGGTCCTCCCGAGCAACAATGAAATCAGCGGGATCAAAGTCATTGGCACCCATATCGGCCTCGGCCTCTTGTGGCGACACCTCCTGCAATGGGACTGCTGGAATCGGGTCCTTGGGAAAAACTGGACTTGCCTCATAAAATGACTCTCCCATCCCAGTGTCATCAACGGGTACCTGGTGATCTCCTGCCAAATCATCGGCCTGTATCGCATGAACGACGGCCTCGGCCCCCAGAATATCATCGATCATGTTCCCAACTGTCATACCAAGCATAGGCATGGGAACATACTATCGAATCTGTGGAGGTAATCCGTTCCGAAGAATCACCAATGCCTACAGCTCGGGACTATGCAACTCCTGAGGGATATGAGGCAACATCGCCTCCTGAAATCGACGACAGTAGTGACTCATCGTCTCCTGCGGATAAGCTTGCCAGTCGGCTATGTAACTGAGGTATCTGGTATGATGCATATCCTGATAAATCTCGAGATCACGATGTGATACACCCGCCCCCTCATCCAGTACCGGTCCATAATGCGCAATCACTAATGTACGGAAATGTGCCCATGTGCGACTCGGCATCTCTCGCTTGCCCAACGTCATCCACCACAGTCGGGTATCTGCTGTAAAACACCGGCTAGCTAGGGAAACCTGTAATCGACCTCGATATGACAAATACATAAAATCAGCTCCATATCGTACAGCCATGCCGCTATGGATACCGTCCATCTCGTACCATCGAATATCAATGGATGGGACTCATAAAATGACGTCACTGCGTCTCGATCCTCGTCTACTCGCGCGGGATCCATATTTTCTAGTCTATCATAACATAATCGCATAATAAATATTAACCCATTAAAGAAATTCAACTTACAATGATGGTGACGATGGCAGGCATGCTGTGAAATCGGATAGCAGGAAAACGCTCTGATACCAACTCTGTAACGACCCGCCTAGCACAGGCCGTTACCATACA
This sequence comes from Ficus hirta, assembly GCA_038430175.1. NCBI lineage: Eukaryota > Viridiplantae > Streptophyta > Magnoliopsida > Rosales > Moraceae > Ficus > Ficus hirta. Next base: position 12,314,320 of record CM076594.1, on the reverse strand, counting down.
TACATACATACATATCGTACAAATTTACTTAGCGTAAATAGCGGAAATTTTTTTTTTCAATCATATGAGCGTATATGCGATAATTAAATTACGATGGTCGAATACCAAATAAAATATTCATAAAAAAAACAAAACGCGTAGCGGCTATAGATCCCACATTTCACAGTTCGCCCCGCCACGCACACCATCTTACATCAACAGGTGCCCGTAGGTTGCTTACCTACAGCATAGACGTAAGACGTGAGCTTTTGCTCAGCAAGTACAACATTGACATCCGCGACAACAAACAATACAAAACAAACTTAATTCAACATATCATAGCTTATCCTATCATAATCATGCATGAGCCATTTATGTTTCATTATGCTTTCTTATTCTTTCATAACATATTTTCATAACTTATCTTAACTTAACTTAATTATGGGCCCCTTAACATAAGTGTTCGTATCGGGTGTGCAAGTATGGAGTGGTTGGGGCGGCCAGTCCATTTCCAACTCAAGCCATAGTCCAACCCGACCTAACGCAGGTCGGTACGACATAGGTAAGCTTGCTTGCCATCATGCTTACTTGTCATTGTCTCATACTTGATCTTGTTCTTGTCTTAGTAATGGTGAACATGCCTCATGATGTCACACATACATAAGCCATAATCGTATCTCAATATAACATACCTCATATCATAACCATGAACTTGACATATCATATATTATGACATAACCATATATAACATAACATCATCATACCATACCCTACAACATATCCTAGTGTCAAATAATTCTAACATACATCACAACATATACCATAACATTCATTGATCATACTTGGGTAAGTATCACAACTAAAAACCTATGCTGTAGGCAGAGTTGTACTTACCTTGTTCACTATGTCCGATACCGTACTGTTCCAGTCAGGACACTACAGCAATCTACCTTCTATTATAGTAAAGGACATAGGTAAAGATCATAAATGTTGGTGATTTAACCAACATTCATACATAATCTTAGTTATATGTCCCCCCTCCAAAACCACATGATAACCTATTTGGTTACATCGAGTACTCGGGTCATAACTTGACTTTTAGTTTCAAAAACCCATTTCTATTTTCTTTTGGAAAATCCTTTGTTCAACTTATAAAAAATTATAACTCTTGAATAAAAATTATTAAGTGTTGAAAACTGCCTTTAGAACAGTTTCTCACTGTCAACTTATCAGTGTAAGTGTAGGGATGTCCTTTTCCTGTACTGTTTTAGAAAATCCTGTGCAGGAATTTCCTGTTTCCTGTACAGTTTTTGAAATCCAGTTTTTTTTTTTAAAATATAAATCGAATCTGAAAAAGTTTTCTTCACAAAAGTTTTAGATCTCAAAAAACCCTACAACTTTTGTGTTTTACTCAAAACTTGGTTCGGGCTCTAACCCATTCGTTTTCCCCATTGAACTCACCTTGCCGTGCATGAAGTCTGGGCACGGTCAGGCTCGGATTTTGTCAAAACTGAGGCCGTTGGAGCCTTATTTTGGAAAACCATCCATACTAACCCCTAGAAAAAACCCTTCTTTACAACTTTCATGTTTTAAGTATTTCCAAATTCGGCCTCTAAGGGCCTCAAAATCTGTTTTCCAGAAAACTGGCCAGTTTTTACCCGAACTGGCAGTTTTTGGGTTTAAATCCATTTTATGTCCTAATACGCGCACTCTACCTCAACTGGCCGCACCGGGAGCCTAAGATCAGACATGCAGTGCATTTCTAACATAAGGTTTTCATTAAACACATAATAAATCACGTCCATGCAAACCATTGTTGATTTTAGATTAATCAAAGTTTGCATGGTTCTAGGTTGCACAAACCAGTCAACTTTTAACCTAGCAACCTATCAAGCCATTCTAAATCATGCTTAAACATATTTGGGGACATACAACATTATCAAACATCTAGCATGCAAACCATAAGTTCATACAATCAAAGCATAAATTCATGCATACTTTAGCAACATAAACCACCCTACACCTAAATCAAGCACCAAATCTAAATATTCCTAAACTAGGGCATAAAATTAAATTGAGCTTATGCTCTTACAAATTCAACTTGAAATATACTTAAATTTCAAATTGAAGCTCAATTTAAAAGTTTAGGGCCAAGGGAGATTTACCTTAGTTGAATCTCAACTTTGGCTAGGTTTGATCCAATTTTCTCTCCCTTTCTCCTTGGCACTCCACAACCAGCCTTCCCCTAGCAATGGGGCTCCAAAATTTTTCCGGCCACTTGATTGGTCTTCCACAAGTCCGGCTACACCTCCAAACACTTCCTTCCTTCACTTTTTCTTTTCCCTTTTTTCTTTCCCATAACTGGCCTGCTTGCCTAATGGGTACCAAAATTTTTCTTCCAACTTTAGCTTGGTTCTATGTGAAATCCGACCACCACTACACCTTTTTCTCTTGGGTTTGCTTATTTTTCTTTCCTCCTTTCTTTCTAGAGTTCGGATTTGAGAGTGAAAATGTGAAGAAATTTGGGCATAGTTTAGTTAGATTTTCTAATTTTTTTGAACAAATGGGTCACCTATTTATAGGTGATGGGGAAATTTCTCAAAATTAGCAAAAAGTCCCCAAAAATTTTATTATTTGCCCAAGAGGGGTCTTAGGTGGCTGGCCAAGGAGGTTCTAGAGCCATCAAGATTATTTCCAATTTTTTTTTCTTAATCCAAAATGATGTCATTAATCAAAAGTTAGATGAGGTAAGCATCATTAGGGCTTGTTTGACTTTTTCCTTAATATGCAGTCCATTTTTATGCTAACACAGATATTTTCAATACTGATATCTACTAATAATAATATTTTTACACTGAACTGCAGTCCAAAATTTATCTGTGTAAAAATAGACTGTATAAAAATTTTCTTATAACTTGAAGCCATTTGGCCCTTGATACCCTAATTAATGTGCTTGATTTTTCTATGGTGGTTTTAGATCTTATTCATGCTATCTTGTTCGTAAAGACGGTTTTTGCAGTATATATCCCATACTGCTTGTCATCTCGCAGTATCGTCATATATTTGACCTTTCTAGTCAACCTTTGACTTTTTCGGTCAACTTTGACTTTTTATGGTCAAACTTTGACCAATATAAAATCATGAAATTTTCTACCCTTTTTACTTAAAAGGTCACATGCTTGGCTAAGCAATCATCTTGAAGTCTGATAAAATCATAAGGACTCACAAAATTAACAAAAACCCTAATCGGGCTTTCTCATGAATACCTTCATGGTACAGCTTGAATTTCTTTACAAGAAATCGTAATGTTGAAAAAAAAATTTAGTTATTACAATAATGAAGCATAAACGGTTCATGCATTGTTAAGTTATACCATACTATGCTATGTCGTGATATGTTATGTTTTGCTTTTGTGTCGCGGATGTTTAAGTTGTACTTACTGAGCGAAAGCTCACGTCTTAGGTCTATGCTGTAGGTAAGCAACCTACGGACAATCTCTGATGCAAGATGGGGGAGCGTGGCAGGGCGAGCTGTGAAATGTGGGAATGATAGCCGTTACGCATTTTGTTATTTTATGTATATTATTTGGTGTTTGAACATCTTTATTTAATTATCAATATATACTCGTACGCTTCATATATTAAAAAAAAAATTTCTGCTATTTTCGCTAAGTAAGTAAGTACGTTATGTGATATACGTTAAGTATGTATGTATGTAGGGTAACGGTCTGTGCTAGGCAGGTCGTTACAATATTTTTTCTTCATTATACTCTTTTTTTTTTTTTTTTTTTAAATCAGGTAATTCCAGTTTCTCCTGCTCAGTCCCTTAGTGGTAGCCCACCCCTAATTGGTACAACTATCACAGTTGTTCCAAGCTAAGAAAAATAAATATTATGTACGTCATTTAGTCAGTCCCAAATAATGTTTAAACTGCAATTGCATAGCCAAATGCTATATACCAGCTAAGTCATATTCAGATCAAACATAACGGGACTAAGGCGTAGCCTTCATACCATTAAAATCCAAATAGAAAGTCAAGGTAAAACAATCTTGGGCGGATATTGCAGATAAAGACTTTGACGAAGATAAAAGCCATAAAGCGACTAAATACCTGAATTTATGTTGGTGGAGTTGCTCCCACTTTGAAGGCCAGTGTTGCCAATTAGGTACAGCGGATTCATCATTTTTCGCATACCGAGCAAGAGCTGATTCTGGGCTTATAACTATAGACAAATTAAGATATTTTATCATTACTTGTAAAAAAAAAAAAAAAAGGTTTTCCAAATAATTAATATTTACATAAAATCTCATTTTCAATAGATTATTCAAGATTGTTAATTTTTAATTCCCCGTTAGAATTTTTTTAATGATTCCAAATATAATATGAGTTTATTAGCAAGTACTTTAGCACTTATCAAAAAAAAAAAGTATATTAGCTCTTTTTAAGTTTATAATTAGTTCAATAAATTAAAGAAGAGAATAAGAACTCAGCCAGTACGTCAATCTAACACACACAGAGACAGACTGACAGTCATATATCCATTGCTCCCAAAATCTAAGCCCAAATCCATCACGAAATAGAAAAGTCGCACATGCCAATGTGTACACAGTAGATTTCTCAGTTCTGTCTTTAGCAACGGCCAAATTCGGGCACCGATTGAGTAAATGTAAGGCAATTGCTATCGTCTCTGTAGCATTTAAATTCACATATAATTTTTTTTCACCTCCTGAAATTTTTTTTGCCGGATATTATGATTATCTCAATTGTTTACATGGTGCATTTGCTGACTACAATTTGTAAAGAGATTCTTAGATATTTAGGTTAATTAGGTTTCTCATCATGATAGGAATATCAAGTTCAACTAGATTAGCAAGTTATTCAGTAAATAATACAATCAGCAAGCAAATCAGGATCTTCTACACAGCATCAGTAATTTCTGCTTTTTGGGCAATATGGGATTTTTGTAACAAACAATTTTTGATGGTCTCATTATAGATCCCACGTACTTTTTTTTTTTTTTTGGGTCCTAATGAAAAGAAGATTCAACTAGCATCTGGGGAAGATTAAGTATCACAACTATGTTGACACCTAAAATCTTAGTTTTTTAGGAGAATACCAAGAATTTCGGAAATCTTCTAAGCATTCCTTAGTTTTTTTTATTGTTAAAGAACTGCATTGTCTTGAAATTTTTCAATTTCTTTCTTGAATGTATTCGAAAAGGCTATGTTTGGTAGGAGGGATGGAGAGGATTGGAGAGATGAAGAATGTGAAGGATTGAGAAGATTGTATGAATCTCTCATGTTGTTTAGTAAGAGAGAGGGAGAGTTAAAATGATGGATGATAATATTTTACTTATTTACTATATTATCCATTTTAAAATTCTTTTTTTTTAATTAAAGACAAAATTATCTTTTTAATTGAAAATGGGAAGGAAAGTGTGCATCATTCTATTGATGGAAGGATGCACTATGGTGGGCTCAAGGGGAGAGATTCTCTCTTCACCTCTCCTCTCCCTCCTCATTTCTTTCCAATCAAACAATGGAAGTGGACTCTCTCCTCACCCCTCTCCCTCCCTCCATCTCTCCCTCCAACCAAACACATCCTAAGAGTGAGTCTATTGACATTTTCAACTTTACTTTTCTCACCCACTTTTTAAAACCACTTAATATATTAATTTTAGAATTAAATAACTACTTGTTTCACCCCCTTAAATTTTCCAAAAAACCCTTATAAATAAATTATTTACCTTTTCTTTCTCCTCCCATTACAGATTCCTATACATTATTTTCCCATTCTTTTTTTAATGTTCTATTTTGTTGTATTTTTCATTCATTTTCACGATATTTTTTTTAAGAGAAGATTCTTTTATTTTATTTGTTATTATTCTTATTTTTCATTAGTTTTTGTAGTTCCACGTTATAGCTAGTTTTTGTTTTCTAAGAAATAACAAGTAAATTGAAAAATACATTTGTGGATATATAATCAAATACATTGATTTGATTGGTTATTTATTTTATAAATAATTAAGAGAAATAATTACAAATTCATGTAAACTCTGAATTGTGAGTGTTTCTAATTATCTATTAAAAAATATTAGTCAAATTCATATTATTTTCAACCATACTTGTGGTATACTCAATTTCATCAGTAAATTATCCTCAAGTTTTTCATCTTAAGAAGAAGTAAATGAAATAATAAGTTCATATATTTTTATCACAATATATAAACTGATGAATAATTTTTAGTGGATATCTAAAAAAGAAAAAAAAAATCTCGTGAGAAAAAAATTTTAAAATAAATATAAAACAAAACATATTTTAAAAAAATTATGCAGTGGTTTAGATTTAACATGTGCAGAAAAAAGAAATAATGAAGAAAGACAAATAATTTAATTATAAGGGCTTTTTGGGAGAACTAAGGGGTGGAACAAGTAATTTTTTAATTCTAAAACTAATATAGTAAGTGGTTTTAAAAAGTGAGTGGGAAAAGCAAAATGAAGGGTGTCAATAGACCTACTACTTCCCTAAGGGTTTATTGTTTCCTAACCATATTGTAGTAATTTTCTTCCTTTTAATTAAGAAATTATGTGGAATAATTTAGTGTGAAGATGAGGGAGTAACTGGTGTGGGTTTCCAACATAGTTTGGAGATGCTAGTAATCTTTTATGCTTACTCTCCTCTCTCTCTCTCTTTCTTTCTCTCTAAATGGGTATGTAGTTCAACAAAATTGTCTACAATATCTATGAAAAAGTGAGAATAAAATCAGTAACATTCTCACAATTACACACTCATCAAACTCTCAACCTCTCTCTATCTAAAATTTTTTATACCTTTTGTCTATCTCTTTTCTCACTTTCTCTCAAAAGGAGACGCACACTCTCTCTATTTTTTTGACCACTCATTGTAATACCTAGTTTTTCGATCGTTAGGATTTTTTTGTGTAAAAATTCAAACTGTACCATGAAGGTAATTATGAAAGAGCCCGGTTAAGGGTTTTTATAGTATTTTGTGAGTTCTTATGGTTTTATAAGACTCGAAAATGATTGCTTAGCCAAGCAAATGACCTTTTAGGTAAAAAGGAGTAAAATTGCCAAAATTGTATGTTGATCAAAGTTTGACCAAAAACGTCGATGGTTGACCAAAAAGTCAACTGTTGACCACGGGAGTCACATCTTGGCAATGAAGTCAACGGTTGACGAGAAAGTCAATGGTGGACGAAAAAGCCGAAGATTGACCCCAAAAAGTCAAAGAAAAAGCTGTACGATAAAATAATCCGCAGTATAAAATTGTACTGCATAGAGCCGTTTTTGTGAATAAAATGATATGTTTAGAATTCAAAACCACCATCGAAAAATCAAGCACATTAAGTCAAATTAAAGGGTAAAAGGGCTTTAAGATATAAGAAAAATTTTATACTGTCCATTTTTACACAGATGAATTTTGGACTGTAGTTCAGTAAACCAATACTGTGCATAAGTGAATTCAGTATTGGAAATACCTGAGTTGATTTAAAAATGGATTGTATAATAAGGAAAGAGCCAAACAAGCCTTTAGAAGCTTACCTCACCTTACTTTTTAAATATGACATCATTTCTTTCATTTAAGAAAAAAAATGATAAAAATTTTTCCTTGTTCCACAAGGCTATGGCCGCCCACATCCCCCCCCATTATGCAATTCATTGTTTTTCCAGGGACTAAATTGCATTTAACAAGAATTGCTCTTCACCTATAAATAGGTGAAGCCATAATTCAAAAAAATTTAAAATCCTAGCCAAACTTTGCTCAAATTTTTCCTCACCAAAACCGAAATTTAGAGGCCAAGAGGGAAGGAAATTCTAGCCAAATCCAAGAGGGAAAAACCATAGGAGAGTGGTCGGTTTTGTGTGGGAGCACAAGGAAAAGTTGGGAAAATCTTTGGAGACCCATTTCAAGCCAAGGGCCGGTTGTGGGGAGGAAGGAAGAAAGGAAGAGGAAGCCAAGTTTTTGGCCGGATTTTTGGAGGATTGAGGTGGCTGGAGATTGGGTCAAGGGTGGCAGCAAGTTTGGGAATCAATTCACCAAAGTGGCCGGCTGTTGGTGAGGAAAAAGGGAGGAAAGGCCAAGCCAAGTTCTTGACCCAAAGTTAGGTATAAACCCTTGGAACCCTAAGCTTTCATTTGAATTTCATTTGGGGAAATTTAAATGTATTTAAGCATGGTTTGTAATGAGCATAAGCTCACCTTAATTTGCTGCCTTAGTTAGGAGTTTAGGGTATGTGCTTGATTAAGTTAGGGTTTATGATTTGGTGGTTTCAATTTTTGCATGCTAAGTGTTTGTTGTATGGCTAGGGTTTTATATATTGATGTATGATGTTAATTTTGTTTTGCATGGTGAAAATTGGATGTTAGAAATGTGTTGCATGACTGTTCTAGGCTCCCGATGCGGTCGGTTAAGGTAGGGTGTACGTAATAGGACGTAAAACGAATTTAAAACCGAAAACTGCCATTTCAGGTAGAAATTGGCCAGTTTCGGGAAAAGCAGATTTTGAGGCCTTTAGAGGCCGATTTTGGAAAAACTCAAAACTTGAAAGTTGTAGAGTAGAGTTTTTCCTAGGGGGCAGCACACACGGTTTTGTAAAATGAGGCTCCAATGGTCTCGGTTTTTACTGAAACCCGAGCCTGACTGTGCCCAGGACCAATGCACGGCCAGAATTGATTCAACAAGGAATTTGAACGTGTTAAATGCCGAACTGAGTTTTACCCAAAACACGAAAGTTGTAGGGTTTTTCGATAGCTAAAACTTTTGTGAAGAAAACTTTTTCAAAATCGGCTTTGATTTTTAAATGGAATTGGATTTCAAAAACTGTACAGGAAATAGGAAAATTCTGTACAGAATTTCTGGAAACAGTACAGAAAAAGGTAATTTTTCACATGCACTGATAAATTGACAATGTGAAGCTGTTCCAAAGGCAGTTTCCAATAGTCAATAATTTTTACCAATCTTATTTTATGATTTCCAGTTTTTAAAGTTAAACAAAAGATTTAACAAAGAATTTTACATAAGATGTTACAAGAAAATAGGATTTTGAAACCTAAAGTAAAACAAAAAACAATCCGATTAGGGCAGATTTAAACCCTAGGGTTACTCAATGTAACCAAGTAGGATAACGTAAAAATTAAGTAAGGGGTATATAACTAAAGTTATATAAGAGTGTTGGTTATACTACCAACATTTCTAACCCTTACTTTTATGTGATAACAGAATATAGCACGCAGCAGTGTCCTGGTGGAATCAAGCTAGACATCGGACACCGTGAACATAAACAAGATAAGTACAACTCAGCCTACAGCATAGGCTTTGTTGTGGATACTTGCCTAAGTATGATGAAAATGTTATGTGACGTAAATGTTACATGCTAAGTGATAGAAAATGCTATGCTCTATATGTTAAGTGCTATAATAGGTTAGGAAATGTCATGAAAAATGCTATGAATTATGAAACGCTATGTTATATGTTATGTTATGCCATGTGCTATAAAAGGGTTAAATGCTATGAAATATTATGAAATATGCTAGAATCATGTTATGAGAGGATATAGGATATGTTATGGTTATGGTATGGTTAAGATAGGATCATGATTTAATTGTGTGAGACATCACGAAGCATGTTCACCAATTAATAAGAATAAGATCAAGATATGAAACGATGAAAGTTATGATGGCAAGCGAGCTCACCTGTGTCGTACTGACTCGCATGAGGTTGGGTTGAGCTATGGCAAGAGTAAGTCCATAGTTGCGTGCCCGGTACGGACACTTATGTTATGGGGCCCATAAGTAAAGATAAGTTAAGAAAGAATGTTATGAAGAAATAAGAAAGCATAATGAAGCATAAATGGTTCATGCATACGCCATGATAAGTTATGACATGCTATGATAAGTTATGATATGCTATGAAATGTTATGTTACGATATGTTATGATATGTTAGGATATGTTGTGTTTGTGATGTCGCGGTAATTAGTAGTTGTACTTGCTGAGCGAAAGCTCACTGTCTTATGTTTATGCTGTAGGTAAACAACCTGTCAGCAACTGTTGATGCAAGATGGAGGGGCGTGGTCTGGCAACTGTGAAATGTGGGGATCAAGCCGCTACGCGTTTTGAATTCTTATGTAATTATATTATGAGTTTTATTTATTTTGCGCTCGAACTACCTTATGAACTATCCGTTATGCTTAAGTACATATTTTCGTGTGTGTGTTACTTCAAAAAAAAAAAATATTTCCGCTGTTTACATTAAGTAAGTAAGTACGAAATGTAAGTATATATGTACGGTAACGGACTGTGCTAGGCGGGTCGTTACAGAGTTGGTATTAGAGCGATTCCCTGCGATCAAATTTCACAGTCAGCCTGCCATCGCCGCCATCATTGTAAGTTAAAAATTAATTTTCATATATTAATCTTTATTATGCGAATAAGGGATGATAGATATACGATTATGGACCCTGTACAAGTAGCTGAGGACCGACGCTCGGTTACATCTTTCTACGAGTCCCAGCCCCTACTGTTCGACGGCACGAGACGGACAGTGTCGCTATTTGTATGGCTGTACGACACGGAGTTAATTTTTCGCACCAGCCACATAACATTATCAACTTGATATCATACAGGCCATAACGTTTTATCATGCTTATATCATTATAAACTTGAAAGCATTCAACAAACAAATTTTGTTTATGCTGTAGGCGGAGTCGTACTTACCGTTACTGCGCCTTGAATCACAATTCTTCACTCAAACAGGTCGTTTTCCTGTTTTCAAGAAAAATCATAGGATGAGTATCATCCTATCATAATAACATAATGATTCTAATTGCTAACAACCAATCCTAAATCTCAACTCCTTTTTGAAATTTAGTAAAAACTCTAATACTTTGAAAACCGGATTACAAACCAATTCATAAAGTTTAGTTCTTTTCCCACAAATCTGTTTCGAATTTGGAAAAGTTTTCTTCATGAAAGTTGTAGATCTTGAAGTCTCCTACAACTTTAATTTTAAACTCAAACTTCAAATCTGTCTTTAACATGCTTGTTTTTGCCTTTAAAAATTTTTCGACCAAACTTACTACTCATAATTTGGTCTCGGGTTTTTATAGAAATGAAGGTCTTAAATGCCTTATTTTCAAAAACTGGTCACGTTGGCCCCTAGGATTTTCCCTCCTCTACAACTTTGCAGTTTTAATTTTTTTAAGATTCGGCCTCTAAAGGCCTCTAAATGTTGTTTCAGAAAAACTGCTCAGATAGAGACTTAATCAAGCATAAAAACCCTAGTGCATGAATCTTACAAAATTAAACTCCTGTTTAACCATACTAATCATTCTCTTAAATTTCAAATGAAGAACTAGAGGATGACAATATTTACCTCAAGTTTCACTGATGAAATTCTTAAACTAGAGTAATTAAAATTTCCCTCACACTAAACCTAAACCCTTTCTCTATTTTTCTTTTTCTTTCTTTCTTTTCTCTCTTTTCTTGCTCGGCTTCTATGGCAGGATTGGGAGAGTTTGTGCTGCTCAAGTTTGTGTGTGTGTGTTGGCTAACCAAATAATACAACAGCACCTTCACCTATTTATAGATGAAGTACCAATTTCTTAAAATTGCTAACTAAACCATAAAGTACAACAATTTGCTCTTTAGTCCATAGAAGAAATCAATTTGGTTTTGTTTTCTTCATAGGTGGCCGGCCATTCTTGTGCTTCTTATGCCAACTAACCCAAGCTAGGGTGCTTACTCATGTGGCCTAGGAACCATGAGGTGTCCCTTCCTTGGTGTGGCCGGCCTTAGGTGTAAGTTGTGCATGCCTTTGTTTGCCAACAAGCAAAGCTAGCAAACTTACTAAGCTTGCCTAAGTGTGTGAGGTGTCAAACTCTAAGAGAGTTCAAGAAATCCATCTTTGGTAATTTAGGCAATGGTCCTTAAAGCCAACTATTTCCCCCCTTAGTCCCTATGTGTTGGCCGGCCATACATCCCCCAAATTGCCAAGCAAGCTTAGCTAGAGTTGCTTGCTCATCAAGCTAAAATTTTGAGGTGGCATTCCCTTGGTTGGCCGGCCCTAGGGTGAGGTGTGCAAGCCTTGACTTGCCAAGGGGGCTAGGCTAGGAAGTCTAGATGATTGATTCACCTAAGCTAGGCCAAGGGGTGTGTCTTTCCCTTGTGTGGCCGGTCATGGTGTGGTCTTGGCTTGCCAAAAAGGGTGAAGCTAGGTTTGCTTACTCACCAAGGCTAGACCATGAGGTGTCTAACCAAGGTGATGGCCGGTTCTTAGGTGTCAACTTAGCAAGACCTTGGCTTGCCAAGTAAGTAAAGCTAAGCATTCTTACTCACCAAGGCTAGGTTATGAAGTGCCACTTCCTTGTGGTGGCCGGTCATGGTGTGGTCTTGGCTTGCCAAATAGGTGAAGCTAGGTTTGCTTACTCACCAAGGCTACACCATGATGTGTTGCTTCCTTGGGTGGCCGGCCTTTGGTGCCTAGGTGTGCAAGCCTTGGCTTGCCAAAGGTGCAAGGTTAGGGTGTGACTTAGCCAAGCTAGAAACATAGGGTGTCTCATCCTTATGTGGCCGGTTTTGAAGAAACCATATGAGATCATTTGCTACTTGATCCATAACACAAAATCAACCAACTAAATTAGAGTGTTAATTCACTAAATTTAGGGTATGATTTGTAAACCTTTAATGACACTTAAAATCTTCTAATTTGAATAATATTTTTCAAGAACAAGATTCCTTGCTCAACAAGCCATGACGTGGCCGGTTCCTATGGTGACACATGGAACAATGTGATTGGTTCTAACTAGAGTCATCAAATACAATCTTAACTTGTCTTCCTTGATTTCCAACCGAACTAACTAAACTATAAATGGATCATTGACTTAATTGAACTCAGAAACTTTGCTTACAAAGTACCTGATTCAAAAATTTACATAATTGCTGATAAGTTTACAATTTTTTCAAAATTGCACATTGGCCCCTAAAGGTAAAATATTTGCACTTTAGTCCCTATGACTTGGCCGATTATAGTTAAGCCTTCAAACATCAAATTCCTACTAAATTCTTCCTTAGAAGACTTTTTAGCCCCAAAATCATAAACTTTTCTTAATTTGCAAATTGACCCCTAAACATAGAATATTTGCATTTTGGTCCCTGTGAGGTGACCAATCATAGTAATGACACTTGTCATCAGAGGTGTCATCCTTAAAGGCCTTGTTTGGCTTATCTCCCAAATGCAGTCCATTTTTAAAATAACATAAAATCATAAAGCATAAACTTACACTTTTTTTCTTTTAACAAAAAGGTCTTAAACTTGCATAACTAACTTATTTGAATCTTTTAACTAAAGATTCAACAACTTTTCATAGAAACATATCATACATATAGCATAAACAGACTTTGATTCTTAACAAAAGAAATCATAAGTTTACAAACAGGTTGGTCATTACAATCTACCCTCCTTAAAGAAATTTTCGTCCCCAAAAATCAATACAAGTAGGGATAGTTCTTTCTCATTTCTTCTTCTACTTCCCACGTTGCTTCTTCAATATTATGATTCTGCCATAACACCTTAACCATCGGAATGGTTTTGTTTCTTAAATCCTTTTCTTCCCGATCTAGAATTCGTATTGGCCTTTCCTCGTACGTCAAATCCGTTTGTACTTCGATCGGTTCTTGACTTAGCACATGAGAAGGATCAGGTACGTATTTCTTCAACATTGAAACGTGAAAAACATCATGTATAGAAGCTAAAGCTGGCGGCAAAGCAAGCTTGTAGGCAACTTTTCCAATTCTTTCGAGGATTTCAAACGGACCTGTGTATCTTGGACTGAGCTTTCCCTTCTTACCAAACCTCATAATCCCCTTTACTGGAGCAATCTTGAGAAAAACAGAATCTCCAACTTGGAATTCTAAAGGTCTTCGACGCTTATCAGCATAACTCTTCTGTCGACTGAAAGCTATGTCAAGCCGTTGCTTGATCATCTTGACGTCTTCTGAGGTTTTTCTGATGAAGTCCGTAGTTTGAAGTTGCTTCTGTCCGACTTCTTGCCAATGGATGGGAGATCGACATTTTCTTCCATATAATGCTGCAAACGGAGCCATCCCAATGGAAGCATGATAACTATTATTATACGAAAATTCGATCAAGGGTAACTTTTGATCCCAATTTCCCTTGAAATCTAGAACACAAGATCTCAACATATCTTCTAAGGTTTGGATAGTGCGCTCCGATTGTCCATCTGTCTGAGGGTGGAAAGCAGTACTGAATTTCAACCTTGACCCCATAGCTGTGTGAACACTTTTCCAAAATCGCGAAGTAAATCGCCCGTCTCGATCTGAAATAATGGATTTTGGAACTCCATGCAACTTAACAACCTGAGATACATAAATTTCAGCTAATTTCTCAACCGCAAAGGTGGCTTTACTAGCAATGAAATGGGCTGATTTGGTTAATCTATCCACAATTACCCAAATCATATCATTTCCACTAGCGGTCCTGGGTAATCCAACTACGAAATCCATGGTGATTTGTTCCCATTTCCATTCTGGGAGTTCTATCTTTTGAAGATCTCCGCCAGGTTGTCGGTGTTCAGCTTTAACTTTCTGACAAGTTAGACACTTTGATACAAATTCAGCAATTTCTCTCTTCATGTTCGGCCACCAAAAGTTCTCTTTAAGGTCCTTATACATCTTAGTAGCTCCAGGGTGAACTGAGTATGGCGTTTCATGCGCTTCTGACATGATTTGTTTCCTTAGAAATTCAAAGTTAGGAATACAAATCCTTCCTTTGAAAAGAATTAGCCCATTCGCAGACGTCTTAAATTCCTTATCTTCTTCACCAAGTAGTTGAATCTTCAACAAAAAGGAATATTTCCTTTGATAGCACTTAATGGTTTCTAGGAGATTAGACTGAAGTGTCAAAGCAGCCAATTTTCCGATTAGCATTTCCAATCGGAAATCAGAAATTTCCTTTTGGAGGGGTTCGGACATCATTTCAAGAGACATGAGCATACCAGATGACTTCCTGCTCAGCGCATCTGCTACCTTGTTTGCCTTTCCAGGATGATAAAGAATTTCACAATCATAATCCTTTACGAGTTTGAGCCATCTTCGTTGCCTCATATTAAGCTCCTTTTGAGTAAAGATGTATTTGAGACTTTGATGATCGGTAAAAATCTCACATCTATTACCATACAGGTAATGTCTCCAAATCTTCAAAGCGAAAACCACCGCAGCAAGCTCCAAATCGTGAGTCGGGTAGTTCCGTTCATGGTCCTTCAGTTGACGTGAAGCATAAGCAACCACATTTCTTCCTTGCATAAGGACAGCTCCTAGTCCAGTTTTCGACGCATCACTATAAATGGCGAAATTTCCTGCATCAACGTCCGGAATTATCAACACTGGTGCACTTGTAAGTTTCCTCTTGAGCTCTGGGAAGTTTTCTTCACACTTCTGTGTCCACTCAAACTTTCTCCCCTTTTTAGTAAGAGCTGTTAGTGGCGTTGCTATCTTGGAGAATCCTTCAACGAACCGTCGGTAGTATCCGGCCAAGCCAAGAAAGCTTCGTATCTCCGTAACGTTTCTGGGTGCTGACCATGCACTAACTGCTTCTATCTTAGCAGGATCAACAGAAATTCCTTCCCTTGAAACTACGTGGCCCAAGACATGTACTTTCTCCAACCAAAATTCACATTTAGTGAATTTGGCATAAAGCTGATTCCGTCTTAAGGTCTCCAAAACCATCTTGAGGTGCTGCTCATGTTCCTTTATAGATTTTGAGTAGATCAAAATATCATCAATGAAGATGATAACAAACTTATCTAAATAATCTTTAAACACCCGATTCATAAGGTCCATAAAAGCAGCTGGAGCATTAGTTAATCCAAAAGGCATAACTAAATACTCATAATGTCCATAACGTGTTCGAAACGCCGTCTTGGGAATATCTCCTTCCTTGATTCTGAGTTGATGGTAGCCTGAACGCAAGTCAATCTTCGAGAATACCAACGCTCCTCTAAGTTGATCAAAGAGATCATCAATTCTCGGGAGAGGGTACTTGCTCTTAATCGTGATCTTATTCAACTCGCGATAGTCGATACACATTCGTAACGTTCCATCCTTCTTTTTGACAAACAACACAGGTGCTCCCCACGGGGAATGGCTTTGACGAATAAATCCCTTATCCAACAGTTCTTGCAACTGTACTTGAAGTTCTCTAAGCTCAGCTGGGGCCATGCGATAAGGTGCTTTCGATATTGGAGCTGTTCCTGGCAACAATTCTATTTCGAAAGAGATTTCACGCTCGGGCGGAAGTCTAGTTAAATCTTTTGGAAAGACGTCTACATATTCCCTAATAATAGGAACATCTTCGGGCTGCAGCTCTTTTTCTTGTTCTTTGTCCACCATGTTAGCTAAGTATCCTTGACATCCATTAGCTAGCATTTTCCAAGCTTTCATTACCGAAACAAGCCGGGTTGATGAACTCTTAGACTGGCCGTGAAAGTTGAATTCCTCTTCGCCGAAAAGACTAAACGTAACACAACGCTTTCGACAATCAATCTTAGCGTTGTACTTATCTAAGAAATCCATTCCCAGGATTACATCAAAATCCTGAAGCTTAATTGCAATCAGGTCTACATATAACTCTCTACCACACATAACTATCAGAACATTTCGCATCCAGGAATCAGATAACAAAATCTCTCCTGATGGAAGAGAGGTTTTAAAAGGTTGCCCTATACTTTCTACATTTCTATCTAACTTCCGGGCATACTCCATTGATATAAACGAATGGGTGGCGCCAGAATCAATTAGGGCAAAAGCATCATAAGCGGCTATAGAGATCTGACCTGTTACCACATTAGAAGTTCCAGCCTCAGCGTCTCCCTTTGTGTAAGCATAAATCCTGGCTTGTGGTTCAGGAGCTTCAAGTCTTCCTTGTACCATCGAAGGACCTTCGACCTTTGCTTGTACCGCGTGAAGCTGTCGGTTTGTATTCCTATTCTGGTACTGAGGGTTCTGGTTCTGACTATTGGAGGTACAATTCCTCGCATAATGACCTTCCTTGCCACAAAGGTAGCAAGCGTTTGTTCCCATCCTACATACGCCTGGATGTTTCTTTCCGCATTGAGTACACACAGGATAACTGTTATTATTACCCTCATTCCCACGGTTGTTCCTCTTCTGGGGGTTATTTTTCTGTTGGCCCTGGCCCGTAACATTCTCTCTTCTTTTATTTCTCCCACACTGCTTGGAACTTTGACTGGAATTACTAGTCTGGCCTTTTAAGTTTGGTTGCTGATTTTGCCTTGACTGTATCTGTTTCTCTACAGCTTTTTCTTCCTTCTTAGCTTTGAATATCTGAACTCGCGCTTCCTTATCCTGATTAATCCAGTATTCTGCTCTCATAGCTCGACCTATACAATCAGCTACAAGAGTTGGAGGGCTACTTCCAGCACTAACTTGTTTGGCGATGTCTGTCCGAAACATTTTCATCATTCTCCTTACTTTCTCCCTTTCGTTCGGTACCAGTTCTGGACATAAACGGGCAAGTTGTTCAAACTTCTTTACTGCTTCCATCACGGACATAGACCCTTGCTTAAAACTGGTAAACTCATCTTGTTGAGTTGCAAGAATCTCCTGATTGTAGTACATTATTTTGAATTCGTCTACAAAATCTTGCCATCTCATGAACGCCACGTTTCTGCGCATCTGAACCGTCCTCCACCAGTGACGTGCATCTTTCTTAAGTGCAAAAGAGGCACAAAGAACTTTCTCCTGTTCTGTAAGTCCCATAAAATCCAAAATTACTTGGATATCGATCAGCCAATTATCTGCTGCTATTGGATCTGTGGTTCCTTCAAATTCAGGTGCCTTTATTCGCCTAAATCGTTCATACAACAGATCTTCCCTAACCATAGGTGGATTCCTTTGCAGTCCTTCGGGTGCTAACGGAACTTCTTGATGAACCTCTGGTGCTTGAGGCGCTGCTGGGGGTACAGGGTTATTTTGCGGTGGGACTTCGTTCACTCGAGGCACTTGATTCAGTTGGGCTACTTGTTCCCGAAGCTGGTTCGTTTCTTGCTGTTGTTCCCGCAATTGTCGTTGCAAAGTAGCTACTATATTTGCAAGATCAGGTTCTTGCGGAATAGGATTCGCTCGGGTACGTGGGCGTGACATCTTCTATTTCTTATCTAATTACGATAAAGATATTGTTATACTACAAATATCTTTTTGTTCATTCATATCTCATCATAAAATCTTATTATGAATACTACTTACTTATCATATCATATCATAGATCATATTATCACATCATATCATCGTATCATACCGTAACATCATATCATAAAACATAACATTAGAGATCCATCATGATCTCATCACTCCATAATATATCATATGTTGTTCATAATCTTGCATTCCATCATCATTCATAATTCATAATTCATACATACATTCATATTCATCCATACTATCATGTACATATTCTATACTTGCTATATATATATACATGATCAAGTACAAGATAGAAGTGACTATCACTATCTATCATACATACATACTATTATATACTTAAACTATCTACTCCGATGATATCTCAGAGAATACATCCCAGTCTTCCTCATCGAACAAGACTTCCTCCGGATCATTCTCCATATGTACATCTTCTTCTTCCTCATCTTCGTTATCTAGGATGATTTCGTGAGGATCCTCTTGAAGTTCGGGCTCGTCAAGAATATCTTCAAGATTCATGCCATCAACATCCTCTTGTGGAGGAATCTCCTGAAGTGGTATCGCCGGAATAGGGTCTTCTGGCAATACTGGACCCCATTGGAAGGGTGGCTCTTCCTCATCATTATTATTGACTGGCACTTGGATGTTGTTTTCCACTACAGCATCCGCTTGAACCATATGAGCTATCAACTCCGCTTCCATGATATCATTTATCATGCGCTCCATAGTCATTCCTATTGTCGGTGCTTAGACATGTTCTCTAACATCAGGTGGTGGTCCTTCCCGGAGTAGTTGTAGTGCTCGAAACTCTGAATCGCCAAAATCTGGAATATGAGGCAACATAGCCTCCTGAAATCTTTGACAGTAATGGCCCATCGACTCTCCTGGATAAGCATGCCAATCATAAACGTAGTTAAGATATCGGACAAGGTTCATGTCACGATAAATTTCTGGATCTCGATAATGTACGTCGGCGTTTTCCTCCAGTGGAGGTCCAAAACGAGCAGTGATGACATGGCGGAAGTTTTCCCATGATCCTCCCTGAACTTCCTGTTCTCCTGTTATTCTCCACCATAATCTAGCATCTACTGCTAGACAACGACTTGCTAAAGATACCTATAGATGGGGTGGAATATGACCTATTCGAAATATAGACTCCATATCATGAAGCCATGCTGCGAGTGTCACAGTTCGTCTAGTTCCATCAAATACTAGCGGAGACATCATGAAAAATGCGTAGGCTGCACCTCGATCGTCGTCCATTATCCTCAAATCTAGATTATACAAATTCATAATATAAATACGAAATATTTTTAACTTACAATGACTGTGGCACAGGCAAGCAAACTGTGAAACCGAAAGGTAGGAACTTTGCTCTGATACCAACTCTGTGACAACCCGCCTAGCGCCGGCCGTGACCATACATACTTACTTATAATATATGAAAATTTAGGCATAAATTTTTTATTTTTTTTTATACGACTGATAAATATAATTTGACTTGAGAACTTCATAATAAACACTTACATACATACATGTACTTATACATAACTACTTATGGCGGAAATGTGTTTTTGTACTTAAATACAACATATTTAGCGTAGCATAATTTAACAAAAAGAAACGTAATGATTCCCGTCCCACAGTTTCACAGCTTTGCCTTGCCATGCTCCACTGCCTTGCATCATGAAGTACCGCAGGGTTGCTTACCTACAGCATAAACTTAAAACATGAGCTTTCGCTCAGCAAGCACAACTATTTATCCGCAACATATATCATGATAACATAATGCATGAACCATTTATGCTTTATTCCTGTTTTCATAAGTTAGCATAGTTTTTGGGCCCTTACATAACTTAACATGAATGTACGTACCGTGGCGCGTTGCCATGGAGTGGTTGGGGCGGCCAGCCCTGTCCAACTCAAACCATGAACCAAACCCGACCTGACGCGGGTCGATACGACATATAGCATTCTGCTTATATAAAAATCTTGTTCTTGTCTTATTTCATACTTGAAATATTGTTTCATATTCATAACCAGTTTCTTGACTGTAACTGGGATTTCATACTTTACCAAATGGCTTATCTTTAATTAGCATACTTCGTGATGTCATAATATCAAATTATTCATCATATGAACATACATACTATAAACATACATCATATATCTCTTAACATGAACTTGAAAACATACATGCCATACATTCATTATTCCTTGCATACATACATGCCATTCGTACCTTAATATTTATCATATCTTAAAAATGTACATACATACATATCATAAATATTTCTTATACACATAACATTATCAACTTGATATCATACAGGCCATAACGTTTTATCATGCTTATATCATTATAAACTTGAAAGCATTCAACAAACAAATTTTGTTTATGCTGTAGGCGGAGTCGTACTTACCGTTACTGCGCCTTGAATCACAATTCTTCACTCAAACAGGTCGTTTTCCTGTTTTCAAGAAAAATCATAGGATGAGTATCATCCTATCATAATAACATAATGATTCTAATTGCTAACAACCAATCCTAAATCTCAACTCCTTTTTGAAATTTAGTAAAAACTCTAATACTTTGAAAACCGGATTACAAACCAATTCATAAAGTTTAGTTCTTTTCCCACAAATCTGTTTCGAATTTGGAAAAGTTTTCTTCATGAAAGTTGTAGATCTTGAAGTCTCCTACAACTTTAATTTTAACCTCAAACTTCAAATCTGTCTTTAACATGCTTGTTTTTGTCTTTAAAAATTTTTCGACCAAACTTACTACTCATAATTTGGTCTCGGGTTTTTATAGAAATGAAGGTCTTAAAAGCCTTATTTTCAAAAACTGGCCGCGATGGCCCCTAGGATTTTCCCTCCTCTACAACTTTGCAGTTTTAATTTTTTTAAGATTCGGCCTCTAAAGGCCTCTAAATGTTGTTTCAGAAAAACTGCTCAGATAGAGACTTAATCAAGCATAAAAACCCTAGTGCATGAATCTTACAAAATTAAACTTCTGTTTAACCATACTAATCATTCTCTTAAATTTCAAATGAAGAACTAGAGGATGACAATATTTACCTCAAGTTTCACTGATGAAATTCTTAAACTAGAGTAATTAAAATTTCCCTCACACTAAACCTAAACCCTTTCTCTATTTTTCTTTTTCTTTCTTTCTTTTCTCTCTTTTCTTGCTCGGCTTCTATGGCAGGATTGGGAGAGTTTGTGCTGCTCAAGTTTGTGTGTGTGTGTTGGCTAACCAAATAATACAACAGCACCTTCACCTATTTATAGATGAAGTACCAATTTCTTAAAATTGCTAACTAAACCATAAAGTACAACAATTTGCTCTTTAGTCCATAGAAGAAACCAATTTGGTTTTGTTTTCTTGATAGGTGGCCGGCCATTCTTGTGCTTCTCATGCCAACTAACCCAAGCTAGGGTGCTTACTCATGTGGCCTAGGAACCATGAGGTGTCCCTTCCTTGGTGTGGCCGGCCTTAGGTGTAAGTTGTGCATGCCTTTGTTTGCCAACAAGCAAAGCTAGCATACTTACTAAGCTTGCCTAAGTGTGTGAGGTGTCAAACTCTAAGAGAGTTCAAGAAATCCATCTTTGGTAATTTAGGCAATGGTCCTTAAAGCCAACTATTTCCCCCCTTAGTCCCTATGTGTTGGCCGGCCATACATCCCCCAAATTGCCAAGCAAGCTTAGCTAGAGTTGCTTGCTCATCAAGCTAAAATTTTGAGGTGGCATTCCCTTGGTTGGCCGGCCCTAGGGTGAGGTGTGCAAGCCTTGACTTGCCAAGGGGGCTAGGCTAGGAAGTCTAGATGATTGATTCACCTAAGCTAGGCCAAGGGGTGTGTCTTTCCCTTGTGTGGCCGGTCATGGTGTGGTCTTGGCTTGCCAAAAAGGGTGAAGCTAGGTTTGCTTACTCACCAAGGCTAGACCATGAGGTGTCTAACCAAGGTGATGGCCGGTTCTTAGGTGTCAACTTAGCAAGACCTTGGCTTGCCAAGTAAGTAAAGCTAAGCATTCTTACTCACCAAGGCTAGGTTATGAAGTGTCACTTCCTTGTGGTGGCCGGTCATGGTGTGGTCTTGGCTTGCCAAAGAGGTGAAGCTAGGTTTGCTTACTCACCAAGGCTACACCATGATGTGTTGCTTCCTTGGGTGGCCGGCCTTTGGTGCCTAGGTGTGCAAGCCTTGGCTTGCCAAAGGTGCAAGGCTAGGGTGTGACTTAGCCAAGCTAGAAACATAGGATGTCTCATCCTTATGTGGCCGGTTTTGAAGAAACCATATGAGATCATTTGCTACTTGATCCATAACACAAAATCAAACAACTAAATTAGAGTGTTAATTCACTAAATTTAGGGTATGATTTGTAAACCTTTAATGACACTTAAAATCTTCTAATTTGAATAATATTTTTCAAGAACAAGATTCCTTGCTCAACAAGCCATGACGTGGCCGGTTCCTATGGTGACACATGGAACAATGTGATTGGTTCTAACTAGAGTCATCAAATACAATCTTAACTTGTCTTCCTTGATTTCCAACCGAACTAACTAAACTATAAATGGATCATTGACTTAATTGAACTCAGAAACTTTGCTTACAAAGTACCTGATTCAAAAATTTACATAATTGCTGATAAGTTTACAATTTTTTCAAAATTGCACATTGGCCCCTAAAGGTAAAATATTTACACTTTAGTCCCTATGACTTGGCCGATTATAGTTAAGCCTTCAAACATCAAATTCCTACTAAATTCTTCCTTAGAAGACTTTTTAGCCCCAAAATCATAAACTTTTCTTAATTTGCAAATTGACCCCTAAACATAGAATATTTGCATTTTGGTCCCTGTGAGGTGACCAATCATAGTAATGACACTTGTCATCAGAGGTGTCATCCTTAAAGGCCTTGTTTGGCTTATCTCCCAAATGCAGTCCATTTTTAAAATAACATAAAATCATAAAGCATAAACTTACACTTTTTTTCTTTTAACAAAAAGGTCTTAAACTTGCATAACTAACTTATTTGAATCTTTTAACTAAAGATTCAACAAATTTTCATAGAAACATATCATACATATAGCATAAACAGACTTTGATTCTTAACAAAAGAAATCATAAGTTTACAAACAGGTTGGTCATTACAATGTTGCCTCACATTCCACAAGACATACCCAGCCCAGGAATGCAGGCACTGGTGATACTCCGCAATGGATTACCTTCTCAGCTCCGATAGTACGTCGCAGAACCTATGCTTGGTATGACGGTCGGGGATATGATAGCTGACATTGTAGAGGCTGAGATGGTTGCCCACGCTATGCAGGCCGAGGATGTTGGGGGTGATCATCAGGCACCAGTGGACGACGTTGGATTAGGGGAGCCACAATATGAGGCAGGCCCGATATTTCCAGAGGACCTGATTTCCGCCGTCTCAGTACAG
The DNA here is from genome assembly GCA_038430175.1 of Ficus hirta. Classification (NCBI taxonomy): domain Eukaryota; kingdom Viridiplantae; phylum Streptophyta; class Magnoliopsida; order Rosales; family Moraceae; genus Ficus; species Ficus hirta. The sequence continues at coordinate 12,290,636 of CM076594.1, read as the reverse complement.
GAGATACCTGCTCAGGAGGCCAGAGTTGAGGCCGAGGCCAACGGCCAGGATACGGCTGATGACATAGATGCTTCTTAGGATCAGCCCGAAGATCCTCCAATCATCGATATATCCAGCGATGACGAGGACGATGATATGGAGCCAGCGCCCGAGTCAGGAGATTGGGATTAAAGATGTGGATGATCTAGACGACGATTCCGAGGAGATATTATTCGACGATGATGACTGGGATGTGGATTCCGATGCTTCGTCAGTAGCCACGATCGAGATTATAGTTTAGACTAGGATCGATTATGTATATTTCTTTTGACCAGAGAACCGATTGTACTATGTTTGATGATAGGCTTGTACATATGTATGATGGTGAAGTGTTAGACACTCCCATCATAGTTTTGACTTTATATGTATAAATATGTATGTACAGTATGATGAAATCAATATGTAATTACAGTATGGTAAATTATGATGTACATAGTATGTACATAAGAGATAGTAAGAATGATGTACTATTGAAAGGGTACAAAAAGACCATGCGAACACGGAATATATGACAAGAATATGTTATGCTATGAAAAGCCACGTTGTGACTATAAAAGTTATGTTATGATAAGTATGATAATATGATATGATAAGTTATGTATGAAGAAAATGATATTAATAGTATGATAATATCTTTTCTTTTGGGATAATAGGATTTTAGAAGATGGTACGTCCGTGCAGAACGATGCCCGTTAATCCGCCTGAGCCAGATCTCGCAACCGTTGTAGAAAATTTACAACGGCAGTTGTTGGAACAGTAGCGAGAAACTGATAGACTCCAGAAACAGATAGCCCGATTCAATCAGATACTTCAAGATAATGTAGTCACGACTCAAGAAAACCCACCTCTGACTAGGGAAGATTCCTTACATAAGCGCTTTAGGCGAATGAAGATGCCTGAGTTTGAAGGACCCGTGAACTCAATAAAGGCCGATAATTGGTTGTTAGATATCCAAGTAATTTTGGATTTCATGGGACTGACAGAACAGGAGAAGGTTCTGTGTGCTTCCTTTGTGCTTAAAAAGGATGCTCAGCATTGGTGGATGACTGTGCAAATGCGTAGAAATGTGACAATCATGAGCTGGCAAGATTTCATGATCGAGTTTAGAGCAATGTACTACAATCGGGAAATTCTTACGGCTCAGCAGAATGAGTTCAATATTTTCAAATAGGGATCGATGACAATATTGGAGGCTGTCAAGAAATTTTAACAGCTAGCCCGTTTATGTCCAGAGCTTGTACCAAATGAGACTGAAAAGGTAAGAATGATGATGAAGATGTTTCGGACTGATATTGCCAAGCAAGTTAGTACTGGCAGTAACCCTCCTACTTTGGTGTCCGATTGTATCGGTCAGGCAATAAGAGCTGAGTACCAGATTAAACAAGATAAGGAGGCAAGAATTCAAATTCTTAAGGCTAAGAAAGAAAATAAGGACGCGGTGAAGCAGTTACAGCCTCGACAGAATCTGAAGATGCATTTGAAGGGCCAAACCAGTAATTCGGCTCGAAAATTCAAACAATTAGGAAAGAACAAGAAGAGAAAGAATGCTACAAGTCAAAGTCAACAGGGAAATTACCCTCAAAAGAAAACCAATCGAGGTAGTGGGGGTAATAATAATAGCAATAGTTATCCGGTGTGCGCCCAATGTGGAAGGAAACACATAGGAGTGTGTAAATTTGGGATGAACATTTGCTACCTTTGTGACAAGGAAGGCCACTATGCAAGAAATTGTACCCTGAAGAACCAGAATTCAAACCCCCAGTTTCCAAATAGAGATTCGGATCATCAATTACTTGCAGTCCAAGCAAAAATTGAAGGTCTTTCGATCGTACAGGAAAGACTGGAGGCTCTGGAACCACAGACCTGGAGTTATGCCTACACAAAGGAGGACGTTGAAGCTGAAACTTCATCGGTGGCAACAGGTTAGATTTTTGTCACCATTATTACACACTTGCTCTATGTGATTCTGGGGCTGACCATTCACTTGTATCGATGGATTCCGCCCAGAAATTAGGAAGAAAAGATAATAGTTTAGAGTAATCTTGTAGAATATTCCTTTAGCTAGAAAAAAAAAAAAATTTCTTCTGTCTGACTATTGGATACGAAGTGTCCCAATAGTCAATTGCGACATAAAATTATACATGAATCTTGTTGTGATCAAACTTCAAGATTAGTGTGTAATCCTAAGAATGGAGTTCTTAGGAAAAGACAACGCTAAGATTGATTGTCGAAAACGTTGTGTTACATCTAGTCCGCTAGGCTAAGAAGGGGCGCTCAATTTCTACAAACAGTCTTGGAGCTCAGTAACCAGGCTAGTTTCAGCAATGAAGGCTTGGAAGACGTTAGCTAATGACTGCCAAGGATATTTAGCTAACATGGTAGACAAGGATCGGGAAGTGGAGTTGACGCCAAATGATGTCCTCATTATAAAGGAGTATGTAGATGTCTTTCCGGGGGACTTACCAGGATTTTCGCGGGAACGGAAAGGTTCTTTCGAGATCGGGTTGTTGCTTGAAGCGGCACCCATAACGAAAGTGCCTTATCATACGGCACCCACTGAGCTTAGGGAGCTTTAAGTACAGTTACAGAAACTGTTGGACAAAGGATTCATCCGACAGAGTCACTCTCCATGGGGAGCGCCTGTTTTGTTTATAAAGGAGAAGGATGGATCTTTGCGCATGTGCATCAATTATTGTGAGCTGAACAAGATTACAATCAAGAACAAGTATTCCTTTCCGAGGATTGATGATCTTTTTGATCAACTCAGGGGAGCAGCTGTATTTTTTGAAAGTCGATCTGTGATCAGATTATCATCAGCTCAAGATCAAGGAGACGGATATCTCCAGATGACTTTTCAAACTCGCTATGGGCACCATGAGTTTTTGGTTATGCCATTTGGATTAACCAACGCCCCTGTTACTTTTATGGACCTTGGGAACCGAGTGTTCAAGGAGTACCTAGACAAGTTCGTCATTATCTTTATTGACGACATTCTGATTTATTCAAAGTCCAAGGAGGAACATGAGCATCATCTTAGGTTGGTAATGGAGACATTAAGGCGAAATCAGTTTTATGCTAAGTTCATGAAATGTGAATTTTGGCTAGAGAAAGTTCATTTCTTAGGTCATGTGATGCTAAAGGGAAGGATTTCCATAGACTCGGCAAAAGTGGAAGCGGTCAGTTCATGACCAGTATGTAAGAACGTTACGGAGATAAGGAGATTTTTTGGATTAGCTGGATATTATCGGCGACTCGTCAAAAGATTTTCTAAGATTGCTGCACCACTTACAGCCTTACTCGAAATGCGAAGAAGTTCGAATGGATCCTGAAGTGCGAAGAGAATTTTCAAAAGCTCAAGAAGAAGCTAACAAGCGCATTAGTGTTGATAATTCCTGATATAGATGCAGAAAATTTCATGATTTACAGTGACGCTCCTAAAAGTGGATTAGGAGCTATCCTAATGCAAAATGGAAAGGTATTAGCCTACGCATCACGACAACTAAAGAGTCAAAAAGGAATTATCCTACGCATAATCTGGAGCTTGCAGCAGTAGTTTTCGCACTCAAGATTTGGAAGCCATCAAGTCGCATCAAGGGAAGGATGTCCTTTTTGCCAAAGGCACAACTTTTTGAAAGAAAGAACCAGGAATTTAAGACCTCTGCGAATGGTGGTAGTTATTTCAAAGAGAGGAATTGTACTCCCGACTTTGAATTTTAAAGGATCAGATACTATCAGAGGCACATAAGACGCTATATTCAGTACATCTAGGAGCTTCCACGATGTACAAAGATCTCGAGAGAATTGTTGGTGGCTAAACATGAAGAATGAGATAGCAGAATATGTGTCAAAGTGCCTAACTTGTCAGAAAATTAAGGCCGGACATAGATATCCTGGAGGAGATTTGCAGGAAATAGAACTTCTCAAATGGAAATAGGAATAAATTACAATGGATTTTGTAATAGAATTACCCAGGACTGTAAGAGGGAATGACACGATTTGGGTTATTGTGGATAGATTAACCAAATCAGCCCACTTCATTACTATTAAAGCCACCTTTCTAGTAGAAAATTGGCTGAAGTTTACGTATTTCAGATCATTAGACTGCTTGGAGTGCCAAAATCGATCATTTCATATCATGATGAACGTATCACCTCTCGATTTTGGACCAGAGTTCATGACACTATGGGGTCAAAATTAAAGTGCAGTACGGCATTTCACCCTAGACTGATGGCCAGTTGGGAAGAACTATCCATACACTAGAGGATATGCTAAGATCATATGTCTTGGATTTCAAAGGGAATTGTGATTGGAAGCTGCCATTGATCGAATTTTCGTACAACAACAGTTATTACACTTCAATTGGTATGGCTCCATTCGAAGCATTGTATGGAATAAAAAGTCAAATTCCCCATTTATTGGCAAGAAGTCGGACAGAAGCAGCTTCAAACCACGGATTTCATTAGAAAGACTTCAGAGTATATTAAGAAAATTAAGCAAAGGCTTGATGTGGCTTTTAATTACCAGAAAAGCTATGCTGATAAGCGTAGAAGGCCTTTGGAATTCCAGGTTAGAGATGCAGTGTTCATCAAAATTGCTCCTATGAAAGGAATCATGAGAATTGTCAAAAAGGGAAAACTTAGTCCAAGGTATAAAGGACCATTTAAAATACTTGAAAGGATTAAGAAAGTAGCCTACAAACTTGCCTTGCCACTAAAGTTGGCGTCGATGTACAATGTCTTTCACGTATCAATGCTAAAGAAATACGTACTAGACCCTTTCCATGTGTTAAGTCAAGAACCGACTGAAGTTCAAACCGATTTAACATACGAGGATAAGCCAATTCGGATTTTGAATCAGAAGAAAAGAAAGAAGAAGAAGGTATTACGAAATAGAATAATTCCCATGGTTAAAGTGGTATGGCAAAACCACAAGGTTAAAAAGGCAACCTGGGAATTAGATGATGATATGAGGAAGAACTACCCCAGTTTGTTCTAATTTTCGGGGACGAAAATTTTTTAAGGGGGGTAGATTGTAATACCTAGTTTTTCGATCGTTAGGATTTTTTTGTGTAAAAATTCAAACTGTACCATGAAGGTAATTATGAAAGAGCCCGGTTAAGGGTTTTTATAGTATTTTGTGAGTTCTTATGGTTTTATAAGACTCGAAAATGATTGCTTAGCCAAGCAAATGACCTTTTAGGTAAAAAGGAGTAAAATTGCCAAAATTGTATGTTGATCAAAGTTTGACAAAAAACGTCGACGATTGAACAAAAAGTCAACTGTTGACCACGGGAGTCACATCTTGGCAATGAAGTCAACAGTTGACGAGAAAGTCAATGGTGGACGAAAAAGCCGAAGATTGACCCCAAAAAGTCAAAGAAAAAGCTGTACGATAAAATAATCCGCAGTATAAAATTGTACTGCATAGAGCCTTTTTTGTGAATAAAATGATATGTTTAGAATTCAAAACCACCATCGAAAAATCAAGCACATTAAGTCGAATTAAAGGGTAAAAGGGCTTTAAGAAATAAGAAAAATTTTATACTGTCCATTTTTACACATATGAATTTTGGACTGTAGTTCAGTAAACCAATACTGTGCATAAGTGAATTCAGTATTGGAAATACCTGAGTTGATTTAAAAATGGATTGTATAATAAGGAAAGAGCCAAACAAGCCTTTAGAAGCTTACCTCACCTTACTTTTTAAATATGACATCATTTCTTTCATTTAAGAAAAAAAATGATAAAAATTTTTCCTTGTTCCACAAGGCTATGGCCGGCCACATACCCCCCCCCCCCCCCCATTATGCAATTCATTGTTTTTCCAAGGACTAAATTGCATTTAACAAGAATTGCTCTTCACCTATAAATAGGTGAAGCCATAATTCAAAAAAATTTAAAATCCTAGCCAAACTTTGCTCAAATTTTTCCTCACCAAAACCGAAATTTAGAGGCCAAGAGGGAAGGAAATTCTAGCCAAATCCAAGAGGGAAAAACCATAGGAGAGTGGTCGGTTTTGTGTGGGAGCACAAGGAAAAGTTGGGAAAAATTTTGGAGACCCATTTCAAGCCAAGGGCCGGTTGTGGGGAGGAAGGAAGAAAGGAAGAGGAAGCCAAGTTTTTGGCCAGATTTTTGGAGGATTGAGGTGGCTGGAGATTGGGTCAAGGGTGGCAGCAAGTTTGGGAATCAATTCACCAAAGTGGCCGGCTGTTGGTGAGGAAAAAGGGAGGAAAGGCCAAGCCAAGTTCTTGACCCAAAGTTAGGTATAAACCCTTGGACCCCTAAGCTTTCATTTGAATTTCATTTGGGGAAATTTAAATGTATTTAAGCATGGTTTGTAATGATCATAAGCTCACCTTAATTTGCTGCCTTAGTTAGGAGTTTAGGGTATGTGCTTGATTAAGTTAGGGTTTATGATTTGGTGGTTTCAATTTTTGCATGCTAAGTGTTTGTTGTATGGCTAGGGTTTTATATATTGATGTATGATGTTAATTTTGTTTTGCATGGTGAAAATTGGACGTTAGAAACGTGTTGCATGACTATTCTAGGCTCCCGATGCGGTCGGTTGAGGTAGGGTGTACGTAATAGGACGTAAAACGAATTTAAAACCGAAAACTGCCATTTCGGGTAGAAATTGGCCAGTTTCGGGAAAAGCAGATTTTGAGGCCTTTAGAGGCCGATTTTGGAAAAACTCAAAACATGAAAGTTGTAGAGTAGAGTTTTTCCTAGGGGGTAGCACACACGGTTTTGCAAAATGAGGCTCCAATGGTCTCGGTTTTTACTGAAACCCGAGCCTGACCGTGCCCAGGACCAATGCACGGCCAGAATTGATTCAACAAGGAATTTGAACGTGTTAAATGCCGAACTGGGTTTTACCCAAAACACGAAAGTTGTAGGGTTTTTCGATAGCTAAAACTTTTGTGAAGAAAACTTTTTCAAAATCGGCTTTGATTTTTAAATGGAATTGGATTTCAAAAACTGTACAGGAAATAGGAAAATTCTGTACATAATTTCTGGAAACAGTACAGAAAAAGGTAATTTTTCACATGCACTGATAAATTGACAATGTGAAGCTGTTCCAAAGGCAGTTACCAATAGTCAATAATTTTTACCAATCTTATTTTATGATTTCCAGTTTTTAAAGTTAAACAAAAGATTTAACAAAGAATTTTACATAAGATGTTACAAGAAAATAGGATTTTGAAACCTAAAGTAAAACAAAAAACAATCCGATTAGGGTAGATTTAAACCCTAGGGTTACTCAATATAACCAAGTAGGATAACGTAAAAATTAAGTAAGGGGTATATAACTAAAGTTATATAAGAGTGTTGGTTATACTACCAACATTTCTAACCCTTACTTTTATGTGATAACAGAATATAGCACGCAGCAGTGTCCTGGTGGAATCAAGCTAGACATCGGACACCGTGAACATAAACAAGGTAAGTACAACTCCGCCTACAGCATAGGCTTTGTTGTGTATACTTGCCTAAGTATGATGAAAATGTTATGTGACGTAAATGTTACATGCTAAGTGATAGAAAATGCTATGCTCTATATGTTAAGTGCTATAATAGGTTAGGAAATGTCATGAAAAATGCTATGAATTATGAAACGCTATGTTATATGTTATGTTATGCCATGTGCTATAAAAGGGTTAAATGCTATGAAATATTATGAAATATGCTAGAATCATGTTATGAGAGGATATAGGATATGTTATGGTTATGGTATGGTTAAGATAGGATCATGATTTAATTGTGTGAGACATCACGAAGCATGTTCACCAATTAATAAGAATAAGATCAAGATATGAAACGATGAAAGTTATGATGGCAAGCGAGCTCACCTGTATCGTACCGACTCGCGTGAGGTTGGGTTGAGCTATGGCAAGAGTAAGTCCATAGTTGCGTGCCCGGTACGGACACTTATGTTATGGGGCCCATAAGTAAAGATAAGTTAAGAAAGAATGTTATGAAGAAATAAGAAAGCATAATGAAGCATAAATGGTTCATGCATACGCCATGATAAGTTATGACATGCTATGATAAGTTATGATATGCTATGAAATGTTATGTTACGATATGTTATGATATGTTAGGATATGTTGTGTTTATGATGTCGCGGTAATTAGTAGTTGTACTTGCTGAGCGAAAGCTCACTGTCTTATGTTTATGCTGTAGGTAAACAACCTGTCAGCAACTGTTGATGCAAGATGGAGGGGCGTGGTCTGGCAACTGTGAAATGTGGGGATCAAGCCGCTACGCGTTTTGAATTCTTATGTAATTATATTATGAGTTTTATTTATTTTGCGCTCGAACTACCTTATGAACTATCCGTTATGCTTAAGTACATATTTTCGTGTGTGTGTTACTTCAAAAAAAATATATATATATTTCCGCTGTTTACATTAAGTAAGTAAGTACGAAATGTAAGTATGTATGTACGGTAACGGCCTGTGCTAGGCGGGTCGTTACACATATATCTCTAAACACAATACACCTATTTATACGCTCTTAATGGGACACAAAAATACAACTTTCCCAAACTCACAAAATAGTAATTTACCCCAAAACTAATTTGAGTCATAAAACCTAATAGAAAAATCTTTTAATACTCAATTGAATGATTAGAATAATATAATTGTTAGTTAAGTAAATTGAACATTTGTTTGTTTGCTCAAGGTTTAATACTTGGGACATCAAATATTTTTCAAACTTTGAAAACCGAGTGATCTGATGAGAGATTTTCCCTTTTCAATTAATACATGGACATAATTAATGTTTAGTGTCCTAATATCTCTCCTCTCTATTCCCTTCTTTCGTTACCTTATTGTGCTTCAGTAAATAACTAACTTCTTGTATTCATGTATATACTGCTTAATTAATATTAATATCCAGGTGGGGCTAACTCAGTGAGTTGGATGGAAGGGATTTTGTTTAGAACTCTCAAGTTCAAAACTTGAGATTTTTTTTCCCCAAAAAAAAAAAAAAAAAAGGGAGCCATGGGTCACATACCATTCAAAATGAAAAATAACAAAAAGTTCAATTAAAAAAAATTATCTCAATCCATTGTAGCTCTCTTCGCATCTGCAAAGCTGCTCCAGGAATACGATTCAGGTATGTGGGAGGAGCTAACATTGCAACTATACGTAGTAAGTTATTACCAAACTTATCTTCCATGGCACTAGCCGCCGAGTTACGCCGTTCACCCACATAATTGAGCATCTGCCTAAACAGTTTGTCTTGACGATACTCAATGGCACACATAAAAAATGTCCCTTGAATGTTCTTTCGTGCTGCCCGCAGATAATGGCCCTATTCCGGTTAGTTCAGATCAACATATATGACGTTTCCTTGATCCACAGCTGCGAATAATGCATCCAGCACTAAACCGTCTTTGAGTTTTTCCATATCTTTCATGTCTACAATGGCTGTGTGCAAATGTCTTTTACCAGTTTACACGAAAGTATAGTGGAAATCATATTAGTTGCACCCGTGTCATAATATTATTGTAGAGATAGGAATGAGGACATAAATAAGATGACATATGAACTAAATCCAACAAGTTATTATTAGGAGAAGATTTTTCAGTACTAACATGATTACGACAACAAGTTAATACTCTATCTACAAAATTATTGGAGTAAATAACATATATATATATATATATATTTAAATACATTTTTCGTTATGAGTAAAATAAATAATTTACTTCATAGATAAGTTTATTTACTAGTAAATACGTTTTTTTTTTTTTAATATTTTTAAGTTCTTACTAGTGAATATATTATCTACAACAATTGAATTAGATAACTTTCTGTAGAAAATGCGCATCCGGTACATACACATAGTGACCCACAGATAAGTAAGAAAATAAATTCATAATGAAAAATAAGACATCCATAAATGAATATAATTGGACCACATCTGAATTCCATAATGAAACATATATAATTGGATCATGCATCTCTATACGATGTTCATGTTTATTTTTCACTACCATAACTATGTTTGTACTTGTTGAGAGTGAAAGTGTAATAACTCGAAATTTTGATGACTTGAGATTTCCTTAGATATGTATGTAGATATGAAGCTCATGATCTAAATTGAATATCAGTATATATTTGAGTTCTCGGTTAATTAGCTACGAGACTTAGTAATAGTTTGCTTAGTCAAGCATGAGGCCTTTTTGAAAAAAAGGGCAGAACAAGAATTTATGATTATATTCCAGTCAAAGTTGACCAGGTTGACCTTAGGTTTGACTAAGACGGTACTGCAGTGTAATCAACATTATGAAAATTATATTACGATAAACCGTCATTACGAATGAAGAAGTAAGAACAAGATATGGGATTGCTCTAGAATAATCAGAAATAATATTTGGAGCAATAAAGACTTAGTAGTTTCAAGTCTTAAGAAAAATCCATACGCAGCCCAGTTAGGTGCAGATGAATTCTGGACTGTGGTCCAGTATGACAGTACTGTTTTAGTGAAAAAACAATATTAATATTATCTGAGTTAGTAAAGAAATTGACTGCATATTTATATTAATGGATTTTTAGAATCAAGTGGATAATTATGCATGAATTGGAAGTCAAGTGGCTCTACCCTAGCCGGCCACCTTCAGGGACTAAAGTGTAAATATTTTATCTTTAGGGGCCAAAGTGTAATTTTCAGATAAGTGAGTAATGATGGATAAGTATGTAATTTTTGATTTAAGGAATTTATGGATATTCCTAACCAAGCCTTCAACTAGGCCAATGATTAGTTACAAGCTTGGTTACATTGGAACAAGGAATTAAGTTAGAGATAAGTAAGGAAATATTTTTGGTTGGTTCAAACTAACACATGGCCGATTGTCATTGGATGCATGATGATGTAAGCATGATGATGTAAGCTTGATGATGTAAGCATGGTGAGGTAAGCAAACACTTGCTTGGTGAGCAAGTAACTTGGCCTCCAAGGCAACCTATCATGGCCGGCCACCTCACAAGGACCAATGGGCAAATATTTTTCTCTTAAGGGTTATTATGTAATTTTTGGATATAAAATAAATCCAAAAATTAAATAACTATCACCTATAAATAGGTGATTGGGAGAGGGGGGGTTCATTTGCTTCACTTTAAGTGAAGATACCCAAAAACTATGCCAAAATCTCACCTCACTCTCTCCCTCCCTTAGAAAGCCAAGCCAAATAGAGAGGAAAAAAAAATGAATGAGAGGGTCGGACTTTTGAGAAAGAAAAGCAAGAAGGAAATTTGTGATCCAAGTTGTAGATCCAATCTCAAGGAGTTAAGGTAACCCTTCTAAACCCCCTAAGCAATTCCATTAAGTAATCAAACAAGATAATGTTTGATTGGGCTAGGTGCCTTAGGGTTACATCTAGTAACCAAATAAGATATCATGATAGTATGTGGGGGACATATAACTAGGGTTACTCATAGATGTTGGTTAAGATACCAACAATGAATGCAATGATTTATAGTAAGATAGGATTACTTTTATCTTACGCCTTAATTGAAACAGGAATAGAACCTGTTGATGTACCTTGTTGGAACATTAGGTCAAGAGCGTAGGACATCAGGTAAGTACAAACCTCACCTACAGTATGGAAAATAGTAAATTATTTTCAAATAGATGACATGTTTTCATGTATGCCATGTTATGTCAAGTCATATTATGTTATGTCAAGTCATGTTATGTCATGTTAAGCTATGTTAAGTCATGTTATGCCATGTTATGCTATGATAAGTCATGTTAGGCCATGATATGCCAAGTTATGTCATGATGTATGATTATGCCATGTTGTGATAAATAAACATGTCACAAGTTATTTTATGCTATTCATCTTTAAGTCATGCCATGTCTATATCTCATGTGATCATGACTAATAAGATCACACTTAAAGATTCTTAGTCTTGGAAAATACAAGACTAAGACTAAACCAAGACAAGTAAGTGTCGTACCAACCTTCCGCCAGATCGTGGAGGATTATGTATGTTCATGAGAATTCTCAAACGTGAGAATTATACATGTTTCAAGTTCAAGATATTAAGACCTTCCGCCAGATCATGAAGGGTTATGAATATGATTCCCAGAATTGTTAGGGACCTTGCAAACCTTAACTTTTTATGAAATGCGCGCATTTGGTATGTACACAAGGGGCCCACATGTTAAGCAAGATAATAAGTTCAAGTCCATAATTGATCATAAAAGATACATAATTGATCATAATTGGTTCACGCATAAATGCACAATATTTGTTATGTTTTTGTGAGATTATGTTTGTACTTGCTGGGTGAAAGCTCATCAGTATATTTCATAATGTAGGTAAGATGCCTGCAACTTTACTTGGTGGGCCATGGAGACAATGCGGTAAGTGAAGGGTGGTGTGGGATATCACTACGCAGATTTTTCGCAAACTCTTTAAATTATGAACTAGTATATGTATGATTAAGTAATATGAACTATGTTATTTATGTGATGTTTCAAAAGTCCAGTTTAAGAGGTTATGTGTGACCTTGTAATCGGCTTAATAAGTAATTGGTAGGCATGATGAAATTTACCCATATGAATAAGTTTAATTAAGTTACGAAGAAAAACAAAATTTATTCTAAAAATTTCTGATAGTTCAAGTATTAAAAACTAAGAAGTAAGTTAAGAAAGTAAAGTAACGGCCCACGTTTACGTAGTCGGCCCTACGTAGATGGTCGGGGCGTTACAGAAAGCTTATTAGTTATATTCATATTGTAGACAAGAAACCTACAACTTAGTGCATGGAGGGCAATACGCGGATAAAGATGATAAGCAAGCGAAGGTGGAGTAGATACGACTACCCGATTTAATCTGCAAAACTATTTTGGAAATTATTCTTATTATAATTTGGGATTATATATACCTATATAATATAAAGTTTATGACATGTAAGATCTTTTGGAAAGTTATTTTCTTAGATATAATACGTATGTGTATAAATAAATTAAGACAATGGTTAATGTATGACAGAGTTTTGATATTAAGTTAAAAAGAATTATTTTGAAATTTTCAGTATTTGAGTGCAAGTAATTATAAGATAAGATTAAGCTTTAGTTGTAATGTAATGGCCTACATAAACAATTTGTTTTTTGATATGAATTTAGTTAGGAGAGAATGGACAAGAATGCAGCTCATTCGATATTGACTACAAAAATGTAATCTAATGTACAGTATTTAGTATCGTACATTATACTATAATATGATTATTGATTTGTTATTTCTATTATGGATCGTGTAATGAATAACACATGAGATAGATCACCCATGAAAAATCACCAAAAAACTATTTTTTTTCTTAAAAGCAAATCTTGCATGATGGATTCGACTGGAAACTGTCATGAAAGCTCTTTCTTCCAAGACGATTTCTAGTCGAAACTTTCATGGAAGACCATCTTTGCACAACAGGAAACCGTCGTGTAAATAACAGTTTTCACGACAGTTTTTTATGATAATATGCAATATCATCAGGAGAGTTGAATAATATGTGATATTATTTAAAATCAAGATAAGATTTATGAACTAATTATTATGGAATTAATAATTAATAATTTGAATGAAAATTAAATTAGAAGAATTATCTATTAGTTAGATTTTTCTATTTTTAATTTGATATAGACTGGAATTTAAAATAATTGTCTTATCAAGGATAAGGTGAAGAATTAATTTAAATGTATCTGTAAGAATGTGAATTCATAGTTGTAATACCCCACCTACGTAGGGCTGTTACCATACTTACATTATATAAATACTTATCTTACTTACCCTTGTAGGAGTAAAATTTTTTTTTTCTATATATATACGAATTAAAAATTCGAAACCTTATACTTATATATATGTACAAGTATTTACAATAATTCAAACCCTTGTAACATATCTTACGACTCATACTATATATTAGATATTGATACCTTCATACTAATATCACATAATACCATAAAATTTCAAAACGCATGGCAGTGTCCATCCTGAATTTCATAGTCTGCAATACCATCCCCACAGCCTTGTATCATATATTGCTGACAGGCTGCTTACCTACAGCATAAACGTAAGTTATGAGCTTTCGTTCAGTAAGTACAACTTATCATCCGCAAAATAACTTTGATAAAGAAATGCATGAACCATTTATGCTTTCTTATCACATCATTATGCTTCTTTATGTTAGCATCTCTATGGGCCCCTTAACGAGTGTACGTACCGTGGCACGCAGCCATGGAGTAGTTGGGGCAGCCAGTCCAATCCAACTCAAACCATGGACCAAACCTGACCTAGAGCGGGTCGGTACGACACAAGGCAACTTGCTTGCCATCATACTTAAAAACTCTTTCTTAACTTGTTCTTGAAAACCAATTCTTAAAAACATAGTTTTCTTCTTGAAAATAATTCCTTAAAAATAGTTTTCTTCTTGAAAATAGTCTTTTAAAACAGTTTCTTTCTTGAAATTGGGTTCTCATTCTTATCATATGATTTGACATTAGTGAGCATGCTTCATGATGCCAAAATAATAAAGCATATATCATATGCACTTCAACATATATACATGGGCTTGAAAATATACAGGTAATAAAAACATTTTCCGTTTATGCTGTAGACGAGTTGTACTTACCTCGTATGCTATGTCCTATGTTGTATTGCTCCAAGTCAGGGTACAAGAACAGGCTACCTCCTATTATTACAAAGGACATAGGGTAAGAATTCTATAAATCATACCTATAAAATGTTGGTAACTTAACCAACATCCATACCTAACCTAAGTTATATGTCCTCCACACATATCTCTTGATAACTTACTTGGTTACTACAAGTAACCCTAGGGTTTTAGGCCCAACTAACATACTTAGTATTCTTGTTAGGTTACATGGGGTAACCCTTGGTGTGAGCCCAAATCAAACTTGGGTCAACTCTTATTGGGTTGCTAAAGCCCAAATTCCTAAGTTATATTCCATTGGATTACTATAGGTAACCTTGGGCTTTGGGCCCAATCCAAAAATTTGGGTATCCTTCCCGGTTACTACTGGTCATTATTTTATTACCAAGTTTTTAAGATAATTTGTGGTTCAATACTTATTTTCTCTTGCTTTGGAAAAACTTAGTATTTCTTGTCCATTTTTTTTATATACAAAAATCCTTGTTCAACTTTATCCTTTTACCAAAAATTTTAACTTTTTGAGTAAGGCTTGTAAAAATTGTTAAGTGTTAGAAACTGCCTTTGGAACAGTTTCCCTCTGTCAATTTATCAGTGTATGTGCATGAATGTCCTTTTCCTACATCGTTTTAGAAAATCCTGTGCAGGAATTTCCTATTTCCTGCACAGTTTTTGAAACCTAATTTTATTTAAAAATCTGTATTGAATCCGAAAAATTTTTCTTCACAAAAGTTTTAGATCTCGAAAAACCCTACAACTTTTATATTTTACTTAAAACCCAGTTCGGCCTTTAACCTACTCATTTCTCTTATTGAACCTACCTGGCCGTGCATGAAGTCTGGGCACAACCAGGTTCAGATTTTGTAAAAACTAAGACCATTGAAGCTTTATTTTTGAAAACTGTTTGTGCTGCCCCCTAGGAATTTCCCTCTCTACAACTTTCATGTTTTAAGTTTTTCCAAATTCGGCCTCTAAGGGCCTCAAAACTATCTTTCCAGAAAACTTGTCTAGTTTTACCCGGAAACTGGCAGTTTTGTATGTGGTCAATTTTACGTGAAATTTACGCACACATTACCTAAAACGGTCATAACAGTGAGCCTATGACAATCATGCAGTACTTTCTAACGTAAAACCTCATCATCATACATTCATACATATACATGCAATCCCTTAGATATTCATGCACCAAGCTAGGGTTTGCAAATTGGGTTTGCATAATCATACATCAATTAAGCCAACAACCTAACTCTTTCAACAACATACATAGCCTACAACTTCTTAGGCACATTGGGGACATATAACTAACATCATAAAACTTGCATGCAAAACCCTAAAATCATGCAACCATAATCACATAATCATGCATAATAACATAAATCAAAACCACCTAACACCTAATCAAGCACAAATCTAAACTCGGGCATAAGGAAATCAATTGAACTTATTCTCTTGCAACCCAACATTGGAAATACACATAAATCTCCAATCAAAGCTCAAGTTGAAAAGCTTAGGGAATCAAAGGAAATTACCTTAATCCACCCAAAGGTTGGGACTAGATTTGGATTCAAACTTTTTCCCCCTTGCTTATTGCTACAACCGACCTTCCCTAATCCTCCAAGAATTTTTGGCCACCCTCCAAGAATTTTTGGCCACCACTAGCTTGGTGATCCTCCAAATCCGGCCACCACTTAACTTTTACTTTCTTGTTTTTTTTTTTTCACTAGGGTTCGGATTTTAAAGGGAGAGAGTGAGGAGAGATTTTGGCATGGTTTTGGTGTGCTTTCTCATTTTTGTAAACAAAATGAGCCCCCACTCCCTCCCCCCCCCCCCCCCCCCCAACCTATTTATAGGTGAAAAATAAATTATATTTGGAATTATTTTTATTCCTTAAATTGCATATCTAACCCCAAAAGTTTCATTTTTGCTAAAAAATCCCTTGAGGTGGCCGGCCAACATAAGGCCATTTTGCATGCAATAAATGCATAATTATCTCCTTAACTTTTATTCAAAAATCTCTTATTTTTACTAGATGAGGTGTCCCCCCACTAAGGCCATGTTTGGCACTTTCCTTAATATACAGTCCATTTTCTTCATAACTTAGATAGTGCTAATACTTTTTTTAACTAACAACATGTAATACCTAGAATTTCTATGTCACTGTTTCCTTTGCAAAAGGAATTATATGCATGCCATGGAAGTATTTACGGAAAAGCTCAGTTAGGAGTTTTTCACACTTTTTATGAGATCTTATGGCTTAATAAGACTCAAAATAAGTTGCTAAGATTAGCAAACGCCCTTTTAAGTCGAAAAGGATGAAAAAGTACGTAATTCTGGAAAAGTCAAAGTTTGACCGAAAAAGTCAAATTTGACCAAGAAAGTCAAAGTTTGACCGAGAGCGGTCAATAGGTTGATTTTGCAGTATTACGTGATGCAGTATGGAAAAGATACTGTAAAACTTGATATAATGGGCAAGATAGCTCAAATAGGCTTTAAAACCACCTTAGAAAATCAAGCACTCCTAGTATAGATCAAGGGCAAAAAGGACTTGAAAAATTAGAAAAAAGTTATACTGTCTGTTTTTACACAAATGAATTTTAGACTGTAGTACAGTATAAAAATACTGTATTTAAGCAAACACAGTATTAGAAATATCTGTGTAGCGGAAAAATGGACTGAATATTGAGAAAAAGCCAAACAGGGCTTAATGTGGATGACATCATCCTATCCTCAATTTATGACATCATAATTGGATTAAATAAGCTTGGAAAGAAAGCCAAGAACTCTATAGAACATGATGACATGGCCGGCCACCTAGAGGGCATAAATGCAAGAATTTTAACTTTTGGGGCCAAAGTGCAAATTTTGGAAATTTGGTGATGTAAGCATGTGATGTCACCTAGATGATGTCACCAAGATGAGGTCATCTTGCCTTGCTCTCCAAGTTGACAGCCGGCCACCTTGCATGCCAAAAGTGTGAATTTTAATTTTCAAGGGGTTGTTTTGGGATTTTGGCAAAATTTCAATTGCCTATAAATACCCATGAGATGGGCAGATTTTTGGGGCTGAAAAATTGAGAAAGACAGCCAAACTCTTGCCATTTTTCATCAGAAAAATCTGCAGCCTTGGAAGAGAGAAAGAGAGAAGAAAAAAATTTGAAAATCCAAGGGAGATTAGGCTAAGGGGTGTTCGGATTTTCAAGCTAGGAACCAAGAGGAAGTTGAGAAAAAAAGTGGAGACCCATTTTTCTAGTTGTGGCCGAGTGTGGGAAAGAAGAAAAGGAAGAGAAAATTTTAGTGGAAAAATTGGTTAGTGGCCAAGAGTGATGAGAAATCATCAACCAAGCAACGAAAAGAAATTTTGGTGCTCCTAGGTGAAGGTGAGTTCGGCCATGGGTGAGCCAGAAAAGGGGAAGGAAAAATTGGAGAGAAATAGGAGGGAGAGTGCTCGGTTTTGGCTTAAACAATCACCAAGTGAGGCGAAAAATTTTGGTGCCCAATTGGAGGGCAAAACCGTGGGAAAGGAAGAGCCAAGGGAGGGAGAAATTTGGATCCACCAACCCTAACCCATTTCTAGGGTTAGCCAAGGTAAAATCTCCCATAAACCCTAACCTTTTTCCATTTGATTTCATTTGGAAATTTATTTGTATTTCAAGTCAAAAGTTTGTAAGAGCATAAGCTCAAGCTCTTATATCAATTGCCCTAGAACTAGGTATGGTGCTTGATTAGGATTTTAAGGGTGGTTTGGCTATGGCTTTATTTATGCTTTGCTTGCTATATGTTTATGCATGCTTGCATGCTAGGATTTTTGCATGATTAGATGGTTGGTATGTGCCCTGTTTGTGCAAGCCGGTTGTGGCAATTATGCTAGGTTGCTAGTGCTAGCCAAGAATGGCATGAGATGGATGAATGGAATGTGATGCAAACCTAGATCATGCAAACCCTAGGTTAGGGCAGATCTGTTTTGGTTTGCATGGAGACGTTAGAGATACATGATGGTTCATGTGGGACATTAGAATACGCTGCTTGTATGCTATTTAGGATCCCGCATGTTCGGTCGAGTTAGACTTCGCGGAATAGGACGTAAACTGGACTTAACAACCGAAACTGCCAGTTCGGATTCAAAACTGGCCAGTTTCGGGAAAGTGGAAATTTAAGGCCTTTAGAGGCCGATTTGGGTGAAACGCAAAACATAAAAGTTGTTCGGAAGAGTTTTTCCTAGGGAATAGCGTGGATGGTTTCTCAAAATGAGGCCCCAATGGCCTCCATTTCTATAAAAATCCGAGACTAGTCTGCCCAGACCTAGTTTACACGACCAGCCAGATTCAAATGAAAACTGACAAGGATACAAGCGGAACTGGATTTTTCGCAAAACATGAAAGTTTTAGGATTTTTCGAGAGCTACAACTTTCATGAAGACAATTCTTTCAAATTTTGAATGGATTTTTAAACTGACATGGTTTTCTGAAGTCGGTGCAGGAAACATGAAATTTCTGCATAGGATTTTCTAAAAACTGTTTCAGAAAAACTATATTTTTCTAATTTTCACTGTTTTGACTAGGGGTGGCAATACGGGTCGCGACACGACGACACGACTCGAAAACGACACGAATTTCGCGGGTTCGGGTTGGGAAAAATAGGGGGCGGGTCGTGTTCGGGTTGGGAAAAATTGACACGAAAAAAAACGGGTCGTGTTCGTGTCGGACCCGTTTTTTTCGTGTCACTTTTTCGTGTCAATTTCGGGTCAAGTTCGGGTCGCGTGTCAATTTCGTGTCAATTTCGGGTCAAATTTCGTGTCAATTTCGGGTCAATTCCGTGTCAATTTCGTGTTACGGGTCAATTTCGGGTCAAGTTCGGGTCACGTGTCAATTTCGTGTCAATTTCGGATCAAATTTCGTGTCAATTTCGGATCAATTTCGGGTCAATTTCGTGTTGCGGGTCAATTTCGTGTCGCGGGTCAATTTCGGTTCGTGTCGTGTCAACCCGTGACGGGTTCGTGTCGTGTTCGTGTCACGGTTTCGTTTCGTGTTCGGGTCGCGGGTCGTGTTCGGGTCGGGGAATAAAAAAATCGACACGGCTCTAACACGACACGAACCCGACACGTGACACGAATTGCCACCCCTAGTTTTGACGATGGAGACTGTTCCAATGACAGTTTTCAACCTCAAATGACTTTACAAAACCCCATTTTAAGAATATGGATTTTTTTCAAGTCAAGTAAAGAGTTTTGGGTTTAATTTCCCCAAATTTTCCAAGTTAAGGAAAAATAAGATTTTCAAGCTAAAGTTTAGTAAGTAAAGCGATTACGCATGGTAACCGGGAAGGATACCCGAGTTACTGGGTCGAGCCCAAGGCCCAAAGGTTGACCCATAGGGGGGGTTGACCATAGTTGACCGTAGTTGACCATAGTTGACTTTGGTTGACTAACAATATTGACTTAGTTAACCTTAAGGGTTATCTAATGTAACCCTAAAGGATACCCATTGAATTAAGATAAAGGGTTAATGGACATAACCCGTTAGTTGTGGATTAAAGAAGAAGCCTAAGGTTGGAAGATGATTTAACCCTAATGGTATGTTGTGGCTTAGCATATAAGGTTACCCAATGTAACCTTTTAAAGAAACAAATTCATAACCATAGGGTTACTAAGTGTAACCAAGTAAGATTTTATGCACAAAGGGACATACAACCAGGATCATGTAAGCATGTTGGTTAGATCACCAACATTTCACGAGTTTAACTAGACTGTATCCTTCATCAAACAGGAAGTAACCTGCAGCTGTACTCGGAAGAAGAGCAGCATTACGTGGGACATAGCGAGAGAGGTAAGTACAACCACCGCCTACAGCATAGGCTTTGTTGTGGTACTTGCCCAAGTATGTTATTGTTAGATGTATGCTAGGGGTGTATGCCTTATTGTATGTTATGTTGTTGTTGTTATGCTATGTTATTGTTATGCTATGCTATATGCCATGTTAATTCTATGTTGTATGCTAAGTTATGAAGTATGATAAGTCAAGGTAAGTTCATAATGAATGTTCTGTTTATTAAGACATGAAGCATGTATGTATGAGAACACGAAGCATGTTCACGAAATCTTATAAGAATAATAAGATCAAGCATGACATGACAAGATGAAAAGAAAGTAAGATGGCGAGCAAGTCGCCTGTGTTGTACCGACCCGTATTAGGTCGGGTTGGACTATGGTTTGAGTTGGAAATGTCTGGCCGCCCCAACCACTCCATAGTCACGCGCCCGGTACATATACTCAAGTAAGGGGCCCATAAGTAAGATAAGTATGAATGTAAGTTAAGAATGAATTGAGCATAATACGAGCATAAATGGGTCATGCATTATGATGTGTATGTTAGGCTATGATGAATGAAGTTATGATATGTACGATATGCTATGGTAAGTTAAGTTGGAATGTGTAAGGTTAGGCCATGTTTGTATTTGTAATACCTAGTTTTTGACGATCATAATTTCTTGTATAGAAATTTAAATTGAACCATAAATGTATTTATGGAAAAAGCCCAGTTAAGGGTTTTTATTATGTTTTGTGAGTTTTTATAACTTTATAAGACTCGAAAATGATTGCCTAGTCAAGCAAACGACCTTTTAAGTAAAAAGGAACAAAATTTGCCAAAATTTTATGTTGGTCAAAGTTTGACCAAAAACGTCGACGGTTGACCAAAAAGTCAACTGTTGACCACGGGAGTCAAATCTTGGCAAGAAAGTCAACGGTTGACAAGAAAGTCAATGGTAGACGAGAAAGCCGAAGATTGACCCCAAAAAGTTAAAGAAAAGACTGTACGATTAAATAATCTGCAGTATAGAAATTATACGGTTTAAAACTGTTTTTACGGATAAAATGATATGTTGAGGATTCAAAACCACCCTAGAAAATCAAGCTTATTAAGTAGAATTAAAGGGCAGAAGGACTTTATGAAATAAGAGAAATTTTATACTGTCCATTTTTACACAGATAAATTTTAGACTGCATTATGACATAACAGTATTGTGTATTAGTAAGCACAGTACTAGAAATATCTGTGTTGGAATTAAGTGGACTGCCTATTAAGAAAAGAAGGCAAACAAGCTTTAGTTAAGCTTGCATCATCTTACTTTATAATTATGACATCATAATTAATTAATTTGGTGTTGGAAAGAAATTGGGAGGCTTCTAGACCAAGTATGGCCGGCCACCTCAACCCCCCCTTGGTGTGATTCCTTGCTTCTTCAAGGACTAATTGTGCAAATTCAAGAACTTCCCCAACCTCTATAAATAGGGGTTGTTATTGTTCAAAAAAAATGAAAAACTAAGCTAGACTATGCCCAAAATTTTCTCACCCAAAAACCGAAATTGAGAGGAGCAAGCAAGGTGGAAATTTAACAAAAACTTAAGAGATCTAAGACTAGGAGTGCTCGGATTTCTTGTGGAAGCAAGCAAAAAGAGTTGAAGAAATTTTGGTGTCCATTTGGCCAAGGAGGCCGGCTGCAAGGGAGAAAGGAAAAAGGGAGAGAAAAGCTTGTGGTGGCTAGGGTTTGAGGCTAGGAGTGGCCGGGTATTGAAGCAAGAGGAACTGAAAATTTTGGAGCCAATTAGCTCAAGGGGACCGGCTGTTGGTGAAAGAGAAAACCAAGCCAAATCTTGATCAAAAGCAAGGTAAAATTCTTAAGTACCTAAGCTTTTATTTAAATTTCAATTGGAGAAATTTAAATGTATTTTGAGCATGGTTTGTATGAGCATAAGCTCCCTTTTCAATTTCTGCCCTAGTTCAAAATTTTAGGGTTTATGCTTGATTTGGTTAGGGTTTTTGGTTGGTAGTTACAAATGTTGCATGCTAGATGTTTGATTGAATGGTTAGGGTTGCATGCTTGTTGAATGTTATCGATTTTGATTTGCATGGTGAAACTTGAACGTTAGAAACGTGTGCATGACTGTCCTAGGCTCCCGCTGTGGTCGGTTGAGTTAGGGTGTACGTAATAGGACGTAAAACAAATTTTAAACCGAAAACTGCCATTTCGGGTAGACATTGCCCAGTTTCGGGAAAAACAAATTTTAAGGCCTTTAGAGGCCGAATTTGGAAAAACTCAAAACACGAAAGTTGTAGAGTAAGGTTTTTCCTAGGGGACAGCGCGGACAGTTTTGTAAAATGAGGCTCCAATGGCCTCGGTTTTTACTGAAACCCGAGTCTGACCGTGCCCAGGACCAATGCACGGCCAGAACTGATTCAACAAGGAATTTGAACGTGTTAAAGGCCGAACTAAGTTTTTCTCAAAACATGAAAGTTATAGGGTTTTTAGATATCTAAAACTTTCGTGAAGACAACTTTTTCAAAATCAGCTTTGATTTTTAAATGAAATTGGATTTCGGAAACTGTACAGGAAACAAGGAAAATCCTGTACAGGATTTCTAGAAATAACACAGAAAAAGGATAATTTTACAGTAACACCGATAATTGACATTGTGGAACTGTTCCAAAGGCAGTTTCCAATAGTCCATAATTTTGCTAAGTCTCATTCTATGATTTTCAGTTTTTAAAGTTAAACAAAAAGAATTTTATACTTAAAATAAGGTTTTCTTTTCCAAAGAAAGAAGACCTTAAAACCTAAAATTTGAAACAATCCGATTAGGATAGATTTAAATCCTAGGGTTACTCAACGTAACCAAATAGACTAACGTAAAATTAAGTAAGGGCATATAACTAAGGTTATATAAAAATGTTGGTTATACTACCAGCATTTCTAACCCTTACTTTTAAATTATCACAGAATATACTAAGCGGCAGTGTTCTGACGGGACTCAACTCGATATCAGACACAACCAAAACAAACAAGGTAAGTACAACTCCGCCTACAGCATAGGCTTTGTTGTGTATACTTGCCTAAGTATGTTTGTTAAATGCTATGTTTATTTGTTAAATGCTATGTTTGTTTGTTAAATGTTATGTTATATGCTATAGTATGCTAAATGTTATAATAGGTTCTGAGTATGCCATGTTATATGCTATGAATTATGAAATGTCAAATGCTATGTTATGTATTATAGAAACATGTTAAGTTACAATAGGCTAAAGATAAGATCATAAATTAATTATGTGATACATCACGATGCATGTTCACCAAATTAATAAAAGTAAGATTAAGTAGTTACGATGGCAAGCAATTGCCTGTGTCGTACCGACCCGCGTTAGGTCGGGTTGGACTATGAATTGAGTTGGAAATGGTTTGGCCGCCCCAACCAATTCATAGTTGCGCGCCCGGTACGAACACTTACTTTATGGGGCCCATAGGATAAGACAAGATAAGTTAAGATAAGAAAGTTATGAATGAATAAGTAAGCATAATGAAGCATAATTGGCTATGCATACTCTAAGATAAGTTATGATATGTTAGGAATGATGTATGATTAAGTTAGGTACGAAATACTAGGTTCAGTTATTTATAAACATTAATTTATGTTGTGTCGCGGTATAGAATAGTTGTACTTGCTGAGCGAAAGCTCACTGTCTTACGTCTATGCTGTAGGTAAGCAGCCTAGCAGCAACCCCTGATACAAGATGGAGGGCATGGATTGGCGGACTGTGAAATGTGGGGATACACCGCTACGCGTATTGTTATTATTTTGTTATTTCATATAAATATTTTATAAGTTTTAGATTACGCCCAAACAACCTTAATAAGTAATCCTTATACTTATTTATCTATATGTGATTACGTTATAAAAAAAAAAAAATATTCCGCTGTTTAAGCTAAGTATGTATGTATGTATGTATGTATGGTAACGGCCTGTGCTAGGCGGGTCGTTACAGAGTTGGTATCAGAGCGGTTCCCTGCGATCAAATTTCACAGTCAGCCTGCCATCGCCGCCATCATTGTAAGTTAAAATTTTTTTTTCATATATTAATTTATTATGTGATTATATATTAATAGATACACGGTTATGGACCCCGCACAAGTAGAGGCGGACCGACGCTCGATTTCTGCATTCTACGAGTCACGGCCCTTGTTATTTGACGGCACCCCCCGGACGGTATCATTATCAGTGTGGCTATATGATTTGGAGATGATCTTCTACCTTTGTCATATAGAGGCTCATCTTCATGTTTCGTTAGCTAGTCGGTGTTTGACAGCTGACGCGAGGTTTTGGTGGATGACGATAGGAGAGGGGATGCTACCAGATCGCACTTGGGCACATTTTCGTACCTGTATGACCACACGATACGGACCGGTACCAGAGGAGGGCGTTGACGAGCCTTATCGTGATCCCGAGATTTATCGGGATATGCAGCACGAGCGATATCACATGTTTGTCGCAGACTGGCATACATACCCACATGAGCCGATGGATCACTATTGCCGGAGATTTCAGGAGGCTATGTTACCTCATATTCCTCAGGATATACCGAGCCCAGGGCTGCAGGCCTTAGTGATTCTCCGGAACGGATTACCTCTCCCGATCCGACAGTACACCCCAGAGCCTACGCTGGACATGACTGTGGCACATATGGTTGAGTACATTCTGGGGGCCGAGGTCATCGTCCAAGCTATGCAGGCCGATGCTCACGTGATGGAGCCTGAGGTACCGGCTGACGACGCTGGGATACCAGAGCCAGTGTACGAGCCCGAGCCAGTGTACGAGCCCGAGCCAGTATACGAGCCGGAGCCGGTATATGAGCCGGGTCCAGTTTTTCCAGAGGACCCGATTCTCGCCGATCCAGCGCAGGAGATACCTGCGCATGAGGACGATGAGATGGATGCGCCTGAGGACCCTCCGATCATCGTTATATCCAGCGATGACGAGGATGATGAGGAGGAGCCTGAGCACGAGCCAGGGTTTGGAGGATGGCTCGATGAGGGTGATGACTTCGAGGAGGATCCGGAGGAGATCTTAGATGAGGACGGAGATGCGGACTCCGATGTCTCAGTAGTTACGATAGTAGAGCTAGATTAGGATTAGATCGATCATGTATATCCTTTTACTCTCTTTCTTTTAGATTTTGAGACTGTTGTACTAGCTTATTATTTTTTGGAGATAGGCTTGTACTTATGTACGATGGTAAAGTGTTAGACACTTCCATCCCATATTTTTGACCCTGTATATATATAGTACGATGAAAAGACATGTATATACGTTATTGTAAATATGAATACTTTTTGTACAAAAGACAAGTGCAGAAATGAAACATATGTTAAATGTTATGTTATGAGATGCAAAGAAACCGGTTATGGTTATGAATGCTATGATTATGAATGTGATGTTAAATATTATGTTAAGATACAATTAATTATGTATGAAAGAAAGGATATCAACAGTATGATAATATCTTTTCTAATGGTTTGATAGGATGGTACGCCCACGTCGAACAATGCCTGTAAATCCGCCCGAGCCGGATTTTGCAACCATTGTGGCTAATTTACAGAGGCAGCTGCTCGAACAGCAGCAAGAAACCAACCGATTAAGAGAACAGATAGTTCAAATGAACCAAAGGCCCCAAATGAACGAGGTTCCACCTCCAGTTCACCAGGTACCGCCAGTATTACCTCTTGTTCCAGAAGTCCAACTAGAGATTCCCCGGAATGCTGAGATTCCGATGGCACAAGTGGGAGGACAAGTTAATGTGCAACCAGTGCGGGAAGATCTGCTTTACGAGCGATTCAGGCGGATGAAAGCACCTGAGTTTGAAGGGCCAACCGATCCCATAGCCGCCGATAACTGGTTAATCGATATCCAGGTTATTCTGGATTTCATGCGGCTCACAGAACAGGAGAAGGTCCTATGTGCTTCTTTTGCTCTGAAGAAAGATGCACGGCACTGGTGGATGACAGTGCAGATGCGAAGGGATGTCATGGCCATGAACTGGAAGGATTTTGTGACCGAGTTCCGTGCCATGTATTACAATGCAGAGATACTGGCAGCTCAGCAGGACGAGTTCACCAATTTACGACAAGGGTCGATGACAGTTATGGAGGCCGTTAAGAAATTTGAGCAGTTAGCCCGTCTGTGCCCTGAACTGGTTCCGAACGAGAAGGAGAAAGTTCGAAGAATGATGAAGATGTTCCGCACAGACATCTCGAAACAAGTGAGTGCTGGCAGTAGCCCGCCTACCCTGGTCTCTGATTGTATCAGTAGGGCGATAAGAGCTGAGTACTGGATTAACCAGGATAAAGAAGCACGAGCTCAGATCTTCAAAGCCAGAAAAGAAGAGAAGGCCGTTGTGAAGCAGACCCAGCCTCGTCAGAATGCTGAGTCAAATCAAAAAGGCCAAACCAGTAGCCCCGCTCAGGGTTCCAATCAGTCTGGAAGGAACAAGAGAAAAGGAAACTTCACGGGCCAGGGACAACAAAGAAATTTCCAACAGAGAAGAAATAACCGTGGAAGGGAGGGTAACAACATTGACTACCCGGTGTGCGCCAAATGTGGGAAGAAACACCAGGGTGTGTGCAGATTGGGGACGAATGCTTGCTATTTATGTGGCAAGGAGGGGCATTACGCCAGGAACTGTACCCAGAACCCCCAGAATCAAAACCCTCCACATCCAAGCCGAGGTGCACCCAGCCAGCTGCACGCAGTCCAAGCCAGACTTGAAGGACCCTCGATCGCGCAAGGCAGATTGGAGGCTCCTGAACCTCAAGCCAGGATCTATGCTTACACAAGAGGAGATGCCGAAGCAGGAACTTCTCATGTGGTGACAGGTCAGATCTCTATCACCGCTCATGAAGCTATTGCCCTGTTGGATTCTGGTGCCACTCACTCGTTTATATCTTTGGAGTTCGCCCAGAAGTTAGGAAGAGGTGTGGATAAGTTAGATCAACCTTTCAAAACTTCTCTGCCATCCGGAGAAATTTTATGGTCCGATTTCTGGATACGGAATATTTCCGTAATTATTTGTGGTAGAGAGTTGTATGTAGACCTCATCGCGATCAAGCTTCAGGATTTTGACGTGATCTTGGGGATGGACTTCTTGGGCAAGTACAACGCCAAAATAGACTGCCGGAAGCGTTGTGTGACTTTCAATCCCTACGGTGAGGAAGAATTCAGTTTCTATGGACGATCTCGGCACTCAGCAACCAGATTAGTCACGGCAATGAAGGCCTGGAAGATGTTAGCTAGTGGCTGTCAAGGGTACATAGCTAATATGGTAAATAAGGATCGAGAAATGGAGCTAACGCCAGAAGATGTCCCCATTATTAAGGAATATGTGGATATCTTTCCGAAAGATTTGCCAGGGCTTCCGCCAGAACGCGAAATTTCGTTCGAAATTGAGTTGCTACCTGGAGCTGCTCCGGTATCGAAAGCACCGTATCGTATGGCACCTGCAGAGCTTAGAGAGCTTCAAGTGCAATTACAAGAACTGCTCGACAAGGGATTCATCCGTCAGAGTCACTCTCCGTGGGGAGCGCCAGTTTTATTTGTAAAGAAGAAGGATGGAACGTTGCGCATGTGCATCGATTATCGCGAGCTGAACAAGATCACGATTAAGAACAAGTATCCCCTTCCGAGGATAGACGATCTTTTTGATCAGCTCAGGGGAGCAGAGGTATTTTCGAAGGTCGATCTGCGATCGGGTTATCATCAGCTCAAGATTAAGGAGTCAGATATCTCCAAGACGGCTTTCCGTACGCGCTATGGGCATTATGAATTTCTAGTTATGCCATTTGGACTAACCAACGCCCCAGCTGCTTTCATGGACCTTATGAACAGAGTATTTAAGGAATATCTGGACAAGTTCGTCATTGTCTTTATTGACGATATTTTGATTTATTCAAGGTCCCAGGAAGATCATGAGCGGCATCTGAGAATAGTGTTGGAAACGCTAAGACGACATCAACTTTATGCCAAGTTCACTAAATGTGAATTTTGGCTAGAAAAGGTGCATTTCTTGGGGCATGTCGTGACAAGAGAAGGAATTTCTGTGGATCCTGCTAAGGTAGAGGCGGTTAGCACATGGCCTAGACCTAAAAATGTTACGGAAATAAGGAGTTTCCTTGGATTAGCTGGTTATTATCGGCGATTTGTTGAGGGATTTTCCAAGATTGCAGCCCCTCTTACTGCCCTTACTCGAAAAGGAAGAAATTTCAAGTGGACATCGAAATGTGAAGAGAATTTTCAGGAACTCAAGAAACAGCTGACGAAAGCTCCAGTGTTGATAATTCCCGACGTAGATGCAGGAAATTTCGTAATCTACAGTGATGCTTCCAAAACGGGACTTGGAGCTGTTCTGATGCAACATGGAAAGGTGGTCGCCTATGCCTCACGACAATTGAAGGATCACGAAAAGAACTATCCTACGCATGACCTGGAGCTTGCAGCGGTAGTTTTCGCACTCAAGATTTGGAGGCACTATTTATATGGGAATAAATGTGAAATCTACACAGACCATCAAAGCCTGAAGTATATTTTTACTCAGAAGGAGCTCAACATGAGACAACGTAGATGGCTAGAGCTTGTAAAGGATTATGATTGTGAAATCCTTTACCACCCTGGAAAGGCAAACAAAGTAGCAGATGCCTTAAGTCGGAAATCTGTAGGCATGTTGATGTCTATTGAAGCTTTTCCGAAGCCACTGCAAAGAGAAATTTCTGAGTTCAACTTGGAGCTGTTAACAGGAAAATTATCTTCGCTGACTCTCCAGTCCGATCTTCTCGAAACCATCAGGGCGCATCAAGGAAAAGATCCCTTTTTGATTAAGACACAACTTTTTGACGGGAAGAAAAAGGAGTTTAAGACCTCTGCTGATGGTGTTATGTACTTCAAAGGAAGGGTTTGTGTCCCCAACTTTGAGTTTTTGAAGGATCAAATACTGTCAGAGGCACACAAGACACCGTATTCAGTACATCCAGGAGCTACCAAGATGTACAAAGACCTCCGAGAGAACTATTGGTGGCCAAAAATGAAGAATGAGATAGCGGACTATGTGTCAAAATGCCTAACTTGTCAGAAAGTTAAGGCTGAGCATCGACATCCTGGTGGAGAATTGCAGAAAATAGAGCTTCCGGAATGGAAATGGGAGCAAATCACTATGGATTTTGTCGTAGGACTGCCCAGAACTGCAAATGGGAATGACACAATTTGGGTGATTGTTGATCGACTAACCAAATCCGCCCACTTCATCGCTATCAAAGCCACTTATTCAGTGGAAAAATTGGCTGAAGTCTACGTATCCCAGATTGTTAGATTTCATGGAGTGCCAAAATCGATCATCTCAGATCGTGATGGACGGTTCACTTCTCGATTTTGGACAAGTGTGCACAATGCCATGGGGTCGAGATTGAAGTTCAGTACGGCATTTCACCCCCAAACCGACGGCCAGTCAGAGCGAACTATCCAGACTCTGGAAGATATGTTAAGGTCCTGTGTTCTAGATTTTAAGGGAAACTGGGATCAGAAGCTGCCATTGATCGAATTTTCATACAACAACAGCTACCACGCTTCGATTGGTATGGCTCCGTTCGAAGCACTATACGGAAGAAAATGTCGATCCCCCATTCATTGGCAAGAAGTCGGACAGAAGCAGCTTCAAAACACAGATTTCATCCGAAAGACTTCAGAGGATATTAAGAAGATTAAACAAAGGCTGGATGTGGCTTTTAGTCGCCAGAAAAGTTATGCTGATAAGCGTAGAAGGCCTTTGGAATTTCAAGTCGGAGATGCGGTGTTCATCAAAATAGCTCCAATGAAAGGAGTAATGCGATTTGGTAAGAAAGGGAAGCTTAGTCCAAGGTATACAGGACCATTTGAAATCCTTGAAAGGATTGGTAAAGTAGCCTATAAGCTTGCCCTGCCGCCAGAACTAGCAGCAATGCACAATGTATTCCACGTCTCAATGCTCAAGAAATACGTGCCAGATCCTTCTCATGTGCTCAGTCAAGAACCAGTGGAAGTTCAAACGGACTTAACTTATGAAGAGAAACCCGTGCGAATCCTAGATCGGGAAGAGAAGGTTCTAAGGAGTAAGACAATTCCCATGGTGAAAGTGTTATGGCGAAACCACAAGGTGGAAGAAGCAACCTGGGAATTAGAAGATGATATGAGAAAGAATTACCCCGAATTGTTTTAATTTTCGAGGACGAAAATTTTTAAGGGGGGTAGATTGTAATACCTAGTTTTTGACGATCATAATTTCTTGTATAGAAATTTAAATTGAACCATAAATGTATTTATGGAAAAAGCCCAGTTAAGGGTTTTTATTATGTTTTGTGAGTTTTTATAACTTTATAAGACTCGAAAATGATTGCCTAGTCAAGCAAACGACCTTTTAAGTAAAAAGGAACAAAATTTGCCAAAATTTTATGTTGGTCAAAGTTTGACCAAAAACGTCGACGGTTGACCAAAAAGTCAACTGTTGACCACGGGAGTCAAATCTTGGCAAGAAAGTCAACGGTTGACAAGAAAGTCAATGGTAGACGAGAAAGCCGAAGATTGACCCCAAAAAGTTAAAGAAAAGACTGTACGATTAAATAATCTGCAGTATAGAAATTATACGGTTTAAAACTGTTTTTACGGATAAAATGATATGTTGAGGATTCAAAACCACCCTAGAAAATCAAGCTTATTAAGTAGAATTAAAGGGCAGAAGGACTTTATGAAATAAGAGAAATTTTATACTGTCCATTTTTACACAGATAAATTTTAGACTGCATTATGACATAACAGTATTGTGTATTAGTAAGCACAGTACTAGAAATATCTGTGTTGGAATTAAGTGGACTGCCTATTAAGAAAAGAAGGCAAACAAGCTTTAGTTAAGCTTGCATCATCTTACTTTATAATTATGACATCATAATTAATTAATTTGGTGTTGGAAAGAAATTGGGAGGCTTCTAGACCAAGTATGGCCGGCCACCTCAACCCCCCCTTGGTGTGATTCCTTGCTTCTTCAAGGACTAATTGTGCAAATTCAAGAACTTCCCCAACCTCTATAAATAGGGGTTGTTATTGTTCAAAAAAAATGAAAAACTAAGCTAGACTATGCCCAAAATTTTCTCACCCAAAAACCGAAATTGAGAGGAGCAAGCAAGGTGGAAATTTAACAAAAACTTAAGAGATCTAAGACTAGGAGTGCTCGGATTTCTTGTGGAAGCAAGCAAAAAGAGTTGAAGAAATTTTGGTGTCCATTTGGCCAAGGAGGCCGGCTGCAAGGGAGAAAGGAAAAAGGGAGAGAAAAGCTTGTGGTGGCTAGGGTTTGAGGCTAGGAGTGGCCGGGTATTGAAGCAAGAGGAACTGAAAATTTTGGAGCCAATTAGCTCAAGGGGACCGGCTGTTGGTGAAAGAGAAAACCAAGCCAAATCTTGATCAAAAGCAAGGTAAAATTCTTAAGTACCTAAGCTTTTATTTAAATTTCAATTGGAGAAATTTAAATGTATTTTGAGCATGGTTTGTATGAGCATAAGCTCCCTTTTCAATTTCTGCCCTAGTTCAAAATTTTAGGGTTTATGCTTGATTTGGTTAGGGTTTTTGGTTGGTAGTTACAAATGTTGCATGCTAGATGTTTGATTGAATGGTTAGGGTTGCATGCTTGTTGAATGTTATCGATTTTGATTTGCATGGTGAAACTTGAATGTTAGAAACGTGTGCATGACTGTCCTAGGCTCCCGCTGTGGTCGGTTGAGTTAGGGTGTACGTAATAGGACGTAAAACAAATTTTAAACCGAAAACTGCCATTTCGGGTAGACATTGTCCAGTTTCGGGAAAAACAAATTTTAAGGCCTTTAGAGGCCGAATTTGGAAAAACTCAAAACACGAAAGTTGTAGAGTAAGGTTTTTCCTAGGGGACAACTCGGACAGTTTTGTAAAATGAGGCTCCAATGGCCTCGGTTTTTACTGAAACCCGAGTCTGACCGTGCCCAGGACCAATGCACGGCCAGAACTGATTCAACAAGGAATTTGAACGTGTTAAAGGCCGAACTAAGTTTTTCTCAAAACACGAAAGTTATAGGGTTTTTAGATATCTAAAACTTTCATGAAGACAACTTTTTCAAAATCAGCTTTGATTTTTAAATGAAATTGGATTTCGGAAACTGTACAGGAAACAAGGAAAATCCTGTACAGGATTTCTAGAAATAACACAGAAAAAGGATAATTTTACAGTAACACCGATAATTGACATTGTGGAACTGTTCCAAAGGCAGTTTCCAATAGTCCATAATTTTGCTAAGTCTCATTCTATGATTTTCAGTTTTTAAAGTTAAACAAAAAGAATTTTATACTTAAAATAAGGTTTTCTTTTCCAAAGAAAGAAGACCTTAAAACCTAAAATTTGAAACAATCCGATTAGGATAGATTTAAATCCTAGGGTTACTCAACGTAACCAAATAGACTAACGTAAAATTAAGTAAGGGCATATAACTAAGGTTATATAAAAATGTTGGTTATACTACCAGCATTTCTAACCCTTACTTTTAAATTATCACAGAATATACTAAGCGGCAGTGTTCTGACGGGACTCAACTCGATATCAGACACAACCAAAACAAACAAGGTAAGTACAACTCCGCCTACAGCATAGGCTTTGTTGTGTATACTTGCCTAAGTATGTTTGTTAAATGCTATGTTTATTTGTTAAATGCTATGTTTGTTTGTTAAATGTTATGTTATATGCTATAGTATGCTAAATGTTATAATAGGTTCTGAGTATGCCATGTTATATGCTATGAATTATGAAATGTCAAATGCTATGTTATGTATTATAGAAACATGTTAAGTTACAATAGGCTAAAGATAAGATCATAAATTAATTATGTGATACATCACGATGCATGTTCACCAAATTAATAAAAGTAAGATTAAGTAGTTACGATGGCAAGCAATTGCCTGTGTCGTACCGACCCGCGTTAGGTCGGGTTGGACTATGAATTGAGTTGGAAATGGTTTGGCCGCCCCAACCAATTCATAGTTGCGCGCCCGGTACGAACACTTACTTTATGGGGCCCATAGGATAAGACAAGATAAGTTAAGATAAGAAAGTTATGAATGAATAAGTAAGCATAATGAAGCATAATTGGCTATGCATACTCTAAGATAAGTTATGATATGTTAGGAATGATGTATGATTAAGTTAGGTACGAAATACTAGGTTCAGTTATTTATAAACATTAATTTATGTTGTGTCGCGGTATAGAATAGTTGTACTTGCTGAGCGAAAGCTCACTGTCTTACGTCTATGCTGTAGGTAAGCAGCCTAGCAGCAACCCCTGATACAAGATGGAGGGCATGGATTGGCGGACTGTGAAATGTGGGGATACACCGCTACGCGTATTGTTATTATTTTGTTATTTCATATAAATATTTTATAAGTTTTAGATTACGCCCAAACAACCTTAATAAGTAATCCTTATACTTATTTATCTATATGTGATTACGTTATAAAAAAAAAAAAATATTCCGCTGTTTAAGCTAAGTATGTATGTATGTATGTATGTATGGTAACGGCCTGTGCTAGGCGGGTCGTTACAGTATTGTCGCGGTATAGTTAGTTGTACTTGCTGAGCGAAAGCTCACTGTCTTACGGCTATGCTGTAGGTAAGTAACTTGCAAGCAGTTGCTGATACAAGATGGAGGAGCATAGCAGGGCGAACTGTGAAATGTGGGAAAAGATGCCGCTACGCGTCTTGTTTTTTCTAAGTATATGATTTGATATTTGTATATTATTCTTTTAGTTACAGTATGTGCGAGTTAGCACAGTATAAAAAAAAATTTCTGCTATTTTTCATGTAATTAAGTTATTACAAAGGGCCGATATATATGCAAGTATGGTAACGGCCTGTACTAGGCGGGTCGTTACACAACAGTATTATTGTACTGAACTACAGTTCAGAATTTATCTGCATTTAACTGAACTGCGTATAAGTTTTTCTTACGGCTAGAAGCCACTTAGTCCTTATTGCTCTAAATATTGTGCTTGATTTTTCTAAGATGGTCTTGAATCTTATTCTTTCATTTCCATCCATGATGACGGTTTTTCGCAGTATAATTTTCATACTGCTTATTATACTGCTGCACTGTCCTGGTCAAACCTTGGTCAATCCAAAGTCAACCTTGATCAAACTTTGATCAACAGAAAATCATAAATTTCAATCTGGCCCTTCTTACTCAAACAGCCGTATGCTTAGCTAAGCAATAAATATCCTTGTTGCAGTGAGTGTAATTCCCTATGGTAGGCTCGTTTTTTTTTTTTTTTTTTTTTTTTTAAAGGATAGTGGGGATACAAATTCTCTTAAAATCAAGTAACCCGGTTGAACTGAAATACCTCAACCTATTTGAAAATACGCACATATAGTGAGTAATTAAAAGGAGAGTGAGACTGTGATACTAGAGAAAATTATTAAGCTTATTTATTTATTATTATTATTTTTTTGTCATTTATAATTTACTAGTACACGAGAGGTTGGAAGGTGATGAAGCCATATTAGAAACAAATCGTGCCGAAATTTCGAAGTATATTTTTGGCTCGAAGACAATTATTATCGAAGAAAAAGTTAATTAGCAATTTTAAAATTAGAAAAGTTAGGTTTAATTTTGGATTATTCTTAAGCAAAAAATAAGTTAGTTTTCATTTATTTTTTTAATTTTCGGATTTATTTATTTTCTTAATTTTGTTTGTATTTTCCTGCTTCTGTTCGGGACATGTTAGCCTATAAACATGTTAGTCTACTCATATGTAAAGATATACATGTTGTTTGAATGAAATTTTGAGTTTTTACTCTTCTCTCTCCGATTTTCAGTATTCTTCATGAATAAAATGCCAACTTCCAGTTTTCTGTATAAATCAATAGATTTTGAAGGGTTTTCTTGGTATTTCTATGTGAATCAATAGATTAACTAATCTATCACTTTTATTTTTATTGTTTTGCTATTCTAAGATACGCTTCCCTACATCAGAAGGTGTTTCATATTGGGAGCCATTATAGAAAATAGCAAAAAGGTGTGACCACACACATATTGGTTTATGGAGTGAGAATAGTAAAGAAGACTGTGTTAGAAGCCATTCTAGTCTGTCAGAAGTGTTGAACTTTTACGTGGTATCTTGATCATGAAATTGATCATTGTTATATATAGCAACGAGTTAAGATCTTGATGTGTTATGAAATTTTAAAATTCCATTAGGTACTGTTTCAAAACCAACAAGTACCCCAACTGACATCAAATTGAGAACATCTCAATACAAGGTTGGTGCCTGTTTATCCAATAATCAAACTTCAACTCCTCAAAATAAAGAAATGCACGCAAGTCAAAGAATTCAAAAACAAACTAGAAAAATAAATAAAAAATACAAAGAAAAACCGGGAAAAGAAAATATAGAGAATCGTTTATTGAACATCAGCATTTATAACAACGAAATAGGAAAAGATCATGGCTATAACGCCATTTATTCAATGAGATAGCTAGTAAACGGCACACACACAGACACATTTACACATCGGTATCCAATGATTTCCTATTTGTTTTCCATCGTACAGGTACAGTTAAAGAAAGGCTTTTGAGGTACGTAAACCTAAATGTCCTGATAAGAAGAGGAAACTGCATGTACGCAAATAAGGCAACCGGAAGGGCCGCGAGCAAAATGACCGGAATGGGAACCCAAGATTCGGGAAGCATAATGAGAAGGCCGGCACAAAAGGCTATCAACATAGATGCAATGCAGATGAAAAGTGTGGACAGTCCTAGGAACAATTTGGTCGGCAAGGATACGAGGAAGTCATCGTCATTGTATCTCGAGGTTAAGATACCTAAGAACACTAACACTGAAGCTGTAGAAGAAAAGAATGCCATGGCGATGGAAATTAAGTAAGACTTCTTTAACTTCTTGTTTGTCGTATCTCCAGGAATTGTGAATGCAGCGGTAAACACCATGGTGACAATGAGAACAGCTACGACGGTGCAAGAGGTCGCCATCTCTTTCATCCATTTTTCTCCTTCACTCGATAAAGCCTTGTGGCTCTTAGTAAATACTTGTTTCGGTGTATTACCATCTTTGTTTTCAGCTGTTGACGCCCCTTCGTACAATAGTTTCTTCACCGCCTGAAATATTTTTGTCTGAAATTAGGATGATATTATTTAGACTAATTACGTTTTCTCAAGTTTAATCATGAAGAGAATATCATGTTTAGCAACTTATGAAGTAAATAATACGGAATTTCGGCTTTCTGGGCAATCAAATCCGGAATTTGTGGATAGCAGCAGTAATTTCGGCTTTCTGGGCGATCTGGGATTTGCGTAACAAAACAACTTTTTATGGTTTTTTTTTTCCTTCCCAATGAAGATAAGATATAACTGGCATTCAGGTAAGATTAATCATCACAACTGTGTTGACACCCAAAATCTTAGGCTTTGTTTGGTTGGTAAGTTCAAACTTACTATTTCAAAATTTTTTTTGTCTTTTTCCCAAAAAATTTTTGTCTTTTTCCCAGAAAGTTTTTTGTCTTTTCTGAAAATTCAAAAAAATTTACTATTGAAACTTAAAAATTTCAACTCAAACTCATGCACCAAACGGACTCTTAGTGTGAGGATGAGGTAGTTACTAGCGTGGGTTTCAACTTAGTTTTGGAATCTTTTGTGCTAGTTGACCTTTCTACTATATTTTTTTTATAAAAGTGAGCAGCTTAAGGTGGATATTTCGGCAGCGATCAACCTGTATGAGTATTTCCTTATGCCAATTACTCTCTCATTGTTTACTAAAAAAACCTTATATGTTAAAAACAGCCATAGAAAACAAGATGCCATGACTGTTTTGAAAACCATCATGGAATCTTCCGACGATGGTAGATTTCATGACTATTTTTAATTGTTGTGGTAACTCTTTTTCTAGTAGTGATATTATATATGGAATAAGGGAAAAAAAAATTATGAATAAAGAATTTATTTAATACTCAATTGATTGACTGGAATAGTATTATTTTTAGTCAAGTAAATTGATCATTTGTTTGATTAAAATTTTGAAAAATTCAAATAAGCACAGCCGGTGGGATAACTCTCAGATTCAAAATCTGGGATCACTTTTCCGTATTTCTTTTTTTTTTTTTTCCCGAAAAAAGGGAGCATAGGTCACATACCGTTCAAAAAGAAAAAAAAAATTTAAAAAGATGAACAAAAAAAAAATTACCTCAAACCATTGTAGCTCTCTCTGCATCTGCAAAGCTGCTCCAGGAATACTATTCAGGTATGCGGGAGGCGCTAACCCTGCAACTATATGTAGTAAGTTATTACCAAACTTATCTTCCATGGCACTTGCAGCTACTGACTTACGCCGGTCACCCACATAACCGAGCATATGTGTAAACAGTTTATCTTGACGATATTCAATGGCACGCATATAAATGTCCCTTCCCTGTTCATCCGTGCAGGCTGCAAACACTGGCCCCATCCCGGTTAGTCCATCGACAAACATGACGTTTCCTCTATCCACTGCTGTAAATAATGCATCGAACACTAAACCGTCTTTGAGTTCTCTTATATCGCGTATGTCTGCAATCACGATGCACGTGTCTTTTACCAGTTTACTCGAAAGTATATGGACCAATTTCAGTTCCCCTATATGCTTATCAACTTCTGTAGGGTAACAAATTATTATCAAGAGAAGATTTTCAGTAGAGAAAAGAAAAAGAGGTAATTAGCATATTTATGGAAGCTACAAGAAGTAAATATAGCATATATATTTACGAAGCTTTTGAAATAAATAACAAATTTAATTACTACAACAGTTTTGTAACCGAATTACATTTTTCAAAAGTGGATATATACAGCATACCTGAGAGAATAGGCACTTTTGAAAATAGCCATCTGAAGGGAGCCAGTAGTCCTGCAATTGAATATTAATTAGTACTAAATAAAGACAAATGTAAAACTATGAGGACGGCATAATGTATAGAAACTTATATATACTTTTTTTTGCACAATAATCTTTGTTTTTTCTATTTTGTTTTTTTAATTAGTGAATCAGGTAATTCCAGTTTCTCCTTTTCAGTGCCTCAGTGGTAGACCACCCCTTGTTGGTACAACTATCACAGTTGTTCCAAGCTAAGAAAAATTTTTATTATATTGCTCATTCAGTTAGTCACAAATAATGTTTAAACTGCAAATTGCATAGCCAAATGCTATATATCAGCTAAGTCATATACAGATCAAACATAGCAGGAGTAAGGCGTACGTAGCCTCCATATCATTAAAATACAAATAGCAAGCCAAGATAAAACAATCTTGGGCGGATGCGGATAGATATAGTAGATTAAGACTTTGATGAAGATAGAAGCTATAAAGCGACTACTACCTGAATTTATACTGGTGGTGTCGCTGCCACTTTGGAGTCCTGTATTTCTATCAATTTCTTTCATTTGTCCAGGTACAGCAGATTCGTCATTTTTTTCATACTCAGCAAGAGCTGATTTTATGCTTATAACTGTAGACCAATTATCAAGATATTTTATCAACACTCGTAATTAAAACGTTTTCCAAATAATTAGTATAGTCTAGCTACACAAAATCCCATTTTCAGTAGATTATTCAAAATTTTCAATTTTTAATTGCCCGCAAGAATATTTTTAATGATTCCAATTATAATACGTTTTTAATTAGCTAGTAATTTAGCTCTTTTATAATTTATAATTAGTGCAATAAATTGGAGAAGAGGATGAGAAGTAAGCTAGTATGTCAACCTAACAAACATAAGAGAGAGATGGAGACTGACAGTCATATATCCATTGCTCCCAAAGTCTGAGCCCAAATCCTTCGCGAAATAGAAAAGTTGCACATGCCAGTGTGTACACAGCAGATTTCCCAGTGCGGTCTTTAGCAATGGCCAAATTCGGGGCATTCTTCAGTAAATGCAAGGCAATTGCTATTGTCTCTGTAGAATTTAAATTCACAATACCAGTAACATCAAAACCAATATATATTATTGTAAACATGAACTTGCATAATTTTTAATCGTGCAGTAGGTGTCCACTGTGTTTGGATGTATTAGTACTCTTTAATATCAGTTATTCTCTCGGTTTATTAAAATAATATTTAATCACTTGAGTCAGAAAACATCACTAGCTAGAATAACAATGAATACTTTAGTGATCACTATTTAACTGAAAAAAAAAAAAAAAAAACCTGTTTTGTTTCTTTGGGCACGAACATTAGTAGATAACTTTTATAGCCACAAACAAAGCCTATGTTATCAATGAGTCTACTTTTAGCAACGAACATTAGTAAAAAAAATTTTTAAAGTAAATGATGAGAGAGGATAATTGATATAGAACCAAGAAGCACATACCAACTAAGTTGGTTACGCACTTGTATTCTTTCACTTGTACTAAATAATTGTCTTACCGGCTGTTTTGATTTTAATGCATCTTGAAATGAACTCGATGCCATGTTTACCTCCTCCACGATCTGATAGAACCTCGAAATCAGTAGCGAAATACAGAATGTAAACCAAGTCCGTACGTTGAAAATCCAGAGCCATTACAATCGGAATGGTGTGAACATTGTCTTCTATATGCGGTAAAGAATCATTCTCGTCGATCATCCATCGTACCATGTTGGGTGTTCCTGATACTATGGCCTGTGCAAGAGCTGTCCAGCCACAACTGGATTCTTTCCTTTCCAGATCTTCCTTACTCATGTAAGTCAGCATGTCCTTCACAATTCCCTCATTGTCCTTCGAGGAAACTGCATAGTGAAGGGCTGTAAAATTTGCATTTTTGAATGTTTTTTTCAAGAGGTTATGATTTTCCTTGTACATTTTCTGCGCCTTATGCCAATTACCTTGCTCTATAGCATTGAAGAAGAGCTTATAAGATTCCAGGTCATCACCATCACTTTCTCCTGGCAAAGAGTTCTCCAGTTTTCAGTTATATATATGTTAAGCAGATGTATATGTGATCAAGAACTTGTGTATTTGAGTCAGAAGAATATATATAACGATGAAAAAAAAAAAAAAAAAAAAAAAAGAGCATCCCATGCCTGAAATTTCAACAGTGAAAATGTACAGAGACAATAAATTTCTCATTAGGACCAGTAGCGGGGTCAGTTTTGTTTAAAACGTGCACAAACGAAGAATGTGAAAAAAGTTAAAACTCCACTTTTTTTTTTTTTTTTTTGGTAGTGAGAGAAGAGACAATTTATATAAAGACAAGCTTAAACATCCCGATTAGGTTTGCAATCAAAACCTTAACACATCCTCTACCAAGCCCCTAACTCAATTTATTAAAATAAAAGAAAAAATACGAAAAGTCAAATGAAGAATAACCAAGGCATTACAATCCCAACAGGAAATACCACCTAGACTAAAAGCCATATAACTAGCATAAACTAACGTACAAAGGTTAAGCCTAAACTACCTTTGAAAATCAGTTCCTATATTATATATACCTCATTGAAAGCCTTCTTGTAAAACTCATCAAGTAAAATCTAATAAGGGAAAAAGATTTAGCGCATGCAAAAAAAAAAAAAAAAAAAAAAAAACCCTCAAATTATTAAACAGTTGGAAGCACGTGTTTATTCAGTTATGTTCAATTTTTTGACTATGAATGCAATTTTTTTTAAGTTTAGTTTTTTTTTAATATAATTATTCTCCTAAGAGTTTGGTATAGTCGAAAGAAAAATAAAAAAGTAGAACACTTTTTTAACAAAAAATATTAAAAGGAAATTTAGACAATGAGTTATTTAGGGATACATTAGAGAAATTAGCACTTGAATGAGTCGCAGGAAAAAAGATTATAAGTAGAGACACATATAAGAAAAAGTATATCAGCATGGCGATTGAGAAAAATATTATTTATAAGGTCACACTCATAAAAATATTAGTTTAGAGGTATTTTTAATCGAAATATATTTGAGAAAAGTCATTTCAATGGGGATAAGTTCGATAAAAATTATTTTAATCGGAACAATTAAAAAATATTTATAAAGAATCACTTTTGATATAATAAGAAATATAGAGATGCGTTTTCATATTTCTATCACCATTATTTATTTAAAAAGTATACGTTTACTTAAAAAAAAAAAAAAAACAAAGGTACTTCGAAAAGAACAAATTAGAAAAAAAATAAATAACTAAAAGTGGAGACAGAGTCAAAATTTTGGTTATTGAGGAAAGCATATATGAAAAGTTTTGAAAAATTAAGTACATTAAAAGGAAAATTTTAAAAAAAATTCATAAAGCACCTGAATGATACAAATTTAAATATCTCTGTATCAATATAACACAAAAAAAAAAATTTAACACTAGACTAACATGACACAAAATTAAATTAAAGAACTAAAATTTGTGTTTGATCAAAAATAGGAAGTTTGTGTCATGTTGGTCAATAGATAGGAAAAAAAAAGATTATTTAAGTAATTTTCTCTAATAAATTAAAAATCCATAAGGGCCATATGCCCCGGGGCCTTACCACGTCCATCTCTAATTAGGACATAACAGACCGCATAATATGCTAGCAACTTCAATTTAATATTTGTTAGTAAACACAAACATTTTGCATCTTTTTTAAGAGGTTAGGGAGCTTTTAGTCATAAAATAAATAAATTGGGGATCAAAAATTGTAACTTCATAAAAAGTTTGGGGGCAAAACGGGTAATTTGTTTTGTTTTTTTTTGTAATGAAATTAACAATTAATTAATTCTACTAATAACACAATTAATTTAATTCAAATAATGTTATTAGTAATGAAAATTAACTAATTAAGAACTTTCAAATATTATATACATTATAAGAACAAAGAAATTATTAAAATATTAATTGAAAAACAAATATTTATAAGCTTGTAACTAAATACTGATATATGAATTATTTAAAAATATTTACAGTTTTCATTTTAAAAATGTTTAATTATAACTTTATCTTTAACTAGACCCAACAAAATCACCACATGTTAAATTTCCAACCAACTTTAACGAGCAACTGACAGAAGAGTTGTTTTTGTGTGCAGTACAGAAATTTGAATTAATGTGATGTGTAAAATTAAAATTCTGGACCCAATATAAGACAAAATATTAATTCGGAAATAATTAGTAAAAATAGCCAAAAAAAAAAAAAAACAGGTTTAAAACATAAGAGGCCTAAAAAGAAAAAAGGAAATGCTTAATTAAAATATGTCCCCACTCCTTTCCAGCCTGGCAACAGGAAAACTAATGGATAAACGTAAAACAAAAAGTAAAAGCAATTGAAGAATTTCTTTCCAAAGGAAAAATGCCACACTAATTAAAACCATACTAGTGAACCCCTAAGAAGAAAATTCCTTATTCTAGCTAGTGGGGAAAG
This sequence comes from Ficus hirta, assembly GCA_038430175.1. Taxonomy (NCBI): domain Eukaryota; kingdom Viridiplantae; phylum Streptophyta; class Magnoliopsida; order Rosales; family Moraceae; genus Ficus; species Ficus hirta. The sequence goes on along the minus strand of CM076594.1, from coordinate 12,247,671 downwards.
AAATAGAACCTGATTCTGTCTTTGGCATATAGTAGAGAAAAAAGGAATCAAATGACGGCTATCATTTTCTTTTTTTACTTATGGTTATATGTCCTTTTGGTTCACATATATACGTAAGAATAAAAATCTATGTACATTTATTATAAATGTACATACACAAACATGCATTTAATCCTCGATGAAATTTTCACATAAGTTTGTTTTAATTTCTCTTTTTTTTTTTTTTTTTTTTTTTTGGGAAAGTTTTAAAACAACTTTGGCTGTACAATTTGCCTTTTGCTAATCTGACACTATCTTCTTGATATATTACAAGAGAACAGAAAAACCTTGCGGAACATAATTTCAATAAACTAAAAAAGGAAATACCTCGGCGTGGGAACAGCTGAATACGGAAACCTGGCTTAAACTTGGCTTCTAAAGCTTTCCAAGCTTTTTTGGCTGAATAGATTCCCCTAATTTCCTGAAGAGCCTCCGGTCCGCATGAAATCTTAATTGCATGAAGAGCTGCTGCATTCTTCCTGTCATTTCCTGATTCTTGAGGTTCAGGTTTCACGTGATCAGTTATACCTACTTGATCATCGAAATCCGCATTGGGATCATCTTGATTGGCATCGAGATCCTGATAGTCGGGTTTCACGATATCCCAGAGATTTCGTGCAATCAAGTAGCTTTCAACCACTTCACTCCAATCCTCGTAGTTGTGCATGTTAAGAACTTCAAGAACGACTGTAGTTGGAATTATATCCATCGTTGGCTGCCTGTATAAATTTCTTGTCCAAGATTAATGTTTTTTATATGCTAGTTACAGAGTGCAGGCACAAAACTGGAGGTCAATAGATTCAAATTTTGTTCAATAGCTACGTAAATAGGTTCCGAACTCCAAGAATGTCATGTTAAAAAAGGAATTGAGATTGATTTTAAAATCTTGGAATAAATTGGTGGATTTCTATAATATGCAACAAGACATGATTGCTAATAAACTTCGAGTGTTCGAAAGAAAAGGGCTTTAGAATATATAAATATATATATATATATATAGATAGAACCAATAATTTAAGGTTCGGTTCGTTTATGCCTTCTCTAAAGGAATTTTTTATTTTCATTTATTGTTCGGTTTTCCATAGAGGTTGGAGATTCTGAATTTGTTCTTTATTATAATTTTTTTAAATCGTTTTGAGTGGGATTTTTACTCCTCGTTCCATTAGTTATTTAAGAAATATATCAACTCTAGTTTTACTTCTAGTTTTATGAGCAAATGATTTGTATTGTACATAATTAAAAAGAAAGAAAAAAGAAAGGGAAAATTACGGAGGAAAAGAAAAATTAAGGTGTTATTGACCAACAAAATTAAGAACGCAAACTATACATATGCAATATGTAAAGAAGTAGAGAATTGGAGAAAACAAAAATATTATAAATGCCATGCTTAGATGAGTTACTTGAATAGCTATTATTATATTATTTTGTTGGGCTACTACTTCTAGAGTGAAACTATCTGAATATTCACAACAATTCAACTCAAATCCAAATCTAAATTTTCAATTTTTAAAAATCCGTATCATACTCATTTTTATACTTTTATACTACTCGAATGTTAAATTTAACAAAAGCTGTCCGAATATACATTTTATTAGAATATATATATATATATATATTTCACATTCTGTATTTAAATACACAAATTTAACTTGAATGAAAATTGAGTCGTAATACATGATACAAACAGACAATAAAAAAGTAAAGAAGTAATAAAGCTATAGTAAGAGGACGTACTCTATATTTAGAACTTGGAAGCTTCTCTATTTGGAGTGCTCTTTGATAAAACGAGATGAGAATTGCGTGCCTGAGCACAATCCGTTGCGTCCTTATATAGTCTGAAGAAGATTGAAAATCTTGAATAAGGTATTACGTTCCAATTAAGAAACGATACAACTTACCACTTTTTTTGGTTCAACCAGAAAGAAAAGAAAAGAAAAGAGAAAAAAAAAAAAAAAAAAAAGGAAGAAGAAGAAGAAGAAGAAGAAGAAACTGGCCACTTTTTAGGATGCTACATTTGAGCTAGCTGTAACTGGCTTTGCATGTTGCTAGGACTACAGAATCGCACTTTTTCAACTTCTCACTTCACTTGTAAAATGATGAACTTAGGAAACACATCTCAAGTGTACTTCTATATTCTTTTTATGTATAAATTAACCTGTATTTTGTTTTTAAATTTTCCCAAATTAGGTCAATATATTAAGCCCCCGTTTGGTTAGTCCACTTAAGTAGGTGGTTTGGAGATACTTTGATTAGAATTGAGTTAAGTTTTAGAATTATGTGTTAATTTAGTTGAAAATGAAATGTTTTGAGTTAAAAAGTGTTTAGAAAAAAAAAAATAGCACTATGAATATTTTTTTTACTTGTCGTGAAATTCTATGTAATTTATTCAAAAAAAGCATCAGATTTCGATTTGAAATAATAAAGTTATGAACTTTAATATTTGAGTTTTTAAAACAGAATTAGAAATGTAAATAGTAAAATTGCTTTTTAAGTTAAAGAAAAAGACCAAAAAAAAAAAAAAAAAAACTGTTGAAATTGTTTGATTGGAGCGAAGTTGCCAAACACCAAAATTTCTAAGGCCGGGCCCTCGTGTTTCTGGTGTTGAAGCTTGCTTTTGAATCTATACTTTTCTTAACGTAAAGCCTTTGCATGGAACCAATTTGTTCAAAGCAACTTCGCCGTACTGCCAATTACGATTCTGCAATTACTTCAAACACACAATATTCTTTTTCGTTACTTTTTTCCTTTTTTGGGTGAAAAGCTTAATTAATATGTTGACATACACAAGTTCAAACTTCGTTTTGCGCTAAAGAGCTTGTCGCACTATTTCTTTCTTTTTTTTTTTTTCTTTTTTCAAACAGTACTAGATGTAGTGTAATTATTAAATGTAAAACTACCGCATATTCGGCTAGAGAAATTAGTAGGCTATTTCTCTAATTTCTTTCATTCGGCTATGCCTATAGTCACTTTTCCACTAATTTTCTTCTGAATCAAATTTTAGAAAAATATTCATGAACTTTGTTCGTTGTCTTTGAAAATTGACTATTTGATTTTTTTTTTAAAATAATTCCCCTTCTGTGTATCTTTCTAAAATTATTTTAGGCGTAACTAATCACTTACAAGGCGCATTAGCTAATTTTAAACGGGGTAAATAATCACTTCTCACGATTTGTTATTAATTAATTAACTTTCATTTTTAATTTTGATTTGCACCAACAATCAAAAATTAAAAATGTACTCTAAGAATAAGCAATTGGTTAAAATAGCCCCTAAATTCTTTAAAATGTGACAATTTGGTCTCAATATTTTAATTTTGGCCCCTTAAACTCTCCAAACATTGATAATCCTGGTCCTTTCTATTCAACTCTATTAATTTATTAACAGAAACTTGCATGTGACCCATCACATTACTCTCATTTTCAGCAAAAAGGCCAAAATATCCTCATTCAAAAAATTCAAATTAAAAAAATAATAATAATAACAATGTCCTTTTGTTTGAGGTGGGAAAACTTCCACTGCAGTATACTCCAAGATCAGCTAATATGGTGGCACATTTGCTTTCTAAGTTTGCTTATGATTAAATATGGTTAATTGTTAGTTAGATGACTCCTTTAATAGTCTATGATGCTGTAACGACCCGCCTAGCACAGGTCGTTATTATACATACATACTTAACTTTCCTCATAATTCTTACTTACTTAACGAAAACAGCAGAAATATTTTTTTTTTTAAAGTACGGACACACACGAATACGTAAGTATAAAATAACGTTGCTAAATAAAAGTGTTTGAGCGTCAAAGAATACATATAAAATGAATACATAATATCAAAACGCGTAGCGGCATAATTTCCCACATTTCACGGTTCGCCTCGCCACGCTCCACCATCTTGTATCACGTACTTCCCATAGGTTGCTTACCTACAGCATAGACGTAAGACAATGAGCTTTTGCTCAGCGAGTGCAACTACTATCTACCGCGACATAACATAACATACTTACTTATTCATCATAACATACCATAACATAACTTAATCAAAGCATAACATAACATACATTTCTTAGCATAACATAACATACTTATGCATGAACCGTTTATGCTCCATTATGTTTTCTTATGCTTTCATAACTTATCTTGCTTATCTTACTTATGGGCCCCATAACATGAGTGTCCGTACCGGACGCGCAACTATGGAGTGGTTGGGGCGGCCAGTCCATTTCCAACTCAAACCATAGTCCAACCCGACCTACGAGTGGGTCGGTACGACACAAGTAAGCTTGCTTGCCATCATAGCTTTCATCGTCTCATACCTTGTACTTATACTTATTAATTGGTGAACATGCTTCGTGATGTCTCACACAATTGAATCATAATCATTTCTTAATCATACCATAGCTTGTATCTTATCATAACATAATGCTAACATATTTCATAACATATATCATAGCTCATACTTCATAGCATATCATAGCACATAGCATAGCATACCTCATAGCATATCAAAGCACATAGCATATAGCATTCATTACACACATAACATTAAACCTCTAGTATATATCCTAGCAAATAACATTTACTAAACCTATAGCATACATCATAATATTAGACATACTTGGGAAAGTATTCACAACAAAGCCTATACTGTAGGCGGAGTTGTACTTGCCTTAATTGCTGTGTCCGATATCAAGCTTGATCCCGTCAGGACACTTACAGCTTTCTACCTTCTGTCGGATCATAAAAGTAAGGGTTAGAAATGTTGGTGATATAACCAACATTCATATATAACTTTAGTTATATGTCCCTTACTTAATCTCATGCTATCTTACTTGGTTACGTTAAGTAACTCTAGGGTTTAAACATACCCTAATCGGATTAAAACTTAACTTTGGTTTAGAAATCCGTTTTTGTTTTCTTTTGGAAAAACCTTATATTTTATGTGTAAAAACCCTTTGTTCAAACTTTGAAAAATTTGTAACTTTTGAGTAATATTTATAAAAATACTTCAGTATTGAAGACTGCCTTTGGAACAGCTTCCCTTAGTCAATTTATCATTGTATGTGCAGAAATATCATTTTTCCGCACTGTTTTAGAAAATCCTGTGTAGGAATTTCATGTTTCCTGTATAGTTTTTGAAATCTGATTTTTATTTAAAAATCTAAATTGAATTTGAAAAAGTTTTCTTCATGAAAGTTTTAGATCTTGAAAAATCCTATAAGTTTTGTGTTTTGAGGAAAACTCAGTTTGGACGTTAACGTGTTCATATTCCCTGTTGAACCCGCCTAGCCGTGCATAAATCCTGGGCACGGGCAGGCTTGGATTTTCGTAAAAATCAAGGCCGTTGGAGCCTTATTTTGCAAAACCGTCTCAATGCCCCCTAGAAAAAATCTTTTCTACAACTTTCATGTTTTACGTTTTTCCTGATTCGGCCTCTAAGGGCCTCAAAATCGGGTTTTTAGAAAACTGGCCAGTTTCCACCCGAACTGGCAGTTTCTTTACTTAAGTTGATTTTACGTCCTAATTCGCAAACCCTACCTCAATCGGCAGTAGCCGAGAGCCTAAGGTCAAACAGGCAGCGTATTTCTATCATCAAGTATTGTCATCCAACAAACTTAGGGACACACAATCACATCAACATAAAGCATAAAAACCCTTAACATACCACCACATACATGCAAACATTATGAACCACAAACCATAAACCCTATTCAATCAAGCACAAATCCTAAAATTTTAAACTAGGGCAAAAAACTTAAATTGAGCTTATGCTCATTACAAATCCACTTGAAATACATTTAAATTTCTCAATTGAAATTTAAATTGAAGAGCTTAGGGTTAAGAAATTATACCTAGCTCCACCCAAGGTTTGGCTTGCTAGACCAAGGCTTTTTCTCCCTTTCCTTGACTTCTCCAACAACCGGCCACCACCTTGATTGATGGGTTCCAAAGCTTTTCGACCTCCTAGATTTGCTCCGCACCAAAACCGACCTCTTGAACCTTGCTTCACTCACTTATTCCTCACTTTTCTTCTTCCCTTTTTCCTTCCCTCACAACCGGCCCTTTGGCCTCCAATGAGTACCAAAAATTTTTGAGCACTTGGTTGATGCTCCCATCAAGGTCCGACCACTCTAATCCCTAAATCCCTTGAGTTTTAATTTTTCTCTCTTGCTCTCTCCTGGGTTCCGGTTTTTTTAAGGGAAAACTTGGGCATAGTTTAGATAAGGTTTCTAATTTTTTTTTGAATAATGGCTCACCTATTTATAGGTGATGAGAAACTCTTCAAATTTGTCAAAAAGTCCTCAAAAAGTTTCATTATTTGCCCATGAGGGGTCTTAGGTGGCCGGCCATCCTTGGTCTAGAAGGCTCCAAAATTTCTTTCCATCCTTGGTTTAATTCATTAATGATGTCATAAATCAAAAGCTAGATGATGTAATCATCATTAGGGCTTGTTTGCCTTTTTCCTTAATAGGCAGTCCACTTTTATGCCAATCCAGATATTTCCAATACTGTGTTTACTAATACATAGTACTGTTATGCTATACTGCAGTCCAAAATTTATCTGCGTAAAAATTGACTGTATAAAATTTTTCTTATTTCTTAAAGCCCTTGTACCTTTTATTTCTACTTAATGTGCTTGATTTTTTTATGGTGGTTTTAAGTCTTATTCATGCTATTTTGTACGTAATTACGGTTTTCGTAGTATTTTTCTATACTGCTTCGTCACATAACTATACAGTCATCACTTTGACCATTTTAGTCAAACTTTGACTTTCTTGCTCAACTTCGACCTTTCTTGGTCAAACTTTGACCAACATAAAATCATAAAATTTTCATCCTCTTTTTACTCAAAAGGTCATATGTTAATCTAAGTAATTATTTTTGAGTCTTTTAAGATCATAAGAACTCATAAAATTAAACAAAAACCCTAATAGGACTTCCTCAAGAATATCTTCATGGTACAGTTTGAATTTCTATACAAGAAATCGAAAATGTTGAAAAAAAAAAACTAGGTATTACAGATGCTGTGTTATTAGATGTTTTAGCAATTAATAAAAGCCACTATTTTTCCTTGGACAATGGCTTGCAACGGTTGATAATTCCATAAAATAGAGTTATTTTAGCATTTTTAAACTTATATTTTTACTATAATCTTAGTAATTTATTTTAGTTTCCCCCAAATATATTATGTTTGTGTTGGTTAATTATAATAATTGAGTTAAAAATAGCAATTTAAAGCTAAATTATGATAAAAAGATGTTAAAAAATGCAAAAGAAAATTTGGAGCCATATCATCCACAACTCTCAGAAAGACCAACGCCCGCCCAATCACGGTTTGGACCAACAGATCAGTGAGTTTGAAAGCTCAGATCATGATTGCGTTTCACGCACAGCTCCAAGCATGTCCAAGGTTGCATGTCAGGCCCACTCAGGGATGCCGGATCCCATGTGCGTGTCGTCACTGTATCGCCGTGCTCCTGTGCTGAGCTTCATTGCTTATTTGCCACGCATCCAAGCTCTAGCTCTTGCCAACCGGTTCGCACCACTTGTCCATGTGGGGCCCAGGCATGCTGTTGGGCTTCATATCTACTGCAGCAAAAAGAAGAGAAAAGAAGAGAAAAAAGTTTAAAAAAAGGAAAAACCTAGTAATTAAAGGCGTCGGCTGAGGCATATAGAAAAAAAGTCCTAGGTCTCTGTGAAGGGTGACTTTGGCTGCGGAAGAAGCTGAAAACCAAAGAAGACAGAGGAAAAAAATATTTTAAGTTTTAGGTTTAGTTTTCTATAAAATTAAGGAGAGATTATCTTGAATCATCATATGAAGAGGGAGAAGAAATTTTAGGAGAAGGCTTTAGAGACCTGTGACACTTTGAAACTGGGTTTTCTTGTTTTATTTTCTTATTTTTTTTATTTTTGTAATTAGAGAATAATTAAGCCTTTATCTTGTAGATTTTCATTTTTATTTATGAATTAATTTTCTTTTCTAGATTTACAATTTATCTGGATTATGATTATTTAAGTTTTTCTATTTTTGATTGATTGATGCTCTATTGTCTTTTTAATTGAAAATGTGAAGGAGGGTGTGCATCATTCTATTGATGGAAGGATACATTATAGTAGGCTCAAGGGGAGAGATTCTCCCTCCACCTATCCTCTCCCTCCTCATTTCCTTCCAACCAAACAATGGAAGTGGACTCTCCCATCACCCCTCTCTATTCACCCCTCACCCTCTAACCAAACACACTCTTAGAGTGAGACGACTGACACCCCCAAATTTACTTTTCTCACCCACTTTTTAAAACCACTTACCATATTAATTTTAGAATTAAATAACCATTTATTTCACCCCTTAAATTTTTCAAAGAACCCTTATAAATAAATTATTTACTTTTTTCTTTCTCCTCCCATTATAGATTCCTATACATTTTTGAAGGTTCTATTTTGTTGTATTTTTAATTCATTTTCACGAGATTATTTTTAAGAGAAGATTTTTTTATTTTATTTGTTATTATTCCTATTTTTCAATAGTTTTTGTAATTCCATGTTATGATTAATTTTTTGTTTTCTAAGAAATAACAAGTAAATTAAAAAATACGTTTGTATGATGTGGATATACAATCAAGTACATTGATTTGATTGGCTATTCATTTTATAAATAATTGAGAGATATGATTAGGAATTCATACAAATTCTAAATTGTGAGCTTTTTCTACTTATCTACTAAAACTATTAGTCAAATTCATAACATTTTCAACCATAGTTATAGAATACTCAGCTTCATTAGTATGTTATCCTCAAGTTTTTATCATCTCAAGAAGAAGTATACCAAATAATAAGTTCATATATTTTTATCACAACATATAAACTAATGAAGCATTTTTAGTCGATATCTAAAAAGAAAAAAAGAAAAAGGAAATCTCGTGAGAAAAAAATTTTAAAATTAAAATAAAACAGAACATATTTAAAAAAAAATATTATGCAGTGGTTTAGATTTAGTATGTAGAAAAGAAGAAAAAAAGAAGAAAGATAAATAATTTAATTATAAGAGCTTTTTGGGAAAACTAAGGGGTGGAATAAGTAATTTTTTAATTCTAAAACTAATATAGAAAGTGGTTTCAAAAAGTGAGTGGGAAAAGCAAAATGAGGGGTGTCAATAGACTTATTTTTTTCCTAAGGATTTATTGTTTCCTAACCATATTGTAGTAATTTTCTTCCTTTTAATTAAGAAATTATGTGGAATAATTTAGTGTGAAGATGACGGCGTAACTGGTTTGGGTTTCCAACATAGTTTGGAGATGCTAGTAATCTTTTATGCTTACTATCCCCTCCCTTCCCTCTCTCTAATGGGCAAGTCGTTCGGTAAAATTATCTGCGTTTATAGAAGATAAAGAATAAATTCACTAACACTTTCACAATTACACACTTATTAAACTCTCAACCTCTCTCTATCTAAAACCACTTATACCTTTTGCTTATCTCTCTTCTCACTTTCTCTCAAAAGAAGGCATACACTCTCTTGATTTTTTTTTACCACTCCCACATCTCTAAATACAATTAATGCACCTATTTGTACGCGCTTGATGGGATACAAAAATATAACTTTCCCAAACTCACAAAATAGCAACTTACCCAAAAACTAATTTGAGCCATAAAACCTAACAGAAAGAATCTTTTTATACTGAATTGAATTATTAGAATAATATTATTGTTAGTTAAGTAAATTGAACATTTGTTTGTTTGCTCGAGGTTTCATACTTGGCACATCAAATATTTTTCGAACTTTGAAAACCAAGTGATCTGATGAGGGATTGTCCCTTTCCAATTAGTACATGGACATAATAAACGTTTAGTCTCCCAACTCTCTCCTCTCTATTCCCTTCTTTCGTTACTTCATTGTACTTCAGTAAATAACTAACTTCTTGGATTCACGTATATACTGCTTAATTAATATTAATATCCAAATGGGGCTAACTCAGCAAGATGGATGGAAGGGATTTTGTTTAGAACTCTCGAGTTCAAAACCTGAGATTTTTTTTCCCCCGAAAAAAAAGGGAACCATTGGTCACATACCGTTCAAAATGAAAAAAAACAAAAAGTTCAATTAAAAAAAATTATCGCAATCCATTGTAGCTCTCTTTGCATTTGCAAAGCTGCACCAGGAATACGATTCAGGTATGTGGGAGGCGCTAACCCTGCAACTATACGTAGTAAGTTATAACCAAACTTATCTTCCATGGCACTAGCTGCCGAGTTACGCCGTTCACCCAAATAATTGAGCATCTGCCTAAACAGTTTGTCTTGAGGATACTCAATGGCACACATTAAAATGTCCCTTGAATGTTCATTCGTGCTGCCCGCAAATAATGGCCCTATTCCGGTCAGTTCAGATCAACATATATGAAGTTTTCTCGATCCACAGCTGCGAATAATGCATCGAGCACTAAACCGACTTTGAGTTTTTCCATATCTTTTATGTCTGCAATGGCTGTGAAAATGTCTTTTACCAGTTTATTGGAAAGTATGGTGGAAATTATGTTAGTTACACACATATCATACTATTGTTGTAGGGATAGGAATGGGGACATAAATAAGGGGACATATGAATTAAAACCAACAAGTTATTATTAGGAGAAGATTCAGTACTAACATGATTACGACAACAAGTCAATACTCTATCTACAAAATTATTGGAGTAAATAACATATATATATATATATTTAAATACATTTTTCGTTATGAGTAAAATAAATAATTTACTTCATAGATAAGTTTATTTACTAGTAAATACGTTTTTTTAAAAAAAAAAATTTTTAGTTCTTGCTAGTAAATATATTATCTACAACAATTGAATTAGATAACTGTGACGACCCGCCTAGCGCCGGCCGTGACCATACATACTTACTTATAATATATGAAAATTTAGACAGAAATTTTTTTTTTTTTTTTTTATACAACTGATAAGTATTGTTTAACTTGAAAATTTCATAATAAACACTTATATACATATATGTACTTATACATAACTACTTATGGCGGAAATGTGTTTTTGTACTTAAATACAACATATTTAGCGTAGCATAATTTAACAAAAAGAAACGTAGTGATTCCGTCCCACAGTTTCACAGCTTTGCCTTGCCATGCTCCACCGCCTTATATCATGAAATACCGCAGGGTTGCTTACCTACAGCATAAAATTAAAACATGAGCTTTCGCTCAGCAAGCACAACTATTTATCCGCAAAACATATCATGATAACATAATGCATGAACCATTTATGCTTTATTCCTGTTTTCATAAGTTAGCATAGTTTTTGGGCCCTTACATAACTTAACATGAATGTACGTACCGTGGCGCGCTGCCATGGAGTGGTTGGGGTGGCCAGCCCTGTCCAACTCAAACCATGAACCAAACCCGACCTGACGCAAGTCGATACGACATATAGCATTCTGCTTATATAAAAATCTTGTTCTTGTCTTATTTCATACTTGAAATATTGTTTCATATTCATAACCAGTTTCCTGACTGTAATTGGGATTTCATACTTTACCAAATGGCTTATCTTTAATGAGCATACTTCGTGATGTCATAATATCAAATTATTCATCATATGAACATACATACTATAAACATACATCATATATCTCTTAACATGAACTTGAAAACATACATGCCATACATTCATTATTCCTTGCATACATACATGCCATTCGTACTTTAATATTTATCATATCTTAAAAATGTACATACATCATATCATAAATATTTCTTATACACATAACATTATCAACTTGATATCATACAGGCCATAACATTTTATCATGCTTATATCATTATAAACTTGAAAGCATTCAACAAACAAATTTTGTTTATGCTGTAGGCGGAGTCGTACTTACCGTTACTGCGCCTTGAATCACAATTCTTCACTCAAACAGGTCGTTTTCCTGTTTTCAAGAAAAATCATAGGATGAGTATCATCCTATCATAATAACATAATGATTCTAATTGCTAACAACCAATCCTAAATTTCAACTCCTTTTTGAAATTTAGTAAAAACTCTAATACTTTGAAAACCGGATTACAAACCAATTCATAAAGTTTAGTACTTTTCCCACTAATCTGTTTCGAATTTGGAAAAGTTTTCTTCATGAAAGTTGTAGATCTTGAAGTCTCCTACAACTTTTATTTTAACCTCAAACTTCAAATCTGTCTTTAACATGCTTGTTTTTGTCTTTAAAAATTTTTCGACCAAACTTACTACTCATAATTTGGTCTCGGGTTTTTATAGAAATGAAGGTCTTAAAAGCCTTATTTTCAAAAAACTGGCAGCGTTGGCCCCTAGGATTTTCCCTCCTCTACAACTTTCCAGTTTTAACTTTTTTAAGATTCGGCCTCTAAAGGCCTCTAAATGTTGTTTCAGAAAAACTGCTCAGATAGAGACTTAATCAAGCATAAAAACCCTAGTGCATGAATCTTACAAAATTAAACTCCTGTTTAACCATACTAATCATTCTCTTAAATTTCAAATGAAGAACTAGAGGATGACAATATTTACCTCAAGTTTCACTGATAAAATTCTTAAACTAGAGTAATTAAAATTTCCCTCACACTAAACCTAAACCCTTTCTCTATTTTTCTTTTTCTTTCTTTCTTTTCTCTCTTTTCTTGCTCGGCTTCTATGGCAGGATTGGGAGAGTTTGTGCTGCTCAAGTTTGTGTGTGTGTGTTGGCTAACCAAATAATACAACAGCACCTTCACCTATTTATAGATGAAGTACCAATTTCTTAAAATTGCTAACTAAACCCTAAAGTACAACAATTTGCTCTTTAGTCCATAGAAGAAACCAATTTGGTTTTGTTTTCTTGATAGGTGGCCGGCCATTCTTGTGCTTCTCATGCCAACTAACCCAAGCTAGGGTGCTTACTCATGTGGCCTAGGAACCATGAGGTGTCCCTCCCTTGGTGTGGCCGGCCTTAGGTGTAAGTTGTGCATGCCTTTGTTTGCCAACAAGCAAAGCTAGCAAACTTACTAAGCTTGCCTAAGTGTGTGAGGTGTCAAACTCTAAGAGAGTTCAAGAAATTCATCTTTGGTAATTTAGGCAATGGTCCTTAAAGCCAACTATTTCCCCCCTTAGTCCCTATGTGTTGGCCGGCCATACATCCCCCAAATTGCCAAGCAAGCTTAGCTAGAGTTGCTTGCTCATCAAGCTAAAATTTTGAGGTGGCATTCCCTTGGTTGGCCGGCCCTAGGGTGAGGTGTGCAAGCCTTGACTTGCCAAGGGGGCTAGGCTAGGAAGTCTAGATGATTGATTCACCTAAGCTAGGCCAAGGGGTGTGTCTTTCCCTTGTGTGGCCGGTCATGGTGTGGTCTTGGCTTGCCAAATAGGTGAAGCTAGGTTTGCTTACTCACCAAGGCTAGACCATGAGGTGTCTAACCAAGGTGATGGCCGGTTCTTAGGTGTCAACTTAGCAAGCCCTTGGCTTGCCAAGTAAGTAAAGCTAAGCATTCTTACTCACCAAGGCTAGGTTATGAAGTGTCACTTCCTTGTGGTGGCCGGTCATGGTGTGGTCTTGGCTTGCCAAATAGGTGAAGCTAGGTTTGCTTACTCACCAAGGCTACACCATGATGTGTTGCTTCCTTGGGTGGCCGGCCTTTGGTGCCTAGGTGTGCAAGCCTTGGCTTGCCAAAGGTGCAAGGATAGGGTGTGACTTAGCCAAGCTAGAAACATAGGGTGTCTCATCCTTATGTGGCCGGTTTTGAAGAAACCATATGAGATCATTTGCTACTTGATCCATAACACAAATTCAACCAACTAAATTAGAGTGTTAATTCACTAAATTTAGGGTATGATTTGTAAACCTTTAATGACACTTAAAATCTTCTAATTTGAATAATATTTTTCAAGAACAAGATTCCTTGCTCAACAAGCCATGACGTGGCCGGTTCCTATGGTGACACATGGAACAATGTGATTGGTTCTAACTAGAGTCATCAAATACAATCTTAACTTGTCTTCCTTGATTTCCAACCGAACTAACTATACTATAAATGGATCATTGACTTAATTGAACTCAGAAACTTTGCTTACAAAGTCCCTGATTCAAAAATTTACATAATTGCTGATAAGTTTACAATTTTTTCAAAATTGCACATTGGCCCCTAAAGGCAAAATATTTGCACTTTAGTCCCTATGACTTGGCCGATTATAGTTAAGCCTTCAAACATCAAATTCCTACTAAATTCTTCCTTAGAAGACATTTTAGCCCCAAAATCATAAACTTTTCTTAATTGGCAAATTGACCCCTAAACATAGAATATTTGCATTTTGGTCCCTGTGAGGTGACCAATCATAGTAATGACACTTGTCATCAGAGGTGTCATCCTTAAAGGCCTTGTTTGGCTTATCTCCCAAATGCAGTCCATTTTTAAAATAACATAAAATCATAAAGCATAAACTTACACTTTTTTCTTTTAACAAAAAGGTCTTAAACTTGCATAACTAACTTATTTGAATCTTTTAACTAAAGATTCAACAACTTTTCATAGAAACATATCATACATATAGCATAAACAGACTTTGATTCTTAACAAAAGAAATCATAAGTTTACAAACAGGTTGGTCATTACAATCTACCCTCCTTAAAGAAATTTTCGTCCCCGAAAATCAATACAAGTAGGGATAGTTCTTTCTCATTTCTTCTTCTACTTCCCACGTTGCTTCTTCAATATTATGATTCTGCCATAACACCTTAACCATCGGAATGGTTTTGTTTCTTAAAACCTTTTCTTCCCGATCTAGAATTCGTATTGGCCTTTCCTCGTACGTCAAATCCGTTTGTACTTCGATCGGTTCTTGACTTAGCACATGAGAAGGATCCGGTACGTATTTCTTCAACATTGAAACGTGAAAAACATCATGTATAGAAGCTAAAGCTGGCGGCAAAGCAAGCTTGTAGGCAACTTTTCCAATTCTTTCGAGGATTTCAAACGGACCTGTGTATCTTGGACTGAGCTTTCCCTTCTTACCAAACCTCATAATCCCCTTTACTGGAGCAATCTTGAGAAAAACAGAATCTCCAACTTGGAATTCTAAAGGTCTTCGACGTTTATCAGCATAACTCTTCTGTCGACTGAAAGCTATGTCAAGCCGTTGCTTGATCATCTTGACGTCTTCTGAGGTTTTTCTGATGAAGTCCGTAGTTTGAAGTTGCTTCTGTCCGACTTCTTGCCAATGGATGGGAGATCGACATTTTCTTCCATATAATGCTGCAAACGGAGCCATCCCAATAGAAGCATGATAACTATTATTATACGAAAATTCGATCAAGGGTAACTTTTGATCCCAATTTCCCTTGAAATCTAGAACACAAGATCTCAACATATCTTCTAAGGTTTGGATAGTGCGCTCCGATTATCCATCTGTCTGAGGGTGGAAAGCAGTACTGAATTTCAACCTTGACCCCATAGCTGTGTGAACACTTTTCCAAAATCGCGAAGTAAATCGCCCGTCTCGATCTGAAATAATGGATTTTGGAACTCCATGCAACTTAACAACCTGAGATACATAAATTTCAGCTAATTTCTCAACCGAAAATGTGGCTTTACTAGCAATGAAATGGGCTGATTTGGTTAATCTATCCACAATTACCCAAATCATATCATTTCCACTAGCGGTCCTGGGTAATCCAACTACGAAATCCATGGTGATTTGTTCCCATTTCCATTCTGGGAGTTCTATCTTTTGAAGATCTCCGCCAGGTTGCCGGTGTTCAGCTTTAACTTTCTGACAAGTTAGACACTTTGATACAAATTCAGCAATTTCTCTCTTCATGTTCGGCCACCAAAAGTTCTCTTTAAGGTCCTTATACATCTTAGTAGCTCCAGGGTGAACTGAGTATGGCGTTTCATGCGCTTCTGACATGATTTGTTTCCTTAGAAATTCAAAGTTAGGAATACAAATCCTTCCTTTGAAAAGAATTAGCCCATTCGCAGACGTCTTAAATTCCTTATCTTCTTCACCAAGTAGTTGAATCTTCAACAAAAAGGAATCTTTCCTTTGATAGCACTTAATGGTTTCTAGGAGATTAGACTGAAGTGTCAAAGCAGCCAATTTTCCGATTAGCATTTCCAATCGGAAATCAGAAATTTCCTTTTTGGAGGGGTTCGGACATCATTTCAAGAGACATGAGCATACCAGATGACTTCCTGCTCAGCGCATCTGCTACCTTATTTGCCTTTCCAGGATGATAAAGAATTTCACAATCATAATCCTTTACGAGTTCGAGCCATCTACGTTGCCTCATATTAAGCTCCTTTTGAGTAAAGATGTATTTGAGACTTTGATGATCGGTAAAAAATCTCACATCTATTACCATACAGGTAATGTCTCCAAATCTTCAAAGCGAAAACCACCGCAGCAAGCTCCAAATCGTGAGTCGGGTAGTTCCGTTCATGGTCCTTCAGTTGACATGAAGCATAAGCAACCACATTTCTTCCTTGCATAAGGACAGCTCCTAGTCCAGTTTTCGACGCATCACTATAAATGGCGAAATTTCCTGCATCAACGTCCAGAATTATCAACACTGGTACACTTGTAAGTTTCCTCTTGAGCTCTTGGAAGTTTTCTTCACACTTCTGTGTCCACTCAAACTTTCTCCCCTTTTTAGTAAGAGCTGTTAGTGGCGTTGCTATCTTGGAGAATCCTTCAACGAACCGTCGGTAGTATCCGGCCAAGCCAAGAAAGCTTCGTATCTCCGTAACGTTTCTGGGTGCTGACCATGCACTAACTGCTTCTATCTTAGCAGGATCAACATAAATTCCTTCCCTTGAAACTACGTGGCCCAAGAAATGTACTTTCTCCAACCAAAATTCACATTTAGTGAATTTGGCATAAAGCTGATTCCGTCTTAAGGTCTCCAAAACCATCTTGAGGTGCTGCTCATGTTCCTTTGTAGATTTTGAGTAGATCAAAATATCATTAATGAAGATGATAACAAACTTATCTAAATAATCTTTAAACACCCGATCATAAGGTCCATAAAAGCAGCTGGAGCATTAATTAATCCAAAAGGCATAACTAAATACTCATAATGTCCATAACGTGTTCGAAACGCCTTCTTGGGAATATCTCCTTCCTTGATTCTGAGTTGATGGTAGCCTGAACGCAAGTCAATCTTCGAGAATACCAAAGCTCCTCTAAGTTGATCAAAGAGATCATCAATTCTCGGGAGAGGGTACTTGTTCTTAATCGTGATCTTATTCAACTCGCGATAGTCGATACACATTCGTAACGTTCCATCCTTCTTTTTGACAAACAACACAGGTGCTCCCCACGGGGAATGGCTTTGACGAATAAATCCCTTATCCAACAGTTCTTGCAACTGTACTTGAAGTTCCCTAAGCTCAGCTGGGGCCATGCGATAAGGTGCTTTCGATATTGGAGCTGTTCCTGGCAACAATTCTATTTCGAAAGAGATTTCACGCTCGGGCGGAAGTCTAGTTAAATCTTTTGGAAAGACGTCTACATATTCCCTAATAATAGGAACATCTTCGGGCTGCAGCTCTTTTTCTTGTTCTTTGTCCACCATGTTAGCTAAGTATCCTTGACATCCATTAGCTAGCATTTTCCAAGCTTTCATTATCGAAACAAGCCGGGTTGATGAACTCTTAGACTGGCCATGAAAGTTGAATTCCTCTTCGCCGAAAAGACTAAACGTAACACAACGCTTTCGACAATCAATCTTAGCGTTGTACTTATCTAAGAAATCCATTCCCAGGATTACATCAAAATCCTGAAGCTTAATTGCAATCAGGTCTACATATAACTCTCTACCACACATAACTATCGGAACATTTCGCATCCAGGAATCAGATAACAAAATCTCTCCTGATGGAAGAGAGGTTCTAAAAGGTTGCCCTATACTTTCTACATTTCTATCTAACTTCCGGGCATACTCCATTGATATAAACGAATGGGTGGCACCAGAATCAATTAGGGCAAATGCATCATAAGCGGCTATAGAGATCTGACCTGTTACCACATTAGAAGTTCCAACCTCAGCGTCTCCCTTTGTGTAAGCATAAATCCTGGCTTGTGGTTCAGGAGCTTCAAGTCTTCCTTGTACCATCGAAGGACCTTCGACCTTTGCTTGTACCGCGTGAAGCTGTCGGTTTGTATTCCTATTCTGGTACTGAGGGTTCTGGTTCTGACTATTGGAGGTACAATTCCTCGCATAATGACCTTCCTTGCCACAAAGGTAGCAAGCGTTTGTTCCCATCCTACATACGCCTGGATGTTTCTTTCCGCATTGAGTACACACAGGATAACTGTTATTATTACCCTCATTCCCACGGTTGTTCCTCTTCTGGGGGTAATTTTTCTGTTGGCCTTGGCCCGTAACATTCTCTCTTCTTTTATTTCTCCCAAACTGCTTGGAACTTTGACTGGAATTACTAGTCTGGCCTTTTAAGTTTGGTTGCTGATTTTGCCTAGACTGTATCTGTTTCTCTACAGCTTTTTCTTCCTTCTTAGCTTTGAATATCTGAACCCGTGCTTCCTTATCCTGATTAATCCAGTATTCTGCTCTCATAGCTCGACCTATACAATCAGCTACAAGAGTTGGAGGGCTACTTCCAGCACTAACTTGTTTGGCGATGTCTGTCCGAAACATTTTCATCATTCTCCTTACTTTCTCCCTTTCATTCGGTACCAGTTCTGGACATAAACGGGCAAGTTGTTCAAACTTCTTGACTGCTTCCATCACGGACATAGACCCTTGCTTAAAACTGGTAAACTCATCTTGTTGAGTTGCAAGAATCTCCTGATTGTAGTACATTATTCTGAATTCGTCTACAAAATCTTGCCATCTCATGAACGCCACGTTTCTGCGCATCTGAACCGTCCTCCACCAGTGACGTGCATCTTTCTTAAGTGCAAAAGAGGCACAAAGAACTTTCTCCTGTTCTGTAAGTCCCATAAAATCCAGAATTACTTGGATATCGATCAGCCAATTATCTGCTGCTATTGGATCTGTGGTTCCTTCAAATTCAGGTGCCTTTATTCGCCTAAATCGTTCATACAACAGATCTTCCCTAACCATAGGTGGATTCCTTTGCAGTCCTTCGGGTGCTAACGGAACTTCTTGATGAACCTCTGGTGCTTGAGGCGCTGCTGGGGGTACAGGGTTATTTTGCTGTGGGACTTCGTTCACTCGAGGCACTTGATTCAGTTGGGCTACTTGTTCCCGAAGCTGGTTCGTTTCTTGCTGTTGTTCCCGCAATTGTCGTTGCAAAGTAGCTACTATATTTGCAAGATCAGGTTCTTGCGGAATAGGATTCGCTCGGGTACGTGGGCGTGACATCTTCTATTTCTTATCTAATTACGATAAAGATATTGTTATACTACAAATATCTTTTCGTTCATTCATATCTCATCATAAAATCTTATTATGGATACTACTTACTTATCATATCATATCATAGATCATATTATCACATCATATCATCGTATCATACCGTAACATCATATCATAAAACATAACATTAGAGATCCATCATGATCTCATCACTCCATAATATATCATATGTTGTTCATAATCTTGCATTCCATCATCATTCATAATTCATAATTCATAATTCATACATACATTCATATTCATCCATACTATCATGTATATATTTTATACTTGCTATATATATATACATGATCAAGTACAAGATAGAAGTGACTATCACTATCTATCATACATACATACTATTATATACTTAAACTATCTACTCCGATGATATCTCAGAGAATACATCCCAGTCTTCCTCATCGAACAAGACTTCCTCCGGATCATTCTCCATATGTACATCTTCTTCTTCCTCATCTCCGTTATCTAGGATGATTTCGTGAGGATCCTCTTGAAGTTCAGGCTCGTCAAGAATATCTTCAAGATTCATGCCATCAACATCCTCTTGTGGAGGAATCTTCTGAAGTGGTATCGCCGGAATAGGGTCTTCTGGCAATACTGGACCCCATTGGAAGGGTGGCTCTTCCTCATCATTATTATTGACTGGCACTTGGATGTTGTTCTCCACTAAGGCATCCGCTTGAACCATATGAGCTATCAACTCTGCTTCCATGATGTCGTTAATCATGTGTTCCAGAGTCATTCCTATTGTCGGTGCTTGGACATGTTCTCTAACATCAGGTGGTAGTCCTTCCCGGAGTAGTTGTAGTGCTCGAAACTCTGGATCGCCAAAATCTGGAATATGAGGCAACATAGCCTCCTGAAATCTTCGACAGTAATGGCCCATCGACTCTCCTGGATAAGCATGCCAATCATAAACGTAGTTAAGATATCGGACAAGGTTCATGTCACGATAAATTTCTGGATCTCGATAATGTACGTCGGCGTTTTCCTCCAGTGGAGGTCCAAAACGAGCAGTGATGACATGGCGGAAGTTTTCCCATGATCCTCCCTGAACTTCCTGTTCTCCTGTTATTCTCCACCATAATCTAGCATCTACTGCTAGACAACGACTTGCTAAAGATACCTGTAGATGGGGTGGAATATGACCTATTCGAAATATAGACTCCATATCATGAAGCCATGCTGCGAGTGTCACAGTTCATCTAGTTCCAT
The DNA here is from genome assembly GCA_038430175.1 of Ficus hirta. Taxonomy (NCBI): domain Eukaryota; kingdom Viridiplantae; phylum Streptophyta; class Magnoliopsida; order Rosales; family Moraceae; genus Ficus; species Ficus hirta. Next base: position 12,227,015 of record CM076594.1, on the reverse strand, counting down.
CAAATACTAGCGGAGACATCATGAAAAATGCGTAGGCTGCACCTCGATCGTCGTCCATTATCCTCAAATCTAGATTATACAAATTCATAATATAAATACGAAATATTTTTAACTTACAATGACTGTGGCGCAGGCAAGCAAACTGTGAAACCGAAAGGTAGGAACTTTGCTCTGATACCAACTCTGTGACGACCCGCCTAGCGCCGGCCGTGACCATACATACTTACTTATAATATATGAAAATTTAGACAGAAATTTTTTTTTTTTTTTATACAACTGATAAGTATTGTTTAACTTGGAAATTTCATAATAAACACTTATATACATATATGTACTTATACATAACTACTTATGGCGGAAATGTGTTTTTGTACTTAAATACAACATATTTAGCGTAGCATAATTTAACAAAAAGAAACGTAGTGATTCCGTCCCACAGTTTCACAGCTTTGCCTTGCCATGCTCCACCGCCTTGTATCTTGAAATACCGCAGGGTTGCTTACCTACAGCATAAACTTAAAACATGAGCTTTCGCTCAGCAAGCACAACTATTTATCCGCAAAACATATCATGATAACATAATGCATGAACCATTTATGCTTTATTCCTGTTTTCATAAGTTAGCATAGTTTTTGGGCCCTTACATAACTTAACATGAATGTACGTACCGTGGCGCGCTGCCATGGAGTGGTTGGGGCGGCCAGCCCTGTCCAACTCAAACCATGAACCAAACCCGACCTGACGCGGGTCGATACGACATATAGCATTCTGCTTATATAAAAATCTTGTTCTTGTCTTATTTCATACTTGAAATATTGTTTCATATTCATAACCAGTTTCTTGACTGTAACTGGGATTTCATACTTTACCAAATGGCTTATCTTTAATGAGCATACTTCGTGATGTCATAATATCAAATTATTCATCATATGAGCATACATACTATAAACATACATCATATATCTCTTAACATGAACTTGAAAATATACATGCCATACATTCATTATTCCTTGCATACATACATGCCATTCGTACTTTAATATTTATCATATCTTAAAAATGTACATACATCATATCATAAATATTTCTTATACACATAACATTATCAACTTGATATCATACAGGCCATAACGTTTTATCATGCTTATATCATTATAAACTTGAAAGCATTCAACAAACAAATTTTGTTGATGCTGTAGGCGGAGTCGTACTTACCGTTACTGCGTCTTGAATCACAATTCTTCACTCAAACAGGTCGTTTTCCTGTTTTCAAGAAAAATCATAGGATGAGTATCATCCTATCATAATAACATAATGATTCTAATTGCTAACAACCAATCCTAAATTTCAACTCCTTTTTGAAATTTAGTAAAAACTCTAATACTTTGAAAACCGGATTACAAACCAATTCATAAAGTTTAGTTCTTTTCCCACAAATCTGTTTCGAATTTGGAAAAATTTTCTTCATGAACGTTGTAGATCTTGAAGTCTCCTACAACTTTTATTTTAACCTCAAACCTCAAATCTGTCTTTAACATGCTTGTTTTTGCCTTTAAAAATTTTTCGACCAAACTTACTACTCATAATTTGGTCTCGGATTTTTATAGAAATGAAGGTCTTAAAAGCCTTATTTTCAAAAAACTGCTAGCGTTGGCCCCTAGGATTTTCCCTCCTCTACAACTTTACAGTTTTAACTTTTTTAAGATTCGGCCTCTAAAGGCCTCTAAATGTTGTTTCGGAAAAACTGCTCAGATAGAGACTTAATCAAGCATAAAAACCCTAGTGCATGAATCTTACAAAATTAAAATCCTGTTTAACCATACTAATCATTCTCTTAAATTTCAAATGAAGAACTAGAGGATGACAATATTTACCTCAAGTTTCACTGATGAAATTCTTAAACTAGAGTAATTAAAATTTCCCTCACACTAAACCTAAACCCTTTCTCTATTTTTCTTTTTCTTTCTTTCTTTTCTCTCTTTTCTTGCTCAGCTTCTATGGCAGGATTGGGAGAGTTTGTGCTGCTCAAGTTTGTGTGTGTGTGTTGGCTAACCAAATAATACAACAGCACCTTCACCTATTTATAGATGAAGTACCAATTTCTTAAAATTGCTAACTAAACCCTAAAGTACAACAATTTGCTCTTTAGTCCATAGAAGAAACCAATTTGGTTTTGTTTTCTTGATAGGTGGCCGGCCATTCTTGTGCTTCTCATGCCAACTAACCCAAGCTAGGGTGCTTACTCATGTGGCCTAGGAACCATGAGGTGTCCCTCCCTTGGTGTGGCCGGCCTTAGGTGTAAGTTGTGCATGCCTTTGTTTGCCAACAAGCAAAGCTAGCAAACTTACTAAGCTTGCCTAAGTGTGTGAGGTGTCAAACTCTAAGAGAGTTCAAGAAATCCATCTTTGGTAATTTAGGCAATGGTCCTTAAAGCCAACTATTTCCCCCCTTAGTCCCTATGTGTTGGCCGGCCATACATCCCCCAAATTGCCAAGCAAGCTTAGCTAGAGTTGCTTGCTCATCAAGCTAAAATTTTGAGGTGGCATTCCCTTGGTTGGCTGGCCCTAGGGTGAGGTGTGCAAGCCTTGACTTGCCAAGGGGGCTAGGCTAGGAAGTCTAGATGATTGATTCACCTAAGCTAGGCCAAGGGGTGTGTCTTTCCCTTGTGTGGCCGGTCATGGTGTGGTCTTGGCTTGCCAAATAGGTGAAGCTAGGTTTGCTTACTCACCAAGGCTAGACCATGAGGTGTCTAACCAAGGTGATGGCCGGTTCTTAGGTGTCAACTTAGCAAGACCTTGGCTTGCCAAGTAAGTAAAGCTAAGCATTCTTACTCACCAAGGCTAGGTTATGAAGTGTCACTTCCTTGTGGTGGCCGGTCATGGTGTGGTCTTGGCTTGCCAAATAGGTGAAGCTAGGTTTGCTTACTCACCAAGGCTACACCATGATGTGTTGCTTCCTTGGGTGGCCGGCCTTTGGTGCCTAGGTGTGCAAGCCTTGGCTTGCCAAAGGTGCAAGGCTAGGGTGTGACTTAGCCAAGCTAGAAACATAGGGTGTCTCATCCTTATGTGGCCGGTTTTGAAGAAACCATATGAGATCATTTGCTACTTGATCCATAACACAAAATCAACCAACTAAATTAGAGTGTTAATTCACTAAATTTAGGGTATGATTTGTAAACCTTTAATGACACTTAAAATCTTCTAATTTGAATAATATTTTTCACGAACAAGATTCCTTGCTCAACAAGCCATGACGTGGCCGGTTCCTATGGTGACACATGGAACAATGTGATTGGTTCTATCTAGAGTCATCAAATACAATCTTAACTTGTCTTCCTTGATTTCCAACCGAACTAACTAAACTATAAATGGATCATTGACTTAATTGAACTCAGAAACTTTGCTTACAAAGTCCCTGATTCAAAAATTTACATAATTGCTGATAAGTTTACAATTTTTTCAAAATTGCACATTGGCCCCTAAAGGCAAAATATTTGCACTTTAGTCCCTATGACTTGGCCGATTATAGTTAAGCCTTCAAACATCAAATTCCTACTAAATTCTTCCTTAGAAGACTTTTTAGCCCCAAAATCATAAACTTTTCTTAATTTGCAAATTGACCCCTAAACATAGAATATTTGCATTTTGGTCCCTGTGAGGTGACCAATCATAGTAATGACACTTGTCATCAGAGGTGTCATCCTTAAAGGCCTTGTTTGGCTTATCTCCCAAATGCAGTCCATTTTTAAAATAACATAAAATCATAAAGCATAAACTTACACTTTTTTCTTTTAACAAAAAGGTCTTAAACTTGCATAACTAACTTATTTGAATCTTTTAACTAAAGATTCAAAAACTTTTCATAGAAACATATCATACATATAGCATAAACAGACTTTGATTCTTAACAAAAGAAATCATAAGTTTACAAACAGGTTGGTCATTACAATAACTTTCTATGGAAAACACGCATCTGGTACATACATATAGTGACCCACAGTTAAATAAGAAAATAAGTTCATAATAGAAAATAAGATATCCATAAATGAATAAAATTGGACCACATCTGAATTCCATAATGAAACATATATAATCGGATCATGCATCTCTATACGATGTTCATGTTTATTTTTCACTGCCATAACTACATTTGTACTTGTTGAGTCAAAGCTTATTAGTTATATTTGTATTGTAGGCAAGAAACTTACAACTTAGTGCACGGAAGGCAATATGTGGATAAAGATGATAAGCAAGCGAAGGCGGTGTGGATACCACTACCCTTTTTAATCTGCAAAACTATTTTGGAAATTATTCTTATTATAATTTGGGATTATATATACCTATATAATATAAAGTTTATGACATGCAAGATCTTATGGGAAGTTATTTTCTTAGATATGATACGTATGTGTATGAATAAATTAAGACAATGGTTAATGTATGACGGAGTTTTTACATTAAGTTAAAAAAATTATTTTGAAATTTTCAGTATTCGAGTGTAAGTAATTATAAGATAAGATTAAGCTTTAATAGTAATGTAATGGCCTACATAAACATTTCATTTTTTGATATGAATTTAGTTAGGAGAGAATGGACAAAAATCTAGTTCATTCGATATTGACAACAAACATGTAATCTAACGTACAGTTTTTGTATTGTACATTATACTACAATATGATTATTGATTTGTTATTTCTATTATGGATCGTGTGAATAACACATGAGATAGATCACCCATGAAAAATCACCAAAAAACTATTTTGTTCTTAAAAAACAAATCCCATGAATGTTTTTGCTACCAAATATTTTTGGCAGCAAAAGGTTAAAATTCGCTACCAAATCTTGGTGGCGGAATGTTGACCTTTTGTTACCAAATAGTGCTTTGATAGCAAAAATTTTTCGGCGGGAACTAAATTTTAATTCCCCCCATGTCATTTGTTACCAAATTATATTTGGTAGCGGATTGTGTTGTTTTTGCTACCAAATTTGATAACAAAATGTTTATACTTTTTAGCTACTAAAAGTTGGTAACGAAATATCTATTTTCTACTACCAAAATTATTTTGGTTACCAAAAAATTTGGTCTATTAAAGTCATGATTCTTGTAGTGCAATTTTGCCCATGAGGACTTCGTTTTTTCAAAAATCCGAAATTCGACGGTTTTTAACAATTTTTACTAAATCAACCTTATAAAACCAAAATTTCACTTCCGAAAAATTTTAAAATACATACATATACTCCATAATTCATGTTCCATATACTACTACAAAAGTTGGCTTACACGACGGTTTTTGTGAAACCGTCGTCTTAAACAGGATTACACGACGGTTTGACAAAACCGTCATGTAAACAAAGGATTACACGACGGTTTTGATGAACCGTCGTGTAATCCGCTGGATTATATGACAGTTTTGTTCGAACCGTCGTGTAATCTGGCAGCATTTCAAAAAAAAAATTTGAATTACACGACGGTTATAAATGTAATAACCAACCTGTTTGTAAACTTATGATTTCTTTCGTTAAGAATCAAAGTCTGTTTATGCTATATGTATGATATGTTTTCTATGAAAAGTTGTTGAATCTTTTGCTAAAAGATTCAATAAGTTAGTTACGCAAGTTTAAGACCTTTTGTCAAAAAGGGTAAATTAATGCTTTATGATTTTATGTTAGTAGTTCTTAAATTTAGGAAAAATCCTATATGAAATTAAGATAAGTTCTGGACAATGGTCCAGTATCAGTATACTATTACAGTTCAAAACAGTAATTAAGTATCTATGTTAATATGAAAATGAACTGCATTTAGAAGATATGTCAACGAAATCTTATAGTATGACATTTCATTTTTAATAAGATGACAAGTGTCATTGCCAAAACCGGTCATCTTACAGGGACCAAAATGTAAATATTTTATGTTTAGGGGTCAATTTGTAAATTTAAGAAAAGTTTATGATTATTAATTTTTAGAAGTTAAGAAAGTTCTTTAGAGGAGGATTTAGCAAGAATTTAATGTTCGAAAGCTTAATCTTAGCCGACCACCTCGTAAGGACTAAAGTGTAAATATTTTACCTTTAGGGGTTAATGTGTAATTTTGGAAAAAATTGTGGACCTATAAGCAAATATGTAAAATTTTGAACTATGGACTTTTTAAGTTAAATTTCCTAGTTCAATTAAGCTAATGATCTATTACAAGTTTAGTTAATCTAGTTAGAAATTAAGAAATAAGTTAGGATTGGATGATTCCAAATTCTAATTTGGACCAATCCTATTTTTTTTTTCATGTGGATAGCCTAGGGAACCGGCCACATCATGGCCTTATAAGCAAGGAATCTTGTTTTTGAGGAGCATTATGCAAATTGGAAGAATTTAAGCATCATTAAAAATTTACAAATCATGCCCCAAGTTTAGTGGTTAAGCACTTTGATTTGCTTGGTTGATTTTGTGTTATGATTCAATTAGCAAAGTAGTCCCTTTTGGCACTCAATGGTCGGCCACATGGGGGTGAGACACCTCATGCTTCTAGCATGGATAAGCCACCCTCCTAGCCTTGCACCTTTGGCAAGCCAAGGCTTGCACACCTAGGCACCAAAGGCCGGCCACCACAAGGAAGCAACACATCATGGTATAGCCTTGGTGAGTAACATCCCTAGTCTTGCTCACATGGCAAGCTTATGTATTGCCAAAGCCACCACCATGACCGGTCACATGAGGGAGAGACACATCCCTTGGCCTAGCTTAGATGAATCAACCATCTAGACTTCCTAGCCTAGCTCCCTTGGCAAGCTAAGGCTTGCACACCTCACCCCTAGGGCCGGCCATCATAAGGAAATGCCACCTCAAGCTTGTAGCCTTGATGAGCAAGCACTCTAGCTAAGCTTGCTTGGCAATTTGGATATGAAGGGCCGGCCAACACATAGGGATTAAGGGGAAATATTTTGGCCTTAGGGATCAATGCATAAATTTCCAAAGATGAACTCCTTTAGCTCTTGACACCTCATGCTCCCTAAGCTTGCTTAGTATGCTTGTTAGCCTTGCTTATGGTTAACAAGAGCAAGCTCAAGGTTCCACCTAAGGCCGGCCAACTTAGGAAGAGGACACCTCAAGGTTCCTAGCCATGATGAGCAAGCTCCCCTAGCTTTGCTACTTGGCAAAAAGGGACAAGGAGGGCCGGCCACCTCATAGGAGGTTAGGAGCAAATATGGTTCTTGTAAGGGCTAGTGAGCAATTTCAAGAATAAGTGATTCACCTATAAATAGGTGAAGGTTCTCTCATTGCATTTTGTTAGCAAACATAAGCAAATAGCTCATTCCCTAGTTCTTCCCTGTAATAACCCGAATTTTTATGACTCTAGATTTCCTTTAAATGAGGAAAACTTAAGTCTAGCTCATGTTTGGAATAGAATATCGGTATAAGTTTGAGTTCTCGGTTAATTAGCTACGAGACTCAACGATAGATTACTGAGCCTAGTCTAAGGCATTTTAAGGAAAATGGCGTGATAAAATTTCATGATTCCATGTTGGTCAAAGTTTGACCAAGAAAGTCAAAGTTGACCAAAAAGTCAAAGGTATGACTATACAGTAATGGGATAAGCAGTATGAGAAATATACTGCGAAAATTGTCTTTTTGGACAAGATAGTTGGAATAAGCTAAGAGACCACCCTAGAAAAATCAAGCACACTAAGTTGGATATTAAAGTCCTAATGACTTTCAGAAATAAGAAGAAAATTTTTACAGTCCATTTTTACGCAGATAAATTTTGGACTGCAGTCAAGTATAACAGTACTGAATTATACTGTGTATTAGTGAACACAGTATTGGAAATATCTGTGTTAGCAAGAAAATAGACTGTATTTTAAGGAAAAAGCCAAACAAGGCCTTATAATGACATCACCCAAGTTTGGAATTATGACATCATCCCATTTTTGAATTATGACATCATAAATGGTGGAAACAAATCACACCTAGCCACCTTGCACCATGGATGGCCGGCCACATGTAGGGGTGAAATTGCAAAGATTTTGTCCTTAGAGGCCAAAATGTAATTTTTGAAAAATATAATGATGTAAGCATGAGGTAAGCACATGATGTCATCAAGATGATGTCATCATGATGAGGTAAGCAAGACTTGGGCTCCAAGGCATGAAATGGCCGGCCAACACTTGTAAGGGTCAAAGTGCAAATATTTTTACTTCAAGGACTAAACTGCAATTTTGGAAAAGTAATTAAATCCAAATTCAAGGACTTTTTAGCAATTTTGAAAGTTCAAAATCAGCTATAAATAGGGGTGAAGGGGGGGCGGATTTTGAGGGGAAAAATTGGGAAAACAAGCCAAACTATGGCAAAATTCTTCCATACCCATTTTCTCTCTAAAACCGACCCTAGGAAGAGAAAAAAAAAATAGTGAGGAAGGATTTGAGCTAGGTGGTGGCCGGACTTTGGTGAGGCAGCCATCAAGTGGCTGAAAAATTTTGGAACCCATTTGGAGGGCAAAGGTCGGCTGTGATGGCAGCCAAAGGAGAGTGAGGAAAAGTTGGAATCCAAGCTTGAGAACCAACTTCCAAACCCTAGTGGTAAACCCTAAAACCCTAAGCTTTTTAATTGAGCTTTAATTTGGAAATTTAAGTGTATTTCCATGTTGATTATGTAAGAGCATAAGCTCACAATTTTAATTTCTTGCCCTTAGTTTAATTATTGTGCTTGATTAGGTGTTTTAAGGGTGGTTTGGTTCATTTATGTGCTTATGATGATTGAATATTAGGTTGCATGCTAGATTATGGTTATATGTCCCCAATCATGTGTTTGAGAATGTGTATGCATGTTAGGGTATGAATTGAAATGGTATGGCATGAATGGTTTGGTATGTGCTAAGTTTAGACCATGCAACCCTAGGTTTAGGAGATTCGGTTTAGGGCTGCATGGACACGTTGGGTTAGCATGATTGAATATGTGGGACGTTAGAAATGGTGCATGTTTGCTGTGTAAGCTCCCGAAGTGGTCGGTCGAGTTAGAATCCGCGAAATAGGACGTAAACCGGACTTAACAACCGAAACTGCCAATTCGGATTCCAAACTGGCCAGTTTCGGGAAAGTGGAAATTTAAGGCTTTTAGAGGCCGAACTGGGTGAAACGTAAAACATGAAAGTTGTTCAGAATGGTTTTTCCTAGGGAGCAACGCGGACAGTTCCCCAAATTGAGGCTCCAATGGCCTCTGTTTTTACAGAAAACCGAGACTAGTCTGCCCAGACCTAGTTTACACGACCAGTCAGTTTCAAATTAAAACTGACAAGAATACAAGCGGAACTGGATTTTTCGCAAAACATAAAAGTTTTAGGATTTTCTGAGAGCTAGAACTTTCATGAAGACAACTTTTTCAAAATCGGAATGGATCTTTAAACTGACACGGTTTTATAAAGACTGTGCAGGGAACATGAAATTCCTGCACAGGATTTTCTAAAAACAGTTCGGAAAAATTGTATCTTTCCCCAAAACCATTGTTTTGACTAGGGAAACTGTTCCAAAGGCAGTTTCCAGCCCTAAATAATTTTACAAAAACCTATTTCAAAAATATGAATTTTATGAGTTAAGTAAAAGATTTTTTGAGGTTAATTTACCCAAGTTTCCAAAGAAATGGAAAATGGATTTTTAACCAAATTGGGTAAGCAAGATGATTATGGGTAATAACCAGAAGGATATCTGAGTTACTGGATGGGGTCCAAAGCCCAAGGTTGACTTAGGATAATTGAACTAAGTTTGGTTACCTCAAGGGTTACTCAAGGTAACCCAACAAGGTGTTAAGATTGGGTTTGGATCTAAACCCAAAAGATTATGGATAGATAACCAGGCATAGGCCAAGGTTAGGATGATAACCTAACCCTATTCATGTATGATTGGGATTAATACCCAAGGTTACCTTATGTAACCAAGTAAGCTATCATGAGTATAGGGGGGGACATATAACTAAGATTATGAATGGGTGTTGGTTAGGTCACCATCATCTTAAGGTTAGAATTATGAAGCCTTATGCTATGTCCTTTGACATAACAGGAGATAGCCTATTGTTGTGCCTCAGCTTGGAGTCGCACGAAATAGGACACAGCTAACCAAGTAAGTACAACTCCGCCTACAGCATAGGCCCTTTGTTGTTACTTGCCTAATGTGATGGTATGTTATGGCATGTGATGATATGTTATGGCGTGTAATGTTATGGTATGTTATGTCATGTGATATTATGGTATGATATGTTATGGTATGTATGGCATGTCATGGTATGTTATGAATGAGGTCATGTTATATGTTGTATTATTGTGACATCATGAAGCATGTTCACTAATGTTAAATCACATGGTAATAACAAGACAAATAAGATGTTGTGTCGTACCGACTTGCCACAAAGGCGGGTTTAAATGGTATGGTTCATGGTTTGAGTTGGATTGGATGGCTACCTAAACTACTCCATGTTAAACTTTGTGTTTCATGGTTTGAGTTAAAACGGACTGCCGCCTTCAACCATTCCTTGGCTATGTACCACAGTACGAGCACACATGATAAGTAAAGGAATAGAACTAAGCTAAGTTATGAATCCATATTTGATCCATAAGAGGTCATAATTGGTTCATGCATAATGATATGTGTTTTGCGTCGCGGATGTAACAGTTGTACTTGCTGAGCGAAAGCTCACGTCTTACGTCTATGCTGTAGGTAAGCAACCTGCCAGCAATCTCTGATGCAATACTGTGGAAGGCTGGTGCTGCGGACTGTGAAATGTGGGATGGACACTACCACGGATTTTTTAAAAAATATACTCTATAAAATATGTTGTAATGAAAAAGGGTTTTCATATTTTCATGATGTTTTAAGTATGAATGACAAAGTTTATGTATGTATGGCAAGCAAGTTGCCTCTTGTGGCACCAATCCGCATTAAGTCGGGTTTGGTCTACAATTTGATTTCGATGGCCTTCAAGGAGGGTTTGAAAGTTCGGTACTCGAGTAAGTACCTATCAGTAAGTATGAGTTTGAGGATGAAGTTTAAGTTGAAATTTTTAAAATAAAGTTTAAAAGAAAAAAAAATTTCTCCCAAATTTTCCGCAAGTTTAAGTTCAGTATGTAAGTAAGGTGACGACCTGGCGTGGGAAGTCGGGGCGTTACATTCCCTATAAGGCTGAAAAATTAAGAAGAGAAAAGAAAGAGAGAGAGTTTTCGGTTTGGTGTTAGATTAGTGTAAAAAAAATTTCAAAACCATAATCTAGACCAACATCCGTGGAACTTGAGGTAAAAATTATTATCCTCTAGTTCTTCATTTAAGTTTTAGTTAAGATTTAAGTGTATGCTCAATATGTATGAACATGAGCTCATTCGGTTAAGTTTCATAACACAAGGATTTTGGTGTGTGTAATTAGGGTTTATAACTGGACAGTTTTTCTAAAAACAAGATTTCGAGGCCTTTAGAGGCCGAATCTTAAAAAAGTTAAAACTACAAAATTGTAGAAAAGGAAAAATTCTAGGGGCCAACGTGAAAGGTTTTTGAAAATAAGGCCTTTAAGATCCTTGTTTTTACAAAAACCCGAGACCAGGTTATGAAATTGTGATTATGGTCGAAAAATTTTCAAAGGATAAAACAAGCAAGTTAAAGACAGAATTGACTGTTGAGTTGTAGGAAACTTCAATATCTACAACTTTCATGAAGAAAACTTTTTCAAATTCAAAATAGATTTATAAGAAAAAGAACAAAAATTTATAAATAAGTTTTAAACACAGTTTTTTTTTTATGAATTTAGAGTCTTACTAAATTCAAAAAGAAATTGAGTTTTAGGGTTTGTGTTTTGTAATAGGATAGTAACTAGAGTTACTTGTGATATTATGATAGAATGATTCTTATCCTATGAATTTATTGAAAACAGGAAAGCAACCTGTTTAAGTGGAATATTTTAATTCAAGGTGCAAAGTAACTGGTAAGTACGACTCCGCCTACAGCATAAACGAAAATGTTTTTGTTGTATGTTTAAGTACATGGTGATATGAGTATGATAAATGTCTATGGCTATTAAGTTCAAGAAGATATGAGTATGATATATATTTATGGCTTTCAAGTTCATGAAATATGAGTATGATAAATGTCTATGGCTTTCAAGTTCAAGAAGATATGAATATGATATATATTTATGGCTTTCAAGTTCATGAAATATGAGTATGATATATGTTATGGTTTACAAGTTCATGTTGATATGTTTATGATGAATGTTATAGCATGTATTTTTATATGATGAATATTTTGTTATTATGGCATCACGAGGCATGCTCATTGACGATAAGTCACTCGGTAAGAATAAGAATTTGGTTTCAAGTAAGAAACTATTTATATGAATTGACTTTCAATTGAGTTAAAGCAAGAACAAGTTAAAGAAAAACTTTCAAGTATAATGGCAAACAAGTTGCCTTGTGTCATATCGACCCGCACTAGGTCGGGTTTGGTCCATGGTTTGAGTTGGACAGGGCTGGCCGCCCCAACCACTCTATGGCAGCGCGCCACGGTACGTACACTTATGTTATGTAAGGGCCCTAAAATTATGTTAAGATAAGACAACATAATGAAAGCATAAAGAATTCATGCATTATGTTTTATGAAATGTTTTGCGGATCATTAGTTGTGCTTGCTGAGCGAAAGCTCATAATTTATGTTTATGCTGTAGGAAAGCAAACTTATGGCAGTTCATGATACAAGACGGTGGAGTGTGGCAATGCAAAGCTGTGAAACTGTGGGATTGGAAACTGCTACGCATTTTGTTAAGTTCCGCCATGTTTATTTTGATTATGTTGTATTTAAGTACAAAATTATGATAAGTAAATAAGTTTATGTACATATATATATAGGAAAGAGATTACTGCGAGTAATCCCAATTTTAAAGTTATATATATATCGTTTGTAAAAAAAAAAAAAAAAAAAATTTAGTCCCAATTTTTGCATATTGTTAAGTAAGTTAGGCTATGTTGCCTCACATTCAAACATTTTGAATAACATTTTTTACACCTATATCAATTGGTCACTTTTAATATTTAGCATAAAAATGTTAACATAAAAGTTGTAAAGAGGATTTTGCTAGTAGGCAGCAAGAACGGTTTTCCAAAATAAGGCTCCAACGGCCTCGGTTTTTACAAAAATCCGAGAATGATCGTGCCCCGACTTCATGCACGGCCAGGTGAGTTCAACGGAGAAAACGAAGGGGTTAGATTCCGAACTGGGTTTTGTGCAAAACATGAAAGTTTTAGGATTTTTCGAGATCTAAAACTTTCGTGAAGACAAATTTTTTAAATTCAGCCCAGATTTTTAAATAAAACTGAATTTCTAAAAACTGTGCTGGAAACAGTAAATTCCTACACATGATTTTCTAAAACAGTGCAAGAAAATGGTATTCTTGCACAAACACTGATAAGTTAATTGTGGAAACTGTTCCAACGGTAGTTCCAAACCCCATTCTAAGAATCCCAAAATTTTATAAGTTGAACAAAGGGTTTTTGTATAAAAAGAGACATAAAATGTTAAGTTTTTCTAAAGAAAAACAAAAGGAAATTTGAACTCAAATTATCTTAAAATTTAGGTAGACTAGATGATGACCAACAGTAATCGGGAAGGATACCCAGATTATTAGACTGGGTCCAAAGCCCAAAGGTTACCCTACGTAACCTAATAAGTTATAATTCAAGTGTGGTAGACCTTGAACACTAGGGTTACTTGTTGTAACCAAGTAAGTTATCATGTGCTTATATGGGGAACATATAACTAAGGTTATGTATGAATGTTGGATAGATCCCCCAATATTTTGTAATCCTTACCTATGACCTTTATTATAGCAGGAGATAACCTGCTGTTGTGTCTGGACTTGGAGCGGCACATTAGCGGACATAGTAGACGAGGTAAGTACAAACCTCACCTACAGTATGGAAAATAGTAAGCTATTTTCAAATATATGACATGTTCCATGTATACCATGTTATGTCATGCTATGCTATGTTATGTCATACTATGCTATGTTATGCCATGTTATGCTATGCCATGTCATGTTAAGCTATGTTAAGCTATGTTAAGATATGTTAAGCTATGTTAAGACATGTTAAGTCATGATAAGACATGATCTATCAAGTTATGCCATGATTTATGGTTATGCCATGTTTATGTCTCATGTGCATCATGATTAATAAGATCACAATTAAAGATTCTTAGCCTTGGAATATACAAGACTAAGACTAAACCAAGTCAAGCAAGGTGTCGTACCAACCTCCCGCTAGGTGGAGGATACATGTTTAAGTTTATGATTATCAACCTCTTGATAATACGTGAGGGTATAATGATAATCAACATTCCGCTAGATCGTGAAGGGTTATGTTTATGATTTCCAGAATTGTTAAGGGCCTTGCAAACCCTGACGTTCTGAGGATTACGCGCTTTTGGTACGTACACAAGAGGCCCATATGTTAAGCAAGATAATATGTTCAAGTCAATAATTGGCCATAAAAGATTAATAATTGTACATAATTGATTCATGCATAAGTTGCACGATATTTGTTACGTTTTGTGAGATCATGTTTGTACTTACTGGGCGAAAGCTGATCAGTATATTCCATACTGTAGGTAAGAGGCCTGCAGCTTAATTGGTGGGCTAGGTGGACGATGCGGCGAGTGAAGGGCGGTGTGGGATACCACTATGCAAATTTTTCCGCAAGTTCTGCTAAGTTTATATATATACATATATATTTTAAAGTAAGTTACGTTGTACAAAAATATGAGGATTTAAAGACTCGAGTACGTTGTAAGAATTATGTATGTTTTTCATCCCAGTATGTATGCATGATAAGTTTACCATATGAGCAACCCTAATTACATATGTAAGTTTGAAAAAAAAATTTATTCTCAATTCTCCAAGTAAGTTTAAGCTATATGTAAGTTCAAGTATGTATGGTAACAGCCCTACGTAGGTTGGGACGTTACAATTTGGTATCAGAGCGGTATCCTGCCAGCCTACTTCACCATGTCTCACATCGTTTCCGCCACGGCCCAAGTAAGTTAAGTTATTTTTCTTATACTTAGAATTAGTTAAGAAACTTATTTCATAAGTTTTCTGTGTAGAACCATGCCACCAAAGCGTAGAATGGCACAGACCCAAGATGTTGATCTTACGGCCCAGATGAATGAGCTAAGACAGATGATGTTAGCCCAACAACAAGAGATAGGTGGGCTTAGAGCTCAATTGGCTCAGCAAAATCAGGGACCTCCTGATGCCGGAATACCACCAGCACCTGTGAATCAGCCTGCTGCGCCGGAAATTCCTGATGCTGACCCGGTGATTCCAGAAAACCTTGTAGCCCCTGAAGTGCCTATGGTGCATGTAGCTATTCCACCAGTACCCCTGGTTCGAACTCCGGAATAATTATATGATAGGTTTCGGTGCATGAAGGCACCAGAATTTGAAGGTTCAACAAACCCGATTGAGGCCGACATCTGGTTGATCGACTTTCAGGTTATCCTGAACTTCCTCAGGCTTAGTGATCAAGAGAAAGTTCTCTACGCATCCTTTATGCTAAGGAAAGATGCTCGCCTCTGGTGGGAAACAGTCCAGATCCAACGAGATGTTACCCAAATGACTTGGGAGGACTTTGTGGATGAATTCAAAGAGAAATACTTCAACACCGACGTTATGGAAGCTCAACAAGACGAATTCAATAATTTTCGCCAGGGTAATCTGTCGGTAGCTGAGGCTGTGAAAAAGTTTGAGCAAGTAGCAGTCTTTGTCCTCACCTTATCACTTCCAAGAGGGACAAAGTAAGAAGGATGATGAGGATGTTCCGCTCGGACTTGGCAGTAGTAATTAGTAGTGGCCCCTATCCACCAATCACCGTTGCTGAATGTGTCAGTCGGGCGATTCGAGCTGAGTATTGGGTAGGTCAGAACAAAGAACTACGGGCTAAGTTCTTTAAGGATAAAAAAGAAGAGAAGGCCCAAGCTAAGCAGAATCAGGCAAGACCAGGCCAAACTCCGCAGCAGAAAAACCAAGGTGGATCTTTCAGTCAACACAGCAATGACAGGCAGTACGGCAATAATCAACAGAAGAGGAAGTGGAATGCATGAGGACAGGGGAACCAACAAAATTTTCCCCAGAAGAAGAATGCCCCGGATAACAACATTTATCCCACTTGTCAGAAATGTGGGAGGGAGCACGTGGGAGATTGCCGTGCTGGAACTAATCGTTGCTTTCTATGTGGCAAGGAAGGCCACTATACTAGAAACTGCAATGCTAATCTCCAGAATTCGCAGAACCATCAGAAGAGTCAGGGGTTTCAGCTTCATGCAGCACAAATGAAGCTCGAAGGACCTAAAATCTCCCGAGGCAGACTTGAAGCTCCGGAACCTCAAGGACGGATTTATGCCTACACTAAGGAAGATGTTCAAGCTGGACCATCCACTGTGGTGACAGGTCAGCTTACTTTTGGCCAACAAGATGCTTATGTGTTAATTGATTCTGGAGCTACGCATTCATTCACATCACCTAAGTTTGCTAAGAAACTAGGTAGAGGAAGCGATAGGATCGGAAGAACTTTCAGAACTGCATTACCCTCCGGGGAAATTTTGTTGTCTGATTATTGGATACGCCATGTTCCAATACTTATATGTGGTAGGGAAATGTATGTCAATTTGATCATCATTGACCTATATGATTACGATGTCATTTTGGGCATGGATGTCCTGGGGAAATACAATGCAGTTATAGACTGTCAACGTCGTATTGTCACGTTCAAGCCAATCGGAGGCAAGGAGATCATTTTAGAGGATCGACTCCGAAACAGCCGAAAATGTTCATTTCAGCACTAAAGGCTCGAAAGTTGTTGGCCGAAAGATGTATTGGATTTTTAGCCAACATGGTGGATAAGACGCAAGAAACCAATAGCAGGCCAGAAGAAGTACCGATAGTCAAAGATTTTGTGAAAGTTTTTCCTGAAGACTTGCCAGGATTACCACCAGAGCGGGAGATCTCTTTTGAGATTGAATTGCTTCCTGGATCGGCACAGTATCTAAGGCACCTTATAGGATGGCCCCCATCGAACTTAAGGAATTTCAAATTCAGTTGCAAGAGCTCCTGGATCGAGGATTCATTCGTCAGAGGTATATACTCACCATGGGGAGCCCCAGTTTTGTTCGTTAAAAAGAAGGATGGCACTCTTAGGATGTGCATTGACTATCGGGAATTGAACAAGATTACTATCAAGAATAAGTATCCATTATCCAGGATCGACGATTTGTTCGATCAATTGAACGGAGCTTCAATTTTTTCGAAAATTGACTTGCGATCAGGATATCATCAGCTTCGAATAAGGGAAAGAGATATTCCTAAGACGGCCTTTCGTACGCGATATGGACACTACGAGTTCCTCATTATGCCATTTGGATTGACAAATGTTCCAGCTGCCTTTATGGACCTGATGAATCGAGTATTCAAGGATTACTTGGACAAGTTTGTTATTGTCTTTATAGATGATATCTTGATTTATTCAAGATCTAAGGAAGAGCATGAGGAGCATCTAAGGATTGCCTTACGGATTCTAAAGCAAAACCAGCTTTATGCTAAATTCACCAAGTGTGAATTTTGGTTGAAGAAGGTCCATTTCTTAGGACATGTGGTCTCTAAAGAAGGCATATCTATAGACCCAGCCAAGATTGAAGCAGTAAGTAAATGGCCAGCTCCGAAAAACGTAACCGAAGTACGTAGTTTCCTTGGCTTAGCAGGCTATTACCGATGTTTCGTCGAGGGATTTGCTAAGATCACAGCGCCGCTCACCACACTTACACGGAAAGGAAAGAAGTACGAATGGACTGCTAAGTATGAAGAACACTTCCAAGAGCTAAAAAGTAAGCTGACTAGTGCTCCAATCCTTACAATTCCAGTTGTAGAGGAAGGGAACTTCGTGATATATAGCGATGCTTCCAAGATAGGATTGGGAGCCGTTCTCATACAGAATGGAAAAGTAATCGCTTATGCTTCGCGACAACTCAAGGATCATGAGAAGAACTATCCGACGCATGATTTGGAACTTGCGGTGGTAGTATTTGCGCTCAAAATCTGGAGACATTATCTTTACGGCACTAGGTGTGAAATTTATACGGATCATCAGAGTTTGAAGTATATCTTCACACAGAAGGAGCTTAACATGAGACAAAGAAGATGGCTCGAATTAGTGAAAGATTATGACATAGACATCTGCTACCATCCCGAGAAGGCTAACAAAGTAGCCGATGCCCTTAGTTGGAAGTCGTCTTCCTCGTTGATGTCAATTCGGTCATTAATCGAGCCCCTTCAAAAGGAGCTAGTGGAAGCTGGAATAGAGCTTATTACGGGAGGTTTAGCTGCCCTAACCTTCTAACTTACCATTTTGGATGGCATGAAGGAGCGTCAAGAAGGAGATGCCTCACTGCTTAGGACGAGAAATGAAGTCCTAGAAGGAAAGGAGTCAGACTACAACATATCTGATGAGGGCATACTCTATCGGAAAAATAGATTATGCATTCCTAATGAGGACGAGTTGAAGGCGCAGATCATGAAAGAAGCTCATGAGACTCCGTATTTTGTTCATCCTAGAGCCACAAAGATGTACAAAGACTTGAAGGAAAGTTTTTGGGGGCCCAAAATGAAGAATGACGTTGCCATATTTGTCAGTAAATGCCTTACGTGTCAAAAAGTGAAGGCTGAACATCAACGTCCCGGGGGAGAATTGCAGAAAATTTCCATCCCATAATGGAAATGGGACCAAGTGACGATGGATTTTGTGGTCGGTCTACCCCGAACTCCCAGCGGCAACGATGCTATTTGGGTGATTATCGATGGATTGACGAAATCTGCGCACTTTTTAGCCATCAAACTTAGTTTTTCAGTAGAGCAGCTAGCGGAACTATATGTGGCACAGATCGTTCGCTACCATTGGATTCCAAAATCGATCATCTCAGATCGTGATGGTCATTTCACTTCTAAATTTTGGAGGAGTGTACATCAAGCAATGGGTACAAAGCTTACTTTTAGTACCGCTTTTCACCCTCAGACGGATGGACAGTCAGAGAGGACCATTCAGACTCTAGAGGATATGTTACGAGCATGCGTGATGGACTTCAAGGGAACTTAGGATAAGAAGCTTCCTTTGATTGAATTCTCGTACAACAACAGTTTCCAAGCTTCGATTGGAATGGCTCCTCATGAAGCTCTCTATGGGAGAAGGTGTAGATCTCCAGTCCATTGGTACGAGACAAGAGAGAAAGAACTTATGTCTACGGACTTTATTCGGAGAAATACCGAAGCCGTAAAACTTATACGTCGACGGATGGAAACTGCATTTAGTTGACAAAAGAGTTATGCCGACAAACGCAGAAGGCCTCTAGAATTCCAAGTAGGAGACTTGGTTTTCCTTAACATTGCTCCATTCAAAGGAGTCATGAGATTCGGAAAGAAAGGGAAATTAAGTCCGAGATACATAGGGCCATTTGAAATACTTGAAAGAGTCGGTAATGTGGCCTATAGATTGGCTTTGCCCCAAGAATTAGCATATGTGCACAATGTATTTCATGTGCCGATGCTAGAGAAATACATCCCGGATCCATCACACGTATTGAACCATGAACCAATTGAGGTTCACGATGATCTGACTTATGAGGAAAAACCGGTTCGAATTTTGACACGAGAAGAAAAGGTGCTAAGGAACAAAGTTATATCTTTAGTTAAGGTACTATGGCGGAATCATGAGATTGAGGAAGCAACATGGGAACGTGAAGAGGATATGAAGAAAAGCCACCCAGAATTATTCTAATTTTCGAGGACGAAAATTTTGTAAGGAGGGTGGATTGTAGTAACCAAAAATTTCTACGGACTCATGATTTCCTTGTACATAAGAAATTTGAGTTTGTACTATGTGTTTATGTAATATTTCATGAAAGTTATGAGTAGCAATGTGAAATTCATAATTTTATCAGTAAATATTTGAGTTTTCATTTAATTAACTATGAGACTCAATAAGCAGTTTGCTTAGCCAAGCATGTGACCTTTGAGCAAACAGGGAAGAAAAATTCTATGATTTTATGTTGATCAAAGTTTGACCGAAAAAAGTCAAAATTGACCGAAAAAGTCAAAGGTTGACTAGAAAGGTCAAAGATATGACTATACTGTAATATGATAAACAGTATGGGAAATATACTGCGAAAACCAACTTTACGGACAAAATAGCATGAATAAGATTTAAAACTACCATAGAAAAGTCAAGCACATTAATTAGGGTATCATGGGCCAAATGGCTTCAAGTTATAATATATTTTTATACAGTCCATTTTTACACAGATAAATTTTGGACTGCAGTTTAGTGTAAAAATACTGTTATTAGTAGATAGCAGTATTGAAAATATCTGTGTTAGCATAAAAATGGACTGCATATTAAGGAAAAAGCCAAACAAGGCCTTAGGATGATGACATCGTATCACCATGGATTTATGACATCATTTTGGATTAAGGAAAATTATGGAAAGAATTTTGGATGGTTCTAGACCACCTTGGCCGGCCACTTAAGGGCCCTTTTGGGCAAATACATCATAGTTCAAGGACTTTTTAGCAATTTTGAGAAATTTCCAATCACCTATAAATAGGTGACCCATTTGTTCAAGAAAAATTAGAAAATCTAGCCAAACTTTGCCAAAATTCTCTCTCAAAAACCGAATTAAAGAAAGGAAGGAAGAAAGAAAAACAAGAAAACCCAAGTGGGAAAAACTTATAGGAGGGTTGGATTTTGGCCAAAACACCAACAAGAAGTTGGAAAAATTTTTGGAACCCATTGACCTAAGAGAGGCCGGTTGTGGTGAGAGGAAAAGAAAGGAAGAGAAAATTTGAAAACCCAAGGGGAAAAGACTTAGGGGGAGGTCGGTTTTCTTGTTGAAACAACAGGCAAGGGTTGAAACATTTTGGTACCCATTGGAGGGAGCAAGGCCGGTTGTGGAGTGCCAAGGAGAAAGGGAGAAAAAGTGGACCAAACCCTAACCTAGCCTTGTGTTGAATCAAGGTAATTTCCCTTAGCCCTAAACTTTTAAATTGAGCTTCAATTTGAAATTTTAAGTGTATTTAAAGTTGAATTTGTAAGAGCATAAGCTCAATTTAATTTTATGCCCTAGTTTAGAAATTTAGGTTTCTATGCTTGATTAGGTTTATGGGTGGTTTGATTTATGAGCTTTGCATGGTTATGTGCTTATGCTTGCATGATTATGATTATTAGGGTTTGCATGCTTGATAAATGAGATGGTTGTATGTCCCCAAATATGCTAAGTATGATGAAGAATGTGCATGATAGGTTGCTAGGTTAGAAGTTTGAATGATTTGTTCAACTTAGAACCATGCAAACTTTGGTTGATCCAAAGTCAATAAGGGTTTGCATGGGATTGATATAAAATGTGTTTAATGAAACCTTGCGTTAGAAAAACGTTGCATGACTGATCTTAGGATCCCGGTGAAGCCGGTTGAGGTAGAGTGTGCGAACTTGGACGTAAAATGAATTTAAACATAAAAACTGCCAGTTCGGGTCAAACTTGCCAGTTTCTGGAAAACCAAGATTTGAGGCCCTTAGATGCCGAATTTGGGAAAACTTAAAACATGAAAGTTGTAGAGAAGGGTTTTTCCTGTAGACTACATGGACAATTTTCCAAAATAAGGCTCCAACGGCCTCGGTTTTTACAAAAATTCGAGACTGACCGTGCCCAGACTTCATGCACGGCCAGGTGAGTTCAACGGAGAATACAAAGGGGTTAGAATCCGAACTAGGTTTTGTGCAAAACACGAAAGTTGTAAGATTTTTTGAGATCTAAAACTTTTATGAAGACAAATTTTTCAAATTCAGCCCATATTTTTAAATAAAACTGAATTTCTAAAAACTATGCAGGAAACAGTAAATTCCTGCAAATGATTTTCTAAAACAGTGCAAGAAAAGGGCATTCTTACACAAACACTGATAAGTTAATTGTGGAAACTGTTCCAACGGTAGTTCCAACACTTAATGACTTTTTCAAACCCCATTCTATGAATCCCAAAATTTTATAAGTTGAACAAAGGGTTTTTGTATAAAAAGATATATAAAATGTTATGTTTTTCTAAAGAAAAACAAAAGGAAATTTGGACTCAAATTGTCTTAAAATTTGAGTAGACTAGATGATGACCAACAGTAATCGGGAAGGATACCCAGATTATTGGACTGGGCCCAAGGCCCAAAGGTTACCCTATGTAACCTAATAAGTTATAATTCAAGTGTGGTAGACCTTGAACACTAGGGTTACTTGTTGTAACTAAGTAAGTTATCATGTGCTTATATGGAGAACATATAACTACGGTTATGTATGAATGTTGGATAGATCCACCAACATTTTTTAATCCTTACCTATGACCTTTATTATAGCAGGAGATAACCTGCTGTTGTGTCCGGACTTGGAGCGGCACATTAGCGGACATAGTAGACGAGGTAAGTACAAACCTCACATACAGTATGGAAAATAGTAAGCTATTTTCAAATATATGACATGTTCCATGTATGCCATGTTATGTCATGCTATGCTATGTTATGCCATGCTATGCTATGTTATGCTATGCCATGTCATGTTAAGCTATGTTAAGCTATGTTAAGACATGTTAAGTCATGATAAGACATGATGTATCAAGTTATGCCATGATTTATGGTTATGCCATGTTTATGTCTCATGTGTATCATGATTAATAAGATCACAATTAAAGATTCTTAGCCTTGGAATATACAAGACTAAGACTAAACCAAGTCAAGCAAGGTGTCGTACCAACCTCCCGCTAGGTGGAGGATACATGTTTAAGTTTATGATTATCAACCTCTCGATAATACGTGAGGGTATAATGATAATCAACCTTACGCTAGATCGTGAAGGGTTATGTTTATGATTTCCAGAATTGTTAAGGGCCTTGCAAATCCTGACATTCTGAGGATTGCACACTTTTGGTACGTACACAAGGGGCCCATATGTTAAGCAAGATAATAAGTTCAAGTCAATAATTGGCCATAAAAGATTCATAATTGTACATAATTGATTCATGCATAAGTTGCACGATATTTATTACGTTTTGTGAGATCATGTTTGTACTTACTGGGCGAAAGCTGATCAGTATATTCTATACTGTAGGTAAGAGGCCTGCAGCTTAATTGGTGGGCCAGGTGGACGATGTGGCGGGTGAAGGGCAGTGTGAGATACCACTTTGTAAATTTTCGGCAAGTTCTGCTAAGTTTATATACACATATATATTTTAAAGTAAGTTACGTTGTACAAAAATATGGGGATTTAAAGACTCGAGTACATTGTAAGAATTATGTATGTTTTTCATCCCAGTATGTATGCATGATAAGTTTACCATATGAGCAACCCAAATTATATATGTAAGTTTGAAAAAAAATTTATTCTCAATTCTCCAAGTAAGTTTAAGCTATATGTAAGTTCAAGTATGTATGGTAACAGCCCTACGTAGGTTGGGGCGTTACAGTTTGGTATCAGAGCAGTATCCTGCCAGCCTACTTCATCATGCCTCACATCGTTTCCGCCACGGCCCAAGGAAGTTAAGTTATTTTTTTTATACTTAGAATTAGTTAAGAAACTTAGTTCATAAGTTTTCTGTGTAGAACCATGCCACCAAACCGTAGAATGGCACTGACCCAAGACGTTGATCATGCGGCCCAGATGAATGAACTAAGACAGATGATATTAGCCCAACAACAAGAGATAGGTGGGCTTAGAGCTCAATTGGCTCAGCAGAATCAAGGACCTCCTGATGCCGGAATACCACCAGCATCTGTGAATCAGCCTGCTGCACCGAAAATTCCTGATGCTGACCCGTTGATTCCAGAAAACCCTGTAGCCCCTGAAGTGCCTATGGCGCATGTAGCTGTTCCACCAGTACCCCTGGTTCGAACTCCGGAAGAATTATATGAAAGGTTTCGGCACATGAAGGCACCAGAATTTGAAGGTTCAACAAACGCGATTGAGGCCGACAACTGGTTGATCGACCTTCAGGTTATCCTGAACTTCCTCAAGCTCAATGATCAAGAGAAAGTTCTCTGTGCATCCTTTATACTAAGGAAAGATGCTCGCCTCTGGTGGGAAACAGTCCAGATCCGGCGAGATGTTACCCAAATGACTTGGGAGGACTTTGTGGATGAATTCAAAGAGAAATACTTCAACACCGATGTTATGGAAGCTCAACAAAACGAATTCAATAATTTTCGCCAGGGTAATCTGTCGGTAGCTGAGGCTGTGAAAAAGTTTGAGCAACTAGCACGTCTTTGTCCTCACCTTATCAGTTCCGAGAGGGACAAAGTAAGAAGGATGATGAGGATGTTCCACTCGGATTTGGCAGTAGTAATTAGTAGTGGCCTCTATCCACCAATCACCGTTGCTGAATGTGTCAGTCGGGCGATTCAAGCTAAGTATTGGGTAGGTCAGAACAAAAAACAACGGGCTATGTTCTTTAAGGATAAAAAAGAAAAAAAGGCCCAACCTAAGCAGAATCAGGTAAGACCAAGCCAAACTCCGCAGCAGAAAAACCAAGGAGGATCTTTCGGTCAACACAACAATGACAGGCAGTACGTCAATAATCAACATAAGAGAAAATGGAATGCAGGAGGACAGGGGAACCAACAAAATTTTCCCCAGAAGAACAATGCCCCGGATAACAACATTTATCCCACTTGTCAGAAATGTGGGAGGAAGCATGCGGGAGATTGCCGTGCTGGAACTAATCGTTGCTTTCTGTGTGGCAAGGAAGGCCACTATGCTAGAAACTGCAATGCTAATCTCCAGAATTCGCAGAACCATCAGAAGAGTTAGGGGTATCAACTTCATGCAGCACAGACGAAGCTCGAAGGACCTGAAATCTCCCAAGGAAGACTTGAAGCTCCGGAACCTCAAGGACGCATTTATGCCTACACTAAGGAAGATGCTCAAGCTGGACCATCCACTGTGGTGACAGGTCAGCTTCCTTTTACCCAACAAGATGCTCATATGTTAATTGATTCTGGAGCTACGCATTCATTAACATCATCTAAGTTTGCTAAGAAACTAGGTAGAGGAAGCGATAGGATCGGAAGAACTTTCAGAACTGTATTACCCTCCGGGGAAATTTTGTTGTCTGATTATTGGATACGCCATGTTCCAATACTTATATGTGGTAGGGAAATGTATGTCAATTTGATCATCATTGACCTATATGACTACGACGTCATTTTGGACATGGATTTCCTGGGGAAATACAACGCAGTTATAGACTGTCAACGTCGTATTGTCACGTTCAAGCCAATCGGAGGTGAGGAGTTCATTTTTAGAGGATCGACTCCGAAACTGCCGAAAGTGTTCATTTCAGCACTAAAGGCTCGAAAGTTGTGACAGAAGGATGTATTGGATTTTTAGCCAACATGGTGGATAAGACGCAAGAAACCAAGAGCAGGCCAGAAGAATTACCGATAGTCAAAGATTTTGTGTAAGTTTTTCCTGAAGACTTGCAAGGATTACCACCAGAACAGGAGATCTCTTTTGAAATTGAATTGCTTCCTAGATCGGCACAGTATCCAAGGCACCTTATAAGATGGCCCCCGCCGAACTTAAGGAATTGCAAATTCAGTTGCAAGAGCTCCTGGATCGAGGATTCATTCGTCAGAGCTATTCACCATGGGGAGCCCCAGTTTTGTTCGTTAAAAAGAAGGATGACACTCTTAGGATGTGCATTGACAATCGGGAATTGAACAAGATTACTATCAAGAATAAGTATCCTTTACCCAGGATCGACGATTTGTTCAATCAATTGAAATGAGCTTCAATTTTTTCGAAAATTGACTTGCGATCAGGATATCATCAGCTTCGAATAAGGGAAAGAGATATTCCCAAGACGGCCTTTCGTACGCGATATGGACACTATGAGTTCCTCGTTATGCCATTTGGATTGACAAATGCTCCAGCTGCCTTTATGGACCTGATGAATTGAGTATTCAAGGATTACTTGGACAAGTTTGTTATTGTCTTTATAGATGATATCTTGATTTATTCAAGATCTAAGGAGGAGCATGAGGAAGATTGCCTTACGGATTCTAAAGCAAAACCAGCTTTATGCTAAATTTACCAAGTGTGAATTTTGGTTGAAGAAGGTCCATTTCTTAGGACATGTGGTCTCTAAAGAAGGCATATCTGTAGACCCGGCCAAGATTGAAGCAGTACGTAAATGGCCAGCTCCGAAAAAAGTCACCGAAGTACGTAGTTTCATTGGCTTAGCAGGCTACTACCGACGTTTCGTCGAGGGATTTGCTAAGATCGCAATGCCGCTCACTGCACTTACACGGAAAGGAAAGAAGTACGAATGGATTGCTAAGTGTGAAGAACACTTCCAAGAGCTAAAAAGTAAGCTGACTAGTGCTCCAATCCATACAATTCCAGTTGTAGAGGAAGGGAACTTCGTGATATATAGCGATGCTTCCAAGATAGGATTGGGAGCCGTTCTCATGCAGAATGGAAAAGTAATCGCTTATGCTTCGCAACAACTCAAGGATCATGAGAAGAACTATCCGACGCATGATTTTGAACTTGCGGCGGTAGTATTTGCACTCAAAATCTGGACACACTATCTTTACGGTACTAGGTGTGAAATTTATACGAATCATCAGAGTTTAAAGTATATCTTCACATAGAAGGAGCTTAACATGAGACAAAGAAGATGGCTCGAATTAGTGAAAGATTATGACATAGACATCCGTTACCATCCCAGGAAGGCTAACAAAGTAGCCGATGCCCTTAGTCGGAAGTCATCTTCCTCGTTGATGTCAATTTGGTCATTGATAGAGCCCCTTCAAAAGGAGCTAGTGGAAGCTGGAATAGAACTTATTACGGGAGGTTTAGCTGCCCTAACCTTCCAACCTACTATTTTGGATGGCATGAAGGAGAGTCAAGAAGGAGATGCCTCGCTGCTTAGGACGAGATTGAAACGAAGTCTTAGAAGGAAAGGAGTCAGACTATAACATATCTGATGAGGGCATACTCTATCGGAAAAATAGATTATGCATTCCTAATGAGGATGAGTTGAAGGAGCAGATCATGAAAGAAGCTCATGAGATTCCGTATTCCGTTCATCCTGGAGCCACAAAGATGTAAAAAGACTTGAAGGAAAGTTTTTGGTGGCCCAAAATAAAGAATGACGTTGCCACATTTGTCAGTAAATGCCTTACGTGTCAAAAAGTGAAGGCTGAACATCAACGTCTGGGGGAGAATTGCAGAAAATTTCCCTCTCAGAATGGAAATGGGACCAAGTGACGATGGATTTTGTGGTCGGTTTACCCCGAACTCCCAGCGGCAACGATGCTATTTGGGTGATTGTCGATCGATTGACGAAATATGCGTACTTTTTAGCCATCAAACTTAGTTTTTCAGTAGAGCAGCTAGCAGAACTGTATGTGGCACAGATCGTTCGCTACCATGGGATTCCAAAATCGATCATCTCAGATCGTGAAGGTCATTTTACTTCTAAATTTTGGAGGAGTGTACATCAAGCAATAGGTACAAAGCTTACTTTTAGTACCGCTTTTCACCCTCAGACGGATGGACAGTCAGAGAGGACCATTCAGACTCTAGAGGATATGTTACGAGCATGCGTGATGGACTTCAAGGGAACTTGGGATAAGAAGCTTCCTTTGATTGAATTCTCGTACAACAATAGTTTCCAAGCTTCGATTGGAATGGCTCCTTATGAAGCTCTCTATGGGAGAAGGTGTAGATCTCCAGTCCATTACTACGAGACAAGAGAGAAAGAACTTGTGTCTATGGATTTTATTCGGAGAACCACCGAAGCCGTAAAACTTATACGTCGATGGATGGAAACTGCATTTAGTCGACAAAAGAGTTATGCCGACAAATGCAGAAGGCCTCTAGAATTCCAAGTAGGAGACTTGGTTTTCCTTAAGATTGCTCCATTAAAAGGAGTCATGAGATTCGGAAAGAAAGGGAAATTAAGTCCGAGATACATAGGGCCATTTGAAATACTTGAAAGAGTCGGTAATGTGGCCTATAGATTGGCTTTGCCCCAAGAATTAGCATATGTGCACAATGTATTTCATGTGTCGATGCTAAAGAAATACATCCCGGATTCATCACACGTATTGAACCATGAACCAATTGAGGTTCACGAGGATCTGACTTATGAGGAAAAACCGGTTCGAATTTTGGCACGAGAAGAAAAGGTGCTAAGGAACAAAGTTATACCTTTAGTTAAGGTACTATGGCGGAATCATGAGATTGAGGAAGCAACATGGGAACGTGAAGAGGATATGAAGAAAAGCCACCCAGAATTATTCTAATTTTCGAGGACGAAAATTTTGTAAGGAGGGTGGATTATAGTAACCAAAAATTTCTACGGACTCATGATTTCCTTGTACATAAGAAATTTAAGTTTATACTATGTGTTTATGTAATATTTCATGAAAGTTATGAGTATCAATGTGAAATTCATAATTTTATCAGTAAATATTTGAGTTGTCATTTAATTAACTATGAGACTCAATAAGTAGTTTGCTTAGCCAAGCATGTGACCTTTGAGCAAACAGGGAAGAAAAATTCTATGATTTTATGTTGATCAAAGTTTGACCGAAAAAAGTCAAAATTGACCAAAAAAGTCAAAGATTGACTAGAAAGGTCAAAGATATGACTATACTGTAATATGATAAGCAATATGAGAAATATACTGCGAATACCATCTTTACGGACAAAATAGCATGAAAAAGATTTAAAACCTCCATAGAAAAGTCAAGCACATTAATTAGGGTATCAAGAGCCAAATGGCTTCAAGTTATAAGAAATTTTTATATAGTCCATTTTTAGACAGATAAATTTTGGACTGCAGTTTAGTGTAAAAATATTGTTATTAGTAGATAGCAGTATTAAAAATATCTGTGTTAGCATAAAAATGGACTGCATATTAAGAAAAAAGCCAAACAAGGCCTTAGGATGATGACATCATATCACCATGGATTTATGACATCATTTTGGATTAAGGAAAATTATGGAAAGAATTTTGGATGGTTCTAGACCACCTTGGCCGGCCACCTAAGGGCCCTTTTGGACAAATACATCCTGGTTCAAGGACTTTTTAGTAATTTTGAGAAATTTCCAATCACCTATAAAATAGGTGACCCATTTGTTCAAGAAAAATTAGAAAATCTAGCCAAACTTTGCCAAAATTCTTTCTCAAAAACCGAATTCAAGAAAGGAAGGAAGAAAGAAAAACAAGAAAACCCAAGGGGGAAAAACTTATAGGAGGGTCGGATTTTGGCCAAAACACCAACAAGAAGTTGGAAAAATTTTCAGAACCCATTGACCTAAGAGAGGCCGGTTGTGGTGAGAGGAAAAGAAAGGAAGAGAAAAATTGAAATCCCAAGGGGAAAAGACTTAGGGGGAGGTCAGTTTTCTTGTTGAAACAACAAGCAAGGGTTGAAAAATTTTGGTACCCATTGGAGGGAGCAAGGCCGGTTGTGGAGTGCCAAGGAGAAAGGGAGAAAAAGTGGACCAAACCCTAACCTAGCCTTGTGTTGAATCAAGGTAATTTCCCTTAGCCCTAAACTTTTAAATTGAGCTTCAATTTTGAAATTTTAAGTGTATTTCAAGTTGAATTTGTAAGAGCATAAGATCAATTTAATTTTATGCCCTAGTTTAGAAATTTAGGTTTTTGTGCTTGATTAGGTTTATGGGTGGTTTGATTTATGAGCTTTGCATGGTTATGTGCTTATGCTTGCATGATTATGATTATTAGGGTTTGCATGCTTGATAAATGAGATGGTTGTATGTCCCCAAATATGCTAAGTATGATGAAGAATATGCATGATAGGTTGCTAGGTTAGAAGTTTGAATGATTTGTGCAACTTAGAACCATGCAAACTTTGGTTGATCCAAAGTTAATAAGGGTTTGCATGGGATTGATGTAAAATGTGTTTAATGAAACCTTGCATTAGAAAAATGTTACATGACTGATCTTAGGCTCCCGGTGAAGCCGGTTGAGGTAGAGTGTGCGAACTAGGACGTAAAATGAATTTAGACATAAAAACTGCCAGTTCGGATCAAACTGGCCAGTTTCTGGAAAACCAAGATTTGAGGCCCTTAGAGGCCGAATTTGGTAAAACTTAAAACATGAAAGTTGTAGAGAAGGGTTTTTCTTAGTAGGTAGCATGAACGGTTTTCCAAAATAATGCTCCAACGGCCTCGGTTTTTACAAAAATCCGAGACTGACCGTGCCCAGACTTCATGCACGGCCAGGTGAGTTCAACGGAGAAAACGAAGGGGTTAGAATCCGAACTAGGTTTTGTATTAAACACGAAAGTTGTAGGATTTTTCGTGATCTAAAACTTTTGTGAAGACAAATTTTTCAAATTCAGCCCATATTTTTAAATAAAACTGAATTTCTAAAAACTATACAGGAAACAGTAAATTCCTGCACATGATTTTCTAAAAGAGTGCAAGAAAAGGGCATTCTTGTACAAACTGTAACGACCCGCCTAGCACAGGCCGTTACCATACATACATACATATCTTACATAATTACTTAGCGTAAACAGCGGAAATTTTTTTTTTTTTTTTTGGGCCATAATTAATTACGATAGTCGAATATCAAATAAAATAATTCATAAAAGAACAAAACGCGTAGCGGTTATAAATCCCACATTTCACAGCTCGCCCTGCCACGCTCGCCATCTTGTATCAACAGGTGCCCGTAGTTTACTTACCTACAGCATAGACGTAAGACGTGAGCTTTCGCTCAGCAAGTACAACATTAACATCCGCAACCCAATTAATATAAACCATACAATCTTAACTTACTTCTACATGTCATTTCTTATCTTATCATAATCATGCATGAGCCATTTATGCTTCATTATGCTTGCTTATTCTTTCAACATACTTTCATACTTATCTTAACTTGACTTATCTTATGGGCCCCCTTACAAAAGTGTTCGTACCGGGCGCGCAACTATGGAGTGGTTGGGGCGGCTAGCCCAGTCCAACTCAAACCATCCAACCCGACCTTGGACGGGTCGGTACGACACAGGCAAGCTTGCTTGCCATCATACTTATCTTTTCATCTTTTATACTTTGGTCCTTATTCTTATTTGTGGACATGCATCATGATGTCACATATGCATAATTCATAATCATATCTCATAACATAGCCATGTACTTGGTATATCATGACATACCTATTATACCCTAAACGTATTTTATTATACAATCACAACATACATCACAGCATATATCAATCATACTTGAGTATGTATCAACAAAAGCCTATGCTGTAGGCGGAGTTGTACTTACCTTATTCACTATATCCGGTATTGTACTGATCCAGTCGGATACCACAGTACTCAAACTTCTGTTAAAGGACATAGATAAGGATTAGATATGTTGGTGATTTAACCAACATTCTTACAAAATCTGAGTTATATGTCCCCCTGATAAAACCATTTGCTAACCTATTTGGTTACATTGTGTAACCCTAGGGTTTAGAACTAAACTCACTTGGGTTAAATTTGGCTTTTGATTAAAACCCATTTTTTTTGTTTTCTTTTGGAAAAACTCATTATTTACTTTAGGAATTCCTTTGTTTATCATATGAAAAATTATAATTCTTGAGTAATATTATTAAGTATTGGAAACTGCCTTTGGAACAGCTTTCCACAGTTAATTTATCAGTGTTAGTGCAAGGTTACCCTTTTTCTGCACTGTTTTAGAAAATCCTGCACAGGAATTTCCTGTTTCCTGTACAGTTTTTGAAATCTAATTTTTATTTTAAAATCTAGATTGAATCTGAAAAAGTTGTCTTTACGAAAGTTTTAGATCTCGAAAAACCCTACAACTTTTGTGTTTTGAGGAAAACCCAGTTCGGACTTTAACATGCTCCTATTTTCGTTTCAACCCACCTGGCCGTGCATAAATCCTGGGCACGGTCAGGCTCGGGTTTTTGTCAATACCGAGGCCGTTGGAGCCTCATTTTGGAAATCCGTCCGCGTTGTCCCCTTGGAAAAACCCTTCTCTAAAACTTTCGTGTTTTGCGTTTTCCCAAATTCGGCCTCTAAAGGCCTCAAAAACTGATTTTCCAGAAACTGGGCAGTTTTCATCCGAGAATGGCAGTTTTGGTTTAAAATTCATTTTACGTCCTATTTCGTGTATTCTAACTCAACCGAACACGCGGGAGCCTAGAAAACAGACATGCAGCGTTTTCTAACGTAAGGTTTTCCTTAAACACATTTTCCATCAATTCCATGCAAACCCTAATTGACTTTGGATCAACCAAAGTTTGCATGGTTTTAGGTTGCATAATCCACATCAAACATTCTAGTTCATTCTAGCAACCTAACATACCATATTCATCATCATGCTTGGGGACATACAACATATCAAACATTTAGCATGCAAATCACAAAAATTAAGGCAAGCATGCACATTATAATCCAAACCACCCTTATCCTAATTCAAGCACATAATCCTAAGTCCTAATCTTGGCACAAAATGAAATTGAGCTTATGCTCTTACAATTTTCAACTTGAAATACAAATAAATTTCAAATTGATGCTCAATTTAAAAAGTTTGAGGTCTAGGAAAAATTACCTTGATTAACTCAAGATTTTGGGCTAGGGTTTTGGCTTTCAATCCTCTCCCTCCTAGACCGGTTTTCACCCACCAAAATGCACCAAAAATTGGTGTGGATCACTTGTTGTTTGCTTGCACCAAAACCAACCACAACCCACACTAAAATTTCCTCACTTTCTCTCCTAGTACAGCCGGCCACTTAAGCCTAGAAAAGGCACCAAATTTTTCCAAAAACTCTTGCTTGTTGTAGTAGAGATAAAATCAATCACCACCCAACACTTTTCCCTTGATTACAAGTTTTTTTTTTTCTTTGTTCTTGCTCTCCCTTTGGTGTCCGGATTTTGAGAAGAAAAATGGGCAGAGGTTGGCTATTTTTTCTGATTTTTCAAGCCAAAACCGCCCCCTCCCTCATGGCTATTTATAGGTGAAAAAGAATTTATTTTTTTTGGATTTATTTTTAGTTCAACTTTTGCTTAAAATCTCTTGGAGCAAAAATATTTGCCAAAAACCCCTTCATTGGCCGGCCACCTCATGCACTAGAAGACTCCAAGATTTCTTTCTAACTTGCTTAATACCATTTATGATGTCATAAATCCAAAAGTTGATGAGGTAAGCCTAATTAAGGCTTGCTTGGCTATTTCTCTTAATATACAGTCCATTTATATGTTAACACAGATATTTCTAATACTGTGCTCACTAATACATAGTATTTGTTCTACTATACTGCAGTCCAAAATTTATCTGTGTAAAAATGGACTGTATGAAATTTTTCTTATTTCTTAGAGCCATTTTGCCCTATAATTCTACTTAGTGTGCTTAATTTTTCTAGGGTGGTTTTAACTCTAATTCATATTATTTTGTCCGTAATTACGGTTTTCGCAGTATATTTTCCATACTGCTTGTCATCTTTCAACATTGTCATACTTTGACCTTTTTAGTCAACTTTGACTTTTTATGGTCAAACTTTGACCAATATAAAATCATGAAATTTTCTATCCCTTTTTGCTAAAAAGGTTACATGCTTGGCTAAGCAATTATTTTTGAGTCTTATAAGATCATAAGAACTCACAAAATTAACAAAAACCCTAGTCGAGCTTTCTCATGAATACCTTCATGGTACAGCTTAAATCTTTGTACAAAAAGAATCGTAATGTTAAAAAAAATTAGTTATTACACAAACACTGATAAGTTAATTGTGGAAACTGTTATTACACAAACACTGATAAGTTAATTGTGGAACCCCATTCTAAGAATCCCAAAATTTTATAAGTTGAACAAAGGGTTTTTTGTATAAAAAGAGATATAAAATGTTAAGTTTTTCTAAAGAAAAACAAAAGGAAATTTGGACTCAAATTGTCTTAAAATTTGGGTAGACTAGATGATGACCAACAGTAATCGGGAAGGATACCCAGATTATTGGACTGGGCCCAAAGCCCAAAGGTTACCCAATGTAACCTAATAAGTTATAATTCAAGTGTGGTAGACCTTGAACACTAGGGTTACTTGTTGTAACCAAGTAAGTTATCATGTGCTTATATGGGGAACATATAACTAAGGTTATGTATGAATGTTGGATAGATCCCCCAACATTTTTTAATCCTTACCTATGACCTTTATTATAGCAGGAGATAACCTGCTGTTGTGTCCGGACTTGGAGCGGTACATTAGCGGACATAGTAGACGAGGTAAGTACAAACCTCACCTACAGTATGTAAAATAGTAAGCTATTTTCAAATATATGACATGTTCCATGTATGCTACGTTATGTCATGCTATGCTATGTTATGTCATGCTATGCTATGTTATATCATGTTATGCTATGCCATGTCATGTTAAGCTATGTTAAGACATGTTAAGATATGTTAAGTCATGATAAGACATGATGTATCAAGTTATGTCATGAGTTATGGTTATGTCATGTTTATGTCTCATGTGCATCATGATTAATAAGATCACAATTAGAGATTCTTAGCCTTGGAATATACAAGACTAAGACTAAACCAAGTCAAGCAAGGTATCGTACCAACCTCCCGCTAGGTGGAGGATACATGTTTAAGTTTATGATTATCAACCTCTCGGTAATACATGATGGTATAATGATAATCAACCTTCCGCTAGATCGTAAAGGGTTATGTTTATGATTTCCAGAATTGTTAAGGGCCTTGCAAACCCTGACGTTCTGAGGATTGCGCGCTTTTGGTACGTACACAAGGGGCCCATATGTTAAGCAAGATAATAAGTTCAAGTCAATAATTGGCCATAAAAGATTAATAATTGTACATAATTGATTCATGCATAAGTTACACGATATTTGTTACGTTTTGTGAGATCATGTTTGTTCTTGCTGGGTGAAAGCTCATCAGTATATTCCATACTATAGGTAAGAGGTCTGCAGCTTAATTGATGGGCCAGTTGGATGATGCGGTGGGTGAAGGGCGGTGTGGGATACCACTATGCAAATTTTTCCGCAAGTTCTGCTAAGTTTATATATATACATATATATTTTAAAGTAAGTTACGTTGTACAAAAATATGAGGATTTAAAGACTCGAGTACGTTGTAAGAATTATGTATGTTTTTCATCTCAGTATATATGCATGATAAGTTTACCATATGAGCAACCCTAATTATATATGTAAGTTTGAAAAAAAAATTTATTCTCAATTCTCCAAGTAAGTTTAAGCTATATGTAAGTTCAAGTATGTATGGTAATAGCCCTACGTAGGTTGGGGCGTTACAATCGTAGAAGGATTGCAATCTCTCTCTCTCTTTCTCAGGGTTCATCACGCCGATGAGTGAGGAAAGGCACAGAGACATTGGTGACTAGGCAGCGGAGCACCACAATCATTAACATTCAAGCCACAGGCGAAGTGGCTTTGAGTTCTCGCTCGGCATTGGGTATTATTTATTTATTTGGATTTGAATCTTGTTGTGTATACGTGTGGAAGATTGTTTCTACAATTGGTCTAAGGATTTGAGAATCTAGAGAATTGGGGTTTTTTTTAATGGGAGTTTTATTCATTGTGGAATTTAAAGGTTTTATTTTTTATTTTTTCTCTTCCCCTTTCCTAGGTCATAGCAGGGGATTTGAGAATCTAGTGAATTGGGGGGTTTTTTTTTTTTTAATTCATTGTGGAATTTAAAGGTTTTATTTTTTATTTTTTCTCTTCCCGTTTCCTAGATCATAGCAGGGGATTTGAGAATCTAGAGAATTGGTTTTTTTTTTTATTTTTTAAGAATTTTATTCATTATGGAATTTAAAGGTTTTATTTTCTATTTTTTCTCTTCCCCTTTCCTAGATCATAGCAGGCATGCTGTATGAAGTAGGGGATCTATTGCTGATTATTGACCAAAGTGGTTTCCTTAAATGTGTTTATTTTCTGACTCTGGCTATTCTTGTTCTTTCTCACTATTGAGTATAGCGTTTCTTTGGCTTCTCACTCTTCCGTGGTTACTTGGGTGGTGATTGCTTACTTTCTCTTCTTTTGTAGAAGTCTCCTCTTTTGTAGAAGTCATGATGGTTTAATTATTTCTTGATAGTTACTGATTTTCAGTAAACTTGTGGACATAGGAGTATCTAACAAAATTGTAGAGGTGATATGATTATTTTAGATTTTAACCGGGCCCGTTAATTTTCATTCATACTGTATTTGGCTTTATTTGTTGATTCAAGTTACTGTACTATTTGCCAAGTCTATGAATATACTTTCAATTTGATTACGCTCTGCTTTTGGAAGTGCCATTAATTTTACTAGCATTATGTCTTAAATTTTTCTTACTTTTCAGCCAGCAGACAAGTGGCGTCAACATGGCACCACCTGCTACTGTCATTTGGGTAATCCAATTTCTGTTGACTTTCCTTTTAAATGTCCCCCCCCCCCCCCCCCCCCCCCTCTTTTTTTTTTTTTTTTTTTTTTTGTGGTGTTGGAATCTTTTGAAAGTGCCGGTGATTTATTAGAATCATGACTTAAATTTTAGTTGTTTTTCACCAACAGGACAAGTGGCTTCAATATGAATTATTTGTCACCAATTGGATAAGTGGCTTCAACATGGAACCAGCTGCTACTGCCATTTGGATAAGAAGGCAATGTTATACTTATCAGAGAATGGATTGATTTATTAACCGAGTGCACTTGCTTTTTTCATGCAACAGTTTATTCTTCCCTTGATGCCAGCAAAAGCTATACCTCAATAGGTAGATATCATAAATGAAATAAATATTGCTAATAACAATACATATGTTTAACTCAAGCATGTCACTGAATTATGCTACTTGTCAATAATTTCCAAGTTTTTGTTTCTTACTTTACTATTTTATTTATATGTTCCTCTCCATGTAGTTATCATAAAGTGAGTTTGGATGGTATTTTAATTCTCCTTTAAAGAATCTGAACCAATT
This sequence comes from Ficus hirta, assembly GCA_038430175.1. NCBI lineage: Eukaryota > Viridiplantae > Streptophyta > Magnoliopsida > Rosales > Moraceae > Ficus > Ficus hirta. Next base: position 12,189,943 of record CM076594.1, on the reverse strand, counting down.
TAAAAGGTTTTCAAGCAGTTGAATTGGTCAATTTCTCTAGTACAACCAATGGTTTCTGCTCAGATAGTTATCTAATGTATAATCTAATATTCTAACCTCATTAATAAGAAAACTTCTACATGCTCTATAAAGAAATGTCACTATTCCACTTCATTGAATTATCTCTACTAGTTAAAATGGGAAAACATAGGACAGTCTTAATTTGTATTTGTACAACTACAAATAACATGTGACTCATTGAGATGCTTATACAGATCTTTCTGTTTTTTTCTTTCCCCTTTCTTTCGGTTCTCTTTAACTGTTTATTGTACAGATTGATTGATGTCTCACACAAATAGTAGATGTATGCACCTAACTATTTTATAATAGTCTATAGTTGCTTGTTGGAAATTATGATATCCTAGTGGGTAGTACTGCTTCAAAGGAAGAATATTCAATAAGTTGAATATTTTAAAATTATAATCTATTTCTTTTACAGAGCAAAGAAAATGCAGGGAAGGCAGTCATATCTAGAGTTGATGGTTGGAGTAGGGCTCACAAGAAAAAGAATGGTGAACCTGTAAATGCATTAGCTGCTGAAGTTATTGTAAGACAATTCCAATAAATTCTTTATCTTTCTTATTGATAAATAGCTATATGTTATTCAGTTTTGATAGTTTTCTGTCATGGTACTATGAAATTTGAATCTTTTAGGAAAAGTTGGAAGAAGTTGAACATGCTACACCATTTCCTTCTACCAATGTAAAAGAAGATGCCCTTTCTACAGTTCTTGGTCCTGAAAAGCACGGGGGATTGAGGCCTTGGAAAAGGAGTTAGTCTCTCAAAACTGTCTTTCATGTTAGAGAGGGATGATCATCTGAACTCTTTAGAAGAAAAATATGGAAAGGTTCTTGAGCAGCTGATACATATGAATGGCTTAGTTGAACTTCTCATGAAAAATCAGGTAAGCAATTCTTGAAATGTAAGGGTCTTGTATATATATATACTTTATACCATATAAATTTAATAATATTTGGCTGGTACTTTGTAGAGTTCAAGTGATAAAAGTGGTAGCGAAACTAATGCGCATGCACCTATTTTAATGGTAACAATATTAGGTTCTAACTGAATTTAATATTCTAAAATGTTTTTTTTCTTTCACTTACTATTTTTTCTTATTTTGTTTCTTTTTTTTTATTTTTTATATATTATTGCTTTTTTTAAAGAAAGTGAATATTGAGTCATCTGAAGACAAGAACTGCGAAATCTTGGATTGGTTTGAATTGGGAGAAGTTGTTGCTAAAGGGCATTGGTCCTCAAGTGATCCCAAAGGCTTAGTTCATCATGTTCCTCTTGGACCTAATGCCATTAAAGTTTGGATACATGTACCAATAAAGCCCGATGCATTTTTGTGGAGGCCTAATTCTGAGATGGTTTGCATTGAAGATGCTGTTGGAAGTATTGTTACATGACCTGTTGACAAAGTCGTTATGTAGGGTGAGTAGACCATAAATAACATACTTTGCAACTTGTTTCTATATTTTTATATCTGAATATTAATATCTACTCCATGGGGTTGTTTTTCAGGTGCTTAAAAGAAATGTCTTGGAAGGACTATTCTGTTGAACAATTGAGCTAAGATATATTGGATTCTTTTGAGACTAGTTTAACTCTATTTTTGTAAAAATGCATGTATTTTGGAAACCTCCCTAGTTTAATGTTTTGATATATGTTGGTTCAAAGACTTAGGATCAGGATACAATATATGAGACTAGGTACTTATTCTAACACTTCTGAACTCATAAGAAGATATCATGTCAAATACTTTAGAAGTACTATGGATTGTGAAATTATTCCTCGAATCCACTGTATTATTTATTCTAATAATTCCAAAAGTTTCAAGTGGATCAAAATTCTAATATAATTATTAATTAACTATCAAACATATTCTAATAAGGAAAGAAAAAATACTTATGTTTGATTGTATATTTTGAACGAGATAAAAATAAATCTGTAGTGTTTTAAAAATGCTATTATATTAATATAAAATAAATAAAGGCCTTTTCATTACACAATTAAAATGCTTTTAAAAATCTAGAATAGCACCAAACAAATGCTATTAAACAATATATTATAGCGATTTAATAGTATCAGAAAAATGTTATGAAATATGCATACCTTTTATAGCGTGACCTATTATAGCATTTATCTATCCGCCACAATTTGTAAACATAGCATTTTTCCCTTGTTATAGATGACAGTTTTTATAGTAGTGTTAAAATTTACACTATATCTTATATCATAAAGTTACTTTATTTTATTCTCCTTAAAATATAGCAACTTTATGCTATGTGACATTAAATGGCACACCATGGAATTTTTTTTCTAAACCTTATCAAAGCATGTATATCATAAGGTCACATTATAAATATATTGTAACCATATTTTTGTGACATTGAATTTAATTATCACATTATAAAATTCATTTCATAATTCTGGGTTAAAATTATAACCTAAGCTTTAATTTAGACAAGAAATTTTGATGAATTAACTTAATTAATTCACGGTAAATATTCCTTATCAAAAATTTGTATGCTACAATCAAACACTGCAAAGTCGTGCACCCAATGGAGGTCTCTAAATCAACAGATTTTCGTTTTTTCCCTCCTAGGTAAAACGGTCATTTCTTCTAACATCTTGTTTTGGCCAAAAGTTTTATTTTGTCAATATTGTGTTGAGAGTAACATTTTTTTCCTTTTTAAAATGTCATTAGATTCTCAACGTATAATTCATTTTTAACTAAAAACCATACTACACATAATGGTCACTATATTTGACTCTAGTGATAAAAATATACCATAGAAATCATTTTCAAGCATCTCAAGATTCCATAATATAGTAGACACATTATATATTCGTACAATCTAATTATTTTTACATGCCATATTATATATATCATGCCGTATTTCTGTGAAGTTTACTAATTTATACTAAAGGTTATAATCTTAATTAAGCATAAAGTTTTAAGCTTTTAAACTTTTGTTCATGGATCACTTAAAGATGGCATAGATCATATGATATCTTTTAACATCTAACAACGAACCAATGCAACAATCTCACCAAGTTCACATTTTTAACCATTAAACTCATAAAATCACATTTTTTATTTTTTTTTGTTTCTAGTTAAAGGTTTAAACTTCATACCTCTTTGTGTGGATGGATGGTTTCCTCTTGTGTGAACCTTGTGAGATCCTCTTGAATCCTTGGAGAAGGAGTTTGAAGATAGGAGGAAATAGAGCTTTACTCTCTGGATCAAAAACCTAAGCTTTAAACCTATAAAACACATAAAACTCATTCTTTTACTTTTTAAAATCTTTATCTATGTATTCCTAGCTTTGAAGTTTCTTGAAGATTTGTGAGTGTGAGGGACGGAAATTATTTGTGTTTGAGCCTTGGGAAGATTCGGCTGCCATGGGAGAGAAGAAGGTGGTTTTTTTGGCTTTCTTGAAGGCTTATGGAAGAAAGAAAAGAAAGGGAAAAATGAAGGTGGTTTTTGGTGTGTGTGATTCCCTTTTATAGGCACATTATAAATTGTCAAAAATTGCATACCTTGGCTGTAGCAGCCCTTCATAAATGACCAAGAGAGGGAGAGGGGGAGAGAGAGAGAGAGTGCTTGGTGGTTTGGTGCAATTTGAATAAAGCCATGGGTCATCACTAATGACCTTCAGCATCTTAGTTGACATATACATGTGGCAATGACATGGTTTTGATGGGACCCATATAAATATAAAATTTTTTGATTTTGTTGGGAAATTATAAGGAATGGCAGTTTCTCACAGCCACTTGACAATATATAGCAGGTTTTAAAACAGTTTGAAAATTATAGCATTTTTTATTAATTAAAAACCAAAAAAAAAAAAAAAAAACCTGAATACCCCGTGGTACCATTATTGTCACCAATCATCTCAAGCAACTTCGTTCTGCAATGGTCGACGTTCTCCAGTGGGTCGCGACAGTGGCCGGAGGGAAGTTCGTCATGGCACTGGCAACGAGCTTGAATTGCGATCTAAATCACGATTTCGCTCCTGTGTTCGTGATTTCGCAAAGACAACGAACATCTTGGTGGAGAAGACAAAGATGAAGATAGGTCTTGTGAATGGAGGGGCCTATTATTTACCCCGTAAATTGGATTTACTAGAAAATACAGGATTTTATAAAAAAATATAGTTTAGAAAATACAAGATTTTCAAGAAAACATAGTCTAAAAAATCTTGGAATTTCATGAAAATCTTCATCACAAGAGACGATGACTTGGAGAAAATGATCGAAATATTTTGCCGCCATTGATGCCGTAATGAGTCTGAAGGTGTCGCAACAGATCGGATCCATCGTACCTCTCCATTGACATCCTCACAAGTCCGATCGAGGAGCCGTAGGTCCCGTTTGTGGACATTTTTGGAGATGATGTTTTAGAAGTTGTAGATAGTTTGAGTTTTGAAAATATATGTTTGGTGAAAAAGAACTGTTTGGAATGAAAATGTGTAAAAACTTAAAATGTGTTCAGAAAAAAATTAACAATATGAATTTTGTTTCGTTTCTCTTAAAATTTTATGTAATTTGAAAAAAATATATATATCTCATTTTGATTTAAAATAAAAAAATTATGAACTTTTAAAGTTTAAGTTTTTTAAAAATATTTGGAAAAGCTAATAGTAAAATTAGAGGAAAAAAACAAAATATATTTGGGAAAAAGTTTTGAAAAGGCGTCCCAAATGGAGCCTTAATTAAAATATAAAAGAAAAACTTGGGCTTTATGAAATCAAAACCACTTGACTCTTTTCTTTGCTCATAGACCAATTCCAAACCCTCAACTCCATCACCTCTTCTAATCTTTGCAATTCAGACAATGAGAATTATATGGTGAGTGTTCTTATCTTCATCAACTATTATTAAGGTAAAAACTTATAAACTCCTAGAGTTTAGGTTTTATTTATTTATTTATTTAATGTGTACCGTCAGAAAAATTAGATTTTTATCTTTTTAAAAAAAAAAATGAATTTTCACTTTCTCCTCTTATTCTAATTGTATTAATTTTAGTCGTTTGGTAAATAATTTTTTGCTTTCCTCAAACTTAAACATGCCTGTATAGAATATATAGAAGAAAATGAAGAAAATATAGTTTCGGTAAATAGTTCTTTTTTTTTTTTTTTTGGCTTAAACTTAAGTATGCATATATAGAAGAAAATAAAGAAAAAATAGGTTCGTGTTTTGACTTATTGTAATATGTTTTTAATTTTTTGGAGTTTTTTTGTTTTTTGGGTCTTACTTATTTAGTTTTGGAACAAATAACCTTCACTAAAACAAAGGCAAAAAAATAAAAATTAAAAAAAATAAAAAAAAATAAAAAGGGAAAAAAATAGAAAAAAAAAAAGGTTTTAATATAATAGAGTGGGTTGCACAAGTAAAATATATGTCAGATTCAAAATTTATAGTTTGTTAAGAATTTAGGTTCCAATCTAAAAATTTCAATTTAATTGTTGTCTTTTTATGAAAAGTCAATAAATTTTTTAATTAATTTTTAAAAAATTAATCAACTCCAATTTAAAAATTTAAACTCCAACTGTTATTCCAAACATATACATTTTAATAAATTGTGGACCCTACAAGTTTTTTAACTCCTCATAAAAGTCATTATAAAACAAATTCAGTGGATCCCATGTTTATATATCATCACCTTGGAAACATCACTTAAATTACCATATGTATATGCTAATTAGGGTGCTGAGTGATGACCCTTAGCTTTATTCGTGCAATCTACCACAAAGTATAGCAATTGTTAAATTTATCTTTACAAATAGCACTGTATTATAGAGTGGTTTTCAAACCAAATTTCAAAATTTATGTTTGACACATGAACTTGGTGTTGTAGTGAAGATACTCTTAGAGAAGAGTATTGGGCAATAACGTTGGGCAAATTCTTATTTAAAACTATCACCAAAATCCTAACAGGGAGACATTGTATTGCAGTGGTTTTTGATTGCATCAGCCGTTTTATTTTTATTTTTCTCCTTCTCTTATTTAAAAACACGAATGATGGATTTCGTTCATGCTCAAATTTCCGTCACGTGGCTTGCTCTTTTCTAGTTTTTTTTTTTTTTTTTTTGCCCTTCCTATACATATGATATATATTATATTATATGTTATTACATTACGTTTTAATATATATATATATATATATATATATCTATACCTACATATTGAAGAGTGAATAAGTTTTTTTCATCCATGTTTATGTTTCAGTTGTCGTTATGTGACGGTTTAAATGCTCGTCATATGGCAGTTTTTTTTTTAATTGTTCACTTTTACTTTGTTTTATTTGTTCATTCTGTATGTGCTTTCGCACTTACTACTTACCTTATTTATTTACTCCGCACGTGCTTGTGCGTGCTCTATAACTAGTTATTTTTAAAAGAGGAAATGTGAAATTTATAAATTAATTGAAAATCAACTCATCCATATAGATGATCAGATAGTTAGAAATAACACATAAGGACCAGGAAAAGAACTAATGTATGGTAAAAGGTTGAAGAATATGAAGATCTTAATGAATCTTTTGCTGACTTTTTTTTTTTAGTAAATTGATACAATCCTTATTGGGAAGAAATCACGTGACGATTTAGGATCAAAATTTTTGGCTTGAAAACTATTATTATAAAAGAAAAGATAAAATGAAAAGCACTTGAATATGATAAAAATTTAGAGACCAAACATGACATAAAAAATTAACACCAAACCAATATAACACAAAATTAAACTAAAGTTAACTAAAATTTGGGTCATGTTGGTCAAAAATAGGGAATTTGTGTCATATCAATAGATGAAAAAAAAAAGATAGTTATTTATGTAATTTTCTCAAAGATAATTAGCAGTTTTACATGTAGGGAAGTTTCTTTTAGTATTATTTGATCTAAGAAAGTTAAGTTTAATTTTGACTTAATTCTTGGATTAAAAAAAAGCTAGTTTCTTGTTTTGTTTTTCTTTTATTTATATACATATATATATATATATATATATTACTTTCAGAATCATTTATTTTCCCAATTTTATATGTGGTTTTCCATTTCTGTGTGTAAATCAACGGATTTTGAAATGATTCTATAAGAATTACAAGGTTAATTAATCTATATTTTGATTTTATCATTCTTATTTTTTCTAATGTACACTGCCGCTATATCATAAATGAAGATACAAAACAAGTGACATCAAAGTGATAGCACATCCTAATACATATACAAGTTTGGCTCCCTCTAATGTAATCATGTTGCACTCTAAGTCTTCCACTCAAATTTAATGATATATATATATATATATATATATACATATATATATGCGCAAATGAGTCAGAATTCAAAGACAATTTAAATAAAAAAAAAAAAAAAGGGAAAGAATACAGTCAAACAAACAAACGTGAAAAAATAAATAAAATAACATAAGGCAAAAGCAATAGGAGCTCACAGAAAAGAGATCCTGAGATCCTGAACTTGCAGTGTGAAAATATAAATGCTTCGTTTCGCATTTCAACTTATATTTAATTAAACTATATTTTTTCATATCAGTTTTTATCTTTTCTAAAAAGTTAACAAAAGTTATAACTAATTTTTGAAAAGTCAATCGACTTAAACTTAAAAATTTTATCCCCAACCGACGAATCAAATGAAGCAGAAGTCCTTTTTATTGAACTTGTATGAGTTGTACAAAGTACGAAAAGAGTATGGCGAGCGGCAGTTATTCAATTAGCTAGCCAGCAAGTAATTGATACACACACAAAGAGACATATATACACGTATATATAGATACGTAAATATAATGAATATATCTATTTGTTTTTTTCTTTATCGGTACTCTTCGCTTTATTTTTTTGAGGGAAGGTACTCTCCGGTTTAGATGTTAAAGAAAAGCTTCTCCCATATGTAGACTGAAATATCCTAATTAGAAGAGGAAATTGCATGAACGAAAATAAGGTCACTGGAAGGGCTCCAAGCAAAATGACTGGAATGGGAACCCATGATTCAGGAAGCATAATGAGAAGGACAACACAAAAGGTTATCAACATGGAGGCAATGGACAAGAAAAGAATGGTTAGTCCTATGAACAATTTCCTCGGCAAGGAAATGTGGAAATCGTGTTCTTGAAATCGAGACGTAAGGATCCCTAAGAACACAAACACTGAAGTCGTGGAAGTAAAGAGCGAAAATCCGTCGGAAATCATAAAAGTATTGTACAACTTCTTATCTGTCTTATGATCATCTGCTCCAGGAACTGTGAACGCGGCAGTAAACACCATGGTTACAATAAGAGCAGCGACCACGCTACAAGAAGTTGCCATCTCTTTCATCCATTTTTCTCCTTCAACTACTAAATCTTTGTGGCTCTGCGTAAATACTTCACCCGGTGTCAAGTTATCTACGTTTTTGTCTGTTGAAGCCGTAGGATGTAAAAGTTTCTTCACCTCCTGCATTATTTGTTCGAGTGGAATTATATCACACATACTATACATACATATATATATATATATATTTATATGTGCGTGTTGTCATATATGACCATTTCATGATTACTAGGAGTAAAGAGCTCATACTGCTTTAGATATTAAACTTTGGAAAAACACGATGTACAAATAATATATAGATACACACACCTATATACTCATATACATATATATATATATATATACACATATTTACCTCAAACCATCGTAGTTCTTTCTGCATCTGCAAAGCTGCTTCACGAATACTTAAAGAAGGCGGTAACCTTGCAGCTTCATGTAGCAAGTTATTACCATATTTATCTGCCATGGCACTGATTTCCAACACATATCGACTCTTGGGCACTTTTTTAAGGATGTGCTCAACCAGTTCTACTTGTCGAGATTGAATAGCATGCACGTAAATCTCCCTTGAATATTGTTGATCGGTACTGCTGGCCGCAAATACTGGGTTCGCCTTCATAAGTTCCTCGATGAACTTGACGTTCCCTTCATCCACTGCTTCGGATAGTGCCTCAAACACCAAACCATCTTTCAGTGTGCTCTCATCTTTTATAATCGCAATCGTTTGGCACATGTTTTCTAGCAGTTTAATAGAATGTTCATGGACCAATTTATGTTCTCCTATACGCTCATAAACTCCTTAATTGGGAAACACAAATTATGATCAGGACAAGATTTGTTAAGTACTCTAGATCATATAAGAAAAGAAGATTTTTCTTTTTCTTTTTTGTTTTTCCTGCAAGTGAGCGGATAAAGTATACCTGAATGCTGAAACAGTTTTGAAACTAGCCGTCTCAAGGGAGTTGGCGCTGTGATTGATCATGAATTTATATTAGTATTGAATAGTGAGAATTTGGAAACACTGTGAGAACCACTACTTGAATTGCATAATTAATGAAATGTTCTTTTATTTTTCATGACAATCTTTATTATTAATTTTTTTTTCAATGACTGATCATATAATTACCATAAGCGTAAAGAATAATTAAAGATCTTTCTTTATTCATTTGACATTGGATATATGAACAATAAGCAGCTATATGAATAACGTGGTATTTAATTTCTAGATCAAATAATGTATTCTTTTAAGATTATTAAATTTCCAAGTCCTCACTTAAATATTTTCTTTTATGATACAAGGAAAGATTGAGAACTTGTCTCATAATATAAGGCAGAAACAATCATATGTTATATTCTTCAGGTTGACTAAAAATACCTGAATTTATGTTGGAGGTGTCGCTCTCAACCGGAGGGCCTGTAAATCCACTTTCTTTCATAAATAGATCTCCGAATTCAAATTCATCCACCCCAAGATCTGATATTGTGCGTGCAACTATCAACAAAAGATTATCAATACTTGTGATAAAGATTTCCAAATAAAATAATCTAGTTATTAAAAAGTCCTATATTTTCAAAAGAAACTAATATAATTAATGAAGGATGCATAAACTAAAACACCACTTGTCTCTCAATAGGTTATCTTAGATTTTCGAATATTGTATATTAGAATATGTTCAATTATTCAAGTATATACAAATTATTATGATTTCAAATAGCGGCAGTCGAATTATATTGTATATTGGAATGTTTTCAATTATTCAAGTATATGCAAATTCTTATGATTTGAAACAACAACAGCAGGAGAAAGAGGAGGATAAAAGTGACATTCCATAGAACGAAAAGAAAATCATAAATAATTGGTTGAATTAAACTTTCAAGTTAAAAAATCAAATTTCTACCCAAAAGTGGCAAAAGATGTCTCATTAAGACCCTCGAATGACATAATTTTATCCAAATAAATGAGTGTATGATCTCCGAGAAGTAACAATTGGTCATTATTTCGAGAACTTAATTCAATTACCCCTTCGAGCAAAAAGAACATAATAAGCCTTTTCCTTTCTGGATCATCAATAGTGACCGTATTCGAAAAATTTTAAATTATAGTACATATCACATAGAATACTTCTAAAGAGTTACAATTTTATGTATGTCACATAGAATACTTTTAAAGAATTACAATTTTACCAATGTCATGTAGTTTTGAAAAAATTAGGTAAGTAGATAGTTTTTAAATACTTATCCATGTAAATGGCCGATTTCTTTTTTTTTTTTTAATTTAGAAAAATGACTGTTAATCAGTGATTGACTATAATCCATTACATATTGATCATAATTAATTAGTGATTGATTATAATTAATTAATGAAAATATGTATTGATATTGGTCAATCATTAATTTAATGTGATCAATCAATCAATCAGTTAATTAATGGTTAACCATTTTTTTTTTGAAAAAATAATCATTTTCCTAATTTCACAAAATTTTATCTATTAATTATTAAAAACTTCTTAAAAAATGCCAATAAGCTATAAACTCCTATAGTTTTTGCTGAATAATAACGGTCAAATGCTTTGCAGGTTTCATTAAAAAAAATTTAAGAGGTATAGACATTATTGTTTTTATTTTTAGTTTTATTTTTTTTCCTTTATTTATTTTTATGAAGAGTCTATATACTTTTATGACTGTTATGCATATGTAATATTTGTTTACAAAATGATTAGAGGGAACAACTATTATCTAGAGAGACTAGCACATTCTAAATAGATTGGTTGTTAACGACCACATCTTATACTAACCTCCCAACTCGTAATAATAATAACACTATAAACAAGAATTATAAAACCTTCTTTTAAGTTTCTTGAATTTCCAAGTCCTCACTCAAATATATTTAAAATAAGATTAACGATGTAACCTGATTGTTTCTGTCTTTATATGCAACAACGAAAGATCAAAAACTGGTTTCATAAAAGACAGAAACAATCATATGTTACATTCTTCAGGTTCAAAAAAAAAACAAAAACAAAACAAAACAAAACAAAAAAACAAAACAAAACAAAGCAAAACAAAATACCTGAATATGTGCTGGTGATGCCGCTCTCAACCGGAGGGCCTGTACCAAAAGAAGTCTCGTTAAGACCCTTGAATCACATAATTTTATCCGAATGTTACATATAAATGAAGAGTGTATGATATCATATAGAAGTAACAATTGATCATTATTTTCAAAACTTAAATCAATTGCCACTTCGAGCAAAAAGAACATAAGCTTTTTCCTTTTGGAATCAATAATGACCATCTTTGAAATATTTAAATTTATAATGATACATGTCACGTAGAATACTTCTGAATAGTTACAATTTTATGTATGTCACGTAGAATACTTCAAAAGAATAACAATTTTAGGAATGTCATATAGTTTTGAAAAAAAATTAGGTAAACATGAAATTTCTGAACACTTATTGAAGTAAAATGGCCTAATTTTTTTTATTAAGAAAAATAACCGTTAATTAGTGATTAATTGTGATCAAAATTAATGATTGATTATAGTTAATTAATAAAAAATACATACTAATATTAATCAATCACTAATTCACTATGGTTAATCAGTCAATCAATAAATCAACGATTAATAATTTTTCTTTTTAAAAGGCTATTTTTCTAATTTTACAAAATTTCATTAATTAATAAAAAGTTCTTAAAAAAAAAAAAGCCATTAAGCTATAAAAAAACGCTATAGTTTTTGTTGCCTAATGATAGTCATATGCTTTGCAAGGTTCATAAAAAAATTTTTTAAAAAAAAATTATGAGGCGTAGAGGTCATTGTTCTAATATTTTTAATGTTACTTTGTTTTTATTTTTCTTGTCTTTTTTTTTTTTTTTTACGAAGTGTATATATAATTTTATGACTGTTATACATTTATAAGATATTTTTTACATAATGATAAAAGGGAACAACTAATACCTGGAGAGACTAGCACATTCTAACTAAAGTTACGATCCCATCTCACCCTAAGCTCCCAACTCGTGTTTATAATAAGATTATAAACAAGAATAATAGACGCTAATTTGAGTGTCTGTATTGAAAAGATAAAACACAACAGAGAAAAAAACACACTCTCAGAGAGAGAGAGAGAGAGAGAGAGAGGGAGAGAGATGGAGAGAGAGGGAGAGTACTAACGGTCATACATCCATTGAGCATATATCCATTGCTCCCAAAATCTGAGCTCACGAAATAGAACAGTTGCACATGCCAGTGTGTACACGGGAGATTTTCCAGTATTATCTCTAGCAATGGCCAAACTCGGTGCATAACGTATTAAATTCAAGGCAATCGATGTTGTCCCTGTAGCATTTAAATTCACAACTCAATACTTATAGTAATGAAATTAGAATAGTGACATCGTTAGCCATATAAAGTTATGTTTTTCAATGACTCGTAGTTTTCACCATGAACGTCATTAGTAAATAATTGGTGCCAAATTTAAGATCAGCTCTAGTTGTTTTAATATCAATATTTTTTTTATTAGAGCGGTACCCATAAAATAATAATAATAATAACACTAATAATAATAATATTAATATTAATCTTAATCTTAATCTTAATCTTACCGGGTTTTTCCAATTTTATGCATTTTGAAATGACTGTGGCGCCATGTTTACCTCCTTCCCTTAATAGAACATCCTTTGGAGTAGCAGAATACAGGGTGGGAACCAAGTCCATGCGCTTGTAAAGAGCCAGTACAACCGGAATGACGCCGACATTATCGGCAATCCCAAGTAAATTACTGTTCTTCTGGATCATGCATTCTACCATGCTGGTAGTTCCTGATTCTATGGCCTGTGCAAGGGCTGTCCAGCCACAACTGGATTCTTTTATTTCCAGATCTTCCTTACTCATGCGTTCCACCATGTCCTTCACAATTTCCTCATTTTCCTTAGATGTCACTGCATAGTGAAGGGCTGTATAATTTGCACTTTTGTATGTTGCTTTCAACAGGTCAGGATTTGTTATATACAACTCCTGTGCAGTTTCCCAGTCACTTTGCTCTATAGCTTGAAAGAAGTTCACATAATATTCAATAGTACGACCTTCTCCTGGAAACGAATTCCCGAGTATAGTAAGTAATAATATATATAGAAGCAGGCGTATATTTTATCGTCAAAAACTTGTGTGTTTTGGCAACAGGTATAAAACATGTATGAAGACTGATAGAACTCGAGCTATAATTGTTGAGAGTGGTGCCAATAAAGCATGCTATGTTATAACTTTGTTGCGATTTGAATAAATAAATATTTTAACCTGATCTTAATTTTAAATATTGGAAATATTTAAACTTCAAAATGGGATTTTTGGTAATCTACCTTACTCTATAAATAGGACTTTATATCCAGATAGAAGAAGATTTTTTGTTAGTAGTCTTGTTGATCGAAAACTTAAGAGAAAAGAGTTCTCCATGTGTTGAGATTTAAAACAAAGATACCAAAATAGTAAGTGAGTGAATAAATTTCTCAATAAGAACGTCCACTCATTCATTCATTCGTATAAGTATATATAAATATATATATGAATTATGTTATCTTAGAAACATAATTTTTTGTATATGACAAAACCACTAAAATTAATCCATTTGAAAATTAGACTAGATAGTGTCAAGCATCCGAAACAAGAAATGCCATGTCAGCTATGTTGACTAACAGACCAAACTAATAGGATATAGTGATGTGCAAGGACAAAAATTGTTCAGTTTTTTTTTTAAAACGTGTTGCTATAGCTTTTTTTCTTTTGCACCCTTTATGTAGTATGCCACATTAACTTTTGATCTATGAGGTGAACTATTTTCAATATTTTAACTAGGGTTTTATTTAAATAAAATGCTTAAAAAAGGTCATCCCTTTTTATTCCCTAAAAATTTAGCTACATGAACTAAGTTGTATAAGTTTTAAGTATATCCTGATTGTTACAAAGTAAAAATCTGATTGTATCATGATATTTCTAAAATCTTCTGCAACTCAATTAAACATAGGTACACCTTTGAAAGAAATAAGGAGAAATTAGGTTGATATGTAATTTTTAGACATTTACTTAAAAAATTATCTGAATTTTTTTATTTAGAAAAACAACCGTGGCCATTAAAATATTGAGTGAATCATCCAGTCAATTTGTGATGGTGCCGGAGAGCCTAGGTCGTCCTAGGTGCGACACTTAGAATTTTTGTTAGGGAAAAGCCCTAGCAGAGCTCACTTCCTCTAATGGGCTGGACCTCAATTAAAACCTAGTTAATTAATAAAAATACATAGCAAATTATAGCAAATTATAGCAAATAGCATATTATAGATATTTTTAAAGTTTACAGCAGGTTTTTTAAAGCAAAAATTACCTAAATAACCATCTTTTTTTATTTATTGACCAATATGTCAAAATTTCTATTCTTGACCAACATGATATAAATTTCAATTCACTTTAGTTTGATTTTGTGTCAAGTTAGTCTAGCATTAATTTTTCGTGTCATGTAGGTGAAATAATCTTTAATTTATGTCATTTAGGTGCTTTTCCCTTTTTTAAAAGATAATAAATTATAATATATGTTTTCGGGTAAATTCTTCGGTTTTCAGGATAATCCTTGTATAATCTGATAAATCCTTGCATTAACTTGGATTTTCTAGACATTAATGGATTTTCAGTTAATTTTTAATAACAAATTTATGTGTGCATAGTTTCATGTTAGAGAGAGAAAAGGAGAGGAGTGAGAGATAGAGAAGGAAGATGGATTATGGGTCTATTAATGTTATGTGATCAGAAATTCAATTATGCTATTAGTATTATGCTTAAAATTTTATGCTATAATTTACTATTACTCTTTTCAAAAATGCTATTTTGCTCAATCTCCCATGAAACGTTCGGAGCTACTATTTGGTTTATATGTATACGTGTGCATATCTATAATATACACAAATATATTGATACTCGCTGATATGCTATATAATTTTCTTTGATCAATTTCAGTTTGTTTTTGATAGGTTTAACACATGAGGCTGTAGAATTTTCATTTTGCTACTCTTAACACTTGACACTAATTAGGGGAGGAAAAAAAAAACTTCTTGATTTATGCAAGAGAATATATAGATAAAAACCTTGAAGTCCACTTCAAGAAAGGAAAAAGAATTACCTTGGAAATCTGGCAACTCTAGGATGAAATGGGGTCTAAACTTGCGTGCTAAAGCTTTCCAAGCTTTTCTAGCTGAAACGATCCCCCTAATAGCAGAGAGAGCGTCCTGACCGCATGAAATCTTAATTGCATGAAGAGCCGCAGCATTCTTCTTATCCCTTTTCAATTTATCATCATCCGACGCCTCTGGAGTTTTACCTTTCACGTCCATTGATGTTTCAGCTACTCGATCATGATCCGCATTGAGCTCATGAACTGTGCCGGGATCCACAGCATCCCAGAGATCTTGAGAAATCAAATAGGTTTGAACCATTTCAACCCAATCATCGTAGTTATACTGGTGAAGAAGTTCGAGAACAACCGTATTTGGAAAAACGGCCGTCGTTGTTGACCTGCGTAAGTTTCATTATATATCCAGCATAACTTTTTTTTTTTTTTTTTGATCTTTTTGTACTGGTAAATACCTATATATATATAGACATATATGTTAAATAACTAAAGACTTTTTAAGGATTTTTTTAAAAAAATTTATAACGCCCTTAAATCTAAATTTCCAAAAAACAAAAAGTCTTTTGAGGTTCTTTAAGGAAAAAAAAATCCATTGTTTGGTTTTCTTTAAAAATAAAAAATAAAAAAGAAAGAAAGAAAGAAAGAAAACAGTCATTACGTTGATGTGCTTACATTATATTTACATACATATATATATATATGTATATATATATATATTATCATAGAATGCAATTAGTTGATGAGCATTAGTAGAGTGATATGCGGATAATTTTGAGGGAAGATATTATACAAGGTTAGCGAATCGTTTAAAAGAAATCCAAATTATTAACGTAACTATTAAAACTAAAGTAACCAGTGATCTCTATTTCAAATTAGCCAATTTTTTTTTAGAGAGATAAATAAGCCTATTTATGCATACAAGATTTTTGGATTATAGATACATGTTTCTCTGAAAAAAAAAAAAAAGTGAGGCTATTTTTTTTATTAACATGAGGGTCCATTTTGCTTAAAACTGGTGTACGTTAGGGTCCTCGAAGAATAAAAATAATACAGGAACTCGGACGACGAAGCCTTGTTTTCGTCACCAAGTGAACCTTGCTTATTTTTATACACTTTCTCTCAATCCTTCAAATAAGTACACGCATATAACACCCACACACACATATACTGTTTTGTATAAATGGTAAGAGTGAAATAAAGTGTAGAATTTGAATATGTTGAGACCTACAAACAATCACATCTCATATTAAGCTTCTCACTCATATTATTAACAAATAAAAGGGATAATGGTGGAAACTAATATAACCAATAACCACCCACGAGAGAAATAATCCAAACAACTGAAAACAACCAACTAATATAACTAACAGTCGAAACCATATTTTTCAAAACCAGATTCTAGAATAGACCTCATTAAAAAACTTTCTTGTTAAACCATTGGGAAAAACCAAAAAAGAAAAAAAAAATAGTGTATACACTTGTCTTGCAATAAAAAGTCATAAACAAACACCTAGTAAAAGCACATTCCAACCAAAAAACGATAATATATAAACAATGGAATCTATCTCTCCAAACATATGTGTATATAAATTAAAATAACTTAGCTAGATATATGGGCTTATGCCTAAGCATTTT
Source organism: Ficus hirta (assembly GCA_038430175.1). Classification (NCBI taxonomy): domain Eukaryota; kingdom Viridiplantae; phylum Streptophyta; class Magnoliopsida; order Rosales; family Moraceae; genus Ficus; species Ficus hirta. The sequence continues at coordinate 12,172,765 of CM076594.1, read as the reverse complement.
CTAATAATAAACCAACTTAATTTTAATTTCTTCTGCAATAATTTTACCGGTTTTTCTTTTTCCTAAATTCTGAGAAACAATTTATTCTCTCCGGTCAATATTGTCCTTAAATTTTCTTCCAGTTACTTGTTTACACTTTAATCTTCCTTGAAGTTAAAGAATAAATAAATAAATATCCTTAAAGATCAATATCTACAGAATTTATTAGTTGTTTTTTTTTTCTTTTATAATTTTTCCCTACTAAATGCTTCAAAAAAGCTTACTATAAAAGTCTACTCTTATATCTCTTCCAAGCACTCCATGAAAAGGGAAGTTATAGAGGAGAAGATTAAAGGTGTTATTGACCATATAAATTATAAGATCGCAAAATAGCATGTATGCAATATCCAGAAAAAAATACTTGTCAAAAAAAAAATCCAGAAAAGAAGTAATAAAGAAATAATGAAGCTATAGTTAGAGTACATACTCCATTTATCTGGAAGATCTTTACAGAATGCTCCTTGATAAACGAGATGAGAATTGTGTGCCTCAACAGAACTACCTCTTCCGACTTTATAGTCTGAAAATTTTAAAATCTTGAATGAGGTTTTACGTGCCCACTTAAAAATGATACAACTTAGTTTTCACTTTTTATGATATTATTGAATTGAGATATAGCTGGCTTTCAGTGTTTCTATAGGACCGTACAGTATCACTTTTTTAATCTCTTACTTCACTTGTGAAATGATCAACTTATGAAAAACTACTTCTCAATATTGTACTTATAATTCTCTTCATGTATTTAAAGAAAATGTTCTCAAGTGTTGTACTTTGTTAATTCATTACTTTTTAATTTTTTTTCTTTTGAGTCTTTGTACTTTTAAGCCCCCTAGAATATAATCTCACTTCACCCGTTACAACAAAAAATATCACACTATTGGCATTTGAGCTTATCAAACATTTGACGTTGGACGTGGGAACGGGGTACTAGTGCGTGCCCGCCTATTTCGAATGTACTAGATTTCCATTTCAGTTGCTCTTTCTATTCAATAAACCAAAAAGTGAAATGAAAAATCAGTTCTTATAGCCATCAAGCTGCTCGGTAAGTCTACCTAAAAGTTTATTTTGTCTTTCCGTTTTCTCTGTTTCTTTTAACAAATTACAATATGTTAAATTTCTAAGACCTTGCCCTCGTGTTTCTGTTGTTGAAGCTTGCTTTTGAATCTGCACTTTTCTTGGAACCTCTTCTAAGAATAATGTCTCCAGTAACGCACAGCGTAAAGCCCTTCCATGGACCCCACTCTGAGAAAATCTATTCGATGTATGAAGTAACATCATTTTTTTTTTTCACTTAGTTTAAACATACTGACAGTCATTTATCCATTGCTCCCAAAATCTGAGCCCAAATCTTTTATATATCAGTTATTCTCTCGGCTTATAAAAATAATATTTAATTAATCACTAGAGAAATCATCACTAGCTAGAAGAACAATGAACACTTCAGAGATCACTATTTAACTGAGGGAAAAAAAAAAAAACAAAAACTGTTTTGTTTCTTTAGCCACGAACATTAGTAAATAATTTTTTTAGCCACGAACAAAGTCTACGTTATCTATGTGTCTATTTTAACCAACGGACATTAATTAGTATATAATTTTTTGAAGTAAATTATAAGAGAGGATAACAGATATAGAACTAGCAAGCACATACCAACTAAGTTGAGTGAGGTTTACGTGCCCATTTAGAAATGATACAACTTAATTATTACTTTTTATGATACTAATTAATCGAGATATAGCTGGCTTTCAGTGTTTCTAGGTCTACAGAATCGCACTTTTTAAATCTCTTACTTCACTTGTGAAATGATCAACTTATAAAAATTACTAGTCTATCCATTAAAAACAAAAAACAAAAAAAACAAAAAACAAAAAAACTAACTTCTCAATTGTACATCTAATTAATTATCTTCATGTGTTAATAGAAAAAGGTCTCATGAAGTGTTGTACTTTGTTAATTCATTATGTTTTAATTTTTTTAATTTGACTCTATGTGCTTTCAACCCCCGCAAAATATATAGTCTCAATTCACCCATGACAACTTAAAATGTCACAATATTGACATCCGAATTTGTCAAACATTTGACTTTTGATGTGGGAATGGTGTACTTGTGAGTGTCCACCTATTTCGAATGCACTAGATTTCCATTTCAATTGCCCTTTCTATTCATTTAAAAAAAAAAAGTTAAAATAAAATATCTGTACCTATAGCCATCAAGCTGCTTGGTCAGTTCAGCTTCTTTCCTTTTTTTTTATTTTTTTTATTTTTTGCCTTTTCATTTTTTCTATTTATTTTTAAAAACTCACATGTTAAAATTTCTAAGGCCTTGCCCTCGTGTTTCTCGTGTTGCTTGCTTTTGAATCTATACTTTTCTTCGAACCTCTCTTAAGAATAGTACTAGTAGTAAAGCATAGCGTAAAGCCTTTGTATGGATCCTGCTCTGAGAAAATCTATTCGACGTATGAAGTAACATCTTCTTCTTTTTTTTTTTTTTTTTTTTTTTTGGCACTTACTTTAAACAAACTGAATTTTTTTCTTTATTTTTTTTTTTTCCTGAAAAAGAGATTTATGCAAGTTATACCATGGACGTAAATATCACCGATATTTCTCGAAATTTCAGTGTTGGAGAGATACTGAAATATTTTTTGGTCGGAAAAACATTTCAGTCAAAACTTAGAGAAAATATCAGGTAGATGTCGGTAAATATTGACTTAAATAACGTTAAATTATCAATAAAAAGCCATTGTAATATGTTCTAAAATATCAAGATATATAGAGATGATGTCAGCGAAATTTTGGACACATGGATAATATCGGCAAAATTTCAAACTTTTCTCTTCTACTGACCTTCTCGTTCACTACGGTGCTAACAATTTTCTTCAAAAACCAAAATAAACAATTATATTTCAGCACTATTTAATAACATATCATGATATCAATATACTTGAATCATAATAGTGTTCAATATCATGATATCAATTTACTTGAATCAAAATTTCATTTGGTAGCAAATGACAGTACCGGGAAAAAATTTGGCATCCCGCCAATTTTTTTTGCTACCAAATAATTTTGGTAGCAAACTATTACAATTTGCTACCAAATCTTGGTAGTGAAATGTTAGCATTTTGCTACCAAATAGTGTTTTGGTAGTAAAATGTTATCGGCGGGAACCAAAATTCGATTCCCGTCATGCTATCTGTTACCAAAAATATTTGGTAGTGGATTATGTCGTTTTTACTATCAAAGTTGGTAACAAAATGTCTACACCTTTCAACCACCAAAATTTGGTAATAGAAAGTCTATTTTCTGCTCTCAATTTTTTTTTGGTAACAAAAACTTTGGTCTCTTAAAGTCACATTTCTTGTAGTCCGGACTTTCTTTCAGTATTACTAAGATACGTAATAAAAAAGTTTCTCATGTAAAGCTTGTTCATATACATATGTTTGTAACACCCCTAAGTAAGGGTTAATTAATAATAATAGTAAATTAATTTAAATAAATAAAATGGGATAATTTCATAAATATTTAAAAACATTGCCCAAAGAGAATTTTGAAAATATAGTCATATATTATCAAATCCACAATAAGTGTAGAACCACGAATTTTTCACAGTACATTAAAACCTGTCCATCATCGGAATAATCTAAGTCACACATATTAATTTAATACAATTCACAACGATAAGTACATAATTAAATGAAAATATAAAAGACCTACTGTTGCGATAAACTACTCCTCTATGATCTCCAAAGCAAGTTCCCTCGACCTAAGTCACACTGAACACTACCTAAGAAATGAAAATATAAGAAGTGAACATCGACATGCCCAGTAAAAATATCATGACCTACTTTTCAATTTATTTACCGTCCATATAATTAATCCAGTTATTTCTCTATTTTATGATTTTACCAAATGAATGTATCACAAATGAATGTACGGAGAACCATACGCCGAGATACTTGACCGAAACCAGAGGAAGCAAATAACATGAAACCTTATAGACCGATTGTCCTTCCCGCTCCCAAGGGCCACAGTCTAGACCTAGATGGGTAACCCAGTCCACACATATATAATAATAAACCTTACCTTGTATCACAGCCATGCAATGCCAATAAATCTTCCGTGTCAGTTTATATCAACAAAATCAATTTAATTAAAATTCAACAAAAAAATAGGTAATAATAGAACCCCCTACGTCGAACGGATCCCTAAGGGGACTGACAATGACCAAAAACATCTCGAGGGAGACTCTCAAGCAATAGTTAACTCGGGTTGCTCTCCATCCAGGCTTCAGCAATAACACACACTCTCTCTCTCTCTCTCTCTCTCTCTCTCTTGCCACTTTCTCCCTCTAATCACCTATTTTTGCTTTTGCGACGTTGGTTTGACTTTTATTCATATGGGCAAATTTTTTTTAGTTGGACTCTGTAACGAACCGTTTACATAGACCGTTAGATTACTGTTTAAATTAAATTTACTTATAATTATTTAAAATATTAGGATTGAGTACTAAAAATTTTGGAATATATATTTTTTTATTTTAACTTATCATAAAAACTTTTGTCACATACTCTAAATAATATGAAATAATTTTTCATGAAGTGTTGTATATCATAACTTTATTATATAATATAATCTAAAATTTTTATAACAGTAATAATAATTTTTAAAATAACGTTTGCGGAATGATTTGCGTAGTGATATCCATACCGCCTTTGTTTGCTCAACATCTCCGTCTACATTTACCCCTAAGCAATATGTTGCAGGTTGTTAATTTATAGTATGAATATAACTAATGAGCTTTCACTCAGCAAGTACAAACATAGATCTCACATTGCTTAAAAATATGAATGACATGTGTTAATGTGTGATCCAATTATATTTAATTATGGATGTCTTATTTTCCATTATAAACTTATTATCTTTCTTATTTGTGGGCTCCTATGTGTACATACCGGTGCTCGCGTTCCTCAGAAAGTTAGGGTTTTTGAGGTCCCTAACAATTCTGAAAATAAATCTGGAACTTTAACTCAGAACATAACATAACATGACATGATCCTCCACCATCTAAAGGGAAGTTGGAATGATATCCTAGCTTGTCTTGAATTAGTCTTAGCCTTGATTTAACTGATTTTGAGTATGCCTCAAATCATACTCTAACTTAAAGTCTTATTAAAAGACTAAGTCTATGACTTACATTTCCTTGATTTTGAACTTATTAGTCATGATGTAATGGCAAGACATAATAATCCATGACATAAATTTAAAATCATGGCATAAATATAAAAAGTATGGCATTTACAGAGCATAGTAAAAGTGTGGCAAGTATGTAAATGTGACATACTTGTGAACCATGGCATGAACATAGGTGTGGCATATACGTGATTGTGGCGTATCCTAACATGTCATGATATATGAAAATCACGTAATTCATAACAAACATGTTAATTATCATTCTATAAACATAGGTAAAGCATTCTTAACATTGCATGTGCCTAATGCATAGTTTGAAAATAATATTGTTCTTATACTTAATGTGAGATTTGTACTTACCTTACTCACAGCAAAAATGCGTTCTCCTTAAACCATAGATTAAAATTCCCTTCCTGAAATATATCCAAATCGAATAATAAACTTTTATACTCTTTGGATAAGGTTAATCCTAAATTTCCTTTCAAAAAGAATTTAAGATTTAATCTATATAAGCTATGGCTATGAGACTAAGGTGAATTTCAAAATCTGAATCATACATTTCTTAAACATGTAAAATGTTTCTTTTCAACTTAAAAATCGGGTTAGAAATTCTAACTCCATTTTTCTAACTTTATGTCAAAATTACTATTTTGACATTTTATATTTTGAAATTCCATATCTTTTTAAAGTATAGAATACCTCTAAAATCACATAATTTAAAATCTAAAATTTCTTATTTAACTACATAAAAATTGGACTAGAAAGATCCAACCCATTTTTCTAACTTCATGTTAAAATCACCAATTTAACACTCTACCATTTAAAAGCCGATATTTTTAAAATGTAATACTTCTTAAAAATATCATCTTAATTTTAATTTCAAAAATAATTAAAAAAAAAATTTTTTGTCGCATGGCCACTGCTGCAGCCCACCAGGCGCTGCAGCGCCCAGGGGCTGTCCCTGGGCTGCTGTGGCTTGGCTACTAGCCGCCCCACCCACCGCGCCCCCCCCCCCCCCCCCCCCCCCCCCCCCCTCCTCTTAAAAATATCCTATTTTGCATAAATTTTGAAAAATCATATCTTTCAATCCGTCGAGAATTTGACAAAAGTTTCTTCACTAAAAATGTTCATTTACATGTTATCTCAATGTTTCATGTTTATGGTCAAGTCTAATTTTGCCCATTAATGTTTCATTTTTTCAAAAATCCAAAACTTGACAGTTTTTAACAAATTTTTTTTTACCGAATCTCCTTTCTAAAACCAAAATTTCCTTTTCAAAAAATTTCGAAACAAATACATTTACATCATAGTTCATGTTCCATAGTTTTTCTAATATTCTTAATAGATATAAGTCATTTTTTTAAGTTTTTAGTGACGATATATTTAAATAAGTCGTCGCTAAATATAGATGCCACGTCGTTTCCTGTCATTTGTCGTCGCTAAAGATAGATGCCACGTCATTTCCTGTCATTTTCCTGAGGCAAACAACAACAATATTTTCTCCGTTATAGCGACGACATGTCATTGCCGTTATAGAATTTGTAGCGATGGATTTATAGCGACGACATACTAACAACAACTTGTCGTTGCTATTAAAGTTGTAGCGATGACATTCGTACCTTTAGCAACGACTATTGTCATCACTGAAAAGCTTTATTCTTGTAGTGATGCCATTACCTATGAATCTTTTATTTATTTAAATTTTTTTTTTTTTTTTGGTAAATTGATGCAAGCTATAATGGGAGAGATCACTTAGCGATTCAAAATCGTATTTTTATCTTGAAAACAAGAGTGAATTACACTGACACCCCATGTGTTTTACTGAAATTACAGAGACACTCGATTGACTAAAGCAAATAACATCAATACCACATGAATTTTAAAACAAATTACAAGGACACCTCCTCTATTAATTGACCGTTAATTTGACCGTTAAATGTAGATAAATTACCAAAAATGCCCCTCCTTGCAATAGAAAATATTTTCAGTTATAGTGAAATTATAAAATAACATTTTTGCCCTTATTTAGCATAAAAAATGAGTTTATTGTAATTATTTTTTGGCACACATACTAGAATTGATTTGTGCATATTTATGATCGTAATTTACATTCTAATAAAAAAAAGTTTTTGTTATTTGTTTTTTCAAAAGTCCTTTTTAATAACAATTTTGTTATTTTTTTTTTCAAGTGTTGTTGTATGCTCTTTTTATATATGATATATTTTTCCCTCAAAACACCATTTTATATTTAAAAATAATATTAAATTGATCTTAGAAAAAAGAGAGGAGAATTCTACTTTTGGATCAGTTTTAAATTGTCTAATTAAAAGTGTATACTAAAATTACAAGATGACATCTAAATATGATTTTTTTTTTTTTAAAGCAGAAAAAATAAAGGGAAATTTTTTACTTCCCCTTTCTTCCTTCACCACCATGTTCATGAGGTTTTTTTTTTTTTTTTAAGCATTTCAACAGAAATGCAAGCCCACTGCCTACCTATGTAACAGCCCACCTAGCACAGGCCGTTACCATACATACATACTTACATATCGTATAAATTTACTTAGCTTAAATAGTGGAAAATATATTTTTTTTAAATCATATGAGCGTATAAGCGATAATTAAATAACGATGGTCGAACACCAAATAAAATATTCATAAAAGAACAAAACGCGTAGCGGCTCTAGATCCCACATTTCACAGCTCGCCCTGCCACGCTCGCCATCTTGCATCAACAGGTGCCCGTAGGTTGCTTACCTACAGCATAGACGTAAGACGTGAGCTTTCGCTCAGCAAGTACAACATTGACATCCGCGACACAAACAATACAAAACATAACTTAATTTAACATATCATAGCTTATCCTATCATAATCATGCATGAGCCATTTATGCTTCATTATACTTTCTTATTCTTTCATAACATACTTTCATAATTTATCTTAGCTTAACTTGACTTAACTTAAGTTATCTTATGGGCCCCTTAACATAAGTGTTTGTACTGGGCGCGCAACTATGGAGTGGTTGGGGCGGCCAGTCCATTTCCAACTCAAACCATAGTCCAACCCGACCTAACGCGGGTTGGTACGACATAGGCAAGCTTGCTTGCCATTATGCTTACTTGTCATTGTCTTATACTTGATCTTGTTCTTATCTTAGTAATGGTGAAAATGCCTCATGATGTCACACATACATAAGCCATAATCGTATCTCAACATAACATACCTTATATCATAATCATGAACTTGACATATCATATATCATAACCATATCACATAACATAACATCATCATAGCATACCCTATAACCTATCCTAGTGTCAAACAATTCTAATCATACATCACATCATGTACCATAACATTTATTAATCATACTTGGGTAAGTATCACAACCAAAAGCCTATGCTGTAGGCGAAGTTATACTTACCTCGTCTGCTATGTCCAATACTATGCTGTTCCAAATCAGGGCACAACAGCAGGCTATCTCCTGCTATAATAAAGGACATAGGTAAGGATTAATATGTTGGTGATTTAACCAACATTCATACATAATCTTAGTTATATGTCCCCCTTCAAAACCACATGATAACCTATTTGGTTACATCGAGTAACCCTAGGGTTCAAAACTTACCCTACTCGAGTCATAACTTTGACTTTTGATTTCAAAATCCCATTTCTATTTTCTTTTGGAAAACTCCATATTTTATGTACAAAAATCCTTTTGTTCAACTTTTGAAATTCGTAACTACTGAGTAGGATTTGTAAAAATTATTGAATATTGGAAACTGCCTTTGGAACAGTTTCTTATTGCCAACTTATCAGTGTAAGTGCAGGGATGTCCTTTTCCTGCACTGTTTTAGAAAATCCTGTGCAGGAATTTTCTGTTTCCTGTATAGTTTTTGAAATCTAATTTTTATTTAAAAATCTAAGTCGAATCTGAAAAATTTTTCTTCACTAAAGTTTTAGATCTCGAAAAACCCTACAACTTTTACGTTTTACTCAAAACCTGGTTCGGGCTCTAACCCATTCGTTTTTCCCATTGAACTCACCTGGTCGTGCATGAAGTCTGGGCACGGTCAGGCTCGGATTTTTGTCAAAACCGAGGCCATTAGAGCCTTATTTTGGAAAACGGTCCAAGTATTCCCCTGGGAAAAACCGTTTCCTACAACTTTCATGTTTTAAGTTTTTCCAAATTCGACCTCTAAGGGCCTCAAAATCTGTTTTCCAGAAAACTGGCCAGTTTTTACCCGAACTGGCAGTTTTTGGGTTTAAATCCATTTTACGTCCTAATACGCACACACTACCTTAACCGGCCGCACCGGGAGCCTAAAATCAGACATGCAGCGCATTTCTAACATAAGGTTTTCATTAAACACATAATCAAACATTCCCATGCAAACCATTATTTATTTTGCACCAATTAGGTTTTGCATGGGTTTTAGGTTGGCATAAACCATTTCAACATTTCTAGCAACCTAACATGCATATTCTACACCAAACCTAAACATATTTGGGGACATACAACATTATCAAACATCTTGTATGCAAACCATAAGTTCATGCAATCAGAGCATAAAATCATGCAAGCATAAGTGTACATTCATGTAAAACTCATAAACCAAACCACCCTTAACCTAATCAAGCACATAATCTAATTATTTATAAACTAGGACATAAAATTAAATTGAGCTTATGCTCTTACAAATTTCAACTTGAAATACACTCAAATTTCAAATTGAAGCTCAATTTAAAAGTTTAGGGCTAGGGAAATTACCTTGATTCAACACAAGGCTAGGTTTGATCAAATTTCTCCCCCCCCCCCCTGGTCTACTTCACAACCGACCTCCCTAAGTCAAATGGGTACCAAAAAATTTTTCCAACCTTGGCTTGATTCTAAGTGAAATCCGGCCACCACAAAAAATTTTCCCTTGGGTTACTTAAATTTTTTTCTTGCTTTCTCTTTGGTTTCGGTTTTTGGGAGTGAAAATGTGAAGGATTTTTGGGCATAGTTTAGCTAGAGTTTTCAATTTTTTTTGAATAATGGATCACCTATTTATAGGTGATGGGGAATTTTTCAAAATTACTAAAAAGTCCTTGAAGAAACAACAATTTGCACAAAATCCCCCCTTAGGTGGCCGGCCAAGGTTGTTCTAGATCATTCAAGATTTTTTTCAATTTTTTTCTTAATCCAAAGTGATGTCATAAATCAAAAGTTAGATGATGTAATCATCATTAGGGCTTGTTTGGGCTTTTTCCTTAATATGCAGTCCATTTTTATGCTAACACAGATATTTTTCATATTGCTATCTATTAATAACAGTATTTTTACACTGAACTGCAGTCCAAAATTAATCTGTGTATAAATGGACCATATAAAAATTTTCTTATAACTTGAAGCCTTTTGGCCTTTGATACCCTAATTAATGTGCTTGATTTTTCTATGGTGGTTTTAGATCTTATTCATGATATCTTGTCCGTAAAGACGGTTTTCGCAGTATATATCCCATACTGCTTGTCATCTCACAGTATTGTCATATATTTGACCTTTCTAGTCAACCTTTGACTTTTTCGGTCAACTTTGACTTTGTAACGCCCCGACTTCCCACGCCGGGTCGTCACCTTACTTACATACTAAACTTAAACTTGCGGAAAATTTGGGAGAAATTTTTTTTTCTTTTAAACTTTATTTTAACACTTTCAACTTGAACTTCATCCTCAAACTCATACTTACTGATAGGTACTTACTTGAGTACCGAACTTTCAAACCCTCCTTGAAGGCCATCGAAATCAAATTGTAGACCAAACCCGACTTAATGCGGATTGGTACCACAAGAGGCAACTTGCTTGCCATACATACATAAACTTTGTCATTCATACTTAAAACATCATGAAAATATGAAAACCCTTTTTCATTACAACATATTTTATAGAGTATATATTTTTTTTTAAATCCGTGGCAATGTCCATCCCACATTTCACAGTCCGCAGCACCAGCCTTCCACAGTATTGCATCAGAGATTGCTGGCAGGTTGCTTACCTACAGCATAGACGTAAGACGTGAGCTTTCGCTCAGCAAGTACAACTGTTACATCCGCGACGCAAAACACATATCATTATGCATGAACCAATTATGACCTCTTATGAATCAAATATGGATTCATAACTTAGCTTAGTTCTATTCCGTTACTTATCATGTGTGCTCGTACCGTGGTACATAGCCAAGGAATGGTTGAAGGCGGCAGTCCGTTTTAACTCAAACCATGAAACACAAAGTTTAACATGGAGTAGTTTAGGTAGCCATCCAATCCAACTCAAACCATGAACCATACCATTTAAACCCGCCTTTATGGCAAGTCGGTACGATACAACATCTTACTTGTCTTGTTCTTACCAAGTGGTTTAACATTAGTGAACATGCTTCATGATGTCACAATATTACAACATATAACATAACATAACCTCATTCATAACATACCATCACATTAGGCAAGTAACAACAAAGGGCCTATGCTGTAGGCGGAGTTGTACTTACTTGGTTAGCTGTGTCCTATTTCGTGCGACTCCAAGATGAGGCACAACAACAGGCTATCTCCTGTTATGTCAAAGAACATAGCATAAGGCTTCATAATTATAACCTTAAGATGCTGGTGACCTAACCTAACCAACACCCATTCATAATCTTAGTTATATGTCCCCCCCTATACTCATGATAGCTTACTTGGTTACATAAGGTAACCTTGGGTATTGATCCCAATCATTCATGAATAGGGTTAGGTTATCATCCTAACCTTGGCCTATGCCTGGTTATCTATCCATAATCTTTTGGGTTTAGATCCAAACCCAATCTTAACACCTTGTTGGGTTACCTTGAGTAACCCTTGAGGTAACCAAACTTAGTTCAATTATCCTAAGTCAACCTTGGGCTTTGGACCCCGTCCAGTAACTCGGGTATCACTTCCGGTTATTACCCGTAATCATCTTGCTTACCCAATTTTAGTTTAAAAATCTATTTTCCATTTCTTTGGAAACTTGGGTAAATTAACTTCAAAAATCGTTTACTTAACTCATAAAATTCATGTTTTTGAAATAGGTTTTTGTAAAATCATTTAGGGCTGGAAACTGCCCTTGGAACAGTTTCCCTAGTCAAAATAGTGGTTTTGGGGAAAGATACAATTTTTCCGAACTGTTTTTAGAAAATCCTGTGCAGGAATTTCCTGTTCCCTGCACAGTCTTTATAAAACCGTGTCAGTTTGAAGATCCATCCCGATTTTGAAAAAGTTTTCTTCACGAAAGTTGTAGCTCTCGAAAAATCCTAAAACTTTCGTGTTTTGAGAAAAATCCAGTTCTGCTTGTATTCTTGTCAGTTTTAATTTGAAACTGACTGGTCGTGTAAACTAGGTCTGGGCAGACTAGTCTCGGTTTTCTGTAAAAACAGAGGCCATTGGAGCCTCATTTTGAGAAACCGTCCGCGCTGTCCCCTAGGAAAAACTCTTCCGAACAACTTTCGTGTTTTACGTTTCACCCAATTCGGCCTCTAAAGGCCTTAAATTTCCACTTTCCCGAAACTGGCCAGTTTGGAATCCGAATTGGCAGTTTCGATTGTTAAGTCCGTTTTACGTCCTATTTCGTGGATTCTAACTCGACCGAACACGCGGGAGCCTAGATAGCAAGCATGCAGCGTATTCTATCGTCCCACATAAACAATCATGCAGCTCGAACGGGTCCATGCAAACCAAACCCAAAAAGCTCTAATCCTAGGTTTGCAAGGTTCTAACTTTTGCATCTCATTCAAACAAGCATCAATCATTCACCCTTAAGCTAGCAGCCAAGCATGCACTGCCTAGGGCAGATTTGGGACATATAACAAACTAGTATTTAGTATGCAAATTAATAAAATTAAAGCAAGCATGCACATAAAAATCAAACCACCCCTAATTCTAGATCAAGCACAACCCTAGATTCCTAACTTTGGGCACAAAATAAATTGAGCTTATGCTCTTACAATTTCAACTTGAAATACATGTAAATTTCAAATTGAATGCTTAATTGAAAGAGATTAAGGTCTAGAATGGTTTACCTTGATTTATTGAAGAAATTGAGGCTAGGGTTTGGTCACAAAAATTTTCCTCCTAGGACACCACCCAAGGCCGGTTTTGTTGCACCAATTGGCACCAAAATTGGCTGATTCTTGGTGGCTGCTTGCACCTAAGATAAACACTCTTAAATTCACATTTTCTCACTCACTCACCCCCCCCTTGGCAGCCGGCTGTTGGCCCCAAAATTGGGCACAAAAACTGCCAAAATTTCTACTTGAACTTGCTAGGGGAAACCGAAGACTACAAACATCAAAACCCCTAAGTTTCTCAATTTTTTTCTTCACTCAATCACCCACTTGAGATTGCAGATTTTTGGAGAGGGAAAATGGGCAGAGTTTGGCTGCTTTTTCTAAATTTTTTGGCGCAAAAACCGCCCACCCCCCTTGGGTATTTATAGGTGAGGATTTGGATCTCTTTGCAATTTTTTTGGTTCATCTTTTGCTCATAAATCCTTGGAGCAAAAATAATTGCACAAATTTTTGCCAAAGAACCCTCCAATTGGCCGGCCATAAGCTTGGAGAACAAGAAAAATTTTTCTTCTAGAACAAGACACTTGTCATTCAAGGCTTGGTTCATGGAATTATGATGTCATAATTCAAAAATGGGATGATGTCATAAATCAAAAGGTAGGTGATGTCATCCTAAGGCCTCGTGTGGCTACTTTTTGAAAAAGCAGTCCAATTTAAATCCAACACAGATATTTCTAATACTGTGTTCACTAATACACAGTACAATTCAGTACTGTTTTGCTTGACTGCAGTCCAAAATTTATCTGAGTAAAAATGGACTGTAAAAATTTTCTTCTTATTTCTGAAAGTCATTAGGACTTTGATATCCAACTTAGTGTGCTTGATTTTTCTAGGGTGGTTTCATAGCTTATTCTAGCTATCTTGTCCAAAAAGATAATTTTCGCAGTAGATTTCTCATACCGCTTATCCTATTTTTGTATAGTCATACCTTGACTGTTCTTGGTCAACTTTGACTTTCTTGGTCAAATTTTGACCAACATGGAATCATGAAATCTCATCACGCCATTTTCCTTAAAATGCCTTATACTAGGCTCAGTAATCCATCGTTGAGTCTCGTAACTAATTATCCGAGAACTCAAACTTATACCGATATTCTATTCCAAACATGATCTAGACTTAAGTTTTCCTCATTCAAAGGAAATCTAGAGTCATCAAAATTCTTGGGTATTACAGACTTTTTATGATCAAACTTTGACCAACATAAAATCATGAAATTTTCTACCCCTTTTTACTTAAAAAGGTCTCATGCTTGGCTAAGTAATCATTTTTGAGTCTTCTAAAATCATAAGGACTCACAAAATTAACAAAAACCCTAATCGGGCTTTCTCATAAATACATTCATGGTACAGCTTGAATTTCTTTATAAGAAATCGTAATGTTAAAAAAAATTCAGTTATTACAATCTACCCCCCTTAAAAATTTTCGTCCTCGAAAATCAGAATAAATTGGGGTAGTTCTTTCTCATCTCGTCTTCCAATTCCCAGGTTGCTTCTTCAACCTTGTGGTTTCGCCACAATACTTTAACCATGGGAATAGTTTTGTTTCTCAGTACCTTCTCTTACCGATCCAGAATTCGAACTGGCTTTTCTTCATAAGTTAGGTCCATTTAAACCTCTACTGGTTCTTGACTAAGCACATGGGAAGGATCTGGTACATACTTCTTTAGCATCGAAACATGAAAAACATTATGCATCGATGCTAATTCTGGCGGTAGGGCAAGCTTATAGGCCACTTTCCCAATCCTCTCAAGAATTTCAAATGGTCCCGTATACCTTGGGCTAAGCTTCTCCTTCTTACCAAATCGCATTACCCCTTTCATAGGAGCAATCTTGATGAACACAGCATCTCCAACTTAGAATTCTAAGGGCCTCCTACGTTTATCGGTATAACTTTTCTGTCTACTAAAAGCTATGTCGAGCCTCTGCTTGATCTTCTTGATATCCTCAGAGGTCTTCTTGATGAAATCTGTTGTTTGAAGCTACTTCTGTCCTACTTCCTGCCAGTGGATAGGAGATCCACATTTCCTTCCATATAATGCTTCAAATGGAGCCATACCAATCGAAGCATGATAACTGTTGTTATATGAAAATTCGATCAATAGCAGCTTCTGATCCCAGTTTCCCTTAAAATCCAAAACACATGATCTCAGCATATCTTCCAGTGTCTAGATGGTTTGTTCTGGTTGACCGTCAGTTTGGGGGTGAAAAGCCTTACTGAACTTCAATTTCGACCCCATAGCACTGTGAACACTGGTCTAAAATCGAGAGGTGAAACGTCCATCACGGTCCGAGATGATCGATTTTGGTACTCCATGTAGTCTAACGATCTGGGATACATAGATTTCGGCCAATTTTTCTACTGAAATGGTGGCTTTGATTACAATAAAGTGGGCTGATTTGGTTAATCTATCCACAATAACCCAAATCGTGTCATTCCCACTCGCAGTCCTGGGCAGTCCTACTATAAAATCCATAGTAGTTTGCTCCCATTTCCATTCAGGAAGCTCTATTTTCTGCAAATCTCCTCTAGGATATCAATGTTCTGCCTTAACTTTCTGACAAGTTAGGCACTTTGACATGTATTCTGCTATTTCATTCTTCATGTTAGGCCACCAATAACTCTCTCGGAGGTCCTTGTACATCTTGGAAGCTCCTGGATGTACTGAGTATGGCATCTGATGTGCCTCTGACATTATTTGCTCCTTTAAAAATTCGAAGTTGGGAACACAAATCCTTTCTTCGAAGTAGATGACACCATCAGCGGAGGTCTTGAACTCCTTGTTCTTGTTGCCAAAAAGTTGCACTTTTAGCAAAAATGAATCTTTTCCTTGATGCGACTGGATGGATTTCCACAAATTAGACTGGAGGGTCAGAGAAGATAATTTCCCTGTTATTATTTCCAGGTTGAACTCAGAAATTTCCCTTTGTAGTGGCTTAGGAAACGCTTCAATAGACATCAACATGCCTATGGATTTCCTACTTAAGGCATCTGCTACCCTGTTTGCCTTCCCAGGGTGGTAAAGCATTTCACAATCGTAATCCTTTACAAGTTCTAGCCATATACGCTGTCTCATGTTGAGCTCTTTCTGAGTGAAAATGTACTTAAGACTCTGATGATCGGTGTAGATTTCGCATTTGTTTCCATACAGATAGTGTCTCCAAATCTTGAGCGCGAAAACCACCGCTGCGAGCTCCAGATCATGCGTGGGATAATTCCTTTTGTGAATCTTCAGCTGGCGGGATGCGTAGGCCACTACTTTCCCATTTTGCATCAGAACAGCTCCTAATCCATTTTTAGAAGCGTCGCTGTAGATCACGAAATTTCCTGTTTCAACATCAAGAATAATCAACACAGGTGCACTTGTCAGCTTCCTTTTTAGCTCGAGAAAATTTTCCTCACACTTCTGGGTCCATTCAAATTTCTTCCCCTTTCGGGTAAGTGCGGTTAGAGGTGCGGCAATCTTGGAAAATCCCTCGACGAAACGTCGGTAGTATCCAGCTAATCCAAGAAAACTCCTTATTTCCGTAACATTCTTGGGTGCTGGCCATGCACTGACCGCCTCCACCTTAGTAGAATCTATAGAAATTCCTTCCTTTAACACTACATGACCCAAGAAATGAACTTTTTCCAGCCAAAATTCAAATTTTGTGAATTTGACATACAGTTGATTTCGTCTCAGCGTCTCCATTACCAATCTAAGGTGATGCTCATGTTCCTCTTTGGACCTTGAGTAAATTAAAATATCGTCAATAAAGACGATAACAAACTTGTCCAGATACTCCTTGAACACTCGGTTCATAAGGTCCATAAAAACAGTCGGGGCGTTGGTTAGTCCAAATAGCATAACCAAAAATTCATAGTGCCCGTAACGTGTTTGAAAAGCCGTCTTAGAGATATCTGACTCCTTGATCCTGAGCTGATGGTAGCCTGATCGTAAATCGACTTTCGAAAATACTACCGCTCCCCTAAGTTGATCGAAAAGATCGTCAATCCTCGAAAGGGGGTACTTATTCTTGATCGTAATCTTGTTCAGCTCACGGTAGTCAATGCACATTCGTAATGATCCATCCTTCTTCTTCAAGAACAAGACAGGTGCTCCCCACGGAGAGTAACTTTGTCGGATGAATCCTTTTTCAAGCAGTTCCTACAACTGTACTTGGAGTTCCCTAAGCTCGGTAGGTGCCATACGGTAGGGTGCTTTAGATATCGGTGCAGCTCTAGGCAACAACTCGATTTCGAATGAAATTTCTCGTTCCGGTAGAAGTCCTGGTAAATCTTCCGGAAAGATATCCACATATTCTTTAATAATAGGAACATCTTCTAATGTCAGCTCCATTTCTCGATCTTTGTCTATCATGTTAGCTGAATATCCTTGACAACCATTAGCTAACATTTTCCAAGCCTTCATTGCTGAAACCAGTCTGGTTGCTGGGCTCCGTGACTGCCTGTAGAAATTAAACGCCTCCTCACTGTAAGGGTTGAACGTCACGCAACGCTTTCGGCAGTCAATCTTGGCGTTGTATTTGCCTAAGAAATCCATCCCTAAGATTACATCGAAATCCTAAAGCTTGATCGTGATGAGATCTACAAACAATTCTCTGTCGCAGATAATCACGGACGTATTTCATATCCAAAAATTGGACCACAAAATTTCTCCGGATGGCAAAGAGGTTTTGAAAGGCTGTTCTAAATTATTCACACCTCTTCCTAACTTCTGGGCGAACTCCAAAGACACGAATGAGTGAGTGGCACCAGAATCAAACAGGGCAATAGCATCATAGGTGGCGATAGAAATCTGACCTGTCACTACATGTGAAGTCCCTGCTTCTGCATCTCCCTTCATATAAGCATAAATTCTGGCTTCAGGTTCAGGGGCCTCTAATCTGCCTTGAGCAATCGAGGGTCCTTCAATCCTTGCTTAGATTGCATGCAACTGACTGTTTGTGTTCCGGCTCGGATATAGAGGGTTCTGGCCTTGGTTGTTCTGAGTGCAGTTTCCCACATAATGCCCCTCCTTACCACAAAGGTAGCAAGCATTTGTCCCCATTCTGCATAATCCCAGGTGTTTCTTTCCACACTTTGCACACACCAGGTAGTCAGAGTTATTACCCTCATTTCCTCTGTTATTCTTCTTCTGAGGGTAATTCTTTTGCTGACCTTGACCAGAGAAATTCCCCTTTCTTTTGTTCCTCCCGAACTGCTTGGAACTTTAGGCAGGGCTGCTAGTTTGGCCTTTCTGGTTCGTCTCAGAACTCTGACGGGGCTGCATTTGCTTCACCACGACCTTTTCTTCCTTCTTTGCTTTAAAAATCTAAGCCCTTGCTTCCTTGTCCTGGTTGATCCAATATTCAGCTCTTGTTGCCCGACTTACACAATCGGATCCCAGGGTAGGTGGGCTACTGCCAGTACTCACTTGTTTGGCGATGTCTGTTCGGAACATCTTCATCATCCTTCTGACTTTTTCTGTTTCGTTCGGTACCAATTCCGGGTACAGACGAGTTAATTGCTCAAACTTCTTGACAGCCTCCATCACTGTCTTCGAGCCTTGCTTTAAATTCGTAAACTCGTCTTGTTGAGCAGCAAGGACTTCTCTGTTGTAGTACATGGTACGGAACTCCGTCACAAAGTCTTGCCAGCTCATGGTCGTGACATCTCGACGCATCTGTACTGTTATCCACAGTGCCTTGCGTCCTTCTTAAGAGCAAAAGAAGCACAGAGAACCTTTTCTTGCTCTGTAAGCCGCATGAAATCTAGGATAACTTGGATATCGATCAGCCAATTATCAGCTGCTATAGGATCCGTCGGTCCTTCGAATTCAGGCGCTTTCATTAGCCTAAATCGTTCATAGAGCAAGTCTTCTCGTACTGGAGGTAGGTTCACTTGTACCCCAGCAGGTGCCATTGGAACTTCAGCATTCCGTGGAATTTCTGGCACGGGAGGTACTACTGGAGTACCTGGTGAACTGGAGGTGAAACCTCATTAACCTGGGGTCTCTGGTTCATTCGAGTTAACTGCTCTCGAAGTCTATTGGTCTCTTGTTGCAGTTCAAGCAACTGCCGTTGCAAATTCGCTACAATGGTTGCAAGATCCGGCTCAGGTGGATTAACGGGTACTGTTTTGCGAGGGCGTATCATCTTCTAATTCCTATTAAACCATAAGAAAAGATATTATCATACTGGGAATATCCTTTCTTTCATACATATCTTATTATATCGTAGCATAATGCGTCATGTCATAATGTTATCATACCATAACATAATAGTATCATCGTATCATATCGCATACTTATTATATCATTCATACTCATCATATATCGTAATATGACTTTCATATATCATAATATCATCATCATATACTTATCATAACATTCGTAGTTGTATTTACGTACATCTCATACTTGAACTATCTTTTTGTTTACTTACAAAAAGTACATCATATTTACTTTACTGTAAATACATATTCTTTACATCATATTTGTTGTATATACATGGGCAAAATCGCGATGGAAGTGTCTACCACTTTACCATCATACATAAGTACAAGCCTATCGTTAAAAAGAATAAGCTAGTACAAGTCAGTCCTAAAATCAAAAAGATGTACACGGTCGACCTAATCTATGTACTCTATCGTAACCACGGAGGAAGCGTCGGAGTCTACGTCCCAATCTTCGTCGTGAAACAAAATCTCCTCCGGATCATCCTCAAAATCCTCCTCGTCCTCTATCCAGCCTGCATGCTCCGGCTCTGGCTTTGGCTCCGGCTCCATATCTTCCTCAGTCTATTCCTCTTCTTCTTCGTCGCTGGAGATGTTGATGATTGGGGGATCTTCCGGTTGATCCTCCGGAGCAACTATGAAATCAGTGAGATCAAGGTCATCGGCACCCATGTCGGCCTCGGCCTCCTGTGGCGGCACCTCCTATAATGGAACTGCGGGAACTAGGTCCTCGGGAAAAACCGGGCCTGCCTCATGAATCGGCTCTCCCATCCCAGCGCATCAACAGGTACCTGATGATCTTCTGCCAAATCATCGGCATGCATCGCATGAACGACGGCCTCGACCCCCAGAATGTCATCGATCATGTTCCCAACTGTCATACTAAGCATAGGCATGGGAACATACTGTCGAATCTGCGGAGGTAATCCATTCCGAAGAATCACCAACGTCTGCAGCTCGGGACTATGCAGCTCCTGAGGGATATGAGGCAACATCGCCTCCTGGAATCGACGACAGTAGTGACTCATCGTCTCCTGCGGATAAGCGTGTAATAACCAACTTTGTTACAAATTATGATTTCTTGTATCACAAGGAATCAAAATTTGTATTATGAATTTGCCTGATCTGAGTTATCAGAATTAGGATTTATGTATGATTGTATTCCGGTCAGATTTTGACCAGAATGATTTAAGGAATGATAGGAACTTATGATTTTATGTTGGTCAAAGTTTGATCAGAAAAGTCAAAGTATGATGGTACTGTTGTATAACAGGCAGTATAGAAATTGTACTGCGAAAAAAACCGTCATTACGAATAGATAAGCATGTTTAAGGTACGGAATTATGATAGAAAAATCAAGCACAATATTTAGGACATTAAGGACTTATTAGCTTTAAGTTCTAAGAAAAACCTAAACACAGTCCAGTTTTATGCAGATAAATTATGGACTGCAGTTTGGTATGACAGTACTGTTTTAGTTAAAAACAGTATTTGTTATATTTACATTAGTATGAAAATAGACTGTTTTTAAGAAAGAAAGCCAAACAAAGCCTTAGGTGGAGGACACCTCATCACATGATAAATATGTAATTTTTTGATTTTTTGAAAAAATTGGAAAGAATTACAATGAGATAACTTTGGCTCCAAGGAAGCCTCTAGTGGCCGGCCACCTATTGGGGGACTTTTGGACAAATAAAATTTTTGTAGGGCTTGGAGAGCAATTTAAGGAATAAAAATAATTCAAGAAAGAAAATCAAAATTCACCTATAAATAGGTGTGATGGGGGGACTTTTTTAGTTCACTTTTATTTCAAAACTCCCCCAAACTTTTGCCATTTTCTCTCCTTTCTTTCTCTCTCCTAGCCGAACCCTAAAGCAGCAAAAACCCAAGAGTGGTGGTCGGATTTTTAGTGAGGAGAAACTAGAAAAAAAAATTTCGGAACCCAAGCTAGTGGTTGTCTCTCCGGTTTAGAGGTAATCCTCTTAATCTCTTAAGCCTTTTTGATTCCTGTTTTGAGCCATTTAAGTGTATTTTCAGTTTTGGTTGTAAGAGCTTAAGCTCCTTAATTATGTCCTTGCTTTGCTTGGTTTGCTTAGAATGTGCTTGATTTAGGTTTTAGTAAGTTTATGCTATGATTTGGTGTATGTATTGGAATGTATGCTCTAGAAATTATATTGATGATATGTGTGACCATAAGGTGCTTGATATATGTCCCCATAGGCTTATAAATAATGTTGAATGGCTGATTGTGGTATTGAATGATTGTATGATGATTTAGGGTTCAAGAAAACCCTAGAAAACCAAGTTTGGTGAACTTCACCAAACGGGTTTCAATCAATTAATTGAATAAATGAGAATGAATGAATGAGTATGAGAACGTTAGATTATACGCTGCATGCTTGATGTAGGCTCACGGTTGCGACCGTTTGAGGTAGAGTGCGCTTAATTTTTACGTAAGAACTAACCGAAACCAAAACTGCCAGTTCGGGTGAAAACTGGGCAGTGATCTGGAAACGGTATTTTGAGGCCTTTAGAGGCCGAATTTGAGTAAACTCAAAACTGTAAAGTTGTAGGAAATTGAAAATCCTAGGGGAAAACATGGACAGTTTTCAAAAATAAGGCTCCAAAGGCCTTCGTTTTTACAAAAACCCGTGCCTGGACTGCCCAGACTTATGTGCACGGCCAGGCAGTTTCAACAAGGAAAAAGTATAAGTTAAAGGCAGAACTAGGTTTTTAGCAAAACACGAAAGTTGTAGGGTTCTTTAATATCTAAAACCTTCGTGAAGAAAAGTTTTTCAAAATCTAAGCAGATTTCAAAGTAAAACTGAATCATATTAGTAAGCTCCGATTCAGGAATTTCAAAACAGTGCATGCACAGGAAATTCCTATACATACACTAATAATTTGACTGTTACCTTTAAAACTTAGACAGTTTTATTTAAAAGTAGTTTTACATGGTTAATCAAACCCAGTTTAGTAAGAAAAGAATTAATTGATCAAAGTAAGCAAAGTAAGCAAATTAGTAACCTAACATAATCATATAGGTTACCTATTTTTTTAATTGGGCCTAGTTAATTAAGAACAAATATTGTATGATTGGCCAAAGGTCCAAGATTACTTAAGGTAATCATAAAGGGATATCACTTTAATTATTGGGCCTAAGTAGCCCAACAGGCTTTTTAAAAATACAAATCTAAGTTGGGCCTATACCTAAGGTTACTCATAGTAACCTAATAGGATGTCAAGGTCATTGGGCCTTGAGCCCAAAGTTCATTAGGTAATCAAACAAGATACTGTCTGATTACCATTAGGGCATGTACCCTAAGTTTACACTTAGTAACCAACAAGGATATTATTAAGCTTATGAGGGGGACATATATCTAGGGTCACTAATAAATGTTGGTTAGGGTACCAACATTTAATGAAATAATTTAAGGTAAGATAGGATGATTCTTATCTTACTTCCTTTTTGGAAACAGGAAGTTAACCTATTGAGGTAACCTATCGGAACGACAAACCCCAGGACCTAGCGTAACCTGTAAGTACAACTCCGCTTACAGCATAGGCAAATGGTTTTATGACTTTGCATGTTTTTTAAGTTCATGCATTTATGTGATAAGTATGATGAATGTTTATTATTGTGACATCATGAAGCATGTTCACCAATAATAAGTCAGATGATAAGAAGAAGATTACATTTTTAAGTAAGAACTGTTTTAAGAAATTGTTTTCAAGTATGATGATAAGTAAGTTTTCTCGTGTCGTACCGACCCGCTCGTAGGTCGGGTTTGGTCCATGGTTTGAGTTGGATTGGGCTGGCCACCCCAACCACTCCACGGCTGCGCGCCACGGTACGTACACTTATGTTAAGTAAGGGGCCCAAAACTATGTTAACTCATGAAAGCATAATGAAGCATAATTGACTCATGCATTGCTTTCTTAAGTTGTTTTGCGGATTAAAAGTTGTACTTGCTGAGCGAAAGCTCACAACTTACGTTTATGCTGTAGGTAAGCTTCCTACTGGCAGTATTTGATGCAAGGCGGTGAGGCATTGGCAAGGCGATCTGTGAAACGTGGGATGGAAACCTCTACGCGTTTTGAGATAAAAGTTTATGTTGTTTATTGAGTACAAGTTATTGTACGTTACGATAAGTTTGAAAAGTATATATTAATTAAGTAGGCATGTGTATTGTAAATATGTAAGTAGTAAAGTTTTATTTTAAGTTGTTTTAAGTTTTAAAAAAAAAATATACGCTATTTCCACCTAAGTAAATAAGTAAGTTTAAATTATTATGTAAGATAAGTATGGTAACGACCTACGTAAGGGCGGGTCGTTACAGAGTTGGTATCAGAGCGGGATCCTGCCTTCTAGTTTCACAGTCTGCCTACCAGTTCCACCGTCATTGTAAGTAAGAGTTATTTTAGTGCTTAGTTATGTATTTATTATGTACTCGTAATTTGGTAGATTCGTTTATCGGGATTCAAGTTATGGACGAGGATCGAGATGCTGCTATGGCATTTTTCGAGCTACGACCCTTAGTATTTGATGGGACTCGACTAACAGCATCGTTAGCAGGATGGCTGTTTGATATGGAGACGATTTTTAGGATATGCCATATCGAAGCCCATCTCCAGGTTCTATTAGCAAGTAGGTGTTTACAAGGAGAAGTTAGGTTATGGTGGATGACACAGGGGGACCCGGCTATTCACGGGGTACCATGGGCAGATTTCCGTGCCCACATGACAGCACGATATGGGCCTCTACCTGATGAGGGGACCAACGCGCCGTACCGCGATCCGGATATTTACGGCGATATGTATAGGAGGCGATATCTCAACTTCGCCGCGGAGTGGTACGCTTACCCGAATGAGTCCATGGGCCACTATTGTCGTAGATTCCGAGAGGCAATGTTGCCCTATATCCCTCAGGAGCTCGGTGATCCGGAGTGGCGAGCGTTGCACCTTATCAGGGACGGACTACCTCCGGAAGTTAAGTATTTTGTCCCGGCTCCAGAAGTAGGAGTATCATTGGAGGACATGATCGATGCTATTATAGAGGCCGAGATACTAGCCTATATGGTACAGGAAGCCAACCCAGAGGACGTTTACCACGTCGATCCGGTCAATGACGCCGGCATTCCAGAGCCAGTACTTGAGGAAGTTCCGGTTATGCCCGAAGATCCGATCCCAGCAGTCCCACTTCAGCAAATACCTCCGCAGGAGGCAGAGGCAGGACCGGATGATGACATGGATCCTGCTGAGGCTCCGGACAACCCAGGGGACAACGTTGAAGATCCCCCGGTAATTCTCATCGAAAGTGATGATGAGGAACAAGAAGTATGGGAAGAATGGGAAGATTTTGAGGATGTAGAGGAGGAGGAGCTAGAGGATCTCGAGGAGATTCCCTTCGACGACGAGGATCGGGAAGTATTTTCCGATGTGGCGAACGAGTAGATAGTTTTAGATCTGACTCCGACTTTTTGTTGTTTTGATGTTAGATTGTATATAGGATAGGAATGATGGTAAAGTGGTAAACACTTCCATCTTATTTTGACTATGTATATAGTAAAAATGACGTATTTTTGAAAATGTATAAAACGATACATTTTCATATGAAACGAATATCATGATGATTATGATATCATGATAAAAAGGTTTTCATGACAAGTTTATGATAAGTTTATGATATGATACGCTATGAAGAAATCACGAAGCATTTCTATATGATGTCTTATGATATGATTAAGTACGATATGATATCATATGTATGATAGGATATGAATGAAGGAAAGATTTTCGGTGGATAACGAAATCTTTTCTTGAAATCTATTAAGAGTGTTAAGATGGTGCGTACTCGTACACAAGTTAATCGGAATCTGCAAGAGCCAGATCTTGCGAATGTTGTAGCCAATTTGCAACAGCAATTGCTACAACAGCAACAAGAAACGAATCGGCTGCGTGAACAAATAGCCCGAATGCACCCGATGCCCCACGCAAACGAAATTCCACCACAGGGTAACCCTGCACCCCCGGTAGTGCCCCAAGTAACGGAGGCTCGTCAAGAGGTTCTAAGGAATTTCGGAGTTCCGTTAGCACCTGCTGGAGTGCAAGTGAACCCACCCGTAGTTCGGGAAGACTTACTGTACGAGCGGTTCAGGCCGATGAAGGCGCCTGAGTTTGAGGGTCTTACGGACCCGGTAGAAGCCGATAATTGGCTAATGGATATCCAAGTAATTTTGGATTTCATGGGGCTCACGGAGCAGGAAAGGGTGCTCTGTGCTTCATTTGCACTGAAAAAGGATGCGAGGCATTGGTGGATAATAGTGCAAATGCGTAGAAATGTTGCGGCGATGAGTTGACAGGAGTTTGTAGATGAGTTTAAGGCGATGTACTACAACCGGGAAATCCTTGCCGCTCAGCAGGACGAGTTCAATAGTTTAAAGCAAGGATCGATGTCAGTTATGGAAGCTGTTAAGAAATTTGAACAGCTAGGCCGCCTATGCCCCGAACTCATACCGAACGAAACAGAGAAAGTAAGACGAATGATGAAGATGTTTCGGACGGATATTGCTAAGCAAGTGAGTGCAGGAAGCAGCCCTCCAACCCTAGTGTCTGACTGTATTAGTCGGGCAATTAGGGCTGAGTATTGGATTAACCAAGACAAGGAGGCGAGGGCACAGATTTTTAAGGCTAAGAAAGAGGAGAAGGCTGCGGAGAGACAGCTACAGCCTAGACTAAATCAGGACGCGCAGGCGAAGGGCCAGACAAGTAGTACGGCCCAGCATTCTAAGCAGTTCGGAAAGAATAAGAGGAAGGGAAACGCTGCTGGCCAGGAGCAGCAAAGGAATTACCCTCAGAAGAAAAGTAGCCGAGGGAATGAGGGTAATAATAATAACTATCCAGTGTGCGCACAATGCGGGAAAAAGCACCTGGGAATATGTAGACTGGGGACAAATGCTTGCTACCTTTGTGGCAAGGAAGGTCATTATGCGAGGAATTGCACCTTCAACAACCAGAACCAGAATCCCCAGTACCCGAATAGGAATGTCAGCAGTCAGCTGCATGCGGTGCAAGCCAAGATCGAGGACACTGCGAACGCACAAGGGAGGCTAGAGGCACCTGGAGCCCAAGCTAGGATTTACGCCTACACCAAGGGGGATGCCGAGGCCGGAACTTCTCACGTGGTGACAGGTCAGATTTCTATCGCCACCAATGACGCAATTGCTTTGTTTGATTCTGGTGCCACCCATTCATTTATATCAATGGAGTTTGCCCAGAAACTAGGAAGGCGTGTCGATAGTTTTAAGCAATCGTTTAGGACGTTCCTTCCATCAGGAGAAGTTCTGTTATCCAGCTTTTGGATGCCAAATGTTCCTGTAGTTATTTGTGGTAGAGAACTTTATGTTGATCTCATCACAATTAAGTTTCAGGATTATGACGTTATTTTGGGAATGGACTTCCTAGGAAAGTACAATGCTAAGATTGATTGTCGAAAGCGTTGTGTTATGTTTAGTTTACCTAGTGAGGAGGAATTCAACTTTTACGGTCAGTCTCGAAACTCCTCAACTAGGTTAGTATCGGCAATGAAGGCGTGGAAAATGTTGGCTAATGGATGTCAAGGATACTTAGCCAACATGGTGGACAAAGAAAAGGAAGTGGAGCTAAAGCCGGAAGATGTTCCCATTGTCGGGGAATATGTGGATGTCTTTCCAAAGGAATTGCCCGGACTTCCTCCCGAGCGAGAAATTTCCTTTGAGATTATTATTACTCGGAGTTATACCAGTATCCAAAGCGCCTTACCGTATGGCCCCAGCTGAGCTTAGGGAACTCCAAGTGCAGTTGCAAGAACTGCTGGACAAGGGTTTCATCCGTCAAAGTTACTCCCCCTGGGGAGCACCAGTGTTGTTCGTCAAGAAGAAAGATGGGTCGTTGCGGATGTGCATCGACTATCGCGAGCTAAATAAGATTACGATTAAGAATAAGTATCCTCTCCCTAAAATAGATGATCTTTTTGATCAACTTAGGGGAGCAGTGGTATTCTCGAAGGTCGACTTGCGGTCGGGATACCATCAACTCAGAATTAAGGAGGGTGACATTTCGAAGACGGCTTTTTGAACGCGCTACGGACATTACGAGTTCCTTGTTATGCCGTTTGGTTTGACCAACGCTCCAGCTGCTTTTATGGACCTTATGAACCGGGTGTTCAAGGAGTACCTGGATAAGTTCGTCATCGTTTTCATCGATGATATTCTGATATACTCAAGGTCCATAAAGGAACATGAGCAGCACCTCAGGATGGTTTTAGAAACGTTAAGACTAAACCAGCTTTATGCCAAGTTCACAAAATGTGAATTTTGGTTGGAGAAAGTCCATTTCTTGAGCCATGTGGTGTTAAATGAAGGGATTTCCGTTGATCCTGCAAAAGTAGAGGCGGTTAGTACGTGGCCTAGACCCAAAAATGTTACAGAAATATGGAGTTTTCTTGGATTGGCCGGATACTACCGACGGTTTGTGGAAGGATTCTCCAAGATTGCTGCACCCCTTACCGCCCTTACTCGAAAAGGGAATAAGTTCGAGTGGACACAAAAGTGCGAGGAAAACTTTCTGGAGCTGAAAAGAAAGCTTACTAGCGCTCCGGTGTTAGTAATTCTTGACATGGATGCGGGAAACTTCGTGATCTATAGCGATGCTTCTAAAACTGGACTAGGAGCGGTCCTAATGCAGCAAGGAAAGGTGGTCGCCTATGCCTCACGATAATTGAAGGATCACGAAAAGAATTATCCTACGCACGATTTAGAGCTCGCTGTAGTGGTCTTCGCGCTAAAGATATGGAGACATTACTTGTATGGGAATAGATGTGAGATTTTCACCGATCATCAAAGTCTCAAATACATCTTTACCCAAAAGGAGCTCAATATGAGGCAACGGAGATGGCTTGAACTCGTAAAGGACTACGATTGCAAAATTCTTTACCATCCTGGTAAAGCGAACAAAGTCGCGGATGCTCTAAGTAGGAAGTCATCCGGTATACTGATGTCTTTAGGAACGTTGCCCAAGCCACTTCAGAAGGAAATTTTAGATTTCAACGTAGAGCTGATAACTGGAAAGTTGTCGGTTTTGACTCTCCAGTCTAACCTCCTAGAGTCCATTAAGGGACATCAAGGAAAAGATTCTTTTCTGCTAAAGGCGCAAATCTTTGGCGGAAAGAATAGGGAATTTAAGACCTCTGAGGATGGAGTAGTTTATTTCAAAGAAAGGATTTGCGTTCCTGACTTTGAATTTCTTAAGAAATAGATCATGTCCGAAGCACATGAGACGTCATATTCGGTACATCCTGGAGCTTCCAAGATGTACAAGGACCTTAGAGAGAACTATTGGTGGCCGAATATGAAGAACGAAATAGCTGATTTTGTGTCAAAATGCCTAACTTGTCAAAAAGTTAAGGCTGAGCATCGGCAACCAGGTGGAGATCTTCAAAAGATCGAGCTCCCAGAGTGGAAATGGGAACAAATCACTATGGATTTCATAGTAGGTTTACCCAGGACCGTAAGTGGGAACGATATGATTTGGGTGATTGTGCATAGATTGACCAAATCAGCCCACTTTATTGCTATCAAAGCTACCTTTTCAGTAGAGAAGTTGGCTGAAATTTTTGTCTTCCAGATCATTAGGTTGCATGGAGTGCCAAGATCCATCATTTCAGATCGGGATGGGTGCTTTACCTCTTGATTCTGGAAAAGTGTTCATACGGCTATGGGATCAAAATTGAAATTCAGTACAGCATTTCACCCCCGGACGGATGGACAATCGGAACGAACTATCCAGACACTGGAGGGTATGCTAAGGTCATGTATTTTGGATTTCAAAGGAAGCTGGGATAAGAAGCTACCTTTGATCGAGTTTTCTTACAATAACAGTTATCACGCCTCAATTGGTATGGCTCCGTTCGATGCGTTATACGGAAGGAAATGTCGATCTCCCATTCATTGGCAAGAAGTTGGACAGAAGCAGCTTCAAACCACAGATTTCATCCGAAAGACTTCAGAGGATATTAAGAAGATTAAGCAAAGACTTGACATAGCTTTTAGTCGTCAGAAAAGCTATGCTGATAAACGTCGAAGGCCCTTGGAATTCCAAGTTGGAGACTATGTTTTCCTTAAGATTGCGCCTATGAAGGGAATTATGAGATTTGGCAAAAAGGGAAAACTTAGTCCTAGATATACAGGGCCATTCGAAATCCTGGAAAGGATTGGCAAAGTAGCTTACAAGCTTGCCTTGCCACTAGAATTAGCTTCTGTGCATAACGTTTTC
The DNA here is from genome assembly GCA_038430175.1 of Ficus hirta. Classification (NCBI taxonomy): domain Eukaryota; kingdom Viridiplantae; phylum Streptophyta; class Magnoliopsida; order Rosales; family Moraceae; genus Ficus; species Ficus hirta. Next base: position 12,142,889 of record CM076594.1, on the reverse strand, counting down.
CATGTTTCGATGTTAAAGAAGTATGTACCTGACCCTTCCCATGTGTTAAGTCGAGAACCTATCGAGGTTCAATCCGATTTGACGTATGAAGAGAAACCAGTTCAGATTCTAGATCGGGAAGAAAAGGTCTTACGAAATAGGATAATTCCCATGGTTAAAGTATTGTGGCGAAACCACAATGTTGAAGAAGCAACCTGGGAACTAGAAGAGGATATGAGAAAGGATTATCCCCACTTGTTATAATTTTCGAGGACGAAAATTTTTAAGGGGGGAAGATTGTAATAACCAACTTTGTTACAAATTATGATTTCTTGTATCACAAGGAATCAAAATTTGTATTATGAATTTGCCTGATCTGAGTTATATTCTCTCAGGTCAATATTGTCCTTAAATTTTCTTCCACTTACTTGTTTACACTTTAATCTTCCTTTAAGTTAAAGAATAAATAAATAAATTTCCTTAAAGATCAAAATCTACAGAATTTATTTGTTTTTTTTTTCTTTTATAATTTTTCCTTACAAAAGGCTTCAAAAAGCTTACTATAAATGTCTACTGTTATATCTCTTCCAAGCACTCCAAGAAAAAGTGAAGTTATAGAGGAGAAGATTAAAGGTGTTATTGACTATATAAATTATAAGATCGCAAAATAACATATATGCAATATCCAGAAAAGAATACTTGTCAAAAAAAAAATTTCCAGAAAAGAAGTTATAAAGAAATAATGAAGCTACAGTTAGAGTACATACTCCATTTATCTGGAAGATCTTTCCAGAATGCTCCTTGATAACCGAGATGAGAATTGTGTGCCTCAACAGAACTACCTCTTCCGACTTTATAGCCTGAAAATTTTAAAATCTTGAATGAGGTTTTACGTGCCCATTTAAAAATGATACAACATAGTTTTCACTTTTTATGATATTATTGAATTGAGATATAACTGGCTCTCAGTGTTTCTAGGACCGTACAGAATCACCTTTTTTCATCTCTCACTTCACTTGTGAAATGATCAACTTATGAAAAACTACTTCTCAATATTGTACGTCTGATTCTCTTCATGTGTTTAAAGAAAATGTTACTTTTAGTTTTTAATTTTTTTTCTTTTGACCCTTTACTTTTAAACCCCCCTAGAATATTGTCTTACTTAACCCGTTACAACAAAAAATATCACATTATTGGCATTTGAGCTTATCAAACATTTGACGTTGGACGTGGGACTGGTGTACTAGTGAGTACCCGCCCATTTGCAATTTACTAGATTTCCATTTCAGTTGCTCTTTCTATTCAATGAACAAAAAAGTAACATGAAAAATCAGTTCTTATAGCCATCAAGCTACTTGGTAAGTCTACCTAAAAGTTTATTTTGTCTTTCCGTTTTCTCTGGTTCTTTTAACAAATTACAATATGTTAAATTTCCAAGACCTTGCCCTCGTGTTTCTGTTGTTGAAGCTTGCTTTTGAATCTGTACTTTTCTTCGAGCCTCTTCTAAGAATAATATCTCCAGTAAAGCACAGCGTAAAGCCCTTCCATGGATCCCACTCTGAGAAAATATATTCGATGTATGAAGTAACATCATTTTTTTTGCACTTACTTTAAACATACTGAATTTTTTTTTTCTTTTTTTTTTTTTTTTTGTGAATAACATACTAAATTTGTTGATATACACACAAGTTATTCCATGAATGTAAATATCGCCAACATTTCCCGAAATTTTGGTTTTGAAGAGGCAACGAAATTTTTTTGGGCATAATACTGTTTATGTCAAAATACCAATACCGGTACATATATATTGGCAAATGTTGATTAAATATCATTAAATTATCGATAAAAACTCATTGTAGTGTGTGTGCAAACTATTAAGTTATATCGAGATAATACTAGTGAAAATCCAGACGCACATGGATAATATTGGCCAATGTCGAATTTTTTGTCTTCTACTGATCTTTTCACTCAGAAAGATGCTACAGTAGTTTTCTTCAAAAACCAAAATAACAATTACATATCCAAACTATTCGAAGAATAACATGTTATGATACCAATATATATTACTTAAGTCAAGATAGCATTTTAATTTGTTTGAATTTCATAGGACTTCCTTTTAGTACTGATATATGTATGACATAAAAAGTTTCTCATATGAAATTTGTTTATTAATTTGTGTATTTATGCTCTCATATATGTTAGAAATATGTTTTACTGAAAATTTCTATAATTTCTATATATATATATATATATATATTGATATTTCCATTACTAATCAATAATATCTTCAAACTTTCCATTAAATTAAAGTACCCATATTCTATTAATATCAATATCTTCATCATTGATTATAACTTCGGTTTTTCTCCTGCTATTTTTCTTCTAGGTCAAATTTTAGAAAACATTCCCCAACTTTATTTCTTGTCTCAAAACATCTCTGAACTATCTCCAAATACAAATGCTACATTGGACAGAGCCCATGTGTCTCTCCATCTTTCAGCAACACTTTTTCTTATTGAAACTAACAAATGAACTATCTCGTTTGTATTTGTGCAAACATTCAATTAGTCATGCAAGGTCAAGCAAATAAAGCGCAGTAACTTACAAAATAATAAAAGGTTTATTGCTTGATTATTGATCTCTAAATTAATATATTTGTGACATTTTAATTTCTTTTTTTTTAAGCTAAAATGATCCTAAAGTCTTAAAAAATCATGTATAAAAAGGTCCTTTTTAACAGTCTGTTAACTGTCATAAAGATTGACTTGATTGCTTGACCAGCCTCTAACTATTATGATTGTAATATTTTGGTTCCCCGTTCATTATTTTTCGGCTTAAATTTCAATTTTTATTACCATAAAAAATAAGAAAGAATTTAAAAAAAAAAGACTTACAAATAAAAAGAATTAAAAAATTTAGTACTCCAACCTTAAAAAAAAAATAAGAAAGAATAAAAAACCGTACAAGTAAAAAGAAATAAAAATTTTAATATATATATATATATATATATATATCTCTCTCTCTCTCTCTCTTTCTCTCAAAATTTCTTTTTGTTTTTTCATTTTTTAATTTTCTTAGAGTTAGTTTAGTAAATTCAATAAAATCTGAGATTTCAGCTTAAAAAAAAAAAAAAATAGGAACCAAAACATCACAAAATGTAATAGTTTGGGGACCAACTAAAAACTTATAAACTTTTTATTTCTGACTGTCATTAACGGATTCGTTAAAAAAGGACATTTTTTTTTTACCCTTTTTAAGAGTTCAAAGTCATTTTAGCTATAGAAATACTAATAATAATAATAATAATAATAATAATAATAATAATAATAATAATACAAAATGGGGAATAGAACGTCACAAATATAATAATTTCTGGACCAACCGCATAATTAACCGAATAAAAAATGATAACAAACATGAAATTAAAGAGACACTAAATGTAATTCGTTGAAATGGCAAAAAACAGGGGGAGAAAAAAAAAGGCACATGTGTTCAACAAACCAGCATGAAAGATAAGGTTTCGTTACATATCTTCGTATCTCAGGTCCAAAGGAAATTGGATTTAGAATATCGCCATACACTTAATCACTACTGAACTCACGAATTCTAATCCATTCTACAAGCCTCTCGCTTACACTCGCGCGCCTTTGGTCCAACAAACGTATATGGAGCAGACACTCACCTTTAGTCCCATTAGAATAGGATGCTTGTAAAGCAATCGTCCTTTAATATATTAAGACATTATTATAAAGTATTTTCCACATTTTGTTTAATCAATTTCAATGTTACATTTTTCTTATATGTGTGCTATAATTAAATACATCAAATTCATTTCTTTCAGATATATTATTGATAATGTAAATGTTGAGGATATTACACAAGCAATTATAATCTCGAGAATAATTGTTAGCCATGAAAACTACTGGTAACAAAACGTGAACGGAAGCTGAGGCTCAAGTACCACATAGTATTGAAGCAGATTCGCCTCCTCAACATTGGTGTTGGAGGTTTGATGGGACATCTATCTTCCGGAATATAATGGCTACAAATAGCGATCGAACACCACAAACCCTACTTTCGGAAAACTGAAAATTTTCCAAACTCTATCACATTGAAAAGACTCTTTTTTCCTTCTCTGTCTTTCATTCTATAGTTTGCTCCAAGCCACATGCATCTTATTCAAGGTAGTATTTATTCGTCATCAATATGTTTATTTATGAACTTCATGAATTGTTAGTAACTTCATGTGATTATATCAAGCATGTTTATGATTTTTAACAGTCGATTTTCCTGATGGAATGGTTTATGATTCATTACTTGTTATGTTATCTTCTCATATGCATACACATGCATGATTTGTCATGAAAGGATTTTTATGATGACTTTGATAAATTTTATTGATTTCTTGATGATAGGAATTAGGGTGTTGATTTTTATAAACACATGAAAGCAAGCATTTATTTTAGCTAATTAGATATTTGCCTTAGAAATTTAATTAGCACTATGTTTATCCTAAGTGGCTAGTTAGGTTCCATGTCATTTGGACCTTGTGTTATTGGGCGCACAGCCCATCGGATTATAAAATTGTTAGTTCATTTTACAATCTTTCGCTAAATGTGAATAACATTTATAAGGACTTTTGAGCTGACACTCTTGATCTTGTCTACCGACTAGTAATAACATCTAGGGGTTTAACTTATTTCGATTAATGTGATATATTTTTTCAAACCATTTTCAATATCTTTGTATCGTCTAATATGAGGATTCTTTTGTCCTATTAGCACAGAGCTTGTTATAATACGTGATTTTACCCATATGCCCTTTTTAAAGTTGTCATTTTTAATAGAAACATGTTTTGAGAAAACTTTCTTCTAAAGCTTGTGCCGATATAAAAGTGTTGTGTTTTGTTGAAAAATAAATAGGACGCTATGAGGGCATTTTAGTAATTTTAAAATTCCGATAAAAACAATTTCATGTTAAATGCATTAATTTTTTTGTAAAGATTTCTTCCCGAAACTTTTGAAAAATCAACAGATTTTCACGCTTTGCCAAAATTAGTTTAACTTGCAACATCATCATTTTCCTAGTACTTTCAAAGAAAATCGTGTAGCACATGATTTTGTGGAAAACCACTTATTGGAGCAATTTTTGAAATTCCTTTAAAACAGTACACTAATGTCGATATATGAGATTTCATCATGCTTGAAATCCACATTGACTGACAATAATGTCTCAACCCAGTCTAGAACGTCGACTTTGCCTATGAAACTTGTTAAAAATTCATTGATCTAAAACTTTCTAGTTTTCACCAAAATTTTGTTGGTTATGTTACAATTTTTTTCCGACCCGTGAGAAAAGCTGTTTTGTTTTCAGTTTGGACCAATTTTGTAAATCCTTATACATTAAAAAATAGTACTGTTTTACAAGTAGTTTTAGCAAAAGTAATCTTATTTAAACTTTTGGATTTGTTCAAGATTTAAAACTTTTATGTTTGGACTAAAAGCTACTGTTACCTCTAACTTGTTCATTCTCTTAAAAATCCATAACTAATTGTTAATTCCAAGAGCATTGTTCCAGCTTTTCCCATTTCAGAACATCGGATTAAAACTCTATCGTAAGGTAATTTCTAGATAAAATGATCTTCATAAAACATTTAGATCTCACATCAAGATATAGTACTTTATTCTTTTGAGTTTAAACTAGTTCGTCCTCAAAGGTACTCCTTCGGACTAAAAACCAAAACTGAACCAGGTAAAAACTGTTTCTGTCCAGTTTTGAGAACACGTCGAAACCATGTTTTAGAGTCCAAATTTGGAGATTAACTATATCAATAAAAATTGTTTCTAGCATCCCATTCTAAAACTTTTATGTTGATCATTTGAGATAAAAACATCAATTTATTTCATGGTCGTTTAGGTAGAAACCCGTGGCTGTCAAAGTTTGTGTTTTTGAAAAAGTTGTTATTTAGATTTAAAGATCTCCAAACATGTTTCTAAGGCATAAGTTGTAGCAAAAATCAGGGTAGTACAGCGGAAGCACATGTTAAAACTTTTTTAACTATTTTAGAACATTAGCTTATGTTACTATATACTATAAATTAATGCATGGTCAACATACCTCTTAAAGAAAGAAACGGCATTTCTGACAGAGTTTTCCTTAAAAATGACACCAAGAAGATTTTCAACTAACTGGACTTCTTTGTTATTCTCCTTAATAATGACATCAAGAAGATTCTCAACCAATTTTTATTCAATTGATTAAGTATTACCTTCTCTTTCTAACAACATGAGAACCCGGAATAATTAATTACTAAAGATAAACAATCAATTAGTCTCCCTAGCCTCCAATAACTGTGACCTTAGTCTCTTATGATCTGCTGAAAATTGTTTCCAAAGGGATCTATTTATAGGTAAGCATGGAAGCCTCAGGGTTTTCTCTTATTTCTAGTTTTGAATAATAATATTGCTAAGTTTATTTTTTCATTTAAATTAAACTTACCACTAGGGTCATTATCTATTTTAAACACTTAGCTATTATTCAAATATATTTTCCAAAATAAATATAATTAATTTAGACAAAAATATAAAAAAGTATGCGTCCGTACAAACGCGATACAACACATTCGTATATCACCGTGCCACTGGTTGATCATATACAAACGCGATAATTTATTACCCGGATCTGTACCACTGGTTGATCATATACGTATAGCACCGTTTACTAGATGTGTGCCTCCGGTTGACCGGATAAGACCATATCGCACGCCCAATTGTGCAATCCAATAAATAACCAAATCCAATATAGAAACAACTTAATTCCAAATGGAGTTAATGGCAAATGGACCCACTAAATATGTACAATCAAACTCCAATAATTTACAGCCCAACTTAATGTTGATTTCTACATTAAATTATTAATTCCAGTATTATTCCACTAAAAATCCAAAATTGCACTATTGATTATACACTATATAGTCATGAAAGATCCAAATAAACTTTTTTAGGATCAATCATCTATGTAACAAATCTCAATATATTATCTATGATCAACTTAAGGCCAAGTTCCATTTTATTATTCGATTATTTTACTTAGGGTTCAATCATTATACCATTGGAATAGCCCTATTAATTATAAATCCATACAAATAGAAATCAGTCAGCCAACAAGTGTCCTCATGATTGGATCCCATATGTTTTCTAACACCCGAATGATCCCATAAAGTTGACAAAATTAACTATTCGTATAAGAGCTACGGATTCCATGCCTATGAACCACGCTCCATAATTTACAAGTCATGCTCCCAACAAATATTTGTGCTAACCGGTAACCATTTTGGTTTAACCCATAGTATATCAAGGGACACAAGTTATAAATATGTCTAATTTAACATTTTAAAATTCTTTTTTGTCTATCATTTTCAATAAAATTAATTAATTGCCGGCTAATATGTCATGACAGTCATCTTTATGATGCTAATTTGTTTGTATTGTCATCCGAGGATAATATAAAGAAGTAGCCATAAGTTTTTTTTTTTGTTTTTTATTTTCCATGTTTCTTGTCATTTTGAAAAAGGACTTCGATTAAAAACAAAAGTACTTTCATGTGATAGTAGTGCAGTGTCGCTTGTAAAGGTTTTGGAAATGTTGCTTTTAGAAGTGAATGAGGACGTGTTTTGCATCTTCGTTCGATAAGGGGGTCGTTTTACTTTGTAGCCTAGCATGAAATTCAATGGAAGAGAATTGACCTAATTAAAACTTAGAGATAACTGGAAAATGAAATTCCTTGTCGAGCCATTAGCAAACTTCCAAAACTTATAACTTAAAGAAATATATAATTAGATACTACGGTTAATTAATTTAGATGTGAAATGTTAACGTAGCTCATTGTATAATTTATTTTATATCTCTAACAATTACTTTAAACGAAAAATTATGAATCGTTCATTGTAGGTTTCAATTAGAATTTCACCCTTCTTCCAAATAACAAATATATCCCTTTAGATTAAAAATGCAAGGTTGAATTAACATTTCTTTCGATGTCAGAAGAAGAGTTTGTGATTTTTTTTTTCAATTTTAAATGGATGATAACTTTTTATTAGGAAAAAAGATTAAACAATAATGAGAAAAAGAAAAAGAAAAAAAAAACATGGTATTTCTAACATTTGCTGTACTACTAATTTAATTTAAAATTTTTGTTCCACTCATGGTCCTTGAAAAAGGAAAAAATAGAAAGACTCAACCCAGTAGTGGAACATAAATACATCAAGTATGGATTGGCAACTTTATCTTCATTAATCTTTTGTATTAAAAATATGTTTGAGAAGCACTCAAAAAGAGTGTATATATATAAGAAAACTAGAAATAAGATTTTAAAAAAGAGTTTAAAAGAAAAAGAAAAACGCGCAATTTGGAAGTTGGGCTGAGATCAAAACATGCCAGTCAATTAGAAACTAGTATAGATATAGGTATAATATAATGGTAATTTCATATCTCGAATTTATCGTAAATATGTAAAGTTTTAATCTTTCCTCTTTCAAATTTAATTTAAAAAAAAATGAAAATGACTAGTTCATGAACCATATGGAGCCTGTAAACCAAAAATATGGGCACAACTAGTGATCAATTTGATTTAAAAAAAGAAAAAAAAACCATATTAATATCAGTTAGGGATTTATAATAATTAATTAACAGAAACTTTCATGATAAATAAGTTAACGCGCACCAAATTGATATTGAACGGTTTAATTAGCTTTTATGAAAAAGTTTTTACATTGATTTACTTACGCGATTCAATGTCTGTCAAACTATGATCTGCAATATTAACCTTTTTTTAATGTTAATGAAAACAATGTTTTTTTTTTTAAAGGAAAACAAAAACAAAAACAAAAACAAAATAGAAGTACGACTTGTACCGGAACGTACTGCGAACTTCTAAGTCGATGTACTATGTACCGCCAACTATATGAATTTCGTACTTCGAATGATAATAAAAGAAGCTCGTGAAAGGGAGGATTCAAATCTAACCGAACACATGAGTTTTGGTTGAGTAGGTTACACATTACCTAAAGAAGGAAAAAAAAAAATCGTTTTATATTTGGTATGAGAGATTGTGTTATATGCTTTCCAAGATTTTGTTAGTGGCTGGTATCAACTCTCAACAAACGACCATATCAATTTCTCTCTCATCATCTCTTTCTTTTCTCTTTACGCTAAGCATAAACTAACGAAGCTGAAAAATGATATATGTACTAGAGTTTGGTGTGGTATGAACCGGACAAAATATATACATCTGCTTATTCCTCTGACCTTGCTAATTAGTAAAAAAAAAAACAAAAAAAACAAAACACAACAAAAATAGTAATTAGTAAATAAAATAAAAGAACACATTACTTACTCTACTGTCTTTGCAGAATAAAAACAAAATAACAAATCTATTTTTGGCAGAGTGTGGAACTTGAACCTATTAATATTGGTCTAATGTCGGTCAAATTAGGGGTAAGAATTCTTGCCCTCATTTGGCTAACATTAATCGGGTCAAGTTCAATTACATCTTAGAGACTACTATTAAAACAACAATATAATCAATATTTAAGATATTTTAAGATGTTAAAAATCATTTGTATTTATAGGTATAGTCTAACGGTAATATTATATCTAACTCTACTAAAAATATAAAGAGTTCAAATATCCCCCACCCAACTTCTGAAAAAAAAAAATTACATCAAAAGTAAATGAAGTTAGTATCAAGAGACCTTATGATGTTAAGCAATTTGGACAAACGGATCTCTATTTATACAAAACTTAAGGAATGTTAACACAGTTCTTCTTGATATATATATATATATATATATATATAATTTGTTAGAATGTGAATTTGTAAATCACTAAGTTATTTGGTTGTTGTTGTGTCTATATAAAAATTGGGCACCATCTCCTCTCGAACTAGATTTTGCCGACGAGTTCTGCCAAGTCTATTTAACAAAGTTATCACATAAAATATATATTTTTCCTTACTAATTAAATAATTATCTTATAAGTACATTACGACATGAAAAAACATAATAAAAAAAAAATTGTGTTTCCCGATAATTGCTACTCCCTCGATTCCAATTCCCAAAACTTGCTTTTGTTTTGTTTCTGTAAGAAAACTCTCGGACGCTGATGTCAGAAAGTGTCCAAAAGCATGGAAAGGTTTTGTGTATAAAAAAATTAGGAAAAGCATACATTTTCCTCTTCTGTTCAACCCAATCTAAATGCTCGGGAATGTGTAGAAATTCCGAGCTTAAGTACTCAAATCTAGACTGCTAACTCATAACAGTTTGATCTCAAGCATTAGATTAGGTGTTGTCGCGTATTTACATTTTCCTGAGGTATCTGACAGCATCATGGCATTATTCGTAAATTAAAATCTTGACAACTCTATCAACATGACGTTTTCATTTTAGATTTTGATGATATAAGTATTAATCATACTCATTTTGTCATATGGATATATTGCGAGAAATTATTTGGTGGACCGGGTGTAACATGTCATTGTGCTTATATGGTACACCCATCCAACAAAAATTTGACATTTAGGGATTTTTTTTATGTCATCATTTGTTTTTTTTTTTTTTTTTGCTCGTTTCTAATGTGCAATATCTTAATTGTCAAAACAAAACTATCATAAATATCTCACTTAAATCTTTTAACATAATCAATTCAATTTAAATAAATATAATCTCTTTTGTAAAGGATAATATTTTTATTTTCTGATATCAAAATTAATTTTTTTGAATAACATATCGTCACTTTCATTTCATATCTTTCCTAAAACTAAAATAACATTGACATTAATGTTTACATTCGAGGTAATCCGACAAAAAAACCGTAAGAAACTTGGGTGCGATAAAAGTGTTTACCCATTCTAATAAGTGGAGGATAAACTCAGCAATGTCCACAACATAAACTCAGCCTTCAATGACTAACAATTCCATGTTTTTCAACAGCATATATAGGGATTAGAATATTTCCAATCATGAATTATATATACCGAAAATTTCACTAAAATTTCCCAATATTTTTCGATATTCTGGCAGCCAAGGTAGAGACTTTTAGACAACATATAAAGTTGATCACAACCTTGCAAATAGTTACATACGATGCTGGAAACTGGAATGCAGAATACCAATTGCCGACCAAGAGCCTTCAATAATTAATAAAGAATTCTTAATTGACTACCCAGAGCCTTCAATTTTTTTCTTTTCTTTTCTTTTCGTTTTTTTTTTTTTTTGGAAAGCTCAGAGCCTTCAAAAAAAAAAAAATTTTATCACAGTTTTTTCTTTGTTTTGCTGAACTCTCTTTTTGAATGGGGATATTTATTTAAATTATTTTAAAAAAAGAGAGATGATATTAATTTAAATTGAATTGATTATGATAAAAGATTTAGGTGAGTTATTGATGATAGTTTTGATTTGAAAATTAAGATAATGCACATTAGAAAAGAGAAAAATAAAACAAATGAATGATACGGAAAAAACACTCAAATGTCAAATTTTTTTTACCTGGTCCACTGAATAATTTCTTGTATATTATATTTTTGTAACCAAATTTGTCATTTTTTTTTTACATTTTGACAATAGACCCCTAAATTTTTTAAATTATTGCAATGTGTCCCATTTAGTTAATTTGATATCGAATTGAAGATTTAAATTTGAAAGATTTTCATTATGGTTTTTATTAGATTGAATTTTTTTTTTTTGTTGGAAATGAGTTTTTTATGTCTTCACAGGAGGCGTATGTGGATTTTTTGGGACTAATTTAGCAAAAATCAATGAGGGTACTATGCATTAATTTAAAAATTTTAACTGAAATTATCAACATTAAAATTTTGAAGGACATGTTACCTAAAGGTGACGATAGCAAAAATCAATGAGGGTACTATGCATTAATTTAAAAATTTTAACGGAAATTATCAACATTAAAATTTTGAAGGACATGTTACCTAAAGGTGACGAATTTGGAGGATAGTAGTGCTAATATATTTTAATTAACTATAGAAAACTTGTCATGTAGTACAATTTCTCAATACATTATTGCTTTGTTTGAATATACATTCAATTCCAATACAAATGTAATACTTAATTGGTTTTTCTATGTATTTTATTTGTATACACCTCGAGAAAACAAGACACCCGCTTATTTGCTATTTATCCATTTAATTTTTCTTATATACTTCTATCAATCACATTACATACTCTTTTTCTTTCACTGTTACATATTAGAATAATAATTCAAATATAAACAATCTTCACATTTATTCTATTTAAATATAATGATTAAATGTAGCATCTAAGTCTCTGTTTTGTTCGTTAGTTGGAGATGAAATTTTTAAATTGGAATTGATAGACTTTTTAAAAAACAGTTATAATTTTTGTTGACTTTAAAAAAAAGATAAAAATTAAGATAAAATTAGACTATAAATATAAATATTATATTAGATTATAATACTAAATGAATACGTGAGCCAAACGAATTAATTATTTTGGGAAAAGTATCTGATTGATATAAAATTAAAGATCATTACACCAACAGATTCAAATATTTAACACTAAACTAATATGATATAAATTAGATGATAGTAAAACTAAAATTTGTATTATGTTGATCCAAAGAAGAGTATTTGTGTCCTGTTGATAAGTGGATGAAAAAAATAAGTTATTTTGATGATTTTCTCATTGTTATTATTTTATTTTATAATTTTTTTCCCAATCAACTTGAAGGTCAGATGGTGGTTTCAAAAGTAAACCGACTCTGATTCCACTGGCCCATTTCGCCGACCAAAACTAATCGTTTCGTAATAATTCCCACTCAACCTCTTTTCTCTCTCTCTCTCTCTCTCTCTCTCTTTTTTTTTTTTTCTAATTTTTATATTTATTTAAAGAAAGTCTTTTATTTTTATTTTTATTTTTATTTTTTAAACTTTTGATTATTTATCTTTCTCACTCTAGTACGGCATTTCGTTGTCAACCTCTATAAATACCTGCCCATTTCAATTCCAATTTCGTATCTCTTTTATCGCTCGTCCCAATTTCACCTTTTGGTCTTTTCTTCTCAAAGCTTCTCCTCCAAATTTCCGTTGCCGAAGCCATGTCTCAGGTTTTGATTTTTTTTTTTCTCTTTTTCGATTCTACAGATTCTTCTTTTCCTAATTACGGCTTTGTTCCTCGATTTTCCCTTCTGATCTCTACTTTTTTTTTTTTTTTTAAAAGACCCAATTTTTCAACAATTTATGATTCGGATTTCAGTTTTTCCTTCATCTTGTTTGTTTGTTTGATGGCAAAATTTAGATTGCTGGTTAATTTTGTTAAAAGCTCATCACCCAGGATAGTTTTTGTATAATTTAGGGTTTTGGTTCATCTTTTTGTTTTATTTTATTATTATTATTTATTTTTTTTTTTGCCATCTTTTGGGTTGATTTAAGTATTTTGGGGATTTTCGGAAATTTGAGGGGGGGGGGGGGGGGGGGGGGGGAAATAAATCAGAATATTCTCATTAGTGGGCGCGACTGTCTTGTTTTGACCTGTTTTTTTCCTCCCTTTTTTTTTTTTTTTATGGATTTATATTTTGTGTAATAACTACATATTTTGCAATAAATAGGTTTATATTTTGCAATAAATATGATAAAGTTTGTAGTCATTTAGGTTTCAAATTTAAACCAAGGCCTAAGCTTTGTTGAGTAGGCTTTTTGAGCCTTAATATGTTTTGGTTTCTGTTTTGAAGTCCACAGCAAGTCTTTCGGAAAAATGCTAATTTTGTATATTTTCGGAATTTTAGCTCAAAGCTTGGCAGAATGTTTTAATTAATTAATTTCTTTATTTTCCTAATACTCAGATTTGGGTATTTGTTTTGCTTTTGTTGTTCAATCTATAATCCGAGATTTTGATTGTTTTGCTGCAGACCGTGGTTCTTAAGGTTGGCATGTCATGCCAAGGCTGTGTCGGGGCCGTGAAAAGGGTCTTAGGGAAATTAGAAGGTTGGTACTTGGGGTCATTTGGCCCTTGAATTTATCTCACATTCTGAATTGTTATATTATAGGGCTGTTAGAGAGCACTTGTTTTGTGTCAAGAATTCTGATTCACGAGGGGTTTGATGATCCCCAAGCATTTCTGTAGTGGCCAAAAACAGCGAGAATTCTCGATTTGGATTGCCACTTTTTTTTTCCTTATTCGTTTCATTTTATACTTCTGATATTATCTTTGAGCAATTTTCCCCCGTGCTATCATCTGTATGAGAATAACTCTGTTTGGTCAACGTTCTTATTTGTAAAATGTATTTGCTTCACTGAAAGTTCCTCCAGTTAGTTCTGTCATTGAAGTTTAGCTCTGAATGCCATCTGCATCCCAGCACTCGAAGCCCTGTTTGGATGTTTGTATACAAACCTAATAATTCCCGATTCTCGTTCATGTTATTGTAATGATAATTGTTTTACATGTTGGTATGTTGGTACAACTTATTCTTTCACTTAATAGGGAACTGAATCAAGAATATACATAGTCAGTCTTGTGGTATCATATTGATATGTATATGAATGTAATTTTCTTGGCAATCATCTACAGGTGTGGAGTCATATGACATCGATATAGAGCAGCAGAAGGTGACGGTTAAAGGTAATGTGCCGCCAGAGACAGTTCTACAAACCGTTTCCAAAACTGGAAAGAAGACTGCCTACTGGGAGGCAGAAGCCGAAGCAAAGCCCGCGGAGGGTGAAGTGAAGCCTGCAGAAGCCGAAACAAAGCCAGCAGAGACCGAATCAAAGCCTGTGGAAACTGTGGCTGCTGCTTGAAGTCCCTACAACTTTTGCTTGGTGAAAGTAGGCCTGATGAGGATCTCATATTGTGTTTTATATTCGTAAAGTTAATGGACATGTTTGTCAATTGTGGATTATTCCGTGGGCTCTTTCTTGTTTATAAGCTACATTATCCCATCCGGTGGCTTGTGTTGTATGGCCTCCTGCATAAAATATAAATAATTGAATAGAGACCACGCATTTTCGGTTTCCTTTATATTATTTGGTTTTGTTTCTATCCAATTATAGATGTCATTCCATACCTTTTTCTTGATTTGTAGAATAAAGTCTTAAATTTCTGAGATATGGTTTTCGGATCGATGAAAAACGGGTCTATAAGAAAATCTTCATTATGGAACTTAATATTTTACACTTGTCTTAGTTTGTCCTTCTCCCCTACGGAATATTATGTAATGAAGATTTTTTGTGCTTTTTTATCCTCTTTAAACCTTGTGGAAGTGAAGAAAGCAATATAGGGATAGGAGACATGCCAGATAACATGTAATCTTTAAACAGAGGACACGAAGTTGCAGAGAAAAGGCATGGCTTTTTTTTTTTTTTTTTTTTTTTTTTTTAACCCTCCCCGGGAAAAGCGACCGTAAAGAAAATTAGGAAAGCACATGTATATATTACTAGACGCTCGTTGATCTTTCTTAAGGCCATCACTGATAGCAAGTACACATTCTTGTTATTTTCGCCTGTAAAACATTGCTCTTGTCAAGAGGCACATAAATCTTTCAGGAGTACTAAAGCTCTCTCTCGCCTTCTTTGCATCTCGGGTGACGCTCGTTGCATTCTTTGAGCCCAGATTTGGCCATCGGAAAACCACCAGGTCTGGTTTTTGCGTTGATGTCTACACACGGCCATTTGTTGAAAACAATGCTTCAGTTGGAAATGTGTTCCTTTTACTGTTTTCCTCTGGGTATTCCCACATAGGTACGGAAGAAGCGCCATCGATGCTCTAGATTCACGGTTAATGACGATGGTCCATTATTGATGATATACATATGCTGCTGTTAAATTGCGCCAGCTTCCGCTTAAAATGACTTGGTATACTGTTTTTGACTTTCTCATTTTTATGTTGCGTGGAAATCAGAGTTTGTTTCTTAGGAATTTGGAGGTGGGCCAGTTTGATTGCAGATTTGGAGTGTGTCAAACAAGGAAACCATTGGTTCTTCAAAGAAGTTGCATTGTTATGGAGAGTCAGTTTGTCTGCATTCTTCAAACAAGAAAACCATTGGTTCTTCAGCAAAGTAATTCATATATGTACGGCGTTAAATGGGTTGGCTTTTTCTTTTCTTTTTTTTTTTTTTTTTTTTTTTTTTTTTTTTTGCATAAATTCAATGTATTTTGGGACTCTGTGTTGAATAATAAACTTGATTTTTGGGCTAACGTGTCATTGGGTTTAAGTTGTAGAGTTCAAATAAAGGCTTTGGAAAGATGATCCAAGAAATGGGTGGTCCTCATTGAGCCAAGTAGTTAGGTTCTTAGCCAAGCAAATGAGTGGACGTGGTTTGTCCAAGTGGTCAAATTTCACCGAGTGAAATGAATGGTTGTGGTTTGGCCAAGCTGTCACATTTAGGCCAAGTAAAACGAATAGCTATGGTTTGGCTAAGAGGTGACTTTTAATCCAAACTATAAATAGGGGTGAAAGCTTTCATTTTTGTATCAAGCAAAAAATTTAAATAGTATACTCTCTTCTGTATAATTTTTTTAGTTTCTTAGAAATATTCTAGCCTCTCTCTTCTAACTGTGTGAGAAGAAAAGAAGCTAGGGATGCTAGAATGGACAAGTATTGGTTGAGATAGATCTTCCTTCACCTGAAGTATGAAACTCACTTTAGTTGTTAAATATAGTGAATATTGCCTACATCATACAAAATTTGGAAGGCATGAACTATGTTGCTGGTAAGTCACATTATCCTGCAAGAAGTGAATGACCTGGGGCCTGACGATGGTTCAGATGCTGACGCCGCAAGGTGCGTCATTGGAGAGAGGTCAACGACATCCAGTGCTTGTACCCTTAATTCCATAGGGTAATCTGCTAAACACCCAATTCTTGGCCCTGCCCCAGTTGACCATTTCAAAGATAGCTGCTCGCCTAGTTGGTAAGAATTCACTTCCCTTTTGGAATTGATCCTCTGCAGTATCTCTTTCTTCGGCACCCTTGTTTGAGAGCTTTGGAGATTACGAGAAAAGCTTCTCTTGTAACTGCCGGTTCTGCTTACTTGACCAGATCCACATGATTGAGAATGTTGGTCTTCTTCCGACACATCGGGCGCATGAAGCGAAGGTGATATAAGAACTTTTATGTGTTGAAATGTACTTCCTCGTGGAGATGACATGTTAATGTGGTAGTTCTCGTTATCTTCCATCGGAGACATTACCTGAATTAGGTAGTAAATTGGTGATAAAGATGACAGAGAAGTAAAGCATCAATGTCCTTTCACCGTACAAGTTATAAACTAGAGGTTGATCAAAGGGAGCAGAGACGGAAGAAGTTCACAAAGCTCGTATTCTGTTAGTTTTATTTATCATCACCGTGTAGCTCGTTCGAGTGAGACATCTTACAATATGATGATGACATTCCTTCAATTATTTATGTTACATGATTACACTACATATGAGTTGTGTACCTGAACTTCTTCGAGGTTGACTTCATTCTCCTTGAGGAAAGTGATGAAGTTGCCAAGGTTTTTATCAGTAGGACGGTAATGGCCACTATACGCTGAAACACTCTGGAAGCCACAACAACAAACACGGAGAGCTGACGAAAAAAAAATGTATGGGAAAATGGATACATGTTCAATTTATGTCAACGTGCCATCTTAACTAGACACTTGACAGAGAGAAATTGATCGTGTTTAAGTATTTTGGTGCCGTTAAACTGCTTTCTTATACAGTTACTTCTTTTGCAGGTTATGCAAGTATTTTCTCATTGTTCTGACTTTGTTTAATGTTAAGGGTGAATTTTGCCTGATTAGAAACACATTGTAGATGATCTTGGCAATTTTGAAACACAACAGATTGTTTCATTGGGATTAAACACAGGAGGGAAATTTTTCATGATCCGTTATTTAGTGTCGTATCCCTGCATTCCGAAGCCGGAAGAATGACAATTTTTCATCAAATAGCCAACCGGAGGCATTGTACCTTGAGTTTTCCACATTCTGCCATGAGTCTTCCGGCCGCCAAGGTGGCTCCTCCTGCGAGGAAGCTGGAATGATGAAATGATCCCTTCTTTTTCTGGAAAATGAAAGAAAAAAAAAAAGGAAAAAAAAATTAGTTCTGCAATCAGAAAAACAAATAAGCAAAGTAGCATGTGATCATCAGAGTCCATTACCTCTCCGACATAGAGTTTCTTAGAGGTACTCATTACGAAGATCCATTTTTCGCTCTGTATTCCATGCGTAGTGTCGAGGAGATTTCCGGTTAGTTTGTGCACCATCCTCCCTTTAGTAATGATATACTCATAGAATTCTCTCTCTTGCTTGTTTCATGAAAGATGATCACAAAGATCGTCAACTTAAATGGCCGCGGCCACTGGTAAGAATTTACATCACATAAAGCAGTTGTAGAGAATCTGAAGCCCTATCAACAACATTTCATTTTGCAGTTCACATATCTGAATGCATATGCATTATAAGCCCGCATTGTAACGGATTTTTCCTAATGACGTGTAATTATTCACGCTGTAACTACGGCATGACCAACTTATTTTTGGTCATACCAGACACGCCTTATCAGACATTGGACGATAGGTAAATCAATTTGAACCGTTGAATTTGTTAGGTTAAACCTGACATAACAAAATTTCAACGATCCAAATATATATAGACACATATGTATTTTTACCATCATTCAACCCCTGCAAATATTTTCATGGAATGACCAAAATTGACTGGTCGTATTGTAGTTCGATTCTGTTATTCATAAATACTAGTGTAAGAGTAAACTAAATATGTATCACATAGTTTATTTTTTGTTGAAACTCGTGCTTAACCAATTTCCGACACAGACATCCGTTTATAAAATCCCACCATAAAAACTGGAGGGTCATTAAACTAATTGCTGAGAAATTCTTCTAATGACTTGTTTCATAATCAGGTGATTTCAGGGCACTCTGAGACTGAGTTCTGTTTACTAAGAAGTTTGATATGTGAGATTTTGGTACCGGTCCGAGATAGATGATACATTCCGCTTTTAGCCTTGACCTCGGGCAATCGATGAGATCGAACACTTTGCCATCTCCAGCATCCAACCTGAACAAGTAAAAATATGTCAAGTACTTCAGACACACATTTTAATTAAGTTAAAATGATTGAATAAGTGGATGTGCTTCAAAGCTATTAAATAAACTAAATCGTGTAACCTTTCGTTAGGGGTCTTTGGATAGAAACCGCGTTTTAATCTACTGTAAAACCCTTATCTTGTACATATCCCTCCTCATTAAGTTTCTCCCAGTTTGAACATAAATCTAATTTCAACCTAAAAAATGAAAAATAAATAACTAAATAAAAAGATATTCTGCCTAGGTACGTAATAAAATGCGTTAGAGTACGATGTTTATAAGAGTATTTCATCTTAGGTTTTTTTTTTAATCCATAATTGGAGGCTACAAAAGAAGTGCATCAGGTTTTAGTGTCCATTCGTTGTCTCAAAATCAAAGGATTAGTACCAGAAAAACTAACAAACATTTTTAATCTGACTATGAGGCATATTTAACATCTGAGTATGCCTAGTTCTCTCCTTTTAATAATTTTTAGCTATGCATTATCCTGTGATCTTTAGTTCAGTGTCGCCCTTGAAAATTTACGGCAGCGTAGAGGGACGGAGTTCAGAAGTTAAAACTTGAGATAGAAAAGTGAAGAGAACATGTGCATACCAGTAGAAAAATGGCTGCCCTGCATCTCCTCTACACCATTCTTCGTAGTAAAAGTTCAGATTGTGACCGTAACGATGTCTTGGATCTATCTGCAATACACCACCATTTTGATCAACATAAAAACGGCGTGATTATAATAAGTTTTCGAACGGAAAAAAACAACAAGCTTACAGCTTCAATCCAATGTTGAAAAGCTAATTTCTGCGCCTTCGAATCCTCACATAATCCCTTTCCAATCTGAAAAAACAAGTAAATTCCACAAAATCATGTTTTCTGTTTTCTCTTTACTCTCAAAATTTATCATCTGAAGCACAAATCAGGCATGGAAGCAATTGTAAATTTAAAAAAAGAAGTAAGCAACATGCCTTTGAAGCAATCAGGCTGATCCTACTCCACCTCGAGGCTGCAGTTTCCGATTTATGGTAATCGAAAAACGAAACGGTACTGTAATTCAGCCGTGCATAGTTTATTGCTTGCCACCTCCAAACAAACCCCATCATATTTCAGGCCAAAAAGAAGAGATTCAAAAGCAACATACAAAGTCATTTAGCACATACCATAACTCTTCAGCAACCACAGCCGAATCTGCTAGCCTCCGCCTTGTGCGGTAACTCCTGTAAACTTTTTGTAACTTCACCGCAGCCGTCGATGCATTCCCATCACATCCACTCCGAGAACCGTCCGTCACCGCCTTTGATTCAGCGTCACGGCAGCCCACTAGAATGTCAGTCATTTGTAGATAAAATGTTACAGTTCAAGTGCACTGAGAGATTTAGAAAATGCAGGCTAAGCCAAGTATTATCCAAATGTGTCATTTTAAATTTTTTTATTTGGGTTATTTATTATTATTATTATTATTTTTTTTTTTTTTTTTTTGGGTAAGAAGCAGAATTGGTTAGCCAATTAATGGTGGTACTAGCACTTCTGTGTCAACAAACTGCATTATTTGGAATTTTGGCCGAGAAGAGAAAGACAGTGTGGCCTCCACTTATGTCAAGTCAACAAGCACTGCAATATATCAAAGTGCTTTTAATGAAATTTGATTGTGGGTTTTACTTTCACATGGTTTTTCTAAACATTTTAACGAGGAATTTAACATTTTTCTTAAATTGAAATTTCGTTGCCTTATGTTTTGGAGATGAAGCAAGTACCCCTATATTCTCATTCTCTCTCTATGTTTCTTTAATAATATCGTGACACTCAAAATTATTATTTCAATTTAAAAATTATTTCATATCAATTAAAGTGCCATGTTTATATATGGTTCATCCACCAAAATTTTTTAAAAGATTTTTTCTCTTTTTCTTCAAAAAGTAAACTAATTTCATTTTTCACATCTTCATATCTTTCTTAAAAATTCAAACTTTAAAAACTCATAATTTTTTTATTTCAAGTCAAAGTGAGATTTTTTTTTTTCTTTTTTTTTCTTTAACTACAATTGTAGAGAATGAGAGAGAAACGAAATGAATCCATATTACTGTTTTTTTTTTTAAATATATTTTAAGTTTTTACACTTTTAACTTTAAACAGTTCATTTTCAACCAAACATATAATTCAAAACATCAACTCAACTTCAATCTGAATACATTTAAAACTCCAACTCAAGTGTAGACACCAAACAGGGGAATAAACAACGGGAGAGCCAAATCCAAGAATTAATGAAGAGACCAAATTTAGAGGGAAAAATTACACTAACATCCCTTAATTTTACCAGTACGTAGAATAGTGACGCTCATTTGACCGGATTTATTTCTATCGCCACCTGTTAGAATTCCTAAAAATGTAAAAATTGCCATCCAAAAAAAAAAAAAAAGCGAAATACAAGAAAAACAGTGTAAAGCACTAATTAGACCTGTGTGAGATGATAATTTTATTTTCAAATATTAAACAACCAACATATTTTAATAGGCAACCTTGATTTTAATTTAAAAAAATTATTATTATTATTTTTTCTAATTTGGCTGGACGTTTCTGTTAACAATCATACGTTAATGTAAAACATATAATAGATAATAATCGCATTGAAAATTATTCAGTGGATTTTTTTTATTTGACGATTAAAAGTTTAGAGATAGAACATTAATAGCTCCATTTTGGAGGTCCGAGGGGGCAGTAGAAGCTTTTTGTGGTTATGACAATTATTATTATTATTTACAATGCCAATGTAAAGCGACAAATAAAGCACCTACATTGTTTTTTTTTTTTTTTTTTTTTTGGGTGAAAGGTTGGTTAATATGTGTCAATATACTAGTTTTTTTTTTTTTTTTGTTTAAAGAAAAAGAGAAATTACATTCAAACTATCATAAAAGTACAAATAGAACAACTTAATCAATGTTCCCTGAAAAAAAAAAAAAAAAAAAAAAGAACAACTTAATTAATGTGATGACCCTGCAGTATAGAAGACAAAACCCCCAACTTAAAAACATTTGCCTAATAAGCGGGCGTATGCTTGAGCCCTGCCAACAAGAAAGTACCTTGGCATACTTAGATTGAGCATGCATAAAGCTTTTTTAATTTCAATAATATACCTATAATTGATGGAGATTTCTGATCGGTTAAGAGTCATCACCCTGTAGCACAAAGGTCATCATTAACTCTATATAAATACAAGTCTAGTGGAACAAATACATTTCGAAGATGCAGATCTGGTAGACAAATAAAAAGCCCAAACAACGAAGAAACCACTGCCATTATTGAGTAACAAAAACCAGTATCTATGTGGTGAACACGATACCATTATTACACACAAACAACCAACCTCCATTATTGAGTAACAAAAACCAGTATCTATGTGGTGAACACGATACCATTATTACACCAAACAACCAACCTAAAACAAACCAAAAAAACACAATAACACATAAACAACCACCATAGACAAGCCACTGCATAGATTTCATATCCCCCTCTGCAAAACTTGCCAACTACCGTCCCTGATTTGACAGATGCACCGGATCCTAAGGTTGCAATTCTCCGGATCATCCATCCACTTCGCCGAGATTCCTTTCAGTGGAACCCAACTCTTATCGTTGATCACTGCTAGGGAGCTCTGATCACCATCAAGGGTTGAGTGTTTTGCAAATGATCATGCTCCCTGTGATGACCCGACCTCTCAAGCTGTCACTTAAAACTTGCTTACTTGGTTTTTCATCTTATTTAAATCGTTACTAGTTCATTTCTAGGTCTTCAAAATTTCAGGGAAATTTTTTTTTTTTTTTTGGAAAACTTTATTTGCAGAAGAAGTGATTCTTTAAAAAATCATAATAATTAGAATTAATTTTAAACAAAACATACTAACATAAGATTTCAGACTTAGTCATATCGGTATCCAATTAAGTCTTTCATACTTAAATATTAAAATGTACTAACATCAAAATAACATTTAACAAATCCTCAAAAACATATGCAGAATATAAAAAATACGGGTGACATCCATAAATCACGCATCCGCACTACCAGTCCATCATTGCTTAATATATCATAGGCAACTTGCCTGAATTACCTACAGTGGGAAATTAAAAGAGGTGAGATAGACTCAGTAAGTATAGACGTGTAATTCCACAAATGCATACAATTAAAAATGCATGGCAGATTATGTAATTATCCATTTATTCATTCAATACCTTATGGGCCATTGTGTTCGTACCGGGGTGCACGCGACCTTAAATGGGGAAGATGGGGGGAGCGACCCAATCTGTCAACACCCAAGATCCTAATTTTAACTTCATTGATCATTATTATCTCCTAGTTGGCCGGAGGCGAATATCCTCCCATTCGGTCGGAGTTGGTACGACATATCATTAGCTTCACTTTCTTAAATATTAAGTCATATGGTGAGCACGCAAGAATGCTATGTTCAAAAAGTGTGTATGTAAACACATCATCATGGCATACTTTAGTAAAGCGTATAAATAATTACATCATCATAACATACTTTTATAAAGTGTATAAATAAACACGTCATCATGGCATCATATCATATCATCAAAAATAAACATCGAGCTCATATCGTTCGTATCATATAAACAACCACACTGTAGGTGGGATCTATACTTACAAAAAATCATGTAACGATGTATCCGCATAGATTGTTTCTGGCTCTACCCAAATTGATGCAGTGTCCTAATTTTAAATTGACATCCGACAATTAGAGTAAAGCTTTTGAATCGTTTTCGATTATGAACATGTGTTCTCTTAATTAATAATTAATTTCAATTTAATTATTAATTTGTCTCTAAGTTTTTTTTTTTTTTTTTTACCTTAAGAGAATAAGATCCTTAATTATTAATTAGATAATTATCATAAATTAATTTCTTAATTAATAATTAATTAATTTTAAATTTTAAATTAATTAATTATTAACTCATTAGTGAGTTAATTATTTAATACTTAATTACTTATCCATTATTTTACTTAATTCCACTTTATTCAGATTTGGGTCCATTAGGTGACTATGGATAACCATGGTCTTCCAATATCATATTAGGTCATCTTTGTGGGTTGTGGGCTTATTGGATCTATTGCGACCTATTTCTTATAATTGGCTTAAACCATTTACTAGTGTGTTGGCCTTATTATTGTTTTGGACCCGTTAAGGCCCGTTACACTTTGTTGTCTTTATCAAGTTTTGGTTAACAATTACATGACATCTCAGCAAGCCTAATGATAGGTTAATTTCTTATCACCGAGTCCTCGAGTACTAATTTATCAATTTACCCTTATTTCGGTGATTCAAGCATTTTTAAACTTAAACTTGTTAAATCTTTTGACTTTAGCTTTTAGTAATCTCTCTTGCAGTTTTATAGGTCCACAAAATCTCTACCTACAGCCTGAAACGTTCTCCCCATCAAATTATCATTTTACCCCTTAGTTTGATAAAATTACAATTTTACAACTAGACAAACCCTTTTTATTCTAGACTTACTGGATGATTTTAAAAAGTTATCCTAGAGCCTTAGAATAATGTTTACAGAACCCTAAGCTCTCAAAATGGCTTTCGTAACTTATTACATTTTTAAACAATATCAAATAAAAATGTTACGTTTAAATCCTTTTATGTCTTTTAAGGTCATACATTTGCCTATAATATAAACCATATTATTTCTTACATTTATTTAGCTTAATATAATGTTTTAAGGGTGGCAAAGATGCTGTCTAATTATAGTCTAAGCATATTTTATAATTTTACCTGTTATTTATTTATTTTTACATTTTAGTTCTTATGTAACCCCAATTAGTTCCCAATACCCTTTGGTTCACGTTTTTAATACTTAATGTCCTTATATAGTGTTCTCACAGGATCAGAACTCATTTTTAACAAGTTTTTATATTTATATTTTGACCCCAATATGGCGTTTTGATCATTTACTATCCATTTATCACCAAAATTTGACACAAGGTCTATTTTAAGCCTCTAATCAAGACTTAAAAGTACTTTTATAATCACTTCTAACTCTTTTTCATTTCTTCTGTTAGTAAACAATGGCAAATTAATTAAATTCCTGTCGTTTAAAAAATTTAACAGAATTTTAGAATTTAGTTTCTGCATAAAATAAATACCTTTTCTGTTGCAAATTTTAATATCAATTGTATAAATTCTTGATAAGTAAATGCACCCTCAGAGTAACAAGAGAAACGTCATTTGTCATTTGAACAAAAAAGAGAAACGATAGTTTAAATTTAACGACATGAAAGGAATGGGTAAATTTGATCTCCAAACAGAACAAGGATCATCTTCCCCAAGTCAATCGACACCATTCATAAAACACGCCAAATAGTCAGTTTGTCATGGCATCTGGAAATGAAGATTGACGACCCTCCTCTCTAGCTGCAACACATAAAGCTCCATTAGAACATGAATTACCAACCATGATCTATTAGAAAAATGGAAGTGAAATTGAAGACAAAAAAGGAATGAGGCATTCAAGAGTTTATTTACCTACTATTGAAGAATTTAATCAAGAGTTCCATTTCTAGTGCTTATAAATTTTAGGATTAGGAATTATAATTGCTTAAGCACTTATAAGAATTATACATATTGAAAAGGACTAAATTGCGATTTGTAGTACCTGACAAATGAGATCCAACTTGTCTTGCATAACCTCAAATTCATGTTTAACTCGATTCAGCGCCAAGACACACCTAAGACATGTGGTAAAGTAACAACGTATGTAATTGAAAAGTAATTTCACAATTGCTAATATTAAGTCTAATTAGGCAAGGATAAGTGCACAATGTTTTCCATTTGATTATTCTATTTATTGCTTAATTATTATTCTTTCACTAGTCTGTTGTTGAAGAATGCATTAGGCACGAGTACGTAACGAACTATTTTGTTTTAGTAATTGACCTAATCCCCTATTTGTGAATGAAATTTGACGAATTTTTGTACACTATCACTCTAATACAAGCTTAAATCATTACACATTTAAGGAAAAAAAAATTTATTATGCAACTACAATTGAGTTAATGAGAAATAGTACTTACTCGTCTTTAGAATTGTTACATATAGCCCGCCTAAGATCACCGCATGCAAGTGCCATGCGTGGAATACCAAGGCTGCAACAAAATTCATCAAAACATTGAACCTCAAATTCAATTTCACAAGTAAATACAAACATCTTAACATGCTTCTCATTTGCAATATTCCGAAAAAGCCACAATTTATGATTTGGTTTTTATTATTCCTGTACAGCATAACAATATTGGCAAATCAAAATTTCGATTCTTCGTGCTTCTTAAGATGTGGTACAAACGGATTGGTAGATCTCTTGGATTCTTAATAAGATATGCTTGAACAAGTTTATCTAGAACCTGCAACCTTAATGAATGTGATTATTATTGTACCTGACTTGGTATATGAAAAAAGAAATATTTTTATTACCATATTGTGCTTGCTTTAATTTCGATACAATATGTAGTTCCATGACAAAAAAAAAAAAAAAAAAAAAAAAAAGAACATAATTCTATTAAGGAAAGAGATGAAAGCATCAAAAGTTGTCTCCATGATCATTAACATTCATATAACAAATGTTAATTGTTTGGAAAGATTTAAAAATAATAACAAAAGGCATTTCGTGTGTATTACTACGAATTTGGTACTTGTGACGAAAATTCTTTATATCATTGCAACATCTCAGCAAACAAGAATCATGTAATTTAGTGATGAAAACAAAAAACTAATAATTGATGGGTTACAAACATCTCTGCAGAGGACAAAAATGTATTATTGATTGAAATAAAACGCTAATGATCGATCGTTTTCATAAATTTTCACTATAGTACGCCACTTGTAAAGAAAGGATTTGCCAATCTCGTATATTCGAAAACTAGCAGAAAATCATTGTTAAAATTATCCTTTGTGTGCAACCTCAATTAATGTAATTATTGATATTAACAAAGTGGATGACGACATAGAAAAACAAGAAATTAAATTAAATTTAAAAAAAAAAAAAAACAACAATATGTCGTTACCTGAACGAGCCCCCTTTTAATTTCAAACAGTGTAGTTCCATGTCCTGAAAACTTATAATAGGCTGATCCCTGGAAATTGAGAACAACGGAGCAAAGTCATTAGCATCAACCTAAAACCGACCAAAGGTTAACTCATAATTCATGAAATATCACATATACAGTACAGTTGCTGTGCCAAAATTCGAAAGGTAGATTGGCAGTCGATGCGAAAATTCGAAATGAGCTCCAAAAATGCGAATGAACCATCAAATTTCTTCACCGACTGAGCTATCCTAAAATGATAACTCAAGAAGCCCTGCATCAACAGGAAAATAAAAATAAAAATAAAACAACAACAACAACAACAACTATATATATATATATATGACTTAAATGGTATATATGGAATATTCTATATATGAGATATTTTATATCCTCTTTTACAAAAGCCCAGTTAACCAAAACTTGAAAGCTCAAATAGCGTGCATATTTTAGTAGAACTCAGACATGAAGATAAAATCCTTGCAGTCCAAATGAAGGTCATCTTCGTTTTTGTACAGAAACAGCAAATATGAATATACACATACACAATTTTAGAGTCAATATATATAGATAAAGATATATATATATATATATATATATATGTTTAGAGAGTGTAAGTACTTCTTGTTCCAAAGAATGGATGACTTCAGAGAGCTGCTTCTTGGAAGACTCCATTATTGAGAGAGAGAGAGAGAGAGAGAGAGAGAGAAGGAGTTGAGAGTTGCAAAGTTTGAGAGGATAGAGACGAATACAATTTCCCTCTGCTATTTTTTTTTTTTTTTTTTTTAGTGCTAACCTCTCATAGATGAGTTTGTCTGGGTTCAAGACCACATTGTAAGGAAAACGGTCGTTTATTGGGAGTCTTAATTAAAAGAGGTTTATCCTTCAAAACGCAAATGCTTTGCCAGTGTTACCTAAACATGTTTTCTTTACTTGAAAGAAAGAAAAAACGACATGTTTTCTTCGCATTAATGAATATTAAATTTAAAGTCCCTGCCATATTTTTCTCCTTCCTATTACCTCTTTTTAGTGTGACTAATTGTGTAAATTGTGCATTTCATTTAATTACTCCAACCACTTACCAAATTCTACTGAAGTTGACTTTGTAACTAATAAATAAAAACATTAATTAAGGGCATGTTTGTATACCATATTAACATTTCGTATTATATTATTTAAAATGAAATAGTAGTTAATAAAAACTTAATACTACATACTATAATAGGATACTGTACAATATAATATAATACAATAAGTGCACCAAATACACTTTAAATAAAAGTGTAATACTATAGTTATATTACCTTATAAAAACGACATGTTAGCTTATCTAATTAATGTCTCTTTGGTAAAGTACGAGGACAAATGATTAAATTGGATAGAATTTGACGAATTGGCATATTTTAAACATAGAAGAATTATTCTTTAAAAAAAAAAAAAAAAGCATTGAAGAGTTTTAAATATACACTTTCATATCCAATTAATGTCATTAGATTTTTAACAAGTAGCTTTTTTTCATTTAAAAATGTAAAATGACAAAATGAGAACCCACTTCTAAATTTCTATTTCTCTTCTGTATGATAATTTAGACACCAGTCATAAAAATAAAGTGTGGATTGATTTTTTCCATAACTAGTTAAACCGTGCCCCATCCATGGGTATTTTGATTGTGCCCCGTTATAACCTTGTTCATTTATCATAACAAAAACAATATTAAAAATCAAACAAAATTCAAGGTTTCTGAATATGCAAGTTTCTTTCATTTTATTTCATTTTTCTTGAATGACTCAAATTTAAAAATAAGCTTATGAACGTATTGGTCATTTTTACACTTTTGTATATTGTCTTTGTTTTTGTGTTATGTCTTTTATCCTTTTCAGTGTTGTTACCTTGTTTTTGGTGTTTTCGTTTGTTAACCGCTTTTTATTTGGATATTTTGGTTTATTGAAGTTAAACTTTTCAAAAGAAAATAATTGTGTGGAATGGTTTTGTGCAGTTGAATTTCATTTTTATTCAAAAATTAATAATTAAGATAATTATTAATAATTGTACATATTGTTTTGTTTTTGCACGAAGTTGTGTAATTGTTTCAGTCGAACATATAGACTCCACCTACAAATCAGGAATTAAGTTAATGGGTAAGAGGGAATTTGATAACCACATCTACTTTTTGAATTAAATTTTTTTTTTTTTCATTTTCATAATCAATAGGAGCCAACTTCCCCTTTCTTTTCCAAATCTATCCTTACTCTAATTTAGTTATTTCTTCTATAAAAAGTACTTTTCTAATCACTTCTAATACTTTCTCATTTCTTCTGCTGGTAAACAATAGCAATTTAATTAAATTCCTATTAGTTTAAAAAAAATTAATAGAATTCTAGAGTTTAGTTCTACATATATTGAATTCCTTTCCTCTTTTTGAAAATTTTAATATCAATTGTATAAATTCTTGATAAGTAAACGCACCCTTAGAGTACAAGAGAAACCAATTGTCATTCCAATAAAAACAAGAAAACAATAGTTTAAATTTAACGACATGAAAGGAAAGGGTATATTTGATCTCGAAACAGAACATTGATCATCTTCCCAAACTCAATCGATACCATTACATAAAAAACACCAATAGTCAGTTTGTCATGGCATCTGGAAATGAAGATTGACGACCATCCTCTCTAGCTGCAACACATAAAGCTCCTTAAGAACATGAATTGCCAACCATGATCTATTAGAAGAAAGGAAGTGAAATTGAAAACAAAAAAGACATGAGGCATTTAAGAGTTTATTTATAAGAGTTTATTCAAGAGTTCCTTTTCTAATGTTTATTAGTTTTAGGATTTGGAATTCTAATTGCTTAAGCACTCATAATTAAATTGTTGTGCATACAATTAATCACTAAAATTTGGAAGTAATTTCATATGAGAGAGAGAGAGTCTAAAAAGTTATTACAAAACTGGGGAGAGATGGTGTGTGATGGAGAACTAGAATTGAAAAGGAGCAAATTGCGCGAGTTGTAGTACCTGACAAATAAGATCCAACTTGTCTTGCATACCCTCGAATTCATGCTTGACTCGATTCAGCGCCAAGACACACCTAAGAGAATGTGGAACATGTGGTAAAGCAATGAAAAGAAAGTACAAAATTGGTAACATAAAGTTTATTAGGCAAGGATAATCGCACAATATTTACCAATTAGTTATTCTATTTATTGCTTACCATACGTTCACTAGTCTATAGTTAAATGATCTAATCCCTTTTGCTACGTGTGAATGAAAATTTGACTAATTTAAAACTAGTGTTTTTAAAATCAATGCAAAGGGGAGTTTTCACTTCAAGCAATATTTATCACTCTCTACATCGAATTGGTAATCCTTGGTGCTCATGGTGAGTTTATCTAGAGTTCTTATAAGTCAAAAGGCAAATTGAAATGAGATTAAAAAAAAATGATCATGCAACTACATGCAATTGAGTTAATTAAAAAATAGTAGTACTTACTCGTCTTTAGAATTGTTACATATAGCCTGCCTAAGATCACCACATGCTAGTGCCATGCGTGGAATACCAAGGCTGCATCAAAATTCATCAAAACAATGAACCTCAAATCCGATTTCACATTGTTATTAACAGTGCAGTAAATACATAACAAGAATGTTCCGAAACTAAATACCCATGTTGGCAAACGTGATCATAGTTCTCAACATGGTGTATGAAAAATAATAATAATAATAATCATCTTTTAATTACCATGATGTGTGCTTGCTTCGATTTCGATACAATTGGTAGTTCCGTGACATGAAAGTTTCCAATAAAATTCTATTCAAGGAAGGAGATGGAAGCATGAAAAGTTGTCTCCATGATCATTAACATGCATGTAACAAACATGTTTCTTACTTGGAAAGATTGAAAAATCATGTATTACTATGAATTTGGTACTTGTGATGAAAATTCTTTATGGCTTGGCAACATTAATGAATCAAATTTCCGTTACGACATTCTCTGCATACAACAAACATGTACTTTAGTCATAAATTAAACAAAAAAAACTAGTGATGGATCGGTTACGAACATCCTCGCAAACGACAAAATGTATTGTTGATAGAAACAAAATGCTAATGATTGATCGCTTAAATAAAATTTTCACTAGCACACCACGTGTAGCGAAAGGATTAGCTGATCTTGTATATTCTAAAACATCAATGATTGTCAAGTTTATCCATTGTGTGCAACCTCAATAAATGAAATTATATATAGATCTTAACTCAGTGGATAACGGCATCGGAAAAAAAAACCATGTCATTACCTTGACGAGGCCCCTTTCAGTTTCAAACACTGTAGTTCCATGTACTGAAAACTTATAACAGGTTGATCCCTGCACATCGAGAACAACGGAGCAAAATATTATCATCAACCTAAAACCCACAAAAAAAAATTAACTCAAAATTCAAGAAAGATGAAATTTATAGATACAAAATAGTACAGTTCTTGTGTCAAAATTCGAAAAGTAGATTGGCAGTCGACACGAAAATTCGCAATGAGCTCTAAAAAGCCGAATGAACCGTCAAATTTCTTCACCGCTTGAGCCATCCTAAAATGATAACTCAAGAAGCCCTGCATCCACAGAATTTAAAAAAAAAAAATTATATATAGGAGATTGTTTAAATCCTCTTTTACAAAACCCGCAGTTACGTTAATCCTTGCTCAAATGTTCAAATAATGTGTACATTCAAAAAAATTCCTATTAGAATTCTTACTTGCTCAATTGCTAACAGAAAGCAGAAAAAAGGACATGCTTATTACAATTGAAAATTGAAAATGTCTTTTTCTATATACATTGCTTAACAGCAAGCCAAACATGCCAATACACATGCACATTTTTAGATCTATATATACATAAATTTCTTTACAGAAAGAGAAAGATAGAAAGAGAGATTAATTACTTCTTGTTCGAATGAACGGATGACTTCAGCGAGCTGCTTCTTGGCGGACTCCATGGATTACAGAGAGAGAGAGAGAGAGAATTTCTGTGAATATGAGAGTTGAGAATGGCAGAAATTGAAGGGAAATATACACATATATATAAAGAACCCTACAGGTAAAAATGATGTACATTTCTCCCTCTTTCTCTCTCAACTGAGTTCAAAACAACCTTGTAAAGAAAACGGTCGTTTATTGGGAATCTTTAAACGAGGTTTATTCTTCAAAACGTAAATGCTTTGCTCGTGTTACCTAAACAACATGTTTTCTTTGCATATGAAGATTAATGGGATTTAAAGCCCCTGTCATATTTTTCATCTTCCTTACCTCCCTTTAGTGTGACTAGTTGAGTAAATTGTGCATTTCATTTAATTACTCTAACCACTTACCAAATTCTACCGGAGTTCATTTTATAACTGATTAATAAATACATTCAATGAAAGCGTAGTATTATAAATAAATATATATATATATATACATATATTTATAACCTTATGGAAACGACGTGTAAGCTTATTTAATTAAGTTTCTTTGGTAAAGTATGAGAACCAAGGATTGAATAGGATAGAATTTGTTAGAATTGGCATATTTTAAACAGAGAAGAATTTACTCATTAAAAAAAATACATTGAAGAGTTTCAAATATACTTATTCATATACATCTTGTGTCACTAGAATTTTAAGCAGCTTTTTTTTCATTAAGATATGTAAAATGACCATTTAAAAAAAAAAAAAAAAAAAAAAAAGCTAACTTATCAATTTCTATCACTCTTCTGTGAGACAATTATACCACTTAAAAATAAAATGTGGATTGCGTTTTGCCATAATTGTGGCATAATAATGATATAATTTCTAGTCTTTCTCCTTCCCTCTCCTTCCCTCTCTTTCACAGCCAAGGACGAAAATATTAGTATAGGTGTAAACATCGGTACTCTAATTTTAGAGAAATTTTGAAAGATATATATTAAAGATATCTATGAAACATTAAAGAAATTACGGAAATTACAGGATTAACATTAAAACATGTTTCTAACATTTTAGGATAGCATAAACTGAAATGATAGCATAAGTTATAAATTACGGAATTTGATATTAATAAACACTCATTAATAAACAGTGGGTGCCATGATATAAGAACCATAAATAAAATTAACCTTTTATAACTAGCAGTATTCATTATTGATGAAACATCGGTCACATCCATAAACATTTTTCCTTTTCTTTCTCCCCACTCCCCTCACCATTATCCTTTCTTTATTTTCTCTGCAGGGTTGATGACTGGCATCTGCAACCGGCCGCAATGACGGATCTAGAAATTTTCTCAGTGAGGATACATAAGAGGATATAATTTTTATATTTGAAATAAAAATGACTTGTATGTTTTTCTCAGTGGGAATATATTAGAGGACACTATATTTATATTTAGAAAAACGATGATTTTATATAGATAAAAAGTTTAATAATATTTATTTAATATTGATCAACATATTATAATTTTTAGAAGCATTCCAAAATTTGTTCTTTTAAACTTTATTTCAAATATTACAATTATGATTAAAAAAATGAGAATTTTTTAGTCTAGAATGTGTTATAAATTATTTTCATTTTTTACTAAAATTAAGTTTCACTTCTTTTTTTTTTTTCCTTTTAAGATGAATACTCTTTCCAATAAATAAAAAATTATACGCATCAATATTCTGTATGCTGATAATTATAAAGTCAATGATTTGAAAACAAAGAAACTAAAAAAACAAAAAAACAAAAAAAATAATGTAGATAAAGAAATTGGGAGAGTTAATAAGAATCCAATGTTTGTTATGGTACTAGAACATAAAAGATATTCTAAGTTTAGATATGGTATTAAAACATGAAATATTATTTAAATCTTAAGTTTGGGTATATTTAAAAAAAAATTTGAATTAGCGCATATTAAAACTATTGAGAGAAATATTGGGATCTTTTTGAAATATAAAAAACTTGAGGGGGGTACTTGGCCCCTCTCCCTTGAATCCGTGCCTGACCGACCGTAACTATTATAATTAATATTTAATCAAAACTAATCTTTATTAAGTAATATAATCCTACTGATTTTCATGTCTTAAAATATGATTTAAGAATCCTACAACAATTTATTCGTTGATTCAATAAATATAAAGATTGAAAATTTAACGATACTTAGAGAAATATTTTATGGGTTCAAAAACCGAAAAAGCATAACTAGAGGAAGGATTGTAGATGATTGGATTGTTACAACAAAAATTTTCATAAAACTTATCGGTTCTCTGTGGATACATTTAATTAATGGGTTAATTTCATTAATAGCACCTGTAGAAATTTTATTATTAAAAATAATATCAGTTTTTTTTCCTTCATTACTAGCACTTAATATGGGGCCCAGCAACATTAATGTATATCAAATTACGGGTTTACCCTCATCTCCTACCAGCTCAAATATCCCTCTCTCTCGCATGGCCCAAAAAATTTTTTCAAACCAACATCTACAGTATTTTAGAGAGAGAAAACTGAAATCTAGAGAGAGAAAGAGTTGCCACCCACCGGAATCTTATTTTTTTTTTCACTTTTTCACCTAGCCCCCCACTCATTTTGAAACCCAAATCTTCATATAATAGAGAGAAACCTCCATCTAAAGAAAGAAACTTCCATTTATAGAGAGAAACTATCACCGTCAGAAAAAAAAAATTTAACACTTCTATTTAACAAACAAAAAATAAACAAAATCTAATATTTTTGGTCATTTTTGAGTAAAAGACATTCCTGTTGTGGACCTATGTCTAAAAAAAAATTAAAAAATAAAAATTTAACATTTTTGACCATTTTCCAGTAAAGGTCATAACCGTTATGACCGCTAGCATATTAGACTAACGGTCATAACCGTTATGACCGGGTGGTCATAACCGTTATGACCGCTAGCATAATAGACTAACGGTCATAACGGTTATGACCGGGTGGTCATAACCGTTATGACCGGCATATTAGACTATCGGTCAAAACGATTATGACCGGGTGGTCATAACCGTTATGACCGCTAGCATATTAGACTAACGGTCATAACCGTTATGACCGGGTGGTCATAACCGTTATGACCGGGTGGTCATAACTGTTATGACCGCTAGCATATTAGACTAACGGTCATAACGGTTATGACCGGGTGGTCATAACCGTTATGACCGATAGTCTAATATGCTAGTGGTCATAACGGTTATGACCGGGTGGTCATAACCGTTATGACCACTAGCATAATAGACTAACGGTCATTATGGTTATGACCGGGTGGTCATAACCGTTATGACCACTAGCATATTAGACTATCGGTCATAACGGTTATGACCGGGTGGTCATAACCGTTATGACCGGGTGGTCATAACCGTTATGACCGCTAGCATAATAGACTAACGGTCATAACGGTTATGACCGGGTGGTCATAACCGTTATGACCACTAGCACATTAGACTATCGGTCATAACGGTTATGACCGGGTGGTCATAACCGTTATGACCACTAGCATATTAGACTATCGGTCATTATGGTTATGACCGGGTGGTCATAACCGTTATGACCACTAGCATATTAGACTAACGGTCATAACCGTTATGACCGGGTGGTCATAACCGTTATGACCGCTAGCATATTAGACTAACGGTCATAACCGTTATGACCGGGTGGTCAAAAAAAGACTAACGGTCATAACGGTTATGACCACCCGGTCATAACTGTTATGACCTTTAATGAAAAATGACCAAAAATGTTAGATTTTTGTTTTTAAAGTTTTTTTTTAGACATAGGTCCATAAAAGGAATGACTTTTATTCAAAAATGACCAACAATATTAGATTTTGTTTGATTTTTTTTTGTTAAATGGAAGTGTTAAATTTTTTTTTTCCGACGGTGAGAGTTTCTCTCTCTAAATGGAAGTTTCTTTTTTTAGATGGAAGTTTCTCTCTATTATATGAAGATTTGGGTTTCAAAATGGGTGGGGGGCTAGACGTAAAAGTGAAAAAAAAAATAAGATTCCGGTGGGTGGCAACTCTTTCTCTCTCTAGATTTCAGTTTTCTCTCTCTAAAACACTGTAGATGTTGGTTTGAAAAATTTTTTTGGGCCATGCGAAGGAGAGGGATATTTGAGCTTGTAGGAGATGAGGGTAAACCTGTAATTTGATATACATTAAATGCTGCTGGGTCCCACATATCATAGACTTTGATGATGTGACAGTGCTAGTAATGAAGGGAAAAAAAATAATACTATTTTTAATAATAAAATATCTACAAGTGCTATTAATGAAATTAACCCAAATTTATAAAATATGTACGAGAATAAGAGTTTTACCATTGTCTAATTAGATCAATAACTTGATAGACAATTTAAGATCTAAAATATCCTACGTCTTTCATGTATACTCTCGGTACTACTTTTACAGACTTGTGAGCATCTCTATTAATTCGGTATGAGCACGCACTAACCTTTTGTGTTCTTTGCTTTTGATTCTTGGTCGAGTGCAAAGCATGGTATCAAGTTTTGATAGTAACATAGTGAATAAGGAATGTCATCCTTAGGGATTGTTATCAAATTCTTACTAAGTATAATATTTAAAATAACCTAATTTTATTTATAAAATTAAAGAAATATAATAGATGCAAAATTAAAATGAAGGCTACGCTACAAAATTGAA
The DNA here is from genome assembly GCA_038430175.1 of Ficus hirta. NCBI lineage: Eukaryota > Viridiplantae > Streptophyta > Magnoliopsida > Rosales > Moraceae > Ficus > Ficus hirta. Next base: position 12,106,049 of record CM076594.1, on the reverse strand, counting down.
AATAAAATCGAATGGCTTGTGAATAATAAATTAAGGAATGGAAGTTCTAGAGTTTCGATTTCACCTAGCTGCTAACATATATCTTTTTCTTGTCTAATTATAACCAATTAATTCTCCTAGTTTATTAACCAAGAATTCTAATTTACTCAACTCAATCTCATGATTGCCGAGTGAAATAGCTCAATGGAGGCAAACGGTTGCCCCAAACACAACCGTACATGATTTGACTTAATCTCTCTCTTCTTTTTCTTTTGTATTTAACAGAATTTCTAATGAAAGACATTAAGTGAGACTAATTCAAAATTGGAAGGGTGAAGTAAGAGTTTTATAGTTTGGCATGTAAATGAATATGATCTAAAATTCACGGAGAATGAATTGGAATAACCCGCATAATAAAGGGCATTTGACAATATGAGAAATGAGACTCTTCAAAAAAAGGGAAAAGGGGCTAGGGGTGAGCATTGGATGAGTTGGGTCTGTTTTTGAAATATTTCAACCCAACATCCACTTTCATCCCTGCCCATAATTAAAACAAATAAAATCTCATGAAGTGGGTTGATTTACGACGTGATGTTAATATTTGAACCGAAACTTATCCAATAAAAATCCTGGTTGAGTGGGTTAACTCAATCATGAGGTCGAGTTAGTTTAGGTTTGCTATCTTGAGTTAAATTGGATAGATATCATCGATATATATGGGAAGATATTAATTTCAATTACGGGTTTTTTATTCACCTCTTAGGGAAACCTATCAATTTGGGGGTGCTTGTGCTCAGTGTTGCTGTCACTGTTATCAGCAAACATGTTTTCAAAGAAATAAAGAATAAGATATAGTCGAAACAACTAGCCTTCTGGGTCTCTAGGAAGGTAAAACCTCACAACTCTGCTAAGGAAAAAGGTTGCCTAGTGCTAAGAATCAAAGGAAAAATATTCTTTTAACCAAAAAAAAAAAAAAAAACTTTCATTTTTATTCAATGTATTCATAATATTTATTTTAATACAACCTTTTTTCCCATGAAGTTTGATTTTTGGGCTTAACTTTCTCTGTTGGATTGACGGATTTTGGTAAGATTATTACTGTGAATTGTGTTTTGTAATGTAACGGTTATACTTCTTCTTCTTTTTTTTTTTCTTTTGGCTAATGGTGTTTGTCTGTTTGTTTTTCTTTCTTTTTTTTTTCTTTTTCTTTTTTTTTTTTAGAATATATTTTACGCATCTAATTTTTTGGGATGATAGATGGAGATATTGTAAGGGGTAGGGGCAGGGGTGTGTATGGAGGTCAAAATTATCCTCCAAGATGGGTGCAAGGTGGGGATGGGGGAAGCTCCCACAACCACACACCAGTCCCCGCCCCCCATTGTATACACTCTTATAAAATTTGCATACATAGTTTTATATATGTTATACGTTCAGATTTAAAAGGAGTGTAAGAAGTGAAACACCTTTACAAAGAAGGGGGAAAAAAGGAGAAACATAATGAATTAGGGTTTAAGTTTGATTTAAGATTTCAATTTTATTGTTATTTACATTAGTGATTATGCTGCTAAATTTCATGAAAACTTTAATATAATTTGCTTTGAGTTCTTTTTTTCTTTAACTTTTAACGAGTAAATATGTAGGGTATAGGTATAGCATCTGAGTAGAGATTAGTTTCCCCTGCCTCAAATTAGATGGATATAGAACGGTATGAGAGATAAAAAAAAAAAAAGAAAAAAGGGATAGGGTACAGGGATGATGGAAGTATACTCACCTCTATCCTATTACACTGCCACTCCCCTAAATAGAGTCATAGAAAGGGGGGCAAAAAAATTAGCAGAGAGAGGTTATAAAAAAAAATGTACAAAAATAAATAATAAATAATAAATAATAAAAGAGAGAGAGAGAGAGAAACCTTTGGATAGCGGTTTAGAATTTCTTCATGTTGACATTTTTCTAGGGGTGGAGTCACTTGTAGCCAAGTGGGGGCTTCCACCCCAATGAACTTCTCTTTTTATCAATTTTACTTTTAAAAATTTATATTTTTTTCATTTTGTCCACGTTAACCTACATAAGTAATATTAAAAATTTTATTATTTAATATACACCCTCACAGAAATAATTTATTAGCTTTTGTGAGTGAGCTCTTCATGTCTCTTGGTGGTGACTTTCTTCAAGTGTTTGTAATATTCAAGTGTTTGTTTTCTTTTTCAATTTTCAACATTAATCCCAAGAGAAGCTTTCTGTCCAATATCTGTATTGCAGGAATATAGAAACTATATGTCCGAGTCTCCAATGACAAGCATTGACAGATTCAGCAGTCTTCCGGACGATGTTGCCTATAAAGTTGTCTCCTTTCTAGAATTGGAAGACATTTCTTGACTAAGCATTGTTTGGAAAAGATGTAGACAACTCTGCCTATCGACCCCGTCCTTGTCTTTCAATGTCATTCCATGTCGAACAAATGCACGTAAACGAGCTCAGTTAATGAACTACATGGAAAGGCTTTTGTTTCTACGCAACGAAGTGGATACTCTAGATTTTCGCATCCGATGTTGTCTGGAAAGCAGCTTTGATTTTGCTCAAGCGGAGTATCGCCTTCTCTCGTGGTTGCATTTTGCCGTGACATGCTACTTATTAAAAACAGCTTGTTATTGATGTCAACCTTAGGCGTGGATCGGATTTTCCCTCCTTGGAGTCTCTTATGATGTGTTTCAGCAATGGAGCAGGCATTCTGAAGATACCGCCATCTCTTGGCAATAGTACTTCTGGATTTTCTTCTCTCAAGTTCTTAAAGATGATATCCGTTCGAGTTGACGAGCGATTTGATGAACTGATTTCTTCGTGCTGCAAATCGCTGGAGGAATTATAACTTATGTCTTACAGACATAAGGGGGACAAAAAGCATCACCATCACCATCATCACTTCCTCTCCGAAAGTGTTGTACATTTCTTTTGATACCCTTTTCGCAAAGGCACCGAACTTGCAGGCACTTTTCATAAGAAAGTGCCTATTTTACACTTACACAAACGGAGTGGTATTCATATATCGTTATCTTTTCGCCCAAGTACAGTAATCTTTTTTCTTTTTTTATTTTATTTTATTTTAATTTGACCATTTTCTTGATGGTTCTGCTCACTTGTACTGGTTGGCACTGCAGGAAGATAAAAGAGCCCTCGGACGACGGGAGTCACAAGATGTCTTGTTTTTGCAAAATTTGAAAGTTGTGACCGTCGAGCTCATAAGTCAAGGGAAGAACGAATTAAAGCTGATTAATTTCATTCTCAAGGCTGCAAAAGATTTGCAGAATATGACCGTCTTGTTTGCTTCTGCTTTGCGATCCAAAGTTAGGAAAGATATTGTCAAGTATAAGAAGGCTTCTTCCAATACCAAACTGAAGTTCCTTCCGCTAGAAATGGCCTTTTATTTTCCTGTAAGAATCATTCACTCTTGAAGATCGTATATTTCCTATCTTTTTTTTTTTTTTTTTTTCAGTGCAAGGTATATATCTCGAGCTTCATAAATTAAAAGGATCTTATATATATATTCTTCGCTGTCTTTCGCAGTGATAGCTCTAAGGAAGGGAAGACGATTTTCGATAGTACAATGTAGTACTTGCTCAAGCATGGAGATAATCTCTAATGCTTCTCCTTTGAAACCAGACTTCTGTTGCTAAAATTGCTAAGAGATAAAGCCTTGTCGTTATTATTATTATTATTATTTTATTTTTTTTTTTTTATACTTGGTTTCTGTAAGTTATAGCTTTGGTACAGCTTCTTAACTTGTCTCTTGGAACGAAAATATTTATTTCGCTCGATAGATATTTGGAGACTCGGCCTATTCTATCCAACCCTCTGTTGAGTTTTTGTTATCTTTCTTGAATATTGGCTTTGAGTATGAATGTGTTATTGGAAAAGTTTATACATCATTGACATGAAATCATTCAACACAATACACTCAATGTTGGCGAAATAGCTTACAACCATGGAATAAAAGTCACAGTACATGACTGAAAAACTACAGTACTAGTGGACATTTTTTTGGCAGATATTTGCCCGCTACAAGATTTAATTTAACCTCCTACAAATACATTGTCCGAGCTATTCAATGCGTCATTTATCACCTCTCTCTTGTCTCTGTACACTCTCATCTCGAGGAAGCAATGTTGAAACAAGTCCCCTATTTGTTTTAGGCATTAAGCATAGTTGATCTTTAATGTTCAATATTTAATTCTTGCCATCATGATCGGTCACATGCTTGAATCTCTAAAAAAGTTAGCATAAATGGATTGAAAAGATTAAGATTGCAAACTTTTTAAGAGTTTTGATGCGCTGGGACAAAAAAAAATTAAAATTAAATAACAATATCATCACCTTTTAAAATATTCATGGACCATTTTGACCTATTACTTTTTATCTTAATCCAAATTTTAAGCCAGTACAACAAAAACTTCCTTAATCCAATCCAATCCGACATACCAAATCTCCTCTAATTAAGTGACTTAAGAAACCTACACATGTGGTGACCAACTGTCACTCACTAGTTCACTCGAACCCAAAAATTAGTTGGGCCTGGGCCCACTGAGGCAGCCAACATGGGGCTAGCTCTCTCTCTCCATCTCTCTCCCTCTTTTCTGTGGGAATTGAACTAGAAGGAAACTAGAAGTTGAGAACTGACCAAAAGTGGGGCTGAAGTGAATTGATGAGGAATTCAAAATTGAAAACATTTGGTCCATGTCTCTCCATGACATTGAGAAGTAGCAAAACACTATCCTGATATTGAGCTGATTAGGAGATTTCATTGGAAGAGAAAATAAATAAAAAGAAAAAGGAAAAGGAAAAATCAGGTTGACAACTGGGGTTGGGTGGGTTAAACTTCAGCTTTGAGTGTCTTGTCTTGTAGCAATCTGTTGGAGTTCGCTGTGGTTTGTTTGTCTGCTGTTTGAGTCGCAGCGTTTGTGTCCGATGTTCTTGTCTTTGGTCTGAGTCTGACTTCTTTCTTATGCCCCTCTCTCGCTCGCTCTCTCCCCCTCTCTCTCTTTGGTCCTTTTCTTTTTTCTTTTTTCTTTTTTTTTCTCTTTTTTTCTTTTTTCTGCTTGTCGTGTAGTGTGTACCAGCTTTTTCCAGCAAAAAAAAAAATAAAAAAGAAAAAAAAAATCTTTGTTCACTGTACCTGAAGTCTGAAGATAATCTTCAGGATTCAAAATTTTAAAAAAATAAAAATAACTCTAGAACTCTCCTAAATTTGTAAAGCTAACTAAGCCATTAGTCTCCCAACAAAAAAATTTTGACTATTACAAATGTTCAATTGTTGCAAAAAAAACAACAGAAGTACTGCCCTGAAATTTCTGAAATGTTACTATTACATGATCTGATCGCGGATAAACCTATTTCGACTTATTTCACCCCATGAAAAAAAAAAAAAAAACAAGGATAATTAAATTACAACTTGTACGTTGAAAAATTAATTGTTTTTCGCCTTGACTGACCGTTTTATAAGAAAGTTATGTTATCTTTAAACCATTAAACCTCTGTTTGATTCATTATTTCAAATCCAAAAATTTTAACTCATTTTGGTCTTTTTTTCCTAAAAAGTCAACAGATTTTTAATTAATTTTCTAAAAATCGAATAACTCCAACTTAAATATTCAACTCAAATCTATAACCAAAATATAGGTTTAAGTTGAAAATTTTGAGTTAGAGTTGCTGAATTTTTCAGAAATTAGTCAAAAAAACTAGATGATTTTTTAAAAAAGACAAAAGTGAATTGAGTTTTTTAAGTTAAAGGTGTTATATCAAGCATATGCTAAAAAAGCAAGTCCAACTACTTGGTACAGTGTATAATTATAGTATAAGCAAGGTCTGAATCCTTATACCTCACAAAATAGTAGGACCCGTGGATCTTGAATCCGTCTCTGGTAAGTAATTGAGATTCAACCCGATATATGATTTTATCTTACAGTACTATACATGAATACTATAAGACTAATGTGAGTTGGAAAAAAAAAAAAAAAAAGGGACTAATGTAACAGATTCAGCGACAATCTGAGATTTTTTATTTTGTTTTATGTATATGTACTTGTTCGGCTATACTGTCTTTCTTATTTATACCAGGGTAATATGAAATAAAATAAAAAAGTTTGGGAGGGTTCATGCATGAAACATTTTACCCCTAATAATTATTTGAAGACCCGAAATGGAAAATATTTTTCTTAAGTAAAATAATCAAATAAAAAGGGGAAACATCATGGCACATTTTAACTACAAGTGATGGAGAGAGGAGACACAAGTCCAAAAGAAAAGAGATGGAGACAAGTGAAATTATCTTTTGTTTAATCCCCTTTTCCTCGACGTACTCTAAACAAGTGCATGTGGGTGGGGCTAGAAATCTTGATTTTCCAAGAGGGAACAACTAATCTCAATTCTAGCCTAATAATTTGGGTCAACAGTCCCAGACCACGCCCCTTTCCATGTGCTTTGCCGGCTCCGGACCACCCATAGACAATTTTGCTTATTTGCCACTGCTCTTACCCTCCCCAAATCTTTTGCTACTTTAGCTTAATTAACAAACTAATTAACCTATTAATATACATCTACATATATATATATATATAATCCCACTCTTCCCCAGAACTTGTGTTCCACAAAAAAAAAAATTAGTGTGAAACACTATACATTAATACTTTTTTTTTTATATAAGTAAAAAAAAGATCTGGTGGTCCCTCGTCCCACCCCCCATTCCCTTTAGCAAGTTACAGTCATCGGACGCTGAAAGATCAATCATGATCTTATGCTATTTTTTGTTAGTCATCCATTTAGAACATAGCGCCCGCACTCACCAGTCCAAAGTATCAACAGTCAAAGATGAAGCAAGTGCATTATAAAGACTATAAGTTTCGAATCTAGGCGGATGAAGGAGAGATATCTACTAAACACATCCTAACCACCAGACCCAACCTTCAGTACCATAAATTAATACTCTCTCTCTCAGATTTGGCATCCAAGGCGAGCTCTTCTCTAAAAAGATTAGGCTTAATAGTAAAACAAACCAGCTAGTAGTGTACGTTTCTAAACATTATCGAACTTACATCCAAGAGAAGGAAAAAAAAAATGTACAAACATTACTAGACGAAAATTTGACGGTTCAGAAACGTTCACTACTACCGGGCCCGGTATACCCCACGTAAAGAATTTTTATATAATCACAATTAATCGTATCCACCCATTGTAACTTAAATTAATAATACTCTACTGAGTTATCAGCTCCTTGGTGATCGGCTTGTACTACAAAATCGGAGTAGTTCACCGGGCGAGGGACAAACGGCGGCGAAGTACAACGCAACAAGGCCCAATTAACGCCGTTAAAGAAGGGGTGGTGCTTGATTGCAGTGGCTCCCGTGGTGGACCCCATCCTCCTGGTGGGGTCCTTCACCAGCAGCTGCGATATCAGGTCCTTGGCCGGGCCGGGGATGCTCGGCTCCTTCGGGAACTCCAAGGCCCGAGCCACGATGTTCGCCAGCGTCAGCTCGTGGTCGAACCCCTTAAACGGCGTCACTCCGTAGAAGAGCTCGAAGATGAAGATCCCGAGGGTCCACCAGTCGACGGCGCTGCCGTGGCCCTCGCCGGAGACAATCTCCGGGGCCAGATACTCGTGCGTCCCGACGAACGACATCGACCGCACGTCCATCGGCTCCGCCACGATCTCCGGCGGGCCGCCGTGGCCGGAGTAAAGCTTCTTCTTGCGCCGCCGCTTCGGCCGGAAGCAGGAGACGGCCGGGACGATGCAGTTCGGGAGGATGCACGATGACGTGGCGAAAGGGGGTTGATCCGCCGGATAGTAGTAGGTTGAGGGATTTGGTGCGGCGGCGGCGGCGAGGGGTGTGTCGTGGTCGGAGGCGAGGTGGGCCGTTGAAGCAGAGCCGTCGGATTTTAAGGAGAGGTCGAAATCGGTGAGCATGATGTGACCGTCGGATCGGACGAGGACGTTTTCTGGTTTGAGATCGCGGTAGATTATTCCCATTATGTGGAGATATTCCAGTGCCACGATCACCTCCGACGTGTAGAACCTTCAATCAATAAAATAACACAAAAAATTAGATGGGGTCAGCTTTTAAAATGGAGGTGGGACCCACTTGCTAGTACGGTTGGCCCAACTAGAGTATTTAGTTACTTTTGAAAAAGAAAAACAAAATTAAAAATGGGAATTTAATTAATACTAATGAAAGAGTAAAGAAAGTGATCGCGTACGAGAGGGTCCACCGTGATGAAATGCACAAGAATCACGTAAGTAAAGCCAACTGTTTTATTTAAATATTATGTACATTTTTTATACTATAAGTTAAAAAATAGAATAATTAAAAAACTCTTTTTCATTACTCCAAAAAAAAAAACTATTTTTCAGAAAAAAAGAGGAAAAGCTAAAAACACCCAAGAATCCCGCGAAAGAAAAATTGGAAAGTTGAAATTACGTAGAATTTAGAAATGGAAAAACAAGCGGAATAGGATAACAAAAAATGGCAAGTATTTGTAAATTAATGATCTAGTGCACGAGAGACCCACCAAAAGCAAGGTGGGCTCGCATGTCAAATGCCTTCGCGTCGTCGATTAATTTAATCCCGTGGACCCCACAAAATGCAACTAACATGGACCCATACATTACGATGCATCATATCATTCACCATCGGGCAGTTTAAAACAGATATCGATAAATAAAAAATAAAAAAATAAAAAATAAAAAAGGGCGAGAGAGAAAGAGAGAGAGAGAGAGAGTGGAAAATTACAAAATAATATATCAAAACATGCAAAAAGAAGCCAATAATACAGAAATGGTTATCAATCAGACAGTAATGGGAACCGTACGCACCGGACGGCGGCTTCGTCGAAACGTTTCTCCTGTCGACGCTGGCGGAGCACGTGGAGGTCGCCGCCGGGGCAGAACTCAGTGAGGAGGCACGACCACCGCACCGATTCGATTCCGGCGTAGAGTGTCGGCAAGAACGGGTGGTCCAGCATCTCCAGGATTTCCCTCTCTACTCTAGCCCTACTTTCTTTGTTCCTACTGGCAAGCTCTTTCTTGTCCATCACTTTCGCCGCAAACAAACAGCCATTGTTCCCGCCCTTGAGCTCCACCAGGTACACGCTCCCGATGTCGCCGCTCCCGAGGCGGTGCACGAAGCGGAGGTCTCCGAAGCCGAGCCCGACGAGATCGCCGGAATCCGACTTCCGCACGCGCCGGATCGCGTCCCAGCACGGATCGCACGACGGCGCGTGCGGCTTCGCGAGGGAGGAGGACGACGCCGTGCGCGTCGTTGTGGATTCGGAGCCGGAGCTCGTGCTCTGCTTCGTCTCGACGGCGGTGGTCGCCGTCGTCGTGGTCGAGTTGAAGCTCAGGCTGTCCAAGTCGTCGGCAAGATCGTCGGCGCTCTGCTCCATTACGCCGGAAATGGCGGCGACGGTGACGGTAGTTTGATCGGACGGCGGCGAATCAGTTGCCGGAGAGGGAGAGGGAGGGAGAGAGAGAGAGAGAGAGAGAGAGAGAGAGAGAGAGAGAGAGAGAGGGAGAGGAGTTGAGGATGTGAGAGTGGGAAAAGAGGGAATGAGAAGGAAGAGGTTTAAAAAGGGGTGGGACTTAGGAGGGGGGAGGCAGCATGGGCCGGCGAAATGGGGGATGGCCCATTCGGATGGCCTTTATTTGATGAGGGCCCACAATGGGCCCAACAGCTCTAAACAAATTTCCACCTCTGTTCTTTAGGGCAGAATAAATTGCATTTAAAAGTTTTAAATCCTCCTTGGCTTCGAACATGTGAATACCTATCCAAATCCTTCCTTAGCTAATCCCAACGGGACGAAAAACAAATAATGAATCGCATTTAAATCCTCATTTACGTGTAGTTTTCCTCTTTTATGTATATACTTTTATTAGCACTCTAGGGCTAGTAGGTTAAGTAACATCTCTATATATAATATATATATGTATGTATAAAATATAGAGTTATATATGGAAGTAATAATTGTAAGGCATATTTTTTGGGATTACTATGATAAGGTATACAAGATAGTTGTGTTGATTATGGTTTCCTATCTCTTAAGCATGACATTCCTTTTATTGAGGTATGAGCAAGTTGATTTTATATATAAATATATATATATATATATATATATATATATATATATATATCCTTGTTGTCTTTGAATGTCCTCCAGCGATAATTTTAAAAGAGTTTTCTTTTTTGGGGCAAGCTTTAATCACTCTTTATTCCTTACTGGTAACTGGATATGGCTGGTCAAGGGAATCACATGGTCATTTAGAAAAAGTAGAGGAAGGAAAATAATTAGGAATATAGATAGAAGTTTTAGATTATGTAATATCTAATGAAATTTTTGGAATAAAAGAGATTTTTTTTTAATACACTGTAAACGAATAATTACATGATATTATGTAGTTTGATGAGGGTGTGAGGTGTTTGAGTAAGAGTTTACATGTTTGAAAACTAATGTATAATTAATTCTCTTTAATAAATAAAAACTACAAATCTCATATCATATTAAAAAAAAAATTACTGTAATATCTATAAGCATAGTCCTGTAGAATATTGTAAAGAAATTTTGAACGTCATCAAAAGTGTTTGTGTAAATCAAACTTATGGTTTAACCGCGTGTATGATAAGTATGATTACTTTGGGAAAACAAAAATAATACGTGGATGTTTTCACTTGATGTGAAAAAAAAAAAAAAAAAAAAAAAAAACCTACCACAGAAACGTTATTTAGTTTCATGAACACCATACAAAATTGATTGGTCCTTCAGCATGCATGATATTGTTGATAAAAATGCTGGAGCTTGCCTTTAATTATTCTGCTTCTCTATTCTAGATGAAATCATGCCAAATTACTATAATAACTATAATTCTTAAAGAAAACACTATTTGAACTTTGATAATCTCGCCAACTTAATGAATTTAAAAAAAAAAAAAAAAAAAAGGAAGGTGATTGATACACACAAAGCAATCCAGTCAATTTACAAAAGAATTTGGTGACAATTGGCGTATCATTTCTAACAACAAAACAAATAGAAGAATCATGTACAATATATTTGGTACATGATTCTTACATAGGTGATGACTATGACTGGCAGATGACACTTATGATCCTTTTTTTTTAGTCAGAAAAGAATAAGAAGAAGAATTACGTGATAGAGTGTGAAAATATGAAATATATCGGGTAACATTAAAATCATATTAAATTAAAAATGAAAAGAATCATATAAATGTTTAGTTAAAGAAACTTGATAAAGATCTAATTATTCTTTGCCATTTCATTGACCAAAGTGATTAAAAATAAACCATATGATCCATATTAATGAAGAGAGCTCTATAGAAGGCATTTAAAAAAAAAAAAATTTCTACTAACAAGACATAATTTTTAACCATTGGATTATATTAGAATCATCCTATATTAGAAAAAATATAAAACTTTAACTGAATTTGTTAAAAATTCAGATGCGTTAAAACTTTCCTAAATTTTCATACCCCACCAAAGGAATATCCTATTAACATAACTTATCATTAGTCATTAGTGATTACTTGTGTTTTGCTTTTGTTTACCAGATTTGGTTATGGGAAATTAGTGATTGGTTGGGTAGGAAAAAAAACAATGTTGATTGTGACATTTTCGGGTGGTACGAAATTCTCTTTAATTGGAATTGGAATCCTAATCCGGATTGGGGTTTTAATTTGATCTCTGCCTCTCATAGCTTTATTTTTGCAATAAATATGATAAAAAATTTGGTGGCTCTGGTGGGTTTTTTTTTTTAAGTCTGCCGTTGATCGGCTGGCTGTGAGCTTTGATTAAAGAGGTTGAAAAAGACAGTGAGACTTTTTCCCAAATTTTGTTTGGTCACTTAGCTGTGACTGCACAAATTCACTGATTTTTTACTACGTTTGGTGACTCAGCTTTTATCACAGAAAATTTACCAAAACTTGGCTCAATGCCCACCACCCACATATTGCAGCTATTTAACACAACTTTTGCCTTTTTCGAGAGGCTTTTTCCATTTTAAAGCTCTTTTTATGATAAATATTTGAATCGAAATACATTAGCACTATAAAAAAATGTTCAAATGATCAAAATGTTATCTAATATTTAAAAATTTTGTTTAAAAGTTGCAAATGGTAACATTTTACAACATTTCATATATACTATTTCAAATGTTGCTTTCTAAACGCCTATTTGAAATGTTGGGAAATAAAAACATTTGAAATACTGGAGAGTGGTTCTCTCAAATAGAGGGTAAGTTTATAGATTACACTTTGGGAATTTCTATGATAGTGTCGGTACTTTTCATCAGCACCAATAATAAGAATTATGTGTTGATCGTTGAATTAATTTTTTATATGATTTGATTTATAATTAAGAATAACTCTGTATCGTCCATATATCAGATTATTTAAACGTTAATTTAATGATTGAAACACACAATGTACCTTTTCCACCATAACTTTTCCCCTAAGCTTTCATACCTACTTAGTGTTCAAACTACCGTAGACTATTTGTTATTGCTTCAATACCATAATCAATTAGAGAGAATTGGTCAAACAAGAATTTCTATTTTTTCATAACAAATATGTATAGAAAACTACATTTATGTACCTATCTCTATATTAATTGGTCTATTTATACTGAATTCTGTTCCTTATGAGGCCCCCTGCATTTCGGCCAAGTGATGCAATGACAACCAGAATTATATTATTTCAACCAAAAAAAAAAAAAACCAGTAATATAATCTGAAAACGACAAATATATTCATACAGAGGAAAAGCTTACATCTACACAAAAAATGTGTAATATTACGTCATATTGTATAACACAAAAACTTTATAAAGATATAACACCTTTTTTAAAGTCATTAGAACATACAATAAAATCCATGTTACTTATTGTATGTATATACATATATTACATCTAAAAATTTGTGGAAAAAAAGACACAGAAAGAGAAGAGATCAACATATCAAATGGCCAAATAAAAGTTAAAGAAATGGGATTATGGGAGAAAGAAACGGATAACATTTTTACAATAAATAATTAAAGTAAAAAGCATGTTTTAAATATATTTAGAAAAATAAAAATAAGAATAAATTTATTAGATAAAAAAAGTTAATTACTTATGATAAATAGTAAATTTATGATAAATTATCTATTTATTATTATTTGTTTCAAATATTCAAAATCATGATATTCATGTATTTTAATTTCGTAAAAATATTATTTATAATGATTTATGTTTTTTTTTCTTTTTTTAATTCTAGATGTGCGAGAATTCGAATTTTATATTTTTAGATACAGTTAGATATAATATTATCGTTTGACTATACATGTAACTACATTTATGTTTTCATTTTTGTTATTGGATCTCTTGTATTTATAGTTCTTCAACAGGAAAAGAAAGCACCTTTCTTAACTGTCGGAACAGGAAGGAAAAGGAGCCAAAGGAACATGCATGCCAATATGCAATCTTTTACCTTTCTTGAGGAAATGTATATATAATTTTTGAATCTTTTTAACTTTTTACTATGTCAGCCCCTTTCAGAAGGGGAAGGGAAATAAAAAAAATCGGAAAATTAAAAAAAAAAAAAAATTAATAACACTGTAAAGTCACATGCAAAACTTTATGTGACCTCTAATAAAACACTGAAATGCTTTTCAGTCAAAACTAATAGTATTACTGTAATAATTCTCGGTTGGACCAATCATTTTTCTTCTTTGTGGGGATGTCCCATTTATAACATGAGACTTTTCTTTTTTCCTTTTTTTTTTTTTTTTTTTTGGGTTTTAGCTCAAGAAAGTTAAAAGGGCAAAAAGATGACAAAAAAGTTGGAATCCAAGCACTTCATTACATTTTGATGCTTCAATAACAAGCAAAAAGAAGAAGCTAACCATTGTTAAAAGGGTGGATATAATCAAGGAAAAAAAAAAAAAAAAACCTCAAATTAATGAGTTCATTTTAACAATCTTTCTTTAGTGCTTGGACAAAATTGAACTTTTAGCTTTTTCCTTTTGTCCTCAGGTCTCTTAATTAAATAAAAATTGACCTCGTCCGTGGGCTTTTTTTTTTTTTTTTTTTTTTTTCAATAATTCAACATATGGATTTCTAGAAAAAAATTTGGTTAACAGTCTAAATATCCTCTCAACCAGCTTGCATATATTTTATTCAATAATAATTAAAAAAAAAAAAAAAAGCTTGCATATATTTGTCACCTTATTTTTGTACACCTAGTCTTTTGTACCTCCTTGGCTGCCAGAATATATCTTGTATAGCAAATCTCTGATTTTCTTTCTTCCGAGCTTTTTCTTTTTCTTTTTCTTTTTTGCATTATTCATTGATTAATTAATTATTTATTTATTTTGTGGTAGGTTGGGGAAGAGGTGGGGAGGTTGGTTGAGAGGACAAACTAATGGACTGCATTCAAAGTTCCATCAATGTCAAGTTATGTTTCAATAGTAACATAAAAATGACACATTCCCAGTAACACCTAAGGAACATGTCCGTTTGAAATGTGGATTTTAAATTTTGAACTATGTAAGATGAAATAGTAACCACTGGAAGTTGTGATCTAGTGATTAGGATGAGTTTGTTCGGCATCTCTTTTTCATCTACTCAAGTTCGAATCCTGCAGCCTTCTATAAGGCAAGCGCTCCAGTTTTGACTGTTGATGTTTTGAGTTGGTGAGCGCAGGCCTTCGGTGCCCTCAATTTACAACTTGCCTAAATGGATGAGAAGTGGGATGGGGACCACTGGATCCCCCTTTATTTAACAACTAAAAAAAAAAAAAAAAGAAAGATGAAACAATACACTAAAATTTTTTCAACTAAAAAAAGTAAATAGCAGGTTTTAATATAGTGTTTCTTACATTTTTGTATCTTGTATTTTGTTTTTATTAAGAAAGTATACCGTACGTTTTGAGTTTTTATATTTTTATATCATAAGATTACATTTAATATAGGTGGGGTTGAGAAGTCTGAGTTTGTTATGGAGAAAATTAAATTGTTTGTCCTTTTATAATTTTCTTTTTAAGGGCGTTTTGGACATTTTAATGCCAAAAGTATTGATAAAAAAGTATTGATTTTTATGTTAAATATAACAAAATGATATAGCATATATTACTTTAAAATACAGGGTATACTTTATAAATAAAAGCAAAATATATTGTACAAAAAGGTAAATAATCTAAATTGTAGTTTTCTTTTTAAGGAAATTTAGGGCGTTTTGAGCATTTTTAGGTTAAAATTATGTGTTGATTAAGAAAATTTATATATTTGTACATTAAATATAATCTGATGGTATAAAGTTTAAAAGTCTAAAATGCAAGGTATATTTTATTAATAAAAACAAAATATGGGGTATAAAAATGTGAATAACCTTTTATTATATTAAAAAAAGTAGTTAGACAGTTTTCAAATGCTTATTTAAATAAATAGCTGAATATCTTTTATAGAAAAATAATCATTGATCAGTGATTAACCATCATTGATCAGTAAAAAATATATATTACTATTGGTCAATCAATCAATTAGTGATCGACAATTTTTATATAAAAAAATAACCATTATTTCTAATTTTGTAAAACTTTGGTCATTTATTAAAACACTTCTTAAAAAAAACAAAAAGGTTATTTATCCAGTTATTCTTTATATATTTGTAGTAAATAACATATTTGTTAATAAAAAGTTTATTTACGAACAAATATATAAATTATTTATTTAGTAAATTAATTTTTAAATTTTTAAAAAATTGCTTGTATATCTTAACTTTTGTAAATTTTTTTAGTTCAAACTCACAATCCAAACCGGCTACTAAATTCTAAGTACTCAAAGCACCAAGAACGAAAAGAGAATTTATAAATCAAAATCTAATTATCCAAATGTGAAAAAGAAAAAAAGGTTCTAATAACAATACTTGCATGGCTATGACCATGTTGATAGAGTTAGAAAATTTGCACTTCAACAATTTTGTAATATATGAGTAAATGGTTTTTTTTTTTAATTAAAAAAAATTCAAATAACTGGCTGAATTTTTGTTAGATTGGAAAATTGACCACCTTTCTAAAAAAAAAAAAGATTAAACAATGACCATAGTGAATAAATAAATTGATCAATATTAATATATGTTTTTAGGTATTAATCACTGATTTACTGGATGAATCAATCAACATTTTAATTATCACATACTATGTCCCTAAATAAAAAAAAGTTCATCCATTTTTTAAATATGTGTTATAAAACTACCTATTTATCTGTTTTTTTTCCCCCCCAATTATTAGCTTTTTTTTTGTTAAACAACAATTAGCTGGGAAATAAAACTCTAGTTGAAACTGCCTGCATATTGTATGGTGAGCATTAGAAAAGAAAAATTAGCTGTCTTATCAACTTAAAGACACTAAAAACACTCCAAATACAAAGCATCCAAAGTACTTGTTGGCCGCTTTGTATCAAACAACGTAGGTTATACTTTTGAACAAGTTTTTAGGGCTTCAGATTATAATGTTGCAATAAGGCCAAAATACATTATACAACTAGCCCCCTTATTTAAATTTAAAAAAAAAAAAAAAAAAAGCTAAATATATAAATAATGAAGCTCATCATTATCATAACAATAGTAATGCACAGTTCTAACTATTAACTCATTTGCCTAAGGCATTATATTTCACGGACATGACTTTTCCTGACCACCACTTCTTTTAGATTTCAAGCATAACATTTCCAAATACTTGCAAACAATAAACATAACACAAAAGAATCCATACTCGAAAGCCAGATTATTGACACCCAAGGTTATGGATTGTTTCAAGTTCTCTCTGTAACAGAATACATTAAATAAGTGACACGATGAACTGATGAAGCACGCACCTGGGTTGTTTATTGAACGGGTGAGTTGAACCATGTCCACGTTATTCAACTGATCAAACATATGAAAACCACGCTTTTGGAGCAGTTGGGTAACATGAATTCAATTCAATTCACCCGCCCAATCAACCACCTAACATTCATTTTACCAAATTATCCTCTACCCACCCATCACGTGAGTGTCACATGCTTCATTTTATTACTTAACATTTCCTCAATAAGGCACATTTTATAAGCTAGGATGCCAATAGTCTATAAGATTTTATGTTTTCGGGGACAAAATGACACAACCTATATTTCTCGGAGCTAACATTGAAACTAACGCAAATCAATGAGCGGCCTTGCAACATGATCATGTTGCACACATCCCCCAAGTCTCTAGACTTGGGATTCAACTCTTGCATCCCCTTTCGTGTCCATACACTAATATCATGACACCTCAATTGAAATTTTATTTATAAAAAAAAAATATATCATATCACATCAGGTATAAAACCTTATCAGTTTACTTACATGAAATGATATTATTAAATGGACACGAGAGGAACAGGAAAAAGAGAACATATAAGTCAAATCCAAGTACTCGTGCAGAAGAATATTTTTTCCTACCCAATCGAAGAACTTAAATTTACAATTCTTCATACTAATTTATTTTTTTGGGTCATTTTAACCAAATATAACTTTCAAAAACACGCACACTACGTATAGATACCCGACTTAATCGAAAGAGCAGAATTAAAGGAGCTAGCAAGCAATCTTAAACTTCTCCATCCACAGTTCAACGTCTCAATCAAATATTTTCATTCTATTTATATGTATAAGATTTAGGTGCAATGCAAACACCTGAGTCCACTCTGTGGACAATACATGAATAGTTAGCTATAGACCTTATATGAGTATTTTATCATCTTTAATTCTGGTGTACATGAATAAGCCTGGGAAACATATTGGCCTATCCATGCAAACAAATATAAAGGAGATCCAACCTATTTTAGACTTTAGTCAACTTTCTCTTATTCTCCAATTATAGTACCCCAAAAAAAAAAAAAAAAAAAAAAAAAAACAATAATAAGTCAGTAGAATACTTATTACTTACCCCATATAAACAATACTTAAGTACCTATCACCAAAGTGGTTGCAGAAAACTCAAACTATGTAGGTCTGCGTCGAAGTCTTCCGACCGCGCTTTCTTCTTGGGTTGGTACTGAGCATGCAAGAGAGAGCATTGACAAGTTCAGAATCCTCCTCGGTTATCAAAATCCTGGCCTTACTAGGATCAGCAAGCAAGAGCTTTGCGACAAGGTATCCTGCAATCGACCAAGTTTGGTATAGATGTGCTTGTTTTCCGATGAACCTCGCTCTCTTGGTGTCATAATATTCAGGCCACTTATCTTGTGATAGCCGCTTCTCAGCCATTTCTAAAGCTTTTGCAGCAATCTCCGGTCTATCCATCTTTATGCATGCGACTGTCAGCTGCGAAAGGTATCTTGAATGCGTCAAACACATAGATCCAATTATTCGAGAAAAAACTGGTTCATCATGCATGGACATTCGGATATTTACAAAAGTTTCAAAAGATATACTAGTTCTATCTGCCACAAGAAAACAGCCTTCTACACTATCTAAATTTACCACTATTCATTTCTACTTAACGACATCCGATGTCAACCTTTTAAACGGTGACCTTTTGGTCAATCTATGGAAATGACATACCAACAATGAAATAACTACCCGATAATGCTAAAATAACTAACCTGCCACAGCAGCGTCGGCCACGAACCCGCATTGTGGTAGGACCAAGGCCTGCATCAGAAACAAAAAGCTATGAAATGAGGAAAATAGTGAAACATAACAAAGATGAGAATCGATCGCGCAAGTTTAGGGCATTACGTATTCTTGGGATCACTGCCAGTTATGATCTGCCACTCCATGCCTTCTAGAGCAGGATAACAAATCTTTAGAGGCATGTCAGCCACCAAATCAACCCATTTGGTCTCTATAAGATCCAAAATGGCATGTGATTGATCCATCGTAGCAAGACTGCTTACTATTGACCACAAATTTCCTAAGGAAAAGAATCGGAAATCCATATGAGCTGGTTGCAAGTTTCCAATTAAGTAACCCCCTTTGTTGGGCATCCACTCTACCAACCACGGAGAAATCTGATCTGGGTAAATGTTGAACTTATTGACTGCATCGTACGAGTATTCTTCAGTTTTGTAACGGTAGATCTCGTTCAACTTTTTCATGTCAATCCAATAATACTCTCTGATATGGAATGACAGAGCTAAGAGACGATTGTTTAGTGCTCGGATAAGATCAGCTGATCCATCCTCTGGAGCGAGCATCTCACGTGCAGAAAGTAATGCTGAATAAAAGAGTGCCTGAAAAAACCAAATACAATTAACGCTGCATTTTAGTAATCGGAAAATAGGGAACTAAAACAGAAAAGAGCACGTGCTATAGATGTTTACATGACCGGTCAATTTCTGAACTTTTTTTTTTTTTTTTGGTGAAAAGTGAATTTAAAACTGAAAAACTTGGATGTTCTACTAACGTCATATCTGCTAAAGTTAAAAGTTGCCTCTTCTACTATTCGATCATAGGCGAGGACAACAAATACAAAAATTGCAACTCTTGCACGCAATTCTGAAAGAAAAAAGTGCCAAATAGCACATTGATCATCCCAACCCGTGATACTACTCTCTTCTACTCGATTTTTTGTTTGCACATCCGTTTATTCCTTCCAAACACTTCTTTTGGCATAGAGAGCAAACCGAGAAAAACTGTTCAAGTCAATCAGAAATTCCAAAGTCCATGTTTGCACGCTTAATAAAGAAAGAAGCCAAGAGTCAATTTCACCCGACATTTATATGGTATTGAGCATTTTCAAAATATAGATAATTGATTAAAACTACTCCGGATCCGGAGAAGGTGCCAGATTTCAATAATCATCTGTACTCATTGTCAGCCCATCGAGACTGTTAAGTTAAACTCGCAAATTGTAGTTAAAGGATAGAAACAAGAGAAAATACAAGGAAAATACACACAATTGCACCAGAGATTGACGAAAGAAAGGATCTTTGTTGAAAGTAAATGATGATTTGAAGACACAAGAGATACTAGAACAATAAACTTGTAGTGTTCGAGAGACTGCAAAATCTCCCAAAGGGTTTCCCCAAATTCCCACCAATCAGACCATGATCCTCATTAGCTACTAACTCTCTTTATCAATAATACTAATTCCTACTAACTACCAACTCTTACTCATAAGTGCGTAGCTAACTCTCCCTTACCGCTTGCACAGCTAACTAACTAAACAATCAAGTTCCTATCGGCAAAACCATATTATTAAGTGGGGAATCGACTGATTCTAATGAAGACATCAGCAATGTCAATTAGCTGAAAACAAGAAATTTAACTTCTCCTCTACCGTACCCTTTCATTGGAACAGGGTGTCCGGTGGGGAGAGGTTCTATTTAAAGTTTAAACCCATTCTTGCCCGTTAAAACACTAAAAAAATTTGAGTCAAACTGCTATATAGAAGCAGTACCTAAAAAAAGGCTAAACTCCTTTGATCCTATATTGCTGACATCATCTTAATTAAAAATAAAACCTAACTTTGCAGCATCTCCGAAACCCATAAACTTTGAAATATTTTGTTTTATCCATCATTAGCATGTTTCCAGATTCAACCCCACAATGACTCTTTCATAGTCTTTGTTATTGGTTGCCGCTAAAATATATTTTCTCGATCAAGATTACCTAAACTAGTGTCAGATTATTCCAAACTACCTATTTGTACTAAATGCTCTAATTCCCAAAACTAACTGCACCACACATCTAAGTTACAACATAGAGAAAAGGTAATATAAAAAATTTAAAAAAAAAAAAAAAAACCGACATTTACTAATAATATCCTTCTCCAAGTCACATTTCCTTCCTTATGCAATTTCCAGGTAGACAACTAACTTTGGAGAGAATAATAAGGAAGTAGATTGTCAGACAACTATAATGTCAAAAAAGAACATTTACCTGGATTTCCAAAGGGTGTCCATGAATACCCATGCGGCGATCTATCATGCAAGAACCATCTGTAACTAGCAATGTAGGGAACATATCAAAACCATCAGCAAGCAATAGCTTTAGTATCATCTTGATGCCTGTTTGTACATCAATTCTCTCTTGAACTGAAAGATCGCCCGAGCATTTTCCATATGCACGTAACAAAATAATCCACCACAATCCTGAAATTCATCATGACATGATTGAAATTTGTAAATGGACTAATGTGAGCATGTATTTTGCATTAAAAACAGTCGATCTGATAAGTTATTTACCAGAATCAACTGGTGCCACACGGCCAATTGCCGCCTCCCCGAAGTCCGGATCAAGTACCTCTTCTGTTGCTGACTCATCACTATCCAAAGGAACTGTACGAACCTTAAAGCTAGCAGGCATCAATCCTTGGCCAGGACTATAGCAGTCCATCGTTTTCTCCCAGCTCTGCAACATGAAAGTTATGTGAACCAATGAATAAAATTGTTAAGCCTTCACTAGACATGCCAAAATAAATCGTGTTTTATATTAACTTGTACAGCATCAATTGTTATGCAAGGCATAGTATCAGTTCTTTTTTTTTTTTTTTTATGGTACCTGCAATTGAAGTGTATGAAGGATAAAATTCCGAACTATATCATACTCCCCCTTCAATAAGAAAGCTATACCAGAAGGTATGAAGTCACGGATGAAGACCTGATCATAATTCAAAACATTGGAACTTGTGGGATCGTTTGCAGCAATGGTTCCAATAGGACTGCCACAATAGTAAACCACGGAATCCCGTAGTAAATCCCATGCTTCATCCTCAACAGAATCGACGCTAATCTTACGAAACTCGTCTCTTAATACTGTTCCATTAGCACCTGTCAAACCCTCCTTTTCCTGTTTGGATTGTTGAGCATCCTGAAACTCCAGAACATTCGGTCCATTAACCACACCGTTAGTTGTATTGAACTTCTTTGCACTATCCACATACCATGTTCCGTTAACATCTTCTGTAGTTATTCGACTAACACTTTCAGACTGTTGGCACTTGCAACTCTGAAGCCATGGACGACGAATCGTCATATTTCCAAACAAACCACTCCCCAGTTGCATACATTTTGAGACCCTTTTTTTTATACATTTCACGTCGTACTTGGGAGAAGGTATTGAATCATATTTTCTAAAGCATGAGTCAGTGAAAAAATGGTGAGGTACAGTTCCCGAAAAAACTTGCAGAACTGCTTCCGAAGAACCCATTAGCATGACACTTTAGGCTCGAAAGTATGATTTGGACCAAACTTACAAATCAAATCCACTATGAAATGAATCAGAGCAGCTCCAGAGACCTATATAATACACCTTAAATCAGAGAATTTCCAATAGCAATTCACACATCGTCAGAAAATTTTTCTTCTTAAGAGAAAAAAAAAAAAAAAATCAGAATCTACATTCAACCGAGAAATTTAGTTGCATCATAATTTATAATAATCCTGAAAAAGCATAATCCTTAGCCAAGAATATGTAAATAAGTAATTAATAATTTCAAGTACAAAAGAAAACAAAAACTTATAAATTTCATTTTCTTTCCCTTTAGTTATTAAAAATAAAACAGGGTCAGTTTTTTTTTTTTTTCTATATGTATGTCCAACAAATAACGTAAATTTTTCTAACTAATAATGCAAAATTTTAACTGTCCAGCGAAAAATAATCACAAATATAGAATTTTAATCGTACCCAGAAGCCAAAAATTAAAAAACTAGCCTAAGATTTGGAAAAACAAAAAAAAAAAAAAAAAAAAACCGAAAAAACAAAAGAAAACGAAAGAAAAGAAATCACCAGTATCACAAATAAAGAAAGAAGAGCAATTTACGAATTCATGCATGCTCTTATATAAAGAAATGAACGTTTTTACATAACTGTAAGACTCGGCAATTCAAGAAAAATATTAACGATAATAATAAAGCTCAGACCAAAAAAAAAAACCCAAAAAATTTGCTTACCAAATTGTGAAACACAGAGCAATTCGCAAGGTGCCCAGAAGAGAAAAAGGAGGGAAATCTGAGAATGAAGTTCAAGAAAAGCAAGTGGGTAAAAAATTAATAAATAATTATCTCTCTTGCGTCTGAATTATGAGATGAAACTGGAAGTGCACGAAATTTGGACGCTAGATCGGACGCCGTATAAGACTTGAAAATCAATATATGAACCTTCCACGTTTGCCCACTTTCATTTTCTCTTTTTCTGTCCTTATGTGATTGATTTTTTTTTTCCCCCTCTTTTTCCCTCGTGGGCTTTGCTCACGGCTTTATTTTTTGAGGTCCGTGTTTTTCTTGACTTTTTTGGAAAAGTGATGGTGTACCGTATAAATATTTATCATGGATTTGGTGTCAAAGGTTTAGGCTTGGTTTGATATCCATCTTATTTTAAATTAAAATATATTTTTTTATTTTTATTTTTTTTTTGAAAAAATTTTTATTTTTTTTAAAAAATTAATAAAAATTTCAATTCAAATTTAAAATTTTCAATTCAAACTCATTCATCAAACGGACATTTAGATTACAGAATTTAGGTTTAGATTATTTACGTGCTTATCAAAATATTTAAATTATTTGAGTTAAAAAATGTAAAAATTTGAAATGTGTTAAAAAAAAATCAATATGAAGTTTGTTTTATTCGTATTGAAATTCTATACAATTAAAAAAAATATTTCATTTGGACTTGTCTATATAAAGTTATGAATTTGTAAAATTTAAGTTACAAAACTATGTGAATAGTAAAACTGTGGGGAAAAAAACAAAAATTATATTATAATTTTAAGACTTGGATTTTGCATCCAAACACCCCCTTAATGTGTTTTTCTTTCCTTGCTATGTTTTTTTTTTTTTTTTTTCATTAACAGCTACTACTTATCTCCAATGATCAATCAATGCATATTTAATGAGAAAATTAGGGTAGATGCCATAAATTGAAGTCTTGGGTTGATTTTTGTCACAAGAAAAAAATTCTAGCGCAAAATGCCATAATGTTGACATCACTCATACAATAACTTAAATAAAAAAATACAAACTATCCCATAACCCCACTCATTTTTTTCTCTCTCTTTCATAAATTTTAAGATGATGAGAAATATTTCATGAATATTCTTTCTCAGGACCTTAAATCTCCCCATAAGTGTTAAAATTAGACAGAATAAACACTCCGAGAAGATTAATGTCATTTGAACCTAGAAGACTCCCAAAGTGCATAGTTTGAGAGAGAATGTAGAAATTAGATCCCACGGCCCCGGGTTTGGGTCGTGACAGTCCTCAACTAAGGACAATGCGAAAACTTGCAAAGTTTACAAAAAACAATGGGGGAAAGAAAAGAAAAGAAATAAACAAGATTAGACTAGGAAACTATTACATATGATTTCGAAGTCGTACAACCAATTTAAAAGTAGACATCATCACAGCTTCATCCTAATAAAGTCTCAACTTTATTCATCGTTTGATGAACAACTAATTTATATTTTAATTTTCAAAGTCATATCATCTTATATATCATTATCAACATATATAGAATTGAGAATACATATAAAAAAATGGACATATATCTAGTTTTAATAAATATGTAAAAAATTATTACATATGATACGAAATGTCAAAAATACTTCATAATAATATCTTAATATCAAAACACGGTTACTTTACAAACACTCTATTCTAACATAAGAACACTCGAAGCTCTATAGAAAAATAGCTCTTATTAATAAATGAATATCTTTAAAATATTGAATTTTAACTGTCGCTTTACATTTATAGACTTTTACTTTATTGTTCTCACGTCATATCGACTGGTGAGATCAATCTGTTGATCAACTAACTAGTACCACGACTTCTGAAGTTAGTCATTGGACCTTGATCATTTAGTGGTAGAAATCATCATCTATGAATCAACAGATACATATTAAAAATTATTTGATCTTTTATATGTTTTATTTTGACATAATTTTAATAAGATACAATAACAAAAAGAAAAATATGTGTTATACATGAGACCTTACAATCAGGAGTGAAGTTGAATTGGGATTGTCGTCCTTATTGATTTTTTTAAAAAACTTTTCTTTTAAAAATGTTTGGCATTTTTTTTTTTTCAATTTTACCTCTACTAAAAATAATTTGTCCTATATAAGCCCTCATTGAAACTTTTGTCGTTAATCAAAATTCATTGGTCATAACAAAAGGAAGGAAAAAGAAAATAAAAAAGATTTTAAAGAAGAGAAACAGTGATAAAATAATTATTTTATTATACATGATTACGAGAAACTTTCTATCGTGTCAAAAAAATGTAGCGCTCTCAAAATATAAAACATCGCTATGACTAATTATAATATATCTTATATTATTTTTATTATGTATATGCCCTGTAGTTCTTGGAAAAAAAAAATTGTGACACAATTTTTATGTTATTCATTTTTGTAAAAACTTAATATACGTCCCATTAAAATAAAAGATAGTTTTCGTTGTTACTGTGAAGCCCAGAAATTCATAAACTAGATCGCAAGAATTATTATCATTTAATTATATATTTCCTTCGTTCATAGATTTCTAATGCATTATTTTGATGTAAATCAAATTTTAAGATTATAAATAATTTTGTATGTATTATCCATACGATAATGTCAATACTATAACGAAGTTGAATTTTTCTATTTAAATTAGGACATTGTATATACAAAGAAAAGAGGTCAAAGGACATTAAAATTTAGGTGAAGAATTTATCATGTCGCGTTACAATAATAAATGTCGATTTTAGGAAAGAATCTCAATTATTATTATTATTAGGTTAATTTGATAATCTTAGTATTTAATTTGTTGATATCAACATTTAAATATTGAAAGTAAGATTGAGAAAATTGAATAGGCCACATTGTTAGGAAATAAATGGTTAGGATTAACTAGTAGTGAATTCAAAAGATGGAGGATTGATCAAGAAATCAAGGGTTGTAATTGGATTTGGAATTAACGGTGTAAATTTTATATGAAGGGATCCTAGGTAAATCAATAGCCAAAATTAGGATTTTAATCGATTAATGAGAGGCTTATGATAAGGATTAGTATGTTGTAAGATCTAAAAGATGAGAACCGAGATGACAATCATTAATCAATAGTGGGAAAATTGGAAGAAAGAAAAATAAAAATAAAAATGGGGAACTAGAGAGAGGATCGGTGTTTGTAGTAAAAAAAGAACAAGAAGAAAATTTGAACCAAAGACGAAAGAGAATGTTGTGCATGCATGCAAACTCAAGTAAAAAATAACATGGCTTATTTATGCAAAATGATGCCATACAAATATGTTGAAAATGATCTAGAGGTACAAGTGAAATTAAGAGATAATTTCTCTTTCATTTTGTACAACAAAATTTCCACGCAATTTCTCTTCAAAGTGACACAAGTTCAAGAGTGAATTCAGCAACTTTTTGCCCATTTTGCCCCTTAAAACCTAGGCCCCCCCCCCCCCCCCCCCTTTTTTGTTTTAAATTTTTTGAGAAAAAAAAACCTAGCTCTATTTGAAGCACACGATGGCTGAAAATAAGCCCTAATTACTCACTTCATTGTCACTTAAGTTTAACCTCCAAAGCCTAACTCTTCTAACCACCATCAAGCCTCTAAAACCACCACCACTACACTAATCTTCAAGGGCTTCTAAGCTGATAAGATATATAAAAAAACATAATTAAAAAAAACACATATAATACATGTATTTTTAGACATTCAGGTGTGATGTGTAATGATATATTTTATGAAAATATTTTGTGAGATATAGTTTATATTTTATGAGATATAGTTATATGAAAAGCTTATCTATGGGTATTCTTACTGCAGGTAACGCAAATAAGCAACCTGTAACTTAAATATTTTATAGACTGGTGAACGGTACAAAATGATGGAGGAAGAGAGTAGGATACTACCACCAATTTAAATTCCACATTAAGACCTTTTAAAATATTTAGTACCGGTTATCTTTTATTACTATGTTTAAATATTTTGGTATTACTAAACTAGTAAGAATATTTTATGAGAAAAAGATTTATAGGGTTTTCCTTTATAACTTCTATGATTTTTTAACTTTTTAAATACTATTTAAGTATGAATTTGCATGTGATACTATTATTTATATGTTTTATTTTTTCTCAGCTAATTTTTAGTCTTTTCAACTCTCCGAGTAAAAATATGCTTTGTTAAAAAAATTAATAATCTGTAATTTTGGAGCCAAATATAAAATAAGTATTAAGATCACGTTAAAAAATAAGTTAGTTAATAATCTGAAAAATAAGATCATTACAATTACCACTACCACAAGGTAAAGATAAATATACAATTTTTGAACATTTATTAAAAAATAAATGAGCTTTTCTAATTTAGAAAAATGACAAGTGATCATCAAAATATAGATTGACCTATTTAGAGAATCATTATAAAACTGTGTAAAATCACATATTAATATTAATCGATGATTATCATATGCATAACCATTGAAAAACATTTTAGAATATTGATGGATCATTTTACCAACAACGGTCGTTTTTTTTTTTTTTAATTTGACAAATTTCGGCTTAAATAAAAAAAAAAAAACAGTAATTTACCCGTATATATATATACATATATATATTTTTTTGGTAGGAAAAAAATGTTAAATAAAAAAAAAAAAAAAAAAAGAAATGGAAGTTCCCTATAAGAAAATTGAGGTCAGAGCAATCGGACCTTCTATTGCTTGTAGAAAACAAAAAGCACAGAAGACCCTTCGCGGCTCGGCGTCATCTTCTCTTTGCTCGTCCGTTAATGGCGGTTCATTTTGCCTTGGGTCTTCAGCAACTTCATTATCAGCTCTCTTTTTCAATTGCTACTTTCTCTCTCTTGAAATTCATTCAGATGGCGTCTCTTCTTGAGCTTTCTCCTTCAATTCCTCAATGTCAAAACAAGCAAGGCAAGTTCTTCCTCTTGTTAATCATCTCAGCTTAGTTGGAATTGAATGGTATTAGGTTTGCAACTTTTCAGTTTATGATGCTTTCAATTAAGATTTTGTGTTTTGTTTGGTTTTTGAATTCTCACATTGAACTTGCTTGTAGTACTAGGATTTGAATGCAATATATTATCCTAGGATTTTTGTCTGATATATTTATAAGACGGTCTAAAATTTTACTTTTGAAAGTAGTTCATGATCGTAGTAGAGGGGGTTTAATTTGAACATCCATTGTGTTTTATCGAAATGTTACAAATCATTCAATATTTTCAAGAATGATATGTCTATCCCTATGTTTTACAAATTGTGTTAAAATTATATCTGTGCTTTAGAAATCATGTTTAAAACCTACTATCTCGGAAGGTTTTAACACGATTTGTAAAACATAAGAGATAGTATAAAATTTCTAAAACCAATATTCATTTGTTAATGATGTTCAAGTAATCAATGAGTTTATGGTCATTAGTTCGTTAGAGGTTGAATGTCTGGAATGTAGAAGAAATCTGGTATACATTTGGTCTTTCTGTTTTGCTCTTGAAGTTTTCTTGAGTTGTTGACCGTATATCGGTTACACATTTGACCTTCCTGTTGTTGAATTGTGGTTGTCGGGTTTAGAATGGTACTTTCTAAGAAGTTGAGGAAGAAACGTATGCTAAGGGCTCGTAAAAAATATGTATTGCATCTGTACTGATAATACTTGTATAATTTTTTGATTTGGGGAGTTGAGACTTCACTATTGTAGAAAGGAAGTCTTCTTGGGGAAAAGGGATTTTGGGCTATTGTTATGAGTTACTAGGCATTTTATCAATGCATCAGGAGAAAGAAGGAAGGAAAGGAGATGAAACTTTTCAGTTGTAGATCTTCTCATCCACGAGACAACCTCAGAAGATTATTTTCTTGCCAAGTTTATTGCTTATTTCTTTGACTATATCGAATTGATTGTTGCTTCATTTTTTCCACTTTTATGTTGCAGTGTGAAGAATTTTCGTGGTTGTGTTTAGACATGGGAGTTTTTTCATTTGAAGTTGAGAAGAGTAGAAAAGAATTACTTGTCGGGTGAGCTTGTTTGGGATTGTTTCCTTCTTGACGTTAGATTTTTTTTTTTTTGGTTAGTAAAAGAATGCACTTTTATTATCCTTAACTTGTCTCTGGTCAACAAATAAGGCCTTATATTGGTTCCTTATGGAGCAAGTACAAGAAAAGATACCGCTCGTCATAATATTGGATTACAACCAAAATGAGAGTTGCAAGCATGTGGTCATAGGCTTAGTTCGGTAGTAATTCTGCATCCATCTCACCTACAATGTTGAGGTCATAAGTTCACATCTCGCACCTCCTAATCAATGAGAGTTACAGGGATGGAAGTTAGCTCTCTTGTTATAAGGTTTTACATGAATCAAAAGGGATGATAAAAAGATGTTAGCATTTCTCCATGTTATACAACTGTAAGGAGCACAATGTGATTGTTATTCCCATGGTGGCTCCATGAGGTCATAAAAAGAATCCATGTTTGAAGAAGTCTCAATTTCGATATTATCGAACTTGTCAGACATGGGGGTCAAAGTTATATGTAGCTAAGGACTTGAATGGTTGTTGTGAGGATTAGCCAACTAATTCCTAATCACTTGCACTTAAGTAGTTAGTAGTTCAAATTTTAGTGTTATTATTTTAAGTGCTAAACAAAGCTATATGAAGCGGTGAAAGTCTGGCTGCCTATCTGCAGAGTCATTTTCAACTTTTTATTAGATGTTTCTGTTAAGATCTATTAGGTAGAGCTCATCCTTACAAAATCGGCTTGCAAGGGCGCGAGACCAAAGGGCTTATAAACTCACTTATCGTCTTATGATCATTCCGTGTGGGACATTTGGTATCTAACACTCCACCATTCTCCGTAACCACTGTGGAGCTGCCCATCTTACCTGTTAGGTGACTTGACTTCGCGAACTGTAACCCATACTTTGTTGGATCTTATACTTGACGTGGTGGTTTATAACAATCCACCATGTTTGGGCCCACTTAGCTATCAGCATTCGACGCTTTGATGGCTTCATCAATGCTGAAGTGCAATTGTTTCGACTTGAACTTGCGATGTAACAGATTGGCTCTCATACCAATTGTTTGGAACCCATTAGGTAGAACTCACCCTTGCAAAATCAACTTGTAAGTATTTATATATATATATATATATATATATATATATAAAAGACTTGCAAGGGAAGGGGATCCAAGGGCTTATGAACCACCCACTCACAATTATAATGATTCAATGTGGGACATCTGGTATCTTCATTTTCCTTTTTTTTTTTTTTTAAACCATAAAATTATGAGGAATCTAACTCTATAACGCTATGATAAGTTTACCTTCAGCTACAACTAATTTTTCCTAAAAGCAATTCAAAGATCCTTAGAAGTATATGTGATTATTTGAATCGACAGCTTTTGGGAAGTGTTTCCCATATTTGGGCAGTTTGATTCTTTTATGTGATGATGTAGAATTAAAATGCCATGAATTCGATGTTTCTTTAGTTTGAGATTTTCAGTTTGAATGGTAAATCTTTGAACTGTTGTAAGCTAACTAACGCTTGGTATTTGAGAAGACTTCAAAAGTAACTCAAAATAGAGGAGACATGTTAAAGTTTGGACAAGGACCTTTGGACTGCGAAACGTTGATTTCTTGTCTCAGAATATGGTGGACTTGATTATGGTGATTTCACAATAATTGTGGTAAGTTTTTACTATCTTTTTGTCATTGAAAAGGAGAGTAGACCACTCATAATCAAAGTCATGTGACTCAATCTGACCCTACATTTGCATACATTACATGTGAAGTTGCTTTACTACCATTTCTTGTGTTTGT
This sequence comes from Ficus hirta, assembly GCA_038430175.1. Lineage (NCBI taxonomy): Eukaryota > Viridiplantae > Streptophyta > Magnoliopsida > Rosales > Moraceae > Ficus > Ficus hirta. Next base: position 12,075,267 of record CM076594.1, on the reverse strand, counting down.
AATCTTTATTCTTTGGTTTTTAATATGAATTTTTTAGTTAATAATTTTGTTTGCATGAAACACCGTATTGTTTAACCAGGTGAAATTCCCATGTGAAGGTAAGTATTAGGTGTGCTACTTTATTTTAATGGTATTCGACTCACTAATATCATGACACGTCAAGGATTTGGTAAGGTCTTTTAACTGATATGTCATGATTTTTATTACAATTGACATGATATTTTGGCCCACGTGTCATGATATTAGTATATGGACATAGAGTGAATATGATATTAGTAAATGGACATAGAGTGAATAGGAAAAATGGGACATATAAGTTAAATTCATGGGGAAAATAGTGAAAATAAAATAAAATCAGTAATTTTTTCTTTTTGTTTTTCTTTAACTGATGGAGAGGTTAGTATCATCCATCATGGATGAAATAGGAGATAGCTTTCGGTATGCACATAAAATATGTGCATTTTTTTTTTATTGATGTCTTTTTTTTTTTTTTTTTAAATTTAAATTTGGGATGAGAATACGAATTGTGTATGTTATGATCGAATTAGGTATAAAATTACCGATGTGGCATTAACTGATATAATAATTAGTTTAAGTAGATTGTTGCAAGTGCGGTGCTTAAAATTGCTTCTAAACAAATCTCATGGTAGATGAGTTTTGAGTCCTATTTACGGCACACAAGTAGAATAGAACTTCTTCTCACTTTTTCTCATCAGTTTGGTCTTTATGATGTGTGTGGATAAGTATAGCACCAAGAAAAAAGAAGAAGAGGATATTGTTGGGAATTTGTGAATTTTTAGGATTTTGACATGTGTAATCTGCAGTCAAACCTTTTTCTCCAGACTTAGTTCTTAAGTAAACATATTCTCCTCCTTTGACTTTTTTTTTTTTTTTTTTTTTTTTTTTATCCTTTCTTTTTTCCTTATAGTTTGATTGATAGAGGTGGGGAGAGTGGGGAGGGTTGGGGAAATTCAACTTGCATGAGAAAACAATTCTTCTGTTGTTTTTATTTATATTTATTTTTTGTGGGAAAAAAAATTCAATTCTTATGTTGAGGTCGTGTGTTTGTTTCTTTTTTTTTTTTTTTTTTTTTTAAAATTTAAATTATAGTTATTGTACAACGGAGTGACACCAAATTTAGTCGGCTATTAGAGGAACAAAAATCAACCTACCTATTTTTCATGAAATACTTGGGAGAAAAATATGAAGTAAGTAACTGTCAAATGCAGTATAGAAAGGACAACATTAAAAAAAAAAAAAAAAGAAGAAGGAAGAAGTATCATTTTATCCACTCTTTTATATTTAGATTTGGATAAGTGAAAATCAATATTTGATTAAGAGAATGTGCAAATTTAATAGGCAATTAAAATTTCAAAAGATATAATATGAATATTCAAAGTAGATGGTGTATATTTTCAATTATCAGTTCTCGGAAAAAAAAAAAAGAAAAAAGAAAGAAAGAAAAGCAGTTGTTGAATTTAACAAATTACCTCGCGTTTACCGCATTCAATATTAGATTTGAACAGTTACAATCTATATTTAAATTCCGAATTTACCGCATCGACACTCGCCTGACTCTTTCTTACCCTCCTCAATTCGGCTGCCAGCTCAGCACAATCAAAATTACCAAAAAACCCCCAAACCAACCACTCCCCACATCTCCCACTCCTTACGCGTCACATCGAAGCCCTTTCTCGTAATTTCACCCCCTTCGCTTTGCTACGCACCATGAATTAAAAAAAATATCAGCCCTCCCCCCCTCTCTCTTTCTCTCTCCTAAAAGCTGAAGAAAAAAAGATCTCTCTCTCTCTCTCTCTCTTCTCCTTTGGAGCGAATCAATTTTTCTGAAAGGGCGAAATCTGAACCGCCCATTCCTCAGATCCAACGGCTCTCCTAAGTCGGCAAGTGGTTACCAATAACTCCTCTTCACCCTAGTGTTTTTTTATCATAAACCCTAGCCGCGCTCTTCACAGACGACTCTCTGTTTTTCTTTTCCCTTTTCCCTCCTTTTTCCCTTCTACTTCACTCTCACTTTCTCGCCATCCAAACAAGTTCTATCCCCAAATTACTTGCCGATCTACTATCCTTTTCTATCTATGTATCTAACTCCTGATTTCTCTTCAGATCTAGAGACTCGGGATTTTTTTTCCCTTCTTGTGTAGATATCGAATAAAAATCCAGTTTTCTTGCGGTTTTTTTTTTTTTTTTTGTGTGTGTCTGAATCTCACTGCTTCTTTTAGTGTATCAGAGCCGATTTGTTCTGATTTTCTGTTTTGTAATATAAATATTTATAAATATAGCTGTATAATAAGAATTTTTATAAACCCTAATCTGTTTTGGAGTGGCGAAATCGATTTTTCATGGCCGGCCTGGTGGTTTCTGAGTCGAACTTTTTCTACGATTATGAGGTCAGTACGTGCTGAGTTTTTTAATTTTCATTCTGAGTTGGGGACTGAGTCGGCTCGGAGGTCGACTCGGAGGCTCAGTGAGTCGAGCCGGAAGGCGAGTCCCCGAGTCGAGCCGCTCGGGAGTTTGGCGACGGCAATGCCATCGGTTGGGATGCGGCGGACGACGAGGGTGTTTGGGGTGGTGAAGGGCGTCGACGGGGCGAGGGTCTTGCGGTCCGGTCGCCGCCTGTGGCCGGATTCGGGCGAAATAAAGATCAGGAGACATGGCGATAGCGACGACTGGTTCAAAATCGGAAAAGGCGATGGCGGTCTTAAATATGACCCGCACCCCTGGGTCCCCAACACTAACAGTAAACCCAAGAGAACCCCCGCCGTGGCCGAAATCGAGGCGCCGAAGCACAAAGACAGCGCCCGTGTCAACGGCGTGGATTCGCCACACGGCAGGCCACGCTGTGATAGGATGTTTGGACTTGTGTATAGCCGGAAGAGGAAGGGTTTGGCTGCGAGAAGTTCCGGCAACGATTCTTTGGTCAATTCGGAAACTTCCGATGGCTCCATTGGAAGGAAGTACGAGCGTCGGTTCGCTCGTAGACAGAGAAGGAAGTTGAATTCCGGTAAGAGCGTTACGGTGGCTGACGGCTCTGATTCCGGGTCAAAATCCATGCGGCGCAAAGTGGTTAGCATTGTTTTCGGTTCTCCCATGGACAGGAACGTCAATACTGATCGGGTTTTGCGTTCGATTTTGTTGTACCTGACGAGGGCCAGGCTGAAATTGAGTCATCTTTTTGCGTTCCTTCTTTCCGAGCCTATCGGCCGAGTATATTCATCTTGTGGCATGAACTTTTTGGTAAGTCCGTGACAAATTTCATTTTGTTTGTACTCTCTGCATTTTTGGTGATTAATTGCATCTTTTCTATTTGATTTCGTAAATCGTCTTTCAGGACCATTCTTCGACCGAACGATTTGCGACTTGCAAGATTTTTGGGGCTTTAGATTTTGTGCCATTATTTTCTGTGGATTTTTCTGCAATTCCTCTTTGTTTTATGGACATGCATTCCTGCATGTTTTTTATATACAAACGCCAGCCGTCTAATATTCGGAACATTGAAATCGATGAGATTGTTTCCGATGATGAGGAAGAACAGTTATCCTCTTCGGGAAAAGCCGTTGTGGAATGCAGAACCATGACGAGCTCTGAAGCCAATCATACTGAAGACAGGTTGGGATCAAACGCGTCTTTTAAAACTTCGAAGTTAGCCTGTCGAAGCACTCAGCATAGGAATGGTTTGATTTCACGCGGCATTCAGAAAAGGCGGAGTTCACTCAGGAGAAGGAAAGCTAGAAACCCTTCTCTTTGCAGTGTACAAAAGCCTAATGGAGCTTTAGTTTCGGATTTAGTTAGCTTTAGGAGAAATTCAGTATCTCTATCGGTAGCAGCGAATTACAAGATTAGGAGATCACTTCGAAGTAGCTCGGCACGAAGCGTCAAAGAAGTGAGTTCAACAAGGACGGGATCAACAGAGGGCACGGATTCAACTTCATGTTGTGCAAACGTATTGGTCATTGAATCAGATAAGTGTTACAGGGAAGGCGGAGTCAGTGTCGAGTTAGAAAGTTCTCCCGTAGGGGAGTGGCTTATTGCGGTAAAGAAAGACGGAGCAACGAGATTTACCCACAAGGCAGAGAAGGTTATGAGGCCCTGTTCTTTCAACCGTGTAACACATGATATAATTTGGACTGCGGATGATGGTTGGAAGCTGGAGTTTCCTAACCGAAAGGACTGGCTTATTTTCAAGGATCTTTACAAAGAATGTTCGGACCGGAATATACTGATTCCTGGGGTTAAGGTTATCCCTATACCTGGGGTAAATGAAGTCTCGCAAAATGGGAAGAACCAATGTACTCTGTTTTGCCGACCAGATTCATACATATCTGTGAAGGAGGACGAATTGTGTAGGGCTATGATGAGGAAGACTGCAATTTATGATATGGATTCAGAGGATGAGGAATGCCTGAAGAAGTTCAACGACATGTTTTCTGCAGAGGACGAAACACATGAGCGTGTTTCAGAGGATAATTTTGAGTTAATGATTGACGCCTTTGAGAAAGCATTCTATTGTAGTCCGCATGATATCTCTGACGAGAAATCACCTTCTGATCTGTGTCCACATCTGGGCAGTAGCAAAGTCATAGAAGCTATTTATGGTTACTGGTTGAAAAAGAGGAAGCAGAAAAGGTCGTTACTGATTCGGGTTTTTCAGGTACAAAAGCAAAAACTTTCATATTTATCATTGGACTTTCGAGATGTTAATTATTCTTTAGTTTTGTCCTGTCTTATAGGAAAATTCATACATTGGGTAGTGTTTGTGGTATTCTTGTTGTTGTTTGTAAGATATGCGGATGTTCCACTTTCTTTTAAGAATTCTATTTCATCTTCATCTTATGTATAAAATCGTAGTACGAATATACTTGTAAAGATTTCGATTTCTTCTCTGAAATGGATTTAAGCTAATCTCTCTGACTCATTGCATATTGCAAGTTTCTCTTATTTTGTTATCAAAACTGTTTTCCGAGTCATTTTTCAGTTTGAACGTATGTTACATATCAAGTTTGAGCCGGCTAATCGCATATATGGTTGCTATTCTGTTTGTTGATGATGCTATGTTCTTGCTAGATACATCTCAGCATAATACCTCTTCTCAATTGGTTATTTATGGGGAAAAAAAAATTCTAGAACTGACACACTTTTGAATCTTGTTTTTTAAGTGCTGTATCTGTTTTCATGCTCGGAATGGCAACGATCAGTGGATTTTTTTTTTTTTTTTTGCCCGTTAATAATCCAGCTTCCACGATCTGATTGAGACGTCTTGTTGATTGGTCGTGAGCTCTATTATGCCAAATGCATGATCAATTCTTGTGTTGATGAATCTAAATGCCTCCGTCCCTTTTATCCATCTTCTTTCTTTTAATTATATCGTGTCCTCTGTTGTTGCATAATTTGAGTTTATGCTGATTAGGCTAACATATGTTCAATCACCTCTGTTGGTTTTCCTAGCAGCTTAATCTAGGAAGGAGATCATTTGTCCCGCATCATATTCGTAAGAAAAGATCCTTCAAACGACAACCAAGCCAACAAGGTGGAAGAGGCAAACAACCTAGTTTCTTGCAAGGTGATTTAATTTAATTCTTTTCAAAGAACTCAGATTTTGAACTACTTGCTTCCCGCACAATTTGTTTTAGCTTCCATTTCAATTCCCCATAATCTGGCTCGTTAAAAGATTTTTTAAATCTTTTACAAGCTGAATGATGGCCTAAACAGTACCTATGCGTACCTCATCTTGTACGAAGAATTTCCGCATTACCCTAACCCTGTATGGAAAACCAAAATGACCTGCAACTCTTATTAGCAGCATAAGTTGGTTCAAATTATCGGAAAATTAAAACCACAGACGATAAATTTTCCTTTGCAAAATTTCTAAACCACGGATTATGAATTTGCTAAAATTTTTATATGATCTTGTATGCTGGTTACAGCGATGGCAGCTGAAAGAAACACTGCAGAAGAACAGAATGCCATGCATAAGGTTGAAGAAGCTAAAGCGTCGGCAAACAGGTCTGTGGAGTTGGCCGTTCAGCGTCGGCAAAGGGCTCAGCTACTCATGAACAACGCGGATCTAGCAACTTACAGAGCCACAATGGCCCTTAGAATTGCTGAAGGGGCTCTAGTCTGTGAATCATCCGACGCTGCTGCTGTGACACATTTATTGCTTGATTGAATCTCATATGGATACCTGAAAATGACCCATTTTTAATTTAAAAGGGGGATGGATTTCATTACATTCTCTATGGCTTGTTTGACGTGGCCGTTGCCGGAGACGATACGATCCTGCAAGAAAAGTAGTGTAATTTTGTATAGGTTTTGATTGGTTTTTTTTGTACATTCTTGTATTAGTATAACCTCACACCAATAGTGTACAAGTGGATTTTAGTTGATTTCCTTTTTCTAAAAAGAAAAAGAAAAAAAATGATGGAAACAAAGGGAAGAAAAAATACAGGAAAAATTTGGGCCTGAGATGAGTTTTTCTGCCTTTTTTACTTGTTACTTAGCGGTCAACTCAGTCTATAAATTTGCTTCTGGCATATGATGCATACTTGTTGCTTGTCGTAGAAACTAGAATGGTTGATTTCAGGGTTTTTTTTTGCTTTTTTGGTGCTAATAGTATCTGGTTTATATTCCATAAATTCATTTTAAGTTGCGTGTTTGGTTAAATGGAAAGTACAGTGTTGAGAGCTTAGTGTGTTACACGAAAAATTTCACGAGCAATGTGAAATTACCAAAAAAACCTACTTTCTATTGTACTAATTTGACCTTTGGGTCCAATTTTCTTCATCCCCGTCATATCAATTTACCGTAACAACTGTTGTCGATATTAGAAATCCTCCTTACTTTTTCTTTTTGATAGGAAAGAAGTCTTTTTTTACGTTTTTTTTATTTACACAAGTAAGAATATACATGTATTTACGAGATAGATTAATCGCAAAAGCATTTGAAAAAAGAAATTTGATGGACCCATAAGTAAACATCTATAAGTGTCTCTCTCTTAGTCCGCTATCTTTCTCTCTCTAATATAAAACTATGCATATAAATTTGTTATTAAAACTTATCCATAAATTCGTTATTTTCTAGAAAATTCAAGGAAATCCAAGAATTCACCAAAAAAAAAAAAAAGCTATAATTTATTATCTTTAAAAACATGCTAACAACTTTAAAAATATCTATAAAATATGTTATTTGTAATATTTTCTCTTCAGATTGTTGTATAAATTGAAAGCCTTGTGAAAACAGAAAATCATTCAATATGATTATGACAATTTCCTTAAAAATTTCGATGAAAAAATATTAGTGAAACAGAAAGCTTTCGAATAAAACTTTAATAATTTTTCTGGAGGCAGAACAATCTTTTCAAACTCGAATAAGAGGGAGAGCTTGCATTCTTCTATGGTTAAAGGATGCAAATTGATGGGCTTGAAGGGAGACTCTCTCTCCCTTCTCTTCCTTCCAACTAAACAGTAGATTGCACTTCTCTTTTCATCTCTCTCCTTCTACCACTCTCCATAACTCGAAATCAAAATTAAAAAAAGAAAATTTAAAAATAATAATAATAATGAAAAAAAAGAAAGAAGAGGAAAAGAAGAAAAAGAAATTGCAAAAAAAAAAAAAAAAAAAAAAAAAATAGATGGATGTTTTTCTGGTTTTGGAAAGGGGGTTGGGTCATGGGTGAGAGAAGGGTGGTTGTGTTCCATAGTGTAAAAGTGATGACAATGACCCCTTTCTAAAATATCGAAGTCACAGAAATTATACTCATACGAAATAAGTATTACAAGTCTTGATTTTACAAATTATACTTGTAACGTAAAATAGTCACAGTCCTACATAGTAACCTGTTATTTTATTGTCTTTATTGTTACTTTTAAATTCATCTGCAATAACCAATGTTGTCCTTAGATTTAGTTTAATAACAATTTTCAGCCTTAATCAGATCAATAATACATTGTCTATCTGATGCATCCGTTTGTGCCAAATGAGGGCATAATGATAAATGTAAGTATATTAAAATGGAGAAGGAATGCGTGTGTGCATATATATATTATCAAGTGAATGTACTTTTCAGATGGCAGAAATGTTTTCTGAATTTAAGAATTTAGCCACATAAAAAATCTAAATATTAGAAATTCTTGAATAAATTGATGAGTTATCAAAAGCTCATCGAGGGGACAACCTTTGGAACAGAAAAATAAGATAGCAGATCTGTATTCAAATCGTTGGAAGGATGGTAGAAGTTAGTAATTAAGCAAAACAAGAAATAAAACTTTTGATGCAATGCAACAGGTGCAGGGTAGCAGCAGGAAATTTTATTGTAGTGCCCTAGTATATATGAAATGAAAAGAGTAGGAAGAAATAGACACGGTCAACCTAATCTAATAGTACATTAATGAATAAGAGACAAAAAGACGTCTTTGCACATGTACGTAAAGTTTGTAGTCAGCCAAGACGCCATCTTCGTTTTGAATGGAGCTCTAGCCTAGAAGATAAGAGCAAGAGTCAAAAATTTTCAAAGCACATTGGAAATCAGTGGACACGAACTTTTGAGTCCTGAAAGCAACAACCATACATTTTCACAATTTGCCATTTTCTTTCTATTCCAATACATTCCTTCAAGTGTCTGTTGATCCACTTGTCACCCTAGCACCTCTTCTGCTTCGTTTCCTCACTTCCGGTCTCCGACCTCACTTTACCTCCCTTCGCCGGTGACTCCTTTGGAACTTTTCGGCTACTTCTTCTGCTTTTGAAAACCCCACAAATCACTCATTAAACGCACAACCTCCGTTTTTCCAACACAGTAAAAAATAAATTGCGTCTCGCTTATTGCTTCCGTGTTCCCTGAACCCTCGAACTCATACCATTTACTCGTACCATTTCAGCTCCACTGGGTGTATATGGCCCAAGTCTCTTCCTTTTATCAACCCCTCTACACTTTATTATGTACAGTTTCTTAATAAATTAACCACAGTTCGTCTTCCTTTTTTTCTTTACAATTTTTTTCCCCCTCATCTTTGTCTGGAACCTCCCGTTTTAAACAATTTATTCGCCTGCACCCTGCTATGCAAAGGCTGTCAGCTATCGATATTGGTTGCCCCTTAACCTGACCTTCATATTGCGCCATTGATTTCAAATCTAACAGTGCATATGCAAGTGCCGGACATATCCGGCATATTGAGTGTGCCGGATTTGAGACTCCCTGTATATGTATACATATATTTATTGATGTCACTAAAAGACGTGATGACATTTTAAGATGTTAATAAATGAAATATACTTTTCCATTTCCTAATGCTACTAAACCAGATTAGTGACATGAATTTGCGAATAAGTTATTCCAAGTCCAAAGAAATCCAAATATTATTCAAAGTCCAAATTGTTGCAATGGACCAGAATTATGTGTTTCCGAACAAAAGTTATATATGGTCAAAAATCACATCAAAACTGAAAGCAGAAGAAAAAAATTTCTTCAATTTTAGCTGCTAAAGAAATCTCATGAAAAATAAAACCAGATAATTTCCTTGATTTTGGCTGCGAAAGAAATCTCGTGAAAAATAAAACCAAATTTTTTTTCTTTTTCTTCTTTTGAGGAAATGACATCAGCTGATAGAATAATGAATCTGTAAATACTGATAGAGTTGGAAACTTGCATCTGAACCATAGAAAAAAGAAATCCTCAATACCATAGGTAACATTTATCAAACATGATGGTGATAATTGCAATACTATGTTTCTAAAGTAAAATGAAAAAAAAGGAAAATGAAGTTACACCAAGTTTAGATAAGGGAAACCTTCAAATGACACTGAAACGCTTTATATCTACAGCACATCACTATCAAATTAGATCACCACTATATTTATCCGAAAACAGGACGGATCAGCAACCAGCATAGACAGAAAGAACACCTCTCCGTGCACGAGGGACTGTCGTGCCACTCTGTAGAGGACTTCCTTTTCTTTCGTCTCTTTCTGGTCTTCATTTATCCCTCTGATATTTTGGCTGCTTATGGTGAATACAACTTGAAGCGTATGCCTAAGCTTGCAGCCTCACTTCGGCTAAGCCTCCTCGGGCTTGACAGGAGCGTTTGCCAGGTCCTGAATCTCCTTTTTGCTCTTTATCAAACCACTGTTCCTGGTAATGTAATCTACTCTGTCCAAGTCCTCGGAAATCCCCAGGTACCCGTATAAGATTTGCTCCTCAAGGTTTCCTGCTTCCCTGTTGATGTCAATTTCGATGTTATTTGACATCGCTAGCTCCAAGTCTAGTCTTCCGCGCTTGCACTCTGCAAAGTACCTGTGAAGTTTCTCTGCATCTCTGAGCCCAGGAAAAGTTCCCAAGAACTTCACCACCATAACACTTTGATCAGCAGGCTTTCCCAGGCAAACTTTGATTCTTCCCCTGATTAAACCTTTGCCTGCCAGTCGTAGAGAAACCGACAAAGTGAGATTAATTAGTAAGTAACAACATATATTCTTGCCGTTTTGGTGATCCAGGTTTTAATATTTCCATACAATAAGTATGTGTTTCTTAAGAAGTTGTATTGTATAACGTAACAGCAGAAAAACCATGCACCTCTGATGAAGGCCTCGAGTGCTTCCATGGTTACAACCTTCCACATTTCAGGATTAGTGTGCGAAAAAGAAATGTTGTGGACGATAATGACAGGAGGCCAAAGAATCAAATCCTCCTTCTGAGCCAAAGCTTCTGCCTTGGGCAATACCTGGGGAACCCATGTAATAGTGTCATCAGGAACGACAGTGCTCCATCCCAACAGAACACAAATTGCTTTGTGCAGGCCCAAGTGCTCTGCTCTCAGCCCAGCTTTGTGCGACATAAAAGCATGCGTCACCAACCGTTGAGTGTCCATAAACTCCTTTGAGGCACTGTAAAAGAACAGGTAAGCAAGAAGTAAAAGAGTGTTATGAACCCCAGAAGTTGCTTAACTCGTAAAATATTTATTAAAAAAAAAAAAAAAAAAGACATGACTCACGGTAAACATAAACAACGCAAGTAATCGATTCATCCACAAACCCACACACTAGTAAATAAAGAAATCATGCAATTTCTCAATTTTTTAAATACGCCATAATCAGTTAAAATATCTCTATTCTGTTGTCATACGTAGTTACGTTGCTCTAACATATCAAAAATGACATATCTATCATTCCGAGATGAAGGCTGTACTAAATTGTGAGAGGGAGAAAATCATCAGAAGGAATTCAAAGACCAAACATCAGAGACAGGCTGAAGACGAAAATAAAGTAATCCCACTACATTAATCAAACAAGAAAAAAATGAATTAAAAGAAAAAAGCAAACCCACTACCACAAAAATTACTTTTGAACTTGGTAGCTTAAAGATGCCAATCATTCGCACATGGTATACAGTAATTAGGTGGCCACCAGAACAAGAACTTGTCCTTGAACTCCATAAGAATAATACCACAAAAGGCATTAACACCACCTCATGATTCCACCGAAGACCTGCGTATTAGAACTGGTGGTCTATGAGACAGTGACCAACACAGTAGAACTTCTTCAATAAAGATGTCCACATTTAAACTGGCCACATCAAACACTTCACTACCAATTTGACCGTTGAACAAGTCTGGAAAATATTAAATATCTCCTTTTCCCCCAAAATATCTCCATTTACTGTCCTGCAGATCCAATGTCCACGGCTAAATGGCTTTTCTCACATTGTAGTCCATATAACATCTATACAAACTACAACTACTCTTTATCCCAACATCTGCCAATACATAGGTTATAGTCTTACGGACGAGAATCTAAATCTCTCAAACATCTAATACTCATACAACCAGCCTGACAGCATCAAATTGTATCCTATTTTATCATACTCAACTTTCCAAACAACTCCATTCATCATCTAAAAGGCGATCTCACACCATTAAATGATCACAAAATCTCGCTATTTTTTCCCCCCGGACATCAACCAGCAAAAACCTTCCTTATTTAGTCCGGCTTCGGCTACATGATTCCAACTATGATAAACAACTTTGTTGAGAAGTAGCCACCAGTTTAGGATATAACATAAGAACGGTACAACTCTTAATTTTTCATTGAATTTATTCCCCTCACAATCCTCAAATGGAACGGCTACCAACATCGAGATTCGAAACACACTAACGATATACGCATAGACAATGACAAACTAAACAAAAGGCTAAACATATTACTGTAAGGTGCTCAGGACTTATTTGGCGCAACTACAGTGTAATAAATATCTACATGCACTAAACTCAGTGTAGACCCTTTTACCAAGCTAAAGTGTGTTTTACGCAGATACTATAACAGCTATAAAACAAAGATTTCATTTTGTAGTCCCAAAAGCTATTGTTAATAATAAAACTATCACCACCAGTATGAGGCATGAAATTATACAGTAATTTCGTCTCCTAACAGTTTTCTTTAACGACTTAATAATTCACAAGGATGCCAGCCTATCAAAATTCAAAGTCCACTATCTCAGCGCTTTGATTATGTCTCCACACCATGAATGATGAATGATAAACGTACCTATAACTTTCAATGGACGTAACTTTACTAAATACAACCGTAAATTGTACTAACTCCCAACGAAATTCTATGCAACCGTCAAAATACTACAAACTCCCAATGAACGGAAAAATGTAAAACCGGCCCCACTTTAAGAGAGAACTAACAGAAAAGAAAACAGACCTTCTTCCACAAACAATGCAGAACAAACTACCAGCTTTCCCTTCTTCCTTGTATCTTCTCTGAACAGCTGGGTTTGCATTCACCATTTTAGAGTATTTTAAAAAAGCTTCATGTACCAGTAGCTTAAACTCCTCCGTATCCTCAGTGGGCTCACACTCTTCAGGGTTCACCCAATCTTCAGATGGATCACTGTCATTATTGCCATCTTCTGCTTGCAAATCTTCATAATAGTCATCATTTCTTTTCCAAACTTTTTGCTGTCTGTAAAGATGATTTTTTCTTTCGTACTGGTTGTGCTGTCTGTTTCTATCGTACTGGTTGTGGTTGTGGTTCTGCTGTCGGTTTCTATCGTACTGGTTGTGCTGTCTGTAAAGAGGTTTTCTTCTGTCATAGTGGTTCTGCTGCCTGTACGGTTGATCTTTTCTATCATAGCGCTGCGAGTTATAATGCCTTATATAACCAGGTCTTCCGCGACCCCTTGTATGTTGACCTTGACCATAATGTTTGGGAAATCCAACAGGATGTTTTCGTGCATGTGGCAACTCCCGAGATGAGAACCACTCATCAGATACAAAATCTTCAGGATCATCCTGTACATCATATTTCCTCTCAGCCCTTCTATACCCTGCATGCTCATATCCCGTTGACCTGGATGCATATAAACCACTCATCTCCTCGTCAATCCACTCCTCACCAGATTCATAATAGTCCTCGTACTGTCTAGCCGAATACAACTTACCTGACAAAGTTGTTCTCGGATTGTAGGCAATTCCTTCTTCCTGAATACTATATTTTCCTTTCATCACTCTATCTTGTGGTTTATATATTCCATGCTCATCCCTCACATTCTGCATTCTTGCATTTTGTCTATTCATTTCGGTTTCATATTTAGAAGCAGGTGAATAGAGGAACCTTCCTTCTTGAAACTGTGGACCTGCATCGCTACCAAAACCATAATTTGCTTCTAAATCTGGAATTTGAGGATCTTTTGATGCCCCCAAATGCGAAATTTCATGATCTTGAGGCATTGTCCTTCCAAGCTCGACATGAGTGAATCCAGAACCTAGATACTCTCCATCCTGCTTTGACATGTGTTGTGCTCTTCTCGTATCAAAGTAGTCTGGCTCTGCCTGTTTCTCTAAAGTAGGATGGTAGTATGCTATTTCTTTTCTTGGATTTCCTCCTGGTCCATCGATATTATCATTCCGGTCTACCACTGGTTGCGTAATACTAGGCCTCGACATATCTCTGTGCTCGTAAATGATTTGAGCATGGCCATAATCTAATTGAGCTCGTGGAGCCATCGTTTTATGCAAATCATTGACTGGATATCCATGATCATCAACCATTTCATGTGATTTCGAGTACATGTAATTCTTGTGCTCAACCCTCTTAGGGCTATATGTCCTTGGGTAAAATGTTGGGTTTCTCTGTCCGCCTTCAGGGTCTACGAGCGGCCGTTCCCTATAGGCATTCAAACCTACTGGTTCAGCAAACTTTGCAGGGCTTTTAAATTCACTTGCATGGGGTAAACGCATGCTCTCTCGATAAGCCAAAAACTCATTCCTCGATGTTTCCGTTGAAGAACTGGCAAGCCCCTTGGAATTTGATCCTGATTGCATATGATACGCGGCATCCCTCAAATAAAACATGGGTTTTTCACCATCTTTGTAGGATTGAGTTACTGGTAATCTATTCAAAGCTATAGGTTCCTGATACTGAAGTCTTCCTTGCTCAAAATGCTGGGTATCCAAATTCCTTGATGACGACGGTAGGTGCCCACCACCAGCAGTATCCCCATAGACAGATGTAGGACCAAGGTGCGTCGGTGAACAATATGATCCTTGTGGTACAGAGTCTTCCACAACAACGGACTTTTGATCCACAGACGGATGTTTTTCACCAGCTGACAAACTGATATCACTGAAGTCCTCTTTATTAATCCTTGGATCACTATGCTCGTATCCATAGGCATGCATAGTGCGCAAACTGGCATCTTCATCATTGAAATTTAAGTTCTTCGGCTCACCCAATTCACGCCTCTGTCTCATCTCAGTCGATGGGGCTGGCGAATAGTTCCGAGGCGAAATCCCAACCCCATCGTCAAAGTGAGGCCTTTTCCGAGCCTCTTCCAGAGCCAAAGACTGAGGTGACCTCGAACGAATCCTCCCGGTACCGATACCAGCACCGGCACTGGTCCTACCCCTATCTAAATGCCAACCATAGTCCCTCTCCCTCCCTGCAACGGAAGAACCGGCCCTTGGATCCACACCCACCTCTTGTGGCGCCAACCCGAGAGGGCTTCCACTCCTCTGCATCGACCCATGTCCCGCATCGACTATTTTCTCATAAGAATCGCGCAACCTCGGATTCGGAGATGGCCTAATAAAACCCTCGTTCCTCCGAAACTCCATTATACCAATCAGTCAACCAAACAGCAAAGAACAAAACCCCTCGATTTCTCTTCCAATATCGTAACCAGTTAAAAAAACCTTCAACAACTGAATCAGCGAAACCAAATTCCCAACAAATCAAAACCAAATCTTGTGTTTCGTCCTGAATTCGAGAAATGAAAAACCCTAAATTCTACGGATTTAAGGACCGATTCAAGTGGATAAACTCTTTAACACAATCGAAAATCAAAGCAGATCAGCACCAGAAAAAAGGCAGATCAAATCCATGGAGACTGATGAGAATTGAGAATTTCGAAAGGGGAAATTTTCAAACCTTTTGATGCGAATCCATGGAAATCGGTTTCTTGAACTCAGATCTCTTCTTCAATCTTCCGGTGAATTGTGAGATTTTTTTTTTTTTTTTGAGTTTTCTCCTTTGATCTGATTTTATGTGTGTGTGAATTTTCTCTTTGGTTTTTGGGGGTGTTCGGAAGATAAATTTGGTAACATAGAAGAGAATGTGGAACCCAGAGGGACGGTTTATTGTATTGTACTCTTTACTCTCTTTTTTTTTTTTTTTTTTTTTCGATTGTAGAAAAACGAAAAAAAAAAATGTTTTTTTTAAGGTAAATTGTGGAAACCGGCCTCTAGATAGAATAATCTCAACCGTACGCAAGTTTGTTGACTTTTGTGAATAGTTAAAAGATTCTTTTTTTGTTGCCCAAGAGAAACTCTAACCTATTTGGAATTCCAACTCCACTTTGAGTTTTAGAAAAAAAATTTTTTTTTTCAAATGTGATTTATTTTCACAACTTATCTCAAATTCATTTGAATTTGGTAATTTATATAAATGCCTCCTAAATTTTTTGAATTTGGCTTAGTCTAGGTTTGAAATACAAGTTGAGTTTGAATTCAATTTTACTTTATGATTGATTTTTTGTCTTTTTCTGAAAAAAGTCAATAAAAATTAAAATTAGTTTTTAAAAAGTCAACCAACGTCAAGTTAAAAATTTCATTATATCTCAAACTCAACCCGAACACCAAACGCACCCTTAGTCTCTAAACTTTTTTTTTCTTGTCAATCAATCCCTAGACTTCTAATTTTTTACAATTCAATCCTTCTGCTTAAATTCATTAAAATTAGGGCGTATTTTTGCACAATACTTACATAATATAACTCAAGAGGGACAATACAGATCATTTTTACTTAATTACAGTACAAATTTCTTTTAAAGTTTAGATTTAAGTTTGAGTATAATTAAACTGTATTCAAATTTAAAAACGAAACTGTATTAAAGTTAAGCAAAAATGGTCGGTAATGTTTTTCTTGAACTACAATATGCAAGTTATGTGTTAAAAACTGTTTAAATTTTAAAAGATTTACTGCAATAAGAATTGAATTGACCAAAAACTATAAATTCAAGGGGTAATTGTCAAGAAAAAGCTTTAGGAACTAAATTGTTAAATTTAAAAAGTTCAAGGGATATCTGTACAAATAAGTTTTTCTTTTTCTATCTATTCTATTTTATTTTAGAAAAGTCAAGATTAAAAATTCCGTAATTTTTTTATTTTAAATTAAAATTAAATGATTTTAATATCTAAATGCTCACAACCACAAAACATACAAAAAAAAAATCCATATTATTATATATTTTAAATTTTTACATTATTTAATTCTTATAGTATATTTTTTAATTTACATTTTAACTAAACACGAATTTTTAAACATGATTCATTTTGAATAACCATTTTGAATAACCAAAAATTATGAAACTTCAACTTAATAATTTTTTTTATATTTCGATTGTGGAAAAAAGGAAAAAGAATTGTTTTTTAAGTAAATTGTGGAAAAAGTGACGAGGGTTACTAGATAGAATAATCTCTACCTTAACGTAAGTTTGTTGGCTTATGTAAAGAACTAAAGATTGTTTTTGTTGTCTGAGATACAACTATTCATTCAGGGGAATACTTACATCTGGTTTTTAGTTTTTTTTTTCTTTAATTTAAAATTATTTTTTACTATTTATATATCCAAATGTCTATTATAAATTTAAACTTTAAATGTCCATAACTTATTTACTTCAAGTCCATATAAGATGATTTTTTTTTATTTCGTAGAATTTTGGAAGGAACAAAATAGTATCCGTATTAATATTTTTTTTCAAACATATTTTAAAATTTTATATTTTTTCACTCACAACAATTTTTTTCCCCAAACACACATTTACCAAACTACATCTACTTTCCAAACGAAAAGACATCTTCAAAACCTCCCCCAAACGAACCTAAAGATTATTTCTTTGTTCGTTAATGTTTGGAGATTTCTACTGTCGGCTTTATGTAAAGAACTAATGTTTGTCGTTTAATAATATGAAAGACCGCATTACTGATAAGATTCAATTTTTTGGAAAAAGGGCATGTTTGGGGGAGGTATTGGAGATAGAGTTCTTGAGATATTTGTATTGGAGTTAAGAAGAGTTTTGAAAATATGTGTTTGGTTAAAAAAAATTGTTTCGAGTAAAAAAGTGTAAAAACTTAAAATGTGTTTAGAACAAAAAAAAATTAATATATATCTTATTTTGTTTCTCTCAAAAATTTATGCAATTCGAAAAAAGTATGTCATTTGAATTTGAAATAACAAAGTTATAAAATTTTAAAGTTTGAGTTTACCGTTGATATTTAGAGATGTTAATAGAAAAAGTAGTTTTTGAGTTAAAGAAAAAGACAAAAAAAGTTTTATAAATATTGATTCTTCAATACTCTCCCCAAACGAGCTCTAAATATGTGTTAGAAATTGTTCCGATATGATTTTTAATCAGATCTAAAAATAATAAGGAGACATCTATTGACATCCTCGTGTCTAATTTTTCCACCCTTTTCTTAAACTACCTACCAACTAAATTATAGACATCAATTACTACTTGTTACATTCTAATAATTAATTATTTCAAAAAAGTTCATACCATTAAGTTCTAAATTTTACCTTTTTTCACCCACCAACAAATAAAATTTTTTTTTAAAAAAAAAACAATCCCTTGTTTATCATATTTTATTTTTATTTTTTTATATGTTGCTTTTCTTCTTCTTCGACTTTTTTTTTTTTGAGAAATACAATGATTCTTTTCTTCTTTTTTTTTTTTAAAAATATAAATTCTTTTTTTTTTCTTCTGTTTTTTAGATATTAATATTTTATTTGAAATAAGGGTTAATGATACTAATAAAATCTTATTTTGATTTGCATCTTTTCTTATATAAAGTATTGCTTATATATATATATATATATATATCAATTTATTGTTTGTTATTTTTATTTTTTCTGATTATAGTTGGAAATGCACGTAACAAAAGGGAAAACAAAAAAAAGCCCCGATGCTTATCACCCCCATAGACGATATGATATAGTTCTTTGATGAGTCAACTTGTTACTCCATAAGTCAAAAGCAAGATGACTAGTTTATTGGGAATCATCAACTTTTTAGGATACTGCTGTAAAGTTTTACTTTTTTCATTATCTTTTGAAGATAAATAAAAAAGTTTTTCCCTTTTTGAGAATTTTTTTTAAAAAAGATTTTAGTTGTTAAAAAAAACATTACTTCATTAGAAAGATGCATGTGAAACTACAAGTCTCACTAATACTAATTTCAAGTAAAACATGGATATTTAAAAAAAAAAAAAAAAAAAAGAATCGTTGGTTTCTCAGAAAAAGCAACCAAACTGATTAAAAAAATTATTTGAAAAAAAAGGGATTATTATTTATTGATGGGTGGGTGAAAAAGGATAAAAATTAGAATTCCATTGGATGGACCTTTTTTTAGAATATTAAGAGGGGTATAACAAGTAATAATTGATATTTAAACATTTAGTTGGTGGGTGATTTAGTACAGAGAGTGAAAAAAATAGATGGAGTGGTGTCAATAAATGTATTGATATGAAACATTATTGCAAAAAGATTTTAGCGTCCGTTTGGATCGTTAGTTGGAGTTAAAAATTTTAAGTTGAAGTTAGTTAATTTTTTAAAAACTAGTTATAATTTTTGTTGACTTTTCAGAAAAAGATAAAAATCTAGCAAAAAAAAAATACAGTTTAATTAGAGTTAAACTAATGTGTCAAATAAAGCCTTAATTTTTTTATTTTTTATTTTTTATTTTTTAAGTTATTCATAAATATAAGTCGAGGAGTGCGCTATAATCCTTTGGAGAAATAGAAACTTCGGATACATGTCGACATAAGAGGGAGTGCAGGTTGACAACAAATCTTTGTTTAGGAAATGAATGTAATTGACTTACAATTTAAATTTTTTTTTTTTTTTTTATATATGATTTGAGCTGAAATTTTAGGAAGGAAAACGATTTTAAGTGGTGAGGTACAAATCTTAAGTTGTAACAATGGCAACTAGCACTGATTTTGCGCTAATCGGTTTAGGAAAGTGGAGTCTCTTAGGGTACCGTAATTGCCTTTTCCGGCACGGTGACGGAATTCATTTTTGTATTTACAAAGTATATTTACGACTGCAAATTTTCGTAAATAAACAATCTATCATAAATATATTATTTACCTCATATTTTTAAAAAAGATCCTACCTCCTTTAAGCATTTTTGAAAATGGTTTATTTGCTGTAATTTCTCATAGAAAAAGGATCCCTTTTTTTTTTTTTCCTTTAAAAAAAGATTAATCAGTTAATCATTAATTGACCAATATTAATATGTATTTTCTATTGATTAATTATGGATAATTACTGATAGACTGTGATTAATTACTAATTAATAGTTATTTACCAAACTAAAAAAATTCCAATTATGTATTTAAATAAATGTTTAAAATTGTCTATTTATCTAATTTTCTTTTTTCTTAGGAAGTGGATGTTCATTATTCAATAGCCGTTAAGGGTGAAGTAGAGAAGCACATAAAGTGGAGATATGAGACGTGCAGAGTTAATTAAAATGTAAATGTATAGTGTAATTTAAGTTTAATAAGGATGTCTTCAAGCATAGGAAATTTTTTAAACCTACAAAATTTGTATGTTAGTGATACTAAAACCGGCAATAGTAGACAATTACAATCTTACAACATTAAAGGCAGTAGTAGTCATCTCGAAATAAAAATGAATGATAAAGTCGATAAAGATAAAATAAGTCATTATAAAAATGTCGTAGCATAGCATATAGTATGAATCGAATAGAGTAGGAGGAGTTAGGTCGATGAGACAGCTCCAAAGTCTAATTATCATTAAGGTGACATATGTCATGCGGATTCAAAAGTATTAAGATCAGCTCTGCAGTTCGGTAGGTCCGACCAGTTCTACAACATCTTTTGGTGCAAAATCTACTAGTAGTCACAGCTTATAAACAACATGTAGAGTTTGTTTGGAAAACGTTTTGCTTTAAATCGGTAGAACAAGAGAAATAAAAGTTATAGTTTTTCAATAAGTATTTGGAATAAAATAGTATATGAATCAAAACATTAAATAAAAGTTTATAATGTCTAACTTTTTATTACGTCTTCATTTAATAAGTTAGTTGGAGATGAAATTTTTAAGTTGGAGTTAATTGACTTTTCAAAAACTTGTTACAAATTTTGTCGACCTTTTAGAAAAAGATAAAACTGAGATAAAAAAAATACAATTTTAATTGGAGTTAAACTTAAATACCAAATAAAGACGTAAGTTTTTAATGTTGACTAAAAAAAAAAAAAACTTTTATCAAAAATCATTTTTTTTATTTTAGTATGAAGTACTTTTAGACAATAAAATTATGATAACAAATCATCTAATACTTCTAAAAGATGATTTTAAATTTAAAAAACATATCAAGTCAACAATGTTAGAAGTCATGAAGTTTGCAGAAAGTAGTCGGTGCGGAATCATTTTTCTATTTTCCTCATTGGTCATGAGAAGGCTAACTGCTTCTTCTTTCAATATCAGTACTGGGACCCAAATTTGTTGGTGAAAAATCTTTTTTTTTTTAATTTTATTTTAGTAGGAAGTACCACAGAATTCAAAGTTTATCCGCTGGATTTCACCAACAAAACTCTCTCTCTCTCTCCACTGTCTATATCATATATAGACCCCTAATATCTCAGAAATATCCAAAGTTTTCGGATAATTTAATAAAACGATAATATCCATTTTTTTCCTTCATAATATTATCTCCAAATGTAAACCGATTGTGTTATACACATATATCCAATAGATATCAACCACACATGCTAGAAATTTATTTTTTGTGAAAATAAAAAAACAAGAAGAAATAATTTTGAGAAAAAACATCCAAAATTCATATGCCTTCTTCTACGCTTTTATAATGAGAGATGTCACCATTTCAAAATTATACAAGCACTATATCCAGGGAAACTTACTATTCTGACCAAGATAGGTGCAGACTTTTCCTTCTTATAAAAAAAAAAAAAAATGCAACTTATATTTTTAAACCTGCACAGATTTTATTTTGGTGATGATTTGATTTTTTTTGAAATTAAACAACTGTTTTATCAATATGTATGATCAGGGAAACAACATTCGGGACTATAAAAGGAGACTCATGAAATTTGATATTTAAGTTTAATATGATGAAAAACGTCACGATTTAATTATATAATTAAAGTTTGTATTGTTACATAAAAATAAAAAAAAAGTTATGTGCGTATATATATATATATATTAATGTAAATACAAAAATACATGAACTAAAGTATTATTTATATAACCCTCACATTGTAAAATATTTATAAAAATTGAATATTTACGTTCAGATGTAGAATTAGAACTGTGTATTCAAATCAAATGAGTATTTGGATAGTTTTTGTTAAGAATAACATTTAGTGTAATAATAGAAAAATAAGTGTGGTATAAATTTCTAAAAAGTGAAAATTAATTTGAATTTGGATCTGAGTTAAATAGCTGTGAAATAATAAAACATTCAAATAATTTCACGATAGTAATTGGCTAACCAAATAGATGTTATATTGAAGTCCGATAATAACTATTGGGATTAGGGGTGGCAATTCGTGTCACGTGTCGGGTTCGTGTCGTGTTAGAGCCGTGTCGATTTTTTTCTTCCCCGACCCGAACACGACCCGCGACCCGAACACGAAACGAAACCGTGACACGAACACGACACGAACCCGTCACGGGTTGACACGACACGAACCGAAATTGACCCGCGACACGAAATTGACCCGCAACACGAAATTGACTCGAAATTGATCCGAAATTGACACGAAATTGACCCGAAATTGACACGAAATTGACACGCGACCCGAACTTGACCCGAAATTGACCCGTAACACGAAATTGACACGGAATTGACCCGAAATTGACACGAAATTTGACCCGAAATTGACCCGAAATTGACACGCGACCCGAAATTGACCCGAAATTGACCCGAAATTGACACGAAAAAGTGACACGAAATTGACACGAAAAAAACGAGTCCGACACGAACACGACCCGTTTTTTTTTTTTTCGTGTCAATTTTTCCCAACCCGAACACGACCCGCCCCCTATTTTTCCCAACCCGAACCCGCGAAATTCGTGTCGTTTTCGAGTTGTGTCGTCGTGTCGCGACCCGTATTGCCACCCCTAATTGGGATGGTTCATCCGATAATAACTATTGGGATGGTTCATCCAAACACATTATTAGTCATTCTACAATACTTGTGATTTTACATGAAATTTCTAATTATTTATGTAATATATGTCTATCTCTCTCTCTTTCTCTTAAGCCAGTCGTCAGTATCATCTATGGATGTTTCCGTGAATTCAAATTTTGTATATTTCTATCAACATCGACAATGATAGTAAAAACAAAAAGAAAAAAGGAAGGTAATACATAATTAGAGAGAATAACATAATATTTTAAAAGTGCAGATTGAGAAAACACGTGTATTTTCTTGTCATGATTCTTAAAAATCTAATTTTTTTTTTGAACTTGGGAGTAGGAGGATTCAAACTCTGCACTACTTGAAAGACTAATTTTAAACACAATGAGTTAAAACTGAAAAAAGCTGGTAATTTTTCATATATGCTTCAAATTCTGCAAATGCTTTTCATTTACAACTGTGATTTTTAATGGATATATAGGAGCACTCTCAGATTCTAACACTAGGCTTAAGCTAATTTTAGCAAAATAACAGATACTATTAAATAAAAGGTGATTATAAATAAAAAAGTATTAAAAAAATAAATAAATAAGTGCTCCTGGTTAAAGCCACACAGGAAAATAGTAGAACTATAGACACTTGGTTTTTATTTTTCTGTGGACAAGACTTATTTGGATTCACATATTGACCCAACAACTTACAAGATTTTTCTCGAAATTGCACAAAGAGGAAGGTCTCCATTAATATGAAGAGTGAGCGAGGTCTTATAAGTCAAATTTCTTGTTTGATCAGCTAATTTGAAACGAAAAAACCGGAGGCGGGCAATTGAAACTATCTTCATCTGCCGGTAAGCAAAGTCCTTCCCCAAACAAATTCTAGGACGACCAGACTGCAATATTATTTAAAATGCAAATTTATGTTACAAGTAATTATATATATATATATATATATTAGCTAATATTTCAAGTAGAATTTCGTTTTTACATTACTACGACACAATTTTTCATATGGTTTTCCATGGTGCTTAAATTATTAACATGGTGATAGTTTCGTTCTTGAACTTTTTTATTTTAGCCGATAAGTCCTTGAACTTCATCTTTATTTATATTTTGACCATTGTTTAAGAATTTCTAATATTTAATGTAGAAATCACATGCCTATCGTGATGTAACTTGACATTTTATGAAATAAGTCAGGGAATGTGTTAAATGTAATTTTCAATGAAAATTAAAACATTTTTCCTTCACCTTAATATTTATATGATGAGCACTGACACGGTAAGCTCGGTTAATTAGTTTGAGAAATATATAGTCACTTTTAGTGCTAATTTAGAGACTAATTAAAAAAAAAAAAGAAAAAAAAAGAAGAAGCCAAGCGGTCTCGATGAAGAAATACGTACATGAAATGCAACGAATTTGAATGGTGATTGTGGTTGGAAAACTCCATAATGGAGCCATCTTTCAGGTCGGAAAATCTCTGCATCTTGACCCCAAATGTAAGGCATTCTGCCCATGGCAATATGAGGCATAGAACACTATTCATCACCTTTCTTCACTCTAAAGCCATTAGGAAGAATGTCTTCTACATCTGCACATCTCCCATCCTATCCGGCCAAAGCCCATGGAAGACATTAATTGTGCGCAAAAGCTTAATGTCACGTCGACCTTTAGGACCTCATTCCCTTTTTCTTTTTAATGGTGTGAAGTTTTGACTCCTTTTTATTAAAGAAAATAAAAACAATTTTCGATTTCCAAACCTGACATGCCGAGCTAGCCCCAATAGGGTTGTTCTCATTACATTCATCTTGGTACAGTTTTATAACAAAATAATTAAGATAATGTTCAATGGATGGTGGCTTGCTGTTACTTGTCTAGATTAGTATTGCCAAGTGATAATGTTCTCATTACATTCATCAATAGTACTGATATTGGCACCACCATCCAATTTGCCACAAAAAACATCTCTTATTTCTTGTTCAACTTTTTCGTGCACTAAGGGGTGCTTGCACAGCATGTAGAAGAACCATGAGAGAGTACCTGCAGAGGTGTCTTTGCCAGCAATCATGAAACTCAAAACAATGTCTCTCAAATACTTGTCATTCACTTTCTTTGGATCCTTCTCACTCTCTATTATAAACCTTTGAGAGTATGTCCTCCTTGCCTTTACTCTTTAAAAAACCACAAGTTAACCATCCAATGAGATTTTTCTCTAAGCATTAAGTCATGACATGTAGGTACTAATTCTTTCTTTATATATATATATATATATATATATATATATATATATAAATGGCTTCGGCACTTACTCTCAATATTTTTTGAACCTCTTACTTGCTAGGAGTTGAGGTCAGATTACAAGTCATGACATGTAGGTACTAATTCTTTCTTTCTTTCTTTAATGCCTTGTTGTGTTAGGATGTGTGTCCTATGATATAATACAGTTGATATGTATTTATTAAATTTGTTTCAATTAGGGATTTTATATTATTTCACTATGTTTTCAGTTATGTCCTATTTATTTTCAAATGTTTATTATTTGCAAGTAAACAAACATGCTAGACTACTATATACCGAAACGAATTATGCATATAACCGGATACTATGTGGAGAGATACAATTGCAAGATAATTGTAACACCCCTAGTCAGTTTAGCCTTTAACTAAACTTAACTAGAACATGTCACTAACCCATACATTTATAAAATCTGCTATAACACATAAACATAATAAAACCAAGATAGTTGTATGATAAGATATTAATATAAAATATTTATATAATTCTTCATCATAGTTTAGTCAAAATATGAAAAGTTGGTATTACAACTATCCCAGATTGTTATCACTATCTCAAATCAAAACTTTTGTAGTGTAGCCCACAGAGTTCTTTGATAAGCATTTTTTTATGAAACAACTTTAGCTTAGTATGTACATAGATCCCATGATATCAGGTTCTCAAAAGAGGTTCAGCCCGCCGCTATGTTGCTTCCTCATTCTTTTCTCCCTCACCTGTGCCATGAAACTTTAAAGTGAGCTAAAAGCCCAATAAGCGGAACATAGTTAAATACAAAATCTTTAAACTACAATCTGTATCTAAAATACAGTTTTCAATAAATTTCGAATCTTCTTACAGCAAATAAAAATGCAAATCAACATTTAAAACATATCATGAAAATCCTTAAGATATGACATAAATTGGGCTTAAGCTACAGAATCATTTACCATTCATTTTCTTTTGGTTTGGCCAAATACTTTCATTACTGTCATTGGGATCCCAAACATTGGTATCAGTCATGTCCCTTTCGGGACCCATCTGTGAGTATCAGTCAGTCCCAATGACATCATTATAGTGAAGTTACACATTCCGTAGATATTCCCATCATTTCCTAGGCCACATCTAGAATTTTACAAACCTTTAAAATATTATAAACATGTTATAAAAACTTTCAATAAATCATACTTTCCTTTAACTTTCCTACTTGCAAATCATACACTTTCCAATAAAGGGAAACATTATATCCATAGTCTCATTTGAAATGTTAAACATTTGTCAAAAACATTAAAATGCTATATCATATACTTTTTAAGTTTCTATGACACAGTAAATAGAATTCATACTTACCTCTTTAAAGTTGAACCACTGCAGAGAAATTGACTCCACCGTTTCGAGGAAGTTGATCGTGCTTATCCTAAGGTCCATGATCTAGTTATTTTACATTTAAAAGTATCTTCAATCCACTAACAGTCATATAAAATAGAAATATATGCATTATAGTATCACTTTTCAACATTTTAGACCATTTAAAGTCCTTTAGGATAAGTTCTAAGCACAAACAAAATCTTTATATAGTTGCTGTCCACAAATTTCTAGCAACAAAACCTAACTTTTGAAAATTCACCAAAAATTTGATTTACAACATTTTCACGTGAAATTTTGTGGATATGTATACTTCAACTTCACAAAATTTCAGCTTCAAATATAGGGTATAAATAGAGAAATTAAATTCGAAATCCTATTGCCCTGTTTTAGAAATCTCAGTCAAATATTTTCATAAACACGTTCTATACAACTTCATAAAATACTTTAAAAACAATAAAAGTTCTTTTTCAATCAGACCTTATAATGTTTTACATCTCAAATAACATAGAACTATCAAGAATCTTGAATAAAATCAGAAGTTACACATTTGGAATAAAATCAAAGCACACTTTTAACATAAGATATCTCAAGTAATTCAAATCACAGACAACTTAAAACCTCATCTCTCTAGCTTTGAATAGCTTCAAAATTCATTAAAAATCCTAATTTAAACTGACCTTAGGTAGCTTATAGAATTCGGACCTCAAAAATGATGCTAAACTCCACTTTGAGCTCAACTAGCTAGAAAGAACAAATGGGTGTTTGGTGGAATCCGAGAATGAGCTTTTGAATGAAGCTTAGTCTTGATTTGTTTTGTGATTTAGGAGGGGAAGAAGGTCTTATGATGAAAAAGATCAGTTGTTGGACTTTTTGTTTTTGTTGTTGTGTTTTTTTTTTTTTTTTTTTTTTTAAATGAACTTAGAACCGTTTGGAGATAAGAGGTGTGAGGAAGAAGAGAATTTGGTTATTCAGCTTAATATCACCTAAAGACAGCTGTAAAACGTGTGTAAGGACAGCAGCAAAACAAACTTTTAAAAATTTCATAAAATGCCCAAAAGAATTTAAAATTATGCTAGATCCTTAAAAATATATATTTTTTGCAAATAAGTCCATAGAAAATTTTAATAAACTTCATTTAAAGTATATTCTATAACTTTAGATTACCATTCTTATATAAACAATCTCATGGACTAAGCACATCGATCAGCTTCACTTCCGGTGGTTATCAACTCTCCTCTACACAGTTACTTAAAAAAAATGTAGTTAAACAATTTCTATAGCACATAAATCCTTAAAAAAAAACATTTCATATAAAATGATTACCATTACTACTAATAAACATTTAATAATAATACTAATAAGGTACTAAACATACTTGTTAAATTTAGTTATTTTAAATTAATTAAGCTCGATGTTACAATAATAGTCTAAATTCATTGTCCGCAATTTATAGAATGAAGATAGACATTTTGTTCCGATAAGATTGTAATGTGATCTATTTTCAATTTGGGAGATGATTTAACTTGGCTATCATAAATATATTAATTTACGTCCTAGTGGTTGATATATATTGGGCTAGACCTAAAATGTAATTGATTTGTTTAATAATTTCATTTAGCTAAATCAATTCACTTTAATACTCAGTTATATGTAAATATTAATCCTGAAATGAATATGACTATGTATTTATGACTTGTATCTTTTGATATATTAAGGGTGAAACCATAATGGTTGAAGCTCTTATAAGAAGACTTAATCCTGTTAAAAGTATTATTTGGGATTTGTAAAACATAGGAGATCTTGATCATTTGGTTACTTATTGATTGACTGATATTCTTTTTGTATGGATTTATAAAGAGTTCCAATGGTGAAAAAAAAAAAAAAGAAACTTTAAGATAAGATAATCGATAAGGTAAAACAGACCTTGTCCTTGAGTCGATTATGGATACCCTATGAGATATTATATATAATGATGTATAATGGATAAAAGAGGATTGGTTTTTTGGATCTTAGACAAAGATAAAACGTAACTTGTCCTTGAATTAGTTATGGATACCTATGAGATATCACATATAGTTATGTATCGTAGACAAATGAGTATAAGTTTTTTGTAGTAATATATATAATCAAGAGTACGCAACTTCGAGCTTTTACCAAAGTAGCACTGAAGTTCTATAATAATTGAATGGATTAATAAAATTAATTTATCTATAATTGTTAAGAGTTTGTATCATATATATCTATTGGGTCCATTCGCTAGCTTACAAATTCCATGTAATCAGTCGGGAAGATTGATATACAACTAGTAGTATACAAGTCTACCATTTGGGGTGGATTTGAACACATACCATAGACTCTCTAAAAGAGACTAGGTGCTGCCTGGTCCAATTGCGACTATGGTGCACATCTCCTAAGTTTAATGGACGGAGTCAAATATATGGAATTTATTGGATTGTACGGTCTGGTCAACCGGTACGATTGCTATCTTAGAATCTAGTGATTAATTTACGATATGTAGCGATTATGAGTTTGAATCAATTTTTTAATGGTCTGATTTATGATTAAAAGTGATTATGTATGTTATATTGTAAATTTTTAACATAAACGCCCATTGATTAGATTGTTAAAAAATTAATCTAAGAATTAAAACAATAATACCTACTGGTAAAATAAAACTACACTTTCTATAACGAGTTTTTGCCCAAAATAATAATAATAATAATAACCGCATTATTTAGCAAAGAAGATAGTACTAAAACGATCATATGTTAACGCAAATAGAATGATAACTTGAAAGAAACCGCCAAAAGAAAGGATTCATATAGGCAAATTATATACTTTATGCACATAAATGAAAGAAGAATAATGATGGTTAAGCATCTGAAAATGTTAATAATTGCTCACAAGATCTCCTTTGAATGCTAGCAATTTCCGCTTTGTCACAATAAGTTTTTGCACAAAATTATCAACTACTTCCGCTTCCCTTCTCGGGGAGGCTTCAGAACCGATGTGTAGAAACTTTTTTAATTTCCAGAATGGATCCATAAAGCGCTATGCAACTAAAGAGTTTATAGCATCAAAGGTCTTGGTGAATTGAGAGGTTTCTTCACTTGATCCCTCCGAGTCCAAGCAATTCAATTCCATTCCGAACCCGACTTCGAATATCGAATCCAGGGTGCATCTCATAAGCAAAGCCTACATTGCAAAACCTGTAAGATGAGCATGTAGAAATGAAGCATGTACATAATTTGATCATGATCAATTTTAAGCTATGAGTTGCTAGGGGAAAAAAAAATATAGATACGATCATAAGTGCTAGCAATAACTGTGCAAGTTGATGTAGATGTTATATTCTATTTATTTAGGCAAAAAAAAAAAAAAAAAAAATTGATCCTACTAGTAGCACTTGCCATTTTATGAGTAATTGGAATTCAAATCCCAGTTATTCCCAAAATGACGGAACTACCCTGGTGTGAGTAACGAGGATAGACCTTTAAAAAAAAAAAAAATAGTAGGCCTATATTCAAGGAAGTTCACTATCAACAAACACTTTAACAGTCTGGAAAAACTCTATATGTCCTTTTTTAAATCATCAACATTTTCTATTCCTAACTTGCTTTGTTTTTTGAGTGGTACCAAAGATCAGATCAATTGAGTTTCACATTTGGCTCAAAAAGGAGCTCAATGGCTCATAATTTGCTTTTGTAGTTATACATATGTGTATGTATACAGCTATATATGGACGTATATATTTGTATATATTAATGTAGACTTGTATTTCCAAAGTCTTTTTACTTGACACGACTACAAAAAGAAAACTTATAAAGGCCATATGATTTGTTAGGATTGAAAACAACAAACAAGAGTAATGACAAAAAAACCTTTTATGCATTAAATTAAATGAAAAAAAAAAGTTAATTTAAATATGAGATCGTTTGTGAAAGATAACGACTTTGTTGAGTATCAAAAAAAAAAAAAAAAAAACTTTTTGTTGAACAAAAATAGAATTGATTATTTGCAAACACTGAAAAAGTTGAAGAATAAAATCACTGGCTTTAAATTCTCTTTTAGAAAACCATCATTTCTTAAATATATAAGTCAAGATTTGACAACAACAAATATATGACCATTTGAAAACAAAATCTCAATACTAGTTTAATTATTTATTTATTTGTTTTTGGATTTTCAAATTTTATTATTATAGTCAAATGAATCTATTTTATAAAATAAATTTCTCCACTCAACACAAAAATTCTGTGGTAGGTACAAGGAAAATGCCTCAGCAAAATAGGGAATTTAAAACCTCTGAAATTTTGATATATAATGCTAATCTACTAGATGTGCAAGTTGCTATTTTTCAAGAATATATATATATATAGTAAATAACAATTTATGAAAACTAAAATAAGCAAATAACATATTTACGAAATCATTAAAATTAATATCATAATTAATGTTGAATCTACTTTTAGCTAATAAATCATTTTATTTACTCCTAATAGAAAACGTATTTACAGCTCATCTATGCTATTAATTTTAACAGCTTTATGAATATTCTATTTACTTCTTTAGTTTAGGTCTTGAGAAATATGCATCTATCGTAAATATCTGTGAGACATCTATTTACAGTTTTATTCATCTATCATTATGATATAAATGTCTGTGAGATATGTCGATCATGTCAGTGCAAGATAAATTATGCACGTCAAACACTTAATCAAAACAATAGGTATAAGTCATATACTCATCACATCATAAAGTCAAGTCATAGCAAACGTAGAGCATCAATAAAGAAAAAACATTTTGTTCCATACTGTTTGTGAGATTTGTACTTACTTGTCTTATGTGCTTAAACTTCCGGAGTTGTATCTCCTACTATACAGATTTGAGGAATTGTTCTGATTAACAATATCTTATTATTAGATAGAATCATAATTATATTACTTTATTCATTTATTCATTTATTTTATAAATTAAAGTGAGCTTAATTTACTTATATCATAATTAACCTTAATAATTAATTCATATTAATTATTAAGTGCTAAAAATAAATTTCTACTAATTATTATTTAATTAATTTAATTTTATTTAATTTAATTGATTAATTAATCAATTAATTAATTAATTAATTAACTAATTAAGTAGTAGTTAATTATTAATTTATCTAATTGAGTAATTATAATTAATTACAAAATTTTGATTGACTAATTAATAATTATATTGTTAATAATTTAATCATGTTACTTAAATATCCTTTCTCATATAATAATTATCAATTATTAATTCTCATATTAATAATTAATAATTAGATTAGTCTAATAATTAATGTTTGATTAATCTCTATTTAATCATCCATAGTTATATTAATAATTATATCAATGATTAATGATTAATTAATCATATATTATAATTATGTAGTTACTCAACATAATAATCTTACTTACACAGCTAATTATCACTTACTAACTCTTATAATTAATTAATTTAATTAATTGATTAATTAGTTATTTTATTAACTATTAATTAACTTTCTTAGCATAATTATATTTTATCATATTTTTATTAGTTAATTAATTAATTAATTTCTTAATTAATTAATCACTTAAGGTGACAAGGAGTCACCTAAGTGTATACCTTTCATCTAGTAATGGGCTTATAAGGTCCAATCCCATTAGTTATGATCATTTAGTTGGGCTAAGGTAGTCTCTTGGTATATGCCCAGTAACCCTCTAGTGTATTTTATCTTAACTCATTTAAAACTTGTGATTCAACTTTATAAAGTTAGTTTTTTTCACATTATTTGATCGTACACTTAATACCAACTCATTTCATAACTAAATATGTGTATATGTTATTATTTACCCTTATGTTACATTTTAATGTTTATTTATTTTGTCGGTATAGGATTTTAATTTATAAGATTTATTTCAATTTGAGTATAATCCCGTTTTGGACACTTGATAACTCGCTGGAAAATTTTAAGTATCTAGTTTCTGTCTTTATAATTTGTTTTCCAAGATTTCAAGCGTTTCAAATTTTAATGTAGGTGTATTCCTAAGTATCTTGTTGTGAAATCTCAGTTTACCAGATATCAATACAATATTATGTGATTTATTAAAATTTGTGTACATATCCGTTTTAAACGCATGATATCTCATTTCGAAAATTGGAGTGTCTACTTTACAGATGTAAAGTTCTTTCCTTTAGTGTTTGAGTATTTAATATCATAAACTTAGGTTTTGTTACTATTGTCCCACATATGTACCATAAGTCCAGATTCATGGGTAAACTTAGAAAAATCATAACAATTCACTTACAAGTCCAAATAAGGCAAAAGATATGTCTTTGGAAAGCTTATAATGTCTATTTCGTATAATAGGCACAGTTTTGTAAAACGTTATGGTTTACTAATCTAAAATATGAAAAACTTGTGGCTAGTATATTCGGCAAAGACTTTCGGTTCGTAGTCCAAATTTGTAAAATTCACCAAAAAATGCATATTTATCCGTTCACGGCGTATGATACCTTGTTGGAAATCTTAAAAAATCTAGTTTTTAGATCTATTACTTATAATCCAAAATTTTGAGTCTAAAGGGTTCCGAGTACATAAAACCCGTGACTAGACTGTACCCCAGAGGTTCATTTTCTCTCTACTTTTGTGTCACAATTTCAAATGCACATAACTTTAGACATACAAAAGCAAACCAAGTGATTCCAAAATCTAAAATGAAGCTTATCCTCTGTAGAATCTTATCATATAATTTATTTTTCATACCAAAGTTTCTAATGCATGCTATATTACCATAACTACAATAAGCTTTAACAAAGTTCGTAGATCTTACCGAAATGCTCCGTGGATCCTTTAAGATCTCGTACCTCCAAAGTTCATCTCAAAACTTTTTTCTAGGTAAGAAGAAGTCTAACATTAAGGTTCTAACTAAACATCATGCTTTAGTTCTCCAAAAATGACTAAAACACAAAGAATACCACTAGGTTACCTCTAGTAAAACGTCCTCTAACTCCGTTTCACACTTCTGTAAACTTAGTAACGGGGATGCTTAGAGCTTGAAAATGGAGGGAGGAGGGTGTTAGAGGGGTGTTGGAGATGGAGAATAGTGTTGGTGGTTCTTTTTTTTGTTTTGAGCTTGGTGGTTGCTAGAGAAGCTAGGGTGATTGAGTTTAACTTATGTGAGAATAAAATGAGGTGTTAGGGGCTTGTTTTCAATCAACATTTATCTTAAAGGAGCTGTATTTTGAGGGGCAAAATTGGAAAATTTTTAGCTGATTCTCCCATTCATTGCTGTCACTTAAAGGGAGGGAGTTGGGTTGAAAATTTTGTTCAACAAAGTGGAGACAAGGGGTCACTTTCACTTGTCTCTTCATTAGGTCAACTTGCCAAAATAAACCATGCCATCTCTTACATGAGGTTGCATGCATGCACCACTTTCTTTTTTTTCTCATTTGTTCAAATTTCTTCTTGCTTTTTGATATAAAAATCCGAATCCCCCCTTGCTTTCTCATTTTTATTTGGTTTTTCTTTCTTCCAATTTTCCACCATTGATCAAAGTTGTCATCCTTATTCTCATCCATTGGATCTTCCATCACACCAATCCTTACCTTAAGCTCTCATTGGTCACTTATCATCCAAAGCTTGGCCATTGATTTGCCTAGGATTCTTTAACATAAAATCTATACCATTGATTTCAAAGTTAAGCACAATTCTTGATCAATCTTCCACCTTTGGATTTTCTAAGAGTAAATGCTAATCACTCATCTTCTATCTATGTGACACATTAATTTCCCAATCATACTTTCAAAACTTAATTATTGATATGATCAAAATAAATACTAAGATTATTAAATTGACCTACTAATAAAAATCGGTTTCTTCCCAAAAAATTAACATTTGTCCCTCTAATCCGATATAATAAATTTTTCGTATAAATTTATATGTCATTCATCTCATCTTTTATGTATTTAAAATTTCTCATTTAAATAGAGAAACTCAACATTGTTAGATCATCGACATCATCATACTGATGATACATAGACAATCATTTATGATCTTGAAATTTGATATTTATCAAAATAATTTATTAGAAGTATATTAATGAAGGAAATCCATGATAATAGTTCATGAATTAAGTTTATAAATTTCTAGGATGTCACAGAAATAGTAAAGTAGATTAAAATTTATGTGTAAATTGTAACGTTTAGACATGATAAGGGTGAGATTTTAATATATATATATATAGATATATATATATATTTTTTCCTAGCTAGTGTTGATAGGCTTTTCTCAAATGAAAATGACATGAAAGGAAAATGCAACCATACGTATAATAATTGCAAATATATTACCTCCAAAGAAAAAAAAAATACATAAATTCTTCTCAAGTGAATGATCTCTCAGTTGAAAGGGAGAGAGGGAAATAGTTTCTGTAAACATGTCTGTTTATGTCGTAAAAGGTGCACTTTATATGTTATATAGCTAGATAATTATTTTTTTTTATTTTTTTTATTAGGAGCGAAGGATTTGAACTCTATGCTTGTGATTAAATCATAAGTGAAAATTTTTTCCTAAAAGAAGAAGATTTTTTTATTTTCTTTCCCCAAAATGCAATGAGATTTTTTATTTTTTAAACTTGTGGGTACACTACAAGAATAAGGCCTTAAGATAACATTGACTAATAGCGGTTTTGAAAATATGTTACATAAGACGTGGGCTTATTTCGAATTTAAATTAAAATTTAATTAGATGGGAGAGATAAGCCGCGCCAAAGCCATCTCTGTCCCACGATCTTTCGAAACCACCCGCACGAAACTGCCGCGCCAAACCAACAATAGAAAAAACATATTCATTGAAAATTTCCATCTCCCAAATATTTTCTCTCAACATTTCCCTCTCTCTAAAATTTCTCTTTAGACATTCCTTTCTCATATTTCCTCCCAAACTGCTAGGGTATCGAAAATTCTTGGTCTCTGTCTTGAATG
This sequence comes from Ficus hirta, assembly GCA_038430175.1. NCBI lineage: Eukaryota > Viridiplantae > Streptophyta > Magnoliopsida > Rosales > Moraceae > Ficus > Ficus hirta. Next base: position 12,039,938 of record CM076594.1, on the reverse strand, counting down.
ATTGGTATGGGTCGGTTTATTCATTTCTAGCTGGATCGATTTACTTAATTTTCAGTCTCTGTACTTTCATTTTTTAGGTGAATTTGACTTTGGCATTTAATTCCCAAGATCACACAATGAACCGGAATGGCAACTCCCAATCTCTCCCCCATTTTCATTCTTTAAATCTAGTGAATTTAACCTCTGGTAAGTCCTAAAGGTCTCTCTCTAAATCTTCTATCTTCTCATTTTATTTTCATTCTCGATGAAAAAACTATGTGCTACCCCAATTATTTAATTTTTATCCTAACTAAACTCCATGTGACTTTTTTTATTTTTTATTTTTGGTTGTTTGTTTGTTCGCTTAACTACACTCCATTTGTGTAAGTTATAGGAATGCTATATATCAATTGTTTTTGGCTTTCTTTATTCTTATTTGGTCTAGTAATTGGTTATGTATCAGTATCTTGTAGTTATATATATGATGAGTGGATGAATTTTTGTGTTCCCGTTTATGAGTTAGTTATGTACACTCTTCAGAAACTGAAGCGAATAAAGTTTGTGCTGGTAGATTGAGCATTAACTCTAATTATATGCTTAAATGATGGGTTGTCTTTTGTTTTCTAGTTATACGAACATTTATGATTTGGTAATGCAAGAAAGGTATTCGATAAAATGTCTGAATGTGCTCTGAAAAAAAAAAAATGAAATTTCTGTTCTGGCTGGGGCAAATACAGCCTCTTCTTGTCATCCAAAAACTTTAAATTTTATTTGGATTATGAGGGGATGAAGTATACAATGTTAAAAATAGTCACTATCATACTTTCAAAAAAAAAAAAAAAAGCCACTATCAAATTTTCACACAAAAAGAAATTAGGAGAATTTGGAATGCCGGACTACTATTGATGGAAATTTTCTGGTAACAGTAGGACAGCCAACTTCTTCTTTGTATCAGACATGCCAAATGACATCCAAATGGCATGAAAATTTATATAACGAATGTTAGACATGTTTAGTCTTATTTTGTAAAGTTTGAGTTGAATTGGTTTTATATACATGTTCTTATGAATTTTTCAATAGAAGTTGCTGTAAACTGTTTTAATATTTTTAGGAGCAAGATAGATCTTTGGCTAATCTGGTTCTGTTTTCTTTTGGATCTCAAACCATGTAGTGATTTCATAAAGTTAAGATCGGAGAGGGGAGGTGGAGGACCAGAGAGATGGAAACTTTTAGGACTCATCAGTCTGTTTTGGCTATGGAAAAGATTGTCCCTAAAGATAAGGAATGTATATATTTATTGCCAGTATTTATGTCGTAACAATTTTTCGATCTAATATTTCTCATTCGATTGTAGTGTGAAACAGATATTTTGTATCAGATATAAGTTAGCTGCTAGAGCTTGGTCCGTTTCATGTTTAATTAACTTTAGAGTTGGTCTTCATAACTTTTTCGAAACTATTGAATGGCCAACAGTAGTAGTTTCTTAGAAAACCAATAGAATTTGATTATGCTTTGAGCTAGCAAACTATGACTATGTTAAGATAGGTTTGCAATGTAATGTCTCTATAAACATCCTCATTCTGATTCAACATTTTTGTTGGTGCTCAATATGTTCAGGGTGCCGATAAATCAATCGTCTAGAACAGTTTAATGTCACATTGTGGTGGTAAGTTGGATTCATAGATTTTCCTTGCATATGAATTATATAATTTATATGTTCCCTTCCTCATATTTGTGCAGCCGATTGGTAAAAATGGTGCCATTCGAGCACACATAAGCATTGATTTAGAATGGATGGTGCTCTATGCACCAAATCAATTATATCGTAGATAAACAAAAATTGACAGTAGGTTTATACAAGGCGGTTAACTTCAACTTTGTTGTCTTATAATGACCATGATATTTTATTTTTTATTCTTTTGCTATGATCTTTGTTCAGTATGGCAGACCTCTTTTGAGAGGAATAGTACTAGTGCTCTTCTAAAAGAGGTTTGAGGAATTTGACCTGATATCCTTAACAATGTATAAACTTTATCTCTATTTGTCATAATATAAAATAAGTTTCTGTTTATGCTTTATTGAATGTGCAGGTGCCAATTCTGTCACACTTTTGTCTAGCAGTAAGCTGTAGTATCCCTTTATTCATTTTGGGTTAAATGTGTATTCATTTTGATAGTTATGAATAGGAAAAAGTTAGCAGTTGAAAGTATTCTTATGGTATCTGATTAATTGTGAAGAATAGAAAAAGTTTGTAGTTGGTTATGTTCATATGTTCGCTTACTATAATTATGTGCAGACCAAATTTCATGTTCAGTAAAAGTTACATGTGTTTAGGAATTCTCTGCTCTTGGTGGCACAGGTACATTATGCTATGGTGCTTGAGTTACATCATTTGGCATTTTGTTACATAATAATTTCTCTGTTTTTAGTGACACAGCTGCATCAATGTATGATACATGATTCTCTTTTCATTTCCTTTTTTCATGTACTTATAGATACTTGATTTTGACCTTATTGGTGATTTTTCTATTCCTCAGCGTTTACTTTCTTGCTAATTGATATTGCCTTACAAATTGCCTGCTCATGGTAGAATGAACGTTGATTTTTGGATTATTGATAGATCCCTTTATGTATGGCTAAAATTATGGATGTGGTGATTTTTCAACTTCAAGCCATCAACTTTATCTTGTCAATTCTCATTAATGCTGGCCTTTGTTACAGTCTCAGGAATTTTGGCATCGCTTCTTCAGATTTACTTCAAGCTTTAAGTGCATGTGTTACTAGCGAAGACCTGTCCCATTGAGACCTCATGAAGCCTTTTTTTTTTTTTTTTTTTTTGTGAAAGTCTTCCTTTTTCTTTGGATATTCAGTTAAACTCTTGTGAGAACTTGTATCAATTAATTATGGTTTACATGCTTTAGTCACAAATTCTATCACAATGAATTATGTGGCCTTGTGGATTTGTATTGATGATAAATTTAATCACCACATTGATTTCAAGTTTCAACTGAAATTTTATAATGTCAAAATGATTTCAAAATATTTGTAATACATATAAAGCATAGTACAAAGGTACATTTTTGAAGCACTAGTGAAAGTTGTACCGTGTCAACGAACATAGCACCAGGAAAATGCTACCAGAAGGAAAATATAGCACCAGAAAAATGCTACCAGAATAAAAATATAGCACCAAAAAATTGCTACCAGAAAGAAACATATAGCACCAGAAAAATGCTACTAGAAAGGAAAATATAGCACCAGAAAAATGCTACCAGAATTAAAATATAGCACCAAAAAAATGCTACCAGAAAGAAAAATATAGCACCAGAAAAATGCTATAGAAGATACATACTTTTAATAACAGGGGCAGTGATAGCGTTTGTTCAAATGTTATAAAATATCTACGATAGCATTTTTTGAACGCTATCAAATCCCCTTTTTGTTGTAGTGGTAGGAAGATACAAACTCTATATTTTAAGATGTAATTAAGTGTGTAATTATTGATATGCTATACCTACAACTACTATATAATGAGATTAAAAAAAAATATTATTGTCTTAAAAAAAAAAATATTATTGTCTCCTTTAAATATAGACATAATATAGAGTGTAAATGTAATTGTTGTGTTGGGTCCTACCCACGTCGGGGTCGCGGCACATCAGAAAAAGTGCCAAGTTGATTTTGTTTTTTTACTCTTTTCCTTGAAATAAGTGGGCTCCACATAAAGAATTTGTTTTTAATTTTCTTTTGAAAGTGGAAGAAAAATATGAATATCTTTTCCGAGTATTCCGAAAATATCAATATACTATATTTCAGAATAATATCTGTAAATTATCAATGTCCAATTTTTTCCATCACAATTTACCCGAGTCCATATGTAAACTAATATTCTAAGGATATATCCTATAGATATCCACTAATAACCACACATGCAAGAAAAAGATTTTTTTTTATTTCTATTTTTTTTAATATTTTGAAAAAAAAAAAAAAAAAGAGAAAGATACTTTTTAGAAGAAAAAAAAATCGAACATGCATATGCTTTTTTTACTTTTCAATGAGATACGTCAATAATCTACTTCAAAATACAAGCACTAAATCCTGGGAAACTTTTATTTAGATCAAGATAAGGTGCAAAACCTGCAGAGAGTTTATTTATTACTGATTTTGTATTATTTATTTTTTAAAATTGAGGGTAACGGAATTCATATTCTATATCTTTTAGTGGAGTTAATTGTGGAATTACTACTAGATTATACATGCAACCATTTATTTATTATTAAATTCTAATGGGAATTGAAAAATGTCTGGATTTAGTTATATTAAATATTTAAAAGATGTTTGCATATGTTCCACATATATACACATACTATTTTTGAATAGCATAGATACATATGTACACATATATTAATGTAATTGGCAAAATAGGTCAATTTATGAATTATTAGTCGCAAAATATGTCAATTTATGGATTACACATAATATCATCTATCTCTCTCTCTCTCTCTCTATCTCTCTCTTTTAAGCCCTTTGTTGATATCATCTATCGATATATTTGTGTAATCCAGATCTTAGATATTACTGTAAATTTCATCTTTTGGGGGGGGGGGGGGGGGGGGGGGGAGGGAGGAAGACAATTTGGGTAACACAGAAAAGTGCACTTTGAGAAAACACGAACAATTTCTTGTAGTGATTTTGACAGATGCTTCAAATTATACAAAGGCTGCATTGTGAGAAGAGAAAAAAAAAAAACAGTTTCTTGAACATAAATTTCTTTCACAACTGAGATTTTTGATCGATAGGAGCACTCGAATTCTGACACTAGGGTTTAGCTAAGTTAATAAAACAGAAAGTACTACGACATAAGTTGTGAATATATCTAAAAAGTGCTCGTGTGTTATTTTTTCTGAAGTAGACAGATTCACTTGGATTCACCATCACTCACATCCCCACATCATATGAGAAAATTACCCAAATAATCACATTTTTTCTCCATCTATTGACCAACATAATACAAACTTTAGTTTATTTAGTTTAATTTTATGTCATATTGGTCTAATGTTATTTTTTTGTATCATATTGGTACAATAGTATTTAAATTTGTATCATTAAGGTACTTTCCCCTTCACATATTGACCCAAAAAATTTACAAGATTTTTCTTAAAATTGCACAAAGAGGAAGTTCTCCAGCAATGTGAAGAGTGAGCGAGGTCTTATATGTCAAATCTCTTGTTTCATCAGCTAATTTGAAGCGAAAAAAGTAGACTAGGGCAATTGATATTATTTTCATCTGCCGGTAAGCGAAGTCCTTCCCCAGACAAATTCTAGGACCAGCCTGCAATATTTAAAATACAAATTTATGTTACAAGTAAATATGAAAGTTAGTATTTGAGAACTAGTACTATTGATCTCAGCCACTTGTACTAACATTGGACAAGTTTCATTTTTAAATTGGAGCAATACAATTTTTCATAGGTTTTCCATCATGTTAATCTCGAAACTATTAAAATAGTTACAGTTTCGATTCTGAACTTTTTTTTTTTTGGCCAACCAGCCCCTTAACCTTTGATCTTTTTTTTTTTTGGATCATTGCCCATGAATTTTTCAATATTTGGTGTAGACAATCGCATGTCTGTTGTGATATAACTTGAAATTTTACAAAATAAATATCCAAAAATGTGAAGTGTTATTTTCTATGCTTTTGTTAACCCTTGAAAATTAAATCGTTTTGCAGTTTTTATGACTGTTTTTGTAAGGTTTTGAAATTATATATAGTGAGCACATGATACTAATCTCTGATAAATTTCATAAATCGATAGTCAATTTTAGTGCTTATTCATGGACTATTCAACCCAAAAAAAACAAAAACAAAAAGAAAAGAAAAAAAGATGCCAAACAGTCTCAATGAAGAAATACGTACATGAAATGCTGCGAATTTGAATGGTGACTCTGGTTGAAAAACTCCGTTATTAAGCCATCTTTCAGGTCGGAATTCCTCAGCATCTTCACCCCAAATGTAAGGCATTCTGCCCATGGCATAGGCCGCGTAGAACACTTCATCACCTTTCTTTACTTTAAAGCCATTGGGAAGAATGTCTTCTACATCTGCACATCTCCCATCCTATATATCCAAAACACCCATGGTAGATTAAATTGTGTACAACCATTAATGTTACATGTGGATATTTAATACCATTTTTTCAATAATATTGAAATAGAAAGTAACATATTGAAAAGACAAATCAAATCCCGTACATTCCAACTAAGTTGTCACACGAAAAGAAGCCCTCTAAAACGATCGTGCCATCAACTAATAATTGGGAAATTAAAGAAATTATAGAAGAAAAAATGCATATAGAAATTATAGAAGAAAAAATGCAATCTGACTGGCCAAGGACAATGCATGTGATAAACAAATGTCCAATTCATGAAGAGGCACCTCATTAAGAATGTTTTTTAGTAGAACACAATGAGAAAAATCACAATTATATGTAGCTTTTTAAGAGCTGGATTGTTTTGTTCTCTTCATATTAATCTATACGCATGTTAAAATAAAATAATTGGGATAATGTTCAAGGGAAATATTTATAGACATGTTAACTGGTCGTGTTCGTATAAATCCGTTTCTTAACCATTTTAGAAAGTATCAACCTAAACATAATTTGTTTATTAATAGTGTTAATCATGTCAACCCACATAACTTGTTTAAATAATTGATACAATATTAATAATGACTTATTCAGCATGATTGTGATAGTTTTGGCTTTTAAACTGTTTATTATTTACCATGATTGTGATAGTTTTAACTTTTAACCTATTTATTGGTCAACGTATCTTTTCTTTTAAGGCAACTTAATTATCTGTATTATGTCATAAAATATTAGATTGTAAATGATATATATATTTAATCATGCCAATCCGTGTTACACAAATCAATCCAAATATGACTCGTGTCAACCAGTTATTGACCCAAATTTATTTTAAAAAAAAAATTCATATCCTTTAACTTCGTATTTTGTTTGTATTATGTTTATGTCGTGTCCTAGGGTCCTTCTTAGGTTTGATTATATGCACCATTATCGGCGGTTATGATCAGATAAACAAAGGAAAGTCCAACAACTAATAATATTATTTATTAGCAATGTTAGTGGGTGGTGATTTTTAGCATTCTTTTAATTACAAAATTGCAAATGATAAAGGGTTTGGGAAAAGTTAATTACCACCGGAACTGCAGGATATAGCCTCAGAGTCTCTGTAAGTGTAGAATGGAGATAGTGCATTTTCTCAAGAGTTGCATCACTTATATTCTCTATCAAGTCATCAATATTACTAATATTGGCACCACCATCCAATTTGCCAGAAAAAACATCTCTTATTTCTTGTTCAACTTTTTCCTGCACTAGAGGATGCTTGCACAGCATGTAGAAGAACCATGAGAGAGTACCTGCGGAGGTGTCTTTGCCAGCAATCATGAAATTCAAAACTACGTCTCTCAAATACTTGTCATTCATTTTCTCTGGATCCTTCTCACTCTCCATTAGAAACCTTGAGAGTATGTCTTCCTTGCCATTATTCTTTCAAACACCAAAGGTTAACCATCCAATAATACAAATCGATCAATGCTAATTGGAAATAAAATCATGTACAGTAAGAAATTCACAGCGGCGAGTGAGCGAGGGCACGCACATGTCTACATTCAAGTTTTTAGAATTTTGATTTTATTCATAAAAATTTTAATTGTGCCCTCATTTTATAAGAAAAATCATAAGAATTATGCCTACTCAATCATCAAATTATATAGCCATATATATTTCTCATTTTAAAAAACATATATCTGAACTTTATTCAATGTAGGGCCTCAATTAAAAAATATTTTGGCTTCGTCACCAATTCTCTATGTTTTTTGAACCCCTTTTTTGCTATCTGAAGAAATTATTATCAACAGATTATTAGTGATGACGGTTTAGCATGGACATGTCGGCTCTAGATCAGGTGCGACAACAAGAAGGCTATTATTAATGACTTTTTTCAACGCTAAAAGACCTATTTTCTTGTATTGATATAGGAGTTGAGGTTGGAATACAAGACTCGTAGGAATTATTATTTTTAAGATGCCTTATCATGACAATCAAGCACTTAACACAATGATGCTCGATATTTTTAAATTATTTATATTGACCAAGTAAATTATAGTATTTCCCTAAATGAAAATAGCACTAAAAAACCCCAGGGCTTAAGCCCCTCGATGTTCTTTTATTTTTATTATTTATTTTTTTAACTCTCTATCTCTCTCTCTCAAAAATATTAACCCCGAACTAAAATTTCTGGCTTTGTTACTGATGAAAATAGTATGATAATCTTAAAGAACCACCAAAACAAGGATTCATATATAGAGGGAAAATATATACTTTATGCACGCAAACGAAAGGAGAATACAGTTTGATGATTAAGCTTCTAAAAAATGTTGATAGTTACTCACAAGGTCTCCTTTGAGTGCTAGCAATTTCCTCTTCGTCACAATAAGTTTTTTCACAAAATCATCAACGACTTTAGCTTCCTTTCTCAAGCAGGCTTCAGAACCGATGTGTAGAAACCTTTTCAATTTCCAGAATGGATCCACAAAGCGCCGACATACTAAAGCGTTTAAAGCATCAAAGGCCTTTGAGAACTGAGCGGCTTCTTCACTACTTGATCCCTCCGAGTCCAAGCAATTCAATTCCACTCCGAACCCGACTTCGAATATTGAATCCAGGGTGCATCTCATCAGCAAAGCCTACATTGCAAAAACCTATAGATTGAGTATGTACAAATGAAGCATCCACATCTCATCACGATCGTTAATTCTAAGCTATGAGTTCTTAGAAAAAGAAATGAATCGAAAAGAACAAAAGCTATGATTATGTTTACTATATTGTAATATGGTAAAAGTTGATGTAGGTATCATGTTTCATTATATTTGTGGCTAAAAATAGGAAAAAAGATTCTCCCGTTGGGTTGAATCACAGTACTCACGCCCACACAGGGGTGGATAAGTTGACATGAGATTCAACTGCAAAGATCTCACCAAGTGGGATGTCGGAGGTTCAAATCCTATGCCAATCTAAGGGAGTTGTCCTTGTCTGTGTGAAGTTTCGAAAACGGGAAATGACGGGACTACTATCAGATCCTTTATTTTGAAAAAAAAAAAAAAAAAATCACAGTACTCACACCATGTGAACCTCACTAGATGGATCCCACCAGTAGCATTCACCGTTTACTTATGAAATTGTGGACCCACCTGGTATGAGTAATAGGGATATCCCATTTTTCAAAATAATATCAGCAAACCCAAATCTAAAAACTTCTGAAGACCTTTTTGTTTTATATATATAATAGACATTGTTAAGGATAACAAATTTTTTGGTACCAATAAAAAACACTTTTACGTCAAACAAAAATAAAATTGGCTATTTGCAAATACGAAAAAAGATGAAGAATAAAATATGAAATTTCTCTTTTAGAAAACCATCATTTTCTTCTTAAAAATGGATAATTATAATAATTACCCTCCATAATTTTGTCTGAATTTGACATCTCTATCTATATAAGACCGGTTGATAAAAAGATCTCAATAATAGTGTACGTTTTTAAATCTCAAATTTCATTATACTGATCAAAGAAATTTTTACTGTATTTTTCTTTTCTTTTTGAGAACAAATGTTTGCTACTATTTAACAAACGAAGCTTCTGTTTAATAAGTTAGTTGGAAATGAAATTTTAAGTTGAAGTTGGTTGACTTTTCAAAAATTAGTTATAAATTTTATTGACTTTTCAGAAAAAGACAAAAAATAACTTGAAAAAGTATAATTCAGTTGGAGTTTAACTTGAATACAAAACGGAGACTAAGTTTCATTATCGACTCAACTTAAAAATTCTGTGGCAAGTACATGAAGAAAAATACCACAGCAATAGGGATTTTTTTTTTTAATTATAGTTTTTTTTTTCCCGACGCGATTATGATATAAACAGACATTAAAACACACACACACACACACATACTCACATAGACATATATGTACAGTGTATATTTCTAAAAAAAGTTACATAAATAAATACTATCTTCTATTTGGTGGTTCATTTCATAAGACTCACTTGCATATCAAAAACCCGACCCTCAAAACCTGAAACAACTCGAACCAACTTGGCAGCGTTTCTTCTGAACACACAGCAGCTGAAATCTCTGAGGACTCTCGTTGAGAACTCGAAGCTAGCGAGCTTCTTTTGATGCCTCCACTCCTCGCCGTCGGATAATAAAATCCCCTTGCCGAGCAAATCCGCCATGATTTCCCTGCTGTTTTCGCCTTTCAAGTACTTGTTGAAGCTAGTCTTGAGGACATGCTCGATGTTCCTGGGCTCGGTCGTGTAGATAAAGCTCTTCGGCGATGGGAGGAGGATGCGGAAAGTAGAGTCCTTGGCGGCCATGGTGGCGAGGTAGTCATAGCTGTCGTTGATGTGGATGAGAAGGCTAAAGACGGTGCCTCTCACGGGAGGGTACTCAGGGTTGTTTAGGGATTTTCCGGCAAAGATTCGTAGGGTTAGGAAGGAGAATGTTAGGAGGAGAAGGATTAGTGGAGTTGAGAAGAGGATAATGATGGTGTTGAGAGTGTCCATTTTGATCGAAATTTTGATGAGAAAAATATGGCGAAAAGAGAAGTAGTCTAGTTAGTAGAGTATATGAGGAATGTTCAAAACCGTCCTCTAAAATAATCTGTGTAAGTGTCCTCTATAGACATGATATTAAATGTGAGATTGAATTTTTGTGCTAGTGTTTATGAAAGGAAAATGACATGAGAAGAAAATGCAACCATACGCATACTATTGGCTTATTTTATGTGGTGCACTCAACATGTAATGTCACCTTTTATTAGAAAGAGAGTTGAATTCTATGCAATTATAATTGTTAGATGATAACTCTATGAAATAGAGTTATTTATCATGCTTTTAGGCTTAATAGTTATCGATGTTTCTAGGTAAAGTGCCTCAGTTTTTAGTAATTTACATAATATTAGGTAGTTTTTCTTTAGTTAAAAAAGGTTGATAATTGTGAATAAATCTCGTCCTAATCATGAACTCAATCTTCAAATTTAATAAAAAAATAATGTTAATTATGCGCTTTGCCATTCAGGAGGTCCAAGTGAAGAATTGGTGAAGGCAAGCTGGAAAAGCGAAGGTAATGAAATGGGAAGCAAAAATACACCTAATGCTACAGTAATGCTGCAATAGCAAAGAAGCAGCCAAAAGCGCACGCTGACGTAATTCTTTCTTTACAGCTGGTAGCCGGTCTACTTGCCGACTTTGTAAGAATAGGAAAGCTGTATCTAAGGTGGCCACTAGCCTTGGCTATTAGAGGAACACGTGTAACTAGGGCACCTCAACTTGCCCTAGTATAAAGGTTAAGAAAGGACTGTAGAAGGGGGAAGAGGTAGACGCACAAATTCGGAAAACCATGCTGTGAGAGGAAAGAAAAAGAGGGAGGTACACTAGGACAAAAGGGAGAGAGATCTGAAATTTCATAGGTAAGCAATATAGCACGACCTTGGACTATTGGCTGGACAAGGAGACGCATGATAGCATGCATGCTTAACTCATGATTTTCTGATTTTAGCTCACCCAATCCTTTTGGATGTTCTTCATTTTCTCTCTGTGAACCATGAACCCACTAGTTGGGATTGTTATTTTTAATTTCATTGAATTGAACATGAACTAAATTTCTTTAGCTAGGATTATTGACGGAACCAAAGTTGCAATGAAGACTTAATTGTTATTTTGATTGCTTGGTAATTTTCATCATGTTTATTCAAGTGTGCTGCTTGTTTATTCTCTGTTGATTGGCTGGCCATCAGTTGGTAGAGAATATAAACTAAAATTAATTCTGGAAAGGTTGGTTTTAGTTAGATCTAGCTTGGATAATACAAGTGAATGGTACAGGAATATATTATTGCCTTGTACAACCCAGTAAAATTGGTACTTAACTTTAGGTTTTGAAAACTGAAACACATAGGAATATGTTGATTTTGGTTTAAGGAACTGAAGGCATAAATCGTTTGGAAGAGGATTATGCAGAATATAATGTTGACTGGATTAATTTTGCTATAGCATTACTACAGCATTTGCATTCATATTTGCAACTAAGAGAAAATCAGTAATTCTAACTTACACCCATCATTGATTCACGACCTGTAGCTTAGATCTTGCTAAGTTTTGCCTTTTTTTTTTGCATTTTAATCACACCATTTATTTTCATCATTTATTACAAATTTTAGTACTTAATTCACTCTTCGAATTATTTTTGAAGATTTGGTTTCCGTAATTAATTTTTAGTAATTCAATCCCTGTGGAGATGATACTTTACTCACTACTATATTACTTGTTCGATTACATACACTTGCGTAACTTTATTTGCACACATAGATTTTTGACGAACAAGTTTTTGGCGTCGTTGCCTTGGAATGTGATTATTTAAAATTATTATTATAGGAATCAATTTTTTGCTTCTTTTTCATTTATTTTACTCTCTTTAGTCTCATTCAACTTTGGTTGTTTCTTTGCCAAGTGTAACTTTCATGCATGAATAGGCCGAGGGACACAGACTTGGTTCCCTTGGACACAGAAATTAAAAGAACCTTCAGAGCAAGAAGAAGGGAACAACAGGGTTTTGCGAGAATTAAAGAAATGGTTGAGGAAGCAGTAGCCAATAATAATGTTAACAATGCTGCAGCAATGGCAGATGACAGAGACAGAGCGACAAGAGATTATGCTGTCCCCATGTTAGACGGGCTGCATCCAAGCATTGTTAGACCAGAAATTCAAGCACAACAATTTGAGCTGAAGCCTGCTATGTTTCAAATGCTCCAAATGGTGGGACAATTCAATGGGATGCCGACTGAAGATCCTCATCTTCACCTCAAATTATTCATTGAAGTGAGTGATTCTTTCAATCTGTAAGGTGTAATTGAAGAAGCTCTTCGCCTCAAGTTTTTTCCCAATTCTCTAAGGGACAAAGCAAGAGCATGGCTAAATTCTCTAACACCAGATTTTTACAGAGGCCCAACTGAATTATACTACCACTGAGAAGGAGCTCTTGGCTGTGGTATCGATAAGTTCAGAGCATATCTAGTAGGCATCAAATTGATAGTTTACATGGACCATTTAGTGATAAATTATCTAATTGCCAATAAAGATGCTAAACCATGATTGATCAAGTGGATATTACTCCTGTAGGAATTTGATTTGTAGATCAGAGACAGGAATGGTTCTGAAAATCAAGTTGCGGACCATCTGTCAGGACTTAAGGTAGGGACTGAAGCTAAAAAGAAGGAATCCATTCATGAGACATTTCCTGATGAGCAACTTTTGGCCTTGCAACAAGCCACTGCCCCTTGGTATGCAAATTTTATTAATTATATAGTCAGTGGACTGTTTCCACTAGAGATGACTAGCCATAGACGGAAGAAATTCCTTCATGAGGTGAAATATTATTTATGGGGTGAGCCTTTTTCTCTATAAATAGTGTGCAGATCAGATTATCAGGAGATGTATTTAAGAGGAGGAATTCCAGAGCATTTTGCAGCACTGTCACTCATCCCATTATGGTGGACACTTTGGAGGAACAAGAGTAGCCGCCAAGGTCCTACAATTAGGATTTTATTGGCCCTCTTCTTTTAAAGATGCTCACAAGTTCACCAGGAGTGTGATCCGTGTCAAAGGGTTAGCAACATCTCCCGCAGACCCAAAATGCCTTTAAACAACATTCTGGAGGTCGAACAATTTGATATGTGGGGCATTGACTTCATGGGGCTGTTCCCTCCATCTTATGGAAACCAGCATATTTTGGTAGCTGTCGACTATGTCTCAAAGTGGGTGGAAGCTGTTACACTCTAGACAAATGATTCCAAGGTAATCGTAAAATTCCTTCACAAGAATATGTTTACCCACTTTGGGGCACCCAGAGTAATCATAAGTGATGAAGGAACTCATTTTGGTAGCAGGCAATTTGAGAATCTCTTGGGCAGGTATAGAGTGAAACATAAGATTGCTATAGTATACCACCCACAAACCAGTGGGCATGTAGAAATCTCAAACAGAGAGATAAAGAGGATTTTGGAGAAAGTGGTTAACACAAATCACAAAAACTGATCGCTGAGGCTGAATGACGCACTCTGGGCGCATATAACAGTATTTAAAACACCACTGGAAATGTCACCATTCTGATTAGTTTTTGAGAAACCATGTCATCTACCGGTGGAGTTGGTACACAAACTGCACTGGGCAGTTGTCACGACCCGCCTAGCGCCGGCCGCGACCATACATACTTACTTATAATATATGAAAATTTGGGCAAATTTTTTTTTTTTTTTTATACAACTGATAAATATAACTTAACTTGGAAATTTGTTAATAATTACTTACATACATACATGTACTTATACATAACTACTTATTGCAGAAATGTGTTCTTGTACTTAAATACAACATATTAGCGTAGCATAATATAACAAAAAGAAACGTAATGATTCCCGTCCCACAGTTTCACAGCTTTTCCTTGCCATGCTCCACTGCCTTGTATCATGAAGTACCGCAGGGTTGCTTACCTACAGCATAAACTTAAAACATGAGCTTTCGCTCAGCAAGCACAACTATTTATCCGCAAACATATCATGATATCATAATGCATGAACCATTTATGCTTTATTCCTGTTTTCATAAGTTAGCATAGTTTTTGGGCCCTTACATTACTTAACATAAATGTACGTACCGTGGCGCGCTGCCATGGAGTGGTTGGGGCGGCCAGCCCTGTCCAACTCAAACTATGAACCAAACCCGACCTGACGCGGGTCGATACGACATATAGCATTCTGCTTATATTGATGCTTAAAATCTTGTTCTTATCTTATTTCATACTTGAAATGTTGTCTCATATTCATAACCAGTTTCTTAACTGAAACTGGGATTTCATACTTTACCAAATAGCTTATCTTTAGTGAGCATACTTCGTGATGCCATAATATCCGATTATTCATCATATGAACATACATACTATAAACATACATCATATACCTCTTAACATGAACTTGAAATCATACATGCCATACATTCATTATTCCTTGAATACATACATGCCATTCATACTTTAAATATTCATCATATCTTAAAAACGTACATACATACATGTCATAAATACTTCTTATTCACATAACATCATGAACTTGATATCATACAGGCCATAATGTTTTATCATACTTATATCATCATAAACTTGAAAACATACAACAAACAGTTTTCGTTTATTCTGTAGGCGGAGTCGTACTTACCGTTACTGCGCCTTGAATCAAAATTCTTCACTCAAACAGGTCGTTTTCCTGTTTTCAAGAAAAATCATAGGATGAGTATCATCCTATCATAATATCATAATGATTCTAATTGCTATCTACAAATCCTAAATTTCAACTCCTTTTTGAAATTTAGTAAGAATTCTAATATTTTGAAAACCGGGTTCAAAACCAATTCATAAAGTTTAGTTCTTTTCTCACAAATCTGTTTCGAATTTGGAAAAGTTTTCTTCATGAAAGTTGTAGATATTGAAGTGTCCTACAACTTTTATTTTAATCTCAAACTTCAAATCTGTCTTTAACATGCTTATTTTTGCCTTAGAAAATTTTTCGACCAAACTTACTACTCATAATTTGGTCTCGGGTTTTTATCGAAACGAAAGTCTTAAAGGCCTTATTTTCAAAAACTGGCCGCGTAGGCCCCTAGGATTTTCCCTCCTCTACAACTTTTCAGTTTTAACTTTTTTAAGATTCGGCCTCTAAAGGCCTCTAAATGTTGTTTCAGGAAAACTGCTCAGATAGAGACTTAATCAAGCATAAAAACCCTAGTGCATGTATCTTACAAAATTAAACTCCTGTTTAACCATACTAATCATTCTCTTAAATTTCAAATGAAGAACTAGAGGATGACAATATTTACCTCAAGTTTCACTGATGAAATTCTTAAATTAGGGTAATTAAAATTTCCCTCACACTAAACCGAAAACTCTTTCTCTAGTTTTCTTTTTCTTTCTTTTCTCTCTTTTCTTTGCTCGGCTTCTATGGCAGGATTGGGAGAGTTTGTGCTGCTCAAGTTTGTGTGTGTGTGTTGGCTAACCAAATAATACAACAGCACCTTCACCTATTTATAGATGAAGCACAAAATCTTAAAATTACTTACTAATCCCTAAGGTACAACAATTTGCTCTTTAGTCCATAGAAGAAACCAATTTGGTTTTGTCTTCTTGAAAGGTGGCCGGCCATTCTTGTTCTTCTTGTGCCAAATAACCCAAGCTAGGGTGCTTAATCATGTTGGCTAGGAACCATGAGGTGTCCCTCTCTTAGTGTGGCCGGCCTTAGGTGGAATTTGTGCATGCCTTTGCTTACCAACAAGCAAGGCTAGCAAGCTTACTAAGCTAGCCTAGGTGCATGATGTGTCAAGGGCTAAAAGAGTTCAAGAAATCTATCTTTTGTAATTTTATGCAATAGTCCTTAAAGCCAAAATATTTTTCCATTAGTCCTTATGTGTTGGCCGGCCATTCTTCACCCAAATTGCCAAGCAAGCTTAGCTAATCCGATTCATAAGGTCCATAAAAGCAGCTGGAGCATTAGTTAATCCAAAAGGCATGACTAAATACTCATAATGTCCATAACGTGTTCGAAACGCCGTCTTGGGAATATCTCCTTCCTTAATTCTGAGTTGATGGTAGCCTGAACGCAAGTCAATCTTCGAGAATACTAAAGCTCCTCTAAGTTGATCAAAGAGATCATCGATTCTAGGGAGAGGGTACTTGTTCTTAATTGTGATCTTATTCAACTCGCGATAGTCGATACACATTCGTAACGTTCCATCCTTCTTCTTGACAAACAACACAGGTGCTCCCCACGGGGAATGGCTTTGATGAATAAATCCTTTGTCCAACAGTTCTTGCAACTGTACTTGAAGTTCCCTAAGCTCAGCTGGGGCCATGCGATAAGGTGCTTTCGATATTGGAGCTGTTCCTGGCAATAATTCTATTTCGAAAGAGATTTCACGCTCGGGCGGAAGTCTAGTTAAATCTTTTGGAAAGACGTCTACATATTCCCTAATAATAGGAACATCTTCGGGCTGCAGCTCTTTTTCTTGTTCTTTGTCCACCATGATAGCTAAGTATCCTTGACATCCATTAGCTAGCATTTTCCAAGCTTTCATTACCGAAATGAGCCGGGTTGATGAACTCTTAGACTGGCCGTGAAAGTTGAATTCCTCTTCGCCGAAAAGACTAAACGTAACACAACGCTTTCGACAATCAATCTTAGCGTTGTACTTATCTAAGAAATCCATTCCCAGGATTACATCAAAATCCTGAAGCTTAATTGCAATCAGGTCTACATATAATTCTCTACCACACATAACTATCGGAACATTTCGCATCCAGGAATCAGATAACAAAATCTCTCCTGATGGAAGAGAGGTTTTAAAAGGTTGCCCTATACTTTCTACATTTCTATCTAACTTCCGGGCATACTCCATTGATATAAACGAATGGGTGGCGCCAGAATCAATTAGGGCAAAAGCATCATAAGCGGCTATAGAGATCTGACCTGTTACCACATTAGAAGTTCCAGCCTCAGCGTCTCCCTTTGTGTAAGCATAAATCCTGGCTTGTGGTTCAGGAGCTTCAAGTCTTCCTTGTACCATCGAAGGACTTTCGACCTTTGTTTGTACCGCGTGAAGCTGTCGGTTTGTATTCCTATTC
Source organism: Ficus hirta (assembly GCA_038430175.1). Lineage (NCBI taxonomy): Eukaryota > Viridiplantae > Streptophyta > Magnoliopsida > Rosales > Moraceae > Ficus > Ficus hirta. The sequence continues at coordinate 12,022,156 of CM076594.1, read as the reverse complement.
TGGTACTGAGGGTTCTGGTTCTGACTATTGGTGGTACAATTCCTCGCATAATGGCCTTCTTTGCCACAAAGGTAGCAAACGTTTGTTCCCATCCTACATACGCCTGGATGTTTCTTTCCACATTGAGTACACACAGGATAGTTATTATTACCCTCATTCCCACGGTTGTTCCTCTTCTGGGGGTAATTCTTCTGTTGGCCCTGGCCCGTAGCATTCTCTCTTCTTTTATTCCTTCCAAACTGCTTGGAACTTTGGCTGGAATTACTAGTCTGGCCTTTTAAGTTCGGTTGCTGGTTCTGCCTAGACTGTATCTGTTTCTCTACAGCTTTTTCTTCCTTCTTAGCTTTGAATATCTGAACCCGCGCTTCCTTATCCTGATTAATCCAGTATTCTGCTCTCATAGCTCGACCTATACAATCAGCTACAAGAGTTGGAGGGCTACTTCCAGCACTAACTTGTTTAGCAATGTCTGTCTGAAACATTTTCATCATTCTCCTTACTTTCTCCCTTTCGTTCGGTACCAGTTCGGGACATAAACGGGCAAGTTGTTCAAACTTCTTGACTGCTTCCATCACGGACATAGATCCTTGCTTAAAACTGGTAAACTCATCCTGTTGAGCTGCAAGAATTTCCTGATTGTAGTACATTATTCTGAATTCGTCTACAAAATCTTGCCATCTCATGAACGCCACGTTTCTGCGCATCTGAACCGTCATCCACCAGTGACGTGCATCTTTCTTAAGTGCAAAAGAGGCACAAAGAACTTTCTCCTGTTCTGTAAGTCCCATAAAATCCAAAATTACTTGGATATCGATCAGCCAATTATCTGCTACTATTGGATCTGTGGTTCCTTCAAATTCAGGTGCCTTCATTCGCCTAAATCGTTCATATAGCAGATCCTCCCTAACCAAAGGTGGATTCCTTTGCAATCCTTCGGGTGCTAACGGAATTTCTTGATGAACCTCTGGTGCTTGAGGCGCTGCTGGGGGTACAGGGTTATTTTGCGGTGGGACTTCGTTCACTCGAGGCACTTGATTCAGTTGGGCTACTTGTTCCCGAAGCTGGTTCGTCTCTTGCTGTTATTCCCGCAATTGTCGTTGCAAGGTAGCTACTATATTTGCAAGATCAGGTTCTTGCGGAATAGGATTCGCTCGGGTACGTGGACGTGACATCTTCTATTTCTTATCTAATTACGATAAAGATATTGTTATACTACAAATATCTTTTCGTTCATTCATATCTCATCATAAAATCTTATTATGAATACTACTTACTTATCATATCATATCATCGTATCATACCATAACATCATATCATAAAACATAACATTAGAGATCCATCATGATCTCATCATTCCATGACATATCATATGTTGTTCATAATCTTGCATTCCATCATCATTCATAATTCATAATTCATAATTCATAATTCATACATACATTCATATTCAACCATACTATCATGTACATATTCTATACTTGCTATATATATACATGATCAAGTACAAGATAGAAGTGATTATCACTATCTATCATACATACATACTGTTATATACTTAAACTATCTACTCCGATGATATCTCAGAGAATACATCCCAGTCTTCCTCATCGAACAAGACTTCCTCCGGATCATTCTCCATATGTACATCTTCTTCTTCCTCATCTCCGTTATCTAAGATAATTTCGTGAGGATCCTCTTGCAATTCGGGCTCGTCAAGAATATCTTCAAGATTCATGCCATCAATATCCTCTTGGGGAGGAATCTCCTGAAGTGTTATCGCCGGAATAGGGTCTTCTGGCAATGCTGGTCCCCATTGGAAGGGTGGCTCCTCCACGTCATTGTTGTTAACTGGCAATTGGATGTTGTTCTCCACTACAGCATCCGCTTGAATCATATGAGCTATCAACTCCGCTTCCATGATGTCGTTAATCATGTGTTCCAGAGTCATTCCTATTGCCGGTGGCTGAACGTGTTCCCTGACATTAGGTGGCAGTCCTTCCCGGAGTAGTTGCAATGCCCGAAACTCTGGGTCGCCCATATCTGGAATATGAGGCAACATAGCCTCATGAAATCTTCGACAATATTGGCCCATCGACTCTCCTGGATAAGCATGCCAATCATAAACGTAGTTAAGATATCGGACAAGGTTCATGTCACGATAAATTTCTGGATCTCGATAATGTACATCGGCGTTTTCCTCCAGTGGAGGTCCAAAACGAGCAGTGATGACATGGCGGAAGTTTTCCCATGATCCTCCCTGAACTTCCTGTTCTCCTGTTATTCTCCACCATAATCTAGCATCTAATGCTAGACAACGACTTGCTAAAGATACCTGTAGATGGGGTGGAATATGACATATTCGAAATATAGCCTCCATATCATGAAGCCATGCTGCGAGTGTCACAGTTCGTCTAGTTCCATCAAATACTAGTGGAGACATCATGAAAAATGCGTAGGCTGCACCTCGATCGTCATCCATTATCCTCGAATCTAGATTATACAAATTCCTATAAATACATAATATAAATACGAAATATTTTTAACTTACAATGACTGTGGCGCAGGCAAGCAAACTGTGAAACCGGAAGGTAGGAACTTTCTGCTCTGATACCAACTCTATGACGACCCGCCTAGCGCCGGCCGTTACCATACATTCTTACATAATAATATATGAAAATTTAGACAGAAATTTTTTTTTTTTTTTTTATACAACTGATAAGTATTGTTTAACTTGGAAATTTCATAATAAACACTTATATCCATACATGTACTTATACATAACTACTTATGGCGGAAATGTGTTTTTTGTACTTAAATACAACATATTTAGCGTAGCATAATTTAACAAAAAGAAACGTAGTGATTCCGTCCCACAGTTTCACAGCTTTGCCTTGCCATGCTCCACCGCCTTGTATCAAGAAATACCGCAGGGTTGCTTACCTACAGCATAAACTTAAAACATGAGCTTTCGCTCAGCAAGCACAACTATTTATCCGCAAAACATATCATGATAACATAATGCATGAACCATTTATGGTCAATTTCTGTTTTCATAAGTTAGCATAGTTTTTGGGCCCTTACATAACTTAACATGAATGTACGTACCGTGGTGCGCTGCCATGGAGTGGTTGGGGCGGCCAGCCCTGTCCAACTCAAATCATGAACCAAACCCGACCTGACGCGGGTCGATACGACATATAGCATTCTGCTTATATTAAAAGTCTTGTTCTTGTCTTATTTCATACTTGAAATATTGTTTCATATTCATAACCAGTTTCTTGACTGTAACTGGGATTTCATACTTTACCAAATGGCTTATCTTTAATGAGCATACTTCGTGATGTCATAATATCAAATTATTCATCATATGAACATACATACTATAAACATACATCATATATCTCTTAACATGAACTTGAAAACATACATGCCATACATTCATTATTCCTTGCATACATACATGCTATTCGTACCTTAATATTTATCATATCTTAAAAATGTACATACATACATATCATAAATATTTCTTATGCACATAACATTATCAACTTGATATCATACAGGCCATAACGTTTTATCATGCTTATATCATTATAAACTTGAAAGCATTCAACAAACAAATTTTGTTTATGCTGTAGGCAGAGTCGTACTTACCGTTACTGCGCCTTGAATCACAATTCTTTACTCAAACAGGTCGTTTTCCTGTTTTCAAGAAAAATCATAGGATGAGTATCATCCTATCATAATAACATAATGATTCTAATTGCTAACAACCAATCCTAAATTTCAACTCTTTTTTGAAATTTAGTAAAAACTCTAATCATTTTGAAAATCGGGTTCCAAAAACCAATTCATAAAGTTTAGTTCTTTTCTCACAAATTTGTTTCGAATTTGGAAAAGTTTTCTTCATAAAAGTTGTAGATCTTGAAGTCTCCTACAACTTTTGTTTTAACCTCAAACTTCAAATCTGCCTTTAACATACTTATTTTTGCCTTAGAAAATTGTTCGACCAAACTTACTACTCATAATTTGGTCTCGGGTTTTTATAGAAATGAAGGTCTTAAAAGCCTTATTTTCAAAAACTGGCCACGCTGGCCCCTAGGATTTTCCCTCCTCTACAACTTTGCAGTTTTAACTTTTTTAAGATTCGGCCTCTAAAGGCCTCTAAATGTTGTTTCAGAAAAACTGCTCAGATAGAGACTTAATCAAGCATAAAAACCCTAGTGCATGAATCTTACAAAATTAAACTCCTGTTTAACCATACTAATCATTCTCTTAAATTCCAAATAAAGAACTAGAGGATGATAATATTTACCTCAAGTTTCACAGATGGAATTCTTAATTTAAGGTAATTGAAATTTCTCTTACACTAAACCGAAATTTCTTTCTCTAGTTTTCTTTTTCCTTTCTTTTCTTTCTTTTCTTTGCTCGGCTTCTATGGCAGGATTGGGGGAGTTTGTGCTGCTCAAGGGTGTGTGTGTGTGTGTTGGCTAACCAAATGATACAACAGCACCTTCACCTATTTATAGATGAAGCATAAGTTTTGAATTTGCTTATCAATCCCTAGAAGTATAACAATTGGCTTCTTAGTCCTTAGAGGAAACCAATTTGAATTTGTTTCCTTGAAGGGTGGCCGGCCATCCTTGTGCTTCTCATGCCACTAACCCAAGCTAGGGTTGCTTACTCATGTGGCCTAGGGACCATGAGGTGTCCCTTCCTTGGTGTGGCCGGCCTTAGGTGTAAGTTGTGTAAGCCTTTGCTTGCCAACAAGCAAAGCTAGCAAGCTTACTAAGCTTGCCTAAGTGCATTAGGTGTCAAGCTCTAAAGGAGTTCAAGAAATCAATCTTTGGTAATTTAGGCAATAGTCCTTGAAGCCAAACTATTTTTCTCCTTGGTCCCTATGTGTTGGCCGGCCATACTTCACCCAATTTGCCAAGCAAGCTTAGCTAGGGTTGCTTGCTCATCAAGGCTACATTTTGAGGTGGCACTTCCTTGGTGTGGCCGGCCCTAGGGTGAGGTGTGCAAGCCTTGGCTTGCCAAGGAAGCTAGGCTAGGAAACCTAGGGTGTTGGTTCATCAAAGCTAGGCCAAAGATGTGTCTTTCCCTTGTGTGGCCGGTCATGGTGTGATCTTGGCTTGCCAAATTGGTGAAGCTAGGTTTGCTTACTCACCAAGGCTAGGTTTTTGAGGTGTCACATCCTTGTGGTGGCCGGCCCTTGGGTGGTGGCTTAGGCAAACATGAGCTTGCCAAGTGAGCAAGACTAGGAACATTACTCACCAAAGCTACACCAAGATGTGTTGCTCCATGGTGGTGGCCGGCCATTGGTGTCTAGGTGTGCAAGCCTTGGCTTGCCAAGGGTGCAAGGCTAGGGGTGTGACTTTGCCAAGCTAGAACCTAGGGTCCCTTATCCTTATGTGGCCGGTTTTTGGTGTAACCAAGTGACACAAATTGTTAATTGTTTCTTAACACAAAATCAACCAACTAAATTAAAGTGTTAAAACACTAAACTTAGGGTTTGATTTGTAAATTTTTATTAACACTTAAAATCTTCTAATTTGCATAATCTTTTTCAAGAACAAGTTTCCTTGCTCAACAAGCCATGATGTGGCCGGTTCCTATGGTGACACATGGCATAATGGGATTGGTTCTAGCTAGAGTTTTCAAAAACGATCTTAACTTGTCATCCTTGATTTCCAACCAAACTAACTAAACTAAAAATGGGTCATTGACTTAATTGAACTAAGAAACTTTACTTAAAAAGTCCCTGGTTCAAAAATTTACATAATTGCTGATAAGTTTACAATTTTCTTCAAAATTGCACATTAGCCCCTAAAGGCAAAAATATTTGCACTTTAGTCCCTATGACTTGGCCAATTTTGGTTAAGCCTTTAAACATCAAATTTTTACTAAATCCTTCCTTAAAAGACTTTTTAGCTTCAAAATCATAAATTTTTCTTAATTTGCAAATTGACCCCTAAACATAAAATATTTGCATTTTGGTCCCTGTGAGGTGACCAATCATAGTAATGACACTTGTCATCGGAGGTGTCATCCTTAAAGGCCTTATTTGGCTTATCTCCCAAATGCAGTCCATTTTTAAAATAACATAAAATCATAAAGCATAAACTTACACCTTTTTCTTTTAACAAAAAGGTCTTAAACTTGCATAACTAACTTATTTGAATCTTTTAACTAAATATTCAACAACTTTTCATAGAAACATATCATACATATAGCATAAACAGACTTTGATTCTTAACGAAAGAAATCATAAGTTTACAAACAAGTTGGTCATTACAATTTTTTGACATAATGATTCATCTAACGGTGCACTTAGTCCGGGAAGTGAAGCTATGTGGACCGGTATACTTGAGATGGATGTATCCTTTTGAAAGATACATGAAGGTTTTGAAGGGTTATGTCAAGAACCGAAATAGGGCAGAAGGATGTATAGTAGAAAGCTACATTGCGGAAGAATCGGTCGAATTTTGCTCCGAGTACTTGTCCACCGCGGAAGCGATTGGGTTGCCAAAGACTACAAACATTGACTAGAAAAGACTATCCGTCGGCGTTCCATCGCAGGTAAATTGATGTGAATGAGAGAAAGCTTGTCAACCGCGGAAGCGATTGGGTTGCCAAAGCTCGTCCTAATCATGAACTCAATCTTCAAATTTAATAAAAAAATAATGTTAATTCTATGCTTTGCCATTCAGGAGGTCCAAGTGAAGAATTGGTGAAGGCACATTGGAAAAGCGAAGGCAATGAAATGGGAAGCTAAAATACACCTGATGCTACATCAATGCTGCAATAGCAAAGAAGCAGCCAAAAGCGCACGCTGATGCAATTCTTTCTTTACAGCTAGTAGTTGGTCCACTTACCGACTTTGTAAGAATAGGACAGTTGTATCTAAGGTGGCCACCAGCCTTGGCTATTAGAGGAACACGTGTAACTAGGGCACCTAAACTTTCCCTAGTATAAAAGGTTAAGAAAAGATTGTACAAGGGGGAAGAGGCAGACGCACAAATTCGGAAAAACAAGCTGTGAGAGGAAAGAAAAAGAGGGTGGTACACCAGGACAAAAGGGAGAGAGATCTAAAATTTCAGAGGCAAGCAGTACAGTACGGCCTTGGACTATTGGCTGGACAAGGAGACGCACGATAACACGCATGCTCAACTCAGGATTTTTTGATTTTAGCTCACCCAATCCTTTTAGATTTTCTTCGTTTTCTCTCTGCAAACCATGAACCCACTGGTTGCAATTGTTATTTTTAATTTCGTTGAATTGAGCATGAACTAAATTTCTTTAGCTAGGGCTATTGATGGAACCAAAGTTGCAATGAAGATTTAATTGTTATTTAGATTGCTTGGTAATTTTCATCCTGTTTATTCAAGTGTGCTGCTTGTTTATTCTCTATTGATTGATTGGCCATCAGTTGATGGAGAACATAAATTAAATTAATTCTGGGAAGTTTGGTTTTAGTTAGATCTAGCTTGGATAATACAAGTGAATGGTATAGAAATATATTATTGCCTTGTACATCCCAGTAAAATTGGTGCTTAACTTTGGATTTTGAAAACTGAAACACATAGGAATATGTTGATTTTGATTTAAGGAACTGAAGGCATAAATTATTCGGAACAGGATTATGCAAAATTTTAGGTTGACTGGATTAATTTTGCTATAGCATTACTACAGTATTCACAGTCAGATTTGCAACTGAGGGAAAATCAGTAATTCTAGCTTACACCCATCATCGATTCACAACCTGTAGCTTAGATCTTGCTAAGTTTTTCCTTTTGTTTGCATTTTAATCACACTCATTTATTTTCATCATTTATTACAAATTTTAGTACGTAGTTCACTCTTCGAATTATTTTTGAACATTTAGTTTCCGTAATTAATTTTTAGTAATTCAATCCCTGTGCAGACGATGCTTTACTCACTGCTATATTACTTGTTCGATTACGTACACTTGCGTAGCTTTATTTGCACACATAGTTTTTTGGCGAACAGTAGATTATATCGACAATAATTAAGTAAACAGTTATCTAGTGGAAAAATTATATAATTTAAGTGAGTGGAAATTAATTATTTGAATTAATTAACCAATGGGCAAATTAATTTAATTCAAGTCTGCTTTGTGTTATTGGAATAAAAATGATTTTGGTAATATTGTGTTTGATGTAAATTTGTTGCGAAGGGAGATCGCCATCTCTAGTATCAACGATGACCTTTTTATAAGAGATGCATATTGTTGGATGATTTATTTTTCCTTTTTATATTTTTGTAATATTTTGGATTTATGCATTTTTTATTAGTAGCATTTTTTTGTTTGAGAATATGATCTGATGATGTTTTTTTTTTTTTAATTAATTTTTGTAGTTTGTTTTAGCTTTAAATTTATGCGGATTTCTTCAAGTAATTTTGTCTTTCAATCTAGTTATTTGTGTTGACCGGTAGCCGACTTATTGGTCATTGTGTTGAAGATAAAGTAATATGATACATTAACTTTGTTAATCTACCAGATTATGCTTGGAGCTAGAGACGACCAATTATTTTTTTAAAATTGGAAAGAATTCTCTCCGACAATCGGAGGTAGAAATGGCCGATCATATTTTAATAGATTATCAAAAGTAATCTAGCATAATACTTCCCGGTGACTTTAATCAGAGTTAACCAATTACTTTGTGTAGAAAATTAAAAATATTATAATAGATTGTCAAATAATTTATTATAAAAGTCGCCGGTGATCAGAGACCAGAGAGATACTAAATCAGTCGATGGCCAATGTTGATTGCATGATATCTAGTGGATTACCGGTGGCAATCTACCATATTACCTTCCTGGCTGGCGATGATAGATTCAGTAAGGCACAACATGTTAACAATTTGACTGATCTAATTACCTAAAACTGGAGGAATAATCCAGAACTAAGTCTTTTTTGCCCTTAAATGTGTAATGTTATTAGACATGAAACGTGGGACATGGTTGTTCATAGGATTTTTGCTCAAATGTAAATGAAATTAATGAAAATGGCATTAAAGGAAAATGCAACTACATGTACGTCGATATCTTTTTGTGTGGTGCACGGACATGCACGTTATGTACCGTAACTAAAACGTAAACCAAGTCATGTAGCATATATAGCTATCTAGCTTCAAAAAAAAAAAAAAAAAAAAAAAAAAAAAAAAAAAAAAAAAAAAAAAAAAAAAACAGATTGAGATTTTGACGCTGCTATCATGAGAATCATTTTTTTGTTTGTTTTCTAAAATATTTCAGTTCACCAGATTGTCTCTCATCTACCCATGAATTCAGCAACAATTCGAAAAGCTGACCTATTCCAAAATCTTTGGATCTCCACCTATTTTAAACTCCCCAAAATATTTGGTCTAAGAAAACATATTTATTTGTTTGATTTTTTTTCGTGTTACTTTTATTGTTATTTATAATTATTATTTGTAATATTTTAAAATATTATAGCTTTATAGTAATATTAAATAAATATTTGTTTTTGGAGTTAATGCTTAGACTTTTTTAGAAACTCTATTTCCTATAGAAGGAAAAGTTAAAAGAAAAATAAAGTATAGCTTACTAGGTATTGATTGAACCAAGACTATTCATAAATTCATAATGGAATTAATTGCATACTGATTCCAAACTAAAAATAAATGTTATGCTAAAATTCTGTTTAAAACGATGTGGTAGAAGGCAGCATGCGACTTGAAAGATATGATAAATTGTGAATTCTTGCATCCACCATTTTATATTATTTTTCTTTACTTTTTCTTGTCTTTTTTACATATATGATCTATATCTATATAGTTGCCATATATTAAAAAAGCGAATGACACTTTATCATTTATCCACACCTCCAAGGGCACATGGTTAAAGCCACACAGGAAAATAGTAGAACTAGACACTTGGTTTTTATTTTTTAGTGGACAAGACTTATTTGGATTCACATATTGACCCAACAACTTACAAGATTTTTCTCGAAATTGCACAAAGAGGAAGGTCTCCATTAATATGAAGAGTAAGCGAGGTCTTATAAGTCAAATTTCTTGTTTGATCAGCTAATTTGAAGCGAAAAAACTGGAGGAGGGCAATTGATACTATCTTCATCTGCCGGTAAGCAAAGTCCTTCCCCAAACAAATTCTAGGACCAGCCTGCAATATTATTTAAAATGGAAATTTATGCTACAAGTAATTATATATATATATATGCTAATATTTCAAGTAGAATTTCGTTTTTACATTACTACGACACAATTTTTCATTTGGTTTTCCATGGTGTTTAAATTATTAACATGGTGATAGTTTCGTTCTTGAACTTTTTTATTTTAGTCGATAAGTCCTTAAACTTCATCTTTATTTATGTTTTGACCATTGTTTAAGAATTTCAATTTCATCTTATAGTGTTATAAGACTTAATGATAGTTTATCAAGTCAAGTATGAGGCCTTATGATGAAAAAGGCATAACCATGATTTATGATTTTGTTCTGGCCAATGAATGATCAGATAATTTATGACATAATTAAGACGGTACTGTCGTATAATAAACAGTATTGAAATTATACTGTAGCCAACCGTCATTACAGATGTAGAATTGAGAATAAGGATTGGGATCACTCTAGAATAATCATGAATAATATTTGAAGCAAGGAGAACTAAGTAGTTTCAAGTCTTAAGAAAAATCTATACGCGGTCCAATTAAGAGCAGATAAATTCTGGACTGCAGTCCAGCAATACTATACTGTTAATAGTTAAAACACTATTGGTATTATCTAGATTATTAAGAAAATAGACTGCGTATTAGGAGGAATGCCAAACATGACCCTACTTGGAGAATACCTCATCATAGATAATTATGTAATTTTGGGGATTTTTGAAATTATATAAAAGTGGATAATGATGAAGGATTTTTAGCCCAAAATTCTCCACATAGCTGGCCAACTTATGGGGACTAGAAGGCAAATATTTTGTCTTTAAGGACCAATATGCAATTCAAGAAGAATTTAAGAAAAAATAATAATTGTGAAAAATTATGAATTTTCCACCTATAAATAGAGGTGGGTTATGAGAATTGAACCATTTTAATTAGTCTCTCAACTTCTAGTCCTCTCTCGACTATTCCTCTCTAGCCTTAAAAAAAAAAAAAAAAAAAAAAAAAAACTGAGAGAGAGAGTGAGAGAGAGAGGTGGCTGGTTGGGTGTGGAGAGGTGGAGAGCAAGGATTTCTCTCATTCAAGGCTTAGAATCCATCTCCTTCAAGCTCTAGAGGTATATTCTTGATCCCTAACTAAAACTTTAATTAGTTTTGGTTTGAGGATTTATGTATATTTTAAGTTATGGGATGTAAGAGCATAAGCTCATGCTCTTTCATTTTCTTATCTTATGGCATCCAATGGTTGGTTTATGCTAGGTCTATTCTTAGGTTATCTTGTTTGCTAGCCCTAAGCATGAATTTGATTTTATGCTCTAGGATGAGTTTTAACATTATATGTGCTCACCATGTGTTTGTGAATATGCTTTCACATATTTAAATAGGGAAATTTTATGAATGATGATGATGATGATGATGATGATGTGAATATTATGGGTATGTTGGTTAAGAAATTAACCTAAAGACACAAGTTGGTAAACAAGTAAGTTATCCATATTGTGTTTTTCAAGAACATGAGATGAGTGAATGGTTGAATGTTAATAACGAATCCTACACATTGCATGTTGATGTTGGCTCATGGTTTCGACCGTTTGAGGTAGTTTGTGTGGATTTTTAAGCTAAGAATCCACAAAATACAAACTGTCGGTTTTTGAAAATAATCTGGATAGTTTTTTGGAAACCCAATTTTGAGCCCCTTAGATGTCGAATTTGGAAAAATTTATAACTGTAAAGTTGTAGAAAATAGAAAATGCTAGGGTAACGTAGACATATTTTTAAAAAAGGACTCCAAAAGCCTCTGTTTTTATGAGTTTTCAAAACTGGCCGGTCCCGAGTACTGTACACGGCTAGAACTTTTCAGGGGGAAAAACAAATAAGTTAAAGGTAGATTTAAGCTTCAAGCAAAACATGAAAGTTGTAGGATTCGACGAGATCTACAATTTTTATGAAGAAAAATTTTTCAAATTCTGAATTGATTTAAAGATAAAACTGGATTTTCAAAACTATATATGGTACATGAAATTTCCTGCACAAATACATTCAATTAAATTAAAAGACAGTTTAAAAAGCAGTTTTCAAGGTTTTACAATTTTACAAATGAACTATGATTTTATATAAATAGTTTTAAAGAGGTTTTGAATCTATTTAAAATTTGACAATTGATTTTTAAAAAGGTAATTTCAAGTATTAAATCAAGATAATACTTGATTTATGAAATTAAGATATTTTCCAAGTAAATAAGGTATTTTTAAGAAAAAAAGAATTTTAAACCGAAGTTACTTATGAATATAAGTAACAATTCTATGACGGATGGTAATCAGAATAGATACCAATTTATTATGTCAGGATTTGTATCTGTGATTACCAATGGTAATTGGATTGGATACCGATCTAGTATGTTATGGTTTGTAGTAAGATAGAATAATTCTTATCTTACGCCCTGTTTGAAAACATGAATATAGCCTGTTTTCTTGCCTTTTTGGAATGCTAGAGCAAGAGCGTAGGACAATTTATAAGTACAACTCCGCCTACAACATGGGCAAAATGTTTTTACTGCTTTGCCTGTTTTTCAAAAACTCATGCATTGATTTAAATGTTTTTACTGCTTTATATGTTTTTCAAAGCATCATGTGTTAATGTATGTGATGCATATGATTTATGTTTTATTATTGTGGCATCATGTAAGCATGCTCACTAATAATAAATCACATGAAAAGAATAAGATCAAGTTTTCAAGTAAGAAATAATAAAGATTTAAGTTTTCAAGTATGATCAAATTAAGAATAAGTTTTCAAGAATGAAGGCAAGCAAGTTGCCTTGTGTCGCACTGACCTACCATAAGGGCGAATTTAATCCATGGCTACATGTCACAGTACGTACACTCATGTTCATGTTATGAAAGGGGCCCAAAACTAATTTAAAACAAGAAAGTATAATGATTCATGTTAAGTTTACATAAGAAAGCATAATTGGTTCATGCATTATCAATTCATACATTCTTTTACCGAAATGATTTTGCGGAATAGAAAGTTATACTTACTGAGTACAAACTCATAACTTATGTTCATACTATAAGTAAGGAACCTACCGGACATACTTGATGCAAAACTGTAGAGAGATGGCACTGTAGACTATGAAATTTGAGTTGGACACTGTCATATATTTTGTAAAATATGTTTATGTTATGATATGATAATATAATGGTATCGGTACTTAACATATTTAGTACTGGGACAGTATTTAAAGTTTATTACAACAGTAATTAGTATGGTTTATCAAACGTATTAAAATGGTTTTACAACTCTGTACTCGATTGAGTACATATAAATAAGTATGAGAATAAGTTAAGTTTAAATTTGAGTTTTGATATCGAATAAAGAAAAAAAAATATTTCCGTATTTTTACGAAATGCAAGAGTATGTTTAAATAAGTTAAGTATTTAAGTTAAGTAAGCAATGTTTAAGTAAATTAAGTATTTAAATTAAGTAAGCACGGTAATGGCCCTACGTGGTCAGGTCGTTACAGAACACTTCATCACCTTTCTTCACTCTAAAGCCATTAGGAAGAATGTCTTCTACATCTGCACATCTCCCATCCTATCCGGCCAAAGCCCATGGAAGACATTAATTGTGCGCAAAAGCTTAATGTCACGTCGACCTTTAGGACCTCATTCCCTTTTTCTTTTTAATGGTGTGAAGTTTTGACTCCTTTTTATTAAAGAAAATAAAAACAATTTTCGATTTCCAAACCTGACATGCCGAGCTAGCCCCAATAGGGTTGTTCTCATTACATTCATCTTGGTACAATTTATAACAAAATAATTAAGATAATGTTCAATGGATGGTGGCTTGCTGTTACTTGTCTAGATTAGTATTGCCAAGTGATAATGTTCTCATTACATTCATCAATAGTACTGATATTGGCACCACCATCCAATTTGCCACAAAAAACATCTCTTATTTCTTGTTCAACTTTTTCGTGCACTAAGGGGTGTTTGCACAGCATGTAGAAGAACCATGAGAGAGTACCTGCAGAGATGTCTTTGCCAGCAATCATGAAACTCAAAACAATGTCTCTCAAATACTTGTCATACACTTTCTTTGGATCCTTCTCACTCTCTATTATAAACCTTTGAGAGTATGTCCTCCTTGCCTTTACTCTTTAAAAAACCACAAGTTAACCATCCAATGAGATTTTTCTCTAAGCATTAAGTAATGGATAAAAAAAATAAAAAACCATTTAGAGACACATACTCTCAGTAACAAACATACCTATATTTAAATTTAAGAATTTTGATTTTTATTCCTAAAATTTTTAATTGTGCCTCTATTTAATAAGAAAAATTATCATAACATTAATGCTCATTAGTCATTGAAATTCATATCTTATGTTCCCTTCTGTTTTTAAAAGCAAAAAATCATCTCTAATTTTTTTCACGGTGCTCCAACTATATATATATATATATATATATATATATATATATATATGGCTTCGGCACTTACTCTCAATATTTTTTTAACCTCTTATTTGCTAGGAGTTGAGGTTAGAATGCAAGTCATGACATGTAGGTACTATTTCTTTCTTTCTTTCTTTAATGCCTTGTTGTGTTAGGATGTGTGTCCTATGATATAAGACAGTTGATATGTATTTATTAAATTTGTTTCAATTAGGAATTTTATATTATTTCACTATGTTTTCAGTTATGTCCTATTTATTTTCAAATGTTTATTATTTGCAAGGAAACAAATATGCTAGATACTATGTACCGGAACTAATTGTGCATAAGACAGGATACTACGTGGAGAGATACAAATGCGAGATAATAGTCTAAATTTATTGTGCGCAATCTATAGAATGAAGAGAGACACTTTGTTCCGATAAAATTGTAATGTGATCTACTTCCAATTTGGGAGATGACTTATCTTGGCTGTCATAGATATATTGATATACGTCCTAGTGGTTGATATATATTAGGCAAGACCTAAAGTGTAATTGATTTGTTTAATAATTTCGTTTAGCTAAATTATTTCACTTTAATACCAGTTCTCGAGGAGGCTTCAGAACCGATGTATATAAACTTTTTTAATTTCCAGAATGGATCCACAAAGCGTCATGCAACTAAAGAGTTAAAGCATCAAAAGCCTTGGTGCATTGAGAGGTTTCTTCACTTGATCCCTCCGAGTCCAAGCAATTCAATTCCATTCCGAACCCAACTTCGAATATCGAATCCAGGGTGCATCTCATAAGCAAAGCCTACATTGCAAAACCTGTAAGATGAGCATGTAGAAATGAAGCATGTGCATGATTTGATTATGATCAATTTTAAGCTATTAGTTTCTAGGGGGGGGGGGGGAAAAATATATATATATATATATATATATATATATACACACGATCATAAGTGCTAGCAATAATTGTGAAAGTTGATGTAGATGTTATATTCCATTTATTTACGGAAAAAAAAAAGATCAAGAAAGGAAAAAAAAAAAAAAAAAAAGGAAGTTAATCCATCGGGTTTAATCCCTATTACAGATGGATCCTACTAGTAGCACTTGTCATTTTATGAGTAATTGGAATTCAAATCCCAGTTATACACAAGATAACGGAACTACCCTGGTGTGTGTAACGAGGGTAGCCCTTAAAAAAAAATAAAAAAAATAAAAAATAAAAAAAAATGGGCCTATGTTCTCTGAAGTTTCACTATCAACAAACACTTTTAACGTCTGGAAAAATTCTATATGTCCTTTTTTAAATCATCAACTTTTTCTACTCCTAGCTTGCTTTGTTTTTGGAGTGGTACCAAAGGTCAGATCAATTGAGTTTCACATTTGACTCAAATAGGAGCTCAATAGCTCATAATTTGCTTTTGTAGTTATACATATGGATCCCTACCAGGAGATCAAACAGAGGATTGTACAATGCTCGTGTGCAACCACACATTCAGAATTCCTGAAGAAGTGTGATAATCCCCTCTGGAAAAATGAAGAATTCTTCATCTCCCTGCCATTCAAGAAAAACGAAGATATCAATCCTACCAAAGCAAGTCATCCAGGATTGAGTCCAGAACATCAAAAGATGGCAGCTGAAGAATGTGCAGAACTTCAACAGCAAGGACTGATCGAAGTGACGAACTCACCATGGGCATGCCAAATCCCCTCTGGAAAAATGAAGAATTCTTCATCTCCCTGCCATTCAAGAAAAACGAAGATATCAATCCTACCAAAGCAAGTCATCCAGGATTGAGTCCAGAACATCAAAAGATGGCAGCAGAAGAATGTGCAGAACTTCAACAGCAAGGACTGATCGAAGTGACGGACCACTTTCCTGGACACCTAGCAGATCAGCAGAGAGATAGCCTATTAGAAGGTGATTGGCCTTAAGACACCTGCTTTACCTATCGTATACTTAGTTATAGATCTCTCTCTCACCTCAAGGAGAGACTCAAGGACTTTTCAAGATGTATTGGCTCTTAGCGGCACACCTAGCCTGGGCGAGCTCGAACATCTTTAGTAACCCTTAAGCTTCCTATGACAACGAGAGAGCTAACTATAATAAGCATATAACATGTTTTCAGTGTATCTTAGAGACTATCACTATACTGATCCTACTAGTGTGATGACTGATTTTAGTACGTGGCGTTGTTCAACCATAAACTGTCGCGGATACCGCTGTGTTCTCATGGTATTCCAGCCTATATACTGAATCAGCATAAATGCTTGGATCATTAACTAGGATTATACTCTATACAGGGACTCCTAAAGTATACCGAAAGAAAATTTAGCTTGACATGGAAAAACTTAAACAAGAGAAAATTTTTATTTTTGAACTCGACTTCCTTACTCTTCTCGAGCAAGGAGTTCCTTTATATAGCTGAAAGGAGTACAACGGATTTCAAATCCGGAATTCACACATATTTTATAAATAGTAAAGATAAATAATTCGACCTAACAGGTGGCCGACAAACTTTAAAGAAAACGCGTAAAAGAAATCACGGGCCAAAAACATGTGGCCGACAAGGATAAAAAGAAAACTTTATACACGTGGGTTGGCTGTCTCGTAGTGTCTGGTGCCTTGTGACGTCAGTGCTTACGTTTTGAGAATGGATACGTCATGGATGACATTTTTGGGTTTTACTGGCTCTTTCTTCCTCAGTTTTCTGAGCACGTTCTGCAACGTGGATGGCTTCTATTTCGTCGATTAGCCTGAGGATCTCTTCTCGGCATTGTGGATCTTCCCAGTCTTCGTCCGTGAACCAGAGTTGTTGGGTGTCTAGTCTTGGAGCAATATGAGTCTCAGGGGGAGTGAGATCATACTTTATCCTGCAGCTCTGGGTGACTTCTGGGGAAGAGATTTCTAGCTGGGCTAGAACTTCTGCCTGGGCTTCAATAGGATCAGGCCATGGTTCCTGTGAGTATCCGAATGGATCATACTGTTGACACAGTATCTGTTCTTCTTCAAGAGTGAGTCCTTCTGATTGGAACCTGATGGGCTGAGATGGTTCAGTGTTAGAGCCTGTATCTGTGTTGAGTGCTACTTTGGGCTTGTAGGCAGTGCTTGGGCCTAAGTCAGTTGCTAGGCCGATGCTAGAAGATGGGCTTGATGGGGGGCTGATGAGCTCGTCAAGGATCTTCTTTATTTTGCTGGTATACTCTGTTGGGAGTTTATCCCATGGAGCATCTTTTTCTGGTCCTAGCCATACTTCATTTGGAATTACCCTGTTTCTGATGAACAGTTGCTTCTCGAGCATTCTTACTTGAGGGTTTTCCATTCGAGAGAGGGGCCATTCATTGGATCCGTAGACCTCAATGGTTGGAGCAAAGCCTGCTTTGTCTGTTCCTACTTTCCTGCAGTTTAGGCTGATCAGGAAAATAGTGTAGCATCTGGTGAGAGCTTCAGCTGGGATTGGATCATTACTTGGGTACCTTCTCTGAAATGTTTCCCATGCTTGGGAGAGGTATTGATCCCAGATACTCAATGGTGCGAACCATGAGAGTAGATCCATCTGAGTCTTATATGGGTCTTTGAATTCTGGACGATCCCTGAAGCTTCTAATAGAAGTTCTGAGAGGGACAGTGTGAACTTCTACGGCTATGGTGTAAAAGCTGGTCATATACCAAAAGAGGTGAAGAACAGCTTTTGGCAATGACCAGGTATTTCTGATAGGAAAGAGGTTAGCGAACGGATATTCAGGGTGGAAGGTGAAGTCTTGGACCATAAGATGTCCGTATATCCGTACAAGAGCCTGATACATCTTTTGGGCTCTGTTTATGGCTTTTTCCTGGGGGTTATCAGAAAGGTTTATTTTTGTGGCATCTTTGGGAAAGGTTGGAGGAAAGAATGCCAGAAGGTTAGAGGAGGAAGACGAAGCCATTGGGTCGGGTGGCTTTGTAATGGTGAAGATAAGAGGGATGGAGTTATGCTTGGAGGTAATGATATTTATAGAGGGCCTAGAGAGAAAGTCAGGGATGACATTGTCTTTTCCTTTAATATGAGAAATATCAAAGGAATATTGGGAGAACCATGCAGCGAGTCTGAGAAGCTGTGCATTTACAGCTTTGTTAGGTTTGAATCTTATCATACCTTTTGACGCTGCAAAGTCTGTTTCAACCAAGAAGTGGTGTCCAATCAAGTGGAACTCGAACTTCATGATTCCTTGCTTTATAGCGAGGAGCTCTTTGAAGGTAGAGTGATGATGAAGCTGTGAGACTTTGAACGTGCCACTTTTGTATCCACATATTATTCTTTTCCCGTGTTTGTCTTGTTCGTAAAGAACTGCTCCCCAATGCTTGTTACTTGCGTCTGTCTGTAGGATTCTCTTTCCATTGGAGGGAATTTTAAGTGGAGGCAAGTCTTGTATTATCCTTTTCAGCTTTTAAACAGCTTGTGTCTGGAGGGAGGACCATTGTGGAGGATCCTTTCTGAGCATCTGTTCGAGGGGGGATGTATATTGGGAAACTTGTGGACTAAAGTCTCTGAGATAATTGACAATTCCCAGAAACTGTTGAACTTGGACCCTGGTAAGCTGATCCGGGAATTTAATTAATTCTTGGGCTATATGGGGCTGGGCCTCATACTGTCCATCGAATAATTTCATTCCGAGGAATTCTATTTGGGTCTGTCCAAGTATCATCTTCTTTTCAGAAAGCATTACACCGTGGGCTTTTGTAATAGCTTCGAATTGGGCTAACAGGTGTATATGGGCTTCCTGGGTTGGTGAGAACAGGAGTATGTCATCTATGTAGATAAGGGCCTGGTTTAGTATTGGGCTATATATTTTGGTTATGGCCTTTTGAAAGAGTGAGGGGGCTGTCTTAAGACCAAAGGGCATGACAGTCCATTGGAAGTGATGGTTAGGTATGGAGAAGGCTGTTTTGGGCCGGTCATTGGGTTGAATTCCCAATTGCCAAAAGCCTGCTTTCAAGTCAAACTTTGAAAATATTTTTGCATCAGAAAGACTTGAGAACAGTGTGTGTTTATTGGGCAATGGAAATTTATCATCAGCAAGGAAATGGTTGAGGGGTTGGTAATTAATTACCAGTCTCTGTTTACCTCGAGCTTGCTCTGACCGTTTGTTGACGTAAAAGGCATGGCATGCCCATGGTGAGTTCGTCACTTCGATCAGTCCTTGCTGTTGAAGTTCTGCACATTCTTCAGCTGCCATCTTTTGATGTTCTGGACTCAATCCTGGATGACTTGCTTTGGTAGGATTGATATCTTCGTTTTTCTTGAATGGCAGGGAGATGAAGAATTCTTCATTTTTCCAGAGGGGATTATCACACTTCTTCAGGAATTCTGAATGTGTGGTTGCACACGAGCATTGTACAATCCTCTGTTTGATCTCCTGGTAGGGATCCTTGTGCAGATGGAAGTAGTTGGGAATAGGTTCCCAAGCAGTAAAATACTGCTTATATGCCAGACCTTGTAGGAGGATCTTCAATCTTGGTTTCTTCATGTACAGAATAAATCCAATGATTAAATCTTTTCCTGGGAGTTTTGATCCAATGATTTTATGAATCAATGAACATCCTGGAAAGAATTCAAGCTTGATGGGCTTGCTGATTAACTCTGTACTGAAGACTTCTCCGTTTGCAGCATGAAAGAATTGCTTCTTCTTTTTCCAATATGCTGGGGGGAGAACGTCTGGGTTCATGATAGAGTATGATGCACCTGTGTCAAAGAAAGCTGCAACCCGGATTGGGTTTGCAAACTTAGAAGGGATAACCTTCATGGGCATCATAGGGACTTGTTGTGCTGTATGGATAGCATTCATCTGGAGGGCCTGTCCTTCTTCTGACTCTGGGTCTGATTCTGATTCTGAGAAGTCTGATCTTTCATTCTCGGATTCAGATAGTTGTAGGACACAGAGTGTTTGATCATTTATCTCATCATCATAAGAGAATATGGATTCTACCTCATGATCAGAGAGGGAGATTCATGTTTCTTCATTGATGTGAGTAATCATCTTCTGTGTTTTCGCCTTAGGACAGTTCTTCATGAAGTGCTTCTTACTTCCGCAGATAAAGCATCTGGTTGATCTCCTTTTTCCAAAATTCCTTCGTTTCCTTAGGAATTTCCATGAGCCTTTTCTTTTTGGGAAGAACTTGTTTCGTTTGAAACGTTTCTTCTTCTTATGTTTTCTGATTCTGGCTGTAGGTTTGGAAAGACAGGAGGAGCACGAACATCCTGGTATAGGATTTGTTGGGCACTTGATGAATAGTTCCTTGTTGATGCAGATCTTGTCAAAGTGTTTGTTCTGCTTCATGTATTCTTGTAGGAACTTATTCTGAGAGCACATTTTATCAACTGCTCTGAGAATAAACTGGCAGATTTCTCCAAATGTTGTGTTGGCAATGTCTCTGTTTGCTGTAGAGAGGAGTCTGCTGGTTTCATCACCTAGTGGTTCTGGAATGGAGGAGAGGAATGCCTATTTAAGATTCGGGTCGTTGATTCCACCAATCAAATAGAATCTCTTAGACATTTTCTGGAAGTGAATTTCCAGATCCTTTTTATGCATGGAGCAGCATTTCATTTTGAAATAATCTGCTCGAGCCTTTTCCAAATTCTGAGCTTCTTATCCACAGAATTCTGCATATAGTTGTACTAAAGCAGCTTCTACTGATTCTGTTTGAAGAAACATCAGTTGTCTGTATTCTCCTAGACTTACCTACCAGTCATAAAGAATTCCAGTGAATCTTGAGGCAAAGTCCAACAAGATTTTTCTTGACTGGGCATTTGGTTTTTGTACTTGGAGAACAAGGAAGGCTCTAAACTCTTGGAATCTATCTCTCCATTTTGAGGGAGGGATATCATCTAGAGTTATTATCTGCAACTTGCCATTGGAAGACATTGTTGTCGAAGTCTGGGTGTTTGATCGAGGTGGTTGGTTGACCTCTTGTGTTTCATCTTGGACTTCTGACATCATTGGTTCTTCTGTTGGCTGATTCATCATGATCGGTTGAGGAGAGGTTGATTCCTCTTCTGGTTTAGAACTCGTGAGAATTTCTGACGATCAATCTGAATCTTCTGGGACACTTTCTTCTTCGGAAGAGGTGTCGTGATGGATAGTCTGAACCTGTGGAAGGTTTTCTTCACAGTAATCTCTGATAATTGTTGTCAGAGGGTTCTGTGACTGTTGTTGTTGTGACTGTACCATCATTTGGGAGGATGAGGATAATTCTTTCTGTTTACCCTTTAGTTTTCTGTGAGCTTCATCCTCATCAAGAAGTCGCATCAGTCTTTTGACGTGATCTTCTTTTTGTGAAACCACTGGGAGTGGTTGTTCCGTCCTTGGGATGGTGGTGTATCTCCATGGGACTTCACTGGGCTCCGTGAATCTTGTCTGTCTTTGCAGTGCTAGCAATTGAGTCTGCAGGGACTTCATTTCTGATTCTTTCTCAGCAAATAATCTGCTTGAAAAAGATGAAGTCATGGCTAGACTTCTTAGTTCTTGGTGGAGTGTCTGAACTTGATTCTCAAGTTTCTCTAGAATGGTTTGGGCAGTAGTCAGTCGTATGTTAGACTGATCAACTTTTGTATCCACCTGAGAAAGCTTGGCATCTGTCTTCTGGAGGACCTTATTCTGGGCTATAAGATTCTCTGATTGCCAGTTCAGGACTGCTTCTGCTGGACCGATTCTTTTTATTGAGCCGTCTGGTTCAATAGTCCTTGGATTAAGGATCTTAGGCTGTTGCGTTGATCCTTCTTTTGTCAATGGCTGAAGAGAAGGGAACTCTTTTTCATATGGGATGGAGGACATCATATGAACCTGAGGTAGTGCCATGAGAGGATTGCAGGGAGTAAGGAGTTGTTGTCCTTGCTTCTGCAGGTATTTCTGTGCCTGTTTGTAACAGGGAAGAACTGGGGGGTTCTTCGGAGGTGATGGTGGTGGTGGCGGTTTTCTAGGATGATCATCTGGATCTTCATCCCATCCTGTAGGATTTATTGGCCACTCTGCTTTCGGAGGAGGAGAATATTTGACCAAATAGTCAAATTTCCCTAAAGGTTGTCCGAGAGTATCCACCTGTTTGTCTTTCGCCAGATATCTTGTCTTTAGCTGTTTTCCCTTACTGATCTTCTTTTGTTGAGTAGGGAAACTGTCTGAGCTATGATCTTTGAGACATCCTGGGTAAAAACATTCATCCCAATAACAGTGTCCTATCTGGGATTTCTGGGCATAGTGAGGTCTTCCGTCAGCTTTGAAGGAGATGATTTCTGCCTTAAGCTGTTCTGGAGAGATTGGACTCATCATATGCTGTGTTGGGAAGAGACTGCTTGGAGCTTCCTTTGGCTTGTTGAAGGTGATCAGGGTTGTTCCATCCTTCTGGGCCGTAAAGGTTGCTTCAGATGATTGGACTGCAACATGAGAATAGTGGAGCTTCTCATAGTTGGTAATCCATGAGGTTGGTAGCATCTCTTTTAATTCCTCAAGCGAGATTTGCTTAGGAATCAAACAAGAGTAATGACAAAAAAACCTTTTCTGCATTTAATTAAATGAAAAAAAAAAAGTTAATTTAAATATGATATCGTTTGTGAAAGATAACGACTTTGTTGAACAAAAATAGAATTGACTATTTGCAAACACTGAAAAAGTTGAAGAATAAAATCACTGGATTTAAATTTTCTCTTTTAGAAAATCATCATTTCTTAAATATATATGTCTAGATTTGACAACAACAAATAGATGACCATTTGATGACAAAATCTCAATACTAGTTTAATTATTTATTTATTTATTTTTGGATGTTCAAATTTTATTATAGTCAAATGAATCTATTTTTCTAAAATAAATTTCTCCACTCAACACAAAAATTCTGTGGTAGGTACAAGGAAAATACCTCAGCAATAGGGAATTTAAAACCTCTGAAATTTTGATATATAATGCTAATCTACTAGATGTGCAATTTGCTATATATTTTTCAAGAATATATATATATATATATATATATATATATAGTAAATAACAATTTATGAAAACTAAAATAAGCAAATAACATATTTAAGAAATCATTAAAATTAATATCATAATTAATGTTGAATCTACTTTTACATAATAAATCATTTAATTACTAGATTAATAATTTATTTACTCCTAATAGAAAACGTATTTACAGCTCGTAAATGCTATTAATTTTAACAGCTTTATGAATATGCTATTTACTTTTTTAGTTTAGGTAAATATGCTATTTACTTCTTTCTAAACTTGTGGATTATGACATACATTAACCCCAAAAAAAAAAAAAAAAAAACACATAAACATATATCATATAAATCAATATTTTCTTGTACCACATCTATTGGTGGTCATTTCATGACTCACTTGCATATCAAAACCCGACTCTCAAAACCTGAAACAACTCGAACCAACTTGGCAGCGTTTCTTCAGAACACAATGCAGCTGAAATCTCTGAGAACTCTCGTCGAGAACTCGGAGCAAGCGAGCTTCCTTTGATGCCTCCACGACTCGCCGTCCGCTAAGAAAATCCCCTCGCCGAACAAATCCGCCATGATTTCCCGGGTGTTGTTGCCTTTCGAGTACTTGTTGAAGCTAGTCTTGAGGACATGCTCGATGTTCCTGGGCTCGGTCGTGTAGATAAAGCTCTTCGGCGCTGGGAGGAGGATGCGGAAAGTAGAGTTCTTTGCCGCTATCGTGGCGAGGTAGTCGTAGATGTCTTTGATGTGGATGACAAGGCTAAAGACGGTGCCTCTCATGGGAGTTTAGGGATTTTCCGGCATTCGCAGGGTTAGGAAGAAAAATGTTAGAAGGAGAAGGACTAGTGGAGTTGAGAAGAGGATTATGATGGTGTTGAGAATGTCCATTTTGATTGAAATTTTGATGAGAGTAGTAGTAGAGTAGATTAAAATTTATGTGTAAATTGTAACGTTTTAGACATGACAAGGGTGAGATTTTAATATGTTTTTTTCCTAGCAAGTGTTGATAGGCTTTTCTCAAATGAAAATGACATGAAAGGAAAATGCAACCATTCGTATAATAATTGCAAATATATTACCTCCAAAGGAAAAAAAAAAAAAAAAACAAATATATAAATTCTGCTCAAGTGAATGATCTCTCGGTTTAAAGGGAAAGAGGAAAATACTTTCTGTAAACATGTCTGTTTATGTCGTAAAAGGTACACTTTATATGTTACATAGCTAGATATATAGCTATTTTTTTATTTTTTTTATTAGGAGTGCAGAATTTGAACTTTATCTTTGTGATTAAATCATAAGTGAAAATTTTTTCCTAAAAGAAGAAGATTTTTTTTATTTTCTTTCCCCAAATGCAATGAGATTTTTTATTTTTTGAAATTGTGGATAGGAAGATTCAAACTATACACTTTTAAATGAAATCGAGTGTGAAATTATTGATATGTTATACCTACAAGAATTATATAATGAGATTTTTTTAAAATAATATTATTCTTGTCGCCTTTAAATATAGACATACTATAGAGATTGTAAATGTAACTGTTGTGTTGGGTCCCTACCCACGTTGAGGTGGTGGCACATCAGAAAAAGTGCCAACTTGATTTTTTTTTTTCCTCTTTCCTTGAAATAAGTGGGCTCCACATGAATAATATGTTTTTAATTTTCTAACGAAAGTGAGAGAAAAATATAAATCTCTTTTCCGAGTATTCCGAAAATAACAATATACTATATTTCAGAATAATATCTGAAAATTATCGATGTCCAATTTTTTCCTTCACAATTTTACCCGAGTCCATATGCAAACTAATATTTTAAGGATATATCCTATAGATATCCACTAATAACCACACATGCAAGAAAAAGATTTTTTTTTTTTTTTTGTTTCTATTTTTTTAATATTTTGAAGAAAAAGAGAGAGATATTTTTGAGGAAAAAAAAAATCCAACATGCATATGCTTTTTTTACTTTTCAATGAGATATGTCAATAATCTACTTCAAAATGCAAGCACTAAATCCGACAAAAATTTTATTTAGATCATGATAAGGTGCAAAACCTGCAGAGAGTTTATTTATTACTGATTTTATATTATTTATTATTCAAACTTTATATTTTTTGATAGAGTCAATTGTGAAATTACTACTAGACTATACCTATAACTATTTATTTATTATTAAATTCTAATGGGAATTGAAAAATGTATGGATTTAGTTATATTAAATATTTAAAAGATGTTTACATATATTCCATACACATCCTATTTTTGAGTAGCATAGATACATATATACACATATACTAATGTAATTGGCAAAATAGGTCAATTTATGAATTATTAGTAGCAAAATATGTCAATTTATGGATTACACATAATATCATCTCTCTCTCTCTATCTTTTAAGCCCATTGTTAATATCATCTATCGATATATTTGTGTAATCTAGATCTTAGATATTACTGTAAATTTCATCTGAGGGGAGAGAGAAAAAAAAAAAAAAAAAAAAAAAGACAATTTGGGTAACACAGAAAAGAGCACTTTGAGAAAACACGAACAATTTATTGTAGTGATTTATTGACTGATATGCTTCAAATTATACAAAGGCTGCATAGTGAGGGAAAAAAAAAAAAAAAAAAAAACAGTTTCTTTGAACATAAATTTCCTTCACAACTGAGATTTTTGATCGATAGGAGCACTCGAATTCTGACACTAGTGTTAAGCTAAGCTAATAAAACAGAAAGTACCATGACATAAGTACCCGTGTTATTTTTTCTGAAGTAGACAGATTCACTTGGATTCACCATCGATCACTCACATCCCAACATCATATGAGAAAATTATCCAAATAATCACATTTTTCCCCCTTTATTGACCGACATAATACAAACTTTAGTTTATTTAGTTTAATTTTGTGCCATATTCATCTAACGTTACTTTTTTATGTCATATTGATATAATGGTGTTTAAATTTATATAATTGAGGTACATTCCCCTTCACATACTGACCCAAAAAATTTACAAGATTTTTCTTAAAATTGCACAAAGAGGAAGTTCTCCAGCAATGTGAAGAGTGAGCGAGGTCTTATATGTCAAATTTATTGTTTCGTCAGCTAATTTGAAGCGAAAAAAGTAGACGAGGGCAATTGATATTATTTTCATCTGCCGGTAAGCGAAGTCCTTCCCCAGACAAATTCTAGGACCAGCCTGCAATATTTAAAATACAAATTTATGTTACAAGTAAATATGAAAGTTAGTATTTGAGAACTAGTACTATTGATCTCAGCCACTTGTACTAACATTGGACAAGTTTCATTTTTAAATTGGAGCAATACAATTTTTCATAGGTTTTCCATCGTGTTAATCTCGAAACTATTAAAATAGTCACAGTTTCGATTCTGAACTTTTTTTTTTTTTTTTAATTTTGATCATTGCCCAAGAATTTTTCAATATTTGGAGTAGACAATCATATGTCTGTTGTGATATAACTTGAAATTTTACAAAATAAATGACAAAAAAATTAATGTTGAGTGTTCTTTTCAATGCTTTTGATAACCCTTGAAAATTAAAGCGTTTTGCAGTTTTTATGACTGTTTTTTGTAAGATTTTGAAATTATATATAGTGAGCACATGACACTAATCTCTGATAAATTTCATAAATCGATAGTCAATTTTAGTGCTTATTCATGGACTATTCAACCCAAAAAAAAAAAAAAAAAACCAAAAAGAAAAGAAAAAAAGATGCCAAACAGTCTCAATGAAGAAATACGTACATGAAATGCTGCGAATTTGAATGGTGACTCTGGTTGAAAAACTCCGTTATTAAGCCATCTTTCAGGTCGGAATTCCCCAGCATCTTCACCCCAAATGTAAGGCATTCTGCCCATGGCATAGGCCGCGTAGAACACTTCATCACCTTTCTTTACTTTAAAGCCATTGGGAAGAATGTCTTCTACATCTGCACATCTCCCATCCTATCCAAAACACCCATGGAAGATTAAATTGTGCACAACCATTAATGTTACATGTGGATATTTAATACCATTTTTTCAATAATAATGAAATAGAAAGTAACATATATTGAAAAGACAAATCAAATCCCGTACATTCCAATTAAGTTGTCATACGAATAGAATCCCTCTAAAACAATCGTGCCATCAACTAATAATTGGGAAATTAAAGAAATTATAGAAGAAAAAATGCATATAGAAATTAGGGAAATCTCATAACCTAATGATGCAATCTGACTGGCCAAGGACAATGCATGTGATAAACAAATATCCGATTCATGAAGAGGAGCCACATTAAGAACGTTTTTTAGTAACACACAATGAGAAAAACCACAACTATATGTAGCTTTTTAAGAGCTGGATTGTTTTGATCTCTTCATATTAATCTATATGCATGTTAAAATAAAATAATTAGGACAATGTTCAAGGAAAATAGTTATAGACATGTTAACTAGTCGTGTTCGTATCAACTCATTTCTTAACTATATCAAAAAGTATCAACCCAAACACAATCTGTTTGTTAATAGTGTTAATCATGTCAACCCATATAACTTGTTTAAATAATTGATACAATAATGAATTATTCCGCATGATTGTGATAGTTTTAGCTCTTAAACTGTTTATTATTTACCATGATCGTGATAGTTTTAACTTTTAACCTATTTATTGGTCAACTTATCTTTTCTTTTAAGAAAACAAGTGAAGTTTGCTTACAAATTATTACAAATTCATATAGTTTGAACTTAATTATTTGTAATATGTCATATAATCTTAGGTTGTAAATGACATATATATTTAATCGTGTCACAAATCAATCCAAATATGACTCGTATCAACCAGTTATTAACCCAAATTCATTTAAATAATAATAATAATCCATATCCTCTAACTTCATGTTGTGTTTGTGTTATGTTTATGCCATGTCCTAAGGTCCTTTTTAGGTTTGATTATATGCACCATTATCGGCGGTCATGATCAGATGTAATATTATTTATACCAATGTTAGTGGATGGTGATTTTTAGCATTCTTTTAATTAAAAAATTGCAAATGATAAAGGGTTTAGGAAAAGTTAATTACCACCGGAACTGCAGGATATAGCCTCAGAGTCTCTGTAAGTGTAGCATGGAGATAGTGCATTTTCTCAAGAGTAGCATCACTTATATTCTCTATCAAGTCATCAATATTACTAATATTGGCCCCACCATCCAATTTGCCAGAGAAAACATCTCTTATTTCTTGTTCAACTTTTCCCTGCACTAGAGGATGCTTGCACAACATGTAGAAGAACCATGAGAGAGTACCTGCGGAGGTGTCTTTGCCAGCAATCAGGAAATTCAAAACTACGTCTCTCAAATACTTGTCATTCATTTTCTCTGGATCCTTCTCACTCTCCATTAGAAACCTTGAGAGTATGTCTTCCTTGCCATTATTCTTTCAAACACCAAAGGTTAACCATCCAATAATATACAAATCGATCAATGCTAATTGGAAATAAAATCATGTACAGTAAGAAATTCACAGCGGCGAGTGAGCGAGGGCACGCACATGTCTACATTCAAGTTTTTAGAATTTTGATTTTATTCATAAAAATTTTAATTGTGCCTTCATTTTATAAGAAAAATCATAAGAATTATGCCTACTCAATCATCAAATTATATAGCCATATGTATTTCTCATTTTAAAAAACATATATCTGAACTTTATTCAATGTAGGGCCTCAATTAAAAAATATTTTGGCTTCGTCACCAATTCTCTATGTTTTTTGAACCTCTTATTTGCTATCTGAAGAAATTATTAGCAATAGATTATTAGTGATGACGGTTTAGCATGGACATGTCGGCTCTAGATCAGGTGAAGTGACAACAAGAAGGCTATTATTAATGACTTTTTTCAACGCTAAAAGTCCTATTTTCTTGTATCGATATAGGAGTTGAGGTTGGAATACAAGGCTTGCAGGAACTATTATTTTTTAGATGCCTTATCGTGACAATCAAGCACATAACACAATGATGCTCGATATTTTTAAATTATTTATATTGACCAAGTAAATTATAGTATTTCCCTAAA
Organism: Ficus hirta; assembly: GCA_038430175.1. Taxonomy (NCBI): domain Eukaryota; kingdom Viridiplantae; phylum Streptophyta; class Magnoliopsida; order Rosales; family Moraceae; genus Ficus; species Ficus hirta. Next base: position 11,992,502 of record CM076594.1, on the reverse strand, counting down.
TGAAAATAGCACTAAAAAAACCCCGGGGCTTAAGCCCCTCAATGTTCTTTTTTTTTTTTTAAGTCTCTATCTCTCTCTCTCAAAAATATTAACCCCGAACTAAAAATTCTGGTTTTGTTACTGATGAAAATAGTATGATAATCTTAAAGAACCACCAAAACAAGGATTCATATATAGAGGGAAAATATATACTCTATGCACGCAAACGAAAGGAGAATAAAGTTTGATGATTAAGCTTCTAAAAAATGTTGATAGTTACTCACAAGGTCTCCTTTGAGTGCTAACAATTTCCTCTTCGTCACAATAAGTTTTTTCACAAAATCATTAACGACTTTAGCTTCCTTTCTCAAGCAGGCTTCAGAACTGATATGTAGAAACCTTTTCAATTTCCAGAATGGATCTAAAAAGCGCCGAAATACTAAAGTGTTTAAAGCATCAAAGGCCTTTGAGAACCGAGAGGCTTCTTCACTACTTGATCCCTCCAAGACCAAGCAATTCAATTCCACTCCGAACCCGACTTGGAATATCGAATCCAGGGTGCATCTCATCAGCAAAGCCTACATTCCAAAAACCTATAGATTGAGCATGTACAAATGAAGCATCTACATCTCATCACGATCATTAATTCTAAGATATGAGTTCTTAGAAAAGGAAAAGAATAGAAAAGAACAAAAGCTATGACTATGAGTACTATTGTAATATGGTAAAAGTTGATGTAGGTATTATGTTTCATCATATTTGTGGCTAAAAATAGGAAAAAAGATTCTCCTGTTGGGTTGAATCACATTACTCACACCCACGCAGGGGCGGATGGATTGCCATTAGATTCAACCTTAAAGATCTCACCAAGTGCGAGGTCGGAGGTTTGAATCCTATGTTAACCCAGAGAAGTTGTATTTACCTGTGTGAAGTCTCAAAAATGGGAAATGATGGGGCCATCACCAGATCCTTTATTTAGAAAAAAAAATAATAATAAATAAATAAAACACAGTACTCACACAATGTGAACCTCACTAGATGGATCCTACCAGTAGCATTCACATTTACTTATAAAATATTGAACCAACCTGGTATGAGTAATAGGGATATCCCCTTTTTCAAAATAATATATATCAGCAAACCCAAATCTAAAAACTTCTGAAGACCTTTTTGTTTTATATATATAATAGACATTGTTAAGGAAAACAACTTTGTTGGTACCAATAGAAAAAACTCTTATGTTAAACAAAAATAAATTGGCTATTTGCAAATACTGAAAAAGATGAAGAATAAAATATGAAATTTCTCTTTTAGAAAACCGTCATTTTCTTCTAAAAAATGGATAATTATAATAATTACCCGTCATAATTTTGTCTGAATTTGACATCTCTATATATAAGACCAGTTGATAAAAAGATCTCAATAATAGTTTATATTTTTAAATCTCAAATTTCATTATGTTGATCAAAGGAATTTTTACTGTATTTTTTCTTTTCTTTTTGAGAACGAATGTTTGCTACTATTTAACAAACAAAGCCTCTATTTAGTAAGTTAGTTAGAGTTGAAATTTTTAAGTTGAAATTGGTTACCTTTCCAAAAATTAGTTATAAATTTTGTTGACTTTTCAGAAAAATAAAAATAAAAAATGACATGAAAAAATACAGTTCAGTTGGAGTTTAACTTGAATACAAAATGGAGATTAAAGGTTTGTTTGGTAAACCCATTCAACTTAAACTAAACGGTACTTTTTCATCTCAGTTTTTGCCTTTTTCTGAAAAGTCAACAAAAATTATAACTAATTTTTAAAAAGTCAACCAACTCAAACTTAAAAATTTCAACTCAAACCGTTTCACCAAACGGACTATAAGTTTAATTATCGACTCAACCTAAAAATTCTGTGGCAAGTACATGAAGAAAAATACCTCAGCAATGGGGATTTTTTTTTTTAATTTTTTTTTTCCGACGCGATTATGATATAAACTGACATTAAAACACACACACTCACATAGACATATATGTACAGTATATATTTCTAAAAAAAGTTACATAAATAAATAATATCTTATATTTGGTGGTTCATTTTATATGACTTACTTGCATATCAAAAACCCGACCCTCAAAACCTGAAACAACTCGAACCAACTTGGCAGCGTTTCTTCTGAACACACAGCAGCTGAAATCTCTGAGGACTCTCGTTGAGAACTCGAAGCTAGCGAGCTTCTTTTGATGCCTCCACTCCTCGCCGTCGGATAAGAAAATTCCATTGCCGAACAAATCCGCCATGATTTCCCTGCTGTTTTCGCCTTTCGAGTACTTATCGAAGCTGGTCTTGAGGACATGCTCGATGTTCCTAGGCTCGGTCGTGTAGATAAAGCTCTTCGGCGACGGGAGGAGGATGCGGAAAGTAGAGTCCTTCGCGGCGATGGTGGCGAGGTAGTCGTAGAGGCTATTGATGTGGAAGAGAAGGCTAAAGACGGTTCCTCTCACGGGAGGATACTCGGGGTTGTTTAGGGATTTTCCGGCGAAGATTCGTAGGGTTAGGAAGGAGATTGTTAGGAGGAGAAGGATTAGTGGAGTTGAGAAGAGGATAATGATGGTGTTGAGAATGTCCATTTTGATCGAAATTTTTGATGAGAAAAATATGGCGAAGAGAGAAGCAGTCTAGTTAGTAGAGTATATGTGGAATGTTCAAAACCGTCCTCTAAAATAATATCTATGTAAGTGTCCTCTATAGACATGATATTAAATGTGTGATGGTATTTTTGTGCTATTGTTTGTGAAAGGAAAATGACATGAGAAGAAAATGCAACCATACGTATACTATTGGCTTATTTTATGTGGTGCACTCAACGGGTAATGTCACTTTTTATTTGAAAGAGATTTGAAGTCTATACAATTATTTTTAGACTATATCTGTAATAATTAAGTAAACAGTTATCTAGTGGAAAAATTATTTAATTTAAGTGAGTGGAAATAAATTATTGGAATTAATTAACCAATGGGTAAATTAATTTAATTCAAGTCTGCTTTGTGTTATTGGAATAAAAATGATTTTGGTAATATTGTGTTTGACGTAAATTTGTTGCAAAGGGAGATCGCCATCTCTAGTATTAATGATGACCTTTTTATAAGAGATGCATATTGTTGGATGATTTATTTTTCCTTTTTATACTTTTGTAATATTTTGGATTTATGCATTTTTTGTTAATAGCATTTTTTTTTTTTTTTTTTTGAGAATATGATCTGATGATGTTTTTTTTTTTAATTAATTTTTGTAGTTTGTTTTAGCTTTTAATTTATGCGGATTTCTTCAAGTAATTTTGTCTTTCAATCTAGTTATTTGTGTTGACCGGTAGCCGACTTATTGGTCATTGTGTTGAAGATAAAGTAATATGATACAATAACTTTGTTAATATACCAGATTATGCTTGGAGCTAGCCACGACCAATTATTTTTTTTAAATTAGAAAGAATACTCTCTGACTATCGGAGATAGAAATGGCCGATCATATTTTAATAGATTATCAAAAGTAATCTAACTAATACTTCCCGGCGACTTTAGTCGGAGCTAACCAATTACTCTGTGTAGAAAATTAAAAATATTATAATAGATTGTCAAACAATTTACTATAAAAGTCTCCGGTGATAAGAGACCGGAGAGATACTAAAGACAGTCAGTGACCAATTTTGATTCCAATGATATCTAGTGGATTACCAGTGGCAATCTACCATATTACCTTCCTGGCTGGCCATGATAGATTTAATAAGGCACAACGTGTTAACAATTTGACTTATCTAATCAGACAGTAAAAATCCTAAGCTCCTAAAACTGGAGGAATAATCCAGAACTATGTCTTTTTGGTTTACCTTTTAGTTACAGTACATAACGTATCGGACGGTAAAAATCCTAAGCTCCTAAAACAGGAGGAATAATCCAGAACTATGTCTTTTTCGCCCTTAAATGTGTAATGTTATTAGGCATGAAATGTGGGACATGGTTGTTCGTCGGATTTTTGTTCAATGAAAATGACATGAAAGGAAAATGCAACCACACGTAAAACGATATATAGCTATCTAGCTTCAAAATAAAAAAAAATAAAAAAAAATAAAAAAGAGAGAGCGAGAGAATGATATAGAGTTATACGTGAAATTATTATTGGATTATATGTGTATTAATTAATTAATGTTATTTAGTAGAAAAGTTTGTTGAATTTAAGTGAGAAGAAACCTATATATCCAGTCACTTACCCGAATAGAGAGATATCTATTTTCTAAAAAGACACATTTTTTTCCCTGAAAAAATGTATGAGATCATTGTTTTTTAACATGTCGCTCGTCAGTTTTAGAGAATTAATTAACGGCTGTTAAAGAAAGTATCAATTTTCTAAGATTAAAGTTAATTTTGAGAATGTATAATTAAACCTAAATAAAAACAAAACAAATTAATGATATATTCACGTCGCGGCTCAAAGATAAAGGGTAAGATGAAATTTAAACAGTGATCATACAATTTGACTATATAGTAAATGCCTATGAGTGGTCGGATATGGTGAAAGAGACAGCCAAGTGAATGTGTAAGACAATTACAACTTTCTAATTAAGTGAGGTCATGTACTTCTGGCTGGTATATTTAAAACCTTTCGAGGTTTATGGAGGTCAAAAGCATATGAATTATCATAAGAAAAGTTATGAATACTACATAATTTAGCGAAAATTTTGTCCCAATATTTAAAATGAAATCTATGGTTTAAATCTATATTATCACATTTATAGTAAGACTTATTAAAATTATTTATGGAGACCTTTTTTTTTTTAGGGGAGAAAATTAAACTGAAATATAAAGAATATAGTTAATTTAAATACATAAAAAAAAATATAAAAAGAGTTATCAAAACATGCTGGCGATAGACTGGCTAGAGGAGAGTGCAATTTGATGTGCTCGACAAAGTGGAAGAGAGGGACGAGAAAGAGGGGGACGGAGATAGAGGGAGGAGAGAGAGAGAGAGAGAGAGTGAGAGATCAGGCAGAGAGGAGATAGAGAGGGGGCAGTGCAGAGAGAGAGAGAGGCGTGGTAAGGAGAGAGAGAGAGAGAGAGGTTCAAAAGTGTATTAGGATTTGTTGTAGGGTAATGAGGGTATTTTAATCATTTTAATCGACAGTCAAATGAAGAAAAGAAAGTCAACGATCAAACTTCCAAACTAACATTAAAAGAGGAACTGAAAAAAAAGAGTTTGTGCATTTGGAAGGCTATTTAAACAATTTTCTCAATAAGATTTAATTAAAGTAGTTTGTATTTTAATATGCTTATTTCAATTCCCAATTTTGGAATGAATCTAGGAGAGTAAGGCAACAATGGGTCAAATTCTATTTCCATTCTCAACATCTGATATTTTCATACTTAGTTGGTCGGATTGTGGAATCTTTTAATTTGATTATCAATCTGAAAGTTTTGAGTTGATTTGCAGATTTATAGAGGCATGCGTGCTTTCCTATTATAATTGAATATGTTTCTTTTATTCTTTATTTATTATTTGATACAGTGTTGGAATGATCACTCTTTTTATTCATATTGATTATTGCCCAAAAGACCAAATTATATCGTTTGGACTGTCTTTGAGGTCAGATGAAACATTTTGGGAACCAGTGGCTGTTGAACAAATAGCAAATTAAGTTAAAAGTGACCACAAAGTTATCACTTGGCATGTGAAGCAAGCAACAAAACTTTCTTTTACAATGTACACAATTTTGTTTTTTTTATATAGTTGTAAGCTTAAATATAAATATATTTATACATCTATGTATTTATATCTCTATACATATACAAAAGTGTGTCAAAAGACATTTTGACGCTGCTATTATGAGAATCACTTTTTCTTTTGTTTTTTTTTTTTTTCCCTAAAATATTTCAGTTCACCAGATTGTCTCTCATCTACCCATGAATTCAGCAACAATCCGAAAAGCTAACCTATTCCAAAATCTTTGAATCTCCACTTATTTTCAACTCCCCGAAATATTTAGTCAAAGAAAACATATTTATTTGTTTGATTTTTTTTTCGTGTTACTTTTATTGTTATATATAATTAGTATTTGTAATATTTTAAAATATTATAGCTTTATAGTAATATTAAATAAATATATGTTTTTGGAGTTAATGCTTAGACTTTTTTAGAAACTCTATTTCCTATAGAAGGAAAAGTTAAAAGAAAAATAAAGTATAGCTTATTAGGTATTGATTGAACCAAGACTATTCATAAATTCATAATGGAATTAATTGCATACTGATTCCAAACTAAAAATAAATATTATGCTAAAATTCCGTTTAAAACGATATGGTAGAACGCAACATGTGACTTGAAAGATATGATCAATTGTGAATTCTTGCATCCACTCTTTTATATTATTTTTCTTTACTTTTTCTTCTCTTTTCTACATATATGATCTATCTATATATAGTTGTCACGTATAAAAGAGCGAATGACACTTTTACAATGTCATTTATCCGCACCTTCAAGGGCACCCCTTGATACATCCTGCGCTCGCCACGTGGGTTTTTCCCCCCTTTTCGCTTTGATTCACTTGTCTATTCATGTGTGTGTGTAGAGGGAAGGTTTTGTATACAGTAGACGGATACATCCAGCAGTTGTAATTTTTTGTTTAAAACTTGTAACAATTATTTGATTTACATGTAATTTTCTATTTAAGATTTTGTAACGTCATACTATTAAAATATTAGTGCAAATGATAAACATCTCTGAAAAATATTATATTGAAATCACCTCGTTGTTACAACATTCTAAAAATAAAGTTACAAACTTCGTTTTATAAGGATGTTGGATAGCAACTCATATATCCCTATATATATACACATATATGCACATACATGTACATATATAGACAATTTACTTTATGAGAAATCCATATATACCACCCAAAAATGCTGTCTTTTCAAAATTATTTAGACACGCCAACTTTTATTCGAAGGAAAAAATAAAAAGAAAAACACTTTTCTGCCAACCATACGTCGTTAGTGGGCACACTACTTCCCATTGCTTGAAGCAAATGTTGGATAAATCCTTATTCGGACTTCTACTCCCACATGCAAACTTGACCATTCAACTACTTTTCTGGTGAAAAAATAAAAAAGAGTACTGACAAATCAGGACCATTTAAAAAGATCTTTAGTTTTCATAAATTACTCGGTTATGATGGAGAGAAACCAAAGTAGATTTCTTAAAGATAAAAACGTTGTGTGTGTGTGTGTCGATATGAGTAGTTAAGGCTTAATCTAAAGCTCAACTTCTGGTGACATTTCTTTCTTTTGCTTACTTGGGGTTTTGCTTTAACCATACCATATACCAAATAGTGAAGCAAAAGCAATCTAACAAAAGAGGAGATAAGAAGAAGAAGAAATCATTGTGATTTTGATGAGAAGAAGAAGAATGCACAAAATGAAGAGCTTTGGGAGTGTTGGAAACTTAAGTAGTGGAAGGCTATCGACAGATCAGGAATATCCGAACCACGAGGATCACGATCATCAGGATGTATCAAGATTGGCGATATCAACATTTCAGGCCAGAGAGGAAGAGATTGAGAGGATGAAAATGGAAGTCAAGGAAAGGGTTGAGCTTCAATTAGGCCGAGCCGAAGAAGAGACTAGGCGTCTTGCTCAGATTTGGGAAGTAAGTTGCCCTGTGTTTGTGTTTTTCTTTGACTCAGAGAGTTTGACATGCTCTCAAATAAGTAGTTTCAACATTTTTCCTCGATAGAAAGTTGATTCCAAATATTTGGTTGTTGAATATAACGGTGAAAATGAATAGAAATAGATCAAAGCGTCAGCTTTCTACATCCCAACAACGTTGGCACCGAGAAAGAAGACTCAAAACCCAATCAAATGATCATCGATTACTAAAAACTGCTTCAAGTGAAAAGCTTTAATCTCTGCAGGAACTTGAAGAAATGGCAGATCCGTTGAGGAAGGAAGTTGCGAATGTGAGGAAGAGAATCGACATGGCCAATCGAGAGCTTAAGCCATTGGGACAGAGCTGCCAAAAGAAGGTGCAACAACATTTTGTTTGTGCTATTTATTTTTATTCCTTAGCTAGACATTACTTAAATATTCGGATTTAAAACCATAGAAAACATGGAGAAAAGAAACAAAGGATAGTTTTTAAATCAGGCTAATTTATTTGAAACAGGAAAAAGAATACAAAGAGGCACTGGAATTGTTCAATGAAAAGGGCAAAGAGAAAGCTCAACTAGTCACCACACTGATGGAGGTAAGTTTTGCCAAAATTTTCTCTAAAGAAGCAGTTTATTTTCTAATATAAATTTCTTTTTAATTTTATTTTTTTTTTATTTTTTCATTTTCGATGTCTTGATGATGTCTTCTTGTGTTTACCAGCTGATGGCTGAGAGTGAGAGACTGAGGATGCAGAAGCTAGAGGAGCTAAGCAAGCACATAGAAAAACCACACTAAAATAAATTCATGTGCCTTTTTTTTTTTTTTTTTTTTTTTTTTTTTACTTATTTGACATGTGTGTTTATTTAGGACAATTTTAATTATGCTGTTTTTCAAATAATAATTTGGATGTATAATGAGGAATTTCATGCTCTTTAAAACATTTGATATGTTGAAAAAATTTTCTGCTATTATTTCACAGGATATTTGCAGCTCTTCTAAAACCTACAGGCCATTTGAATCAATAAAAGTTAAATGTTTCACATTGAAAGTTATTGTTTTTGTATAAGCACTAGATTATGTCAATCCAAATACATAAAAGGGTGGAGGGGTTGTGCTCATGTAGGTCCCCATCATTTTACGAGAAAGCCAAGTTTAATCATGTCTGGTTGAATAAAGGTACTCCAAAAGAGTAGTTAAAAAACCATTGGTTCGATTTCAAAAGTTACTACAAGTCAACTTTATTTTTTTCGGTTTTTTTGTCTGTCACAATCTAAAAGTAACCTTTTATTTGCTTTTCAAAAATTTTTGTACAAATGCGTTAGTTTTGGTGCCAATCACTTTTGACTTACCTAATATTATTTTACTCGACTTTGTGCAAAGTTCAAAAACTGGCTATATCCATTTAGGCTTACAGACTAATGAAAAAAGGGAAATAATTAAGGAAGAAAGAGCTCAAAAGCTTTTTTTTTTTTCTTTTTTTTTTTCCAACTTAAAGAAGTAAATTAATAGCAGGTTTAGAATATTTAGTAAATAAACCTATTTACTTTTTTTTTTAATTTAATCTGCTATTTTAAAACCTCCTAGTGACCTATATGTTACCATCACTATTTTGAGATTAAAAGTTAATCTGGCATTGTTCTCTTAAAGAAGTTCTAATCATGCTTCTGCATTCTCAAAATCGTTGCGAAGCAGTAATATTATGTGAAAATCACTTCCAGGATCTTTTAATGAACAGAGTTCTAAAAGCTTCTTTCTAAAATCAGTCGTTTGAGAAATGATGTGATCAAAAATTAGGTTTTACAAATGCCAGTCGCTGAAATTCTCTAATACTCACTTTAAGAGCAGCACCAACAATCTCAAAAGTCACCCTAAAACCAAGTCACTAACTCATTGTGACTAGCTCTGTTGGTAAGGAAAGGGTGTGAAGGGTCTTAGATCCAGTAAATCCAAGGTTTGAATCGTGGAAGTATAAAAAAATTGGGGTGATGAGTGTTTACCAATTTTGGAAAAAAAAAAAAAAAAAAATGGCACCACAAAAACTACAACGATATCTGCACTACAAGCATCGAAATTTGAAGATCAAGCATATAAATTATTTTTTTGGCCTGATTCTATGATGTTCCATCACTTATATGCCAAGATTCCATCATTGATGAGCCGATCGATCGCTATTAGACTTAGTGGTCTTTCACGGGTAAACAATGACATTAGTTAATCACTGATTGATATCAATCTCTCAAAGTCTATCAGTGAGGGACATCTAAGTTAATTATCATTTAGTCGATCAAATGATGAACAATTTTAAAAATACGGTCAGATTCATAAGTTGAGAAAACTTGAGACATTTATTAAAATGGCTTTAAAAAAAGGTCATTTTCCTATAAACCCCTTTTAAAAAAACAGGAGGAAAAAAAGGCTGTATTTATGGTTTAATGAACAAAAAATCTATAGAAGCTATATTGCCCAGGCAAGCCACAAAAAAGACATTAAAGGAAAATTAAATAGAAATAGAGAACAACCATCTAGGCAGTTATAATGTACATGTTCTATAGTATTAGCCTTTGCCGGTCACTAAAGTAAACTCACGCAACTTAGCTGATCTATACCTTTTTATCTCTCTCTTCTTTAGTCAGATGGTAGTTGTTTGTACTCTGCCAACAGCTTCCGAATATCATCCATGCGCAACTGAAAACGATCAAAACGGAGATAAGCAAGGCGAAAAGAGAAGTAAAAGATATAATATCAGAAGATGCATTACAAGTCAATAGGCTTAACAGGATTAAACAAATAGTCACATTTACTTTCAGTAAAATAAATAGCAAAATAACTAGAAGGAAACTAGAAGGAAACGGACATGTCCTTTGAGTCGGAATATGGTTAAATAAAATTAGCAACAACAGAAGCATAGCCCCGCAAGACTCATTACCTGATGAGAATTTTGAACATGATAGTAACGATAAGTGTCTTTTCCAGGATAACTAGAGGATTGTACATGAGATGCACCATTTGGCCTGTATTGTCAAAAGACAAAGGTTAGTAAGGAAAAAATTTACGCTTTTACTGGTGTAGAAACTGTCTGTCTGTAGAGATACAAGAAGAAACAAAAGAAAATGTGTTTGGTGCTAAAGTTTGGATTGTAGAATTTGGATTTGGATTGATTGTGTGTTTATCAAGGCATTTGAATTGCTTAAGTTAAAAAGTGTAAAAACTTGAAATGTGTTTGGAAAAAAAATAAAAAAAATCAATATGGAGCTTGTTTCGTTCGTCTCAAAATTCTATGCAATTTAAAATATAAAACAATATAAAAACATCTTATTTAGACTTGTCTATGCAAAGTTATAGAATTTTAAAGTTTGAGTTATAAAACTGTGTGAATAGTGAAGCTGAGAGAAAAAGACAAAAATTGGATTGTGACTGTATGGTTTGGATTGTAGTACCAAGCACTAGTCTCTCCTGTCGGAAACACCATATCAATCCCACAAAACATAAATAAGCATACATATGTAGGGGTGTGAAATGCTGTTCTTACAAGTGGTGACGAGTAATCAGTCGCTGGTAGTCACGAAGCAAAGGCCCTAGCTCTTTAAATCGTACCGAACTTGGTGAGGCATTTCTCCAGTGGTCACGTAGTGCCTGTTTGCCTTACTTTTTAGCGATAGAGAAGACAGTAGACAGAAAATATATCGTAGAATTCTAGATGCATTGTTAAATGTACCAAAAATACCTGAATATGTGAAAGTTGTCCATTGCCAGCAACTTTTTCTCCAATCAAACTAGACGCTAGTTCTATTAATTCTTTATCTTCTAATTCATCCACAATTGGAGCTCTATTACCAGAAAGTGAAACTGAAATCCCCAACTTTTTCTGTAATTCTGAGACAGCAGATTGTTCTTGTTGGCTTTCCTGTTAAAGAGGACAATCTTCATTTAGAAAAGCATAAAAAAGTTTAACATTATACATTGTATTAGCATAATACAATCAAGTGAAAATAAAGCACATCTTTGAGTCGCAACTTTCTTTGCAAAGGGAGGAGATATCAGCAGGTTAAGAACATCAAGAGACTGAAAATTTGTTTCTATCAGGGAATAAACTTTCAACGACAAATTTATGTTTGCCCGTTTTGAAGTAAAATCACATCATAAAGATACAAGGATACTGATACCAAAGACTTTTAGTGAAGAAATGCCATAAACAGAAGATGGGTCCCTATGGCCTCAGGAACAAATTATTGCAAACAACCATTCACTGTAGGATTGATCACTATCCTTGGAGTTTGAGAAACCAGGTTACAAGGTCATGCATGAATGATAATTATATTTTTTGGAAATGATAACAACAAAACACTCGTTCAATTAAATACATCTCGGTAAGATCTCAGTCAAATAGAAGCAACTCTAAACGGACATGAAAAAGCGTACTCATATATTACAAATGGAAAGTGAAAAAATAACATATCAGGACAGGCACTAACACTCATTCCAGACGATACATCATAATTTCCTGATGCCCCATCCTTATCTTGAGGAACATCATTTGGTGAAGATGTTGTCCACCTTTTTGCAATAGGATCGTCTATTTTACCACAAAAAATAAAAATTAATAATAGTAGAATAATAATAACAAAATTGACAATCATAAAGCAATTGGAAGGAGTATCTAACTCAGACTCTACATTGTCTTTGCATCTTATTTGGAAGAAAAACAAAAAAACAAAAACGAAACAAACAAACAAAAAACCACAGATAAAGCAAAAAAAATTACAATTTTCTTCTGTGCTCAAACTAAAACTAAGCTTCTTAACTATCTCCAACCAAGCAGAATAATGCTTCAAATATGTGTTTGCTTCAAATATTTTGTTCTTTTACTTGAGATTCTCTTTTAATTCATTCCATTAGCCAGAGGCAGGTTCCAAGTCATAAAAGTTTTTGAAGGATTTGATGTAGAATTTTCCTTTCATTCACTAAAGTCTAAAATCACTCTCTTACTTCTCTCTTTAAATTTTTCGCTTTCATCCGTAAGTTTGAGATAGTTAAGGAATTTTCCAATCACGGAATCACCAAAAGGATCTAAGCGACACGGTTTCTGAGAATCTCATAGATTCAAAATATTTTCACATCCAGAGAACTCAAACCTTTTTTTTTTTTTTTTTGGGGATGTCAGACTAATAAGCAACCAAACCTAACTTATCACATGCCAAGCAGTTTCAAGTTGAACAATAGCCAAGCAGTTTCAAGTTATGCATGACATGGCTCACAAAAAGTTGTAGGAGAAAGTAAACCGACCTTCAGGAACCAACCACCAAAGATCACCAAACGTTGTTTTCCCATCAAAGCCACCAAATAACAGATAACGCGAACCTATGGAAGTCAGAGAATGATATGCTCGAGCCGCAGGTGGTTCATTTCCAATAGGTAAGCGCTTCCATTGTGCAGACACTGAATCGACAGAAAACGAACATAGATGATTAGAAACAGGGAAAGAGTGAAAGATAGAGATAGCATTAACCAAAGTATTTGTTGGGTTAAAATTGTCAAAGTTGTATGATCTCAAGCACTGATTACTAAATGATATGAACAACTCCCACACCGTTTGTCACTCAAGGGATCATTCACATCAATAAGTGTCAATGCATGTCAAAGGGCACACGTTGTCATCTAAAAAGTTTCTTAAGTTCTCAAATACGCACTCACCCCTGTCTAAAACAATGCAGTCATTGTAATAAACATCATACCGACTCAACCAACCACCAGTCCCATGTCCTCCAAATAGTAGCAGCTGCAACGAGTAATCAGTCAGTTTTTGATAAATTACTCAAATAAGTGCAAGCATTCAGGACACTATTATGACCTCATCCTTGGGACCTTATCATGGCCAAAACGTTTCTTCAAAGTTGTAAGGACAACTATAACTTTTAGAATTGACTTTTTTCCTATATCATATCATTCTTTGGTGATCAAAATAAAAATAAAAAACTCTTGCTGTAGTTGTGATAACTGAAACACACCCTCTTGTTATCTTCTCTTCTGGTTTTAAGACTGGACCAAAAAATAGGTATAGTCCCATACCACCACCCTCGGAGGAGCAGAGTATTATTGCTACAAAAAGTTTTGTATGCCAACACAAGGATTCAAATCTTTGTATTTTGTTCTTCTACCCCCAGCAGACCATACTAATATTAATGCTCAAGTTTAATTACTTTTTACAACCCATATAAAGTTCCAAATTTACCTGGTTTCCATTTTATTTAACATCCAAAAATCTAGACTTAGGGCAAAAAGAAGTATGCCATGAAAAGATCACAATAGTAAGGGAGTTCTGTAAGTGTCAATTACAATATGGCCTCCAAATGTAACTGTATGTCCGCAACGGGGAGAGGGGGCTTGTCCCGGAAGCTTTAGCTGTGTCCATGCAGGTGTTTCATTCTCTTCCTTCCACAACAAAGCATAAACAAAAACTTAACTTAGTTGACTAATAAAAGTATGCTAGTATAAAGATCATCTCAGAATGTTCTTCAGAATTGCATGATAAAAATCTAGCATTGTTCGAGCTAGATGATATTTTGGGGGGGGGGGGGGGGGGGGGGGGGGGGTGGGGGGTGTGGTTGGACAGAGAAACGTTAAATAAAAAGGACAGGAAATCAACAATAAGATTCTAAATTACAGTTCACATTTGCCTTCTACAATACTTTCATGTGATCATATTGCCTCACATTTTTAGCTCTCATTTTGCAAATAACCTTAGAGGCAGAACTTCCAAAATTAAGAATCACTTGGTCGTCCCTACCTTTGCTCAGACATAATGCATATTAAATTTGTACCTTTAAAAAAGTAAACCAAAATGAATTTGTGCAACGTCCAAGTGATACCCAAACACACTAATACACCATCTGCGACACTTTCTCATTCAAATTATGAGCAACATAAACGTGCATATACGATGTACATTACACCCTCGCACAGATGTGCATGATATATCTGTCGGAAACTTAGGAATTATTTGTTAGAGTTGTTGATTATTTTGTTTTATTTTATTTGTTATGATTCTTTGTTAATAAAAATCTGTTCCTTTAGTTTAGGAAACAGATTCTAGCACTAGTATAGTAACTAATATCCAACTGATTAGTTAGGATCTGCTGGGTGGATAGTTTCCTATATATTGATGTAATTCAGATTTGATTCAATAAGAGAAATACCATTTTTTTTCTCTCAATTCTTACAATATCTATAGATGCTACATAACTAAATCAAAGTAAAATAATCTTATAAGAGAGATTTGCAGGTGTGATGTGACGCAACACTTACCAAAAGGAAAATTCACATATTAAAACAAAGTACGATGTAAAGAAATAACAATAAAGGAGTTTTGCCTATTTACCTTCTTCAATAAGGCCCTTCAAAGCCCATAAATCACCCATGATTGGACCTCCACCTCCTACAACGATTAAAGGAGCCATGTCAAGCAAAAACTATTTATCAAACCCAAAAGTCATATCAATTTGTATTATGTAAGTACTTGGAAGATGGTGTATGACACTTCACCTCTGCCACCATAAACTAGCAATCGCTTCTCGACCATGGTTGCCGTATGGCCACATCTAGGTGGTGGTAACGATCCAGTAACAGGTAGCTCCATCCATTCAAGGGATACTGCTCAAGGAAGAAGATCAAAATACATACTCATTTAGGACCCATAAGATTGACAATAAGTGTGTTTAAAGCAACCGAGAAAAGAATTACTTGTGTCCAAGACATATACATCTGACAGCCACTTCTTCCCGTCCCAGCCACCATACCTGCATTAAAATTAAATTCTGTTTGCTAAAATACACAAGAGAAAACCCACACTAGCTAGTCGGTGGAACAATTTGACACGCAAAACTCACATGACAATTTTCCTATTAGCAATAGCGGATGCTGCTGCAAAGTCCCGTGGTGATGGTAAGTCACCAAAACTGGTCAACTCTGACCATTGCCAGATATCTGGATTAAACACGGACAAACTTAATTGATCCTCAACGTTCAAAAGATTTAAGCCAAACTGTAAACACCAAAGCATTTTTAGTTGTAAGTTAAAATCCATTCTTACCTGTATCTAAGACCCAAAAATCTCCCAACCTGAACATCCAATTTAATCATTAACACCACTTCTACAAAAGTAGATGACAACAGGGATTATAACGTCGTAAAAAGAGGATATGGTAGACATGAAAATACCTATTGCTACCAAAACGCCCACCAAAAATGAACATGTGACAATCAATTGAAACGGCGATGTGAAATGCGCGTGGTCCTGGACCTATTTGTCCGTCAGAGCCACTGCCTGTGCACTCTGGCTGAAACCATAATTTCTTCTCTGATCAAATCAAACAAATTGATACTGAGAAACCAACTCAAACTTGGAAAGAAAAACATTTGAGGAGAGACAAAAGTGAAGTCCTAATCACAACAGACTTGAAACCCATGCAATTTTTTTTTTCCCTTTTCACAATGAAGCCTTTTACGTCTTCTATAACAAAAAAGTTCAAAACTAAAAAAGCAAAGAATGAGGAATATATGGAAAAAATCCTTGACTGAGACATTATATAGATATTAACATTAACCGCAAAACAAAATCACCTAATATCACATTTGCATAGCTAGAGGAAGAGGAATTAATTATGAAACGAACGTTTCAGAACTCTAGATGTGCTATCAATCTAGTCCAAACATGGTGATTTGATTTCTTATATTCGGGAAATAAACAACTTTTATCACTTTTTTCAATAGCAGAACAAACTGTAGAATATTAACATTTTAACTGATAAACTAAAGCATTTTATGATTTATGTCCTCTTTGTCTCCTTAAAGGAAAATACTAATTATTACGAAAATGGAATTTTCATAATGAATGCTAAACCCTCTGATATAATTTGAGAATAAAAATTCTAACAACCCAAAATCAAATTTGAATCGCCAGCGGAGATCATAAAATGATTACATTGATACATTTGATATGTCAAATGTTTTCCTACTAGTAAACTAGATTTAATGTCATAACCCACATTTTCCCACAAATTCAATCAATTTAAAGCATGATTACAAGCAAATGCATAAGTATATTCCCGATTGATAAGTAGGTATAAGAGTTCATGTCCCAGAATATATCTAGCTGACCAATAAATTCAACAAACTTAAGCAGGCCCAGAGGAACAATGGGCAATCAAAAGTCCATGTCAAGGGTAAAATTGAATTAAAAAACTATATAAATATATTTGGACTAAGAAATAAATAAATTCAACAAACTTAAACGAGACCCAGATGAACAATGCCAACCAAAAGTGCATATCATGGCAAAGTTAAATACAAAAACTCTATATATACATTTATACAGGCACAATAAATAGATATAGGAGAAATTAGTAAATTCAACAAAATTAAAGAGACCCAGACGAACAGTCGCAATAAAAAGTGCTTATCAGCGAAAAAGTGAATTAAAAAAACCACAAACACACACATTTTATACAGACACATATAACATAAGTGAAGAAGAAATAGAGTACCTAAATCGTAGACGACGATGTCGGTGAGAAACTTCCTGTCGAAGAAGCCGCCGAAGACGACAACCTTCGATTTTCCGATGTTGACGGCAGTGTGACCACTGTGAATCCGATCCCAACGACAACAAGAAAAAAAATCGAAAGAATTCAAGTTTTTATCGAGAACTGCATAAAATCTGACGCTAAAAAAAAAGTGAAAAAAAAAAAAAAAAAGCAAAGAAGATATGGGAATCGGATTATTACCTGCGAGGTTGGGGAAGATTCCCACCGAAGTCAGAGGAAGAAGCTCGAACCCAGTAATGCATCTTTCTTTTCTTTTTTTTCTTTTTTTTTGGGTCGTTTCCGAGTGATCTTCTCCCTCTGTCTCTGTTTACGAAGGTTAAAGTGGGAACTTGGGAAGAAAAAAGGGGTGTCGTTTCTTTGGATTATAGATTTACGTCAGCATACGCCATCTCATTTTGCAGGGGGACTTTGTCGGGTTTTTCTTTTTTTTTTTTAAATCATAAAATCTATTATTATAATCAATAATTTACATGGTGAAAATGAATTTTTTAAGTTAAAATTGAGTTGAATTGAATGTGTATTTGGTGAGATATTTAAACTGTCGAAATTAAAAAAGTGTAAAAATTTAAAATTATTAGGAAAAAAAATCCCTTTATAGCATATTGTTCGTCTCGAAATTTTATGTAATTTAAAAAAAATCCAATTTAAATTTTTGAGGTTTGAGTCATGTAAAAACTGTGAATAAATTGACTTTTTTTAGGAAAATGTAAAAATAAATTGAATTTTTTAAATTTGGATTGAATTGAATATTGACCCCAAACACATGCTTAATAAAATAATAGTTTTTATTAGTTCCTCCGACCCAAATAATTTATAGTTATAAAAGAACTTCACTGGTAAATTTGATAATTGATAAATTTAATGGCAAATTTACAATAAAATATAATAAATATTAAAACTGACATTTTTTTATAAGCAATATTGAAATTGATATGTGATTGTTGTTAGATGGTGCTTTAATTATTTTATCTAATCGTTACAATTTTTTAGTTTTAAAGTATTTACATATAAAAATTTTGTTCTTATAAAATTTAAAACTTTATAGTGATAACAAAAGATAGTAAAAATATTACAAATAATACCACACATTACAATATAATGTATTTATTCTAAAAAAAACAAAAAGAATATAATGTGTTAAAAAATTCCCTCCAAAAAAAGAGAAGAATGTAAAGTATAAAATGTGTTCTTTTTTTTTTTTGTTGGGCAAGAAATTTAACATAATACTTACCTAGATATTGAATATGGTCCTCTTATTTTATTTTCGTGAGAAAAAATATCGTAATAAAAAAGTTTCAACCATAACTTTTGGGTTAAAGCCTTAAACATAACGGATTCTTTAACAAAGATAGTTTGCCAATAATAATAAAAGAAAAGGTACTGCAATTTTGGGAGGCACATAGGGCCCTTTGATAATTTAAGATTGAGATAGGAAGCCCTAACCTTCAATCATTTCTGCCGAAAATATCAATACTAAAACTATATTTAAATGTAATAAAATATGAAAAAGTAAAAAAAAATGTGGTATTCTATTTTGGTCTCATTAAAATAATAGCATTTCAAGTGTTGTATTTTGTTTGTACAGATTATTATTATAAGGGTTTTGAAACTAATAAAATGAACTTTTATTCTTATAATATCTTTAAAATAACAATTTTACAATAATAAAATGAAAAGATAATCCCTTGAATAGTAGCAATGAAATGTTAAATTTTATTATAGAAAATATACTTTTGTCGGGAAGTATTGATATTTTAGTCATTAAATTAATTTAAATAATTTGATCTATGATTCAAAGTAATGTGTTGCATCTTACAACACATTTTTAATGAGTACATTCATATATTAGAGAGTTAAAAAGTTAATTTAATAACTAAACCAACAATATCTATTGATATGACAAAAATACAGTTATTATCTTTATTATTATTATTATAATGTTACACATTGAACTGTAAGTTTTCTTTCCTACAAAGTTGCACCAGCTCCTGCACAACCTCTTCAATCTCTTGATCATCTCCTCTCCTCATTTTGTCCCTCATTTCCACTGCCTTGTTCCTCACTTTCTCTCCACTTTTCTCCATTACCACCTCTCGAATCGCTTTCGTCAAACCGTCTCTCCGAATCGTCCCATTCTTATCCCTCTCAACCTCCAAGCCTACACCAA
Organism: Ficus hirta; assembly: GCA_038430175.1. Taxonomy (NCBI): domain Eukaryota; kingdom Viridiplantae; phylum Streptophyta; class Magnoliopsida; order Rosales; family Moraceae; genus Ficus; species Ficus hirta. The sequence continues at coordinate 11,973,077 of CM076594.1, read as the reverse complement.
CCTCCTCCACCAATCTTGCATTGAGAGGCTGGTCAAGATGCATTGGCATTGCAATTATAGGAACCCCAAATTTCATGCTCTCCATCACCGAGCTCCAACCACAATGACTCACAAACCCGCCGATACTCCGGCTCTTAAGAACCGCTCTCTGGGGCGCCCATCCCTCGATCACCATTCCCTTTCCTTCATTCCTTTTAAGAAATCCATTTGGTAAGGCTTCTTCAATCTTCATCTTCTCTCCCACTGGAAATCTAATGACCCAAATGAAATTCACTCCACTGAGTTCTAAACCATGAGCTATCTCTCTGATCTCTTCTTTGGACAGAAAATACTCGCTTCCAAAGGACACAAACACCACCGAACACCTTTCCTTCCTATTCAGCCATTTTATCACATCATCATGATCTGTTTCTACCAAAAACAAATATATATATATATATATTCAGTCAGTTACAACATTATTAAGTTGTCACTTCTAATATTTATTGCAGTATATGTTTCAATATATCGAATCACATTTTTTTTTAGGACATTAAAATAAAATACTCTAACACAGTTTTTGAACACTTAGATCTCAATCTTGTTTCATTAAAGTTGTCATAATATTCTAATCATGCAATTGCGATGTGATCCAATGGCTTAATAGTTGAGTGGCATACAAATTTGATGATTAAATTGCGCACTATCAGTAAGTCATAATTTGTTTTGCCCTACTAAACAATTATCCCCGTAGCTTTTGGCCTAAAAGTGCAAATTTTGTAATAACCACTTTGTGATTATCATCAAAAATCCGGATTTGACTCATATGTCCACGTTGGTGTCCCTTGAATAATATCATGGTACATATTTAACTAATAATAAATTTTAATTACTGATAGTATGATACTTTAACTACAATAATATGTTATTGAATATTGACGTAACATGATATTATTAGAGAGACAAGAACGAAACATGAATAATAGGACACCTGAGCCTGAACAGAGCAGGTAAGGACTAGTGGAGGCTGCATTCAATTTTTTTGAATTTCTATGTTTTTAAAGTGAAATTCTTAATTTTAACTCAAATATTGGTTTAGATTTCTAAAGTGTGCCACTGAAATAAAATCCTGGTTCCAATATTTGTATTACCTTGTGATTCATTGGCATCTTTGTCATCCTCAACAAGTGAACCAACCGGCAAAATCTTTTTACCCAACATAACAGACAGATAGTCCATGTATTTGTCTTCAATGTCAGAAAGAGTCTTCAACAAAACAAAGTTGGAAGATTTGTCACCGCATTGTCGAAACCTATCGCTGTCCTTGACTTCATTCGCCGACGATTCGAGCAGATTGTCAAACTTACGGACCTCATAATCCCTCAGAAAAATCGCCGGGAAGGGAAACATCACACCTGTCTTGCTTTGCCGATGAAGATAGAACGAAGTCATGCTTGCACTGCAGCTCAAGAACTCGACCGCGGGCATATTCCTCTGCGAAGCAAGCGTCGGAGCCCAAGGCTGGAGAAAGTCGTAGATGAGCAAGTCCGGGTTGAGAAAGTTGAGGATTTCGGCGAAGGAAGGGCTCGACATGTCGAAGGCCTTCTTGAGAGTTGGCATGAGATGTGGTGGGAGGCCATTTGTGGTGTGGTAATGAGAAGGAAGGTCGGGTAGCTCGGGAAGATGAAGCTCCACTAGTTCAATGTTGGCAAAAATATTAGAGTTTTTTTTATTGTAATTTTGTATTTGGGTTTTGATGGAGACGAGATTTGCAGGGGTTGAGCAGAAGAAAATGTGGAGATTTTTCTCAGTGAGCTTCTTGGCTAGCTCTAGGTAAGGGGATATGTGACCATGAGCTAGCCATGGAAGCATTAGAATTTTGAAATCTTGGCTAGGCTTGATCGCTTGCATATTTCAAAATCAGCTTTATCGATGTGATCTTCTTTTATTGTCAAGATGATTTATAGATACTTCTTTGCGTGTTTGTATTTATATACACACACATACTAGTTAAAAAGCATATGCAATGCATATTGTGGGACATATTTGAAAAAATTTATATGGGTAGAAAAAATATTAAGTAAAAAATAGATTAAAAAAATCAACAAAGTACTTGAAAATTAAAATAAAAAAAAAAGAGACATGAAAAAAGATCAAAAAGATAAAACGATTAAAATGTTAAAATAGACCAATATATAAAAAAGAAAAAAAATGAAAAAACACTGGGGCGACAAAAAAAATAATAATTTTGAGCTTTTTTTTGAGAAAATTTTTCTAAATAGGAGAAAATATATAAGCCAAAAAAAAAAGACAAAAAAAAAACAAAACAAATCAAATCAACAAAGTACCTGAAGAAAAAAAAAAAAAAAGAATGAAAGAGGCATGAAAAAAAAGATCAAAAAGATCAAAGTACTAAATTGTTAAAAATAGACCAATACATAAAAAATGACTAAAATGAAAAAATAAAAAAATAGGGTGAAAAAAAAAGGAAAAAATGACTAAAATGGTGCACGCTCGCGAGTGCGGAATAGATAAATAAAGCAAATTAATAGTAAAAATTTAAATAAAAAATTTTAAGAAAAAAAATGATAAAGAGACTAAAATGAAGGAAAAAAAAAAGACCAATATAAAAAAGTGACTAAAATGAGAAAATAATTAAATTTTAGGGTGAAAAAAGAAAAAAAAAATGAAATGAAGGACTAAAAAAAACTGATTTGTAAATGTTTTTGGCCTTTCTATGTAGTTATAGATATATAGATATATATATATTAGTGAGTATATATGACAGTTATAATTTTTGATTTATATATAAACTTGCAATTAATTAATTTATTTGTAGCTTATATATTACTAGTTTAAAGTATATGTCATCAATATATTTGAGAAAATTAATCTGATTACAGAGAAATTAAATTAATAAGTTAAAAAATAAAGTTAAAAAGAATAACAAAGTACCTAAAATTAAAAAAATACCAAAAAAATAAAAGGATTAAAATATAAAAAATTTGACTAATACAAAAAAAAAGACTAAAATTAAAAAAAAAAGCCAAAAGATAAAAGATAAAAAAAATTGAAGGGCTACAGAAAAAAAGACTAAAATTAAAAATTAAAAAAGCCAAAAGAAAAAAAAAAGAAAATTGAAGGACTAAAAAGAAAATTTAAAAAAAATGTGTTCAAAACACATCGCTTTAGAAACATCGTTTTGGACAAAAAATTACAGCCATAATTTTTCTGGATAAAACAAAGATACAAATAACTTTGAAAATTAAGAGGGTGCTTGGCATAATCACCGCAACCATTCAACTATAATTGTTTTGTGTTTTTTTTATAAAAGTCAACTCAATTTTATTGTTCACGAATTAAAATTTAAATTTTAAAAATTTATAATTTTATTATTTTAAATTTAAATAAAATAATTTTTTTAGTTATATAAAATTTGGAAATGAACGAATCCATATTAATATTTTTTTAAAATATATTTTAAATTCTTTTATTTTTAATTTTAAATCAAACATATAACTCTAAAACTTAATTTAACTCTAATCAAAATAACTCAAACTCTTTAATTTAAATAGATCCACCCCACGCCCATTAAAGTCCAAGTAAAGACACGTGTCTTAGTCAATATAACGTGGCTTCGCCACTCAATCGAAACGTGGCAAATGGAAATTGTGATGAGAGGGAAATGGTTACGTGGGGGCCAGGATCCACGGCTCGTGTAAGTGCGTGCATAAGACGGAAGCATCATACGTATATAGTACGTAAGATCAATTTTTTGGATAAGATTCCTTTTTTCATTGTTTTGTTTAATTTTTTGGGATCTATCTTTGTCATCTAGCTAGTTTGGACATTATAAGCTTTAGTTCTGATCCGAGTAAATTGCAAAAACTTGTTTCATCCCAAAAATAAATAAATAAATAAAATGCATTGTGATCGGACTGTTTTTACGTGGGATGCTGGCTTATTGCTGCGTGGTGGATGGTGCGTATACAACATGTTTCTCCCATCAAAGAAAATCAGAGATCACGTTTCGTTTGACACTCTCTTAAATAAAAAAAATTTTGAATTTGAATTGAAAATTTAAAATAAATAAGTTTTTGAGATTTAAAAAAAAATAAATAAATGTGATGGTGTATTTCAAAAGTGAAAAAAAAATATATATATATATATATCTGAATTTGAAATGAAAAAAATTGGATTATATTTTTCTGGATTTAAAAAGGTGTGTCATGTTAAAAAAAATTGGGTATAACTTATTCACTAAAAGCTAACTCAAAGTGAGATCAAGTCCCAATTTATATATAAACAACATGATAACCCTGCAACTTAGAAACGTGGGGCAATTCATAATCTAACACCCTTCTCACGCTTGATATGTCATGTACGTAAATCCACCACCACCTATTAAATCTAACTTTGATACTATGTGAGAAATACCCAATGCAAAACAGAGAAAAGAGGGGGGGGAAAAAGTCAGAGCTTGACATTTTGCATTGCAAACAAAACATTATTCCATTAATCAATCAAAGACTCCATAAAATTACAATCAAGAAACTACGTATATAGAGATCTAAATTGACAGAGAGACAAATTTAACTCGATTTCAAATATTCTAATAAAATTAAGAGATAAATATAAACTATCTTTAAAATCAAATACTAAAATTATATTCATAATAACTAATCAGAATTCTAATTTAAATATTAATAATATTTTAGCACCCCACCTCAAACTCACAATGTGCGACTGCAAAGAGGCATCAAGAGTTTGCGGATTTCTTTAACTTGTTCATAGGTGAGCCTAGACCATTGCAAATGGCCAACTATAGAACAAACAAAGAGAGAGGGAATGCAAAGGTCCAAATCAGGACCAATCATGCAAGGAGGAGAATATTAATACCAATGCTCTGTTTGGGCCAATATAATGAAGAGGAGAATGCAAATATCAATACCTACATGTCAATAAAATGAGGTAGAGAATGCAATACCCACATTAGTCAATGAAAGGAGAGGGAGAAAATAAAGTACCAACTCTGGCCGATGAAAGGAGGGTTGCGACTTAGTGGTGACAATTTTTCTCGTTAATCCATTAATCTTCAGGGACCCGTCTTAATTGAGATGAGGAAAACCTGATCTTCATGGGTTCAGGTAATAATCAGGTTAAAAATTTAAGAAATAATTACATAAATTGTCCATTTTAGGTTCTCGTTTTAAAATATGTCCATTTTTTAATAACATTACGTATATGTCTATTTTTTAAGAAATAAATATATGTAGTACTTATTTTGCCCTTTTACTTTTTTACTTTCCTTTTTTGTTTTTTGACTTTAATTATAATTATTTTTTACTGATAAATGTGAATTATCTTCAATAAACTCAAATTAGTTCTCAAATTAGTTTTCCCCTCACTTTTTTGAATTTTGAATTGATTGTGAAATAACCACATTTAGATTCTTTTTTGGTGGTACTTATTTTTTCATCCTTCATTTTTTGTGTTTTGCTTTCCGGTATGTTAAGAACAATCTTTTTTTTTTTTTTAATTGAATGTGATTATTCTATTCTTTTTCTCACTTTTGTAGTCCATGAATATTTGTCTATGTTATATGTTATCATGTCAAAAATGAGCTTCATCATTTGATTATGAATAAAAGGTTCTTTTGTTTCCACCTATTACATGAAAACTGTTTATAGTTTGCAGTCTGCGTTTTTCGTTTCTGTAAGAATGTTCTGTCATTAATAAAATCTTTTTTTAGCATAATTTTCTCTCATTGTGATTCAAATTATTTTCCTAATTTTTTATCATTGTTGTATATTTATCTTAATGACCAATTCTTTATTAGAACAATTGTTTGTTAGTATGTTTTAGGTTATTTTTAAAAATATTTCTTAAGTATGATATTGGTTTCTTAAAAACCTAATTTCTTTTAGTAGGATTTATGTACTTTATGATAATTGTAAAGGCTTTATGATAATTTTTTCTATTATTATTGGTCTTGTTTTAATAGTTAGTTTCTATGGTTTAAATGTTGTATGAAATTGCTTATTTTCCTGGTAATTATTATCTCATTATGATAGTTTTTAAAATATGGTTGTTTTTTTTTCTTTATGATAATTATTCTATTATTATGTTGTCTTTTGTAGGTTTTAAAGTTTTTTTTTTTTATCTATTTCCTTTTTTTTAAGTGTTTTCTATTTCTTTATATTTTAAATTTTTTATATATTTGTTGTGAACGTTACCTTAATGATCAATAAATTATTATAAAGATTGTTTTTTGCATAGACTACCATACAACTTATATGTGATGTGGTTCTTTTTTCTTTATAATAAATCAAGTAAAATAATCTTTTTTTCCTTGTATAAATATTTGCTTAGTTTGACATTTTTTTTAAGAGATTTGTTTCCTTTTTTTATCAATTCTTTAATGGTTTATTTTTAATTCTTAATTTCTTTTATAAAAAAATTCTTAGTTGAAGGGTATTGTAGTCTTTACAAGTATCAATTCAAACATTCATGTAAAAAAGTGAAAAAAAAATGGACATTTTTCAAAACATGATCTTCAATTTAGACATTTATGTAAATAACTCAAAGTTTAACCAATCACGAACTAAGGGGCGGAGACGGGTTTAGGATCCCCGAACCTATATTCCGTTTGCCCGTCACGTTTAATTATATATTACTTTTATATTAACAATATAACAAAAATTGTATTATATAACTTTAATTGCTAAATTTAAACATATTTGGTATATGAAAATTTTTGAGTATTATGATTTTGATTTAGTTTAACTTAAATGATCATTTTATACATATATACATGTATTTTAATCTTTTATTTTTTATTCTTATATAATGAAAATAGACAATTTGATTAACGGGTATCTCAAGAGTATCCTGAACCCATTATAAGGAAAACCCATTCTTTTCCTGTCAATTTAAACGGATTAAACGGTGGGTATGGCGAGTGTTTTCATTCGCGAGTCAGGTGGTTGGCGAGAAGACCATCCCACCCCGAACACGCTCCATTACTATCCCTATTAGGAAGGTAATACCCAACATAGGTCAATAAAGGTGGAGAATGCAAATCTAAAAGAGAAAAATTAGCCCACGTGTGAAAAATTACGGAATTATAATTGCAGATATTCAAATTGGAAACTAAACCAATCATTGTTCTTCTCTCTACGTGCCAGATACAGTGCATAGTTGGCATTCTCCTATTCGGATTGGTGTCTTAAAGTATTTTAATTTGAAGTAATTTGACTTTTGAGTTTAATTAATTTTACTATGTATTCCATGTGTATGCTAATTTCTACTTATATTAATGAGCTAGATGAGACACGTCTGGATATGCTATCAAAGTAAGAGTTTTGACCAAATTAGTTTGCATTAGTTTTTTACTAAATGAGTTTTGACCAAATTAGTTTGCATTAGTTTTTTATTAAATTACTTACGGATTCCATTTAAAAATTAACGAAAACGACTATTATAGTAATATTTTAATAATTTAAGAGCATTACATATTCTTCTTTTTTCCGTTTGTAACTGAAATAACCATAAACTATTAAAAACGTTGTTATAGTAGTCATTTCCGTTAGTTAGCATCATATTTTAACTAAATTACAAACAAATTCCGTTCAAAAATTAAGAGAAATAATTATTATAATAACATTTTAATAGTTTAAAGACATTCCAACTACGGAAAAAAAAAATCATGACCAAAATTGCAAAAGATTAAAATGACTAAATGAGTAATTTGCCAAAATAAAAAAATAAAAAGATCTAGAAGGAACAATATCTCTGGAGGTCATCCGTGAAGTCTTGTCACCTCAATCGGGGTGGAGTTGATCGTTGATCATGTGGCTTGAACTTTGCCTTCCCACTTTTTTTTATTTTTTATTTTTATTACTAAATAAAGAATCTGGTGGTGACCTCGTCATTTCTCGTTTCGTAACACCACACAAGCAGGGTTTATATTTTCCTGAGTTGACAACGGATTCGAACCTCTAACCTCCCGGTTGGTGAGATCCTTAAGATTGCCTCTCATATCAACTCATTCACCCCTGTATGGGTAACTTTGTCTTTCCACTTGATTGTACGGTGGTGCTGATACATATTGATTACAAGGGTTCCGATGCTTTTGTTCCCATCGGAGGATCTCCCATCGATTTAAGAAAAGTGTGAGAGGCAGAGGCTTGCGTTTCGCAATCTAAAAAAGTATGAGACATAGATTTGCAAGTCAATCACTCTTATTCTAATTCATATCAAGATCGGTTATTTGTTTTCAGAGTTTTAAGGTCTTGTGACAAGTGTAGTATATGTAAATAGTAAATGGGCAATTTCTAAATAATTTCATTTTCACCAAGGACAACAATAAAGCACAACTTTGTGAGCCAACATTTCAATTTCAAAATAAGATCCAAATATCCAATACAGTAAACAAATATCAAATTGTTAATTAAAAAAAAAACCAAATAACAAAAAGTAAATAAGTAAAAAAGTTAAAAATAAAAAAATTGACTAATAACACATGCATTGGAAGTGCCATCATGCATTACTACCTAAAAACTATGCTAAATATGACACTCAAAAAGAACTCTTTCAAGTTTCCCAGCTTGACAGTTGCCAAATCCTGTTTCCCCCTGTTTCTCAATTTCCTTCACTCTGTTTAGCTTTGGTTTTACCCTAGTTATAGATAGGCTTTTTGTCCTCGCAATATGATAATAATAATAATCCAATACTCAAGATCTCTAGAAACTACTAAACCAGTAAAGGGTCTTTAAAAATAAAATAAAAATTAATATTCTGTTTGATAATTTAACTGAAAACTAAAATTATCATATCAATTTTTATATTTTTTTTATAAAATTAACAAAAATTATAATTAATTTTTAAAAAATCAACTAATTTCAACTCAAAAATTTTAACTCCAATCATAACACCCGGTTAAATAACAAATCGTTAAAAACCCAAAAAACAAAGCCTCCATTATATCCTAAAGAAAGCTTTTCAAGTAAGTTAATGCACAACATAAGGGAAGACTTGTCAATCGTCATTCGAAATAATAACCAAAACATTGTGAAATCAGAAAGCAATAAGGCAACAATTAACTCATTCAAGAACTACTCATGGGCACCATTTTCAATCACTATACGCAAATCCAAAATCCCAAACAACGAAAATTCAGAAATCAAGACAGAGAAACATAAATTCTTCAACGATCCGAGCATCAATTTTGTAATTTTGGATTACAAAATTTCTCCAATTTCTCGTTGCTCCAAAACTTTCTTTGCAGAAATCGCCTTTTTGCTCGGTGGAAAGCTCGATGCTAAAGCCAAGGAAAGAAAGCTGGGGTTGTGCTTCCGTGAAGAGAAGAAGAGATACAGAGCACATGCAAAGAGATAGATCCAGAGTGAAAGAGAGAAAGAGAAAGATTGAGGGAAGTCGAAGCTTACTATAAACTACTTTAATGGCGACGAACAAACCCTAAGAGAGCGAAGAGCTCAGCTCTAATGGCGGCAGAGAGAAACGCGCGAAGGGTAGAGAGAGCTCTCAGAAAGAGAGAAGGTGGGATTGAAGAAGAGAGCCTTGAGTCCGATAGATTTTCCCTCATATTTTAACTTCCATCATCAATTTTTAAAGAAAATAAAATCCACAATTTACATTATTGACTTTCCCTCTTATTTTCCCCAGTATATTTTTTATCTGCTTTTTAGGTTCCAAATAGAGAAAAATAAAATCCATATATATATATTTTTTTTGCTTTCCCCCTTAAAATCCAGGTTTCAAACAGCCCTTAAACTTTCATGCAAAAAAATATATATATATTTGATTGCTACGAGAATCTTCATAAGATATGAATTCATTTTTTTTTCTTCCAATTTTATGATTAAAGAAGATCATTACATCACTTATTTCATGTAGAATTTCGATATAATTATTAGCATCTTGGACTGCAAGCAACACCAATGCATTATTATAATTATCTTTTCTTTTTTTTTTTTAAGGGATGGAGAAAAAGAAAAGATAATTTAATTTAAAGAATAAGAAAGGTAATTATATTGTACTTTTGGTTGTTTGGTTGTTAGTTTCTTTTAAACTAAATTGTACTTTTTTCATCATAATTTTTATCTTTTTCTGAAAAAGTTTTTTGTCTTTTCTGAAAAATTACTATTAAAACTAAAAAATCTTAAACTAAACTCATTCACCAAACACCCCCGTAATTTAAGCCACACAAATTGGGTCATCTTAAGCTAGCAATGGGTCCACATATCAATTATAGCGACCTATTGTTCAGACACAAGGGCTAACACGTGCTTCTCATTAATTAAAGGTTAAATTAGTCTAATACCTGTGTGTGTTGCACGATGGAAAAAAATATATTAAAGACAAATGATAAAGACAGATAATATATATTAAAAGCATTCCATTAAAATACATAATATAATTATAATAAATTTGAAGATTTAATTTATTTTTGTATTATTAAAATATTAGGGAGTGTTTAGTGTTTGAGTTGAGTTGAAATTTTTAAGTTTGAATAGTAAATTTTGTTGACTTTTTAGAAAAGACAAAAAACTTTTTCAAAAAAAACAAAAAACTTTTTCAGAAAAAGACAAAAATTTGAGTTTAAACCTTAAGTTTGAGCGTATATGCCAAACTCCCCCCTTAGAATATATAAATTAAAACTCATATTCACATGTCAGAGTTATGTATACAAACATATATATACACACACATAGAGCTTTGGAAGATGAAACTTTTTGTAATTGATCGAACTATTATTATGCATGTTTAATTTTCTTCATTTTTTCTTTTGATCTATCATAATGACAAAATATATATATTTTTTAGTAAGTTGATTTTTGAAACTAAAATTAAAATAAATATAGTTATATAATATATAACTATATGCAAAAGATAATATTACCTAATCTCTTTTCCTTTTTTTGAGGAATCACTCGGAGATGTAGCTTGAACTTGTGGTGAAGGAGGCTGATGTTAAGGGTTGAAATAATAATAAATATAATTATATTGTAGTTAGTGATTTATAAATATATTTGTTGAGTAAAGAAATTTAAAAAAAGGAAGACAAAATATGAATAATAATATACATTGATTCCACTTCTTCAATGATAGGTTCATTAAAACTGAGTTGTCTTTTTGCTTCCTGGTTATGTTGTCTATGGATTAAAAGAGATTAATGATGGTGGAATTTGTTTGGAAGATTCAGTTATTGGTGCGAGTAATAACATTGGTGGGTCATCATCGTCAAAAGTTTTAACAATGGTTGCATCAATAAAATGACCTCTGGGATGAAATTGGATGAGAAATATTTTTAATATACTTTTGAGTTGGTCAATGATAGGAGGAATGATATTTGGAACGGTGTATCCTTTTTGGATTGTTACTATAGAGCAAGGTTTTATTTATTAATGATTGTACGGTTTTTCTAAACATAATGACGTTCATTCCTCCGGTGATGTCTTTAATCCGTGCATTGATTTTGTACTTATTGGAAAGATTGAAAATTTATTTAATTTTTAATTATTCTAAAATTTTTTTTTATGATAAAAGTGAAGAATATTACTAGGTAATTGGCATTGCAGTTTAAGATTCTATTAGTGTCACACCACCATGAAGTTCCTAATTGTTTTACTTGTATGTAGCATCTTCGACATGCATTATAGACCAACCTTGGTAAGCATCAAGTTCAGTAATACTTGCTTTAATAGTGAATTTTGTATCTTGTTGGACAGATAAACAATGTTTAATAAATTATATTTTATAATTGGTTTATAATAAATGAATATTTATTTGATTTGATATAGATCTAAAGCTCGAAGTTCTGCGATTGTAGTTCTATTCATAGTCTTTTGTTCTTTCAATGACAATGGTTTTTTTGTTGATCCAGCGATAAAATCGATTCTTTGGATGGAATGGTTGAACTTATAAAAAGATAATGTACGAAGTAAAGTAGGTTTTTTAAAAAATTGAAAAAAAAAATAAAAAATTGTTATAATTTATTAGTAAAGATTTGTAATATATATTTTTTATTTTGGCGATGTCTAGATCAAAATAATATAAAGTACGAATAGTACTGGCAACATAAAGTCCACATACATATATATAATTATAATAATCAATGGTATAAAATTATTATTATTATTATTCTCCCAAAAAAATTATTATTATTATTAGTTATTGTATATGTACTAACCAAGGCACGGTTTAGTTGTCATAGTTGTAAATGCTATTACAATTGGTTCAGACATTGTTTGAACTGTATTTTCATCGAAGGTTTCTTCAGTTTGTCCCTAGAGGGTTACATTAAGTGTTTCTTCTTTATGGAATATAATAAATTTAAATAAACAATTTATAACTAACAGATTATGAAATTTTCATATGTTTTTAATAATATGTAATTTATAGTTATCTGATATTTTGAATAACTGAATTTTGCCTTTTTACCAGTTTGTCACATATGCTGGATTCTTATATATCTTTGACGTATATAAGATAACCAATCACATCTAACAGAATATAACAAATAGAAAGTTATTATTTATTAATTTTAATAGTATCAATTTAGGAATTTTAAACCAACAAATATGAATATCATACGTAATTTACCTGAGAGAAGATCATTAATGTCGACTTTTGATTTTAGTTGGTGGAACTCCATAAAATTAAATTTGTGTTGGAGTATTTCTGGTATATTATCTTTAACGTCTTTGAAAACTGTGGATCTTGCAAATTGTAACATTGCTGCATAAGGAACAATTTAATATCTTTGTTTGTTATTGGTGATAAAAAAGTTATTGATTTCATATATAATGTCCACTTGTATTTTATTTGTTTTGAATTCAACATCTTTTGCACGAACGAAACCGTGTATTGCTCATCTTGTAAAAAAATATATGTTAATATAATGCTATTTATATATTGAATAATAATTTGAAATGTGTTTTGTTAATAAATGTAATATTTATAAGAAATAAATTAAATTACCTATTCATCAACTAATAAGCAGTCAAGGCTTATTAAACAACCAGTGTTATAATCAGTGTTCCTCCATAGTCGATATACTCGAATACGAATAGTCTGATGCGTTTCTCCTGACTTCAGCACTCGTAATGGACTAAACGTTTTTTTATAGATAGTAGAGATGTATGAATAAATATATTTGATAATCTATAAATAAAAATTGAATTTTGAATACTATAAAAATTATTTTATAGTATAAGAATGACTATAAAAATTATTTTATCGTATAATAATGAAGGGAAAGGATTTTTTTTATAAATACATTTGTTTAATAAATATATATTTTTTTAGAGAAGACTGTTATTTTTGGTAAATATTATATAGTATTTCTTTATACACGATATTTTTGATATGATTTGGGTATTTATTAATTGAATCATGTATTAAAATATGTTAGCCTTTTAATAATGTTACTCTAGATAAAGCAACATATAATTGCATATGGTTGAATTTTTATCTTCTAAATAGAGTTCAAATATATTTAATGATTGACATTGACTTTTATTTATTGTCATTGCATAACAAATTTTTAAAGAAATTATCATCTTTTTAAAACAAAAAGTCATTTAGATTCATTTATTTTTATTTCTATTCTAGGTATATAAATTTTTTCATTTATGTCGCCAGAATTAATAAAGCGTCATTCGATACTTATATTTGTTAATTGTGTAATAATTAGTCTAGTATCATTGCATAAATTCATTGATTGATTAAGATTTCACATTAACATAACAGGAGTTCCAACTTTCAATTTTAATTCATGTGGAGGTAGGCCATTAAAATTAAGTATGTGTAAAAATTCAGGAGGATATAAAAGATTTAATTCATCGAGATTTCCAGATAACAAAAGAATAATATCATAACTATAATAAATTTGTGTTTATGTGGGTACTAAAGATAATAAATATTTATTTATTTCATCAGTTGTTTTATTTTTAGGTGTAATAATTACACGTTGTTTTAAATCATTAATATTTTTAAAATTATTATAGAAATTATCATATATTGTGGTAGAAATATATTGAACAAAATTTGTATTATATTGAATTTAATATTTGTCAGGTATTTTGATCCAAGTAACAACTTTTATTCCATTGGTTGTTCCATTAACGACATTTAGAATCCATTCAAAGAAGTTAGCAATTTCTAATTGTTCATCAATGCAGTAATTAGATCTTTTTAATTGCATGTTTTCTGTTAAAGTAAGTATGCGAAAATATTGCTAAAGATAAGAATTGTTTATAGTCATATCGATAATATTTTCTTTTATACCGTTTGGAATAACATGCAATATTTTTCTAAAGTCACCACCTAATATGACTGTCATTCATCTAAAGGGACGATTAAAATTATTTGTTAAATCTTGTATTGTTTTATCTAAAGCTTCAAAACAATATTTATTAGTCATATGTGCTTCATCCCATAAAATCAATGTTGTTTTTTCCATTAATTTTGCTAATTGAGTAGATTTTTTTATTTGGCAAGTTAAGAATTTGTCGATTAAAGGGGTATATGAAATCTTGAATGTGCAATTCGGCCTTTTGGTAATAATAATGATGCTACTCCAGATGATGCTATAGTTAATACAATTTCACTATTTGATCTAATTTTGCTGATAATTACATTACATAAATATGTTTTCATATACCTCCATAACTGTATATGAAAAACAAATTATCATGTTTATTTTCAATTGCTTCTAAAATTTGATTATAAATAAAATATTGTTCTTGATTTAAATTTTATACTAAATTGATATTTTCTTCTTTTAATTTATATTTATCGTAATTGAGTTCTTCTCTTAAAAGATTATTATTTAAATCTTCAATTAATGATTCAGTAGGAAGTAGAAGATTTTAGTGTGATAAAGAAGATGAATTTAAATTTAATGATTTTTCTAATTTATATAGTACGAAGTTATATAACTTATTTCAAAAATTTCAAAATTTGGATTATTAAATAAGAGTCTTACTTTGTATAAAATATCTTCACATATTAGTTTCTAATGTTTTTGCAAAAAATTTATTGGATTAGAAATATTACAAAATAATAGTGTAATAATAAAAGGTTGACAAAGTTGAGCAGATGTTGAACAAATAATGCTTCTTCTATTGATTCATCTCATTCTTTATCATCTCCTAATAAACTTAATACATAGTAAGCTGTTTGATTTGTAGGATAGATAATATTATTAACTGTTCAAAGTGATTCATAACTTGTTGTACCTCTTTGATGATTTAATAATAATTTTAAGTAATATAATTCACCAGAACTTGGGTGAATATAAAAGGTTCTTCCTATAGTATGTCCACTTTGTCGATAGGTCCAAATCTTATCTTTATTATTCCAGACCCATTTTGTTATAAATTCTATATAGTTAAGTTGTCGAGCATCTTCATTAGTTTTATTAATTTCCATCCACTCAGTTAAAGTTGTTTTTTGAGTTTTTGGTTGTTGTATTATATTTTATAGTTGTTGATTTTTATTAAATGTAATGTTTTACATATTTGATAAATGAATATAAAGTCGTTGAATAGCTGGATTTCTGTGGTGGATTGAACATTTAAATAATTTCTAAATTACTTCATATGATGTAATATATCGACAGCTAATATATGCTTTTATTTCATCGTTTTCTTTATAATTTGTTTGTTCGTTATTTTTAGTAATAACATTATTTTTAATTCTTATTCTATCTGATCCTTTTATTAAATATTTGACTAAATATTTAATAAGCATAGATTTATAGAATATATTTCGATATTAATATGAACACAATATTTTAGATATAAAGTTCGATTATATGGAATAATATATTTATTATCAAGTTTAATTCATTCTTTAATAACATTGAATTATGTATCTCTATAATAATAAAGATCAAAATAATTTTCTTCTATAGTTGTTTCATTTTTTATTTGGAAAATTTTTTAGAATATATTGAATTTTTCATACATGGTGTATTTGTTTTTGCATATCAACATGATCCATATATCACATATTCAGTGATGATTTTATAACCTAAAGGATCTTTTATTGGATCTGGAATTTCGACAGAAATAAATTTGTCTATTTGTATAGGATCATGATATTTATGTTTAGAATGTAACCAAAATAACATACGACAATGAGGCAAATTATGTTTCTGAAATTCCATTATGTATAAATCTAAAACAAAAAACAAAAAAAGAAAAAACATAGATATAAAAATGATGTTAGTTTTATTTTATTTTTTTAATAAAGGGTTATAATAACAATTTATAGTTTATTTTTTTGTTATATAAAATAAATTGACTCACCTGCTATTATAGGTCCAAAAATATCATCTGACTTTATTGTATTTAATAAATAATCTAATTTTATTTTAAATATTCCACTTATAATATCTGGTTTGTCTTCAAAAAATAGTAATATCAAAATACCAAACGAAAAATAATTTAATCATAGTCAAGCATATATTTTCTATCATGAAACTTCATCACAATGGAAAAAAGTTGTACATTTCTTATCTTGTCGTAAATTTATAGTGCTCCTATATTTCAAAATTTTCATATATCACTTTTTAATTCTTTATTTTAGTTTTTTACACTATCCTTTATTTTTAATACTACAATTTGATTGTCTCAACTCATTTTTTTTTTTCCTAGATCTTTATATGACTTCGATATTTCAACATTTTAGCATATTATTTTACTTATCCAGTTTTATTTTTTACGATGAAGAATAACTGATCAAATAATTATTTTATGTTTCATACTTTTTTATATATTTTCTCGCAAAAAAGTGATATTTATTAATTAAATAATGAATTGATTAATACATATATATGACATCTAATGTAGTTAATTAGCACAATTTGATTGTGACAACTCATTTTTTTTAGATGTTTATATGGCATTTTACTTATTCAATTTTATTTTTAACTGTACATAATAATTGGACAAGTAATTATTTTCTATTCCATACTTTTTTTAATATGTTCTCACTAAAAAGTTATATTTATTAATTAAATAATAAATAGATTAATACATATCTATAGCATTTAATGTAGTTAATTAGTTGATGTATATATTGAATTTATTTTAAACAATAAAATAAACTACAAATACTTTGATCAGTATTAATATTTTTAATCTAAATCTATTTAAATTAAAACTTTTGTTACATTATAAGATTGCGTGATATAAAAAAATGAAATTATACAAACAAAACTACAACAACTTTGAATTGTAAAAATAGTTATATACAAAAATTGTCATAATAAATTTAAATCTTTCAACAATCTAATTAAACAAATAGAAAATGGTAAAAAAAAACCCGCGTAAAATTAAAAAAAAAAGGGAAAAATTTTATGTAAAGCTAGAAAAGAAAAGAGGAAGCAGTAATAGCAACAAAAAAGAAAGACATTGAAAAGACAAAAATTTAGGTCTCTAATATACTCAGTGACACATACTAAACTAAATAAACAATCTAATATATGTATTATGAAATTTTTTTCGAGTAAATGCTTGGAGCAAAAATAAAACGAAAATAGGAGTAAAAATTTCCGATCTCTAATGTAATCAATAACATATGCCACAATAAACAAATAATCTGATATTTGTATTATATCTCTAAGTAAAAAATCATTCTAGCAAGCTAAGATCTTTTCTATTGTTAACAATACACGTTAAGAATAACTGAAATATAATTTGACATCATCTTCAGCTACTAAGTGAAATATTTGGGAATCTACACAAAATTTTTTTAATAAATGTTTGCAGCAAAAACAGAAGGAAAATAGAAGAAAGAAAAAAACAGTGACAAAAATAAAAATAAAATAACATAAGGGCAGAAACATAATTGATGTTGTTATGAAAGGAATATATTGTAAAAAAAGAAAAACAACAAATCCTAAACATCTGCCATAACAATAAGGACTGCCAAATCATATTTAATAGTTATCTTACACATGGTAATAATAACATTATATTTAATACCATATACCAAATTAAACAATGAATCTGGTATGTGTATTATTATAGACCTAAATAGTGGTCATCATAGCAAAGTTAAACTTTTATACAAAAACTTTCTTTAAAAATATTTATAGCAAGAAAAGAAGAAAATAACAATAAAAAAAAACCAGCAACAAAAACAGTAGTACAATAGTTTAATATAGATAAATACTAAAGTTTTACAAATTACATGAACACAGAAACATGATTGACATAATTATGGAGGAAAATATAATAAAAAAAAAACAGAGTCGAAATTCCGAACATTCATAACAATAATAAAAACTGTGAAATTATATTTAACAATCATCTAATATATAATAACAATAACGTGACCAAAATATCGACAAATAAAAGTTAAAAAAACAGAGTTGTTTGCTTCCTCTAAAAAAAAAGAGAGAGAGAGAAAGAAATAAAGTGAAACACAATAACAAAATTAAACCCCTTTAGTATAGCATAGTAATAGTAAATAAATTAACAAATAATAATCTTAAGAGTTGCCTGAGATAAGATATTCTTTTGTTGTGATTACAAATATAGTATAACGGTAATTTTACATTTGACTTTATCAAAAGATATAGAGTTCTAATCTTCATATTACTTAAATTTTGTTTTTTGTTTTTTAACTTATATCCTTTTGTTTTTCTTAATTTCTAACTTGAATTTCTTAAAAAATAAAAGAAATTTAAGTTTACAAAAAATAAAAATATTTCGTGATAGAGTATAAATATATATATATATATATACGTTTTCTTTTACCAGTATTATTAAAATAAAAATAAAAGATGAACAGTTTAAAATTGTATGTTCTTTTAGTGGCGGGAAAAAACTAATTTATAGCACAGATAAATCTTTTTACATTTAAAATCAAAAGATTCGAACTATATGCAATCACATATATGTATATGTGTGTGTGTATACATATATATATATATATATATTACTGTGTTATGAAGAAATCAACAGAGAAATAAAAGAAAAGAAAAGGAATCTAATATACAGTCTGATACAACAGATGGGTAAATTGGGACTTTAGATCCAGCGGTTTCGACGGCCAATATTAATCCATCTCCTTTTAATGCACTAAATGTAGTCCACTTCTTGTTGGTACGATAATTGCAGTGGTTTCAAGAATAATTGATATTAGGATAGGTTCCTTACAACGAATACAAACTTTAAATTGCTGAATGCAATACTATAACAAATTTGTCATGGGTTAGATCAAAAGGAACAGAAGTCAAGCGAAGCTTTCACATAAGTGCACTCTAAAAAGCAACTCAAGAAAAAGCAATCTTGATCGGATATATAGATTAATACTCTACTGACTGACAATAAAAACTGTGGAGTGGACAAAGATTTAAGTGATATAATTATTCAAAAAAATATGAATATTGTTGTTTCACGTTCTCTGAAAAAATTAACAGAATTAGATATTTAATAAAAGAACAGTGAGCTCCAAAGGGACAAGTCAAGTCAATTAATATTTTCTGTTAAATTGCTTTGCTTTCATGCTTTTTGTTTTTGTTTCTTTTTGTTTTGTTTTGTTTTTTGTTTTTTCGTTTTGTTTCGTTTTGTTTTGTTTTGTTTTTTTTTGTGTGTGTTTCATTTTAGGACTCATATTTTAGGATTATAAGACCTTTTTTCTTTTTCTTTTTTAATAAGAATTTTCCTATTTCTAAGTTTTTTTAATAATAAAGTAATATATATATATATATATTTGGGAAAAGACTATGATAAAACCCTTTTTATATATCATAATGATAGAATTCCTTTTAAACCGTCAATATATAATCAAACGGTTGAGATGTTGTTTGTGTATGATAGTTATAATGCACTTTATTTTATACTAGTATAAACTAAAAATTTTTAAAATAATAGTTAAAAAAATAAATTAAAAAGAAAACACTACTCATTTTCCCCCGGCCGATGACCCCAGCTGACGAGCCAATCCCGCCTCCCCCCAAACATTGACCAGCCCAGCCCCCACCCCCCCCAACCGTGAGCCCAGAGCCCCCCTCCATTGCGAGCCCTCCCCCTCCGATTGCGAGCTAATCCCTCATCGCCCCCCTCCCCCCCTCCCCGAAGTCAGATATGGTCGGCGATTGGGGGGGCGGGGTGTCGCATCGGGGAACGGGGACCTCCTCGGCGTCGTCACCGGCGTCGGGGGGGGGGGGGGGACCGTTGGTAGATGGTCACAATACCATTTTTTTTTGAATTTCTATTTTTTATTTTTTAGTATATAATACTATGGGTTATGATGCATTATAGTTGTCATGCACAAGTAATATCTCTACTGTTCAATTATATCAGGATGATTTAAAAATAAACTCTACTGATAAGATATATAAATACGGCTTTACCACATACTTATCATATTTGTTCTGTGTTATGATGAAATTAAAGGAAAAAGAAAAGGGGCAAAAAAAAAAAAAAAAAGAGGAAAGCGGAAGAAGTAAGTAACTCAACTCAAAAAAGCTTCATAATACCGGAAGAAATGAAGTAGTAGTTGGCCCCACAAAAAAAATCATTTCTATTGGTTTGGTTTCGATTCATTCCACGGGTCGCGTAAAGAAGCTTCCTCTGTTCATTCCCAGCGGACCCCGTCCTCTCTCTCTCTCTCTCTCTCTCCCCTCTCTCTATCTAGAGATGAAGCTGTACTTCTCAACAGTGAAATCCAACCCCAAAAAAAAAAAAAGAGAAGGGTCTCTGTTAGGGTTATTAATGGCGTATTTCTTCTAACTTTTGGCCCCCATTTCTCTTTTGCTTTTCGCCCTTCTGGGTTCTGTTCAATTCCACGTTTCCGAGGCACTGAGTTTTCTCAAGTTGGATTTTTTAAGCTTCTTTTTTTTTTTTTTTTTGGCTCTGAAAATGGCTAATTCCAATCAGGAAAAGCAAGATCAGAGGTAAATATCATCTGGGTATCTTCCAATTTGTTTATTTCTAGTGTCCTTTAGCTTCAAATTGTCAAGTTTAAACTTTTTTTTTTTTTTTTTTGCTCTTTTTAATTTATTGGGTTATTTGAGCATTGAACTATTTTGACTTTTTGAGTTGCTAGTTAGACCTGCCGTTTTGCTGCTAGTTGGGTTCCTTGAACTGATGTTTTACAATTTTCACTAAAAATAGCAAAAATTGTTGGAATATTTTATTCAAAGCTTACAACTTGCTCATTTCTAAACTATTTTTTTGTCTTTATCATTGTTGATGGTAAATTTTTTAAGATTCATGTTTATTCAGTGACAATTTAGGTGGTGGTCTTGTATTTCTTTAGTTTGGAAAATGACTGCAATGGTGAATTTTGGTGTTGTTTGGTTTATGTGTTGGGGCTATTTTTGCTCTAGATGTAGGCATCTAGACACACAAGGACCCGAACCAATAACCATCTGTTGATTTGTTGGCTTTGCTTTTTTCTGTTGAGTTCATTTTGAGCAAAGTGGGTGCTTATTATTCAGGAGTAGTTCCAGCATGGAGGATTCTACTGCAATGACTATCGAGTTCCTTCGTGCGCGGTTGCTCACGGAAAGGTCCGCCTCGAGAAGTGCAAGGCAAAGAGCTGATGAACTGCAGAAAAGGGTATGCTTAATGTCACTCTTTGCAAATCTATGAACTGTTTGTTTGTTTGTTTGTATATTGATTTATTTTTTCTGTTTCCAATGCAAATTAGGTAAAGGAACTGGAGGAACAACTTAGAATCATTTCTCTTCAAAGAAAGATGGCTGAGAAAGCCACAGTGGATGTTCTCTCCATTTTGGAGAACCGGGGAATAAGTGAAACTTCCGAGACCTTTGATTCAGACTCGGACCAGGAAGCCCACCAGGATTCCCGGGTGGGTAATAGTTATCCAAATGGAGAGGAGCATTCTGTTGTTTCCAAAAGAAGAAGTGACATGGAAGAGCTTTCCGGTTCTGACATTGATTCTTCTCCACTAAATAGTAGAAGCTTATCATGGAAAGGCCGTAGCGATTCATCGCGCTCTCGTGAAAAGTATAAGGATCCGTCTATGAGAAGACGGAATGCTTTGTCATCATCATTTGGTTCTTCTTCTCCAAAACATCATCTAGGTAAATCCTGCCGCCAGATAAGACGCAGAGAAACAAGGTTGGTCGTACCTCTCTGCCTTCTCTCTAGTTTTAGGTAGCAGTATATATTCATTCTGTCCCCTTTTTTCTCTTGATAAGCCAGATTATTTGGTTTTTGTGGAGTTCTAGTGTTTCGCTATTATTCTGATGAAGAGCCTATGCATTTTTAGACCCAGTAACTAGTGCAAGAACTAGGATCGAACATAAAAACCAAGCTTTGCAAATTTCCAATATCACCTTCATCCATTTCACATTTCGTTGAATTTCCTGCAAGCAATAGAAGACTGCAGCCTAACACTGGGAAAGAGGGATTTTGGGGGTGGTGTAAGGTAGAGGGTATGGTAGTAATAACAAAAAAGTGTTATTTTGAGTATGGTGAATTGAAAATTTTTGTTAGTGGAAAGGGCCTGTTAAGCCGATCTTATAGATTCCAGAATTTGGCATCTTGAGCCCAAAAGCAGGTTTTGAAAGTTCTTCGATGAATTACTGGAAGAGCTTTTAGTTGCTAGATTCTAGTATCTTTTTTTATTATGAATGACAAAAAGAATTCTCATTTATGTCTTTAGAACAATTTTTTAATCCAACTTAAAAGCTAGAGCTTTTACTTTCTGTTTTCAACCATAGAACTTTGCCAAACGGGTCCTATGTCGTTCAAAATTCTAATGGTGACTTGTTTTGTCTTTTCAGACCGGTGGTTGAGGAGCACAAAACAAAGCCTACCACTTTTGATTCTCAAGAAAACGGAGCTCCTACCCTCTCAAAAGGTGATGCAGATTGCTTGGATTCTACGCCTGAGATTGTTAGAGAAGGTTCTGAAATTGAGAAAGTACTATCTCAGGATCCTTCTCCAGGAATTGTCGAAAATGACAGAAGCATACCTGATCACCTTGATGTCAACGGCCATGGGGAAGAGAGAGACATGAAAAAGGCACTAGAACACCGGGCACAACTTATTGACCGATATGAGGAGATGGAAAAGGCTCAAAGGGAATGGGAAGAGAAGTATAGAGAAAACAACACCAGTACACCGGTATGCTTATCAAAATCTGTGTGTCATAGAAAACGCATGCTTATGTAGATGACAGTTTATTTGCTGCCAAATACAAAACTTCGTGTTTATGAAAACCTTTAAATGGATGTTTGGTAATTCAAACACATGAATGGTTTTTCCCTGTTGCTTTGTTGACAAGAAAATTCATCAAATGATGTGGATAGTTGCATTTATTGTTGGAATATGCTCTGAAATTCTTCTTCAAGTCCAAGAAAATGAGGAAATTCAGTAGCAGCGATTTTAATTTTCTTTTTGCCCTTTCAATTTATTTTTCTATGAACACTTAACCTCGAAAGGCATTGCCATATCGCAAGACTAATTGTACACTGCACTGCATGCAAATATGTTTCTGGGATATAGAACTAATGATCTGTTTCATGTTTACAATTAGACACGCGCTTTATCATTTATTTTTGACCTTTACGGATAAGAACTGTTGCACTTTTTGTTGCTTTTACGTAGACTATTTTTTCTAAAGAGGAAAAATTATCTTTTGATGGGTCTAAAGCAAATTTCCAGGGAAAAGAAAAATGAAAAAAAAGAAAAAAAAAAAGGCGTTTCCTCTGCTTATTGCATGTATTTTTTGTTCCATCGTCTTTTGGGTTTAGACATTAGGCGCTTTTCACGATGCGAGTGTTTCTATTGTTTGGCTATAATAGTCTTGTATCTGCTTGTCCTTGATCTTCTGGTGAAAGAATTTCTTATTATTCAGAAATTTGAATGCTGAATATGAAAGTTATTTTTTTTTTCTTTGCCAAATAAAAAATAATAAATCCTTTGGCTTGAAATATCAGTTCTTGAATGATGACAATCTTTATGACTAAATAAAGGTACTGACTTTTTCAATCTTCTAAACCAATCACTCTTTAGAGGATTTAGTATTTTTCCCCACACTATATTCTTATATTGGTGTGCAGTTGGCAAAATGAAATGTTGTCTCTCTCTCTCTCTCTCTTTTGCTTAAAGAATCTCGTCTTTCTCCTTGGTTATGCCCTATTTTTTATTCTATTTAGATTGATTTTCAACTTAATAAAGTTTGTTTCCATTGCCTAAATTTATTTTTTCGGGATCTCATTTTGTCAAGTTCCAACTGTTTGATTATTGGGTCAAGCAGGACTCGTATGACCCTGGGAACCACTCCGATGTAACTGAGGACAGAGATGAAGTCAAGGCTCAAACACTGTACAATGTTGAGGGAGATATCTCAGAAGCCTTGGAGGCGAAATCAAACAAAGTAGATGTTCCTAAAGAATCGTCCAAACCACAGGCTAATGGCTTTCTACCACCTTCACACGTAGATATGGGAGACTTGAAGCTTCGGATGAGCACCAGCAGGACTACTGACCCTGTTGCCTCCGGATTTCAAGCTCAAGAATTTGCATTCCCAATTGCAAAGGAAAAGAAAGCCCAAGAGAGCCTTAAAAACCGTGAGTTTCGACCTTTAGAAAGCCTCCATAACGACCCACTTTTGCCAGGGTCATTGCCCAACCAGTCTTTGGATGGCCGCGCTTTATCTGACACAGGCAGTAGTTCCCGTAATAGGGATTTTTCAGGGAGTCAAAATGACCTCTATGCATTGGTACCTCACAATCCGCCTGTTGCTTTAGGCGGTGTGTTGGATGCACTCAAACAGGCAAAGCTTTCGCTACAGCAGAAAATCAACAGATTGCCACTAGAAGGTACTACTATCACTGCTACTACTGTTAATCAATCCATTGAGCCTCCTCAACCTGTTACAAGAGTCGAGGACAGAGTTGAGATTCCTGTTGGGTGTAGTGGGCTTTTCAGACTACCAACTGATTTTTCCCTGGAAGAAGCTAGTACTCAAGCCAACTTCCCCGGGGCAGGGTCTCGCTTATCTTTAGGACCATATTATCCTGATAACGGGGTTGCTTTAACTGGGTCTCGCTTATCTTTAGGACGATATTATCCTGATAATGGGGTTGCATTAACTGCCCCTGATCGGTTTGTCACCACCCCTGGTCGGTTTGTCACTACTTCTTCCATAGAGAGTCAATCAGGATTTCCTCCCGACGGTCGGTTTCTCACAAGCAGTTCTGTGGTGTCGGCATCAAGAGCTTCCACTTTGAATTCTCATTTCAATTCTCGCTTAGAAACTGGCCTATCCTCGATCAATAATTATAATAACTATCCTCCTCATCCTTCATATCCCCCTTTTCCGGACTTAATGCCACAGATACAGTCCGATGAAGGATTACGGAGACCCTTTACTAGTAGTAGGTCATTTGGGACGCCGGCAGATGGATTTTCATTCTATCATGATCATGGTAGACCGAATATGTATTGATAGTTGTATACGAATTGTACTCTTTTGTTATATATTCAACCTGTATCTTAGGAGAAAATATAATTTTGTAGAATGGTTTAAGAATCAGGGTTGTGTGTATAATAGGGGCAGATTGCATTTGTACGCAATAGTCTATTAGAAAGTCCTACCATAATTATGTTTCTGGATCATACTTGTGATTCTCTTTCCTGATATACATATCTGAATTCTAGTATGACTCATGTTTGCTTTCTTTTGCTTCTGTGGATAAATATTTCAAATTGATTACAAGTCTCAGATTAGCACTTGTACCTACCTTGCATTATTTTATCATATAAGGACCAAATATTTAGGATTATTTTCATCTATGTTCCTAAAATTTTTATGGTAACTCTTATTTTATCTTCAGAACTTCAAAAACTCTTAATTTGTTTCATGAACTTTGAATTTAACCCCACTTTACTACTTTTATCATAATTCCAATAAAAAACATACGGAAATCATGAGAATTAGTCTTCTTAAGTTCATTCTGTTAGGATTTTTGTTAAAAACAGATGGAAATAGACCACATGATGTACTCAAGGTTTTTGTTTTTGTTTTTTGTTTTTTGTTTTTTTTTTTGCGTCCGTGTTTAATTTAGAAAGGGTAAAATGAAGTTAAATTTAAAGTTCAGGAGATGAAGTATAAATGATCCTAAAATTCAGAGGGTAAAGATGAGAATATCCAAATATCTATGCAAGTACTAAAGTAGATAGCAAATATACCTAATCAAACTTAATACATATATGTTAGATACCAAATGTACTATATGAAAAGATTATAGGATAAGTAGAGGGGGATAAGCCGGTTTTACTAGGGTGAGTTCTATCTAATGGATTCTAGGCACCTAGCTTAGAAGATAGAGCATGGTGGAATGTTAGATATCAAGTGATCTACATGGTTGATACCTATTCGATTCTGCAAATGTCCCACATGGAAAGAATATAAGATAAGCAGTGGGTTTATAAGCCTTAAGATTCCCTCTCTTTCCAAGTTGGTTTTGTAAGGGTTAGTGGGAAGAGGAATCGTGTTTTTGTACGAGTTACCAAATGCCCCACATAAAAAGATTATATGAAAAGTATTACAAGTCCCTATGTTCCATCCCATTCTATTTTTTAGCAGATTTTATTTGTTTATTTATTAACAAGGATGATTTTGACTAAAGGATGTGTCTCGTATGATTAGAAAATAAAATTACTGCACATTTTAATTAAACTTTATTCTTCCTCGCATATATTCTAGTTCAAAATTTTAGTGTTTCAAAAAGATTTATGCTTGGAATATACGGAGATAAGAAAGCAATATTGCTGCCGTTTGAACATTTTCATATCTTATAGAGAATAACAAAAACAAATTCAATAACACCAGTTTTTACCAACATTTATTTTCCTACCCGGGGACAATTTATTGAAAAAACAATCAGAATTCCGGATAAACTTGACTTTCAGTTTCCTGTGAAACAAGCACAGAAGTAAATCTACCATGGAGCAATAAATTTTCCTCCACTCACAAGCTTGAGAGAGAGCAAAACTACAAGACTGCTCATAGCACAAAACACCAGCAAAGAGCCTAGCACAAAGCAACACAGCAAGAATGTGTCCTTGCCTGTGTTTCCTTCGACCCCATTTTGTAATACTTTTCCGACCCTCTGTATCCTTCCGCGACCAAACCGTAATAGAAATATCTTTGCCTGTAGATATATAGAGTGGCTTAAAAAATATGTAGTTGCATCATAACCGAAAAAACATTCATTTTCCAACAAGAAAGTTTGACCTACCAAAAACCTTGCAAAGCTAAAAACATGTTTCTCCAAGTTTTCATCGGTCCATGATGAGGTTTTCGTTGTTCCTCTTTCGGTTTGATTGTACATCTTCATCTCCCCATCGTCGATCACTACTACTGAGGTTTCTGCTGATTTCTGTCAAAATTTTGGTCGGAGAATCGCTTTCAGTCACAGTTATGGCGAGAGATCAAAGAAAAAAGAAATGCACGATAGTTGGGTTCCACACTGCTACGTGACGGTTTTGATATACTATCATATCTATGGTGATTACATCGCTAAAGGTGAAATATAACATTGTTAAAGTTAATAAGTTCTCTTACCAGTCTGTCTCCCGAAGACTGGTTGCAGATTAAGCATCTATAAGGACTCGGCTCGCATGCCTGACAGAATATTATAGCACAAGGAGTGAGATAAAGTTCAAACAATAAGCTAAGAGAGGGAGAGAGAGAGAGAGATAGAGACAGAGAGATGTCAAATTGGCAAAATGAAAGGAACCAAGATATTGAGATAGATATAATTACCTTGTAGCAAGTCGAATGAATAAAATGGCCACAAGGTAGAGCTCTGACAGGTGCAGTTGATGTGAATAAGAACTCGTGGCAGAGCAGGCAGCTGGGTTCTAGGCAGTTCTCCTTGCACTTGTGGCTCAACAATCTCATAGAGAGACAGCAGTTGCAGGTCATGCAATGAAAATAGTCGATGCCTAGACCCTTTCCGATGCGGCATATATTGCAGAATGGGCAATGGTAAACATTCCTGTCGTAAGAAAACGATGTCAATGCCTACGAAATTAAGGAAGAGTTTTAAGATTAAATTTACAAGCCAAATATCAAGTCTACGTTGCAAAGACAGAGAAAGGGATGAAAAGAAATTTAGGATGACTTTGGTTTTAAATCCCGACGCTATTTTTACTACGAAGTCTTGAATTTTCTCGAGTAATAGTCGTAACAGGAAGGTATGCCTGGTACCTCTCATTTTACCCCCGCTCAACTTCTTAAACCAGCATTTTCCAGTTTGCTGAGAAACTTTAGTTTGTAAAGTTTATTCTTGTCTGTAGTAGTAAAAGAAAAGGACAGTGTAAAACATCAAATTTTTTGTTATTAAGATTCTAACCTAAATAATGTACGATTTTCGTTTTTATAACCTTTTATTTAATATTTTGTATGTATATATATTCGTTTTAAGTTTCAAGAATTGAGGAAATGCAGAATGTGTAAGTAGAAGATTGAGTTAATCCCTCTCTCACATTCTATTGGCATCATCTCGGACCATACAAGATTGCGAAGACTTTTACGTACAAAGAAAATTTGATGTTCTATTGAAAATCTTTACTTTAGGAAATAGTTCTTCAATGCTTCTAGTTAATAGATAAGAGTTACACCACTGGGTCTAGTTCAGCGGACGGGAGGGGATGGGTTCAGGTAGGAGCTATCAGATTCGAAAACTAGGAGTGTTTTTATTAATCTTTCCTTTATGAAATTGATTAGTGACAAACTCAAAACTCACAAATAGAACCCATCTACCTTTCATCCTCGAAAAGTTTGCATATGCTGCAGTAGTACTTGGCCATTGGCAATCCCTTGCATGAAGGCGTTGTGCACTTAGGCCCGGTTGGCTGCATGTTCAGGCATCGCATGCACATCATTTCCGTTGTTGCTTTCCTGCAGTGGCGGGCACAATATCAATCATAAGTAGTCCGAAATGGATGCTTAAGTAGTTATACAAGAATTTTACCTATCCATTCGGTGGTCACTCGTTTTGTCATGGCAAAAGCAACATGTGAACAACTTGCCACAACAAGCTGCTCGGAGTTTGCAATTTCTTTTGTAGTGCTCACATCCAAATACATTCCCCTCGGGATCGCAGAATGATGGTGTCTCTCCTATTAGGTTTTCACCTGCTTGAGTAAGTCTCTGCTGGGCAGCTATCCAATGGCTGAAAATAAGACAGTTAAGAGTAGGTGACTTTAGGACTAATGGTTAGAAATATTTCGTAAGTTACAAAAGAGAAGTTGTTAAGAGCATAATTGTTGACACCAACCCAGCCATGTAACTCTGAAGACGATTCGCCCTTCTCTTTTGAGCGGAAGTTGAGTCCAGATAAACAGTTTTGATGTCACGGGGCATAAACATCTGATCACTCTGGCCTATGCTTCCTAAAAAATCCAGCATAATAGAAGAAAATTGAGCAAATTTTGTAGTTTTTCATACAACAAACAATCCCTTTTTTTTTTTTTTTTTTTTCCTGTATACCTTTTGGGGATACGTTGGTTTCTGGTGTATTAGCTTCCGACAGTGATCCCGAAGCTCCTTTCCACCATTCATTGAGCCAGTCACTGAACATTGTATTCCTTGTTACCTGCTTCAATGTTTCCATCATTTTATCCTTTTCATCTTGAGTAAGTGCAGAAGTCACCCATGGCAAGAATAACTGAAGCACTTCGGCACCCGTGGTCCCTAATACGAAGCCCACGATTTTGTTCTGCTCTTCCACGGAAAAATGGCTTCCAAACAATGGCCATAGCTCATGTTCTTCCCTTGAAATGTGCTGACCTATCATCACTCTTATGGACTTGCACATCACTTGAAGCTTAGTGGATAGCTCGGAAAATTTTGTCACACAATCACTATGACTGGACGAGGAGAGTTCGAAAGTTCTAGTACCTGAGTCCTTTTTGATTTGAACACATTTTGTGCTTCCATGAATTTGTGAAAGCTGAGAAAGAACACAAGAAATATCTTCGAAAATTCTCTCCTCTTGCTCGTGATCCAGTGTGTATGAGCGAGTCACATTCCGCAGCGCCTCTCTGGATTCAAGTGCCGGGTGTATGATGTTGTCCTCGGAGTTACTATGAGCTTTGTACAAACCCCAGAGTAAACAGAATTTTCCGATGAACTGGTGTAGAAAAGCCTCATCTCCATCCCTAACCCTACCAGATTCAACGCTTAAATATTCCAGGTCTCGGCGTATGGCTTTATGCACTTTGAATATGACATCAATCGGCTGTTCTGCAGAAAATCCGGCGTATGTTTCCTGGACACAAAGACTTGGAGTTAAGCGATGAAACCAGAACTCTGAGAGGCAAACAAAAAAGATGACTTGGCTGTAGAGAGAGAACGGACCTTGAAATTGTTATCGGTCATTCCTAAACCCGGGAAACTAAAAGAGTGATGATCAAATTGCAATTTATGGCCATTACTCTTGAAGTCTTCATCGACATGAAACGATCTTATGGTAGGACAGACTCCTTTTGCACTTGAAGATGAGTATAAATCTTGTTTACCAATCCTACGAGCCCAACTACAAAAGAGATCTACAAGACCGGTATCTGATGCTGGAGCTGGGAAAAAAAAAAATGTCGGTAAGAAATATGTAACACCAATGTTTGTGCTATATACAAGTAGCTTCATAAAGAAGTAATCCGAACCTGCCAATTGCAAATTGTTGAGAAATTTTTTCATTTCCTCATCGTTCATTGTTCCTATCAACCATGGTAAGGCTTGCTCGATCAATTTCAAGGGCATCATGCACAAGCTTCGATACAAAATTACTCGCTGTTTTTCGACCTTTAGGTTTACTCGAGCAAGTGGAAGAACCTAGACAGGTCGAGAGAATAGCCAAATTAAGGAATAAGAGTGAAGTATTCCTTTGGTCATCTATGTGATCACTTAC
Source organism: Ficus hirta (assembly GCA_038430175.1). Taxonomy (NCBI): domain Eukaryota; kingdom Viridiplantae; phylum Streptophyta; class Magnoliopsida; order Rosales; family Moraceae; genus Ficus; species Ficus hirta. The sequence continues at coordinate 11,942,152 of CM076594.1, read as the reverse complement.
ATAGTCCACTAGCTTTTATTACGAAAACGAAGGTAAAGATGTTCTATCAGAAGTGTTATATAAGTAAAAATCACCTGGACTTCCTCAATGTAGAATTGTCTGTTTAAGGTTTCGATTAGCTGATCAGCACAAGAAAATAACTTTAAATGATATTCGGCTGGTGTAACTGAGACTGTTCTGGCACTTTGAATTAGAGTCCAAAACTCATTGAATTTACTTTCTACTTCAGCACGTTGATTGAAAGATGAAGTCCCTACATAAACCGCCGGAAATACGACCTTGTCCTTGGCAAAACTACAACCGGAAACAAAGAAAAATAATGCAGTAAAATTGAAGTTTCTCCATAAAGTACACATATTTGGCTAGCCAAATTACACAGCAAAAAGAATGAGATACCTGTGAAAGATGCAGATTTCAGCTAGAAACCGCAACCTTTCTTCAAAAGCTGATCGAGTGGTGAAATCGCCAGTGAGATACGTTGTTTTAATCCGATCAAATGTTTCCTTCAAGTCTCTTTTGATAGCCTTATGCCAGAGTAACATATCATCTATGGGATGTGATCCAGTATGTTCACCTTCACAGTTTTCTTTTGCCATTGAACTAATCAACTTCATATCATGAGAATCTTTCCTTCCAATCCAGTTGAAAATCGCCTTTTCATAAAAATTATGTTTAAATTAGCTTTTTTGCTTGGTGAAAGACAGAAGATTTCATGTTCTTCTTGCCCAAGCACTCGAGCAGACTGTGATGTTCGCAATTCGAAAGAGAAGCCGACAGCCATGGAAGTGCCTTGGCCAATACGTAAGTGGGCATGCTGCAAAGGAACTGCCATACCAAAGAGGCCTGTTCTTCAAGAGTGAAATTCTCATGAAGTAAGGGAAACACCTGAAATAAAAGAAAATTTTAGACTAGTGTCATTTTTGTTCATACTATCAAAACATAAAGTAAAGACAACAAGGGGAAAAAATGAGAAAAATAAAATTTATGGGGTGCTTAATTTATATGTTTTCTGTTATTACTATGCCTTGTAACTTTGCGAGAAAGTTAGTTAGTTTTTTTTTTTTTTGATAAGAAGAGGAAACAGAAAGGAAACATAAATACTAATAAATCAACTTTTAGGTGTCATGGCAACCTTGATGCAACAATATGGACTCCATTAATAGATTTTTAGATTATTTTCATCTATGTCCCTTTTAACTTTAGGATCACGGTTATTTTACCTCCAAAACTTTAAAATCTCTCATTTTGTCCCTGGATTTTGAATTTAACGCCACTTCGCCTAGTCTATCAGAATCTCAGTTAATAACAGATGGAAAAATAGGAAAATTAGTTTCGCTACGTCCATTCTTTTAGGATTTTTGCTTAAAACAAATGGAAAAAGACCACATAACTGTACTTAACTCACTTTTTTCCTGTCTAGTTTTAACTAAAATTTTGATTGAATAGGTAAAGTGAGAGTTTTTAAAGTTTACAGATAAAGTGAGAGTGAGATAAGAATAATCTTAGATTCTTTTTTAAAATATCGAAAGCAAGACAATTTATCCCAACTTGGCTTGTAGTGTCAATGTAAAAAAAAAAACAAAAAAACAAAAAACCTCAAATAACCATATTTTTTCATCTATTGATAAATGTAACACAAACTCTTCCATCTTGACTAACATAATATAAATTTTAGTTTAATTTTATATTATTAATGTAATAATTTTTAAATTTATGTCATTCAGATACTTTCCACAAATGTAAAAACTAGAGCCTCATCCAAAATTGCTAGTTAATTTTACTTTTGGGTTCTGACGCACACACTTATTTTCCAGTGCTCTCCCCAAGTCAGCTTGTAGGAGGCCCATAATAGGCCCAGCCCACATCGTCTTTTCACGTCCTCATTTTATCCATGTTCAAAGTCAGGTTATCCCTTATAATAGATGCGTGGCTCTCACTTATTAAAAAAAAAAATAATAATAAAAACACTCTAAATTTATCAAATTTGGTACAGTCAAATTTGTCCCCTTCGAGTAATTTATCAAATTCACCACCGCTTCAGACATGCAAGCATAAGTACAGTCATACACTGATACAAACAAAGTCTCTCTCCTTTTCTTGTCGACTTATTTTATTTTAGGGTAGGACTGTGGTTGAGGGTCTCTACCGGTAAAGCATTTTTTTAGGCCGTTGAGATTTAATCGAACGGTTAAAATGCTATTGGTGTACCATACTTATCATACACCTTACCTCATATTACCCTTCCCACCCAAAGTCTTCTCCGTCGCCGTGACCTTCTCGTTGTCGGCGACAGACTCCGGTAACCCACCCCTGATGCCGGCGACCTACCCCCGATCCCCCGACCACCGGCCCCAGCCCTGGCCGCCCCCCACCCAGCCCGGCCGCCCCCCACCCAGCCCCGGCCCTCCACTCCCTGGCCCCCGGCAACCCCCCCAGCGGCCCCCCCACCCCAGGTCCCCTTCCCCCGACCTCCCCCCACCCACCCCCCCCCCCCCCCCCCCCGCCTCTTGGCGTCCCCCCCGACGGGGACCCCCCCACCCCCGACGCGAGAAGAAAGAGAGAGGAGAAGAGAGAGAGAGAGGGGGATGGGCGGTCCCCGTCGGGGGTGGGGGTGGGGTAGGGGGGCCGCGGGCTGGGAAAAGAGAAAGGGGAAGAGAGAGAGAGAGGAGAAGAGAGAGAAAGGGGAAGAGAGAGAGAGGGGGGGTGGGGGGTCCCCGTCGGGGGGGAGGGGGGCGCCTCGGGACGCCGGGGGGGGGGGGGGGGGGAAGAGTGGGTGGGGGGAGGTCTGGGGAGGGGGACCTGGGGTGGGGGGCTTGCCGGGGGGGCTGGGGCGGGCCAGGAAGTAAAGGTCCAGGGCTGGGTAGGGGACGGCCGGGGCTGGGGTCGGGTGTGGGGGGGCGCCGGGGGTAGGGCGCCGGCGTCGAGGGTGGATTACCAGCGTCCGTCGCCGGTAGCGAGAAGGTCGCCGGTGATGGAGAAGACTTTGGGTGGGAAGGGTAATATGAGGTGAGGTGTATGATAAGTATGGTACACCAACAACATTTCAACCGTTCGATTAAATCTCAACGGCCTAAAAAAAAGGCTTTACCGGTAGGCCACAGTTCTATCCTTTATTTTATTATTATTAATTTGCTGGAAAGTCATTGACTATACCAAAAAGATAAGATACAATAGTTAGAAAAAGAAATCAACTTCTTTAGTGGATTTTCTAGCGGCTCCCAAAATCTATTGAATATAAGAGTTTACTAATCAAAAAATAGTATAGTTTAAGCATGTGTTTATTCCTGTCTCTCTACTTAAAAAAATGTCATGATCAACCTTGTCATTTTCAACTTAAATCACATGCTACTTTTGATAACATAATTTCTATTTAATTGTAAACTTTTAACCTTATCCTCATTGGCATAATGTGTTTAGTATTATAAAACACTAACCCATATCATGTTTATGACACTTGCATATTTACTGATATAAAAAACAAAATCTGATCGTCATATATGATAATACCATATATTTATTTTTATATATATATATATATATCATATATACACTCTACCAGCTCCTCTTCCTTAGCCATGTTCTTGGCAATCAACATCTGCAAGACTCCGGTCAAGGACACAAATTCTCTTTGGAAACTGACTTCATTTTGCAATGTTTCAGAATTTAAAGGCATCAAAAGTTGATCGAAAACATCTTTTTCATCCTTGTGTTGAAGCAAGTAGGCAAGCACTAAATTCTTTAGTCTCGAATCAAGAGCTGCAAAGATCACCTGCACATTTTCCCAACATTTTTTCTCACCAATCAAACAAGCTAAATTCGACAAGACTAGAAGAAAATAAACAAATAAAAATTAGCTCATGCACATTATACCTCGTTTTTGGCATCCAAATGGTGCTTATAAATCAACCACAGAAACTGGTATTTCTCAACCAAGAGGTTAATATTCATGTCAGCATTTTGTTGGCCACTGAGATGTGCCATTGCCATTTGATGAAGCTCATCGAGCTCGTTACGAATGGCTTTATGAAAGATCAAGAAAAAGAAAATCGGAGAGTTTGATAAAGAATCTCTCCCATGATCTCCATGCTTCAAATTGTGTACCAATGCCATCCCTGAACTCCTTGGAACCTTCTAGTAACTTCTGCAGATATGTAGCTCAGTTTTGAGTGTCCAAATCCAAAGAGTAGTGACCTATATATATATAGGATTTTGAGGGCATGTTGTGTTACTTAATATGCTCTTGAATTTATTTGCAATGGTTGGTTGATCTCACCAGTGGATGTTCCATGCTGATTTCACACAAACCAATAAAACAAAAAGCAAATATTTAAAATGATAACAAATAATTAAATTAATTAATTAGTTAATTTACACCATAATGAGGAAATGAATGTGGGAATGAATATATATATATATATATATATATATATATATAGGCTAGCTGGCACAATAGCTGCATGATTCTTGCCATGGTCTGTCGTCATGAATGACTAGTTAGAAACAATGCAAAAATGAAAATCCATCAAGATATGACCAATATTCCTTTCAGGTAATTCGGACAAATTATCAAAAGACAAATATTTGAAAAAGAGAAAAAATTGATTAAACAAAGTGGAAAAAAGGAACACCCATTTAACAAATTCAATTTTGTTCTAGTTTTGAGCGTGACCCTTGCCATTGTTTCTAGGTTCGTTGGTGTTGTTGTTTGTTAATCTTTTATTTCCAGCCAAGCCACAATATATTGTGGGCAGCTCTCAAAATGTCTTTACTAAACAAGGGAATATTGAAATTTTTCTTCACGGCTAGCTAGAGACAACCTAACGAGAGGCTAACTAATCCTAGAGGCAACAACCTGTGTTGGATCATTAATCCAACGTTGGGGTTATATGTGAATAATCTTATGTTACGGACTGTCAAATAAAGTTAAGTCCAATTAAAAGTGATCTACTAAATTTTGGTTAATTTGGGCTTTAATGTATCTGATAGGGTGTGAGTCTTTAATGTGTAGAGACTTAAAGGGTAATTTCTTTTTTTATAATGGACTAAAATTGAAATACCAAAAGATAATAGAGAAGTTATCTATATATAGTGGTTATAGTTCCCATATCGTACGTATTATTATCATTACTCAATTTTGATATCCCATTATTAGAGACAGAATACAGAGAAGAATTAAGGATTCTCTTGGAAAACGTGTTGATCTGAAAGGCCAACTGCACGGCTCTAGAAAGTGATTAATTGTTATGGATTCAGGTACGATTCCGCTTATTCGTTAATAGATTCTTAGTGATCCAACATGAATATTCTTGAGATTTTAGGTGATGATTTTTGCCAAAAGAATTTATTTAACAAGTGGTATCAAAGCGGGATTCATGTTGAATTATTGAGAAATAATTTTCACAATTTTGTTAAAATTGCCGTTTACAGTTTCTGAAAAAAAAAAAAATTTGCCGTTTACAAATTTTTTTTTTTTTTTTCTGACTTATGGCTACTTTCAGTAGGTCTAGGGTTTATTTTATTTTATTTTTTCATACACTGGCCCGATTGGGCCATGACAAGAATAGTCTGGGGGCCCATTGATTAAAAAAACAAGGTAGGGCCTGGGGCTGGTGTAGTATCCGGGTAGGACCCAACCCAGTCCAGTCCCTAACCCGACCCGGTCCAGCCCCTCACATGGTTAACCGTCAACGAGTCAACGATCAATGATTAACCGTTGACCTTTTACAAATTTTTTTTATTTTAAGGATCAATTTTGATGTAATTTTAATTTGAATATTAGTATATTTATATATATTATATTGAGATGAATTAATTAAAATAACATATCACTAAAGTGACATCTTTTGTGGAAATTAATTTATTTTGAAATATAAACGGTTATGTACATGCCATCTCTGAACTCCTTGGAACCTTCTAGTAACTACTGCAGATATGTAGCTCAGTTTTGAGTGTCCAGATCCAAAGAGTAGTGACCTATATATATAGGATTTTGAGGGCATGTTGTGTTACTTAATATGCTCTTGAATTTATTTGCAATGGCTGGTTGATCTCACCAATGGATGTTCCATGCTGATTTCACACAAACAAACAAAACAAAAAGCAAATATTTAAAATGATAACAAATAATTAAATTAATTAATTAGCTAATTTACACCATAATGAGGAAATGAATGTGGGAATGAATATATATATATATATATATATATATATAGGCTAGCTGGCACAATAGCTTCATGATTCTTGCCATGGTCTGTCGTCATGGATGACTAGTTAGAAACAATGCAAAAAAGAAAAACCATCAAGATATGACCAAAATTCCTTTCAGGTAATTCGAACAAATTATCAAAAGTCAAATATTTGAAAAAGAGAAAAAATTGATTAAACAAAGTGGAAAAAAGGAACACCCATTTAACAAATTCAATTTTGTTCTAGTTTTGAGCGTGACCCTTGCCATTGTTTCTAGGTTCGTTGGTGTTGTTGTTTGTTAATCTTTTTATTTCCAACCAAGCCACAAAATATTGTGGGCAGCACTCAAAATGTCTTTACAAAACAAGGGAATATTGAGATTTTTCTTCATGGCTAGCTAGAGACAACCTAACAAGAGGCTAACTAATCCTAGAGGCAACAACCTGATCATCAAAGAAGAATATACCAAAATGGTGAACTCAGTTACCACCTATATCACTACTCCAAGTCAGTCAACTGATCATCATTATCATTATCATTATGTTGCAAAAGTGAAACCAGGTAGGAGGAAATTATATATTCTTATAAATATACATTTATATATATTGAGTGTGATATAGGAGCATACATGAACTTAGGACGTAGTCTATGAGGCTTACGCCTCGAAGTAGTACTATATGCGTCTGTCCATTTGGTGCGCCCATAGATTGGTAACGGGCTTCTCGCAATAAAGTTACATAAGGATAGTGCTTGGGAATATGGATTCTTGAGTATAGTAGTGAGTGATGTCTAAAAGATTGATTGCGTCTCTCTCAATGTTGTAATTTTTTAGAAGAATGATTGCGTCACTCTTACATCAAATGGAGGGGAAGCTAGCTAGTTAATTAGTCAATTAGATGTAGCTAACATTGGTTAAGTCTTTGATAATCTTCTAGTGATCAGTAATATATTCTCTAATTGATTCTACAAACTAAGACCAAATTGATATGTGATACACCAGACAAGAAATTAATTCAACACGCTTGAGGCTAAGTTGAAAGTGGCTTATAGTTCTAAGTACCATTTGCTATGGAATAAAGGATGTAGATTTAGATGTCGACTAAGATTGCTTCTCCATAAAGTTCTTCTAGTCGATTTGTCCCATGAGGTTATGTGAGTGTTGTTGTCTATGTGAATACTAAAAAAAAAAGAAAAAAAAGAAAAAAAAAGATGTAGATTTAGATAGAGTGAAAAGTTAATACACATAGGGAGAGATATCAAACGGGTAAAACCAAGTTTCATAGCTACTAATTAACTGAAATTTGGACTCAATATTTAGGCTCTTCACCATATTTATATTTTTTTTGTCATTTAATTAAGTACCTTTTTTTTTTTTAGATTTCTTTGAGGCTCCTTGCATTAGTGTTGTTATTGTCTTTATTTCCTTCTCTTTTTATGAGGAGAACTAAACAACTGTTGTTAATTATTTAGCAATTAAGAATATAGTTGGAGATAATAGAGTTGAATACACAACATATTTATTAGTAATATTTGTAGTTTGTTGATCATATAATGGTAGGCCCTCCGTGTTCTTAAAAATTTTTAAGCATGAACATTGATATTGTTAGCCTTCCGCTGCCCAAATTCAAATTTCATCACACCTTAACATATTTCCAAATCTTTTATACTAATTAATTACATGCATGGCTTGTACTTGTCATTTACTGATGGAAAATTCATACAATTACCTATTTTTCGGGTTTATTAGACAATTTATATACATGTATATATATCACAATTTTGGACCTTAGAAAACGTGTAGTGCGACATATAAAACCCAGTGCTGAGGTTAGAGGAGATCTAAAAAAAAATTAGACACAATCGTTATGTCACTATCACCAGTAATTCTTTTGTACTAAATTTATAAACATATTAATCAAATCACATATCCAAGTGTAACTTTTAGATAAATAGGCCTAACTTTCTTTATGATAGTTTTATATCTGATTTTATTATAAGAAGTAGTGTTAGAATCCCCATATTTCAAGTTATATGTAAATAAATATATATATATATATATATTTTGTTTATATGAATGACGTACGAAATTATTAAAATGGGAATGGCCTCAGTTTGTCTAGTAGTTGACTAATTTCGCCATTCGTTGGTCTGCATATTATTATGCCTACATTTCTTAATAGCAAGAATAAAATAAAATAAAATAACAAATTAATTAAGCGTTCATTTCTTTAATGCCAAAAAAAAAAAAAAAAAAAATTTGCTTCTGTTGGCCTCGGATATTTAAGTTAGTAGTTGCGGCAACGTTAATGATGTAAGGTACAGTTGGCATAAAAATAAAACAAGAGTTTAATTTCCTTCATGGGGATGATCATCCATCAACAGGTAACCCAAACCCATGCCTTTATGCCATGAAATAATAATAATACTAATAATAGTAGTAGTCATAATAATAATAATAGGAAAACTCTTCGGTGCGGCTGCCGGACGTCCAGCCGTGACAAGTTTGAGAGAGAGAGAGAGAGAGAGACGTGACAAGTTCGAGACAGAGAGAGGGGCTAACCCATCGGCAGCTTCTCAATCGCCGGCGGCAAAGAGGCCAAGCCGGAAGCTCCTTGATGGCTGACGTCCAAAGATGCACTCGTCGGTTGGTTGTAGTATAAATAACGTGGTCGTATCCACAGGAAGGTAACAATAAAAATAAATAATATTATTAGAGTTAAATGTTAAAAAGATAAGGAAATAAAATAATAAAAAATATAGATATTTTTGGTCAATTTTTGTGATAGAGAAAATAAACAAAATATGAAAGAGATAAAATTTAAACAGAGGAAAATTCAATAATAAATGAGACCAGGCGTCGTGAATCATTCATATGTTTCGTTCTTCAATTTAAATTCAATATTCGATTTATGACTCAATTACATGTTTCACATCCCAAACGAACAACCGGAACATATAGAATTAAAAATCAACAAAAATAACAAAAGTGTTTCGGTGGATTAAATCTCTATGTTGGAACCAAACGGATTTATCATTATAAGTTATCCAAAAAAGTACTTTTTTTAGCAAATTACAGTAAAAGACAACTCATAAAACAAATCTTTGTCAAAACTGAATGTGACAATATTACATTAATAAAGCATGATTGAATTTATATAAAAGATTGATACAAAATATTTTGAATAGAAAAATGAGATAAAAAGATTCAATCCACTAAAACATATAATCTTTATAAACCAAAACAAAATCAAACTCAAATTGGATCATGTCACACATGAAATCATCACTAGCCTTATCAAAGTGTCTAATTTAACTTACAATTTATCTCACAAAATTCTAAAAAGAAAACATGAGATGAAAATACAAGGAGAACAAAAACACAAGAAAACACTCTAAAAACTAAGCCGAAAACCAATGAATAAAAAACCTCCCTGCTTGCTGCAAGGCTCAACCTTAAATAGGTATGATGTCCAAGAGCCCGGAGAGAGAAACCCGTCCCAAAAATCTGCCACCCAGCTGGTAAATCAGCTGGAGACTCGTGGCCAGCTAGGAGGAGATATGCGTGCATTCCCTGCTGGAGAAAGGATGGAATCACGGGCTTGAGAAGTGTAACCCAGAGGTCACGCGGACTTGAGATCAACGCGAGCTGGTGGGAGGAAATCTTGGCCCAGAAGCATGAGTTGACTGGTTTCACCCATGTGAGAAAGCTGCTGCGGAAGAAAAGGAAGGAAAAGAAAGAAAGAAAAAGAGGAAAAAGAAAAAGAAAAAGGAAGAGGAAAGGAAAACAAAACAAAATAAATCAAAATAAACAAAATATTAAATATTTCTAAAGTAAAATAATTATTAAAATACTCAATTGAAACTTAAATTATCTAATAAATTATACGAACAAAAATGTATTTTTGTGCACTTATCAGTAGCTCGTGGTGATCGTCGCCAGAGAAAATCTTCACCTTCCCTTGTTGCTGCTCGTCCTTGTGGTCTGGCTTTCGGATGTGGCAGTAGCAAAAAGCCAATCCAGGGAAGGTCGAGGACTTTGTCGGAACTTAGGGCGAAGTTGCCTCCGGCCTTCGTCGAGCAGCGAAGCGTCATCGCTAACTCTCTCTCTCTCTCTTTCCCTTTCCCCTTCTCATCACTGCCCTCCATTTTACATCTAAGGGCTCCGGATGAGTTGCCGTTCATGTTCGGCAAAAATTGGGTGCTGGACATGAGAACTTTTGAATAATAATAATAATAATAATAATAATAAAGTAAAATTTGTATGGATCCAAACCTGACGATAATATCAGACAGATTTTTCAAGCAATGATAGGTTTGATTTTCGATTACTAGTAGGATCATAACTTCATTAGTGTTACGTATTTAAAGCGTGACTCAAGTTAGGATAAGTTTATTTTATGAGTTTGGACTAACGATCAAAATTGTGGCTCATTAGCGGTCTACAAAATAGGTCTTTTGTTTAGGGTTATGTGTGGTTAGTGGTAGGCATTAGATCGAAACCAGCTTTGTTTTACCTTCCATTATCTAATCCAATTGTGAAAAAATCATTTCAAATCCAATCAATCCAATCCAATTTATTTTATAATCCAATCCGATCTAATCCAAAATCTATTAAACTTGATTGGATTGGATGATTGGATTATACTTATTTTTCATAAAAACTTATTAAAACCTACTAAATATGAGTAATCATATTTTGTAAATATAAATTTAATCCTCCGTCGTCTATTCAACATGTAACAATATTCAAATTACCCAACATAGTAAATATTAAATAAAGTAAAAACTTTAAGTTGATAAAACATTTTTTTTTTTTTTTTTTTGAGAATGGGTTTTGATTCTTTTGAATTTTGAGAGAATATAAGGTGATCGTTTTTTTAAGGACTACAAAATGGGGTTAAGCGGAGAAAGACAAAAAAGAGATAAAAAAATAAAAAATAAATAGGATAATATGTTATATAATGTGTAATATAAATTATTTTTATATTAAATATAAGTATATGGATTAGATTTATTGGATATATTAAATTTTCAAAATTCAAATTCAATGTCAAATTCAATCTAATTGGATGAGTCAAATTATGATTCAAGTCCAATCCAATAGTGTTTGGATATCTAAATTTTTTTTGGACGGATTGGATTGGTTTGGTTGGATGAATGGATAAGTGTATTTTGTACCCACCTCTATGTGTGGTTAAGAAAAATTGAGAAAGAGTGTCTCCTTTTAAAAGAAAGTGAGAAGAGAGACAAACAGAGTGTAAATAGTTTTGGATAGATAGAGATTGAGAGAGTTTGTTGGATGTGTAATTCTAAAGGTTTTATTGAATTTATCCTCTTTCTCTCATAAACGTAGACAATTTTTGTCGAACTATATAAATTCTTTATCTTCACTTTATTTATATTTGATAAATTTAGTTTTCTACTGCGCTTTTGGGTATAGAGGTGTTTTCTCCAAAATTAAAATATCATAATCTTACTTATTAGCTGTCTTCTCTTATATTTAAATTAAAAAATGTTTATTTCCATGAAAAGCATCTTTATTTTGCTAGAAGCACAATTACTTAGTGGTTGCATATAATTTCACACCAATACCCTTCCTCTCCAAATTAAAAAAAAAAAAAAAACCAAAACAAAACAAAAACAAAAACAAAAACAATTATAATATTGCTCGTACACAACCAATCAGAGCATATGAAGCAACTTTTTATATATGTAGTTTTATACCAAACTTCTGTCTTTTTCGACCATACAAATTAATATATGTGCAATTTCTATACATATATAGACATTTAATATACTACATATACACGTAGTCTCATTCTGAAAATAGAACGATATTTATTTATTTATTTGTATTTTTTTATTTATTAATGGATATGTAAAATCAAAGTTCCAGGACTGTTTCCATTAAGGTGAAATACTGATAAAAAAAGTTTTGTCTTAATTTTAGATTTAACCCGAAAGAACTTATTTTAATCTAAAACTGAAATATTATACTATTGATATCCGAACTTTACGAACGTTGCACCATTAGTAAACATTGAAAAGTGATAGAATGAATTAAGCATGAGTGTATGATGATTTATTAAAATAAATGTTAACTAGTGTGGTTGATTGGGGCGGTTGAATAGAGTCAAAACAAAATTTTAGATCAATTCACCTCATTACCCTCTATCCACCCATTACATGAGCTCATGTGCTTCATTCCATTATTATTATTATTATTTTTTAAGTGCTTATATCACAGAAGAATCAATAATGAAACATTTGATTGACTCGGATGTCAATTGTGAGACATTTTATATTTTAGATGGTAAAATCAGACAATATATAATTCTTTTTGGCAAAAATTGACCCAAATAGTTTTCCAGAAATCATAAAGAAAAAAACCACATCTTACGTGGGTCCTAAATCTATATTTACAAGTCACAAAGAATTGACCCTAAGAAATTCTAAGTCCAAATTTATAAGCGACCCCATTTCTACAAGAAACATCAGAAAATTTTCCATCACAGCTTTCTGAAAGAGTGTTCCACAACGGTAAAATAATTCACCGCTTACCTGTCAGTTGACTTTTCAAATACACCGACTGTACGGCATGATTGCTCCTTTCCTATTAGATCCTTTGATGGAGTGAATATCCACACAGACATATATATATATATATATATATATATATATATGTGTATGTACATATCATCTAGAAATTATTCTAGTGATTCAGCTACGCGTATCTTAGCTTCCAGTTGACCAAGATTTTGCTTGGAAATGTTGTACTTTGGTCCAATAATTTTGACAATATACAAAAATAAGGGTTAGTTTCATTTTTAGCCACTAAGGGTCCGTTTGGCATCCGGGTTTAACTCCAATTAAACTGTACTTTTTCATCTCAATTTTTATCTTTTTCTGAAAAATCAACAAAGTTTATAACTACTTTTTAAAAAGTCAACTTAACTCAAACTTAAAAATTTCAACTTAATTCAAACTCAACTCATTCACCAAACACCTTCTAAATTATTAGTTCAAATATCTCATTTTAATATTCAAATTCTATAATGTCTTATAGTCAATCCTCAAACTATTCATTTATTTCACAGTAGCAATTCGTCTAAAAAAATTTTAAAAACTAATAAATTGCAATTAACACGTGAAAATCAAGTACTGCATTTTTTAATCAACGTAAATTTAGCTATTATAATGTTAAAGTATACATATTTTGAGAGAATTTATAACTTTTAAAATTGAAATTTCAAAATGAAATCGACAAAATTAACCCTAACTAAGGTAATTACACTCTAGTTTTTAACAATATTTTGAAAAAAAGGAGATGATAAATTAGTAGTTCGAAAATTAGTTTCCAAACATTTTAAAATTAAGACACTAAAACAGGATTGGACTTATAATTCGAGGAAAAAAAAAATCAAATAATCCAAACATAATAAATAACTAATAAGATAGCCTTTCAGATTCTTGTATCCCCTAGATGTAGCTATATAAGCTATATAGAGTACTATAAATAGACACACATCCCATGAGGCCAAAACAAACCAACAACTTATAAACGATTCAAGCGATTTGTCATATATATATAATCTCAACAAAACTTGACATATACATATACATATACATACATATATATATATAATCTCAACAAAACTTGACATATACATACATATATATATATATATATATATTATCCAGGCTCGTATCCACCATCGAGACAATTGGGTCATCATGCAATGCCGATAGGCCTGTCAGGAGAGTGTAGAAAGACAGGGTTGAGGGAAGCTGTACACTGGGCTCGTACGTGTTGAAAATGTTGGAAATTATGGTGTGAATGGAAATAAGTGCTAAGACAAAAACATTTGGTCAAGTAGAAAATTGTTTTCTGAAGGGCGTTTTGATAAATTCCTCTGTATTCGCAGGACCTGAGGAAATCTTTATTATTATTATTATTATTATTATTATTATTATTTTGGATGAGATCATAGACTTGTAAATAAGGTCATAGGCATGTAAAATTGCCTCCGTAGACTTTGGAGTTTATTTTATTTTTGGTTGTGAAGATGGACTTGTAAAAAAGGTTGTAGGCATGTATATTAGTAATAGGTACCAGTAAAAAGTGCGTAGGAATCTGTTAAATAATTAAGACGGAGTTGACCACATTTTGGATGGGCATGACGCAAATATATAACATCGACTGTTACAGTCACACTTATTTTATTTTATTTTATTTTAATTTTTAAATTTGCTAAAGACTATTACAGCCACTTGAATCAAGTATCCACAGACCAACAACGTCAATTATTATTATTATTATTATTATTTTACCTCTACACCCTCCTTAGTCTGACCCCTACAGCCTGAAGATATGTCAGAACTTTGTTGACTGCCCTTTGACTTTCAAAAACGCATCATGGCCGGTTTTACGCTACGAACCCTGATCTAGCGGTTACCAATAAACTGACGGACATATACGGTGAGCGTTTTAAAGACTATTAATCCATAGCATAAATAAAGCATCCATGGAAAAGCCAGAAGGATATCCAGAAGTTGTCACAGAAGACCAAGCCATGCCAAGTTCTTCTTGTTTCTCGGGGATGAAAGACGACATGTCGTTGCTGGAAAGTGGTCTATTGGGGAAGTGTTGCCGGCTTAAGGCGAGGATTCGTGTTATTACAGTTTTCAATCCAAACATGGGAAGTTGTCGGATCTGAGGTTGTTGGCTTTGGTGGAGTTCTTCAGAGAGCTCTTTCTCCGTATCAAGATCAGTTTCTTGATGTGGTGAAGATATCAGCTACGAGATTATGGAGAGTCAAGTCGGGTTATTATAACCGAACCCGGTTCGCCTCCATGAGGAGGAGTTTGGGCCTCGGTTCGTTCCGGTCGCCCGGAGAGTTTGAAGGAGGCCGGCAAGCAGTTGGCGGCGAGTTTGGTGGTGGTCATGTCGAAGAAGTTGAACCGCCTTTGAGGAACGAGTGGATCAAGGTTCGGGCTATTAACCCCGACGGCGACGATCGACAAGGCGGCGGCTCCGGTGATGGACAGGGGGACGCCGGTGAGTCCAGTGGTGCGACAATATGATCAGATATTCATCGGCAAATAGTAAACTTGTTGAAGTTTTTGCATGTTTTAAGAGGGATATGTTCATATAATTGTCTGTATTATGAATATTGTAATTATAGAATATCCGCATCCCATATATTTGGGTATAAAAGTCTATCTATAATGTAAACACCAATACTGTATTTGTAATAAAAAAAAGCGCGAAAAAAATTTGACATGTTAGAGCATATCACCAATAGAGTGTTAAATTCATGTACGAAAATTGACATTTGAATAGAAACACCACTCTCTAATATAATGTTTTTTCCAATCTTAAATTTGACAATTATTATATTTAATGGTAAATTTGTCATCAAGTATAAATTAAAATGTCTAATTTACTATTAGTTATTACCATATTGCCACTTCTAAATTTTTTTAGAAGCTAAAAGTTTATTTTTTAAGTTTCAAAACTTAATGGTGATGATAAAAAGCTAGATACAACAAAATTATGCATCGAAGTAGAAGTAAAATTAATATATAAAATATGTTATTCTTATAATTTTAATGACATATATAGCATTCACATTGACATATACACATTAGAGATGATTTTATATATCTTATCTTGTATTGTAATGTATTTGTTGTTTAATATAATACTAATATCTCTACCTTTTATCTGATTATTAAGCTTTCGATCTTCAAAAAAAAAAAAAAAAAAAAGGGTAAGCTTTATACTCGTAAAAATAAAATTGTAATATTTAAATATTTAAAAAATAATATTGTAATAAAAAGTTCAAGAATCAACCCATAACAGTCTAATGTTAAATTTACATTTGCCATAGTAATTTGTCACGAACAAGTATAGAATTATTAAATTATTAATGCAGAACACAATATTATATTGTAAATGGCAAATGTCATGATTGTATTTTGACACCTAAATTTAACGGTGCATTGAAAATGCTCTGTGCCACTTTTATTTCCTTTTAGGTCATTAAAAGAAAATAAAGGAATTATATATGTTAATAGTCCTCGAAGTATAAAAAGTCCAGTCTCTTAATAATATTTTGATATCTTATCAATTTGTTTAACTATTTTTCATCTTTGATAATATATATTTAGCATTTTTGATGTACATTTAGTATTTTTTATTATGTAGTTAAATTCTTGAACGTGTTATACTCAGTAATTAACATTTTAAACTTAGATAATATAGCATGACACTACTAGAGAATAACTAATAAAACAGGAAATTTGGGACAATATTGGATTCTACTCGTCTAAAATAAGAACCTTCTTTAACTACTTCGATTTGCATTTTCGGTTCCCTGTAGAGGAAACATACATGTCGCGAAAAAGAAAGTTCTCAGAAACCATAAAAGAGAGAATATCCACTTACTTGTGTCCCAAGTCTTCAACCGAGTCGTAGAGAACAAGAAGTCATTTGTATATGTGGCCCATTTCTTCAAGCAACAAAGAACAACTCCTTTATCAAAAAGGAAAATTAAAAAGAAAAAGAAAAAGAAAAAATCAACTCTTCTAGGAAAGGCCAATCATGACCGTACACCTGCCCTTTGAGTTTCCAGAAACGATAAATATATGGCCAGGATTGGTCTGTTCCTATTTGTACTTGATATTCATCTAGAGATCATTTTAGTGACTCAGCAACGCGTATCTAATTAGCTGGAAGTTGGCCAAGTTTTTGCTTGGAAATCTTATACATTCTAATCCCTCTTTCTATATATATATATATATGCACGCTTCCAAGGCCAAATTACAAACAAGCGCAATACTACAATTTACAAGTAAAGAACGTGAAGATAGTGCTGATTCCTTTTCTCTTTTTTTTTTTTTTTTAATACCAAAAACAATATTATTATTCCGGAGTACTCTTGCCAAACCTATCTTATTCACATTATAATCTGATCAACCTTGAACAAATACAAGAACACTACTCATATAAGTATACGTAGAACCTCCATGGAAAAGCCAGAAGGATATCCGGAAGTTGTTACACAAGACCAAGCTATGCCGAGTTCTTCTTGGTTCCGGGGCGCGAAAGACGACATGTCGTTGTCGAATCTGAGGTTGTTGGCTTTGATGGAGTTCTTCAGGGAGCTGTATTTCCGAAGGAGGGAATTGTTGAGGAAAATATTTCCACAAGCCTTTCAGGATGAGCCTCGGTTCACCACTATGCAGAGGAGTTTGAGCCTCGGGTCGCCCCGGTCTTCCGGAGTCAGAGACATTGTTGAACCGAATGAGTTGAGGAACGAGTGGATCAAGGTTCGGACGATTAATGCCGGAGGTGATGGCGGTGACCAACACGACGGCTCTGGCTCTGGCTCTGGCTCTGGCTCTGGGGCCAGCTAGGGTGACGGTAATATGTCCGGTGGTAACGGTTCGAAATGATCGGGTCATGAATGGCCTGCCAAAGTGTTTGCAATTTGGTGCAATATTCTGTCCATGCGAATTGGTCTCTCTCACAATTGCCGCAATAGTATCTTATTTTTTGGATTTGTAAAGTTCATAAGAATTTTTTTATTTTTTTTTAAGCATACGTATTTAAACATACTTGTATATAGGATATCTGTAAAGGGTGGATTCAAGGTGCATGTATAATAGAGACCTAATTTGTTTAGGACTGGGTATGTTTGAACACCATTTTAAGATGGATATTTAATTTCTTCGTTCAATGAATTATAGCTAATAAACTTTTTTTTTTTTTTTTGGGTTCTAAAGAGAGCTAATAAACTCTAGTCCTCAATGACACAGTTGTTAATTACCCTTATTAATTCATTAGATAATGAAATTAAACGATGTAAAATTGAAAAACCAAATATCTTACTCAAGTCATCATTCGCTATCAATGAAATTAAAAAAAAAAAAAAAAAACCAATCTTATCAATTAATGGGAAACCAAACTGCAAATCTGGAACATCAAGCATGAATGTGTTTATATATATATATATATATATATATATATTTATCTTGTTTTGTCAAATTATATGAATTTTTGTCAAGTGCGGACTATCCTGAAATTGGAATTGGGAATCATGTGATCTTTTAATTTTATGAATTATATTAATATTCTAATGATTACAAGCTTGTCGTGTAATAAAACCAAGATAAAATATATTAAAACTTGTGGTTGCATCCTGAAAAAGTACAAACTTAATTATAAATATAATGTAACGATAATTTCACATTTGATATGAAATATATGAAGGTCTCGATTAGAGTTTCTAGTCGCCAATACAAAAAATAAAAAATGCAAATTTGATTGAGAACCAAAAGAGATGCGAATAATTAATGAGTAGGAACGTACGTTGAATGTCAAATTTTACTGACAAATCACGCAAGAGATTAAAGAAAAGGAATGAAGGGAGACGAAAGAACATTCAATAACGATGATTTTTTTCCATTAACTTTGGCATATTATAAAAGAAATTAAGACAAGAAAATTCTAGATGAAAATATGAAATATTAACTCTAACCTCTCTATAATTGACTAAAGGAAACAACTGAGAAAAGAAAATTCAAAATTCAAAAAATCATATGTGCATTATAATGATAACTTGAGCGTGAAATATGGGACAAGAATTATGTCAATAACTCAGGTAACTGTTGTTTTGACTTAAAGCTCAAGGGCAAAAATAAAATCATTAAAACACATTAAATTAAAAATGAACTTCAACTCCCTTCTACATCAAATAATATAGTCATTACAGTTTGCTTACGCTAATTAAGAAAACACCATAACATAAACCTATATTTGCTCCATCAATATTTTTATAATATTATTCCGAAAAACGATATAAGAAAGCTGTTAATGGAGAATCAAAAAAGTCAGTCGGCATTCAGCTGTGGAATTGAACTTGAACTCTAAGCCGAATCGTATGTAGCCTATATATATATATATATATATAAAACATCGACTAATTAACCAATCAACTCTGTAGAGACCAAAAAAAGAAAAACGAAACAAGAAAGGTGATCTTAGTTTCCATATAACAAGGTTCTAGAAGATTAAAAGAGTGGAACAATTATAAACTACAAATACTCACACTTTCCTACGGCAGCAACAACGTCATCATTGTAGTTGTCTTCGTCTTCGGGGGACTTGTTTAAGTTCGAGAGGTATTTTTCGTTAATGGTGTAAAATTCGAGAGATATTAGTATCAGTTTTTAAAATTCGGGAAGTGAAATTACACTAATATTAAAGCTCAAGGACAAAATAAAAAATGTCATTAAAACACATAAAATTAAAAAATAACTCCAACTCCCTGGTAGATACATTGATTTATCTCCTAGTGGTGGATGTACATTGAGTTAAGCCTAATGCGGAATTAATTTAATTATTCTGTTTACGGAGGGTCTATTAACACCTCATGTCTATTTTTCCCACACACTTTCTTAAACCTCCTATTAATGGAAAATTAAATATTAGATATTACTTGTAGTTATAATCCTTTTATAGTTTCAAAAAAGTCCCTATAATTGAACTGTAGTATTCATCTTTTTTTCAGCCATCAAGGTAACCTCCCTTTCCTCAACCCTTTTTTGGTCTCTCCTCCCCCCCCCCCCCCCCCCTCTCTCTCGCTTATTTTTATTTTTATTTTGATTAAATCTCAGTTTTTTGTTGTGGGTAATGGATACATGCGCCTTCAAATGCTATGCTATTACTTATATATCTTTTCATTAGAGTTTTATACCAATTCTTTGCTATTGAGGTTTGAAATTAATGAAGTTGGCTTCAAAATGATAAAAATATCAAAATTCATCATAATACTTCTTTTATTTTTAAAAAGATAATAAATAAAACAGCCACATGTTGAGATTTTATGGAAGTGATTGATTGATTGTTCTTCTAATTATTGTTTTGTGATTTTTTTTTTAATTTTTAGAGATATTTTGCAAAATTGTACATGTCAATTGACTTGATTGTAGGACTTAATTTAGGTTTCATGATCGTAATTCAACTCTATATAATCTTGTACAAATTCAACACATATCATGAATTAGAATTCCCAAATGTTAAGTTGTTATCAGAGCAATCTAATGTCAAAGTTTGACGAAGCTTGTTGGAGCTATGTGACACCAATATATAGTCCAAGTAATATAGCCTTCCTCGCCTAATACCACAACCAATCGTTCGTCTTGTTCACTTGTCCTTAAACACACAAAACTCAAACCAAAAAATTACGACCTGTGATAAGGCTATAGTTATTTAGGAGACAGACTAAAGGTTAGGCAAAATTAAATACTTTTAGCATATTTTTGGTTGATTCACTCCAACCAAACAATTTCAATAATTTTTTATCTTTTTCTTCAAAAATAAACTCAATTTCACTATTTGCATTTCCAACTCTAACTTAAAAACTCAAACTTTAAAAAGCTATAACTTTGTTACTTCAAGTCAAAATGAGATGCTTTTTTTTTTTTTTTTTTAATAAATTACAAAGAATTTTGAGTTAAACGAAATAAGATTCATATTGATAATTTTTTCTGAATACAGTTTAAGTTTTTTTACATTTTTTACCCCCAAACAATTTATTTTTAACCAAATTGCACAATTTCAAAACTCAACTCAACTATAATCAAATTCTTTAATTCAAGCGGACCAACCAGATGACCTCTTAATTTTTAAGCTTTTGTTATTGCACATATGATGAAGGTTTTTTTTTATTTTTTATTTTTTTCAAATAAACAAGATGTGATTGGTTATTAGCGAGAACAATTAAAATCTCTAACAAAATTGAATGGTGAGTTGGGAAGATATTCGAAAACTTCATGGCCGACCTACTTTTATGTTTTGACAGAAAGGAAGAATATTTGGAAGGAAAAGTATTTTGACATGTTTTCCTTTCTTTATTGTTGGTGATAGAAATTCTTTTATCCATCGGGGGTCATCTCACTAACCCTTCGGTACTTATCAATGTTGCTATCTTCTGGTTGGAAAGAATTTCAAAAGTGAAAGCACGTTGTCTCTATTGGAAAGTTGACACAGGCAGATTGTGGAAGACGAAAGTTGGTTGCTTCTGACAGTTGGGGAGCTTAAACTAAATGTCGATGCCTCTTCGGTATCGCGCTCTTCTTGAATTGGCACTGCATTGCAAAAAATTGAACTTTTAGTCATAGTATTTTCGTATCATGACACTTTTAGTCTTTGTTTTTTTGCATTTAAATGTCATTTTTAGCCACAAGGTTTTAATCAAGCTGTGACTTAAACTTGTCCCCTGAATAAAAATCTCGTGGGTAAAAGTTTTAATCCTAATAAAAAAATTGTGATTGACTGCATATTAATCTCAAAGTTTTGAGATAAAATGATATTTATTCATACAAAAATGTTGTGACTAAAAATGTTATAAGAAAACATTAGAAGAAAAAAAATATGCCTCTTCGGTCCCAGGCTCTTCTTGAGTTTGAGTTGCACTATTAAAAATTAAACTTTTTGTCACGACATTTTCTTATGACACTTTTAGTCATACCATTTTCATGTGCGTAAATATCCCTTTTAATTGTTACTAATAATATGTCACAAAATTTTGTTGTAATACTAAAAGATTTATAAGCCACAATGTTTTAGCCACATCATGATTAACATTTTTTTCCGTAATAAAAAATCTCATGACTAAAAATTTTAATCACCATCATAAATGATTTGCACAAGTAGGCATGGAGCAAACATAGGCTCAGTGGGGGATAAAGCTCCCACTTTTTTAATTTTTTAATTTTTTAATTTTTAATTTTTTTGCAAAAATCTGTGTTCGTTTTTATTACTATGCACAAAGCCCCCACTAAAAATTAAAAACTTATTATTTTAACCTCATTATTAAATTTATTAAATTTTTGATTTTAATTATTAAGCCCCATTAACAATAATTTCTGGTTCCGTCACTGCATAACAGCTGCTAGGTGTTTTTTTTATCCTGCTTAGTGTGACTCTTTTTGCACATCTTTTAGCGTTTTGAATTTAATTCCGTTGAGGACTATGTTTGGTAATTGGAAGAGACTCCGAATTGTGTCTTTGAGTTTGTAACTGGACAAGTTAGCTATATTGTTTCTAGTTGACTTACCTTAATTAAAATAATAATAATAATAATAATAATAAGAATCGTAAGCTATATGCATGATTATATATAATATTATCTAGACAACACAAGTTTATTATTTAATTCTTCAACGGATTACTCCAAGAAATTTAATTATTTTATATATCCTTAACATGAGATATTTCTATTAATTATACATGTCCCAATATCGCATCATTAGCATTGAAAAGAAAAAAAGAAAAAAAGAAAAAAAAAACAATATTATTCAATTTCAAGTGGTGTCCCGTACGTACTCATCCGTTTAATTTCTAATTTGCGGTGTGTCATGATAACGAAGAAGCTACTTTCATAAAATCAAAGGATTTGATATGCTAAACATGGCACTCTATCAAGAACTTTTCTTTATATCATCTCTATTCTTTTTTCTTTTTCCTTTTTTCTTGCTAAAAGAGATTTTTGTTCAATCATATATGTTTGTTTTTAGTACTCACCTTTCGCAACCAAATTGAGCTCTCTTTGGTGCCCTTCGAGGCCAAGGAGATTATATGAAATAAGTGTAAAAAATGATTGCTATAGGAGACAATATACTCCATTATAGATAGACAATATTATTCTTTTGGTATCATTTCGGATAGAAAATTTTCTGTTGGGCATTTGTTGGGCATTTGTGCCCTACAGATTTTGCTAGTGCGCTCTATACGTATATACACCACTGTGAATGTGATTGGGGAAAAGGAAATTTTTTAATGATGATAGCTTTACATGAATCATGAATATGACAATTTCGCTTTATTGCAATGGTGGGAGATAATTATGAATCCTTCGGATTGGATGCACTTTTTCTGAAGATATTTACAAAAGGAAAAGTAATAATCAAGTTGATTAACGAATTTGGGTCCACCATACTTGTTTGGAATTTTTTTTAGTTTATATACATAGAAACAAAAATAAAATATATGTATATATATGTGGTTTTACTCTAATCATATCATAATTCTATATATTGAATAAAAAAATTACAAAAATTTAACAGATTTTGAAGGTGATATCTAACGACTCGGGACTCTTTTTTTTTTTTTTCCATATAAAAAACAATGAGAAAGAGAGCAAGAGAGGTTAAGATCTCCTAAAACATCCCAATTAGGTTGACACATATCTTAAGACCTATTCTCGACCATGCTCTCCACTCCAAATTTACTAAATAAAAAAGAGAATAAAATTACACACGTTTAAGAAATTTGCTCAAAAGGGTATAACCAACAAAATAAAAATAAAAGAATATGACCAGGTTGTTAAAGAATTAGATGCCCTAATTATCTGTATATTATCAACATCAATAAAATCGGAGAGAAAATAAATAAAAATGTACACACACAAGATTCATAGAGGTTTGCTTGACTGTGAGATTGTATCCTCACTTAGCTGTTATAGTAGGTCACTATGATGAAGAGAAAGGTTAAAAGAGGGCAATCACACATATTTTAATCTTTGTGTTTTTCTCTAATCTCTCTCTCTCTCTCTCTAATAATGAGTCCTAATGATGACGCCAAAATTTATAAAGAAAAAAAGGGTGTTAAGAGCTAACGCCCTAATTCTATGGTGAAAAAAAAAAAAATCGTAAAGGAAAATAAACAATCACAAAAACACAAATTTTAAAGCAAGTTCACTTCAATGTGAGGTTACGTCCTGTTTCTATCAATGTATATTGGTTCACTATGATGGTCAAGAAGTTTACAAGAAAAGTAACAGACCCTCAAAACTCTCAGTGTTGCAATCTACATACCGTCTATACGTATGACATTAATTAGGCTTTACAACTTAACAACCGAAATCACAAGTGTAAAATTTTATTACTACCTTTACTGAAACAACCCTTGATAAAATTTAGGTTTTCGTGTATTGTCTTCTCGTCAGGGAATTAATGAAACAGTACAACTTTAGAAAGTCGAATTAATTTCATCAATACCCGTTAAACTTTAGGGTCACTCTCACTTTACCCATGAAATTTAAAAACTCTCATTTTACCCTCTGAACTTTGAATTTAACTTACCATTACCCCTTCTATCAGAATTTCAGTTAAATTTAACGGAAAAATAAGGGAACTTTCTCCCTCTTACTAAGACTATATGTTATTAGTATTACTAAGTCAATTCTGTTAGGATTTATGCTAAAAGTAAATGGAAAAAGACCATCTATGACTGCACTTAACTCATTTTATTTCCGTCTATTTTTAATTAAAATTCCTACATAAGGGTTAAATTCAAAATTTAAAAGGTAAAGTGAAATTTTTTAAAGTTTAGGAGATAAAGTAGGAATTGACTTTAAAATTCAGAAGATATAGATGAGAATAATATAAAAATTTCATCTTAGGGCATTCCTTTGAATTCGTACATTTGAGGACAATATCAGAATGGTGTGAAAGTGTCCCCACAATTGATGTGCAACATGTAACATGTATTAATTAGTGCCACCTATGTTTCACTTTACAATGTCATTTAGGATATCCTATCTTCTTCTTTCCCATAATTTATGGTGAAGAGTACATACAAGTTCTAAAGGTCAATATATATACTTTTATAAAGCCAATCTATTTGTGGCTCAAGTACACGAGAATCCCTTCTTTTTTTTTTTAAAGTGATTTGGCAAGATTACAGATAACATGGACACCATTCACTTTTAGCAGGGCTTGTAAAACAATAGATATATGTTGAACGTGCATTTCGAAGAATAATTATCAGACTATACTCTATAGGCTACGTACGTAGCCAATTAAACAGACAACTTTTAGAATTATTTTAACTTGCAAAGACAACTTGTGGATTACAAATCACATTATGCGCTTATTAGAAAAAATAAAATAAAAGAAACAAAAAAATATAAATAAATAAATAGTTAAGATATGTACTCAGCAGATTAAAAAAAAAAATCGGCCATACCTTTCTGGCTGGAATCTTAGATAGCGTAAGGCGTATCCATGGGAATCAAATATGTAAATTTTGTTTGTCATATAATAAATGAGTTGCCCAAACATTATAAAATAAGAATATATATTTAATGGAGAAAGACCAAAATAGCATAATACAATTTATAGTTTTAAAATTATAACATAATTTAAAATATTACTACTAAATAACATAATTAAGATAAATAATAAGACAAAACTCAAAACTACCATTGAGCCTCTCTCCCCTCTCTCACTTCTGTCTGTTTGTCCTGCATTCTCCCCTCTCTCACTTCTGTCTTTTATGTCCCCTCTTTTCTCCCTCCGCCATTTCACTCTCTCCTTTCTCTCTTTTCTCTCTTTTTTTTCATAGATTAAAATGTCCACGACATCATCGACATTTCCACGACATTATCCATATTTTCAAGTCTCAACATGGATAACATGAGGGAATAATATTTCTTCGTGGAGTATCCGTCAAATATCCACAATATCTATAAATATCTGTAAATATCTAAGATATTTGTGGATATTTCAATAAAATATCCAAAAACTTAGGGAAAATTTTAACTATTTAATTATTTATTTATTTGTAAAAATTTATGTTTTTACATACAATTCATTTTTTTTAAATGTTAATAAAATGTGACAATACTCTTTAAAGGTTGAAGATCATGGTTGTAGGGCAATAGGTGAGGGCAATGGGATAATTAGAAAACAACATATAAGAAGATGTGGTATGACTCAAATGAGTCAAACTGATGACGATTCTATTGCCTTGAGTTTAAATTCCATGAGCTTAGGAACTGAGCAAAATTCATACGGTTATAATCCTCCTTATGATTCTTAAATGTGGTCTAGTTCAAAAGTACAAAATCTAGGCCGTTTCTTTGATATATTAACATATCTTCCGCCACAAATTAATATCGAGATGTCATTTCATATTTATCTAGATTACTCATCATGTTAGATAAATCAACATTATCCAATTTATGAGTTAATAGCTAGAAGAGATCAAGAAATATGTGGTACATTATCAATTACCATCAGAACTATTTAGGGATAAATCTTGACAAATATATTGTTTAGATTAATATCAGCACCTACTTAATGTTTTCCAACCTGCTAGAAGCTCTTTTTTGTATTAAAGACATTCGAAACTTATGTGTACTATTTTATGTTTGATATTAACTTTCTAAATAATATATTAAATTATTATATTTTGTTGTAATGTCTAATGAGTATGTAATATCATATCGAAGTTATAATTAGTGCATAATTATTATGATTTCCTATTACACAGTGCGATAGAACTCTCATATTTAATAAAATATTATATTATTTTTGTTATGAAATTGGTTCATAGAAAGTAAATTACTTTATTGTTTTTACATTTTATAAAGTTTCAGTAACAAATTATAAGCTTTTTTTTACTATCCATTATTTCCGGGGATAACCGTCGACATCGACATTTCTGTCGACATTATCTGTAAATCAAAATCTCAACAATCCCGTCGACATCAACATTTTCATTATTGCTCCTTTCTCAACAACGAGCCTATTTGAGAGATCTGTGAGATTGGCACAGTCCACCATCGGAGATCTGCTCAATGCAACTCTCTCTCTCTCCAGCAACGGTGTCTCTCTCTCTACGCCTCTCTTTCTCTTTCTCATTCTTGACATCTCTTGTTTCTCTTCATCCTCGGTGTTAGAGAACTAACCAGATCATCTTTGGTAAATCTATGGCATCATAGATTCCGCTCTACAGCTGTCGGGTATGGTGGCGGCTTGGTAGGTGGGGGAAGGGAGATAGGATTCAAATTGGGGCTTTTAACTTCGGATTTTCAATTTGGGGTATTTTTTAAAAATATTAAATAATCAACTTTTTTTTTATTTTTTATTTTTTGTAATATGATTTATCATATGTCATAGAGTAACTACTTAATTCCCCTAAAAAAATTATTTAATCTAGTAGTATACGATTCTAGTTCGGTAAAATGTTGTAAATAGTCCGGTAGAATGTAAAACAATAATCAAGTAGAATATAAAAAATAATCCAATAAACTACTAAAAATTATTTGGTACAATATAAAAAATAATTGATGAAATACTAAAAATAATTTAGTAAAATATCAAAAGCATTTTGATAGACTATCAAAAGTATTATATTATAATAATAGTCTTTGGTGACTGGAGACCGGCACCGACAATTAAAGACCATATTGAATATCAAAAATGTTCGTATAGACTATCAAAAGTATTATACCATAATATTTTAAATGAGTATTCTGGTAGATTATCAAATATCATTGTGTTCGCATTGTGGTCTAACAAAAAGATGAAATAGTGATCTCATTCGCTTCGCCTGCTCTCTTCCCATCTTCACCATCGAGAGAAAGAAGGGTTAAAAAAAATTTAAAATTAAAAAAAAAAAAAACCATGCATTAAGTGGATTTCTTTGGCCTAATTATTAGCGGTTTATAACAATGATCGATTTGAAGAATGAAAATGGCCGTTTTTAACAAATCTCATAATTACCATGGACCATTCACATAAATAGCCAAATTAGAGCCATGCTTTTAAAAGATGTGTTAAGATAAACTTATTTGTAAATTTGAACAAAAAAAAAAAACTAATCATGTTGTGCTGACAAAATTACCCTTAAACCTATTTTAAGAAACAAACAAAAAGAAAAAGTTTCATCCTAAAAAATAGCCACATTAATTTCAATTATCCACTTTGTATATTTAAAATTAGTAATTAAAAATTTCCTAAAATCATCAATTTCCCTTTATAATCACCTTTCTTGGATAATATCACAGTACCACCACAGTACAAACAATCCAAACCTTATTTAAAAAAAAAAAACAAGGGTAAAATACAAGGCCAGTTAAATAAGGACCATGTCATTATGGTTGATCAACTAAATGTTTGGTGGGTGGAAAAAAGGAAAGAAGGAAGTGGGATGAGGGAAAAGTGGAGGGAAGTTGATGGAATTGGTTGTTTAGTAATAAAGAAGAGAGAAAGGAATGGAAAATAGGATAGAAAAAGATTGTGGTGAGGTCCACTTTTTAATTCCCTCTAAAAGTGGGAGGAAAACTAAATTCCACCCATTAACTATTAAAATTATTTTTTTGTCCATGCTTTTAAGGTAAAGTAATGTATATGGATAAATAAAATAGTAATTACATAATACTTTTAATTATATTCTTTCTTTCCATGATACCAAACACCACAAAGGAAAAACAAAATATTTTCTCTCCCTCTTATTTTCTTTCACTTCCATTTTTCCTTTTTCTCTTGTTTTCTTTCTTTCTTACCAAACATAGGCTTAAATGATGATTCCCATAAAATGAATGTCATTACGACAGTTCTACTATATAGGTATTGTGTTAAACAAAGAATCATGTGCAGATTGATATGGCCATTATTATAGAGACCATGCCCGTAATGTGATTAATCCAACCTACACAAAGTGATGAGAGGTAAAATATTAATAAAGTATATATCAAATATTAAACCTTAAAATGACAGGGTCATTATAGTAAGAATCATAACGTTACAACTCTTTCCTTTTTAAACACGAAATTATAAAACATATGTAAAAATATAAAACAAACAAACGGACAAATTAGTTCCATAAAAACCGTTATCAATTCTTTAATTTTTACTCATTAATTTTGAAAAAAATACATATTTAATAAATTAAAGTAAACTGACAAAAATATTTATTAATTCCATAAAAAATGTGACCAACTCTTTCTTAACAGAAAAATCTGAATCCATATATATATGCACCCATAAATGATAAATAAATAAAAAATCAATTACTTCTATTAAAAGCGTAACTCTTCCTTAAAAAAAAAACAAATTTTGGTTATATGTATATGTATATATATATATATGTATATAAGGGGGAAAAGAACACATACGAGAACTCCTTCCTATGAAATAATAATAATTAAAATTTAATTGAAGGGTAAATATGGAACAAAAAATATTGAAATTCAAAATTCGTTTAAATTTACAAATAAGTTAGTTTGTAGACATTCTTTAAAAGAGGTGGTCAAAAATATCCATTTTGTGTAAATACTTCATTTACTAATACTACCTAAAACAATTTATAGATATCTTATATGTTGAGTACAAATTATATTTTCTTGCCGTTTTCACTATTATTGGTAAATTTAACCATTTATCAAAATAAGAACGAAAAATATACTATTTACTACCATTTCTCTAGCATACATGGTCCATGTTATCTTATAACTCGATGGTATAATTTTTCAAGGTAAATAAGATAATAAACTAGTTTATAGAACAGTCGTGAAAATTTTATTTTATTTGTGTGCTTCACTCTCTACTCGAGCAAGGGAGCAAAACTCCTAATCTTTTGTAAGCAACTTCTTGGATCCTTGGAGTTGCAATACAAATCTTTATATTGTTCAAAAACATGTCCTGAACTTATGCTCCGTTTGACTTTCAGGTTTAAACTTAAAGTTTTCATTTTAGTTTTTATCTTTTTTTAAAAATTTAACACAAATAATAACTAGTTTTTGAAAAGTAAATTAATTTCAACCTAAAAATTTCATTTCAAACTCGTACACCAAACGCAAGTTTAATCACTTCGGAGGCAACTGTCTTCTTGTTTCTAATTCAAATGAGGTGCCTCGCATGGTTTTTGATATGGACCCTCCTGGTGCTTTCGTTAAATTGCTCTTGGTAATTTTCTATTTGAGATTATGACAGAAAAGGGGAAAAAAAAAAAAAAAAAAAAGGTCAAATAGCAGACTATATTGCTTATCTACTTAGTAAATGCCAACTTGAAAATAATGATCATTTGATTTCCAATTTCACATGATGAGTCATGAAGAGAACTGGAAAGTACTGTATATAACATGGTTTCATATATATATATATATATACACACACATGTATATGTATATATTTATATATAGGAATTATATATTCTTTGTTTGCAAATAAACAAGATTCCATTAGATAATTTTCAGAATTTGTACTAGGATAAGAATTGAGAATGGAATGTTATAACTTTTAGGAGTGTTGTTTCAGCAACGTGCTTGGATGCGAAAGTTAAGAAATTGTTGTGTCACTTTCCCAGAAGTTGGTAGCTTGATAATCTTCAAAAGGATTTACCTACACTCTTACCAACCGTTTAACATCATGTTTTAACCTCATTTTTCAAAATATTTTTAATGGCGGCGGAAGAAAACCTCGGCCACAAATTGCAATTACCCATTGAGTTGAGTCCACTAGTCCACATTTTTTTTTTTTTTTTGGTGAATGAGTCCACTAGACCACTTGCTGCTCGAAGAAGCCGAATCAGTGAAAAATCCAAACAAATAATAATAAATAATAAATAATTTTCAAATAAAAAATTAATTGATTTGAAGTAAAGATAAAAGATAATTAAAAATAAATTTTTGAAAATTTGATTAGATGGTAAAGTAAAAAAAAAAAAAAAAAAAGTTATCATATTAGAGCAAATATATTACACAAAGTTAATAATTATAATAAAACTGTTACAGTCATTCATATTTTTATTTAGTTTTTGAAATTTAAAATTGAGATTTGAATTATATATATAAAGTATAAGTGTAGAAATTATTATTAGAATGTGTTTGTAGCCACTATAGTCTTCGATTATAAATACATAATATTAATAAGCATATTTTTATAACTATTTATGTTTTTTACCGATGGGATCTCATTTTTGTGTTACTTATTTCTTATCATTGCTTATGGTTAAAATCACATAAAATATTATAACGTATACAAATCTTAGCAGATCTGTCACAAAAATCTACAACAAATATAACTTATTTTCAAACTCATATAGCTATCTTTTTTTTTTTTTTTTAAGTATAACTAATAATTAATTTGCATATACGGATATATAACTTTGGGTAACATGTTGTACTTTGAAACTTTTACTATAATGACATGCATCAATAAAACATAATATACCTCAATGATGATTATGTGATGCGTTATGAAACATAATGTTAAATTGCTGGTAGGGACGAAGCTATCCATAATCGAATAGGGCTTCTACTTCTAACGAATTTTATTTTATTTTTTCAATTTCACTAACAAAAAGCTTTACAATTTTCTTATTTGCTTCAATTATTAACTTATTATCCCTATATAAGTCCCTATTTTATGTTTTTGGGTCTGTTTGAGTGAAGTTTTAGAGATGTGGTTTGGTTTGAAAACCAGATGTAGTTTTGAAAATGAACATTTGAAGGAAAAAAATGATTGTTTGGAGTCAAAAAGTATAAAATCTCATAAATATGTTCGGGAAAAAAAATCAATATGGATTTTATTTCATTTCATTCGAAATTCTACATAATTTTTTTTTAAAAAAATCATCTTATTTTTATTGTAGAGATTTGAAAATGTGAATAGTTAAAAAAAAAAAGGATATGAATTGAAGAAAAAGTCAAGATACAATTTTCAAATCTGACACCAGTATAACATTTCAAACAAGTTCTTAGGGCCTTTTTTTTTTTTTTTTTGTGTGGGGGGGGGGGGGGGGGATCATTTGGAGATGGTGATTTGAATGTTGAATTTGAAATATATGTTTGGGGGGAAAACTTTTAAAAAAGTTATGTGAGATAGAAATTAGTGTAAAAATTTAAATATGTTTGGAAAAAAAAATGTGTAAAATAAAGATTTTCTTGTTCGTCTTATCGATATGAGTATTTTGACATAAAAAACATCTTATTTCAATTTGAAATGAGAAAATTATAGATTTTTGAAATTTTAACTTTTTGAAAATGAAAGAAAGAGAACGTTTGATTTAGAATTGAGATTTTAAAATCTACATAGTAAAATACAATCGGAAGATAACGCCCTAAACAGACTCTTATACTCTATTTGACGCTTGAGTTCATTTCAAACTAAACTGTACTTTTTCTTCTTAATTTTTATTTTTTTAAAAAAATTAATAAAATTTATAATTAATTTTTAAAAACTCAATCAATTCAAACTTTAAAATTTTGGATAAGTCTGTGGTTGAGGGTCTCTACCGGTACATACCTTTTTTAAGCCGTTGAGATTTAATCGAACAGTTGAAATGTTATTCGTATACCATATTTATCACACACCTTACCTCACATTATTCTTTTCACCCAAAGTCTTCTCCGTCACCGGCGACGGATGCCGGCGACCCACCCCCGACGCCGGCGACCACCTCCGGCCTCCCACCACTGGCCTCAGCCCCTGCCGGCCGGCCGGCCGCCGGCGACCCCCTTTCTCTCTCTTCCCATCTCTCTCTCTTCTCTTCTCTCTCTCTTCCCCTTTCTCTCTCTTCTCCTCTCCCGCGGCGACCCACCTCCGGCACCCCCCCCACCACCAGCCCCGCCGACCCCCAACCCTCAGCTCGCCCCCAGCCACCCCACCCTGCCCAACGGCCCCCCTCCCCCGGCCTCCCCACCCTCCAGCCTCCCCCGGCCTCCCCACCCTCCAGCCTCCCCCTCTCTCTTCCCCGCTCTCTCTTCCCCTCTCTCTCTCTTCCCGACCCTCGGCCCCACCACCCCCGGCCGCCCGGCGCCCCCCCATCCCACCCCCACCCGCGACTCCCCCTCTCTTTCTCTCTCTCTTCTCACATCGGGGGTGGTGTGGGGGGGCCAGGGCTGGGGTGGGGTAGAGAGAGAGAGAGAGAGAGGGGGAGGCGGGGGGAGGGGGGCCGCCGGGCAGGGTGGGGGGCGGGCTGGGGGTTGGGGCCGACGGTGGGGGGGTGCCGGAGGTGGGTCGCCGCGGGAGAGGAGAAGAGAGAGAAAGGGGAAGAGAGAGAAAGGGGGGTCGCCGGTGGCCGGCAGGCCGGCCGGGGCTGGGGTTGGTGGTGGGAGGCTGGAGGTGGGATGCCGGCGTCGGGGGTGGGTCGCCGGCGTCCGCCGACGGCGGCGGGAAAGTTGCCAGCGACGGAAAAGACTTGGGATGAGAAAGATTATATAAGGTAAGGTATATAATAAATATGATACACCAACAATATTTTAATCGTTCGATTAAATCTCAACAGTTTAAAAAAAGACTTTACCGATAAAATCATTTGAGAGAGACTCTACCACAACCTCTCTCTAAAATTTTAACTCAAATAACTTATTAAAGAGGATTAATATTTACTTCAATTGAAATAATAAACTGAATGCGTCATTAAACATGTACGGCCGCCGTATTTGGTCCTCTCATAATAAAATGGAAAAAAAAAAAAAAAAAATCCACATTCAGATCTGAAAATCAGCCCAATTAGATCCCTCCAGTTCTCCAAATCTCTTTTTTCTCTCTCCGCTCTCTCCCTCTCACTCCCTACTTCCTACTCCTCCTCCTAGTCCTACCTCAGCTTTCCTTCCGTGGCTTCCATTTTCCCCTTCTTCTCCTCCATGATTTCCCTTCTCTCTCCATCCACTAAACACTTCTCTTCTCCTCCACACGCAGACACATAAATGTGTTGTTGTTATTGTTGCTGTTTGGAATCACGGAAAAAGAGAGAGCCCAAAAAAGAAAAAGAAAAAGAAAAAGAAAAAGAAAAAGAAAAAACTCTTATTCTGATTCGTCCGTGACAAGTGGCAGAAACCACCCAGAGCAAGGACTCTGTTTCCTCCGCTTGCCACTTAGAAGCTGAAATCCTCTCTTGGGTTTGCGAAATTTTGATCGGAATTTAAGTGGGTCTGTCCTGAACATCAGTACAGTAATTAAAATATGATTATATAAAACGAGAGCTGATAAATATTTTTTTTTTAAATTTTCCGGGAAAGTTTTTGGTATCTGGGTTTTTCTATTTGAAGAGAAAAAATGATATCGTCGGGGATAAATCTGGTGATGACGGTCATAGGATTCGCGGTGAGCACTTTGTTCATCGTGTTCGTCTGTACAAGGCTCATCTGTGCTCGGATTCACCTCAATGCTTCTAGGCGATCCTTTCCCATTGCTTCCAGATCCGATCTCAGTATTGTAAGTTTTTTATTTTATTTTTATTTTTCCTTTCTATTTTTTATTTATTTATTTTACATAATTTTATCTTGTTTTCTGAATCGTGATGTTCCCATTTGGTTCTGAAATGTGCTCTTGGCATAATTAAGATGAATGGGCATCTGGGCATTTATCAGAAACTCAGATAATTTCTGGTTTGAATTCGACAAGTCCTGCAATCATTTCTTATTGATGATTTTTTTTTTCCCCTTCTCATAAATCGTTTTCAGCCTGAGAAAGGGATATTTATGTCAAATTTTTTTTTTGAATTTTCCAGTTTTACTGTGACTCAGATCTGACTATTCCCGTCCTATTTCTGTTAATTTCAATTTTTAGGAAAAGTGAATTGATTTATTTTATTTGTCGTATTCAACTGTGTTGCATGTATTTCTATGTCTGTTTGCCACGGTCAATTTTTCTCTCGTGTTGGTCAATTCTGCGTCTACTATTTTATAAATTTAGAAACTCTAAAATTTTTCTTTAATTTGGGTTTTTGTTGTATATATATATGTATGTATATTCTTATGGCATACCATTAGTGGTAAATCTGCTCTAAATCTGTTTTCATAATTTGGTTATCTATAGGCAATACAAACCTGTCTTTCCTTTTATAGCTTGGAATATGTATCCACAAATATATACGTATCTATACATATATATATATGTGTGTGTGTGTGTATATATATGTACATGTATACGTATATGTATGTAAATGGTGCCTCCAAGTCAATCATATAAACTTATGTTGTTTCATTGGTACAGCTGGAACGAGGATTACATGGACTTGAACCTGTAGTTATAGCCAGCTTTCCGACTAAGAAGTATAGTGATGCATTTTTCTCATCTTCAGAAGATGCTCAGTATGTTCTCTGTCCTTCCCATTTTTCTTCTCAGCACCCCTTTTCTTTTCCAACAGTTGTGGAAATAATTTTCACTCATTCGAGATGATAACAAGGCTCTAGGATTTGCAAATAAATCTAGTATTCCAATCTAAATGTTCTTGTTTGATTACTTTTTTCATTGTTTAGTTGTTGCGACGGGAATTTTGATTCGGCTAAATGGCGGTTTGTTAACGAAAACCTCCTTTGCGTGTAGTTGATAAGTGAGAATTTACTTTTGTGTTTTCAGAAGTGCAAACATCATCTCCAATGTTTTTCTAGTAACATAATATCAGCCAAGTGTCATATTTGGTCAAAATAGTTGTGCTCAAAGACATTGCAGTCTTTTGTAAATTCCAGTGGTTCTCTAAGAGAAACACCAGAGGCAACAAACTTTGATCTACAATTTTTTCGGCAGTTGATGTCAATCAACTTTGATGTTTGAACCCAAAGTTGCTTTGCTTACGACCGAACAGACCTTTTCTTTTATGCAGGGTAAAATTGCTTTTTCACAGAGCTATTTTGACCAAATCTAGAATCAGGAGCGGCTATGAAAAACACATAATAGATATCTTTTACACACGAAGTACGTTTTTATTTTATCCCCAATTTTTCGAAATTGACAAGTTCAAGTATGAAAGGTCTAAAGAGAGAAATGGTGAACTTGAGACAGAGAACTGGATTCTCCAATATACAACGGGAGCTTGTTCAGGTCCTAAATGCCAACGGGGTTCAAACTGAAAATTTCAATGCTTTTAAAAACTCTTAGTTCACTTAAGGTTAAAAGTGGTTTGGGTCCCATTACAGTTGTCCGTGGGTGTGATTGGGGGAATATAGTACCACACCAATTATGCGACTGTTGTGTTGTGCGTCAACAGTGTGTAGTTATTGTCGAGGGACTGTTTTTGACAAAATCATGTGACTGCGTCACTTAAAAATTGCTTATTCCCAAACTCCGTGTGTAACTTGAAGTGTAGTTTAAAATATATACCTATCTATATATATATATACACACACGTGAGAAGGAGTGGAGCAGTCTACGAGAAAGTAGTACAAAAGGTGATGCTAAATTGATACAAGATTTTTCACCGTTCTACAATCACCATGAATCATAAATTGTGCAACTTCAATATTACTTTTCAATATGAGGACCTTCATATCACGAATTGGGATCATCGCTGTTATTCATTTCTTCGTTTCATTTGGGGTTAGTTTTATTTTAGTTGGTTCTGGTGTAAAATGCCTCTGCGGTGGCTGTTGTTGTAGGTAAGAATAATTGGAAGTTGAGGATGTGGTAAATATGATTAAGGGAAGCCTAGACATTCTACGTGCTCGGTAAAACGTCTACCACAACTTATTTGAGACTTTTGAAAAGTTAGACATGTAGGGAACTTGTTTGTGTACAATATTGACGATGGTGAACTATGTTTTATTTTTCCCCCGGTTGCGAAAACCGGGGAATGGGGAGTCTCTATTCCTAGTTGGGGCATGACCTGATGCTTAAATAAATAACTACTGTTTTCCATGACTCGCAACTGTGTTTAATACTTAAGGTCTTTTATGAACTAGGCTTTATTGTTTTTGTTACTTGTTTCACTTGAAGACAAATTTCTGATAGCTAGCCGTTAAATCAAGCAAACTGTAGGGCTGTTGAGGAACAAGACAAGGTTTTACAAAAACAATTGTTTCATCTCCGTTTTCTACACTTTCATATCAAAAGATTTTTACTCTTTTGTTGAACTGTGCTGCTTTGACTCTACTTTATGAAATGGTATATTCAACGAGTTCCATCAAAAATTAAGAAAAGATTTTTGATGCTCCGTTCTGATTCCTGTAGAATATAGAACACTTTTTTTTTTTTTTTTCTTTCGCCGCTTTACGTTACTTTTTTTTTTTTGTAACCAGAGATGTTTGTGTGCTTTGATTAGCTTCGGATCCAAGCTTAATCTTCTGATTTCCCGACTAAAGAGTTGTGATTCTCTTGTATGCTGCAGATGCACTGCCTGCCTCGAGGAGTACCATGACGATGACATATTGCGGATTCTTCCGTATTGTGGGCACTCCTTCCATGTGACCTGCATTGACATATGGCTGCAGCAGCATTCCACATGCCCTATTTGTCGGATGTCCCTACGCGAGTGTCCTGACAGAAAACGCTTTATGCAACCCTTGTTCAGTTCAGCTATTCGATCTCGTAATGGGGCAGAATCCCTTGATTCACATTCTTGTCAGTATATCCTGACTAATCATGCATCGAGAAGTCACGAAAACGGTGGGATGAACTCCGTTCAACAAGACCATCTAACAACCAAGAGCGGTGCTGCCGAAGCTGGGGAAAATGTTTCCGCCATTGCCGAGGGCAATTTGAGCTCGAAAGACTTGGCAAACAAGCATGTGGAAAGCCCATCAAATCCCTAAAATTTGGATGATTTCTTGCCGGCTATAAAAGCAATAAAGGCTTCCAGTTGGTGAAGGATTCAAACAGGCATTCCTCACAAGTTTGAAAGTGAATCCCATTGTAACTGTTTCCCAGGAGGCCGATTGCTGCTTGCTGTACATATTGCAAAAGTAATTTATTTTCTCTTTTCTTTTTTTCACCTCTTTATGAGCAAATTGTTCTTCCATTTCACAGGTGCTTGTTTTATCAATGTTTCAACTAGAAATAGTTCCAAATGGTTGAAGATGCTCTCTCTTTCCCTATCTAAGAATGTGTTTGGTGTGAGAGAAAAATGGAGGGAAGAGAGGACTCGAGGGATAAGTAGAAGGATTCTAACATTTATAGTTGTTTGGTAAGAGAGACAAAAGAAATGAAGGTATTCCAATTCTTTCAAAGCACTCCAATTTTAATTTCTTTTAAGTTGGAGAGATTATTAAAGGGTTATTATTGTCTACATAAAATAATCATTTTACAAACAAAATCTTTTCTTTCTTTTTTCTTTTATCCCTGTACCAAACAAAAGAGAAGGTTTTTTGTGTTCTTTCTTTCCTTTCACACCAAACATTATGATAGAAAAGATCTCTCCCTCATTCCCTATTTCTTGCACTTCGATTATCTATCACTCATTCATTCATACTTTATGTCCTTCTCTACAAAACATACCCTAAACCATTTGGCCTTTGCTTTAGGAAATAGAATCAATCAATTCCAGACGGGCAATCTAGATGTGGGCCAGTAGGGCTGAAATTTTTTTCTTTTTATTTTACCTAAACACTTTATGGTTTTTCTAATTTATCTCTACTGAAAATTAAAAATCTCTATACAGTCCACACTAAAAGTCTTTATCGGTATTTGTATATATTTAAAAAAAATTGTGTACACCCCCACTAAAATCTTTGTTTGACTCCGGCATTAGTTGTAGAAGAGTTTTTTGCTGTATAGATATAATATCTTATCAGTGCATGTTTCTTAATCTAAAATCTAGTCATTAAAAATGCAAAAGGAACAGCATTCCATAAATGCTTCAAAACACTATCCTACCAAGTAGGGTAATAGTAAAACCAAAGAGTTGTCAATAATCTTATCTTTAAGAAGTCAAAGATTCTTCCCAACTGTGTAAGTCTTCTCTGCCCGCTGGTTCTCTTCTCTTTTCTCTTTTGCTGGTAGTGGAAAGATAAAATATAGCAAGATCCATTTCCAGCTGCTTGTAGTTTATAGTGGACTCCACATTATAAAAAAAAATAATAATAAATAAATAATTTGTACACAATTAATTATATATTCTTTAGCAAAACATAAAAAATCAAATATAAATATATTCAGAGGTAGTCTGTTAGGTTTGTCAGCTGTTCTTATCCATTATTTCCAACAAATCACAAGTGTTCAATTATGGTAGATGCAATCATTCTCTATCATCACGGGTTAGACCATGAAGTTCTATATGCTAGAAAAGTAGAAATTTCCAAACCAAGTTTAAGCTTATCTGTACCAAGATACCCTTTGTCAATGAATTGAGATTATATTCTTTCTATTTATTTTTATTTTTCTTTCTAAAAAGTAGTCAAAACGGTGATGAAGACCTAACTCTCTCTGTCTCCCTGTCTCTCTCTCAAAAAAAGAGAAAACTCCAATGGGGAAACGTCGGCCGGAGCTCTGAGGCCGTCTCGGAGCACGTCACCGGGCTCCTGGCACTGAAACTAGGCCCCCTCAATCGTTTGGTTGTGGGCTTCTTAGTGATAGTGGTAATTAGTGGCATGAGGGATCTATTTGAGCATTTCAAACTTGGGTTCGAGTTTGGAGGCCAAAGTTAGAGCTGCTTTTTTTCTGCACATTCGTTGTCTGGTGGCTGAGTTCCTCTGGGGTTTTAATCTACTTAGTTTTGGGCTTCCTTTGGCGGTGGCGGTATCAATGTCACGACGAAGGCGATGGCGTGTGTGGTTCACGTGTCGTTGTTCGGCGACGTTTCTTCAACCATGCCACATGCCTCTTGTAGTCGGTTGCTTTCCTTAATGGTTCTTTTGTTGGCTCGTTGTACTTTTGTTGAAATATTAAACTGTTGTTAACCCAACTTCTGACAACTTAAATTTTTAAGATAAATTGATAAATTAATTTAGTATCAAAGTATAGATCGTGAGTTTGAACCCTGTTATGGAAAATTATAAATGCATAATATCGTAAACAAGTAATAAAGTGATAAATAAAGTATAATTATCACAAAAATTATCATTATCAATTACTAAAATTATATTAATTCCAACTTTATTTGAATAACCGAAAATAGATTTTTAAATAAAAATAACAAAATAAGTAAAAAGACAAAAAACTTTAAATACTAAAAATCTAGAGTTTCCAATTTTATCGGATTAATCATATTTAAATTCTCTAATCCAATTAATCAACGTCTATTTCCTATATTATCAACGAATCTCTCTAATATATTCATTAATCTTTCTCAAACATTAACAATTTATTATAATAAGCCTTATCATCTCTCGATCTTAAACAACTTATCATAATTTATTAAAAATCAGAAATTTATGATGCTGCACAAGTTTCATAATTATCTTTAGCTTATGACAATCTCATGGTAGATTAAACAAGATCTTATTCAATCATCACTTCTCAGTCTCGAATCAAATATCAAATTATGCAAAAGTTGGCCAGAAATTCACAGTATTAAGTACATATTAAAATACTCAACAAAGAACTGGAATAGACATCAATTAATTAAAAATAAAAAAACTCAAATAAGCATAATCCGAATAGATCGTATACCTAGAAAAGAAAATTACTTCATAAATAAAAATAGAAATCTATAAAAAAACAGTTCAATCGTTTTGAAATTAATCAAATAAAAAGATAAGAAAATCAAGTAAGAAAATCAAGTTTGAATGTGTCACAGGTTTCCAAAAACTTCTCCTAAATTTTCTTCTCATTCTCATCTTGATAATTCAAGATAATCTCTCCCTAATTTTATAGAAAATTAAACCTAAAACTTAAATTTTTTTTTTTCTTTTTCTTCTTTGGTTTTCGGCTTATCCCGTAGCCAAAGACCATTAGCACGGAGCCGAAGGCTCCTTTTTATAACCTCCAAGCCGCCACCTCTTTCAATATCCCTTTTTTTTTCCCCCTTTACTTTTTCTCCTGTTGCAACTGACCCAGGCAACAGCCCTGCGCCCCACGCGGACAACTGGCGCGCTACACATGACACGGCGCAAATGGTAGAAAAAGCAAGCTCACGTGGGAATTTCTGAGGACGCTCACGTGCAATTTGGCAGCTGCTGGTCCCTCTAACGGGAGCGCTACGACGCGCTTGGCTGGTGCTGTGAGGCGCAATCGCCATCTGGGCCGCATCTAAAGCTAATCCAACGACTAGGAAACACACGTGGGAGCACGTGAAGCTCTGCGAGTGGGGAAAATTGTTTTAATTCTTTTTATCATATTTTAACTTTAAATTGCTACTTTTAATCCTTTTAACACAATTTAACTTACACATTTGAAATAACATAATAAATTTACGAAAAAATTAAGATAAATTCTTAAGATTATAGTAAAAATATAAGTTTAAAAGTGCTAAAATACTCTATTTAATAGAGTTATCAAACCCCTACAATTATACTCTTTAATCCCTTTATTATTATTCGTGTGTTGGACGTTTAATATGTTTCAGGTTTCTTATTTGTGTTGGACTTTTAAATTTATATTTATCCACGTGTCTGCCCGTTATCCGGCCGGAACACATGGGGAAGTGTTGAAATATAAAATAATTGTTGGCTCAACCCCTAACAGCCTAAACTTTTAGGATGGATTGATAAGCTAACACCCTTTGCCGCATGCTTTCGACATCGAAACTTTTTTTTTTTTTTTAGTTTGTCTAGTTTGTTAAATAAATGTCCATTTAGACATGATCTAGTTGTGATCTTCGTTGTACCACTGATTTTTTTTCTATTCGGTATATAGGGTGGTCCTAATGTTATAAGTTTCTTAACATTTCTTGTTCTCGAGCAATTAAAAACTTCCATCGATTCTAAAGATATTATTGAAAGAGACATATACATGCTAGAAATTTTGTGTGCCTATTTGGTTTTCTATTGTCGAGAAACTTTGTACCTTTGAGTGTATTTGATGTTACTGGTAGATTTGGTTGTTTTTGGGGTCGAATCCATGTATATTATTTGAGATCACTTGCATTGTTTATTGTTTATCACTTTTTCTCTTCAATGCTATCCCATTTTACAAGAAATTGAGACGTTAAGTGTTTATCATTTCCTCTCAAGGTAGTAGTCTAGTTCCCTTGTAACATTACGAGTATTAGTAGTCAATTCATTGTCCAATTGCTGATTTTAGGATCGGAAAAATCCCCATCCATTAGTGTCTTAATCCAATCCAATCCCAAGTTAAAACATTGGTATTTCATGGATTTAAATTATGTGACTTCATGGATTAGGTCTCTGCAATAAATTTACACATATATATATATATATATATGTATACACTATAAATCAAATAATTCAATAAAATATAATTTATCACAACATAGTTGTATTCAAACCTTCACTAATAAACCAAATTTTTAAATATTATAATCCATTATAACAAACAAACATGAAATAAATTCAAAATAAAGTGTTCATCATTTGGCAACATTACTAAGTTTATCATATTTAAGTACACACATAACAATGATAAAATTGTGAAACGCATATAATTCAATAAATGTATAGAGTTCAAATTCACGGATTTCATGGATAGGGAAATCTGTAGTCTAATCCCTAATTTTTTAGTTAGGAAAATCTCAATCATTTACCAATCCATTAGTGCCCCCCCTCCCCCTCCCAATTTCGTCCAATTCACAAAGTCGGTCAACCACCCTAACGAGTACATTACCTACATACTGGAAATTTAAATTAAGAAAAATTGTGAGTGGCTTAGTAGCTTGGCATAGAGAAAGAGATGTTGTAATGACTTGTGCCTCCTTTTGATATGATATTATCCACTTTGGGACACAGTCCATACGGTTTTGCTTTTAGTCTTTATCCAAAAAGGTCTCATGCCATTAGGGGTAGCCTTTTTACTTATGAACCATCACATATATCCATTGTCAAGCGATGTGGGACTAAAAACTTATCATTTTCATCACAGAGACTGATGACTGTCATAATCACCCTACTTTTGGGCCCAACGTCTTTGTTGGCACCATTTCTGGTTGGGCTTAGGGTTTGTACCCCTTGTAACATTTCATGCCTCCAATTGGTATGATATTGTCTGCTTTGAGCCTTGGCCCACATGGTTTTGCTATTGAGCTTTACCCCAAAAGTCCTTATATCATTAAAAGGTGATCTCTTTACTTCTAAACTATCACATATATCATTTTCCAAACGACGTCGAACTACACAACTTACTTTTTTTCTTATATAGACTGATGACTATCATAGATGTAGGCCCCACGCATCTTGAAAGGGTCCACACTTCTTTCTCTAAGCAAAGTTGGATTCCATCAAGTAGATCAACAAAATTCTTAGTGCTAGTTTGGTGGGATAGGATAACATTAGATATAATTGTACGGGGGATTTTAATTGGAGTGTATAGAGAAGCATATAATTGAGTTGTAGTAAATCATATCCATTGTTTGGCGTCAATTGTTAAGATAAGGTTGGATTTAGCCAACTGGCCAGGTTTCGTGCCTGAGGAGTTAGATTGACAAGTCATTCGGTTCGCTTGAAGGTTCGACCAATAGGTTATTTGTCATTTGTAGAGACCAAGTCAAAGGGCTGCAATCGTTGTAAGTGGTGAGAAGGGGGGGGGGGGGGGAGGAGGCAGAATGATAAGTAAGAGGACAAGTTTAGCTGGCCCTAGCTCGTAAGTCCAACCATTAATGCCCAACCCGAACCATAAGACTAACCCTGATATCAAACAAGGCCCACTCTCTAACCCCGATATCCATATCCACCCTAGCCCATTGGTCTAAATTTGGGTGCCAATCCCCGTCTGTAGGACATGCAAGAGTATAACATTGATAAGTAGATCCAAAGTTTGTTTGGCACCTAGTTTTGTATTATTCATTTTAAAAAAGATTCTATCTTAAAATGTGAATTATTTTATATTGATGTATGGAGATTAAAAAAAAAAAAGCATGGTGCGGATTCGAATAGTTAAAAAAATAAGTCGATGCCAAAAATCTTGGACATAACACCAAATGGGATCACCTGACATGATCCACCTTGTACCGTCGTGCTCCGCCTAGTCGCCTACGAAAGAGAAGTACCTCGGAGTAAGGGGGACACCAGTAGAACATCTGCTAAGGGTACACCATGTTTAAGTCAGTAAGGGGCACTGGTGAGCAAGCGAAGAAGCATATTTTAGGCAAGGCTAATTAGTCCATACCTAAGTGAGTGAGGCACTCCTCTATTTATAGGCATTTCTCACGGGTTCGGGTCCTCAGGTGATTCTGATGGGTCATATTCCTAGTAGTCCCTGTGGGTAGATATGCTCTGAGTGTACCGATACTTGACCTCCACTAGACGAATGCCACATGTCTT
This sequence comes from Ficus hirta, assembly GCA_038430175.1. Classification (NCBI taxonomy): domain Eukaryota; kingdom Viridiplantae; phylum Streptophyta; class Magnoliopsida; order Rosales; family Moraceae; genus Ficus; species Ficus hirta. Next base: position 11,898,074 of record CM076594.1, on the reverse strand, counting down.
ACAAATCAGGTGATGGGGGGGACACGAGTGCAGGTCGTTAGTACTGGCACAAGCGACCAGTACTGTGCCAATTCTGTCAGGTGATGGAGGCTAGTGCCGGAGTAGGGGTAAGGACAAGTACAGTGGCAAGTCCCGAACGTCAGGTGTTAGGTGGTGCAGAGTAGTGGGTGCGGCATACACTGCCACAATATGTTTGTCAGCCGGTATGGGACGGCGTGGCAAGGGCAGTATGGGCCGATCATCTTGAAAAGGACTTAGTTGTGGTCGGGGAAGTGTTGCTCGGGTCAATAACTTGGAGCCCGACGGTGATTCACCTAAGGCTCCCAAAGGAGAGCTAATTCGAGGATCAATAACCTAATGGAGGTGTTGGTAGGTCAACTCGGTGACCCGAGAAGGGACTCAATTTGCAACAGCAATCTGACTTCTCTAGTCTAGTTGGATTTCATTAAGCGGTCAGATATTCTCCATTGGGGGGGGGGGGCAAAAGAGTTTACTAGTTCTCGTGCACCTCATTCCATGGTGGATAGGTGGCCTCCAACGCCAGAAACATTACACCATCAATAATAGTCCCTTGAGCACTCCAATGTCTATTTAGGCCGGAGGTGTTAGTTGTCATGTGGTCGAGACCGTCTGAGCTAATTGCTTGCCTTCTCGGGATATTGGTTAGAGTTGATCAATGAAGGTCTAGTCGGGCTTGGTCCTCGCACATCTGGTCGGATCTGGTTGGATATATCACCTTTAAAAGTCTTTGACATGTTGCAGTTTCATGCCACGTGTTGTCTCTAAGTTGGCGGGAAGTCAGATAAACCCTTCGAATTCCACACCTCCGTTTTCCCGCCTAAACCTCCTCCTATAAATAGGTGGTTGGGATCTTCTTTTTTCTATCCTCACATTCAAAATTCGTGTAGTCTTACCGACAGTTGCCAACTACTATTGAGAAGACCATCATTTTTTAGTAGCATTTCAAGTACATAAGAAATTCCGAGAAGGTAAACCCTTTCTCCGTTGTATGACTTTTTTTGAGAAGATGAATGACCTGTCTAGTGACTCCGAGAACGATAATCTCTCCGTGGAGGTTGACATAACTAGCTTCTTGGAAAACACTGACTCTACCGACACCACCGACCTCACAGCTGATTTAGCTGGGTAGGCCGGAAGGACCCCAGACAACTTGTCGGGTATCTAAGACATTCATACCCTGAGGGGTGGGCTCATGTTGACTGGGTACGCACGAGAAGGTGTCTAGCAACTGAGGCAGATACTAGAGTTGGGCCCGACCACTCTCCCCGATTGTTCTTTCATGGACGAGTTAAGTGATGTGCGAGTCCCTGAGCAACTAAGGACTCGGATAAGTCCCCAGGTAGTGGACCTGATTGGGGAAGGACGAAGTCCCGGCGAGAATAACTAGGCAGCTAAGTACATCTGGTCGGGAGGAGGGCTAAGATGAAGAATCCGAGAGCTCAGGAAGTGCAACCTCCCAGGATGAACCCATCCGACTCGCCAACATGGTCAGAGTTGTCAGGTCCGGATCAACGGTACCGTAGTCTATCGGATGCCGGATATAGAGATGGTCGACCGTGCGAGGGGCCGTCATGTATACACAGTGGACTATTTCACTACAGCGGTTACCTATGAATATTTGGAGTCATTGCGGGAAGAATTCCAAATCCCAGATGACATAGAGTTGATTTTCCCCCTGGTCATATCACGTTGTCAATGGAGTTATCTCTGGCTAGCCTCTGCTTGCACTTCCACCCCTTTCTGAGGTGAATGCTCTGGAGACTTAACGCAGCCCCCATGCAGCTAAACACCAATGCTTACTGGATACTGACCAGTTGCTTCGCTTTTGGGGCGAAATACTTTTGTGCAGAGCTCCCGTTTTGTGCGATCTAGAACCTTTATTGGATAAAGATAACTCCTTCCTCGACCAGGTCATACTACTTCCAGGGCTACCAGGGAACATTTATCACAGGTTGCCCGGACTTGGATAAGAACTACAAACATTTATAGTTCTACATGAAGGGCAAGTGGTTATTTGGTTGTAGTGACTACAGTCAGATGTCGTTCGGGGAACGTGTCTCCCTTACTTTCAGAAGGGGTTACATGTGAACCTGAGAATCCCACACGTAGTCCTCGAATAAGGAGAGGATTGAAAAACTCTAGGAGAAAATGAACCCTAAGCGGAACTAGAATCGGTTACTGGCGAACGAAAGTTTAGCCAAGTACAACTGGTTTGGTTCATCCTCAACATCCAACTATCTGCATAACCAGTCCCGAGCATATCGATCAGAGGAGGAGATCGTGATTGTCACGGTCCCAATACTAGATCCTACTGTTCATTATAGTGCTTGGACATTAGTCGCAACCAACGAGGCCATTACCACAACTAGCCGATTAGAGGTCCCTCGGGGAGTGCTGAACGCTTCTGGTTTGTAGTCTGGCAGTTTTTCCCCTGGGGAGTAGGGCTTAAGGATCACCGACAAAGACCTATACGAAGTGATCTGGTAGCTATATCCCGAACAGGGTCTTCAGATGTGGCCCGACCAGATTTTAACTTGCTTTATTTACTTGTAAAATCGACAATGGCTGACCAGTGGCAATAGGGACCCAGGCACCTGAATGACCAGAAGAGGGTTACGCGAATGTAGTGTAAGTTTGGGAGAGGGAACGATGGCAACAAGACCATACCAGGGGTCAGGGGTCCAGCTCGGTGAGTGGGGGTTTAGTCAACCCTCCAGTAGCTAGGCCTAGGTGGATTCGAGAGGAGCATCCAGGTTCAACCGACCATTCTACCAAAGCTAGGCGTGAGAACCAAAGATACCGGGGTCCTCCGGCAGCCGTGACTATGGTGGAGCCGATTAAGAGGAAGTCCTCTGTCCAAAGGGCGATCGTTGCTAAGTTCGACGATCGCATGGCTTCGAAGTTGTTGAGTCCTCCAGGCGCCCATACCACATTCGAGATAATAAGGACATGATTGAAAGCTTGTCGAAATACTCTCCAGGGGCACTCTTTTTGTTTTTGATTCTGACCAGGTTAGGACTGTGTTTCAGGTGGTCTCCCTCGCATTCTTCAGCAATGTTGCGGCACGGAGTCACTCTCTCCACATGGATGAGAAGGTGGCGGGGCTAGTCACCGACGTTAAGAAGTGGAAAGACACCGAGAAGGTTGTCATCAAAAAGGCCAAAAAGGCAGAAGAGTGCACACTGAAGGCCGAAGAGGAAAATAAGAAGGCCGAGAACGAGTTGGCCTAAGCATGATCCAAGCACTCGCGCTACCTCCAGGATTTGCTTCCTGCCACACTCAATCAGGCCCGAAAGTATGCGGTTGCCGACTACGAGATCTTTCTGGAGTTCGGAGCTCGGCTCCTTAGCGAATACAAGGATGACATGAGAGATATGAAGGCCAGTTTCGCCCTAGCCAACCCCAGCTTGACCGGGTTGGACTGGTTTTTCATGCCCAAGATCTCCTGGGAGACCCAAGTTGGCAGTGGTGATGGCGCAATCGTCGACCACTATGAAGAGAGTGAGGTGGTCGAGGATGTTTGGGTACCCGAGGAGTTGGAAGCCATTCTTGAGCCAAGAGTGACCAAGCAGGCTGATATATAAGCAGATCCTCCATCCGAGCAATGAACGACTTTTTCTTTTGTCTTTACTTTACTTTTTGTTTTTGGGCTCAGGGGTGTCCGGATTGTACCACTTTCCTTTTTATCAATGAAATTCTCCTCTTTTCTTCTATTTTTTGCTTTCCTGTTATTTATTTGTTTATTTTGTTTTAATGTACATTGTATGTGTGCATATAATGCCCTCTTAGACTTGGAGGCTTTATATAAACTTTCCAAGTCTAGACGTGGTCGGGTATCTTTAGTATGGGTACCTGGTCTTGTTTACTTCCTATGGTCCTTGGACCATGGGAACAATGTGGTCTGTCGGAGCAAATGGGGTCGGGTGGACTTGCTCGGGTGCCTCTTATAGTTGGCTTGGGGGTTTTTACTATAAATAACCCCTCGAGTCATACTATGGTCGACATTCTAGTGCGGGAACCCTGCTTCTTCTCCTGGCGGTCCGTGGATCCCTAGAACAATGTGGTTTGCCGGAGCAGACCAGGTCGGGTGGACCTGCAAGTGTGCCTCCTTTGGATGGCTTAGGGGTTTTTTTTTTTTAAATTTTAAATAACCCCTCAAGTCATATTCTGATTGGGATCTTAGTGGGGGAACTCCATTTCTTTTCCTAGTAGTCTGTGGATCTTGGGAACAGTGTGGTCTGCTAGAGCAGATTAGGTTGATATCTCTTGGATATAATGAATTGAAGCAATGGATAGATGCGATCTAAAAAGATTTCTTTTCATTAAGATAATTAACTAGTACATGACTTTAAGAAATATGATAACTACTGGCATTGAGGTGGTCGGCGTTTAAAGGTGACCCAGGACCATCCCATCTTGGTCAGTGAATTGATATGTCCCTGATCGCACAATGCCAGCGACCCTGAACAGTCATTCCCACTTAAGGCCAAAGGAACCCAACCCGGGCTGTTCGAATAAAATTTTCTTTAGGTCCAGGTCTCCAACCTTGAAAGTCCTTGGTTAGAGCCTCTTGTTGTAGTATTTGGCTACCACTTGGTTGTGGGTGGCGGTGAGGATGAGGGCTTGTTCTCACTTATTATTTTTTACCATATCAAGTTCAGCCATCATCGGTTCAGTGTTGTTCTCCTCGTCATAGTTCTCTACTCGATAACTTGGTAAGCCTATTTCAATTGGTATGACTACCTCAACACAAAAGGACATGGCAAATAGGGTTTCCCCAGTCGCAGTGCGATAAGTGGTCCAGTAAGCCCAAACAACTTTGGGCAGTTCATCAATCCAGGTCCATTTATGTTTTTCTAGCTATTTTTTCAAATTCTCTTTTATGGTCATATTAATAGCCTCGACCTACCTATTACTCGAGGGGTATCTCGGGGAAGAAAATACTTTCTTAATCCCAAATTGTTCATAGAGGGTGATGAAACTTGGGTTATCAAACTGTTTCCCGTTGTCCGTGACCACAGTATGTGAGAGTTCAAACCTACAGATGATGTTTTTTCATAAGAAGTTGATGCACTTAGCCTCAGTCTGCTGAGCTAGGGGTTCCACTCCTATCCACTTGGTGAGATAGTTTGTAGCTACAAGATAGTATCGGAGCTGAGATCTAGCAATCGGTAATGGTTCGATCAGGTCAAGTGCTTATCTTATGAAGGCCCATGCACTAACTAGGTGAGCTTCTTCGAGTGGGACTTAATCATCCTTACAAATTGTTGGCATTTAATGCACTTCTGGATGAACTTTTTGGTGTCTCTATCCATGGTCGACCAGTAGTACCCTTGACGAAGGCACTTAAAGGACAAGGCTTTCCTCCCTGAGTGATTTTTGCATACTCCATGTGTATTTCTTTCAAAAATATTCGGCTTCTGATGGTCCAACGCACTGCTGATATGGAGTAGAGTGTCCTCTCCAATACAACTTTCTGTTGATTACGGCGTACCTTAACGAAGTAGTCTTGATTCTTCAGGCTTTTTCCCGATACTTCGGGAGCTGAGATGTGGTGAGGTAGTCTACGATCAGGTCCATCCAAGTTTTGACCTTCTCAAAGCATAACACCTGCTCGGTGTACCTTCAACAGGTACAGAGACTAGGCCCTCGGTGTCAATGCTGGAAGCTAACCAAGTTTGTGTGTCTGCCTTGTTATTCTTGGACCGAGGTATCTAGGTCACGGTGTGCTTCTTGAATTGATCAAGAAGGCCTTTAACCTTTCTAAGATATTTAGCCATTCATTCCTCCTTGGCCTGAAATGCCCCTGTCTCCTGGTTGACAATTAGAATTGAGTCGTTGAAGACCTCAATGACCTCTACTCTGAGTTCCCGTGTCAGGTTAAGACCGACGATCAGAGCTTCATACTCAATCTCGTTGTTTGAAGCTTTGAAGTCAAAACGAAGGGCATAGCCGGTCTTCTATTGGTCCGGGCTAATCAGTACTAGTCCCACTCTGGGGCCCCCCAAGCTAGATGATCCATTCACGAATAACTTCTACCGGGGGAGTCAGGATCGGGTGTTCTCGGGCCTTTTGGAGTAGACACGATGGTGATTGTCTTCTCCGTAGCCCTAAGTACTGGTTCAAGTTACTCTATGAACTCGGTTACAAAATCAATTAGAGCTTGTGCCTTGATCACTGTCTGGGGAATATATTCGATGTCGAATTCGCCCAACTCAATAGCCTACTTAGCAATCTAACCAGACAACTTAGGTTTCTATAAGACCTAACGAAGTGGGTAACTGGTCGGGACACGGATGGAGTAGTCTTGGAAGTAAGGTCTTAACTTACAGGCCGATGTGACTAAGGCCAAGGCAAGCTTTTCCAATAGGGTGTATCTTCCCTTTGCTCTTTGGAATGCCTTGCTACTGTAATATACAGGCGTATGTATCTTGTTCTTTTCTCGGACCAGGATTGAGCTGACCGCCTTTTCTGACACTGTCAAGTACACATAAAACACTTCCCCACTCAATGGCTTAGAGAGTAGGGATAGGCTTGCCAGGTACATCTTACAACCCTGAAATGCTCTTCGCATTTGTCATCCCAGTTGATTTTATCTATGCCTTTGAATGATTGGAAGAAGGGGTGGTACTTGTCAGTGGACCTGGACACGAATTGAGAGAGCTACTATCATCCCGGTTAGTCATTGAATTTCTGTGGTTGTAGGTCAATTATAGCCTGTACCTTGGCCGAGTTCACCTCAATGTCTCCCTTAGTGGTTTATCATGAACCCAAGGAACTTCTCGGATTCGACTCCAAAGGCACATTTGGCCTGGTTCAGCTACATTTGATATTGTCTAACAACATCGAAGCAGTCTTTGAAGTCCCCTATGTGCTCACTTGCTCGCTTGTTTTTCACTAGCATGTTGTCTACATATACTTCCATGAACTTCCTGATCTGTGGAGCAAACATCTTGTTCACCAATCTCTGGTACGAGACCTCGGCATTCTTTAGACTGAAAGACATAACCTGATAGCAATATAACCCTTGGTCCGTTGTAAAAGCGGTCCTAGCCTGGTCGGTTTCGTTTATGGGGATCTAGTTGTACCTAGAGTACGCAGCTATAAAGCTGAGCAACTCGTGACCTACCGCTGTATCGACAAGTTGGTCTATCTGGAGGAAGATGAAGCAGTCTTTTGGGCAAGCTTTGTTTATGTCTGTGTTGTCTAAATAGACATGTCACTTGCTATTGGCTTTCTTGACTAGGACTACATTCACACAGCACTCCAAATAACTCACTCCTCGGATGAAGCCAGTGGCAAGCAACTTCTTCATTTTCTCGTTGATGGCCTCGTACCTTTTAGGGTTGAAAGCTCTTCTCTTCTGGACCACCGGTTTATGCTTAGGATTCACGAGCAGTCGGTGACATATCACTATTGGGTTGATCCTGAGCATGTTCTCATGTGACCAGGTGAAGACATCTCTGTGTTCCCAGAGGAACTGTTCCAGTTTCACTAGGATTTCTGACTAGAGCTTCAATCTGAGCAGTTTGGTCCTGTCCGGGTACTTGGGATCCAGGTAATAGGGTCTTCTTCGGACATGCGAGAGTCTGGTCAATCAATGGTTTGATTTCGCCGTTAGGGGTGTCAATTTCAACAATCTTGAAGATTGTGGACACCACAGTTGGTTGGGGTATTTCGTGGCATATTTTGTTCACTGCTTCGACATAGCATTTCCTAGCCCTCTCCTGGTTCTCCCTAAAAATCCAGACATCTTTAAGAATGGGGAATTTCATAGCTATGTGATAGGTTAAGACCACTATTTTCAGCATATTCATGATCGGTCTTCCCAAGATAAAATTGTAAACCGATGGTTTGTCAACGACAAGGAACTCCACCATTCGGGTAGCCTTCTATGATTCGTCACCGATAGTGATCAGGAGACAAACTAGGCCGGCTGCTCGGACACATTCACCAGTAAATTCCGTACAGCAGGGTTTGGATGGGTGCCAAGATTGCTTCGCCAGTTTTTAGCATAGTGAAGGTGTCCATGAACAAGATGTCTGCGGAGCTCTCGTTGTTAATTAGAACACGTCGAACAGTGTTATCGGTTATCTTGATTTCTCCGACCAGGGCATTGTTGTATAGGTGGAGAAGCTTGTTGGCTTCATCATCGGTGAAGGTAATCGGGACACTGTCTTAGCAAGATGTGTTCAGCCATGTTAATGTACTCCCTACGTACTACCTGCCTAACGTCTTGAGCGTAGCTTCTCTACTGCTTGTTGTATCACTTGTGGTTGTTCTCCTAAAAATGATATGGATGATTTGCACGGGCTCCCTAGCATTGGTCCGATCACTTATTCCTGAAGCAGGGTGTGGTCAGACCTGGCCGATTCTATTAGCCTCACTTGATGGGGTAAGAGCCTTCTATACAAATTCTCGTAGATGCCTACTCCGTACTAGGAGCTCGATTTGGTCCTGTAATGTATTCAATCTTTCGTTTCGTGCCGACATCCTTGTGAAAGTTACAGTACTTGTTCTAGTTCCTACAGGTACGGTCCGTTTTGATTGGCGGGGTTCCCGGAGCAATCCCTTTTTAGAGATCTAGTTCATCATTTGTTCCGCCGTGGCGACCAAGGGAGTGTATTGACGGAGCCTTCCTACAGGAATTTTGGGCTCTGATGCAGCTTCAGCTTTGTAGGTGGCTTTCTCGATGGATGCTTCGGTCTGACCTGTTCCATCTTTCTTGGGCTTGTTCTTCCCATTAGGTTGTGACTTTTCTCCGATCGAAGAGTTCTACCCCTTGATGTACTCCTCTGGTTTGGCATGCTTTTGGGCTATCCACCTCAAGTACATAAAAGTAGGGGGAACATCATAAGCGATTGCCCAGAGTAAGTTTTTTTCTTTGACTCCCACTCAGAAAGCTTGTTAAGGGTGTCATCGAAACAATTCTTGACTTGCATAATGGCCTTATTAAAGCGGTCCAGGTACCATTTCAAAGGCTCATTCTCACCTTATTTAATTCTAAACAAGTTTGAGGTCTCCTTTTTCTAGGTCTTCTGCCTGGTAGTCTCCAAGTACTTATCAGCATCCGTGGAGCTATCATAAGGGGCTACGGTCGGCATTTTAAAACTAGCCAGGTAAGGCGCAACGATGATTATAGGGGTGAAAGGTAGATCAACCTACTCCAACCCATACTGCTGACTCATCAGCAAGTCGAGCTACTGTAGGAGGTGGTCCAGTTTGTTCTGGTTGTCCGTCTTAACTTTTGGTAGTCTTTCGATCGAGCGATCTCGGCATTGGCTACGATTGACCCCTACTCATCCTAAGTAGTCAAACACAGAGGTCATGCTCCCAGAGACGATCATCGTGTCTTCTTGGTGCTGATATTAGTCATGTCTCTACGGGCCGTTAGAGGTATGGAAACTAATTCCTCATGGTCTGCTCGGGTTCCTGACCGGGTCACCCTGTTATGGCGACTCCTCAAGCGCTCACGATTCATATTATACTCTTCGAGATCTCGTCACCCTCTTCCTGGGTTCCCCCACATGCCCCAGTTGCCTGTGTGCCAGACCACTGGGCATTGGCTTCTTGACCTCTCTGCTGATCTGTGCCATTCAGTTGATGAAGAGTCTTCAGCTTCTTTCTCCCGTGTGGGATGAGGTAGGGCACCTCGAAACTCTCTAAAAGCATTGGCGAGTACCCAAACGGTCTTCGTAAAGTTCTGGACGTTCCCAGTGAGGATCTCCATCTGTGTGGGTTTTCACAATGCTCGCATGCCGCGCCTGCGTTGGGCTCACCAAGTCCTTTGAGAACCGGTCGAGATTCTCTTGGCCCTGGTTGTCCTAATTGGCCTGCTCTTCTATAGGTTTAGCAAGGTCTGCAAGTAGTGTGGAGGGGCAGGTGAACGGAGAACATGGATGATTGGAAGTGGTTACTGGAAAGGCATGGTGCCCTCATTCTAGTGCTAAAATGTTGATGCCAAAAATCTTTGACACAACACTAGATGGGATCACCTGATGTGATCCGCCTACCATGGTGCTCCGCCTAGTCGCCTACAAAAGAGAAGCACCTCGAAGTAAGGGAGTCACCAGTGGGGTATCTTCTAAGGGCACTCCGATACTTAAGTCAGTAAAAGGCACTAATGAGCAGTCAAACAAGCAGAGTTTAGGCAAGACAAATTAGTCTATACCTGAGTGAGTGAGACATTCCTCAATTTATAGGCGTTTCCCACGGGTTTGGGTCCTCAGGTGACCATGACGGGTCATATTCTGGTGGTCTCGGCGGTTAGACATGCTCTGGGTATACGGATACTTGACCTCCACTAGACGGATGCCACATGCACTACCATTCGGGTGATGGGGGGACACGAGTGCAGGTCGTTAGTACTGGCACAGGCGGCTAGTACTGTGTCAGCTTGATCAGGTGGTGGAGGGTGGTGCCGGAGTAGGGACAGGGACATTTGTAGTGATAGGTACCAGACGTCAGGTATTAGGCGGTGCAGAGTAGTGGATATGGCATGCACTGCCAAAGTACGATTGTCAGCTGGTACGGGACAGTGTGGCAAGGGAAGCATAGGCTGACCATCCCGAAATGGACTTAGTTGTGGTCTGCGAAGTGTTGCTCGAGCCAGTACCCTAAAACCCAACGGTGATCTACCTGAGGTTCCCAAAGGAGAGCTAATTCGGGGATCAGCAACCCATCGGAGGTGCTGGTAGATCAACCCGGTGACTCAAGAAGGGACTCTATTTGTAATTACGACCCGACTTTTCTGGGCTGGTCGGGTCACATCAGGTGGTCGGATCTTTCTCCATTGGGTGGGCAAAAAAGCCTACTAGTTTTCACGCATCTCATTCCCCGGTGGATAAGTGGTCAACAGCACCGGAAATATTACACCATCAACAGGAATCTTTTAAAAGGTTAAATTTAAAAAACTGCGTATCAGACAAGAATTAAGAGTTTGCTGATAGTTAATCAAGAGATATACTAATCACAAAAACCAAAAACAGAAAAAACAAAAACATAAAAAAAACAAACAAAAACGAGGAGATATACGGTTTGATAGAGACATCCATTTGATGTGTTCCAAATGAACACTCATGACATGTGACAGAAAACATCACAAAGACAGAGAACCGAATTCTCTCAAACCTAACATTTTTTTGTTGGCTACTTAAACCTCAATGCCGTGTGTGTGTGTGTGTAATATAAGAAGATCAATAAACATTATATGTTTGACAAAATTCTTATCACGCTTTATAAGATAATTAGATAGTGACTACGAACCAAGTTATGCAGCCCCAATTATGATTGCAATAGGAGCAAACTTGTCTGATAGAAGAAACGCACACAAAGCTCCCCTCTGAGAAACCACAATTAATGGACTATTACAAAATTGACAAAAGTTTTTGAGTGATATATATATATATATATGATTATTCTTAATTATATGACGATGTAGACAATTTTATTGTGTATTCATGATCATATCTACCAATAAACACTTTCATTGTCACGATTTGTGATATATACGTGTATATATATATATATGTACATTTTGACTAAGACAAGTGACGGATCCAGAATTAGAATTCAGTAGGGACACATATATGAACTAAATTCGTAAACCAAATAGTTAAAAAAAAAATTTGACAAATTTTAACTTTTTAGTTGATGAAATTTAATATTATGCATATTTTTAAACAATATCCCATAAATAAAACTTAAAAGTATAAGCATTTCAACTAAACCATAATTTCTTTTTTTTTTTTTTTTAGAAAAAAAGCATGCATTTCTAAAGTATTATGCTAATTAACATTAATTATGGTTAACGAAGCTAATAACTTTGAAAAGAAACTACGGGTCCGTTTGGTGAAACGGTTTGAGTTGAAAATTTTAAGTTTAAATAGTAATTTTTGTTGACTTTTTAGAAAAGACAAAAAACTTTTTCAGAAAAAGACAAAAACTGAGATGAAAATTTTAGTTTGGAATGGGGAACCAAACGAACCCTACATTTTTGATATAAAAGTATGAGAAATAAGGCTAGAGGAAAGGATGTGAAAAACAAAAAAAAAAAAAAAATTGATGAGATAGAATAACAAAATAAATAGCGATAATAGTTTGGTAGAAACTGGAGTGGAATTAAAAATAAAAAAAAATACACAGAGAAGAAAATTGTAGGAATGGAGAGAAGGAAAAAACTGAAATAGAAAAAGAGACTTTAGGGGAAAAAAGAGAAATTGAAAAGGGTGAGAGATTTGTCTATGAGCGTAATAAAATAAAAAATAATTACTTTCAAAAAAATAAAAAATAAAAAATAATTACTTTCAGAAAATAAAATAAAAAATATTAAGAATTAAAGGAATTTGATGAAAAAATTTGAAAAATCAAAAGGAGTTCCATAAGCCCAAAACGTGGGCTAGCCTATAACTAAAGCCCAAATGAGCTCTCCTACTCTCTAGCGGGGACAAAACCGAAAAACTTTTGAATAGATGCCGTATTTCGGCAGCAAAAAGAGTGAACCTCTAATACATTTTTGTTTCTTCAGACTCCTATCAACGTGGATCCGTCATTATTTAGGCAAGTGTATATATATCTTCCTTTGAATTGATGTTTTTAAATACGGTGGTTTCAACTAATTGTTTAACGCATTAATATTAGAAAGAAACTTGTAACCTCCATTATAAGAGAAGAAACCAACACAATGCTCACTCTCATAACTAAGCGCCAATACTTTAACACTATCACTTTTCTTGTTGGTTTTTGGGTATTTAACACTAGCTAGGTTTTGAATTAGAATGGATTTTTCTTTTTTTCCTTTTTTTTTTTTTTGGTTGGAAAATGGGGTTTTCCATCTCACGTGAGGCACGTGGAATTTTTGTGATTAATTCAACGAAAAATTATGCAATTTACAAACAAGTTCAGTGGCAAACTACAAAAATAAAAATTTAGGATAAGTTATCAAAAGGTGGCAATGCCCTTGATTTTTGCCGTATTATTGTCTCTATATATCTCGGCTTATATCCCCTGGAGTTTCAAATATTTATATTATATGTATAATTGTGTCTTTGTGTAAATTACTGAGATGTTTAGTAGGCTTATTAAAAACTACTTTCGGTTAAAAGCTATTTTTAAAAGTACTTAGGTCATCCTTCAAAAGAGCCCTGTCCCTTTAGAAGAGCTTGCAATCAAGGTACTTGTGATTTCTATTTAATTAAAAAAAAAAAAAATCCTCTACTACTTATAATATACTTTGAAACTTATATTAGAATTAATTCAATACTATCTTATAATTTTTTTTTCTAACATTTTAGTTACTTGTTAAAAGATATAGAAATCGTATTAGCCCATTAAGCTCTTTCAAATTTATCTTCCAAAAACTTAAAAAATAATAGTTTTTGTTACTCTTTTTCTATTAACTAAAGTAAAAAGCACTAAAAATAAAACCTGTGTCAAACAAACCATGAAGCTGGTTAATAATCTTGTGATTTTTCTGTGGAAGGTTTTTAATTAGACATGTAACAGAACCAATTTCGGTCTTCTTGTTACTTTTAGTTTACTTTTGATTATAGCATTAATTGACTGCAACAAATACTGAAACAACTTGCTTAGCCATACAGTCTTCAAAATAGGTCAAAAGGAGAATGTGGAGCCACTAGCTTTTAGCTATTTCTACCTGTAATACATTCATGGAAAAATGAAGGTCATTTGGTCGTTTTGGATTCCAATTAATTTTAGTGGCCTTAGCTAGATCCTACATTATTAAATGAAAGGATAGAGAGCTACAATGCATACCAATATCCTTACAAAGTACCAAATAGGAATCTCTCCTAAAGTAGGGAAATTATTTAGGTCTTTGATAGGAAGGGGGGAAAAAAAAGTAAAAACTTTTACATAAATTTCAAATGTAAAAGAAAAGATGTTACTGTAGGAAATTAAATATGAAAAAAAATTACAAATCCACTCATAAACTTAAGTACTTAACATTAATTTTATGTTTGATAGATGGAAAATAGAAACCAACGAGAAGTAAAATATACCTAGGTAAGAAAGGAGAAAGGTTTCCTCTCATGTTGTTTGTCAGAATAGAAAGAAAAGAGAAAAGAAGATGTCTAATGACTAATCTAATATATTTCACAATTATACGCAGTAGTAGATTTAGAGGGGTGTGAGTAGGGGTTACGGCCTCCACTCAAATTTTTTGTTCTTTAATTTTATCCCAAAAACTTTCTAATTTTTGCAATTTGTTCCTACTAAAAATAAAAAATTCTCACATAATCCCAATTAAAAATTAATTCTTTTAAAAAAAGTATATATTTTTAGTGCTTTGCCCCCACTAAAATTAAAAATTCTCACATAATCCCACTAAAACTAAAAACTCTCACATTACCCTCACTAAAATTTATTTTCTCTTGAAAAAAAAATTTGATGTAATGCTTCTGTTGAAATATATTTTTAACTCCGTCCCTGATTATACACTTATATAAATAAGGGTATGAATAGAGATTTAGTTCAAAACCTTTACTTTACTTATCATCTTTTAATAATTTGTCAAAATTTTCTATCCACTTTCCTTTTCATTCTCTTTTTCCTCTTAAAATTCCTTCTCAACTTCCTTCCACTTATTAGTGTAGTGGAAAAAGAATTCGGTTCTCTTTGGTTTCATTCACTCTCAAACTTGGATAATAAACTATATGGTCTCAACCATCCTCGCTTTTTGAAATGTGTGAAGGCTACCAAAACTTAATTGTAGTAATAATGTAACATGCGTGTATCTGACTCAAGTCGACCCAAAATAGTGTTACTTAACTCAACGAAAAATACTGTCTATTCTCTAGACGACACTAAAAAAATTATTGCCATGGATGTCTTTTTTCCAGAGCCACAAATTTAATGCAAAATTAACCATTCATTTCTGGCCAACTAAAATTCAGGCTCATAATTTCACTGCGATATGAAAGGTTCAGAAAACGGTTGGGGAGACATGACAGTCTTCGTCTTGCAAATCTTGTGAATTATCATGAGCCCTTCATTAATGTATAACTGACATGAGCATAGTATACCTGAATCCCAATAAATTCATTTCCCTTTCTGCTTTTATTTATTTATTTATTTTATTTGTCTCTTTTGATGAAGTGGTATTGTGTACTTATGAATTAAGCGTCATATTATATTGTTACTGTATTAAAATCCTATAAAATCTACGTAAATTTAAGAGGATTTAATATAACAATTTAAAACGGCATAATAATTCTTTTTTTTTTAATCTTGTTATCTTTTCATTTAATTTGATGAAGTGGTATTGGTGTACTTATGAATCGTCATATTAAATTGATATTTTATTAAAATCCAAAAAAATTCTAGGAAAATTTAAGAGGATTTAATATAACAATTTAAATTTGCATAATAGTTCTTTCCTCTTTAATAATATAAGATAGAGAAGATAATTGATATCAAAGATGATTAGCACATATCATATTTAGATTGGCACCCGTTAGTAGTCTAATCATTTATCAAATTCGCAACTTGATATTATTAATAAAAAATAAAAATACAAAAGAGTCTTCTCATAAGTAAGAAGGAGAAACAGCCCAAATTAAAAAGCAGGCAACAAAGAGAACTGAAGGAGAACTGACAGTAGCCGGAAGCCAATCTTTAAAGATTGATCCGTCTAAACTCGAACTTTGAAAGTTGCCTTTAAATTTGTCTCGTTAAAAATACTGTAGTCAAAACCTATTAGGAAAAATACTAAAGGGAAAATATGCACAACAGCTTTCTTAAAGCATGGGTAACGAAATGCTAAATTAATGTGCCAGTTAAAAATTTTAGCATTTAGGTTAAAGAAAAAAAAAGTACTATCCAATAAAGTATTACGTTTGATCTCAAATTTGACATATGATAACTTGGTGACAAAATTACAATAACTAAATATAACTAATGACAGAGCAAAGATTAAAATAAAATAAAACACTATACATTGCAATACCAAGTTCAATAATGTTAATTTTTACACTCTTTGGCAATAAAGAATTATTTTATTTTTGAGAAAAGGGAATTATTTATTTTGTTAAGGGAGCAAAGAAAAAACATTGTATAATTCCAAAATTGCAATGAAGATAAAACTAGCTGGGTGAAGTTGACAAGTGGTGACATTTTGATTGCTCAAAATTTATGAATGTCACATGGGAAGTCAAAATCAGCGCCTTACCAAAGATATTAAATTTTCTGTTGAGAGTTGTTTATGAACTTGAAAATTTTGTTGTTTGAAGTCATGCTAAATATACTATATGTATAGATTATATCTATACATATATGTACTATATAAAAGTGTGTAGTAGACTATAAGACAAATGAGGACGAAAACTCTCATCACAAGCCACTACTAGGGCCATCCTACATAGGGAAGGAGAGGTCGACTTTGTCAACTTCAAACGACCCCACTCAAAACCACTAAGAAGTTTGCCAACAAATTATTTGATAAAATTTAAGTAATTTATTTGAACTATTCATCATAATGTACTCTTCCACTTAAAATCAAATCTTTTTGTGTCTTTACATCCAAATTCTCTATTCTATATGATCTTTTTTCCCTCCCCTAACAATAAGGCTATTAATTCACTATTTATTTTTGGGTTTGAGAAGAAAAAAGGACACAAAAAGAAAAAAGGTGTTCATAGAGAATCATATATCATTTTGGCCACAGAAAGACGCAAAAAGCCATAAAAAGAATATGGCTAAAACAAGACAATTAAAGCGTTTAGTAAACATCCACTCGTTAACGTCCTCCAGCTAGCATTGAAAAGAATTCCAAATAAATAAACAAGAAAAAATAGAAAAGTGATGAGGACAATCCATTCGTAACACAAAATCTTAACAAACACAAAAACAAAACCCCACACTATTATATTGTAGAGTTAGGGATTTTAGACATACAACGTGCAAAACCATAATATAACTACATTGTTGTACCTTCCATAAGTGTATTATTAAACCTTTAAAAAAAAAAAAAACCTCATAAGTAATTAATTAACTTAAATGAACAATCAAACTGAATAATTAACCAAATTAACCCGGCGCTTGATCACGGCTCTAAGCGTGTTCTTCATCACCACCGTGAACTCCGTCTTGCCGGAAAAATCCATCTTGCTACCAGGCGGGTACGCGCACCACTCGAACTCCTGCACCATCCTAGCCAGCATAAGGTGAATGTGCACCGTGGCCATATTCAACCCGGGGCAAATCCTCCTCCCCACCCCAAACGGCAACATCCTGATGTCGTTTCGACCCTGATCATCCCCACCTAAAAACCTACTCGGGTCGAACCTGTCTGGGTCGGGCCACACAGTCGGGTCATCCGAGATCCCCAACAAAAATATTTCCACGTTGGCATCCGTCGGTATGTCGTACCCGGCCAACGTCGTCGTTTCGATGACCGCATGAGTCAACGTTAACGGCGTCGGAGGGTGTTTTCGTAGAAGCTCCTTCACAACAGCCTCCAAGTAGGGCATTTTTTCCACGTCCTTCTCGTCAACCTTCCTATTCGACCAGCCAACAACTTTTTGGATCTCCTCGTACAGATTTTCCTGAATGTCGGGGTTCGCGATGAGCTGCGCGATCCCCCACTCCACGGCGGTGCCGGTGGTGTCCGTACCGCCGTTGAGAAACTCCGAGCAAAGCGTCACGAGCTCTTCCTTCGTCGGAACGGAGTCTCGGCCCTCGATTTTCAGGTCGAAAAGCGTGTCGACGTACGAAAACGACGTCGCTTTTTTCTCCGAACCGGGATTCTCCAATTCTCTCTTACGTTGTTTGATAATACGGTAAATGAAATCAACTTGTTCTTTCCTTACTTCCATAGCTTTCTTCCATTGCTTGGAGAAGAAGGGACTGAGGATCGGCAGAAAGTCGTCGATCCTCGGGTCAAGTGTGATCAAAACCTTCTTCATGATCTGATCCATCTTCTCTACAGTTTCCTCGTCCATTTCGAAGCCGAAACACATCGTTACAAGAATGTCAAACACAGCGAATCTCGCGTTCTTCAGCACCCAAACGACGCCGACGTTGTCCTTGGCCTCGGACCCGAGCTTGTCAATGAATTTGTCCATTGCTCTCTCTCGTACTCCTCGGAACTCCTTGAGCCGGCTCGAGCTGAGCATGTTTTGCACCATGTTGCGGCGCAGGGACCGCCACACGGGGCCATAGATGGCGGCGTTGACGGTGAATTTGTTGCAGCTGAAGACGTTTCGTGTCGGGTTTTCTCTCGGTCGGGAGGCGAAGACGGCGCCTCTCTCGATGAGGGCCTCGTGGACGAGCTTGGCGTCTGAGAGGATGATGAGGGTGCGTGTCCCCATCCTGAGAGTGAGGATGGGGCCGTAAATGGCTCGGAGCTCTCGGACGTACTCGAAGAAGGGTTTGCCCGACCGGACCACTTGGAAGAGGTTTCCGACCACCGGCCACCCCGGTGGGCCCGGTGGGAGGTGGAGCCGCTTCGACTTCGGCTTGCGGGTGAGGAGGAAGATGAGGATGGGGATTAGGAAGGCCAGGAGGGTGTAGTAGGAGGAGAGGGAAGCCATAGGAGGAGAGAGAGAGAAGGGTTTAGTTAAGGTTGTGGAAAAGGTTGTGATGAAGAAGAGGGTATAAAAATTGGGAGTTGGGATGAATATTTAACAGGTGGGATTATTAATAAAATGTTTTTTTTTTTTTTTTTTTTTGCCACCGATTTTGAATATGAGAGTTCTAATTCCAATTTCTTCCCCATATCTGCTTAGTTACTCCAAACGGGATTCTATTAATTAAAGGCTCTTATTGTGAGGGGTTCTACCAAATTTTAGAGGTGGGCGTGTTCACGCAAATCATTTAAGGGATAATGTGATTAATTTCAGATCTATCTTTAATAGTGATCAACAGTGTGGTCTCCTATATACATTGATTTATGGTTAAAAAGTGGAAAGTTGTTAAGTTTATCACAAACGAGTGTCCTTTTTTTTTTTTCTTTTTTTCAATTGTTGATGAGAAAATTGATTTTACAAGAGTATACTTGCAAATGTTATGTACTAACATTGATTGTGATTGTACTCCATCCTGCTTTATGTCTTAATCAATAAAAACTTATTGTAGGACCCATGTTGATGATAAAAAGTTAAAAGATGCTACACATTCGTTGTACTTTTTTTTAATTAAAAAAAGAATAATTAATCCAAATGATCTTTGAATTCTTTATAAGGTGACAATTCGGTCCCTATTTTTTAATATTGGCCGAAATAACCATAAACTCTCTAAATGTTGATAATTATAGTCCTTTACGTTCAAGTCTGTTAACTTCTAACGGAATAGGTCACATGATCCATTACATGAACTCGT
Organism: Ficus hirta; assembly: GCA_038430175.1. Taxonomy (NCBI): domain Eukaryota; kingdom Viridiplantae; phylum Streptophyta; class Magnoliopsida; order Rosales; family Moraceae; genus Ficus; species Ficus hirta. The sequence continues at coordinate 11,878,718 of CM076594.1, read as the reverse complement.
TAAACCATTAAAAGACGAAAATATCCTTATTAAAAACAATACCTCACTCTTATAACATTAAAAAAAATTTGAGAGAAAAAGAAAGAGAGAACATCTGAGAACTCAAACCCAGGCCTAAAACCTAGCCGCCGCCCTCCCCTACTGAACCGAACTCAAACCCAAGCCCCCCCTCCCCACTGAGCTCAAACCTAGTCGCCGCCCTCCCCAACTAAACTCAAACCCTCCCCACCGAACTTGAACCTAGTCGCCGCCCTCCCCCAATAAACTCAAACCCACTGCACCGAACTCAAACCCAAGTACCCCCAACCGAACTTAAACCCAGCATCCCCCTACCCCAAAGACTCAAACCTAGGCCCCAAAAACAAAACCAGAGAGGATAGAGAAACATGCTTGTAGCTGGGCAAGAAAAACATCGCAAGCGAGGAGGCGAAGCGGTGGCTGGGCACGGGGAGAAGCTCCTGGCGATGCGGGACCTCCTGGGGGTGAAAAGCTTCACGATCTACGTCCACGAGTTGCACCCAGGGCTCCTCGTGTAATATCCAAAAATTTTCACGAACTCATGATTTTCTTGTATATAAGAAATCTAAAGTTTGTACTATGTGTTTATGTGCAATTGTATGGGAAATATACTGCGGAAACCGTCTTTACGGGCAAGATAGTATAATTAAGTTTTAAAACCACCATAGAAAAATCAAGCACCTAAAATAGGATATTAAAAACCAAATGGCTTTAAATAAAAAGAAAAATTTTTATACGGTCCAACTATACACAGATAAATTTTGGACTGCAGTCAAGCAAAACAGTACTGAATTGTACTGTGTATTAGTGAACACAGTATTAGATTTATCTGTGTTAGCATAAAAATGGATTGCATATTGAAGAAAAAGCCAAACAAGGCCTTAGGATGATGACATCACCTTATCACCAAATTATGACATCATTTATTGAATAAAAAAAATAATCAAAACTTGGCCTCCAAGACTACCCTAATGGCCGGCCACATGGAGGGCTAATGTGCAAGTTTTTGTGCAAATCCTTGCTTCTTCAAGGACCATTTTGCAATTTCAAAGAGTTCTTCTTCACCTATAAATAGGTGAACCCATAATTCAAAAAATTAGAAAACCTAGCTAAACTATGCCCAATTTTTCCCTCACCAAATCCGAACTTGAGAGGCCAAGAGAGAAGAGAGAAAAATCAAAACCCAAAGGGGGGGAGAGCATAGGGGTTGGTCGGATTTCACCTAGAGCCAAGGAAAAAAGTTTGAAAAAAATTGGAACCCATTCTAGGCCAAGGGCCGGTTGTGAAGGAGGAAGAAGAAAGGAAGAGAAAAGCTAAGGTTGGCCGAATTTTTGAAGCTAGTGGTGGTCGGATTTTAGTGCAAGGGTGGTGGAAAAATTTGGAGGAATTCTAGCCAAGAGGGCCGGTTCTAGCACCAAGCAAGGGTGAAAGGAAGTTGACCCTAAAACCAAGCCCTAACCTTTGAGTGATCAAGGTAATCCCTTAAGCCCTAAGCTCTTCAATTTAAATTTCAATTGGGAAATTTAAATGTATTTCCAAGCAAGGGATGTAAGAGCATAAGCTCAATTTACTTATTGCCCTAGACTAGTTTAGGTGTGGTGCTTGATTAGGTATTAAGGGTGGTTTGGTTTAATGGCTTTGATTGGTTATGTTTATTCTTGTTTGAATGGTTATGTTTATGCTTGTTTGAATGTTAGGGTGCATGCTAGATGGATGAATTGTATGTCCCCTGTTTTATGTGCAAGCCGGTTCTAGAATTTCATGCTAGGTTGTTGGTTTCGATTATGGAATGGTGAGACAACCTAGAACCATGCAAACCTAGGCTAGGACAGTTCGGTTTTTGGTTTGCATGGGCGCGTTTGAGTAGCATGATTGTTCATGTGGGACGTTAGAAAACGCTGCATGTATGCTATCTAGGCTCCCGCGTGTTCGGTTGAGTTAGATTTGCGACAATAAGACGTAAAACGAATTTAAGAATGAAAACTGCCAGTTCGGGTACAAACTGGCCAGTTTTCTGGAAAGTGAAATTTGAGGTCTTTAGAGGCCGAATTGGGAAAAACGTAAAACATGAAAGTTGTAGAGAAGAGATTTTTCTAGAGGAAAACGGGGACAGTTTTTGAAAATAAGGCACCAAAGGCCTTCGTTTTTGTAAAAACCCGAGCCTGACCGTGCCCAGGATTTATACACGGCCAGGTGAGTTCAAACGGCAATATGAACATGTTAGAGTCCGAATTAAATTTTTCGTAAAACACGAAAGTTTTAGGATTTTTCAAGAGCTAAAACTTTCATGAAGACAACTTTTTCAAATTCAAATTGGATTTTTAAACTGACACGGATTTCTAAAGACTGTGCCGGGAACAGGAAATTCCTGCACAGGATTTTCTAAAACAATGCAGAAAAACTATATTTTTGCACCAACACAAATGTTTTGACTGTGAAAACTGTTCCAATGGCAGTTTTCAGCCTTTAATGATTTTTATAGAGTCACACTTTAAAAACCACGAATTTTCAAGTTAAACAAAAGATTGTTGTCAAATTTTCCAAATTTGGAAATTAGATCTTTAAAAGCCAAAGTATAGAAACAAGAGGTTGACGGATGGTAACCGGGAAGGATACCCGAGTTACTAGGCTTGGTCCAAAGCCAAGTTTGACCATAAGATATTGACCACCTCAAGGGTTACCTCATGAAACCTAATGAGTTATCATGTATAATTGGGGGACATATAACTAAGATTTTGTATGAATGTTGGAAAAGTTACCAACATTTTATAGGATCCTTATCCTATGTTCTTTTTAATAGCAGGAAGTAACCTGCAGTTGCGATCTGGGTTGAAGCAACAAAACCAGAAACCTAGCATATCAGGCAAGTATCAAACCTCACCTACAGTGTGAAAATAGTAAATACTATTTTCAAATATGCTATGTTAAGCTATGCTATTTACATTATATGTTTAAATATACATGCTATGTTGTGTTATGATATGCGATGATATGTTACGACATGTTACATGTTATGCCATGTTATAAGAATGTCATGTTAACAAAAATGCCATGTTTTCTAAAATGTCATGGTTTCAAAAATGCCACGTTTACAAAAATGTCATGGTTTTAAAAATGCCATGTTTTCAAGAATGCCATGTTATAGCAAGTGTTAAGTTTGATATGACATAGTGACATCATGAGGCATGTTCACTAATGTTAAATCACATGGTAAGATAAATCAAGTAAGGTGTCGTACCAACCTCCCGTGATCGTGGAGGCTACATGATTCAGTTGTGACATATACCTTCCGTGATCGTGAAGGGTCAAGTTATAATTCCCAGAACTGTTAGGGCCTTGCAAACCCTAGCTTTGTCTGGAGGCTGCGCGCTTTTGGTACGGACACTATGGGCCCACATGTTGAGACAAGATAATAAATTAAAGATTGAGTCAATAATGAAGCATAAGACTTTCAATCAATCATAAATGGTTCATGCATAAGCTACATGATGATTAGCATATTTTAAGATGTTTGAATTATTTTGTGAGATTACGTTTATACTTGCTGGGCGAAAGCTCACTCTTATATTCATACTGTAGGTAAGAAGCCTGCAGTTTAAGTGGTGGGCTATGCAGACGATGCGGCGGGTGAAGGGCGGTGTGGGATACCACTACGCAAAATTTTCCGCAACCGCTTTTGAGTTAAAATAGATATATTTCAAAAGTAAATTATGTTGTGCAGTATGTATGAAGTTTAAAGACTTGAGATTATACTTTCAGTATGGTATGTATGCATGACAAGTTTTTCTCTACTAAATAACTTATGTGAATATGTTTTAAAAAAAAAATTTGTCTCAAATTTTCAAGTAAAGAACTAGTATGTATGGTGTCGACCTGGCTTGGGAAGTCGGGGCGTCACAGTTTGGTATCAGAGCGGTATCCTGCCAGCCTACTTCACTTCGCCTCACATCGCTTCTGCAACGGCCTAAGTAAGTTATGTTATTTTCTTACAATTAGTTAAGATTTTATGTGCGTAGTAAGTATCTTTCTTCAACGGCCATGCTGGAAAATATTGGACGCTGGGATGACGATGGGTGGTGCTTTAGCTTGGTGGTGGCAACTAGGTGACGTACGGAGATGATGGGAAAGTTTTATATTTTCCAAAAATATTATGGTTATGAACTCCTGTTGTAAAGGAGATACGAACAAGAACATGATAAATTCAGATATGTTCATGTTATGCTTTTATATGGAATAAAGATTATGGTTCTATATAAAAGGCATGATTTCAAGAAGCTGAACTTATTTCCTTATTTTCCGTACAGAACCATGCCACCAAAGCGCAGAAGAGTACCGACCCAAAACGTTGATCTTGCTGCCCAGCTGAATGAGCTAAGGCAAATGATGTTAGCCCAACAGCAAGAGATAGGGGGGCTTAGAGCTCAGTTAGCTCAGCAGAATCAGGGACCTCCTGATGCTGGGATGCCACCAGCACATGCAAATCAGCCTGCAGCACCGGAAATTCCTGATGTTGATCCGGTGATTCCAGAGAACCCCATAGCCCCTGAAATACCTGTTGCGCCTGTAGCTGTACCACCAGCACCTCTGGTTCGAACTCCAGAAGAACTTTATGACAGATTTCGGCGCATGAAGGCACCAGAATTTGAGGGGTCTACAAACCCAATTGAGGCCGACAACTGGTTGATTGACCTCCAGGTCGCCCTAAATTTCCTCAGACTTAATGATCAGGAGACAGTCCTCTGTGCATCCTTTATGCTACGGAAAAATGCTCGCCTCTGGTGGGAAACAGTCCAAATCCGGCGAGATGTTACTGAGATGACTTGGGAAGACTTTGTAGAGGAATTTAAGGAAAAATACTTCAACACTGAGGTCATGGAGACTCAACAAGACGAGTTTGACAGGTTCCGCCAAGGAAATCTATCGGTAGCCGAAGCCGTCAAAAAGTTTGAGCAGCTAGCACGTCTCTGCCCTCACCTCATCAGTTCCGAAAGGGATAAAGTAAGAAGAATGATGAGGATGTTTCGCCCGGAATTAGCAGTGGTAATTAGCAGTGGCCCCCATCCACCATTCACTGTTGCTGAATGTGTCAGCAGGGCAATTCGAGCTGAATACTGGGTAGGACAGAACAAGGAGCAACGGGCTAAGTATTTCCAGGAGAAAAGAGAAGAAAAGGCCCAAGCTAAGCAGAATCAAGCCAAGCAAGGCCAGACCTCACAACAGAAGGGTCAAGGAGGACCTTCGGGCCAAAACAACAACAACAGGCAGTACGGCAACAACCAACAGAAAAGGAAGTGGAATGCAGGAGGACAGGGGAATCAACAAAATTTTCCTCAAAAGAAGAATACCCCTGATAACAACAGTTATCCCACTTGTCAGAAATGTGGGAGAAGGCACCCGGGAGATTGCCGTGCTGGAAACGGTCGCTGTTTTCTATGTGGTAAGGAAGGCCACTATGCTAGAAACTGCAATCTCAATCCCCAAAGTCTGCAAAACCAACAGAGAGGACAGGGATCTCAACTTCACGCTGCACAAATGAAGCTCGAGGGACCTGCAATCTCTCAAGGCAGGCTGGAAGCTCCGGAACCTCAAGGACGCATTTACGCCTATACAAAGGAAGATGTTCAAGCTGGACCTTCCACTGTGGTGACAGGTCAGCTTCCTTTTGCCCAACAAGATGCCTACGTGTTAATTGATTCTGGAGCTACGCATTCATTCACATCACCTAGGTTCGCTAAGAAACTAGGTAGAGCAAGTGATAGAATCGGAAGAACATTTAGGACTGCATTACCCTCCGGGGAGATTCTGCTGTCTGATTATTGGATACGTCATGTTCCAATAATTATATGTGGTAGGGAAATGTATGTCAACCTGATCATCATTGACCTATACGACTACGATGTCATCCTGGGTATGGATTTCTTGGGGAAGTACAACGCAGTGATCGACTGTCCACGACGTACTGTCATGTTCAAGCCAAGTGGAGCCGAGGAGTTTATTTTTAGAGGATCGACTCCAAAACAACCGAAAATGTTCATTTCTGCGCTGAAAGCTAGAAAATTGTTGGCAGAAGGATGTATGGGATTTCTAGCCAACATGGTGGACAAGACGCAAGAGACCGAGAGCAGACCGGAAGAAGTACCGATAGTCCGGGAATTTATAGAGGTTTTTCCTGAAGAGTTGCCAGGACTACCACCAGAGCGAGAGATCTCCTTCGAGATTGAGTTACTTCCTGGATCGGCACCAGTATCCAAGGCACCTTATAGGATGGCGCCTGCCGAACTTAAGGAACTGCAGATTCAATTACAAGAGCTTCTGGAACGAGGATTCATTCGTCAAAGCTACTCGCCATGGGGAGCTCCAGTTTTGTTCGTTAAGAAGAAGGACGGCACTCTTAGGATGTGCATTGACTATCGGGAATTGAACAAGATAACCATCAAGAACAAGTATCCCTTGCCTCGGATCGACGATCTGTTTGATCAGCTGAGAGGAGCTTCAATTTTCTCGAAGATTGACCTACGATCTGGATATCACCAGCTCCGAATTAGGGAAGGAGACGTTCCTAAGACAGCCTTTCGCACGCGATATGGACACTACGAGTTCCTCGTTATGCCATTCGGATTGACAAATGCTCCAGCAGCCTTTATGGACCTGATGAATCGAGTATTCAAGGATTACTTGGATAAGTTTGTTATCGTCTTTATAGATGGTATCTTGATTTATTCAAGATCAACTGAAGAACATGAGGAGCATTTAAGGATTGCTTTACGGATTTTAAAGCAAAACCAGCTCTACGCTAAATTCACAAAGTGTGAATTTTGGTTGGAAAAGGTCCATTTCTTAGGACATGTGGTCTCCAAGGACGGCATATCTGTAGATCCAGCTAAAATTGAAGTAGTAAGTGAATGGCCAGCTCCGAAAAACGTCACCGAAGTACGGAGTTTCCTCGGCTTGGCGGGCTACTACCGACGTTTCGTCGAAGGATTTGCTAAGATTGCAGCACCGCTCACCGCACTTACACGGAAAGGGAAGAAGTACGAATGGACTGCAAAGTGTGAAGAGCACTTCCAAGAGCTGAAAAATAGGCTGACTCGCGCTCCGATTCTTACAATTCCGAATGTGGACGAAGGAAACTTCGTGATATACAGCGATGCTTCCAAGATAGGATTGGGAGCCGTTCTCATGCAGAATGGAAAGGTGATTGCTTATGCTTCACGACAGCTTAAGGATCATGAGAAGAACTATCCGACGCATGATTTGGAACTTGCGGCGGTAGTGTTTGCGCTCAAAATCTGGAGACACTATCTTTACGGTATTAAGTGTGAAGTTTACACGGATCATCAGAGTTTGAAGTATATCTTCACACAAAAGGAGCTTAACATGAGGCAAAGAAGATGGCTCGAACTGGTGAAGGATTATGACATAGACATCCGTTACCATCCAGGAAAGGCTAATAAAGTAGCTGATGCCCTTAGTCGGAAGTCGTCTTCCTCATTAATGTCCATACAGTCGTTGATCGAACCTCTTCAGAAGGAGCTAGTGAAAGCTGGAATAGAGCTCATCACAGGAAGTTTAGCTGCCTTAACCTTCCAACCTACCATTTTGGATAGCATGAAGGAGCGACAAGAAGGAGATGCCTCGCTGCTCAGAACAAGGAACGAGGTCTTGGAAGGAGAGGAGTCGGACTTCAACATATCAGATGAGGGCATACTCTATCGGAAAAATAGATTATGCATCCCTAATGAAGACAAGTTGAAGGAGCAAATCATGAAGGAGGCCCATGAGACTCCATATTCCGTCCACCCAGGAGCTACAAAGATGTACCAGGACCTGAAGGAAAGTTTTTGGTGGCCCAGAATGAAGAATGATGTTGCTACATTCGTCAGTAAATGCCTTACATGTCAAAGGGTAAAGGCAGAACACCAACGTCCAGGGGGAGAATTGCAGAAAATTTCCATCCCAGAATGGAAATGGGACCAAGTGACTATGGATTTTGTAGTTGGTCTACCCCGAACTTCCAGTGGCAATGATGCTATTTGGGTGATTGTTGATCGTTTGACGAAATCTGCACACTTTATCGCCATCAAGCTTAGCTTTTCAGTAGAGCAGCTGGCAGAACTATACGTTGCACAGATTGTTCGCTACCATGGGATTCCAAAGGCAATCATCTCCGATCGTGATGGTCGTTTCACTTCTAAATTCTGGAGAAGTGTACATCAAGCCATGGGTACAAAGCTTACTTTTAGTACGGCTTTTCATCCTCAAACGGACGGACAATCTGAGAGGACCATTCAGACCTTAGAAGACATGTTGCGAGCATGTGTGATGGATTTCAAAGGAACTTGGGATAAGAAGCTTCCTTTGATTGAGTTCTCGTACAACAACAGTTTCCAAGCTTCAATTGGAATGGCTCCTTATGAAGCCCTGTACGGGAGAAGGTGTAGATCTCCAGTCCATTGGTACGAAACAAGAGAAAAGGAACTTGTGTCCACAGATTTTATTCGAAAAACCACTGAGGCTGTGAAACTTATACGCCGACGGATGGAAACTGCATTTAGTCGACAGAAGAGCTATGCCGACAAACGCAGAAGGCCTCTAGAATTCCAAGTAGGAGACTTGGTTTTTCTCAAAGTTGCTCCATTCAAGGGAGTTATGAGATTCGGAAAGAAGGGGAAATTAAGTCCACGGTACATAGGGCCATTCGAAATACTGGAAAGAATTGGTAACGTGGACTATAGGTTGGCTTTGCCTCAGGAATTAGCATATGTACACAATGTATTTCATGTGTCAATGCTAAAGAAGTACATCTCGGACCCATCCCATGTATTGGACCACGAGCCAATTGAGGTTCACAAGGATATGACGTATGAGGAGAAACCGGTGTGAATCTTAGCACGAGAAGAAAAGGTGCTAAGGAACAAGGTTATACCTTTAGTTAAGGTCCTATGGCGAAATCATGAGATTGAGGAGGCAACGTGGGAACGCGAGGACGAGGTGAAGAAAAACTACCCCGAATTGTTCTGATTTTCGAGGACGAAAATTCTTTAAGGAGGGTAGATTGTAATATCCAAAAATTTTCACGAACTCATGATTTTCTTGTATATAAGAAATCTAAAGTTTGTACTATGTGTTTATGTGCAATTGTATGGGAAATATACTGCGGAAACCGTCTTTACGGGCAAGATAGTATAATTAAGTTTTAAAACCACCATAGAAAAATCAAGCACCTAAAATAGGATATTAAAGACCAAATGGCTTTAAATAAAAAGAAAAATTTTTATACAGTCTAACTATACACAGATAAATTTTGGACTGCAGTCAAGCAAAACAGTACTGAATTGTACTGTGTATTAGTGAACACAGTATTAGATTTATCTGTGTTAGCATAAAAATGGATTGCATATTGAAGAAAAAGCCAAACAAGGCCTTAGGATGATGACATCACCTTATCACCAAATTATGACATCATTTATTGAATAAAAAAAAATAATCAAAACTTGGCCTCCAAGACTACCCTAATGGCCGGCCACATGGAGGGCTAATGTGCAAGTTTTTGTGCAAATCCTTGCTTCTTCAAGGACCATTTTGCAATTTCAAAGAGTTCTTCTTCACCTATAAATAGGTGAACCCATAATTCAAAAAATTAGAAAACCTAGCTAAACTATGCCCAATTTTTCCCTCACCAAATCCGAACTTGAGAGGCCAAGAGAGAAGAGAGAAAAATCAAAACCCAAAGGGGGGGAGAGCATAGGGGTTGGTCGGATTTCACCTAGAGCCAAGGAAAAAAGTTTGAAAAAAATTGGAACCCATTCTAGGCCAAGGGCCGGTTGTGAAGGAGGAAGAAGAAAGGAAGAGAAAAGCTAAGGTTGGCCGAATTTTTGAAGCTAGTGGTGGTCGGATTTTAGTGCAAGGGTGGTGGAAAAATTTGGAGGAATTCTAGCCAAGAGGGCCGGTTCTAGCACCAAGCAAGGGTGAAAGGAAGTTGACCCTAAAACCAAGCCCTAACCTTTGAGTGATCAAGGTAATCCCTTAAGCCCTAAGCTCTTCAATTTAAATTTCAATTGGGAAATTTAAATGTATTTCCAAGCAAGGGATGTAAGAGCATAAGCTCAATTTACTTATTGCCCTAGACTAGTTTAGGTGTGGTGCTTGATTAGGTATTAAGGGTGGTTTGGTTTAATGGCTTTGATTGGTTATGTTTATTCTTGTTTGAATGGTTATGTTTATGCTTGTTTGAATGTTAGGGTGCATGCTAGATGGATGAATTGTATGTCCCCTGTTTTATGTGCAAGCCGGTTCTAGAATTTCATGCTAGGTTGTTGGTTTCGATTATGGAATGGTGAGACAACCTAGAACCATGCAAACCTAGGCTAGGACAGTTCGGTTTTTGGTTTGCATGGGCGCGTTTGAGTAGCATGATTGTTCATGTGGGACGTTAGAAAATGCTGCATGTATGCTATCTAGGCTCCCGCGTGTTCGGTTGAGTTAGATTTGCGACAATAAGACGTAAAACGAATTTAAGAATGAAAACTGCCAGTTCGGGTACAAACTGGCCAGTTTTCTGGAAAGTGAAATTTGAGGTCTTTAGAGGCCGAATTGGGAAAAACGTAAAACATGAAAGTTGTAGAGAAGAGATTTTTCTAGAGGAAAACGGGGACAGTTTTTGAAAATAAGGCACCAAAGGCCTTCGTTTTTGTAAAAACCCGAGCCTGACCGTGCCCAGGATTTATACACGGCCAGGTGAGTTCAAACGGCAATATGAACATGTTAGAGTCCGAATTAAATTTTTCGTAAAACACGAAAGTTTTAGGATTTTTCAAGAGCTAAAACTTTCATGAAGACAACTTTTTCAAATTCAAATTGGATTTTTAAACTGACACGGATTTCTAAAGACTGTGCCGGGAACAGGAAATTCCTGCACAGGATTTTCTAAAACAATGCAGAAAAACTATATTTTTGCACCAACACAAATGTTTTGACTGTGAAAACTGTTCCAATGGCAGTTTTCAGCCTTTAATGATTTTTATAGAGTCACACTTTAAAAACCACGAATTTTCAAGTTAAACAAAAGATTGTTGTCAAATTTTCCAAATTTGGAAATTAGATCTTTAAAAGCCAAAGTATAGAAACAAGAGGTTGACGGATGGTAACCGGGAAGGATACCCGAGTTACTAGGCTTGGTCCAAAGCCAAGTTTGACCATAAGATATTGACCACCTCAAGGGTTACCTCATGAAACCTAATGAGTTATCATGTATAATTGGGGGACATATAACTAAGATTTTGTATGAATGTTGGAAAAGTTACCAACATTTTATAGGATCCTTATCCTATGTTCTTTTTAATAGCAGGAAGTAACCTGCAGTTGCGATCTGGGTTGAAGCAACAAAACCAGAAACCTAGCATATCAGGCAAGTATCAAACCTCACCTACAGTGTGAAAATAGTAAATACTATTTTCAAATATGCTATGTTAAGCTATGCTATTTACATTATATGTTTAAATATACATGCTATGTTGTGTTATGATATGCGATGATATGTTACGACATGTTACATGTTATGCCATGTTATAAGAATGTCATGTTAACAAAAATGCCATGTTTTCTAAAATGTCATGGTTTCAAAAATGCCACGTTTACAAAAATGTCATGGTTTTAAAAATGCCATGTTTTCAATAATGCCATGTTATAGCAAGTGTTAAGTTTGATATGACATAGTGACATCATGAGGCATGTTCACTAATGTTAAATCACATGGTAAGATAAATCAAGTAAGGTGTCGTACCAACCTCCCGTGATCGTGGAGGCTACATGATTCAGTTGTGACATATACCTTCCGTGATCGTGAAGGGTCAAGTTATAATTCTCAGAACTGTTAGGGCCTTGCAAACCCTAGCTTTGTCTGGAGGCTGCGCGCTTTTGGTACGGACACTATGGGCCCACATGTTGAGACAAGATAATAAATTAAAGATTGAGTCAATAATGAAGCATAAGACTTTCAATCAATCATAAATGGTTCATGCATAAGCTACATGATGATTGGCATATTTTAAGATGTTTGAATTATTTTGTGAGATTACGTTTATACTTGCTGGGCGAAAGCTCACTCTTATATTCATACTGTAGGTAAGAAGCCTGCAGTTTAAGTGGTGGGCTATGCAGACGATGCGGCGGGTGAAGGGCGGTGTGGGATACCACTACGCAAAATTTTCCGCAACCGCTTTTGAGTTAAAATAGATATATTTCAAAAGTAAATTATGTTGTGCAGTATGTATGAAGTTTAAAGACTTGAGATTATACTTTCAGTATGGTATGTATGCATGACAAGTTTTTCTCTACTAAATAACTTATGTGAATATGTTTTAAAAAAAAAATTTGTCTCAAATTTTCAAGTAAAGAACTAGTATGTATGGTGTCGACCTGGCTTGGGAAGTCGGGGCGTCACAGTTTGGTATCAGAGCGGTATCCTGCCAGCCTACTTCACTTCGCCTCACATCGCTTCTGCAACGGCCTAAGTAAGTTATGTTATTTTCTTACAATTAGTTAAGATTTTATGTGCGTAGTAAGTATCTTTCTTCAACGGCCATGCTGGAAAATGTTGGACGCTGGGATGACGATGGGTGGTGCTTTAGCTTGGTGGTGGCAACTAGGTGACGTACGGAGATGATGGGAAAGTTTTATATTTTCCAAAAATATTATGGTTATGAACTCCTGTTGTAAAGGAGATACGAACAAGAACATGATAAATTCAGATATGTTCATGTTATGCTTTTATATGGAATAAAGATTATGGTTCTATATAAAAGGCATGATTTCAAGAAGCTGAACTTATTTCCTTATTTTCCGTACAGAACCATGCCACCAAAGCGCAGAAGAGTACCGACCCAAAACGTTGATCTTGCTGCCCAGCTGAATGAGCTAAGGCAAATGATGTTAGCCCAACAGCAAGAGATAGGGGGGCTTAGAGCTCAGTTAGCTCAGCAGAATCAGGGACCTCCTGATGCTGGGATGCCACCAGCACATGCAAATCAGCCTGCAGCACCGGAAATTCCTGATGTTGATCCGGTGATTCCAGAGAACCCCATAGCCCCTGAAATACCTGTTACGCCTGTAGCTGTACCACCAGCACCTCTGGTTCGAACTCCGGAAGAACTTTATGACAGATTTCGGCGCATGAAGGCACCAGAATTTGAGGGGTCTACAAACCCAATTGAGGCCGACAACTGGTTGATTGACCTCCAGGTCGCCCTAAATTTCCTCAGACTTAATGATCAGGAGAGAGTCCTCTGTGCATCCTTTATGCTACGGAAAAATGCTCGCCTCTGGTGGGAAACAGTCCAAATCCGGCGAGATGTTACTGAGATGACTTGGGAAGACTTTGTAGAGGAATTTAAGGAAAAATACTTCAACACTGAGGTCATGGAGACTCAACAAGACGAGTTTGACAGGTTCCGCCAAGGAAATCTATCGGTAGCCGAAGCCGTCAAAAAGTTTGAGCAGCTAGCACGTCTCTGCCCTCACCTCATCAGTTCCGAAAGGGATAAAGTAAGAAGAATGATGAGGATGTTTCGCCCGGAATTAGCAGTGGTAATTAGCAGTGGCCCCCATCCACCATTCACTGTTGCTGAATGTGTCAGCAGGGCAATTCGAGCTGAATACTGGGTAGGACAAAACAAGGAGCAACGGGCTAAGTATTTCCAGGAGAAAAGAGAAGAAAAGGCCCAAGCTAAGCAGAATCAGGCCAAGCAAGGCCAGACCTCACAACAGAAGGGTCAAGGAGGACCTTCGGGCCAAAACAACAACAACAGGCAGTACGGCAACAACCAACAGAAAAGGAAGTGGAATGCAGGAGGACAGGGGAATCAACAAAATTTCCTCAAAAGAAGAATACCCCTGATAACAACAGTTATCCCACTTGTCAGAAATGTGGGAGAAGGCACCCGGGAGATTGCCGTGCTGGAAACGGTCGCTGTTTTCTATGTGGTAAGGAAGGCCACTATGCTAGAAACTGCAATCTCAATCCCCAAAGTCTGCAAAACCAACAGAGAGGACAGGGATCTCAACTTCACGCTGCACAAATGAAGCTCGAGGGACCTGCAATCTCTCAAGGCAGGCTGGAAGCTCCGGAACCTCAAGGACGCATTTACGCCTATACAAAGGAAGATGTTCAAGCTGGACCTTCCACTGTGGTGACAGGTCAGCTTCCTTTTGCCCAACAAGATGCCTACGTGTTAATTGATTCTGGAGCTACGCATTCATTCACATCACCTAGGTTCGCTAAGAAACTAGGTAGAGCAAGTGATAGAATCGGAAGAACATTTAGGACTGCATTACCCTCCGGGGAGATTCTGCTGTCTGATTATTGGATACGTCATGTTCCAATAATTATATGTGGTAGGGAAATGTATGTCAACCTGATCATCATTGACCTATACGACTACGATGTCATCCTGGGTATGGATTTCTTGGGGAAGTACAACGCAGTGATCGACTGTCCACGACGTACTGTCATGTTCAAGCCAAGTGGAGCCGAGGAGTTTATTTTTAGAGGATCGACTCCAAAACAACCGAAAATGTTCATTTCTGCGCTGAAAGCTAGAAAATTGTTGGCAGAAGGATGTATGGGATTTCTAGCCAACATGGTGGACAAGACGCAAGAGACCGAGAGCAGACCGGAAGAAGTACCGATAGTCCGGGAATTTATAGAGGTTTTTCCTGAAGAGTTGCCAGGACTACCACCAGAGCGAGAGATCTCCTTCGAGATTGAGTTACTTCCTGGATCGGCACCAGTATCCAAGGCACCTTATAGGATGGCGCCTGCCGAACTTAAGGAACTGCAGATTCAATTACAAGAGCTTCTGGAACGAGGATTCATTCGTCAAAGCTACTCGCCATGGGGAGCTCCAGTTTTGTTCGTTAAGAAGAAGGACGGCACTCTTAGGATGTGCATTGACTATCGGGAATTGAACAAGATAACCATCAAGAACAAGTATCCCTTGCCTCGGATCGACGATCTGTTTGATCAGCTGAGAGGAGCTTCAATTTTCTCGAAGATTGACCTACGATCTGGATATCACCAGCTCCGAATTAGGGAAGGAGACGTTCCTAAGACAGCCTTTCGCACGCGATATGGACACTACGAGTTCCTCGTTATGCCATTCGGATTGACAAATGCTCCAGCAGCCTTTATGGACCTGATGAATCGAGTATTCAAGGATTACTTGGATAAGTTTGTTATCGTCTTTATAGATGGTATCTTGATTTATTCAAGATCAACTGAAGAACATGAGGAGCATTTAAGGATTGCTTTACGGATTTTAAAGCAAAACCAGCTCTACGCTAAATTCACAAAGTGTGAATTTTGGTTGGAAAAGGTCCATTTCTTAGGACATGTGGTCTCCAAGGACGGCATATCTGTAGATCCAGCTAAAATTGAAGTAGTAAGTGAATGGCCAGCTCCGAAAAACGTCACCGAAGTACGGAGTTTCCTCGGCTTGGCGGGCTACTACCGACGTTTCGTCGAAGGATTTGCTAAGATTGCAGCACCGCTCACCGCACTTACACGGAAAGGGAAGAAGTACGAATGGACTGCAAAGTGTGAAGAGCACTTCCAAGAGCTGAAAAATAGGCTGACTCGCGCTCCGATTCTTACAATTCCGAATGTGGACGAAGGAAACTTCGTGATATACAGCGATGCTTCCAAGATAGGATTGGGAGCCGTTCTCATGCAGAATGGAAAGGTGATTGCTTATGCTTCACGACAGCTTAAGGATCATGAGAAGAACTATCCGACGCATGATTTGGAACTTGCGGCGGTAGTGTTTGCGCTCAAAATCTGGAGACACTATCTTTACGGTATTAAGTGTGAAGTTTACACGGATCATCAGAGTTTGAAGTATATCTTCACACAAAAGGAGCTTAACATGAGGCAAAGAAGATGGCTCGAACTGGTGAAGGATTATGACATAGACATCCGTTACCATCCAGGAAAGGCTAATAAAGTAGCTGATGCCCTTAGTCGGAAGTCGTCTTCCTCATTAATGTCCATACAGTCGTTGATCGAACCTCTTCAGAAGGAGCTAGTGAAAGCTGGAATAGAGCTCATCACAGGAAGTTTAGCTGCCTTAACCTTCCAACCTACCATTTTGGATAGCATGAAGGAGCGACAAGAAGGAGATGCCTCGCTGCTCAGAACAAGGAACGAGGTCTTGGAAGGAGAGGAGTCGGACTTCAACATATCAGATGAGGGCATACTCTATCGGAAAAATAGATTATGCATCCCTAATGAAGACAAGTTGAAGGAGCAAATCATGAAGGAGGCCCATGAGACTCCATATTCCGTCCACCCAGGAGCTACAAAGATGTACCAGGACCTGAAGGAAAGTTTTTGGTGGCCCAGAATGAAGAATGATGTTGCTACATTCGTCAGTAAATGCCTTACATGTCAAAGGGTAAAGGCAGAACACCAACGTCCAGGGGGAGAATTGCAGAAAATTTCCATCCCAGAATGGAAATGGACCAAGTGACTATGGATTTTGTAGTTGGTCTACCCCGAACTTCCAGTGGCAATGATGCTATTTGGGTGATTGTTGATCGTTTGACGAAATCTGCACACTTTATCGCCATCAAGCTTAGCTTTTCAGTAGAGCAGCTGGCAGAACTATACGTTGCACAGATTGTTCGCTACCATGGGATTCCAAAGGCAATCATCTCCGATCGTGATGGTCGTTTCACTTCTAAATTCTGGAGAAGTGTACATCAAGCCATGGGTACAAAGCTTACTTTTAGTACGGCTTTTCATCCTCAAACGGACGGACAATCTGAGAGGACCATTCAGACCTTAGAAGACATGTTGCGAGCATGTGTGATGGATTTCAAAGGAACTTGGGATAAGAAGCTTCCTTTGATTGAGTTCTCATACAACAACAGTTTCCAAGCTTCAATTGGAATGGCTCCTTATGAAGCCCTGTACGGGAGAAGGTGTAGATCTCCAGTCCATTGGTACGAAACAAGAGAAAAGGAACTTGTGTCCACAGATTTTATTCGAAAAACCACTGAGGCTGTGAAACTTATACGCCGACGGATGGAAACTGCATTTAGTCGACAGAAGAGCTATGCCGACAAACGCAGAAGGCCTCTAGAATTCCAAGTAGGAGACTTGGTTTTTCTCAAAGTTCCTCCATTCAAGGGAGTTATGAGATTCGGAAAGAAGGGGAAATTAAGTCCACGGTACATAGGGCCATTCGAAATACTGGAAAGAATTGGTAACGTGGACTATAGGTTGGCTTTGCCTCAGGAATTAGCATATGTACACAATGTATTTCATGTGTCAATGCTAAAGAAGTACATCTCGGACCCATCCCATGTATTGGACCACGAGCCAATTGAGGTTCACAAGGATATGACGTATGAGGAGAAACCGGTGTGAATCTTAGCACGAGAAGAAAAGGTGCTAAGGAACAAGGTTATACCTTTAGTTAAGGTCCTATGGCGAAATCATGAGATTGAGGAGGCAACGTGGGAACGCGAGGACGAGGTGAAGAAAAACTACCCCGAATTGTTCTGATTTTCGAGGACGAAAATTCTTTAAGGAGGGTAGATTGTAATATCCAAAAATTTTCACGAACTCATGATTTTCTTGTATATAAGAAATCTAAAGTTTGTACTATGTGTTTATGTGCAATTGTATGGGAAATATACTGCGGAAACCGTCTTTACGGGCAAGATAGTATAATTAAGTTTTAAAACCACCATAGAAAAATCAAGCACCTAAAATAGGATATTAAAGACCAAATGGCTTTAAATAAAAAGAAAAATTTTTATACAGTCCAACTATACACAGATAAATTTTGGACTGCAGTCAAGCAAAACAGTACTGAATTGTACTGTGTATTAGTGAACACAGTATTAAATTTATCTGTGTTAGCATAAAAATGGATTGCATATTGAAGAAAAAGCCAAACAAGGCCTTAGGATGATGACATCACCTTATCACCAAATTATGACATCATTTATTGAATAAAAAAAAATAATCAAAACTTGGCCTCCAAGACTACCCTAATGGCCGGCCACATGGAGGGCTAATGTGCAAGTTTTTGTGCAAATCCTTGCTTCTTCAAGGACCATTTTGCAATTTCAAAGAGTTCTTCTTCACCTATAAATAGGTGAACCCATAATTCAAAAATTTAGAAAACCTAGCTAAGCTATGCCCAATTTTTCCCTCACCAAATCCGAACTTGAGAGGCCAAGAGAGAAGAGAGAAAAATCAAAACCCAAAGGGGGGGAGAGCATAGGGGTTGGTCGGATTTCACCTAGAGCCAAGGAAAAAAGTTTGAAAAAAATTGGAACCCATTCTAGGCCAAGGGCCGGTTGTGAAGGAGGAAGAAGAAAGGAAGAGAAAAGCTAAGGTTGGCCGAATTTTTGAAGCTAGTGGTGGTCGGATTTTAGTGCAAGGGTGGTGGAAAAATTTGGAGGAATTCTAGCCAAGAGGGCCGGTTCTAGCACCAAGCAAGGGTGAAAGGAAGTTGACCCTAAAACCAAGCCCTAACCTTTGAGTGATCAAGGTAATCCCTTAAGCCCTAAGCTCTTCAATTTAAATTTCAATTGGGAAATTTAAATGTATTTCCAAGCAAGGGATGTAAGAGCATAAGCTCAATTTACTTATTGCCCTAGACTAGTTTAGGTGTGGTGCTTGATTAGGTATTAAGGGTGGTTTGGTTTAATGGCTTTGATTGGTTATGTTTATTCTTGTTTGAATGGTTATGTTTATGCTTGTTTGAATGTTAGGGTGCATGCTATATGGATGAATTGTATGTCCCCTGTTTTATGTGCAAGCCGGTTCTAGAATTTCATGCTAGGTTGTTGGTTTCGATTATGGAATGGTGAGACAACCTAGAACCATGCAAACCTAGGCTAGGACAGTTCGGTTTTTGGTTTGCATCGGCGTGTTTGAGTAGCATGATTGTTCATGTGGGACGTTAGAAAACGCTGCATGTATGCTATCTAGGCTCCCGCGTGTTCGGTTGAGTTAGATTTGCGACAATAAGACGTAAAACGAATTTAAGAATGAAAACTGCCAGTTCGGGTACAAACTGGCCAGTTTTCTGGAAAGTGAAATTTGAGGTCTTTAGAGGCCGAATTGGGAAAAACGTAAAACATGAAAGTTGTAGAGAAGAGATTTTTCTAGAGGACAACGGGGACATTTTTTGAAAATAAGGCTCCAAAGGCCTTCGTTTTTGTAAAAACCCGAGCCTGACCGTGCCCAGGATTTATACACGGTCAGGTGAGTTCAAACGGCAATATGAACATGTTAGAGTCCGAATTAAATTTTTTGTAAAACACGAAAGTTTTAGGATTTTTCAAGAGCTAAAACTTTCATGAAGACAACTTTTTCAAATTCAAATTGGATTTTTAAACTGACACGGATTTCTAAAGACTGTGCCGGGAACAGGAAATTCCTGCACAGGATTTTCTAAAACAATGCAGAAAAACTATATTTTTGCACCAACACAAATGTTTTGACTGTGAAAACTGTTCCAATGGCATTTTTCAGCCTTTAATGATTTTTATAGAGTCACACTTTAAAAACCACGAATTTTCAAGTTAAACAAAAGATTGTTGTCAAATTTTCCAAATTTGGAAATTAGATCTTTAAAAGCCAAAGTATAGAAACAAGAGGTTGACGGATGGTAACCGGGAAGGATACCCGAGTTACTAGGCTTGGTCCAAAGCCAAGTTTGACCATAAGATATTGACCACCTCAAGGGTTACCTCATGAAACCTAATGAGTTATCATGTATAATTGGGGGACATATAACTAAGATTTTGTATGAATGTTGGAAAAGTTACCAACATTTTATAGGATCCTTATCCTATGTTCTTTTTAATAGCAGGAAGTAACCTGCAGTTGCGATCTGGGTTGAAGCAACAAAACCAGAAACCTAGCATATCAGGCAAGTATCAAACCTCACCTACAGTGTGAAAATAGTAAATACTATTTTCAAATATGCTATGTTAAGCTATGTTATTTACACTATATGTTTAAATATACATGCTATGTTGTGTTATGATATGCGATGATATGTTACGACATGTTACATGTTATGCCATGTTATAAGAATGTCATGTTAACAAAAATGCCATGTTTTCTAAAATGTCATGGTTTCAAAAATGCCACGTTTACAAAAATGTCATGGTTTTAAAAAAGCCATGATTTCAAGAATGCCATGTTATAGCAAGTGTTAAGTTTGATATGACATAGTGACATCATGAGGCATGTTCACTAATGTTAAATCACATGGTAAGATAAATCAAGTAAGGTGTCGTACCAACCTCCCGTGATCGTGGAGGCTACATGATTCAGTTGTGACATATACCTTCCGTGATCGTGAAGGGTCAAGTTATAATTCCCAGAACTGTTAGGGCCTTGCAAACCCTAGCTTTGTCTGGAGGCTGCGCGCTTTTGGTACGGACACTATGGGCCCACATGTTGAGACAAGATAATAAATTAAAGATTGAGTCAATAATGAAGCATAAGACTTTCAATCAATCATAAATGGTTCATGCATAAGCTACATGATGATTGACATATTTTAAGATGTTTGAATTATTTTGTGAGATTACGTTTATACTTGCTGGGCGAAAGCTCACTCTTATATTCATACTATAGGTAAGAAGCCTGCAGTTTAAGTGGTGGGCTATGCAGACGATGCGGTGGGTGAAGGGCGGTGTGGGATACCACTACGCAAAATTTTCCGCAACCGCTTTTGAGTTAAAATAGATATATTTCAAAAGTAAATTATGTTGTGCAGTATGTATGAAGTTTAAAGACTTGAGATTATACTTTCAGTATGGTATGTATGCATGACAAGTTTTTCTCTACTAAATAACTTATGTGAATATGTTTTAAAAAAAAAATTTGTCTCAAATTTTCAAGTAAAGAACTAGTATGTATGGTGTCGACCTGGCTTGGGAAGTCGGGGCGTCACACCTCGACTAGTCCGCCACCAACAATTGTTGTCGCCCTTCACATACACTAATTCAGTCATCGGTGCCCACCCTTACGTGAACCCCACCGCCCCTCCCCTCACGCCCCTCCATGTTTGCCAAAAGCTTCGAGAGAGAAAGGCTAGGAGAGAGTGGGTTTTGGGACGAGGAGAGAGTGAGAGGGAGGGGAGAGAAAGGAGGTTAGACCAAAAGAATAGCATTTTTTTATGAGGGTTTTTTTAATTAAATGTATTAATAGATTATTAAAATACCCTCCCAAAGTAGATTACATGCATTACACGTGGCCTATTCCATTAGAAATTTAACAGACTTAGACAGAAAGGACTATAATTGTCAACATTTAGAGAGTTTAGGGTCGTCTCGACCAAAATTAAAAAATAAAAAAGGGACCAAATTGTCATATTATAAAGAGCTAAGGGACTATTTGGGCCAATTACTCTTAAAAATTTTCATTTGTTTTATTATTATGCCTTAGAACATCTTCAATATATATGTTAAACATCGATGCTATATTTGTCACCAAAAAAATATGAAAAATAACAATATCTTAATTTGTGCTCCAATGTGTAATATTATTTTTAATGCTACTTACTTTTTATCACTATTATTAAACTTTGAAACTTGTAATAGAAAATCTTCACTAGTTAAATACTTTAAAATGAAAATACTTTGATGATTTAATTGAAAAAAATCAAGACACCAATTTAAATTAAGGTCAGTTTGGCATTGTTTTGCTGTAGAAAATTTTGGTTGTAAGTTCAAAGTTACTTTGTCTAAAAACATATAAGTGTTTGATAATTTATTTTTTTTAAAGTTATTGTGAATACCGATAGCAGAATTATAGGTGTTTGGTAAACTATGAATCAAATTGTCATGAAAACATATAATGATTAAAATGGATATAATTTTTACTTGATAAATATTTTAGTATACATGGTTTTCATATGTTAAATATTTTAGTGCACATTTTTTTTTCTAGTAAATAGAAAGAACTCTAACAATATTACTTACAAATCTTTTTCATATGCACCAATTTTAAAATTTCAATAATAAAATTCTTAAAAAATAAAATTAAAGGTAATATATTTATAATTTACCCTAGTTTCAAAGGAAATAGGAATTATTTTTTGGAAGGAAATAATTTAAATTTTTTTTATATATATAAAAAGTTCAAAATAATTTGTTTATTTATTATATAGATAAATAAAATGGATAGATTGAAAATTATATTCTATAGTTCAAGAGATTTTAATAAATTTATACAATGACAGCAAGCAGTTATGTAAAAGTAGCCCCTGATTTGCTTCTCAAATTCTGACCTTCTCTAATTCTTTAAAAGTCCAAAAGTAACCTTCAAAAGTAATAATGCCAGATGAGTTCTAAATAGTAAATTTGATATTAGTTATATTTAGTGGTAAATTTATCACCAAATTTATCATATGATAAATTTGATATCAAATATATTGGAGATCACTTTTTTTTAATTCAAATGTCAAAGTTTACCATTAGCACATTTGTTTAACACTTTATTGGAGATGCACTCTATTATTTAATAGAATTGATATGTCAACATATTCAAAATTTTTTTTTTTTTTATGTCTCAATATTAAATTTTGATAGTTAGATTAAAAAAAAAATCATTCTACAATATAAATATCAGTCTTATGTAAAATGTGAGTTCGGCTTAGTATATATCAAATTTGATATTGAATATACAATATGCAAGATTTCATCGTTTAATTACTAATGGCTAATAGTTTAAAATTTATGACAAAGCATATATATTCATTTTAAGGAATAGAATAAGATATCGATTATGCCGTTTCAATTTTTTTGAAAACAAAACTCGACTGATAATGTCTTGTTTCAGCTCTTATAGTAGAAAAGAAATCTCCCTCTGAATATAATATTGATATTGAGCTTGAAGCCAATCACATGAGAATGGAAACTTTGGAGAAATACTGGTCGAAAAAGGAAGAGAAAAAGAGGAAATGTGGAGCACAACCTGTAAAAACAGCTGCATGTCTTTAATGATATGCATGTGCAACTACTCCCAAAGCTGCTTACACCTTAAATGCTTTGTAGGAATAATGAGAGTGGAAGTTAAATTATTCATACCTTCGTTAGTGAGGTTGAAAAATAGGAATGTTAATATGGCACACAGTTCGATTTTTGGATTTTTTTTTTTGGGGGGGGGGGGGGGGGGGGGTTTGACGTGGCATGATAATTTGCTCTGCTAGGGCTTTTGCGACTTTTGCATGCTACCGTCAACATCAACGATGAACGACACCGAATCACCACCGCTGGCCCGTTTGGTTTCACTACCAGCGGGACAGACTTCTCTACATACAATGGCGACTGTTTCTGATCCAACTTTGGGCAATACTGTGATAGTGGATTCTCTCAACCCAAGAAACCCCTAGGGTTCAGAAAAATTCTTACACTGCAATTCTGCAAAGCCTCAACGATTCGTCACCGGCTCTCTCGACTTCGGCTGCTCCTGTTAAAAAAGGAGATTTCGTTTCAATTCTCATCATATCAGAGAGTGTGTGTATCAAAGATGTGTAGCTCTATGCCAACAAGCCCCTAATCGGACGAGTTTTCCTTCTAAAAGGAGAAAAGCCATGGAAACTTAGAGAATTGAGGGACAAACTACAACAGATGTGGAAGATATCTGGATATTGGCGTCTTATTTCACTGGGAAAGGGTCTTTTCCAGATGTAATTCTCATCAACTGAAGATAAAAACCGTGTTTGGGGCTGCTGGCTCTTGTCTTTTGCGTCCAGGAATTCTTCATCTTCAGCCATGGACTCCGGATTTCAATCCTTACAGGCAGAAAACAACAAACACTCAGTTGTGGGTTTGCTTTTATGACCTTTCCTGGGAATATTGGGACAAACAGCTTTTATTGAAAATTACGCGTGGAATTGGAACTCCATTGAAACTTGACAAAAACACGCTGGAGGGAAACTTTGGTCACTGCGCCAGAGTATTGATTGATGTTGATTTAGCCAAGCCATTAGAATATACTTTGCTGGTGGAAAGATCACAAGGCTCCATTTTTACAACGGTCGAGTATGAAAATGCCTCGGACATTTGTTCTCAATGCAAATCCATTGGGCATGCTGTTTCTCAATGCAGGTACTCTAACTCATCTGAATTCAAGGGCAAGAAGGACGGAATGGAAGCTCGGCACAGGTTCAACAAACAAAAAACCCACAGCGGGACAAGCAAATAATGCAGGAAAATGTGCAGAGTGCTGATACTCAGAAGCCAACTTCGGAGCAAGAGTCGCATGATAAAGATAAGGAGAAGGAGCGAACTGTGGATGTTAATGAGAAGAAGACAATGGAAAATACTCCGACTCCTGCTAAGAGCCCAATGGTTTCCAGCTCATCGAATGGATCCAGTTCATCGTCCGGGCAAAAAAGCCATAGCACTCCAGTTAGCACGCTAGTTGTCAATATGCCAAACATCACGGATTTGTCTATTCGAAATATTACTATTGATTTGCCTTTTTTCTTCACTTAATGAAGCTGTTTCAGCAGGAGTGGAGGAAGTTAGCAAGGTGACTACAGTTTCATGGGCGGATCAGGCAGAAAATGAAGAACAATGAGCTTTTACTTTAGTTCAGGCGAAAAAACAAAATGCTCGAAAGTCCAGCAGGACCAGAGGTAATAATAAGCATTATCATAAACGAAAGTTCTATATTGGAACATCAGGGGGGCGGGTACGGATTCTCCTAGAAATGGCCTCGCCAATAATTGTTGTAAATTTCGTTCAGATTTGGTTTGTATTGCGGAGCCTTTCGTTGATATTATAAATGTTCCCAGTAATTATTGGAGATCTTTGTGTCTCTCTCATTGGCTAGCAACTCTCGCCATAACAAATAGCCCAATATTTGGTTGTTTGCTTCTAATAGTTTTGCTGATATCAAAGTTATTGATGTGGATGCTCAGCAGGTCTCAATTGAATTTTCTGCTAATAACTCTCTGCACGGCATAACTTTTGCATCTGCTAGTGTTTTCTATAGAGTTCGCAGGCCTCTTTGGGAAAAGATTATTCAGAATAAAAACAGTTGGAATGGACCTTTTATTGCTGTTGGAGACTTCAATGCTGTTTTAGGTGCTTGTGAAAAATTGAGTAACCCTCCTCTTCAGATTTCATGTAATGAATTCAGCAGCTTCATTGATTCTTGTGGGTTCATTGACATTAGCACTCAAGGTTATTTCTGCACCTCGACCAATGGTCGTGGTACTTGTTCTCATGTTGAACAAAGATTGGATCGTTGCTTGTGCACTCAAGAGTGGTTGGATGCTTGGGATGTTTTCACGGTTACTACTCTTACCTGAGATGTCTCGGATCATAGTCCTGTTTTAATCAACGCTGCAAATGCCGTACCTAGAGGCCCAATTCCATTCCGTTTCTCATCCGCTTGGTGTCATAGTGATCAATTTAGTCCATTGGTGACTGAAGTTTGGAAGAGTTAAGTTACTGTCCCTCTCAGCCAAAAATTGTGTATTCTGAAGTATAAACTCAAGCTTTGGAACAAAGATGTTTTTGATAATGTTTTTCATTGTGTGGAAAATGCAACTAAAATTCTTAATCAGATTCAACAAAAGATTTCAAATGAGGGATTCTCTGAAGCCCTTTTTCAGGAGGAGATTGAAGCTAAAAAGATTCTTGAAGACAAGCTTAACACTCAAGAAGCTTTTTTGAGGGATAAAGCTCGTGTTAGATGAGCTAAAGATGGAGATCGCAATTCAGCCTTTTATCATGCTCTATTAAGGGTTCGCAAAGTGAAAAAACCCTTAGCTGTCATGCGAATTGGTGATGATATTGTTGAAGACTAAAGCATGATAAAAATTCACATCATTAGCTTTTACAATGAATTTGTAATTTTGTGGAAGAAAAACACGATTTCTTCTTATTAAATTAAATCAGAGATTACACATATATAAAGGACATCACAAGATACGGAGAATCTTATCTAACCATCTGATATCTAGGATCCAACCTAACTAAAAATATCATAAACTTTAAAAATGAACAAAATCTAACAAACCAAACGACTAGATCCTAAGAAGATCTTTTCCTAATTTTTTAACACTCCCTCTCAAGTTGATGAGTATATTGATTATGCCCAAACGTGTACAAAACAAGCGGTCGATTGTAGCACAATTAGGATGGTCGATCCCAGAGGAGGTGATAAAATCAAACAAGAAAAGATTAGTGAAACAAAAGCGTTAGAGAAGTAAGAAATCAAATAAAGAAAAGGAAGAAGTATTTTTGTGATTTTGAAATAAATTTAAAGACAACGTAATCTAAAATAGAGAAAAATTCAATAATCAAAAATGGTAAGACATCAAGAATCCCCTATATGTTTCGTAAACTTATTTGGATTTTTGGTTAATAAAATAACTCAATTGAAATTTTCACATCCCAAACAATCAATCAGAAAATAAAGATTTGAAGAACTTGTGAATTAAAATTTATTTGAGTAAATAAAATTCTTATGTGAAGAACTAGCAAAAATTATCTTATAAGAAATCCAAAAGCGACAATATACCATAAGCAATATTACAGCAAAAGACTACTTATAAAATAATGCTATCAATATATCCTATCATGCAACAATTCACATGAAAAGAGCTTGACTAAATTTATATAAAAGTTGACAATAAAATATATTGATATGAGAAAGAAATAAGATAAAAGAAAAATTATTTACTCAAATGTATAAACTTTACAAACCATTGGAGAATCAAAACCCAAACAAATTCACTACACATATAGGGTCATCTCTAGCCTCACCAAAGAACTCTACCCTAGCTTGCAATTCATCTCACAAAATTCTAACAAGAAAACATGAGATGAAAAATGCAAGAATAAGAGAGAAACAATACTAAAAACTCAGCCAAAAACCAATGGAAGAACAACCCCTTGCCCTCTTGAGGAGCTCTGATTATATAGCCATGAATCCACATGCTAGAGAGAAGTTTTGGCTCTACAAATCCGCCACCCAGGCTGGTAAATCAGCCGGATACTCATGAGAAACCAGCTGGGGCTGAGGATCAGGGAAACTAGATGCAAGGCCCGTGATTCGCGGGCTTGAGTTTCGGCCCAGGAATTATGCTGCCAAGCTGGATGGAATTGCTGGCGGGCTTGGCTGATGATTCGGCCCGCAACTCAAGCGGGCTTGGAGTGGTCTGGAGCTGGCAGTGTGGCTGAGAACACGGGACTAGGATCACGGTGGCTGCGGATTCACGGGCCTGAGCTGGCGCACGTGGAGGGAACAGCTGGGGCTGGCAGCTGGCTGCGCACGGGCTTGGGCTGCTGGATTGGCACGCGCATGGGTTGAGCCAAGCAATGGCTATACCTGCGGCAGAAAGGAGAGAAAAAAGGAAAATAAAGGAAAAAGAGGAGGAGGAAAGAAAAACAAAATAAATCAATATAAATAAAATAAAATAATAAATATTTCCAAAGTAAAATATTATGAATTAATATTATGAAAATACTCATTTAAAACGTAAATTATCTAATAAATTATATGAACAAAAGTGTATTCAAGCACAAGAAAAATCAAGTCAAGCTGAAAGTTCAGATCGAAGCCTGCAAAATCATATAAGCACTCAAACAAAACATCACCAAGAAGTCAGAAAAGGTTATCAAAACTACTTCAGTCATTACTCCAGAGTTGTGTGTGTGTGTACCAAACCATATCCTTCTTACCACAGTCCATAACACAAATAGCATCGAAAATTTTACCAAGAAAAAGTCTCAACTCCATTACCTTACGGGTGCTGGAAATATTTTAGTGCAGAGATTTTCACTCATGGAGTTGGAAAGGAATCAGTCAACGCTCAAATGAGAGAAGGCAATTTAAGGATAAGCTAATAAACAACCATTGATCAAATGATAGGCGAATCAAATATTCGGAACATTACACCATTTACATCATAAACCAGCTTTTGGGATTTCATTCGGATCAAATAGAAAATTACACAAACAAGAGCCGTAAAATACAAACAAACAAATATACAACACTTTTTTTTCATTCATATATTATTATTATTATTATTATTATTTTTAACAAGAGACATCATGCTTAATAGAACAAATATAGTAAGGAATTCTTTTGACTGCTATGCAGCACCAGATGAGATTATAACCGAACTACATGAATATTGATGATGAAATGAATGCTCTTGCTTCTCTTTTTTCTTTTCTTTTTTTTTTTTTTTATGTGTTGATAATACAAAAGAATAAGGCTATATTACAAAAGATCAATTCTATCTAACCAAAATCATCCCTCAAGCAAAAGTACAAGATAAGTAGTGGTGGTCCAAATAGTGATTGTACCAACTCGAAATATCAATAAAAGTTTTCTCAACTCTCACAACTCACCAAAAATGAAACACTTAAACTCGAGAATTTTTCTCAACTAAATGTGTTAACAACCATCTTACCACAAGGTTTAGCATGTGCATAAAAAGAATTCTGGAAATCATTTCTTAATAGTCAAGATAACAAAAATTGACTCAAACCGAACATTTTGGAATCACACTTAGGTAACTTTGCAAAAATTTTGATCTAAATTCCAAAATGACAAAAATTAAACTCACGCATGAATATGCTCACCACCCCTAACCAAAAATCAGACAGTGTCCTCAATGTCTAAAAATATGTACAAATGTGAAGAAAACAGGAAAAGAGAACACCTGTATGATGACGGTAGGAACATAGGTGAGCTACCTAATCTGATTCTCCAAAACACACAAACAAATATAAAATCATATAAAAACAAACCAAAAACAAAATAAAAGAAACAAGCAAAACAAATAAACAAAAATATGATACAAAAAGGGTTGGAAGCAAACTATTCATAAACCGGGGCCTCAAGAATGATTTCTTCAGCCTGGCTCACTCGCTCAATGTAATGCTTTAGTCTCTGACCATTGACTCTGAAAATTCTTCCATCGCTTGGGTCCTCGACCTCGATAGCACCGTTGGGAAAGACTTGCTTCACCATAAATGGACCAGTCCACCGCGACCTCAACTTACCTGGGTGGAGATACAGACGGGAGTCATAAATATGCACCCTCTGATTTGGCTCAAAGTTCTACCTCAAAATCTGCTTGTCATGAGCTACCTTCATTCTAGCCTTGTAAATCTTGGAGTTATTATATGCATCATTTCTCAACTCCTCAATTTCCGACAGCTGGAGCTTGCGATGTATATCTGCAGCACTGAGATCAAAGTTAAGGGCTTTGATAGCCCAATAAGCCTTTGTTCAAGCTCTACAGGTGAATGACAGGCTTTTCCAAAGACAAGCCTATAAGGAGACATCCCAAGGGTGGTTTTGTAAGCAGTGCGATATGCCCAAAGTGCATCGGAAGGCGCAAAGACCAATCTTTGCGGTCAGGGTTTACCGTCTTCTCTAAGATTTGCTTGATCTCTCGATTTGCCAGCTCAGCTTGGCCGTTCGTTTGTGGGTGATAAGCGGTTGAAACTTTGTGGATCACACCGTATTTGTGCATCAGGGTCTCGAAAGAACGATTACAGAAATGTATGCCTTGATCACTGATGATAGCGCAGGGCGTACCAAACCGAGATAACTCATTTTCTTTCAAGAACTTCACAACTGTTGCATTATCATTGGTTCGACACGGCACGGCTTCTACCCATTTAGAAACATAATCCACAGCGAGGAGAATGTAGAGGTAACCAGAAGTAGATGGAAAAGGTCCCATAAAATCTATCCCCCAACAATCAAATATCTCTATCACAATAATTGGGTTTAAGTGCATCATATGACGACGGGACAAAGTACCTAACTTTTGATACCTCAGACAACAACGACAAAACTCATTAGTATCTTTAAACAAAGTGGGCCAATAAAGACCACACTGCAAGATTTTTGTAGCAGTCTTCTTCACGGAGAAGTGACCACCACATGCATCAATATGGCAAAAGTTCAGAACACTATGAATCTCGTCATCAGGAATGCATCGCCTCATGATTTGGTCAGGGCAGTACTTGAATAGGTACGGATCATCCCTCCTCGACCAAAAATTTGCGCTTATCTTGAGCACTTCAATCAGCAGGAAGTTCGCCGGTCACCAAGTAATTGACGATGTGAGCGTACCAAGGTAGCTTGTTGACAGCGAACAGATGTTCATCGAGGAAATCATCTTGGATGGCAGGACCGTCAGTGGGGTCACTAAATTTGAGTCGAGAGAGGTGGTCCGCCACAACGTTTTCGACTCCTTTCTTGTCCTTGATTGTGATGTCAAATTCCTGCAACAAGAGGATCCACCTAATCAATCGCGCCTAGGCATCCTTTTTGGAAAGGAGATACTTAAGGGCTGCATGATCTGTGAAGATGGTGATGGGTGAACCAATCAGATATGCACGGAACTTGTCAAGTGCAAACACAACAGCGAGCAACTCTTTCTCAGTGGTTGAGTAGTTCAATTAAGCACTATTCAGAGTGCGGCTTGCGTAATACACTATAAAGGACTTCCCCTCTCTTCTTTGACCAAGGACTGCCCCAACAGCATGGTTACTTGTGTCACACATAATCTCGAATGGTAAGCTCCAATCCGGTGACTGAATGATGGGGGCAGAAGTCAACTTCACCACAAGTGATCGGAAGGCATCCTCACACTCTTGCGTCCACTCAAAAACGGCATCTTTGGCTAGGAGATTATATAACGGATGAGAAATCACATAAACGTTCTGTATGAACCTCCTATAGAAACCAGTATACCCGAGAAATGACCGAACTTCTTTCACTGACTTGGGGGTAGGCAATTTAGAGATAAGTTCAATCTTAGACTGATCGACCTCAATCCCTTTCTCAGAAACAACATGCCCTAAGACTATGCCAGATGGTACCATAAAATGGCACTTCTCCCAGTTGAGCACGAGACCTTTCTATTCACATCTTGTCAGAACAACTTCCAAGTTGAGAAGGCACGAGTCAAAGGAATCGCTGAAGATGGTCAAGTCATCCATGAACACTTCCATATATTTCTCGACCATGTCATTGAAAATGCTCATCATGCACCTCTGAAAAGTGGCCGGTGCATTACACAGTCTGAATGGCATACGCCGGAAGGCATAAATACCAAAAGGACAAGTAAAAGTAGTCTTATCTTGATCCTCCAATGTAATCTCGATCTGATAATATCCTGAGTAGCCATCAAGAAAGCAGTAGAAAGGATGACCAGCCACACGTTCTAGGATTTGGTCGATGAACGGAAATGGAAAATGATCCTTGCGGGTGGCGGTGTTCAGCTTTCAATAGTCAATGCATATGCGCCAACCCGTAACTGTCCTTATGGGGACAAGAGCCCCTTTCTCATTCTCCACCACTATCACCCTTGATTTCTTGGGCACTACCTGAGTTGGACTGACCCACTTGCTATCAGCGACCGGATAGATGATACCTGCATCCAGAAACTTCAAGACTTTTTTCTTCCCAACTTCTTTTATCGTTGGGTTCAGTTTCCTTTGGGGATCCATTCGTGGAATAGCCCCATCTTCTAATTTGATGTGATGGGAGCAAATTAAGGGGCTAATACCCTTAATGTCAACAATCGTCCAACCGAATGCAGCTTTGTGCTCTCGTAGCATGTCGAGTAACCGCTGCTCTTGTGATACGTCAAGTTTAGATGAAATGATAACAGGAAAGGTATCACCAGCTCCCAGGAAGACATGTTTCAGATGCAAGGCCCGTGATTCGCGGGCTTGAGTTTCAGCCCAGGAATTATTGTAATAGCCGACTTGTTTGTAAATTTATAACTTCTTTTGTTAAGAATAAAGTTTGGTTATGCAATCTGTATGATATGTTTTCTAAGGAATTTGTTGAATCTTTTGCTAAAAGATTCAATGAATTATTTGTGTAGGTTTATGATCCTTTTGTTTAAAAAGGGAAAATTATGATTTATGACTCTATGTTAGTAATTTAAGAAAATCTGATACGTATTTCAGATAAGTTTATGACAATGGTCCAGTTTAACTATATTGTTATCAGTTGAAAACAGTATATGAATATTTATGTTATTATGTTATTATGAACTGCATTTAGGAGATTAAGCCAAACAAGGCCTTTAAGGATGACACCTCTGATGACAAGTGTCATTGTTATGATTGGTCACCTCACAGGGACCAAAATGCAAATATTTTATGTTTAGGGGTCAATTTGCAAATTAAGGAAAGTTCATGATTTTGAAGCTAAAAAGCCTTCTAAGAAAGGATTTAGTAAAAATTTGATGTTTGAAGGCTTAACTATAACCGGCCAAGTCATAGGGACTAAAGTGCAAATATTTTGCCTTTAGGGGCCAATGTGTAATTTTGAAGAAAATTGTAGACTTATCAGTAATTATGTAAAGGGACTTTTTAAGTAAAGTTTCTTAGTTCAATTGAGTCAATGACCCATTTTTAGTTTAGTTAGTTTGGTTGAAAATTAAGAAAGACAAGTTAAGATTGTATTTGAAAATTCTAGCTAGAACCAATCACATTGTTCCATGTGTCACCATAGAAACCGGCCACATCATGGCTTATTGAGCAAGGGATCTTGTTTTTTGAAAAATATTATGCAAATTAGAAGATTTTAAGTGTTATTAAAAGTTTACAAATCATACCCTAAGTTTAGTGAATTAACACTTTAATTTAGTTGGTTGATTTTGTGTTATGAATCAATTAGCCAATTGTCTCACATGGTTTCTTCAAAACCGGCCACATAAGGATGAGACACCCTATGCTTCTAGCTTGGCTAAGTCACACCCCTAGCCTTGCACCCTTGGCAAGCCAAGGCTTGCACACCTAGGCACCAAAGGCCGGCCACCACAATGAACAACACATCATGGTGTAGCCTTGGTGAGTAACATTCTTAGTCTTGCTCACTTGGCAAGCTCATGTTTTGCCTAAGCCACCACCCAAGGGCCGGCCACTATAAGGAAGTGACACTTCATAGCCTAGCTTTGGTGAGTAAGTAAACCTAGCTTTGCTCACTTGGCAAGCCAAGGCCTTGCTAAGCCAATACCAAGACCGGCCACCCTTAGAGAATGACACCTCATGGACTAGCTAGGGTGAGTAAGTCACTCTAGCTTTGCTCACATGGATAACCAAGGCATTGACACACCCCTTGGCCTAGCCTTGATGAACCAACACTCTAGGTTTCCTAGCCTAGCTCCCTTGGCAAGCCAAGGCTTGCACACCTCACCCTAGGGCCGGCTATCACAAGGCAATGCCACCTCAAGCTTGTAGCTTTGATGAGCAAGCACTCTAGCTAAGCTTGCTTGGCAAATTGGAGCAAGAATGGCCGGCCAACACATAAGGACTAAAGGAAAAATATTTTGACTTAAGGACTATTGCATAAATTACAAAAGATGGATTTCTTGAACTCTTTTAGAGCATGGCACCTCATACACCTAGGCAAGCTTAGTAAGCTTGCTAGCTTTGCTTGTTGGCAAGCAAAGGCATGCACAACCTCCACCTAAGGCCGGCCACACCAAGGAAGGGACACCTCATGGTTCCTAGGCCACATGAGTAAGCACCCTAGCTTGGGTTATTTGGCATGAGAAGCACAAGAATGGCCGGCCACCTTTCAAGAAGACAAAACCAAATTGGTTTCTTCTATGGACTAAAGAGCAAATTGTTATACCTTAGGGATTAGTAAGTAAATTTAAGATTTTGTGCTTCATCTATAAATAGGTGAAGGTGCTGTTGTATTATTTGGTTAGCCAACACACACACACAAACTTGAGCAGCTCAAACTCTCCCAATCCTGCCATAGAAGCCGAGCAAAGAAAAGAGAGAAAAGAAAGAAAAAGAAAAATAGAGAAAGGGTTTTCGGTTTAGTGTGAGGGAAATTTTAATTACCCTAATTTAAGAATTTCATCAGTGAAACTTGAGGTAAATATTGTCATCCTCTAGTTCTTCATTTGAAATTTAAGAGAATGATTAGTATGGTTAAACAGGAGTTTAATTTTGTAAGATACATGCACTAGGGTTTTTATGCTTGATTAAAGTCTCTATCTGGACAGTTTTTCTGAAACTAGATTTTGAGATTTTTAGAGGCCGAATCTTAAAAAAGTTAAAACTGCAAAGTTGTAGAGGAGGGAAAATCCTAGGGGCCAACGCTGCCAGTTTTTGAAAATAAGGCCTTTAAGACCTTCATTTCTATAAAAACCCGAGACCAAATTATGAATAGTAAATTTGGTCGAACAATTTTCTAAGGCAAAAATAAGTATGTTAAAGACAGATTTGAAGTTTGAGGCTAAAACAAAAGTTGTAGGAGACTTCAAGATCTACAACTTTCATGAAGAATACTTTTCCAAATTCGAAACATATTTGTGAGAAAAGAACTAAACTTTATGAATTGGTTTTGAACCCGGTTTTCAAAATATTAGAATTCTTACTAAATTTCAAAAAGGAGTTGAAATTTAGGATTTGTAGATAGCAATTAGAATCATTATGATATTATGATAGGATGATACTCATCCTATGATTTTTCTTGAAAACAGGAAAACGACCTGTTTGAGTGAAGAATTTTGATTCAAGGCGCAGTAACGGTAAGTACGACTCCGCCTACAGCATAAACGAAAATTGTTTGTTGTATTTTTCAAGCTATGAAGATATAAGTATGATAAAACATTATGGCCTGTATGATATCAAGTTCATGATGTTATGTGAATAAGAAGTATTTATGACATGTATGTATGTATATTGTTAAGATATGATGAATATTTAAAGTATGAATGGCAAGTATGTATTCAAGGAATAATGAATGTATGTATGGCATGTATGTATTCAAGGAATAATGAATGTATGTATGGCATGTATGCTCTCAAGTTCATGTTAAAAGGTATATGATGTATGTTTATAGTATGTATGTTCATATGATGAATAATCGGATAGTATGGCATCACGAAGTATGCTCACTAAAGATAAGCTATTTGGTAAAGTATGAAATCCCAGTTACAGTCAAGAAACTGGTTATGAATATGAAACAACATTTCAAGTATGAAATAAGATAAGAACAAGATTTTAAGCATCAATATAAGCAGAATGCTATATGTCGTATCGACCCGCATCAGGTCGGGTTTGGTTCATGGTTTGAGTTGGACAGGGCTGGCCGCCCCAACCACTCCATGGCAGCGCGCCACGGTACGTACATTCATGTTAAGTTATGTAAGGGCCCAAAAACTATGCTAACTTATGAAAACAGGAATAAAGCATAAATGGTTCATGCATTATGATATCATGATATGTTGCGGATAAATAGTTGTGCTTGCTGAGCGAAAGCTCATGTTTTAAGTTTATGATGTAGGTAAGCAACCCTACAGTACTTCATGATGCAAGGCAGTGGAGCATGGCAAGGCAAAGCTGTGAAACTGTGGGACGGGAATCATTACGTTTCTTTTTGTTAAATTATGCTACGCTAAATATGTTGTATTTAAGTACAAAAACACATTTCCGCCATAAGTAGTTATGTATAAGTACATGTATGTATGTAAATGTTTATTATAAAGTTTCCAAGTCAAATTATATTTATCAGTTGTATAAAAAAAAAATTTATGCCTAAATTTTCATATATTATAAGTAAGTATGTATGGTCACGGCCGGCGCTAGGCGGGTCGTGACACTTACATGATACCACAATAATAAAACATAAATCATATGCATCACATACATTAATGTATGAGCTTTGAAAAACATGCAAAGTAGTAAAATATTTTGCTTATGCTGTAGGCGGAGTTGTACTTACAAGTCGTCCTATGTTCTTGGTCTATCGTTCAACGAAGCACAACAACAGGTTACACTCCTGTTAACATAAACCATGACATACTTAATTGGTATCCAATCTGATTACTCTTGGTAATCATAGATACAAACTTTGTTATAATAAATTGGTATTCTATCTTATTACCTTTAGTCATGCAATTGTTACCATATTCTAAGTGATTTGGGCTTACTATTTCATTTTCTTGGATCCTAGTTTGGTCTCCAAACTGATTACTATTCGTCATAGACTTGTTACTTATATTTTTAAGTAACTTTGGTCCATCTTATCCTTTTTACTTAAAATACCTTGTTTTCTTGAAAAATATCTTGATTTCATAAATCAAGTATTATCTTGATTTATTATTTAGAATTGCCTTTTAAAAATTTCTTGTGAACTTTCCGATGGATTAAAACCCTTTAAAACCATTTTTTTTAAAGCCATAGTTTCTTTGTAAAAGAAGTTGTAAAACTGTAAAACTTTAAAAACTGCTTTTTAATTTGGTTGAAAGTACGTGTGCAAGAATTTCCTGTATACTGCACAGTTTTGAATCTCCAGTTTTATCTTTAAATAACTTGAGAATTTGAAAAAGTTTTCTTCATAAAAATTGTAGATCTCATTGAAAACTACAACTTTTGTTCTTTACTCAAAAATCAATTATGTATTTAACTTATATGTTTTTCCATTTGAAAGTTACTGGTCGTGTATAAAACTGGGACCGACCAGGTTTGAAAACTCGATAAAACAGAGGCCTTTGGAACTTCTTTTTCAAGAACTATTTGCGTTACCTCCTAGAGTTTTCCATTTTCTATAACTTTGCAATTTTGATTTTTTTCATATTCGGCCTCTAAGGGGCTCAAAATCAGGTTTCTAGAAAACTATCCAGTTAAATCCGAAATTAGCAGTTTTGTATTTTATTGGTTTTTCGTTTAAAATTTCGCATACACTACCTCAAACGGTCGAAACTATGAGCCTACATCAACATGCAGTGCATCGAATTCGATCTTAATACTCAACTATATACTTATCTTCTTACTTGGAAAAACACAATATAGATAATCTCACTAGCATACCAAGTTGTGTTTTTAGGTTAATTTCTTAACCAACATACACACATCATCATCATCATCATTATTCATAAATCATCCATATTCAAACATATGAAGACATATCCACACACACTTGGTTAGCATATGTAATCATAAAACCCATTCTAGAGCATAAAAATTAAATTCATGCTTAGGGCTAGCATTCAAGATATCCTAAGCATAAATCTATCATCACCAACTATATAAAAACCATAACATATTAAAAAAAAAAAAGACATGAGCTTATACTCTTATAACCTATGCTTGAAAGACACATAAATCCTTAATCAAAAACTTAATGAAATTCTTAGAGGGTTAAGAGGAATACTTCTAAAGTTTGGAAGGTTGTTCTAGGTCTTGGAATGAGAAAAATTTTACTCTACCACCACTATACCACAACCGGCCACCTTGTTCTATATCTCTCTTTTTTTTTTTTTTTTCTAAGGCTAGAGAGAAAAGTTGAAAGAGAACCAAAAATTTGGGGGTCCAACTAAATAGTTCAAGTTCAACCTCACAACACCTATTTATAGGTGAAAAATCCATAATTTCTAATAATTTTTTTTTTTCTTAAAATTACATATTTGACCTTAAAAATAAAATATTTGCCCTTTAGTCCCAAGAGGTGGCCGGCCATGTGGAGCTCAATCCACTAAATATCTTTTCATAATTATCCACTTTTCCATAATTACCAAAAATTTCCAAAATTAAATAATTATCTTTGGTGAGGTGTCCTCCAATTAGGGCCATGTTTGGCACTCCCTCCTAATATGCAGTCTATTTCCTTAACAATCCAGATAATACCAATATTGTTTTTAACTATCAATAGTACTATAGTATTGGACTACAGTCCAAAATTCATCTACACTTAACTGGACCGCGTATGGATTTTTCCTAGGACTTGAAACTACTTAGTCATCCTTACTCCAAATATTATTCCTAATTTTTCTAAAGTGATTCCATTCTTTATTCTTCATTCTATATCCACAATGATGGTCAGACACAGTATAATTCCTATACTATTTATTATATTGCAGTACCGTCCTATTCAAATCATGAATTATCCTGGTCATACATGGACCAGAACAAAGTCATAAATCATGATTTCGCCTTTTCGACAAAAGATCTCATACTAACATTGAGTCTTATAACTTATAAGGACTCAAACATATTATGATAAATCAGATCATACATTTCATACAGGCATACATAGTACAGACTTAGATTTCCTTGGTATCAAAGGAAATCACGAGTCCGTCAAAAAGTTGGTCATTACACTCCTGGTATGGCAGGATGTGGTGCTACATTTAGAACATACAGGGGATTCTGAAAGGGATGTTGCTCCAAGTCACTTGGTATCATGTATGCTTTTTAAGTCGAACTGCTTGCTGTTATCACTGCATAGGAGTATGCGCAGCAATTTAATTGGTCCAAATTATGGTTCGAATGTGACTTTTCTTACATTGTGGAACTATTTAGAAGTCAAAGCAAATCAGTCCCTTGGAAGTGGCTTACAAGATGGATACGTGCTTTGAATTACCTTTCCAAAATTCCTTATTGCATTTCTCATATATATAAGGAGGGTAATCATGTTGCTGATAGACTTGCGGTCCATGCAGTAAAGCTTCCTGATACAGTTTGGTGGTTCAATTGCCCATATTTTTGCTCTGATGCTGTTGGTCGTGATACGGCAGGTTTCTCTTGTTATAGATTTTTGAGATAGCCGACCGCCTATGGTAATTATGTACTCTTTTTTCCCTTTTGTTTTTTTCCCACTAAGTATTGGCTAGAGAGTTTTTAACGAGGCATAATTGTAGTATACTCTTAAGGTGAAAGTCTCGGTTTAAACCTCTAAGACTAGCTTCCGACTCTTGTAGTTTTTTGTTTTTTGTTGCCTTCACTTGGTTGTTTTTCTTTTTTCCCCTAAATTTGACTATTATGTATTGTTATTTTTTCTTTATTTAATAATATCGAGTTAGGGATTTGATAGAGGACAGGTATTGCCGGTAAGTGCCAACCTAGTTGGGATGTACTTATTTTCCCTGATATCAGTTATCCTCTCTCTCAGTTTTCAGCTTAAAAAAATATGGCACAAAGTTCAATGTTTACAAAGGTAAGAAAGGTAAAAATCAGCACATGTGTAATTCAATGTCATGTACTAGTAGTATATGGGAAATTCTAAAGTACGACAAAAGGTGAAAAGGGAGTCACATCTCAATCTAGTATTATTTTCGAACTCTATAAGATCATAATTAATTAAATAAATAATCAGTTCGCATTCTTGTCAATAATAATCACAAGAAGTCTATGAATGTTAAAACACGCACCTTTACTATTTCAAAAGATAGCTAGCAGATAGGAGAGAGATCAAACCATGAAACTACATGAGGTGAAAAGGCAAATCGAAGTAACAAATGGGAAATTAACTCCATGTAGATAAAGGTGAAAGAAGATGAAATCAAAAAATGGGTATAATATCAATGTCATGGACTATTACCTGTGGGAAATTCTAGCACATTAGGAGGTGAAAAAGGGAATCAATATATTATCCTAACATTCCCACTAAATATTATTTTTAGAATCTATCAAGATCACATATGAACCAAAAAGAAAAACAATTAACGTTCTCGTCAATAATCATCAGAAATAAAATTTAAAAAAAAATTTATCATGGTCAAATGTGCAAAGCCAAACCCTAGAAAGAGTTCTAAGATAGCCCAAACCATAGACTCTAGTGAGATATAGGTGAAGACCACCTTGCAATACAGCATTATTTTCTCCTAAGAATTACAGCTTTTTATTATTTATTTATTTTTTTAATTTTAACTGAAGGACATTGAATGTGAATGGAATCCTATTGAACATCGCGGCCATTTATTGTGTCTGGTTAGTAGCAGGGTCTGATAAATGAGAACAGTACTTTGTATTCTGTGGGAGCTAGCTACCTGTAGAAAATACTACCGGTTTGTCAATTAGCGTTGAGCTTGCATTTAATTCTAGTAACTTGCTTTGTGACTTCTATAAATCCAATGCTATACACACGTTTTTTTTTTTTTTTTTTGGCAAACACGTATTTGTATGTGTGTGCTTGTCTAGCAAATATATCTATTCTCCTAACCTAGTATATATTATGTACGCACACAGATTTCTATTCCAAGTTTTTTTTTTTTTTTTAATTGCTAAGTAACAGCAAGGGAGCTACTTTTATATTTTCTTGGGGCACATATTAATTATCTCTTAAAATTAGAAAATTAAAATTTAAAAATGTAAAGTTCAGTGAGGACATATATGTAACGACGTCATGTCAGTAGGGGCTAAAAAAATCCTAAATTTTTAGAGTTTATTTTCAAGTGGGGGCGGTGGCTCAGCTGCTAAGTGAGTAGTAAGGAAATACTAGTACAAAAAGAGGATACCAGGACGGTTTTTAATCATCGTGGAAAGATACCACGACAGGTTTTTAACCGTCGTGGTATCTAGGGTCGTGGAATCTATTTGGATTCCACAACGGTTTTTTAACCGTCGTGAAATAGACAAAACTGGCACCAAATACGGGGTAGAGAGGGCTATTCCATGTTGGTTTTTACTGAAAACCGTCATGTTGTATCAATCTACAACGACCGTTTTTAGCAAATACGGTCGTGGAAAAAGGTAGATTCCATGACCGTTTTCATGAAAAACAGTCGTGGTATATTGAATAATCTACCACAACTGCTTTTAGTAAAAACGGTCGTGGAAAGAGGTAGATTCCATGACCATTTTCATGAAAAATAGTCGTGGTATATTGAAATAACACGACGGTTTTTACTATAAACCTTGTCATATGTTAATCTACCACGATAGTTTCTTAAATTTACAATGAAAAAAAAAATTCACAATTCATGCGATTTCCCACATGTGACAAATCCCATATCTTATCCATTGCATAGCCCAGATTAAAATAATAGCTAATCAGTAATTAATTTTGTGTCACAATATATAACAATTAATTACAAAAACATACACTACATTACAAAATTTATAGATTGTCTTCTAACTATATTAGATGAACTGCATTACAAAATTAGCCCACTCGTGCCTTACTAAACCCATCCCAACGTCGGTATAAAAATCCTTAGTTTGAAGTAAAGATAATCCATCAAGAGTCAAGGTTATTTCTCGCATAAAAGCTATAACAAAATAACTACATTCAACATAACCTTCTTGTAGAGAACATCGAACAATATCAATCAATGTTTCATAATTGCGTCACTTTTTTACTCCTTTTCGCACCAAAATCTTCCAGTCATTAAGTGTCCTAACAATTTAACAAAGTTCAAACCAATTAAAACAAGAATAATGTAATATCAAATCACAATTTGGAATGTAAAAATATACTTACTACTTAATTAGGTTTTCAAAATCATCACCCGGTTCATTTCCAAAAGGATTAAAATGCATGACCGAGTCATCCCACGGATCAATAATTGCCAAGATCCAATGTTTCCCGTTGTTATATGACATGAGAAATAACTTTCTTTTCGGTGCGTTTGTTAAGATCCATAAAATATTGTTGGCTCTCTCTCTATGGTAGACTTCGAGATCTACTTTCTATTTAACTAGTGAGACAAGGATTGGAGAAATAAACTCGAACCGTTGATCAACACTTTCTCTTTCACAACATTCCACTAAATAGCTACAAAATAATTAGTCAAACTTGTTACAAAAAACAACATATGATTAACAAGGAAAAATAACTATTGTTTAAGGATATATCTATTACCTGATATAAACTATTATACTTTCTGCACTAATTTCTTGAAATGTAATGAAATGTTATACATCTACAAACCTAATACAGATAGGCAAGTCATTGTCACTGATGGCCTGTTGTGTTGGGCACGCTATTTGCAAGCCGTCAAGCATGGAACATTGTGCATAGTATGCCAACAGTCTCAAGTCGAAGGGAATTTCACTAAAGTTGAACGGAGGTAGTTGTTGTTGCGTAGTTTGTTGTTGTACCTCCAGTTGTGACTATAGTTTCTTTTTCCCTGCTCTCTTTTCAATACATTTATTTCCCTCAACTTCTCAGTCTAGAATGTGACTAGGACCTCGACTTGCCTAGCTCAGACTCATTTCAATGACGATTAATCTTTTCGGCCAAGCAACAAACCCACTTATAGCTTCTTCTATAATTGTTGCTTTGTTTTTCAGAATAGGTAAGACTACATGTTTTAGTTTCGGGATTGTAATTATCACTAGCACGTTCTTTTCACCTAAAGGAATCCCATGGACTGTATCGGTTGGAATACAGTCCATGTACACCCTACCAATTGCAACAAGCACATTTCCACCATTAATTGTATCATCAAGAAAGAGTTGACATTCCTTACTTGCGTTTGGCATGGGTTACGGATCCGTCACCCCAGATTATTTGTCATTATGGGTGCAACTAGCCTTAAAGCTATTGTGTTGATCAACAGTCGGTGTGGTATTCTCCTCAGCCATAGTCTCTCGGTTAATACCATGCTTTGCACAAAGTTTCTGTATGATTTTTTTCAACGCAGCAAGCTGGCGTTTCATTGCCGATACTTCAATCTTATCCTTTGAACTTTGCATAATATTGAAGTAATGAGACTGCCTGACAAACTTAGATTGACCATGGGTCCATCCCGAATATTTGTCATTACCTAATGACTTGGTCAATATATCATTAGTCCTAACAGATTCGAAACTCCCTTATGTCTGCTATTCACTATAATCCCCCAGTAAAAATTAGAGAACATATCATGAACCCGTAAATAAGGTGTATAAATAAGAATATCATATCGCATGGATTCTTCTCCTTACTATCATATCGCCAACAATCCTAAACGATAGATTCTTGTACTCTCCATTATGTTTGAGGTGCATGTCCAGCCACAAATTATGTCTCGCTTGCCATTCTCCCGTTGCCTCAAACTGTAGTTTATTAATTACCGTTAGTAAACATATAGGTGAAAATAATTGATTTATATAATGTGAAAACACCAAACCAAGTAATTCACACACAAGTTTTTGATCACGTTTCCTATATCCGTCTCGGCCTCCCATTGATCCGCATTTGTTTCTCTTTCTTAACACGCATCCTTGTTCTGATAGTTTTTTGAATTCCGGTGAACGTTGATATGTAATGAATCTCTCCCAATCATCCTGACTTATAGAGGGGTAATTTTTCACCACTTTGGGTGGCCGAGTCCACACACTTTCTTCGTCAATATGATCCCTAACAAAATCCTAGTAAAAATCATATCTAAAATTTTTGGTGGACTCTATGCATGATTTCAAAGCTGGTTTTTTAAATGAAAGTTCCACAGTGAAAGAAGTTATGACTTCCATCCACACTCTTTCTTTCGTTGGGGCTAAATCGGCACTTCTAAAGTCAGCTATCCATATGCGAATGTACTCTCAAGCAAGCACTCCAATCCAACTCTGTGGTTCATCCCCTTCCTTCCCTATCAATTGCCCTTTAAGGTCGAATGAAACTTGAATTCTTTCTTCCTTTTTCCGAACAATATGGACCCATCTCATAAGAGTTGCTCTTTGTTTATCATCTTCGTCGAGATTGAATCTGGGTGTATTTGTTCATCATGGTTTTCTAACTTAAGAAGTCGTTGACACATCCTCCTTATCTTGTGATACTTTAAATCAATCTAAAATAACTCCACACCCAAACATGTAAAAATCACTCAAAATCATACTTGTAATATTTTAAATCAATCTAAATCAAATCTTAACATAATTACGTAAAATACACACAATCATACAAATGGGTATTTTGTCGAACATGTAATATGTAAAAGCATAAATCACAAAATCAACACTTTTTTCCAGAAAAAAATCTAAACCAAATCCTCACCCGAACATTTTAAATCAATCTAAAACTAATCATCACCCAAACACGTAAATATTATACAAAATAATACAAGTGACATTTTAAATCAATCTAAACCAAATCTTAACATAATTACATAAAAAAACACACAATCATACAAACGGGCATTTTGTCAAACATGTAATATGCAAAAACATAATCAAGTTATTAAAACTTTTTTTCAGGAAAACAATCACAAACGCAATTAACAATCACCCACAAACACAATCAACCAAATGAACTTCCGTAATATATGCAATGCAAGAGAGAGAGAGAGACTTATCAATTACACGGGCGTGGGTGCTGACGGCATGGTAGTGGGGTAGGCGACGGAGGATGGGTTTCAAGGAAGAGATTGGAGGGATGAGTCGTGGTGGAGATTGGAGGCGAGAGAGAATGAATGGTGGAGTGACGGCGGCGATTGGAGGCAAAAGAGAAAGGGAGAGGCGCGAGAGAGTATGGAGGGAGGGCGACAGAGATTGGAGGCGAGGTAGAGAGACATGAGAGAGAATGGATGAAGGAGTCACGGCGAAGGAGATGGGTTTCGAGGGAGAGATTGGAGGCGAGAGTGAAAGAGATGCAATAAAGAATAGGTTTTGGGAGGGAATGAGGGTTTTTTTTTTTTTTAATTTAAGCTCTAAAACTGGAAATTCTGAAAAAAAAAATCAAAAATATATTAAAAAAGAACATACCACAATCATTTTTTCCAAAAACAGTCGTGGAAAATCAATCTTAG
This sequence comes from Ficus hirta, assembly GCA_038430175.1. NCBI lineage: Eukaryota > Viridiplantae > Streptophyta > Magnoliopsida > Rosales > Moraceae > Ficus > Ficus hirta. The sequence goes on along the minus strand of CM076594.1, from coordinate 11,834,193 downwards.
ACGAAGGTTTTTGTAAAAAAACCATCGTCTATTGTTTGAAATCACGACCGTTTTCTATAAAAACGGTCGTGGTTTGCTTTTAAAAAACTTCTCCAACATAAAAGAATTAACTAAAATCCCACAGGCGGCCAATCCTATGTGTTATGCATACAACAGCCCATTAATAAAGATTATAAATTATATACAACGTTAAAATATATATATATATATATATATATATCAAGTCCTTTTTTGTTGGTTTCTCAACACGTATCCACTCGATATCTAAACGAAGCAAGTGTGAAACATCATCATCGAAATCATCAATCTCCTCCACCAGTTGTTCAATCATTTGATAACCAGAGTCATTCTTTGATAAATGATTACTCTGAGTTAGACTCAATAGAATTTGATCAATCTTTTTTTCTGTCGTTAAGGTGGAGAACTGAACCAAGAATTCTCTTTCTTTATCATCAATTGAATCACTGTTCGCAATCCTTGAAAGATGGAATTTCGGTATAATTTTCAACATCTTCTTGGCCATCATGGATTATTCTTGGCTTCATCGGTACAACTAAGGATAACTCTTAATTGTCAGGATCAGTTGAATAAAATACTTGAACTGCTTGAGACGCCATAATAAAATGATCATTTTTGTATTCTGATCGCCTAAAGTCCACCACTGTCATGCCGTCACTATCAATCTTAACATAATTATTGTCAGTCCACTTGCATTTAAAGAGTGCTATCAGCAAGCCGTAATAATCAAGTTCCCAAATATCTTCAACGAACACAAAGTAATTCATGGAACTGTACACCGGATTCTTGTCCTTTACGGAGGAAATATGCATGGACTCGGCACGAAAGGTCACACCACTATTTTGCATGGGATATTTCTCATCTCTTTTGTAAGTGTAGAAGGAGTAGCCATTGACAAATTATGATGTATATCTTGTGACTACCGATGACGGTCCTCTTGCTAGCTTTATTAAGTCTTGCGAAATGTCAGCCTTTATATGCATATGTATTCTGATCCACTCCCAAAATATCCGATTGTACTCATCTTGAAACCACTTCTCACTTCTTCCTTTTCTTGGATTCACATCTCTTAATTCCTTCATGTGAACCTCAATGAAAGGCTCAACTTCCTTAGCATTGTGCAAAACAAAAGGACAAGTTTGCTCCCATTCATCTTGATTTACCGGTGAAGGAATGCCCACGGATAGTCCTTTCGAAGTAAATAGCCCACTCTTTGACAACCCTATCAATTCCGCGTTGGACAAATACTCCAAGCAAAATTCAACCGATTCCTGCGCTATGTAGTTTGCCACTATACATCCCTCCGTCCTATTTCAGTTATTCACATAACCCTTCAAAACCTTCATGTACCTTTCAAAAGGATACATCCATCTCAAATGCACCGATTCACATAACTTAATTTCACGAACTAAGTACACTGTTAGATGGATCATTATACTAAAAAAGGCTGTGTGAAATACTTCTCAATTATGCACAATGTCATTACCAATTCCGATTGTAGCAAATCTAGTATAAGTGGATCAATTACCTTGGAGCATTTTAAATTGAAAAATGAGCATAACTTGGTAATTGAATATCTCACATCTTTCGTTAAAACTCCTCGCAATGCAATAGGTAATAATTGTTGCATCTAGAGGTGATAATCATTTGTTTTCATTCCAACGAGTCTCAAATCTTTCATCGTCACCAACCTTTTAAAGTTGGAACAATACCCACTTGGCACTTTCACGGAAGCAAGTCATTCACAAAGCTTTCTCTTTTCTTGTCTCGATAATGTGTACTTTGCCGAAGGTAAGTAAGTACCGTTCGTTCTTTTTTCCGGGAGAAAAGTAGGTCTAATCTTTATCTCTTTAAGATCCAACTGTGCATTTACACCATCTTTAGTTTTATTTGAAATGTCAAGCAACTTGCCCACTATAGATTCATAGATGTTTTTCTCAATATGTATAACATCTAAGCAATGACGAACGTAAAGTAACTTCCAATATAGAAGTTCATAGAAGATTGACTTCTTCTTCCAAGGTCCATCGACAACTAGATCCTTCCATTTTCTCTTTCCCAAAACTACTATCACATCTTTAACCATCTCAAATACATCTTCGCCAATGAAAATCTGAGGAGAGCTCTTTCTTTGGTATTACCATCAAAAGCCTTCTTTTGTTTGCGGTATCGATGATTTTTTGATAAGAATCTCATGTGACCAAGGTAAACGGTTTTCTTACTGTTTTTCAAGCGAATGGAAGATGTTTCCTTCACACAAATGGGATATCCTATAGAACTCTTCACCGAATAACCGGATAGGTAGCCAAATGCGGGAAAGTCATTAATTGACCAAATCAACATTGCTCTAAGATTGAGCATATCTTGACGGTAAGAATCTCTAACTTTTAACATATTTTCCCACAAGCTTTTTAGGTCATCGATTAATGGTGCCAAGTACACGTCAATGTTATTCCCCAGTTGTTGAGGACTTAAGATCAATAAAGTCAGTATCAAAAACTTTCGCTTCATGCACAATTCTGGAGGGAGATTGTAGTTGACAAGTATGACTGGCTAGATACTATGCCTACTACTCATATTATTATGTGGGTTCATTCCGTCCGTCGACAAATCGAGACGTAAATTCTTTGTTTCTACTCTAAAATCTAGATGATTGTCATCAAAGGTCTTCTATTGTGGTGCATTGGCTGGATGCCTAAGCTTGTCATCGTCAACATGTTTATCATGGTGCCAAGTCAAATTCTTAGAATGCTCGGCATTATCGAATAAACGACGCAAATATGGAGACGGTGGAATGTACCATAACACCTGCACCGGCATTCCTTTGCTACCATTCGATGGCATCTTACCCTTCTTCCATCATGACTTGTTACAAACTGGGCATTCATCTAAATCTTCATATTCTTTCTGGTAAATGATGCAATCATTTGGACAAGCATGTATCTTTTTATATTGCATTCCCAAAGTGCTCAATGTCTTCTTTGCTTCGTACATACTAGGCGGCACTTTGTTATCATCCGGTAGAACATTTTTTAGAAATTCTAAAAGAGTCGTGAAACTAGAATTCGTCCACCCTCCCGACATTTTCATGTTTCATAATTTAACTAATGCCCCTAATTTTGCACAAAAAATTCTAAAAGAGTCGTGAAACTAGAATTCGTCCACCCTCCCGATATTTTCATGTTCCATAATTTAACTAATGCCCCTAATTTTGTATATTTTGTACACCTGACATACAAGGGCATCTCGGTATCATTAATTATTGCCTCAAATTACTCTGGACGATGCACAAAGTGTTCTTCTAAATCATTTACCATATCAAACATATTATCACTAACATCTTCCTCAACAATAGGCTCTTTAACTTTACTCGTCGATGTATATTTAATGTTGAAAAATCTTCACCATATAAATACCATGTTTGGTAAAAACTAATAATCTCATATGCACACAAATGCCCTCCAACATCATCAATGGAATGAGATCTATGATATTCACAAATTTCATAAGGACACGGAATCTTATCATCTTGTTTGTGAGCTTTGACAAATGACAAAAATTCTTCAACACCATCTTCATATGTTTTAGACAATCTATCAAACCACATCAATTTCCTTTCCATTATTTGCAACTCTTAAATCGAAATATCAAAGTTTTAGAAGTCAAAGTAAATTTTAAACTGCATATCAAATTTAACACCCATTGCACAATTCACTCAAAAATCCCAAAAACTAAACTAAAAATACAAAACCTAAAATCATAAGTCTAAATACCGAGGAAAAACAAAGTTCACGATTACTTAAATTAACACCCATTGCACTATTAACCCAAAGCGATCCCCAAAAATAGAACTAAAATATATAAAACCTAAAATCATAAGTCTAAATACAGAGAAAAACAACAAAAAGAACTTAATGATCACTTACAAGAGAGAGAGATGGATAGTAGATGGGGTGGCGACGTCCAACTGAGGTGTAGTGACTGTTTTTGGAACATTCTAATTTGATTTTGGTTACTACAACTGCAATATTGATATGGAAAAATGAGAGTATGATTCATTTTTGTGTGAATTTATCACAAATTTTTCATGACTAATTTTTAAAAACAGTTGTGGAAGCTTCGGATTTCACGACCGTTTTTACAAACGGTCGTTCCTGTTTTTACAAAAGGATTTGCATTAGCTACATTTCGACTGTGCACTCTTTCTAATGGGGTATCATAACTGTTGGTATATAGTGAACGCTTCCAAATTTCCTATGTGATGAAAATTAAATCACATCAGAATAATAAGTTGATATATAGTAACAAAACTTTAAATATATTTAACTATTTATCGAAAAATATATACATTTACTTAACTGTTCCAACAAGAACCCAACCACTACATTTTGCTTTTCTCAACATCCTATCATATAATTACTCCTTTTTACTTTTAATTTAAAAGAAAAGTTTGTGCAGACTTGATTAGACGGGCCCCATTGTTCAAAATTTGGTTACACGTAGAACATTTCTATTGGAAGCTTTTTTCGGTTAGATATTGAGCAATAAAGCTTTGTATGATCAGGAGACAAGTTCGTTGGGAAGTTAATAATTTATAGGCCTCTTTAATTATTTTCAAATAATAACATCACTAATGATATAGACAATGATATATCCTATTATTTGCAACAGTATTTGGTACGCAACTAATTTGTAATATCAAACACACTTGCATTTTCTTCGAGCCATATATCCATTTTCCCTTCACCCAAAAAAACAAAATTACAATGTGTCACGTTTTGTAGTAGATTAGTTGACGCACGCACAAAGCACGTGTGAAGCGCATATATACTAAAATTATCAAATTATTATTTTATAAATATAAATATTAAAGTTTTCAATAATTTTTTTTTTGGTCAATCAAAAATAAAATAAAATTTTTGACATTGGTTCAAAAAAATGTTTTTTTTAACGCATATATTAGGCTATCATAAAAAAAAAAGTGAAAGAAAATACATGATAAAAAATTTATTTTGTCAGGACAAATTTGATTAAGAAAATAAATCTACAAAAAAATATATTTTAATGGAAATAAAAAAAATTAAGAGAATAAAAAAAATACAAATTTAGAAAATGTTATTAAAGAGAAAAAAAATTAAAAAAAAAAAGACATTATCATAAAAAGACAAAATAACTTAACCAAATTTTTTAATAGTCCCTAAATTTTTTAAAAAGTGACGGTTTGATGCATGTTCTCTTTTTTTTTTTTTTTTTTTGTCGAGATAACTCTAAACTCTTATTTTTTGGCCGTTATGGTCCTTTCCGTCAAAATCCGTTAATTTCTAATAGAATAAGAAGGTATTTTAGTAATTTACTAATAATTAAATTAAAAAATTAAAAAAAATTAATATCTCTCTTCTCTCCTCCAAACCAAAGCCCAGACTCTCTCTCTCTCTCTCTCTCTCTCTCTCTCTCTCTCTCTCTCTCTCTCTCTCTCTCTCTCTCTCTCTCTCTCTTTCCCTCCCTCCATCCTTCTCTCTCTCTCTCTCTCTCGCTCTCTCTCTATCCCTCTCCCTCTGTCTCTCTCCCTCTCACCCTCTCACCCTCCCTCCCTTCCTCCATCCCTCCCTCCCTCAAAACCAAAGCCTAGATCTGGGATCTATCTCTCTCTCTCTCTCTCTCTCTCTCCTCGAAACCAAAGCGCAGATCTGGGCTCTCTCCCTCTCTCACCCCCCCCCCCCCCTCCCCCCTCCTCTCTCTCTCTTTCTCCACATCTCTCCCTCCCTCAAAACCAAAGCCCAGTTATGGGCTCTCTCTATCTCTCTCTCCCTCCCTCCCTCCCCTTCCCTTCCTCCCTCCCTCAAAACCAAAACTTAGATCTGGGCTCCCTCTCCCTCTCTTTCTTTCTCCCTTTCCCTTTCCCTCTCCCTCCCTCTGTTCCTCACTCAAAACAAAACTCTCTCTCTCTCTCTCTCTCCCCCTCCCTCCCTCTCCCTCAAAACCAAACTCTATCTCTCTCTCTCTCTCTCTCTCTCTCTCTCTCTCTCTCTCTCTCTCTCTCTCTCTCTCTCAAAATGAAAACCTAGATCTGGGCCCTCTCTCTTTCTCCTCAAAACCAAAGCCCAGAACTGGGGGGCCAAGATTAAAACCAAGAGCAGGACAAGCTCGGTGGCAGGGGGGAGGAAACCAAGATCAAAGTGCTCGAGCAGTGACAAGGGGGGTGGCGGGGGTGGCGGGGGGGCGACCTCAGGCAGCGGCGTGGGTGGGGGGGAGCCAGGGTGGGGGGAAGCCAGTTCAGTGTCTGGGTTTTGAACCGAGCTCGGCGAGGGTGAAGACGGTGAGGGGGTGGCTCGACGATGGCGAAGATGAGGGGGACCCAGATCAGTGATTCCCTGGTGGGGGGCCCGAAGGGGGCAACTGGAATATGGATTCCAGTGGGGGTTAAGGGCTCGTGACTAGGCAAAAGGGGGGCGACTTCGATCTGGGTTATTAGGGGGGTAGCGCTACTTGGGGGGGCAGGGGAGGCAAACGGCGACGGGAGAGAGGGGGAACCAAATCATAGGGCGGGGGGGGACCCAGTCGCGTGGTGGGGGGTAAATAGCGGCGAGAGGGAGGCAGTGAAATCGAGAGAGGGAGTGTGTTGGGGGGGCAACCTAGTCAGGGGTGAGGGGCCAGACACAGAGAGAGAGAGAGAGAGATGAGGGGGGAAAGGTGAGAGAGGGGAGGGTATTTTAGTCATTTATTTATAAAAATAATCATTTCAGTAAGATTCCGTTAAAAATTTAACGGATTTTGACAGAAATGACCATAACGGCCAAAAAATAAGAGTTTAGGATCATCTCGGCCAAAAAAAATGAAGAAAAAATACTAAACAGTCACATTTACAAGTGTTCAGGGATTATTTTGGCCAATTACTTTATATACAAACGTGTATATACAAATTAGAGCCTGTTTGGGGAGGTTTTGGGATGTAGTTTTGGATATATTTGAATTGAAGTTTTGAAAATGTGTGTTTAGTTTAAAAAAAAAACTGTTTGAAGTAAAAATATGTAAAAACTTGAAACGTGTTCAATACATATATATATATATATATATATCAATATGAATCTTACTTTGTTTCTCTCGAAATTCTATGAATTTAAAAAAAAAAATCATCTCATTTGAATTTGAAATAATATAGCTATAGACTTTTAAAATATTGAGTAGACATTTTGTAGATCTGTAATTTTGAATTGTAGAAAAAGACAAAAAAAAAAAAATTCCAAGCACTATGCCCCCAAATGAGCCCTAGAATTAGTAAACAAATTAATGAAATGAAATATACAACAGTGAGCTCTAATTTTTAATTTTAAGAAAAAGGTACAAAAATAAAATAAATTTCTTTTTGAATAAAATATGGAAATTAGCAACTATTCAAATAGACATGTTTAAATAGTTTTCCTTTTTACTTGGATTTTTGACATTTTAATACTTATTTAACTGGAGGTTAAAAAAAAAAGTTCCTATAATTGGAGCAATATTATTCATAGATGTCCTTTTAATGACAATCTTAGGTATCACTCGTGTTTTATTTACAAAATTTTATTACGCGTGATTAAAATCCCCTGACAAAAATGGAAACACTCTTATTTATATATATATATATATATATATATATATATATATTCTAGCTATTTATCCATAATAATATTAAAAGAGTAAAGTGTCTAAAAAATAATATTTAAAAAATTGGTTACGTTATTTTATCTTTTTGTGATAATGTTTTTCCTTTTTTTTTTTCTTGATTTGTTACTATCTTCTATTCTTTTTTCTTTTTTTTCTTCCTTCAACTTTTTAATCTTTTTTTAATAGACTTACTTTCTTAATCAAATTTGTTTATATAAAAATATATTTTTAAATATGTAGTTACCTTTTTTTTTTTTTATAGCCTAACATACATATGTCAAAAAATATTATATCATTGAAAATTTTAATATTTATGTTTATAAATTAAATATTCAACAATTTTAATATTTATACGCTTCACACATTCGAACGTAATTTCAACTGGTATAAATATAAGTGTTTATATGTAATGCTGGTTGCAAAACCGGATCTGAAAGTCGGTGTGCTTTGCTAGGTCAAGATAGGTCGATATTCGTCATACTCAACCCACACAAACATGATTTGCGTGATCTTAAAAACAGGAAATGACAGGGTCACCACCAGATCATTTAAATAAATTAATTAAATTTAATTTTTAAAAAAAAAACCCACACAAACATGATGGGCTCTTATGAATATTGTCTTGTTATAAAGACAAATGGCTCCTGGCTGCCCATTCAGGATCAATTAAGATGGCATATGGAATCCATAGAAAGTTGAGAGAGCATAAACATTCAATAATGTGAAAATGAACCGTTCAGAGTGGATGTTAATTCTATGAAAATAGGATCAACTATGGTCAGTGAAATGTCATCGAGTATGCAAGGTCCGATCCGATTACAAACTATCAGGTTTAATATAATGAAGCGTTTTAATTTAGAAAAACATAATAATTATATCTGACCGATTTTTATATGTAGTTAACCACAACTTAAACTTTTTCATTGATAAACTTTAAAGATTGAAAACTCAAATATCTTTATTATTTATAACAAAAAAAAAAGTTATATTTCATATTGTTCAAACTCAAAGTTAAATCAAAATGAAAATAATTTATCATTCAGAAAATAAAACATAAGAAAAACATAAAGTCAACCCTTCAATTTTTTTAGATGAGGAAGTTCCTCAATATTTATAGATTATATTGTATCGTTAATTACTTTAATGGTCCAACATCCGGTTTTAAATTGTTTATTGATGATTCTTATGTGGAACCGGATTGGCGTCCAGACCGGTCTGCATTGATCGAAGTAGGTTTTATGGTTTTTCTTGCTCAATGAATCTTAGTCATTGCTAAAAAAAATTAGTTGGGTTGCACTTGAGGTGATATAAAATGTGCAGACAACATTCGATCATACATATTCTATGTACCCAGTTTTGTTTACTTCTGTGCAGTCATTGAATTTGGTGCTTAAAGAAATATCACGTAGAGGTCCATACATTAATTAATTAGCCACGTGGTGGTTAAGAAATTTTTTATGACATTATTATTAATACTATATGGAATAAAAGGAAAGAGCGGAATTTTTTTTTTTTAAGACCTTTTAACTAATTTTTAAAAACTTCGACTATTTATTAAAAAAACTTCTTTAAAAAGTTATTTAGCTCTAAATCTCTATTTTTTAAGAGAAAATGATAATATAAGTTTTTTTTTTTTTTTGGTTGAAATGAAATTATAAGTTGTTCATAAGAGATAAAAGTAGAAAGAAAAAAGATTCATGGTCCCATCATCTTTATCTCTCCAAAAAAAAAAAAGATTTTTGAAAGGAAAACTTATTACGACTTTCTATTTTGGTAAGAGAAAACTTATTACAACTTGTAAGAATAACCAAATAGCCTTTTTATCCCCATTTCAATGTTAATAAGCTGAAAGCTCGTGTCATGCACATACATATTCATCTTGATGAATTGGACATATTTAAGAAAAGTTATTTTAATAAAAGAAAATTTTAAAAAAATAAGAGTATGAAAACAATTAAGGAAAACCCAACAAAAACACTAACACGAAGGAAAAAAGAAAAAGAAAAAAGGACCAATATGAAGAAATGAAATATATAAAGGACTAAAAAATTAATTAAAAAAGGGAGATTTCAATCAAAACGAATCGTTTTGATTGTAACAATTAATATGAATAGTAAGCTCACTAAATATTTGTAGATTAATCGGTTAAATAGTTGTTTACTGAATCACTTATTTTCTTTCGTTCCAGATTCCTTTCATACCAGAGAAGATAAGAGAAAACAACTTGCTTTCTCTCATCAACTTTTTTTTTTCCCCCTTGCGCGTAATGTTCCCCCTCTCTTTTTTTCCCTCTTACCAAACGGAGTGTCAAGCAGACTCCAAAATGAACAATTTACTAACTATTTAATCCTGGGCCTAAATTTGGGTTAAAAATTTAGTCCAATGTTTTTAAAAACACATCAACTATATCTGGACAATCAATTTGTATTCTTTTAGCATATTTCTACTTGATTTCTTTAACGAAATTTTTTTATACTCAAAGCGATTGATATGTATTTTATTTTCTTTGGTAAATGACATTATAACAAAGTTACGTAGCTTAAGTTCATCTTAAAACTAATTTTTACTAGAAGTTGGAATACGAGGAACGTTGTCATTACAGTAATAAGATGGTCTTTTTCCTTCCTCATTTTACTAAGCCGCAGCTAACTTGGCATTATATTATCAATTTAACTACAAGATATATCTTGATGCCATTTCTTATTTCTCTTCCTTTTTACTAAGAAAAAAATGGTTAATTACCTAATTATGTTTCTTAATTTTAATTATTTCTCAATTTATCCCTTTTGTTTTTAGAAACTATGTACAAAAGCATCATTTTGAAATTGAAAAAAAAAATTTGTCTTTGTAGATTAAAAATTAAAAAAAAAAAGACAATGATATATATATATATATATATATATTTCTTTAACTAGATCGAATTTATTTATGAAAGATATATTTCCTTGACAAAGAATTCTGAAAAATATATTAATGATCTTAATATATATATATATATATATATATATATATAACATCTCTTTTTGAACTTGTAGGTTTTTTTATTTAATATTAATGATCTTATTTAATGTCTTTATGTCGTTTCGCCCAATTTTTATCATTCACAGAATACGCTAGGGTTGAAATTGAAGTAAGTTTTTCAAATTCAAAGGATATTTTTGTAGTTTTCTAAAAACATATGGATAGTTTGATAAATGATTAAAATTAAGAGGAATAATTAGTTAATGTAAAATGCTAAGGATATCAACTCTAATCTCCAACTTTTGAGTACAAACCTATGTGACACATGAATTGTCATTCTTTTATTGGTAAGTGTTTAAAGTATTGTCATATCAATTAATTATATCTACCAATGAAAATATAACACGTGATTGGTACTTAAAAAGTTGTAATTAGAGTTGGTGTCCCTAGCACTACTCCTAGTTAATTAATTAACCCGAAAAAAATAACTTAGAAGATTTATAGGTTAAGATTATCTTTTCAGCCGTGGTGATTGGCTTATTGTCTTACAATGTACATGAATAGATGTTATATATGTTGATTATGAAAAGGAAAGTACAAAATATGGGGGGCTCGGCCCATTGTAAAATTTCACTGCTAGGCTCTCTCTTAACAAGTAGGGGTGCCGTTGATCGACCAAAGCTTCTTTTTGCGGGTCTTCATCGCAATTCAGAGCTAGCCAACTGCCAAGCCGTTGCTCAAATCCAGTCGAACAATGCTAAACATCACTTACTAATAGTGTGTGGGTCCACCAGTGAGACTTACCTCTCTATTAGTATGATGTTCAAGTACTCACTAATGCTTTAAAGCATTTTTCAAGCCAATCACCTAGTCGTTGCTAATATTATGGGTTGTCTATTTCTAGTTTTAGTGGCATGATCTTATCTCGATCATTATAATGCTCAATTACTTAGAGAAACACCAATGTAATTTTGAATATATTGAACTGGACAACGATAGAGAATTTATTCTTCTGTAAGAACAAAGAATTAAATTCTATTTTCTGATGTCAATTGATAAATTGACCTTAATCCTCAAGTGATTAATCGACACATTCATTTATTATCTCTTTTTTGTCAATGTGTGATATTCCATTATTCCTTAAAAATAAATAAATAATCAAACAAGCTCGTCATTTTGGAGACATGATATTTATACTGCTTCGAGGTGCTCTCTTAGTTAGAATGCGGAGGAAACAACATATCATCTTTTTATCAGTTGCCATAGCGACAAATATATGTGTGTGTGTGTGTGTGGTATGTATACAAGATCTTTTCAGCTGTCATTTAGTGACCACAAGGACACTAAAGGAGCTATATATTTATTTGAGCGTGCGCACAAAAAAATTAGTGGGGAAATTCATAGCATTTGGGTTGTTTCAGTTTATCACTCCTTTTTGGATATTATGGAATCATTGAAACCAAATCATATCTTTTCTTAAAAGCTAAATTTCCGAATTATGCTTATGTTTCCACTATTTTAGCATTTTTCAAGTGAGCAGATAAGTTGATCGGAGGGTGTATGAGCAATAGGTTGAATAATTTGTTGATCCTTAGAAGACGGAGTATTCAAGTAATGACTCATAGAGCAAATCATATTATTATAGGGCCTGTTTGATGCACATGATTAAGAAAGATAAGACTGAATTGGATTTTAATCTTCTATTTGGTGAGAAACTTTTAAAAGACCAGACTGGATAAGAGCTCATCCAATTCATAACTTAATCTCCTTAGAAAGGGATTTGATTGTCCCCTGCAAGAGAATGGGATTAGAAATGCTCATCTATGTATTGATATCAAACATAGGATAGTATTAGCTAAAATTCAGACATGTTCTTTCCTATGCATTTCAATCCAATCCCTTAATGTTATCATATCCGGTGTAGTCTTATCTTGTATATCAAATGGACCCATAGTTCATTGGATACCCCATTTCCACGATTGTATACAATTTAACACTGATAGTGCTGCGAATGGTAGTCTTGGGCCTGCGGCTTTCGGTGGTATTTTCAGAACTTATAGAAGTTTCTGTAATGATTTCTTTTCCATTCATTTAAACTTCGCCTACGCTTATGAGGCGGAGCTTTTTAGCATGACTAATGAATTGTACTTACTTCTCTCTATAGCCAAAGGAAGCCCTGGATTGAAAATGACCCTACTTACGTTATAGATAAGCTGCAGTCTCGTTGTACAGATGTTCAATGAAAATAAAAATATAGATGGCTGTTGGCTCTCGAGTGTCTGCAATATATGAAACTACAAATTTCTAACATCTACATAGCAGGAAACAAAGTAGTAGATAAATTGGCGTCTAAAGGTGTTTCTCAACAAGAAGCTACTTGTTGATTCAACGCCCCTTCTTTTTGCACGAATTACTTTGTTGTACGCCACATTGAGAGTTTACCTTCTTATGGATTTTGTTCATTGTTTTTTGCCTTGTAGTTTAAGGAGGCCTCCCTCTTTTTGGTTTACCTTCCTTTTCTGGGTTTTATTTAAGTTTTACCTTTCCCTTTTGGATTTTCCCCGTTGGGTTTTAATGAAAATACTAATAATAATAATAATTTTTGAGGAGACCTCATTTTTTGGGAATAGATTTTTTGTAGAACTATCGTTTAGGATAACGCTGGTCATGACCGTCGTTTTGACTTTTCTGTTAGAAACATTAGCTTTCGTCTTCTAAAAATTTGCTTTTCAGATGATTGTTAATTTTGTTTTTGTATTGCTCTTTTTTTTTTATTTAATAGAATTTTTGTTGAAGATTTGATGAAAGATTAGATAATTAGTGGGTGTTATTTTTGGCATCAGTTATCCGTACTCCATTAAAAAATTTATTTAAAAAAAAAAAAAAAAAAGAGAGAGAGAGTCTATCAAGATATAGTTATATATATGTAAATAAATTAAGAGAAGTGCTAGCTTTCACATGAACAGAACAAAACAAAACAAGTACATGTATCTAAAAAGATGTTTTTAACAATTGTTACTAATTGGTATAAAGTATCTCAGACAACAACAGTGACACTGTATATATGCATTTAATATATACCACCAGATGATGATGTCATCATATTGATCATCCATTAATAGGCTTATGAGCGTCTTCTTCGAGTAGTACTGACGGGTCTATATAGGGCATAATTAATTGCCGTAAAAAAATCTTTTATTTTTCTGTGGAATAAATAATGGCATTTTCTACAACGTCATTCGGCAATACGTACTTAAAAATAGCCTGCACTTACGTACAAATACAGGTGTTTCATTTTTTCTTTTATTTTCTTCTTTGCGAAAGAGTCGAGACACGACTCATTAAAAATGAAGAAAAATAATGGAATAGAAGACAGATCGTTTATATATATATATATATATATATATTAACCATTGGTTTGCAGTGTTTCTGAAGCTGTTTTGGTCAATTAGTCTTTGTGTACATAAGCTTGTCTCCCTCCCTTGGAACACCACAGATTGTGCAGGCCTACTTATATATAGTACTCCACCAATCAATATATCTATAGGTATACATATATAAATATAAATAGCATATGTATATATAACTTACAGATGAAACACCAATAATAAGGCTATCATTGTTTAATTATTCAAAGCCAATACTATTATGTTCTTCTGTTTCCTCTTGTAATAATACATCCATAATTTTCTTATCAACAGTCGACACGTCCATTCAGTTTGAAAATAAAAAATCAGAAGATAATCAATTTAATTCAAGCCAAAAAAAAATCTCATACTAATTTTGTTTTATCTCTTTTTATAAATAAGATACCAATAAATAAAAATTTATTACATCCCAACTAAGAGAGCAGCAGGCCGTATATTTTTCAAATGAATATCAGAATATTTTGGAACATCTCAACTAAGGTACTATCCAAGATGATAAATTAAAAAGAAAGTACCAAGAGTCAATTATAATAGTCAAATATCTTGCCATACTCAAGCCAAAAAAATAAAAATAAAAAAAGGACGTCAGACATTAGAAAGTGAAATGATATGAAGGTTATTAGAACCATAATACTGATGATATATATACATATATATATATATATATATGGAACATTTCGTTCAGTAAATTAACCACTCAAGCATTAAAAACCAAGAAGGAATTTTAACTAAGTAAAAAATTTAGGTTTGTTAATTTTCAACATTATACTAAGGCAAAAATAACTTATAAAAATAAGAATCAGTAAGTACACCAAGACATTTCGACTAAGTCGGCACAATTTTCAGTAAGGCAAGCTAGACATAGAATTCTTTATAATATTCTATCTAGCTAGAAAACATCGAAACCTAAATCAAGTCAATAAGGCATGTTTCCATACATGGGACAAAACAAAACCTGCTTTAGTTTAAACATCCCCAAGCAATTACCCTTCTCATGAGTAGTTTTTAATTACCTTGAACATGTCAAATATCTACACTCACTTGTTATACATGACTTGTTGGTTCATCTTGTCTTTACTGAGCTTCAAACTACCATATTTTTCCCACAAGTTTTCTCCCTCTCCAAACAGAAGGTGAAAGCAGCTGTTGGGGTGCATTTGGGTGCCTACATTGGAGCTTGAAGGTGAAAGTCCTTCATCCATCAGTTGAAGTCCCATGTGATTATCATGATGCTCTTGTTTTCGATTCGATTGATGATCATGATTATCAAAATAATTGGCTGTAGTTGTACTGCTTTTGTTGTGGTAATCTTCTTTTCTCTTCTTCTTACAGTCACTTGTCATTCTAACATAAACACTTACATTCTCCCACTTCTCTTTACACTCAAGTGCGGTTCTATCGAACCCGAAACAAGCCATTTTGGAAGCAATTTCCTCCCAAATCACATCCTTCACATACTCATTTACGACTCCTTGAAATGTCTCATCCATGTTACTTCTCAGTTCTATTAGGCTAGAAATCTCCTCTTCACTCCATCTATGGTAATTAGCATAACTACTCGTATCGCTCCGAGTATGATCTTTTCCGATCACTCTCTCGGGAAAAGAAGGCAATTCTATTCCCTTTCCAGCTCTAAAATTGCTCAAAGCCCCCATTAGAGCAGCGTCCCGAGCCTCGACCCAAGCTTTCTCCTTCGCCCAGAACTCACTTACTTCTTGATTGAATTTCGCAGCCTCTTGTTTCCGCCATTCGTCTTCTTTAGCTAATCTCTCTTCCTCTTTCTCTATAATGCTCTTCAACATCTTCTCCATCCAAGTCTCTTGTGTCGCCATGATCTTCCTCATTTGCGAATCCACAAAGTCCTCGACTTTCGCCTTCCATGACGACGAGCTCTTCCTACTCGGCCTATTACTAATTATGCCTTTCATCTTCCGATCATCCATTGCCAATGATGGATGAGTGTTCATCTTAAAAGCAATGGCTGAAAGATCTTCGTCGTTGTTCTCCGAGGATGAAGTTTCGAACTCCGTCGAATTAATGGAGAAGCTAAGGCTTTCATGGTTATTGGCTGTCCTGTTGAGATTGGGAGTACTACTACTGGTGTGGTGATCATAAAGAAGAGGATTCGATCTACCGAGATTGTTGGTATCCAAGAGCATTGTGGATTGATTGCTACTTTGATCGCCATAGATCGCCTCGAGTTGGCGAAAGAATCGGTAGTGTTTCCCGTCTTGTCTCCCAGCTTTACCTTCCTTGGTTTTCTTGTAGTACTTGTACAAGTTCTCAAACTTCTCCTTGCATTTCTTCCCACTTCTTTGGTACCCATGTTCCTCAGCCATTATCCTAAAAATCAAGAAAGAACACATGAGTACTACTACTCCAGAATGTTCTAGAATGTTCAAGCTCATCGATGTTCTTGACGACCAAGATGACATGAATCTAAAGAAAGGAAAGGGTAGTACCAGATCAGAGAAATTAAATTTTCAAGAAAAAAGAGATCAATGTTAGTCTTGCATTATTAATGTTCTTATTACTATGGAATTAAAAACCTGATGTAGAATCAATTTCTTTTTACGTGGAGTAACTAAAATTGTATCAAATCTCGTAGAGGCTAATTAATTAATTACAAAGACTAGCTACCGAGCAAAGGGGGCTAATTAATTAATTAATTAATCCTCATATTCTACAAAATTAATTAACTAAAATTGTGTAAACACCTGTCATCTCAAATTACCCAGTATGTAAAGATTCAAACTTCTGAAAAGTCAGCCGTAATTTGCATGACAAAACCAGCAAAAATCAACCAAGAAAGAGAGAGAAGGAAAAAAAATGAAAAAGAAAAAAAGAAAAGGAAGGAAAAATGACCTAAATTTCCATCCATTGCTTACTTAAAATAGGTTTGCATTTTGAAAGTCGACTCAACAAGATCTATAAACATGGAAACTAAACATGACACACATAAAACAAACATTAGGGTTTGAGAGAGTACCAAATATATATAATATGTGTTATATGTATATATATAGATGTACAGATGTGTCTATATAGATATACCTTGAAACTTCATCCCAGAGAGGTGCTTTCTGATTAGTGTCCTTGAATTTGGGATTGAGACGAGATCTAATCTCAAGGAGAGTGAGAGTCTCCTGTCTGGGCCAGCGACTGTTGTTTGCTTCAGTACAGTTACTATCAATATTATTCCAAACTCCCCCAATACTCTCCAACATCTGATCATGGTGATGATGATGATCATGATGATGATTCAGATTATTCCCATACAACGCACAGCTAGTACCAGAATTACCAGTAGCTCCAGAGATCAAGTGATGATGAATATTCATATGATGATGATGATGAGGATCAGAGGTAGCGGACAATTCGACTAAGCCGCCACCGGAGACTAAAGGGAAAGAGGCCGCCGCTGACTGGTAAGTAGTACTGTTTGGAGTCGGCCTCGACGGAGGAGGAGGATGAGGAGGAGGTGACGTCAGATTCCGGTGGAGGGAGAAGGAGGGTTCGGGGAATGATGAAGAGGAGGAGGAGAGGTGATCGGTTCTTGTTGTCGCCGTCACCGCCGTGAAGGGCCTGAAATCCGCCGGTAGTCCGTACTGGTCGTCCATTAATTTTTTGGTATTTTTTAGAGAGAGAGAGAGGTCTTGGTACAAGGAATAGCCACTTGAGAGAGAGAGAGAGAGAGAGAGAGAGAAGAGAAAAGATTAAGGAATAGCCACTTGAGGGAGAGAGAGAGAGAGAGAGAGAGAGAGAAAAGATTAAGGTAAGAGAGAGAGGGAGAGTGATGTGAGACTGTGAGTGAGTGAGTGAGCGAGTGTGTGTGTGTGTGTATTTTTTTTTTTTTTTTTCTTTTTTCCTTCTTCTTCTTCCTGTTGGAGACAGGATCCGAGTCTACCGGGACTTTCGTCACCCTTTCATCACTCGGATAAAGGGGGAGAGAGAGCAAGGGGTCCTTCATTTAAAAATGCAAAAAATAAATAAATAAAATACAAAAATCTATATATATCACTAATTACATCATCTATGTGATGTACACGGAAAATTTTGGTAAGTATAAAAATAAAATAAAAAATCTACTAGTAGACAGTTAATAATTTTTAACTTAGTTTTCAGTTCGGTGATCGTGAAGTTCGATTCATAAATGTAATTTTTTTTGTTTCGATTTTACACTTAGGCTTTATTTGGTTAGACATATAAAGAGAAGAAAGAAGAAGAGGGTTGGAAGGATGAGAAATGTAAATGATAGAGAGTATTATATATATCATTTATATTATTTGAGAAGATTGAATGAGAGTTGAAATGATAACTAATAATTTTTTATATGATTATTATATAAATTTTTTTATATGATTATTATATTGTTCCTTTTATTAGTTTATTAATAATTTATTTTGGTTGTGTAAAGTGTTTTTTCACTTTTATTTGAAGGGATTTATTGAATCCATCTAGTAGTAGAAGGATCCAAATTGGTGGACTCAAAGAAAGAGCCTCTCTCTTCATCTATCATCTCCCTCTAACCAAACAAAAGATTTATCATCCCCCTCCTCTCTTCCTCCACCCTTCTCCATCCCTCCATCTCACCCTCCAACCAAACATACTCTTAAGTTTATGCACAACTAAATTGCATGTGATTTTTTTTTTTAAAGTAGTTTTAGCAAATTATAAGTATCAACTGTACGTTAATAATGTTAATGTTACATGAAATTAACTTTCAAGTTTTATTACTAGACTGGTACGGCGGTTGGACCAAATCAAGACTTGACCAACCATTTTGATAAAATTAACATGCATTTTCTACTATATAATTGCATGGTCATATGATGTAGGCTAATTTTCAATTGGAAATTATCATGTGAAGTTTTATTTTTTTTATTTATTTATTTTTTTTTTTTTGCTCCAATTACGAATCATTGTTCAGGGTCTCAGACTGTCATGAATCTATAATAAATATATTTTTTGACAAGCAAAAACTAAACCTATTACATGATATATATCTATATATATATATATTTACTATTATGAACTAATTAAGGTGTAATAAGCGAAATGTAATTGCCTAAAAAGGACAATGCTGATGACCATGGTATTATTTAAATCATGGTCCGCAACAAATTAATGAGAAGAAGGAATGGAGTAAAGATCCATGAGGGCAACCAGCAAACAGTATTCTCAATTTTATACATGACATTATTAAATTTATAGAACGTGAATATTAACGTATATCAGGTATGAGATGATCTTTGGCTAACGTCTTCACAGTTTAATTATCATATATTTGGATAATTAACAGACTAATTGATGAGTTAATCAAAGAATTAACAAACTAAGTATGTGTTTGGTTGGTAGATTAGAGTTGAAATATTTAAGTTGGAATTATTTATCTTTTCAAAAACTAATTAAAAAAACTTATAAACTTTTCAGAAAAAACAAAAACAAAATATATTTTAGTTTGAAATTGTGAACTAAACACATCTTAATGAAGTCAATGAACATTACTACCAAAAAATATAGACTGAACGACCGCATTTTAATATCATTTTGAAAAACATTCATTAAATGCCTAAGAAAGTCATCATCAAATGTCTAGATCTGAACGTCATTTTATAGGTCCGTTTGAGTTGGAGTATCGGAATTATTTTGATTAAAAATGAGTTGAGTTTTAAAATTGTGTATTTGATTAAAAATGAACTATATGAAGTTAAAAAAATGTAAAAACTTATTGTATTGAGAAGAAAATATCATGAATTTTATTTTAAAATTTCAATTTAATTTTTTGTTCCAGGTGAGAGCATAATGTCCCAAATTAACCCCCACTTCTAACTTCTAAGTACTAGCTTAAACATATCAAGTAGTCAATCATTTCAAAAGACAGGTCGTGAAGATATGTACACAGATGAATACAAGTGCTCCAAGGTGATGAAAGAGAAGGGCATCATACACCATACGTGTAATGTATGCAGGGCAACAACCAATAATGGAGTGAGAGATTGACAAATGGAGAGACATCACACGAGGGGGGAAGGGTGAGTTTATACTATATATATATATATATATATATATATATATTGTACCCACTAATTTCATTTCGTCAAATTCAAGATTTCAAATGCGCATAGTACTTAGTACGAAAACTGCCCAGGCCACTTATCAGTTTATTTGGTTCTTCTTTCTAAGTGTCTAATAATCGATCTTTCTCGTGAGAAATGTAAATATATTTATTTGTATATATAAAAAAACTGGTAACAATTTTGATTAGTTTCATATCGATAAGAAGTGAGAACTTTAAGTAATATAAAAGTGTCCATAAATTCTGTTCCAATAAATAATTATTTAAAAGTTATAATTTAATAAGATTCACTTGATTCATGTTCCTTGTGATTGATCTATCTGGTGAAATATGTGTACTTTCTTGTATATAAAAAATAAAAAAATAATATAAAATAAAAACCACCCATAATATTATGTTTGTGTGTGTGTGTATTATGATAAAAAAAAGGGTTGTACATTTATAACTTTTGACCGACCGTCTAGCTAGGCATGGCGGCTAGGCTTTAGCTAGGACATGGCTCACCTTGTTGCTTTGTTGGATCTGTTAGCCCCGTGTGTTATCTCTCCTTTCCTATTTATCTTTCCTTTCTATGTAGATCCTCTCTGGGATCTCTACAATATTACCCAAGCAGCAGGTGACTCGAGTTGCCTGCATATTGTTAAAGTATACGTTCATTAGCTGTGTGGCAGAACTAGTCTTCTAATTTAATAAAGACGTATAATAAAAATGAAGTCTTAAATGATAACTTTATTTTAAGTACAATCAACAATCTTTTACTCGATGTACACATTCAATGAGCTTATAGATAAAATGGATATAGTTTTAAATGAAGACTTACAAGAAATAATTAATTTTGAGTGTGAGTAAAAGTGAATAATCACATCAAATTTTAGAGTAAATTTTAAACTAAGAAATATATAGTGGGATGGCAGCCCCCATTCGACACAATATAGTTTCTACTCTGTAATCAATTTTAAAATTTGTCATGAAATTTATATTGATTGGTATTTCAACTTGTTCGTTTAAATATCGATACAATTTATCATTTTTAAATTATTTAAATATAAAAGTCATATTTTTATAAATTTTGAAACTTAATGACGAAGATAAAACAAAATATTTATATAACATGAGAAAAACATTATATATTGGAGCACTAACAAATATACTTTTTTTTAACATTTTTCATAATAAGTATAGTATTGACATGAACATATAAATTAGAGATGATCACATGAGTTGCACATTATCAATTACAGTGGCCACTAACGTCGTACCATTTGATAAGGGAAAAAATTCGGACAAAAATAAATTCATAGCATCTGGGTTGCTGCAGTTATATCTGCTTTTTGACTATTATGGAATTTTAGAAATCAAGTCATTTTAAATGAAGCTGAATTCCCGAATTACGCTTTTTTTTCTTTTTTTTCTTTTTTTTTTTTTTTTTGAAAAACTGAATCATGCTTTTATTTCCACTATTCTTAGCTTTTGTGATCAAATTAGATAAGCTGAGCAGGGTGTGTATGAGTAGTAGGTTAAATTGATATGTTGATGATCCTTACAAGATTGAATATCTCCTTATATTATTACAGTTCATTGGATACCTTCTTTTTCTGATTGGATAAAATTTAACGTTGATTGTGCTGCAAATGTTAGTCTTAAGCCAGTGGCTTGTCGTTGTATTTTCAGTAGTTCCAGAGGTTTTTGTAAAGGTTACTTTTCCATTTCCACTAGCGTTGCCTATGCTTTTGAGGTGAAACTTCTTGGAAAGGTCAATGAGATTTTTTTTTTTAATTTTTTTTTTCGTCGATTTGGTTCAAGGAAGCTCTGGATTGAAAGTGAATTCTACTTATGTTGTCGACATTTTACAATTTCATGATACGGATGTACGGTGAAAATACAAGGCTAGATGTGGCTCTAAGGCGTCCGAAAGGTATGGATATACAAATTTCACACATCTAGAAGTAAGGAAACAAAGTTGTTGATAAATAGGCTACTGAAGATGTTAATAGACATTGTTTGTAGTTTTTTTTTTTTATAGATCAAATATGAATCATGCACTCTTTTATCATTTTTCGTGTTTTTCCCATTAGGTGTTACCGGTAAAGATTTTTAAGGAAACCTCTTTTTAGATCGTGTTTGTAACTATCGTTTGAGGTAAGGATGGTGTGTAGTCATTTTGACCTTTCAGTTTGGAGCTAATGTTTATGTCTGTTAGGGGTTTGCTTTTCACATGATTGGTTGTGTTATTTATATGTTGCCTTTTTTTTTTTTTTTTTTTGATTTTGCTCCTTTGAGATTTTTTTTTTTTTTTTTTTCCCTTCTTCTTCTTCTTCTAAGAGCGTTTGTATTTTTTTTTTCTTTTACTTAATAATATCTAAGTTAGAGTTTTGATATAGAGGATTAGGCATCTAGTGAATGCCTATTTAATTGAGATGTACTAGTTATCTTTGACAGTAATTATCCTTTCTCTATTCATTGATCAAAAGTTGGTTATAATTTTTTTTTTTACTGAAGTTTATGTAGTTTTTTGGAGAAATAAATAATAAAGAAATAAATTGACAAGAGAAAGCAACTAGTTGTAGTAAGGCGTAAAAGAACTTCCTAATTAGATTAATAAAGTATACATAACTACAATTAATAGTTGTTAGTTTTAAAAGTGTCAAGTGATATCATGCTCAAGTCTTGTTTGTTTGACTGCAAAGTAGCCCACCCCAAAGATTTTAGGTTATTTTCATAAATGACATTTAAATTATAGTATTTGTCTTAAATTAGTCCACAATTTTTAAATTTATCCGTCACACTATCTAGAAGTTTACTTTTTCATTCAAAAAAAATCTACTTTTATAAAAAGACCATATATCGAAACTCTGTCAAAAATTAAATTAAAATGAAATACGTTCAAATCATTTGAACTTTAATTAAGACTAAAATCATGATTAAATATTTTTGACAGTGAAACTGTACCTCCAAAATCACTCTATGATGTTATATATCTTTAATTTAAATACAATTTATGCTATATATATATTTATTAAAATACAGTTTGTTTTTAAAAGATCTCTTAATGAGGTACAATTCCTTTTAATAACAATTTAATTACAACTTTATTTATAAATAAAGTTAAGTGATCAAAACGTGTTCAGTTATTGTCTAATTTAATTATTTTTTACAGAATACTAATAGAGAGACCGTTGTCATAACAATAAAAAAGTTCAAGAGAATATGATATGTAAAATCAAAAATTAAAGATCAATACCAGATAAGGTGTATAATTTAAATAAAATTAACTCAAGATTTTATCAACTCATGCTTCACCACTCAACCCAATCTAGAGATCCGAGACCACAAAGACAAGGCTATTTATTATATATTGTCATCAGTCCACTTTGTCATTCTTGAATTGGGTGGTTCTCTCTGCTTTTCTCATTAATGCGCGAACGTTTTTGTTTGATTCGAATTCATTGATCCATGGTAATTCCTGGTTCTAACATTTGTCGTGCATAGGGGAAAAGCTCTCCTTTCAACCTAACCGACCTAGAACTACCATATATACATACAAATTAGACCCTTTTGCGTGAACATTAAGTTGATGTGTCAGGGAGCAATTGGTTGAGTACTATGCAAGAAAAAACCACATTTTTTTAAAGTCAGAGAAAAATCCCCTCTTCAATTGCGTGCCTCCTAAAACCATGTTATATGTACGTGTGTGTATATATGTGTGTGTGTATATATATATATATATATATATTTGAATGACAAGAGAATATAGATAAATGACGAGAGAGCAACTAATATTATAAGAAACTAAAACATCCCAATTAAATTGGTATCCTCTAACAACTCCCTCTTATGTTAAGCTCTCATCTCAATAAAACTAAATAAAACACTAATAAATTAAAATAGTATGAAAAGAGAAAATACCTAATGAGCAATACAAAAAAAAAAAAAAAAAAAAACTAATGAAATAAAGGAGACAGAATTTCTTGGATGGAACAAGTTGAGAAAACAAAAAGAGCGTTCACGTCTGTTAAATAAAAAACAATATAACAGCAAGTATCAAATTCTCTGTGCATTTTCAAATAGAGCTAGTGATGTTGAAGAGATTTTGAACACCAAGAACAACAGGTCAAGAGAAAAACTTAATTATTATAACTTGCTCAAAAAGAAGTGGACATATTATATCAAGACTTTAGGATTAATTGGAGGAACTCCATAACAGTTAAAAATTAAAAAAAAAATACAAATATAATTTTTAAAAAAAAAAAACATAACCACTTATATGCGAAAAAGAAAAATGCTTATAAACTTTGAGTTTGAAAGTGAAAGGCTTTCAAGATGTCTAGATTAATCCAATTTTAGTTTGGTTTTGTTTGCCTTCTGTATAAGATTGTTTCTTTTCATTTTATTTTTGTTTGGTTTGCCATTGAGGTTGGATTTTATGTTCTCTATTTTCTCTATTTTGTTTTCCTTATTTCTTTTTTTTTTTCCTTGTAATTTTAATTTGAGTATATGCTTTAGTTTCTTCTCTTCATTATATATATAAAGGATACAACCTCAAGACCAAGTAGAAAGTTGAAACTTATTACGCCGCAAGGAGTGGCCTATTACGCCTTTGAAAATTAGTCTCTATATTTAGACCTCAATAAAACCTTGCCAGTAAATGCGGGAGAAAAATCAGAAAAGGAAAAAAAAAAAAAAAAAAAAAAGCAATAAAAAAATGTCGAAACTTCAAAACCATTGAAGGCCTCCAAAGCCATCATCAATTCATCATCCATGCAAAGGAAACCAATAATATAGAAGAATGCTGATGTTTCTGATCCCCGAAGACTGAATGAAAATTGGAGCCGTAGATTACGAATAAAGACCTTAAAATCAACATCTCGAGTAGCAAGTTCATCAACAAAAAGTATTACCCTCCCTAAAGATACGAGAAATGACAACGTTTATAGACTTCGCCTAATGAAGTGCTCCGCCCTATCTATTTTATTGTATTTTAAAGGAAACATGAAAGAAGGATATTTCAAAAAGACCAACAACCTTTCAAAAAAGCAAAAGAAATGTCCAGAGGGAAAGCGCAGCAACCTTTCATAAATCCTCGACATTCCTAGAAATTCCCCACAGCCACCTTCGAAAGCCATGTTAATTAGGAGCCTTTTTATGTGTTTTTTGTTACTCTACGAAAACAGTATCTGATCCTTGTTTTAGTAAAGCTGAATCGAATATTTACTTCAATAGGAAACTCTTAATTCGTGTAATTTATATAAGCACATAGCAAGTTTTTTTTTTTTTTTTTTAACATCTTCAAATTCACAATGTATATTTAATAGCTTTTCATTTTTCTATATTTTTTTAATTAAGAATATTTTTTTTTCAAATATAAGTGTTTGCCTTCTTGCCTAAAACCTTTACTAGGTCACGATGACCGATCCAAACCACAAACCAAGTTTTTAGCACAGAAGACAAACTAGTATATAGGTAGAATACAAAACTAGTATTAGCTACGTTTTAAAAACAAAATGAAAGAGAAAGGTCAATTATTGAAATCAACAGATCTATCCAAATCCTAAATAAGTTCGCACAAGTTAAAAAAACCTATCCCACGTCAAGAAACCAACTCAAAATTTTTAAATAAAATAAAAACAAAGTAAGAGTAATTACAAACCGACGTAAAGTTAGAAATCATAATCCAGCTAGCTATACCTAGATAATCCAAGAATAAATGTTCTATATTAGGACCTACTCCTTGCAAAAGTGACCTCGTTAAAACCCTTAAGAGGAGAAAAATTGAAGGAAAAAAATCTCTAAAAAAAATACATGATCCGAGTCCAACAAAAGAATAATTGGCGAAGACATAAATAAGCCTGAGCAAAAACATCTCTAAATACCAAAAAGATGATCCTAGCATTAATTCACCAGGTGATCTGTTGCTCTGGACCTACACTTCTTTTTATATATGTATGTAAAAGCATAAAAACAATATTGTCTAGTCTAACAACACCCATCAAATTCTTTTGGAGTTATAGTAACAATATATGACACCAATTATTAATAAGAACAATAACAGTAATAAATGTGTACGTAACAATATCTCATAGGTAGTTTTTTTATTTTTTATTTTTAAGGTAAAGGTAGTTAATTTAAACTAAATTGCATGATCATATCCGCACTAATTTTATGATTAAACAATCTTATGTAAATGTTGTTTAATCATAATTACATACATAATTTCATTACAATACAGTTCAAATCTTCTCGTCCTGATATCTAGAAACCCTAAATTGTAAACATAAATGAAGGGATTTTTTTCTGTCATAAAAGAAATGTGTTTTTTGTACATGCATTTTATTTTATTTTTTTTTCTTGTAAATAAAAAGAAGATCAATGGTATCTTCATGTCCCTGACCCAACGCGTTAAAGGTAAGGAACGGTTAGAATAGGCAAACCTGTGAGAAGCATGACTCGAACCTCTGAACTAATAAAAGCAAAGGTTCCAAATAGGACCTCTTTTCTCATCTTACATGCTTTTTTTTTTATTTTGTTTTTGGTAAATTTGTCATCATACAGGCTTTTTTTTTTTTTTTTTTGGCTGGAAACATCATACATGCATATTTTTGGTAATTAAAAAAGGATATGGGGATAGCCCCATTATTTTTAGGATTTTCAGTCCAATAGGTAAAAACACTTTCTTAGGTATGACAGAGACAGATATACTAGTATTTCTTAATTATTTACCCAGTGCATATCATGCCATCACCAAATCAAATTTTAACAATTGAAACTGGAATAAAACTTAAAGAGAAACATTAAAAATCAAACCCTGATAGATGAATGAAAAATGCCTAATAAAAACTTCTTATCCCTTTTATCATCTCCTCCACTTGGTGTAAAACATCATACATATATTTACTAATTAGAAAATATAAATTTGCAAATTGGACCAGGTGGAGGTAAGAGAAAGTCAGTAAGGGTAAAATGATTGAGGTATTGATAGTTGGCTGCAACGTCGGGGGGGGGGGGGGGGGGGGGGGGGAAGGGATTCGTAACCGTCCGGTAGGGTCCGAACGTGAAAGATTGAAAAGTACTGAGAAAAAAAAAAAAAAAAAAGAATCTGAGAGACTCTGAGTCCTGAAGGAAGGCCTGAGCCCCTGAGGCAGTACTATTACTGTCAGCTGGTCTGTCAGTGCCTGCAATTTTATCTGATTGCTTACTCCAGACGTTGCCTGCCTCTCTCACTGTCTCTCTGACCAAACGTTTTCCTCCCCCATGCCCACCACATTTCCATTTTCCCCACTCAAAAAAAAAAAAAAACAAACAAACAAACAAAAACAAAAAACAGAAAAGTTAATAAATCATAAATATCCAAACTCACGTGGTGGTAACAACTTGGCACTACATGTTCTACTTCTGCATGAGCTATCACCACATTAGCCATTATTTGAATCGACCTCCCAATTTAAGGTTTCGTTTGAAACTCAACTTCCTATTTAAAAATTCTAACTTAATTTTTTATCTTTTTTTAAAAAATTAACAAAATTTTTAATTAATTTTTAAAAAATTAATCAATTTTAACATAAAAATTTCAACTTAAACCGGTATTCAAAACACATCATAATTTTTTCACACATAGAACTATTTTGGAAGAATAATTGGAGTTTGAGTTTTGTAAATTGAAATTAAAATATTGTTTAGTTAAAGTGTGAATTTGAAAGAACTTGGGATATATATAATAATGTAAAATTTTGAAATGTGCTCGGAAGAAATATGTAATGTGGATCTTGTTTTGTTCTTCTTCTTATTCTGTATGATTTTAAAAATAAAAAAAATAATTATCTCATTTCGATTTAAAATAAGAAAATCAATGACTTTTGAAATTTGAGTTTTTTTAAAATGAAATAGAGAGAAAGTAAGATGTAAATGAGTTTTGGAGTTGAGTTGCAAAATTCCGTCTGAAAACATTATTCCAAAACGGCCCCCTAAAATGTAATATATATATATATATATATATATGTTTTGATCGCTGATGAAACATTTAAGTAGTTTCACTATTTCACAATAATTCAACTTAAATTCAAATTTTCACTTTTTAAAAAATATGTGGTCTATTCAAATATTATCTTGGACAAAACTATCCAAATACAAATTTAATTTGAGTACACAATTTAAATTCCGTATTGATATATTTATTTTGACTGCAACATTATAAAATATTCAAATATAATCTACGATCCAAACGAAACTTAAAAGTTTGTCTTATTACATGAGATATATATGTGGGGTTCACCTTATATATATTAGTAATTGTGTTTAGTATGGATGATGTCCCAAACATTTTTCGGTACCTAATCATGTATTTTTGTTTTTATTTTTTTAAATGTGACCAACTAAAGTAGGAATATTATATTTTATATATATATATATATTATATATATATATATATATATATATTTCTTTTGTTACGATTGTAGAACCTGACTCCCACTTGTGGATGGTCCTGTGAAGTGAGCATGCAGAGCGAGCCCACATGAGGTCTAACACTATACTATGGAATAGTATTTTATGCTAATTAAGGAGTATACTATAGTAGCTATATTACGGACAAAATAAATCCAGATATTAGATATAATAGGGCTGTAATTTTCGTATAAAAAGTTGCAATCAGAAAATTAATTTTTGTAGTTTTACACAAGATTTTAATTAAAAAAAAATACTAATCATAATCACATTATCACAATGCTGATTTCATGGTTTAACTGTGTGAGATCAAAATAATGCCAATTAGCTAGCAATGTTCTACATCAAGGGACCCAATAGAGACAAATGAACCATTGCTGTTAATTGAAAACTTCAATTAGGCCAACCATTCAAAAGCACTATTAACATTACGGAGCTTTTTACGATGGTATATTTTTACTGATATTAATGCATGTTTTTTAGGATTAAATCTAAATAAAATCACATCGACATAATATTATATAAAACTGATAATATTTTTATATATATATCTGATAGTTAAAATAGAGTATCATAATAGAGTTTATGCATATATTTACCGTAGAATAATCATAATCTTTCTTATTTCTATCTAGGATATATAAATTCTATCGGATATCATATGTATATATAAGGGAATGATCATTGATGAATTATACTCCCAATCTCAAATTGGTCCCTGTACATTACACTTTATAGAATTTTTCTATTGTTATGAAAGCAGCCCCTATATTGGTACTCCATATAAAATTGAATAGAAATTAAATACGTTCACATATAGTTTGTTTTTAAAATATTGAGGTATTATTTTTTTTCAAAAAATATTTAATTATTTTACTTGTAAGTAAAGCTCATGTCACTAGAACATCTTTAATCTCTATCTTTTTTTTTTAACATAATGTTGACGAAAGAACCTTAGGGGTAAGAAAATTTAAAAGTTCAAGAAAGTATTATGTGTGAAATCAAAAATCATGGACAAATCTTATATTTTAAAAGCAGACAACATACTATCTTTTTACAAAAAATTAGACTCTTGCATGCATCATGTCTTGAACATGAGACCTTATAAAAGTGAAGGTTTTAAATAGACCTTAAAAGCTATGCACTTGATCAAAGATGTCTCCATTGCCAATTGGGGGTGCAGTGGAGGGAAATTAGGAGTGGGGCTTTACTGTCTTTGCCTAAAAGGGAAGGTGGGTCCCTGTTCTTATAGCTGTAAATCACAAGCTCCAATCTCTCTCTCTCTCTCTCTCTCTCTACTATCTTTTTTTTTTTTTTTTTTTTAATTGGTAGCGAAGGAAGGAGGGGTTGATGATGGAAAATGAACTACTATGATTATTGCGAATTCCAAATGAAAAGAAAAACAGAAGGAGACTTTCCTTTTTCTAAAATCATGATTGAAATTTGGATATAATTTCTCATAATTAAAAAGACAAAGTTGCTTTTTGTTCCCTCCCTTTGGTCTCCGGCCCCTAACACTCCAAAAACCCATCCTTCCTTTTTGAATTACCTAGGACTATTTATACCCTGTAGCTCAATATAATTCGCATTTTCTTATCCGTTTTCACCTTTATGAGATGTGTTTTTTACTGGTTAATTTTACCGTCCTTGGACTGTTTGCATGACTCACTTGAGTCCCACTAGAATTTCATAATTAAAATTATTATGCCACTAGGAAAAAAGATGCTGTTAAAGTGCTTAAATATCAATCATTAAGAGAAAGACGTTATATCGATTAATGATACACTAAATTATTTATATATAAGTGAATAATTATTATGGAGAAAGACGTTGTATCGAATATTGATACACACTTAAACAAGCGAATGAGGTGATAACTTTAAAACTCGGTTTGATAAGAAGAAAAGAACAGGGGAAGGAAAGAAAATATAAATGAAAGAAAATGTTAATGAGAGAAAGAAGATTGCTTTTCTTTTATCTTGTTTAGCATGATAAGAAGGAAAGAATATAAACGATTAAAAAAATGGTTATTTTACCAATTAAATAGTATTATTTTATTTTAAAATGAGACAAATAAAGTAATTTTATCATTCATACAAGTTGTATAAGTTTTTCCTTCAAAAGTCTCTCCTAGTTTTATAGAGAGAAAAAATTGGTATGTCACATGAATCCTTTTTTCTCTCCACATTTCCCTTTTTTTCTCTCCTTCCAAACAACCTACAATTCTATTCTCTTTTCAAAATTCCTCCATTGTTTTCTTTCCTCCTCCTTTTCACGTCTACCAAACATAGTGCAAAACTACATGCCAAAACTTTCGTGATACATAGTATTTGCTATCGTTACTTTAAGAAGATACATTTTGGGAAATACTGTTAAAATTCTTATATAATTTGGGGGAAAAAGTTGCATAGCAATTGTCCATCAAATTGCTTTATGTTGACCAAATAACGTGAAAACTTTACAATCATATCCCAAGAAATCTTGTCCTATAGACTATTTTAAGACCATGATATTTACTATATATTCTTATTGACTTTACTACTTATACATATGTGTGTGTGTGTGTATTGAGACAAATTCAAATACAAGAAAGTACATCGCCGCCTCTATATATGTATGTATATATTATAGAATATCAATCAATAAGTTAATGACATACACATGACACAATGATACTTGAAGACTGCTTAGAATTATTCCGCTCTTTCTTGAAAGAAAGAAGGAAAATTTTCGTAAGGAATAAAAATATATGTTCCTATTAAAGGGATGGAAGATTAACTTAACTTAGGACCTGATAAACATTTGAATGTTTGTGTAGAAATAGTCGCCAAGCTAAACATGTGGCCAAAATATACTTCCTAATATTTCAAATTATCAAAATTATTTTACCTAAAATAAAATTTGCAAGCACTCGATCAGGATATATGTTTACATAAGTGTAACATTAATACCCGTTGCAAAAACGCCACAACAATCAGCAGTAATCTTGTAGTAGTACCAGTTATAAAAAGTGAAATTGTTTTGACTTCTAAGAAAAATTGATTCATTTTGTCTACTCTGTAGGGTGCTAACCGAATTGAGATATTCCATTATATCATCTACTATTAAATAAAAAAGAAAAAAAAAAGAAAAAAAGAAAGTTGATTCATTTATGTGGATAGTTATTTTGGGGTCCTAATAATTATAAAGCGTCGATCAATTATGCTTGTTTAAAAAAAAATTCTGAACTTAGAGTGGAGAGAATCGAATCTCAGTACCTTTTGATGGAGTCAGGTATGGTATTACTGCCGGGTTATGTTTGTCATTGATGATGAAAAAAAAAAAAATTTCTTTAGTGTGTGTTCTTTGACCATGTTGTTGTTGTAGTCTCTTTCTACACCTTTTGCTTCGTTAACTTTGAATTAAATCTTAGGTATCTTATCTACAGTTGTAGTTGAAATTCTCACCAAATCATGTCAAACTACTTTTTAATCTTCTCGCTTCAATTTTTCTTGTCCAATCCTTGAAAACATACTTTATATATGTTTTTATTTTTTGTCTTTGTAACTTTCTAATTTTACTTTTTTCAAAAAGTACTTTATCTATACATTGCAGCTCTTTAATTGATCATTCATTCACTTTAATTTGGTAAATATAATGACATATGATAAGCTTGACACCCCATCTTTATAATTAATTAATGTTGGAATCTGAGATGTCCAAGATGATTATATATTTTCAACCACTTTTGGCTGTCAATTAACATTGTTGTTGGCTTTATTCGTAACCTAGACATAATTTAGTAAAATTTCAATTTGACTTTATTATAAAATGTAAAGTTTGAATCTTCATCTTTATACTTAATAATTATATATAACATCTTGATTAAACCTCAATATATATATATATATATATATATATATTATGTTCTTTGTATATAACCCTAATTCATGGCCGGTGAAGTATGTCAGTGTCACAAACACAACTGCATAACAGAAAAGGTCAACTTTTAAATATGCTATATATACCTTTTTCTTTTAGGGAAATAATTTTCATTTCAACTCACGAAAGCAGATATACGGTACCAAGAGGCCAGTTAAACCTATTTACCAAAAAATAAAAAATAAAAAATAAAAAAATAAAGGCCGGTTAATCCTTCCAGCATGTATGTTGGCAGCAAACTTGGATATATTTGAAACTCAACTTTGTACAGAGCTAAATAGATTCACGAAAATGTTGAAATAATGGCGTATTTACGAGTAAGTGTATTTTCATTTAGGATTAAATTCATTGTTTACCTAATATATATAATTATGTACCAAAATAAACAGTTTCATAAATATGATATTTATTTAATTTAATTTTTTTTATTATGTTATTTATTATATATTCCCTAATAACAAGGCATACTTGAGAGGTAAGGAACCTATCAACTTCCCACAGTCTGCGCCTGCAAGTCCTTGGGTGATTAGATGAGTATATAATATTTACACAAGACACCCTACACCACATAATTCTCTTTAAAGATAAATTTTAAAAAAATATATATTTCTCTTTAAAGAATGTTCAAGATCATTGAAACTATTATTCAAATTATGTGCAACACAGGGCCAATTTGATAATGCTGTAACTTTTGAACAAGTTGTTGTTAGATATGGTGAAAAAAAAAAAAAAAAAAAAAAGAAACAGTTGTGACGTAAGTGGCTAAGTGTTTAATAAAATGTAATAATTTTAAAAGCGTCATCAATATCGAAAGTTATGTAGTAGTGTTTGGTAAACTATAAAAGTATATGAATGTGCGTACGACTCCTCCATCTCCTTACTAATACCAATGACAAATATAACATCAAAATGTATAAAATTAACAAAATCTAATATGGATCTAACCGTATAAAATCTAGTGTTACCACTAAATTTTCTTTTTACATACCATAGTACAGTTGAATTCTCACAACACTATACATATATCTTTTTCTTTTCTATACCCCTTTCATGCATTGACTTAATAATGGCATTAGCGGCCCGACAGTGATTAAATTGGACATATCGATGCGCTTGGACAATTATTTCATTATAATTCATTCTCGGAAATAATCATAGAATCTTATTAAATTTAACTTTCTAGTCAGAGTTAAATACTATAAGACTCTTTTGAAAATTCATGGAGTAAATTACCAAAAACAAATTCAGTAGAACGATAACACCAAATAACAAAGCCTGTGAAAAGTATAATAATAAGTTGGTCTTTGGAGAAAGGATTTGAGTCTCTATTCTGATTTAAACCCTTTTCCCTCTAGTGTCTTATGACATAAAAATTGAAAAGAAATTGGATTTGAATTAATATATATATATATATATATATATATGTTCAAACCTTCTACTCAAACACATAATAAATAAATAACCAAGAGTTTGGAGGTCTAACCTACCTATTTTGAAAAAGGAAAAAAAGAGATAAATAACATATTTACAAGCCTATAAATATATATATTTAACATATTTATAAAATTATTGGATAAATAACAATTTATGAATAAATATTTTATTTACTACCTAATAAAAATTATTTATTAAAATAAATATGGTACTCACTTCAATAGTTTTAAAATCTAGCAATTATTTAGAAAGAAATATACCACATTTTCATAGTAAATAACTGAAGTAATAGCAAGTCTTAAAAAAATTTAGAGTAGTGGTTGTAGGCATAGTTTAGTAGTCATTTAACACTTAATTCCACCAAAAGTTACAAAGTTCGAATCCACTCATCCCCAAGTAAAAAATATACATATATTTGAAGTAAAAATCATTAAATAGCAAATTTAGAAGGTAATAATCATTCCTTCAAAAAAAAAAAAAAGAAGGTAGATTATTGTAAATTTCTTATTTACTTAATAAAGTTTCTATTTATTATTATTTAGTTCAAATACTTTATAATCTTGTTATTCATTTCAATTAGTTTAGTACAAACACCACTTACTACAATCTTCGTTAAAATGGTAGGGGAAAAAAAAAAAGAGAAATTATAGTAAATAACATTTTTACAAAAATAATTGACTTAACTAGTAAGATTTTAAATTATTTAAAGAAAGTAATAAATTTATCAGGTAAATTAAAAATTTACTAGCTAAATGGTATATTTACAAAACACAAATAATTATTTATTAATAAATCAGACTTAAATAAATTATTTACCTGATAAATTTAACGTAAATAAATCATTTATCTGATAAGTGTGCTATGTACTCTAAATATTTTAAAAATATTTTCTTGACTTCATTTATTTCTGAAAACTACTATTTACTTATCTCACCCTAAAATATATATATATATATATATATATATATATTATTTACCACCATTTCCGTTTTTATAACAGTTTCCCCTCCCATAGTTTGGCATAGAAAACTGATTAATTGGGCTACCATGGGCTTTAAGTCCGAGGTCCAATCCCAAGACATGAGCCCAGCAGCATTGGCCCTTTTTTTTTCCTTTAAATTTGAAGACGATGATTCGAGCTTTATATTTTTTTTAGATAAAATCGGACATAGTATTATCGCTAAATTATATTTAGAAGTAGAGCCCAATTAAATAAGAACACAAAGATACGAAAAAATAATAATAATACTAAGGCCTCGTTTGGTTCGTCATTTTGAACCCAAAATTTTCATCTCAGTTTTTGTCTTTTTCTGAAAAAGTTTTTTATCTTTTCTGAAAAAGTTTTTTATCTTTTCTGAAAAGTCAACAAAAATTACTATTTAAACTTAAAATTTCCAACTCAAACCGTTTCACCAAACGGACCCTAATTAATTGAGCTCTGGAAATTAAACTCGCAGATTCTTTTCACTCACTTTCCCGAGAAAATGGAAATGGAAAATCAAACTCCATGAACGAGAGAACATGATAGGCCTCACTGCCCACTTACACCCAAAGGCCTGACTCCGAATATCTTCTTCAACCTCAAGACCTCTCTCTCCAGACCTCCCAAGAAAACCCGTCTCACTCTCATCCATTTCCCTTATGGGTTCACCAAATCCCATTCCCTGATCTCAACGACACCCACGGGATTTCCCAAACTTGCTAAAAACGACAACAGAGATCCCAACGAGATAGAAGAAAACGACGACAAAAGTGGAGGATTGGGATCCGACGGCGGCGATGGTTCGGGGAAGGAAAATGGACGGTCGATATTCAATAACATAAGGTGGGGCGAGCTGTTGCTGAACCCTGATCCCGATAACATCCTGGCCGTCGGATTGACTGGTCTGCTGACGTGGGGAAGCGTTTAGTTGCCGTGGCAGCTCTTGTTCATCTCGTTGGCCATAATTATTGCTGCCGTCAACTCTTTTAATTGCTGCTCTACTCATTTTCATTCTCATTCCTCTTCTTTGAATGAGATTTTTTTTAATCATTTTTTTAGGAACTTTTATTTTTTGTTGTAAAAGTGAAAATGTGATTTTGGGAGTTAATGGGGTTGGTTCTATTTTAAATGTCATTCTATGGTTGGGATATGATGTCATTTTTGCTTTAAAAAGTTTATTCTGATGTGACATGTTTGTATATAGAGAGAGAGAGAGAGAGAGAACAATTTGAGGAGTTGTTTGAGAAGCATTTAAAATTCTTTTCTTTTTTTTTTAATTTAAGCATTTATAATTCAATGTCAAATTATTGTGCTAATATTCAAATTTAGTATACAACCAAAAAATTGATGTATTAAAGAAATAGCCTCTGTATGATATTTAAGTTTAACTCCAACTAAACTGTAATTTTACATCCCAATTTTTGTTTTTTTCTGAAAAGTCAACAAAATTTATACCTGATTTTTGAAAAGTCAATCAAATCAAACTTAAAAATTTTATCTCTAACTAACTTACCAAACAGAGACATGGTCAAGTGATAATTTCATATTTGACTCAACCATAAGATATAGAATTTGAACATCCATCTCAAAGTTTAAAACACAAAATTGTTGTGTTAATATTGAAATTTGTCAAAAAATAAATAAATAAATAATCAAGTTTCGTAAAAATAAATAAATAAATAAATATTCAAATTTAGTGCTTAGATTAAAATCGGCACAAGGGTTGTGAAAAAGGGCTATCCACCTCTAATTCTTAACAAAAATAAATTATCAGGTAAAGTAACATGAACTAGAAAAATAAACCGTAGTCTGTTTGCATTTTTTTACACTAAAATATTGATACATAGAAAGGAGAAAAACTTCTCAAGCGCATCGTCCAAAATCTTTTTTTTTGGTCCCTCCATTTTCTTTTTTTTTTTTTTTTCTGTCGGCTACTTTTTCTCTTTTTTTTTTTCATTTTAGTCCCCTTTTTTTTATTGGTCTTTTATCTTTTTGGTCTTTTTTCATGCCCCCTTTTTTAAATTTTCAGCTTCTTCTTCTTCTTCTTCTTCTTCCTTTTTTTTTTTTTTTTTTTTGCATTCTGGTCTTTCTTGCACATTGGTCGTTTGATTTCATTTTAGTCCCTTTTTTTGTCCTTTGTTAATCCTTCCGTTGGGTTTCCCTTAACTTTTTTCTTAATTCCAAATATTTCTCATTAAAATATTTATTCTTTTAGTTTTCCTCCTACTCAGAAAAATTTTCTGTAACATGTCAAGCTCATAAAGAAGAATAATGCACAATATGCATGTGCATTGCTCATGCTTTCAACTAATATATATATATATATATATATATATTAGACTTTTTGATATGACATGGTATTTGTAAGTCAATTCTCGTTTTTCAAGTTTTTTGACTGATTTATGTCTTCTTCTTTTTATTTATTTTTATTTTTGGGCAAGACGGGGCTGCTAAAATTAAGCATTATTACACTTTCGTTACAGAAGATCCAATTAAAAAGATGAGATTGGAGACTTCTAACTGACAATAATTCTGGTGTTTCTTTTTTCTCTGTGGAAACACTAACAGCAAACTTAACCCGTTTCCTACACCATTTTGTTTCGTTCATTTAGGCCTTGAAAGCCTGCCACTGCCAAGTTGCCCTCCTTCAAAGTGTTTGCCTTGACGTCATAAAACAAACAAAATGACTCAGACATACTCAAATATTCATAGTCTGTCTACTTGAATATTAACTACCTGTTTGGATCACCAAGATTGTTTTTGAACACAATTTAAAAGGCGAAATTTCCAGTGTTTTCTTTCACAAAAAAATTAAATTCACTGTTCAAATTTGCTTTTCAAGGCAAAAAAAATAAAAATAAAAATAAAGCACGAAAAAGGAAAAGATAAAAATCGAAGCCAAAAAAACAAATTTTTGACCCCTTTTTTTTAAAAAAAAACATATTGGCATTCTCTATATCCGTCTGTTTCTAGATTACACAACTAGACATCATCATATCGCAAGGCCACAAAGAAATATATGTGAGAATTGAAAAGCCTTTTCTTTTAGATTTACCCGAAAACCTTTTGGCACTTTTTCGCTCGAAATCAATCTAGCAGAAGAGGAGACATCTCCAAACCATAGTAACAAATTAATAATGTTTCACCAGAAATGTGCAGTACAAAGAGAGAACTTAAAAACATCGCACACATAAGAATACTCTTAACTCAAATCTAATCATCTTTGGAGTAGCAGGTTGGATGCTTCCCACCTGCATACAACCAAAACCGACACACGAATACACAAACACAAGTTTCATATGAAAAGTCAAGTCAATAAGCAAGTTATAACGTCTTACAATTTCGGGGCACTCATAATCGATACCGGTAGCCTCTATCTGCTTTCGGCGTCTCAAATCTCAGCTGATGATTTTATCCACCAACTTCCTGCGCCCTTCCAATGTTCTTTCCTGCACTAGTTTCCATCAAGTAACAAGGCACTTGTCAGGACCACCATTCAATCTTCTTTGGCAGGCATCATATGATAACCTCCGGGACGCTACATCTTCTTTTTTTCTCGTTAAGGACGTAAGGGCTTCCGTTAAGCTTTCTGTTAAGCTATCACATTATTATGACATTTTCTGTTAAGCTAGGTTTGAAAAACTAGGGATGCAGGGGCTTCACATAG
This sequence comes from Ficus hirta, assembly GCA_038430175.1. Lineage (NCBI taxonomy): Eukaryota > Viridiplantae > Streptophyta > Magnoliopsida > Rosales > Moraceae > Ficus > Ficus hirta. Next base: position 11,795,623 of record CM076594.1, on the reverse strand, counting down.
ACCCTTAAGACTCATTCGGTCGACTGGTGGTGTGGATTCGGTTAACCGGTTAGATACAGAATCGGGCAGAACCTCCCATGTTCTGCTTGAATCCTGTAGCTTCTAAACACATTAAAACCTGCAAATTCAACTCAAATAACAAAAAAATTCTCACTACCATGAAAGCATGGCCAGCAGCTAAATCTAAAAGCCCATGCACAAATACAATCACAATCAACCACTTAATTTCAATTACCAAAAAACATTAACTTTTCAAACCCAAAATTTTACATGACATTAAAACGCACCAAACAAAATATTTCAGGGACTCTAGATTCTGTTTCTAGATAAGCTCCAAGTCATTATGAATTTTAGTGTAATCCTCAGTGTTTTCCTTACCAGTTAGAAACGAGTCGTGTCTTTATTTCGGTCACATGGTGTCAACTCGGAGAAATCATGTCCATGTTGCTATCTAAAACTTCTTTCATTTTTATTTTCACTGTTGTGTTTATATCCCGGTTAGAATTCCGGCAAATAAAAATAACGAACTAACAATACAAACCGAACAACAAGTCTTCACGCTACTGCAGCTCAAACTTCACTTTGCAAGTAAATATTGCTAACCCTGGAGGGGGGATGATAAAAATAAGGGTGAGTTTAATTTCCAGTGTGTTGGAAAGATGGATAACGACAAGTACAAAAAATGAAAACATGTCAAGAGAATAACTCAATGTCTATCATTCACTATGCAATACCGATATTGATAATAAGAAACTCAAATACTGAAAATCAAGACCAACTGATGTCACCAACATGTAATAATCAAGTAAATCAAGTATTTTGTATAAGAATTTCAAAATACTAAATCATTTTCCAAAACTTAATTCGAATGAGGTTTGACATCTAGTGTCATTATAATTTCCAATATACTAGGTATTTTGATAAATCATCTTATGCTAGAAAATCCAAAAAATAAAGAAATAAATAAGGGCACGTTTTGGGGAGGTTTTGGAGATGTAGTTTTGGAGATATTTAATTGAAGTTTTAGAAATGTGTGTTTGGTTGAAAACAAACTGTTTGGAGGAAAAAAAGTGTAAAAACTTAAAATGTCTTCAAAGAAAAGATATCAATATGTATCTTGTTTTGTTCCTCTTCTATGCAATTAAAAAAAAATCTTATTTGGACTTGAAATCACAAAATTAAGGACTTTCAAAGTTTGAGTTTTCTGTTGACATGTGAATATATGAATAGTGAAAAGTACTTTTGAGGTGAGAAAAAAGACAAAAAAATAAAATAAAATAAAAATCTAGAAACCAGATGCTAAATGTGCCCCCAAAATGACCCTAAATGTAAATCATACTTTCGGCATTTGATTACTAATCAAGTGCCAACATGTAAGTTTGCGCTAAAGGCCGAATAACCACTACCGAAGTGGTCAGATCCGGTTTCAGAACATGCCCCAAGAACACTTTCTGAGTATCCCCAATCTCTAGTTCTAATACAGTCCTCATAGCAAAATCAACTATCTAATTTCTTATTAGATAGTGTTCAAAATCTTAAATATATCTTTTAGTCAAATTAACTTGCTTCGAGATCGGTTTCTTCCCAAAACTCATTTCCGAAACCTTGACTTAGGTTTCTAAGAAGGTTTTTCATATACATATTTCTTATATAGTATACATACAAAATCTCATTCTTTCCCTTTTTAAAACATCTTAAAAAGAAAGCAGTTTAAATTTGGATTTAAATTGGGAGAAATAACTTAGAACAATATGTCTAAAATGAATGCAATCCAGAATCATGCTACACAATGATAAAACATACTTACGTACTCTAAAACTAAAAACATGAGAAATCCTAGTCCAATTATCCTTTTTTTTTTTTTTTGGCATATCATTCTTAATTATTTAAATCCTAATCCTAGTACTAACAAAACTACCAAGTACTCAAACAATTGTTTGACTTGAGAACAATTTCTTACTCAAAACTATTTTCTACGTGAAAACAGTTCGTTCAACACTTCGACAGATTTGACATCCCGAGTGGGGAAATTCATAAATATTTTTGAAAGTCTCCAAAAATTGTGAAATCAGTGCCTAATTAAAGTACATTGGCGTAGCTTTCCATTAAGCTATCATACTTCACTTTTCATGTCTGCTAAGACCCTTAAAACAGGTCCCGAACAGAGACTATACGTTCAGGATTTTCGCATGCATTTTCTATATGTTTCCGAACAACTTTAAAAAGTCATAACTTATGGTACGGATGTCCAAATTGGACGTTCAAGGTATCGAATTGAAGCTTAGAGAGTTTATTTCCAGCCTATATTAATATATCACTCCAAAACACTCCAGGGAAATACAGTTTTTTAATTTTTCTTTGGACGATTACTATGTGTGACAACCATGTCACTAGGTGTTTTTGTCTAAGAAAAGAATATTGAAAGCTTTATGTAAGCCTCCATGTGCTCGTCCAGTTGACTGGTGAAACCCATACTGCCAACCAGTGCTGTACGTAAGTATACTGTTATGCTCTGTGCTTGTCCAGTTGACCGGTGGTGCAAGTCAGGTAAACCGGGCAAAGCATAGAACCAGGACTAAGTGCCTCTGTTCTGCATTTTCTAGTAGTTTTCACCGTTTCTAAGACCTGCAATAATCCTACCACCATTAAAGTACGGTTAGCATCCAAATCTAAAAACACACATATTTATCTCAATCTAGAATGTCAAAACACAAGATCTCCTCAATGATTTCAAAATTAAACTTTAATCATAATCACCAAACATGCATAAAGGGATAATTGAATATGCCCAAAAGTCCAATAACTCTAGGATTTGTTAAATTTGAGACTTTTAAGATAATCTCAAAATCTGACTCTCAAAGACTCATAATAGACTTTTAATGCAACAATCAAGAACGAACATCAATTTTCCGAACAAGAAATTCAACTCAAATATCATTTCTTGAAAATTTGGGGCTTTTTAGACATTAGATAAAAGATTTTAAAACATTTGTCTACTAAGAAATCAGCAACAATCTAATAATCAAGACTCAAAACCAAGAAAGACCTCCGGATTTTACAATAGAAGAAAAACCCCACCTCAGATACTTTAAGCTCTATGTGCGATTAGACAAAGTCCCACTAGCTAAACAAAAGAAAACAACAACAAAGAGTTTAAACTTGAATTCAAAAACATACCACCATTTTCTTAAATGAGTTTGAAAACCTATCTTGAAATTGAAGTACATGCACATGTTTTTCTCAAAATTTTAAGAGGGCTTTGAAGACGAAGTGGAGACTAGCGTTTTGAGGTGGGTGGTGTCGATAACCACCATGAGCGCCAGTAGCACTCCTACGAGGCGGCAACGGAGCTCCAACGAAGACAGCAAGCACAGCGGTAGAAGCCGCAGAACAACACCTAAGTGGATCTCATCTTATTTTCCTTGTCGTTACGAATTCATAGCAACAAGAATCACTCAATTCTGACTAGAAATGACCAAGATATGGACTTTTGAAATTTAAAACTTCATGAGAGTGAGAGAGAGAGAATCGAGTAGAGAGAGAGAAGCAAAGAGTGTGTGTGGAAAGAAGGAAGGAGGAAAAAGAACACAAAGAAAAAGAAAAGGAAATGGGAGGTGGGCCTATACATTGGCCAAAGCTAATGGATTCTATTAGTATTCTAACCAAGTAACCTATTTGATTAACTAAATTTTCCTCAATTATTTTTAACACTCACTCATAAATTATTACTTTCCAATACTTAGAGTTTAATAAATAAAACCTCTCCTAACCAATTTATGTACTCAATCTACAGTTAGGAATTTAATTTTAGATATTATCCAACCTTTGAAGTCAATTTACACTTTCTCATAATCTATGAGTTACAGTAACATTTAGGAATTTATTTAATTCCCGAAAGAATTAGTGGTTTCAATTAATTAAAGATTATCACAATATATTACATTATTTTACTAATCTTAAAATTAATTTTTTGGGTCATTACATTGTTACCCCCTTACAGAAATTTCGTCCTCGGAATTCAAAATAAATTAGGTGATAAGATTTAGAGATCAAAACCAAGAAGGTGAAATCTAGGATGCTATAAACATTTTAATCTGGGGTAACCTATAAGCATTGATGAGCCAAATCAACCTTTCCGACTTACCCACGTTAGTTATTAGTTGGGAATTGAGACACGTATTCTAGATGCTACTTTCTTAGTTTTGATTGCTAGATCCTATCACTTAGTTTATTTTAAATTCCAATGATAGAATTTCCTTAAGGGGGGGTAAGGATGTAACGACACAAAGAATTAATTATGAAATTAGCTACATTAATTTGAGATTAATGGGATAATCTCAAATCGATAAAAATCGATTAATTTGATTTTCGGGAATTAAATAAATTCCAAAATGTTACTGTATAAACTATAGACTGAGAAATTGCAATTTGACCCAAAAGATTGGATACTATATACAATTAAATTCCCGTTGGATTTGATTTTAGACTGAATAAATAAATTGAGTTGGGTTATTTATAAATAATTTTAGGAGAGGTTTTATTTTGTTAAATTCTAAATATTTGACAAAAATTTTATAAGTGTTAGTGTTAAAAATAATTGAGAGATATTAGATAACCAAATAGGTTACCCAATTAGAAACTAATAGGGGACCTCCTTTTCCTTTCCTTTTTCTTCTTCTTTTCCTTTTTCTTCCTTTTCCCCTCATCCTTATGCTGACACTCCTCTCTCTCTCTTTCTCATGCTCTCTCTCTCTCTCTCTCTCTCTCTCTCTCTCTCTCTTTCAGTCTCTCATGAAACTCAAAACTTCAAAACTCAATACTCAATTCAAATCGGAATTGAGTGATTCTTGTTACTATGAGTTCGTAACAATGAGGAGTAAGACGATGTCTACATAGATAACTTTCTGTCTCTGTGCCCGCTGTCCTCGTCGAAGCTCCGCTGCCATTCACCTAGGGAGCCGTCGTCGCCCGTGGTGGTGATTGATACCATCCACCTCAAAATGTTCATCTTGACCGCTATTTCAAAAGCCCTCAACCTAATTTGAAGCAACGGTCATGCATGTTCTCTAGTGTCAAAGATTTAAGGTACGGTTTAAAACTCAAATTTCTAAAAATGTGTTGCATGTTCTAAATCCGAGTTCCCTCTTCCTAATTTGGTGTTACTTGATGGTTAGCACTTGGAATTGGAGGATTTGCTTATGGCTTTTAAAACTTTGAGTTAGGGATTATATTTTCTTTGTTGATGTCTGAAATTATTTCATGTCTAGTGATCTTTTTAGTTAAATGAGTGGTGATTATGGTTGATAAAGTTTCCTTAAATATCAATTTCACTTAATTTATGAGAAGTCCCAAATTTTCTAAAAAGCTAGAGTTTAATTCACAAATGAAAATTTGATTATTTTTAATAAATGATTGATTTATCCTTTGTTTATTAATGATAAGAGTAAATTCGCTATTTTGTTAAGGGAAGACTGTTAGCCTAGAATACCACACTAAGCATGAAATAACAAATGTCTACAATACACTAAAAACAGTATATGAGAGAGATCAATATAAAAAAGTTTTAACCTTTTTGTTCCTTGCAATTCTCAATCTCTCAATTGTGCCGAATTATCAAAAGAAACCTGCATGAAAAAATTACTTAATTAGAAGAAACAGAAAAAATTAAAAAAAATTAAAAATAAAAAGATAAGCACAACACATATAGCAAACCAAGTACAAAAATATTCTCTATTCAATCCATTAAAAAGAAAAAAAAGAAAAAATAAATAAAGATTTACACTAATTCAATTGGCTGCATAATTTCTCTCCAGGCAATTCTTTTATGATCATGTCCAAAATTCTATGTACCAAATTCATATACTACTAAAGCAGTAGATTACATTAACACATAATGAAAAATACAAGCAACCATTCCGAAATTATGGTAATAAGTTTGATTTCTGTTTTTTGTCTGTTCCTCGAACTCTTTGCCAACATGGAACTAAAAATTCTATCTTGCATGAAAATTTTGTTTCTTGAGAATTTTGACAGCAACATCCTAAGATTTATTAGAACGTTCAATTTAAGAGGCTGCTGGGGGCACTTCCACTCAGATTGAAAGCTAAACAATGTAATGCAGAACAGTACACCCCAAAGTTATGGTAAGAAATTTGCACACACAATCATGAAAGAACCTTAAAGATTGAACTAGAGAGCATGCTAGTGGTAGCTGTATCAACTCTACCCTACAAGTGGATACTCATTTAAGGAAAAATAAAATAAAATTTTAAAACGTTAGGGGGAAAAGAGTCTAGCATGCAAATACATGACATTGGATGTGGTTTAATTATTTGGTATTATAATTTGTAATTTTTTTTTCCCCCCCCTCACGAAAGCACAGAATGACTCCAAGAGATGTCGTGATTTAGAACAAAATGGAGCTTCCCAAGAAACAAGAAATAACAAAAAGACAGTTTTTTGTATATAGAGGCAAAATGCATAAAATAACAACCGACAGTTCTTTGTAAATCCAAAATGTATTCATAAAGATTTTTGCAGGCCTTAGTAAAGAAAGAATACTTACAGAGCCACACCACTTAGCATGATAGACAGTTCCGAAAGAGCCTGAAAGAATTTATGAACAATAGCATAAAGAGAAATGGAATTTATGGTTGCTACATTCAAGACTGAAGCCACTTTAAAACGACAAATACCTGGTCCAATTTTGTTCTTTAAAACAAGTCCATTCCATCTGAAGCCTCCTCACCAAAACAGAATTTGTGAATTGAACTATTTCTTACCACCCAATTTCGGTTCGGTACAAATTGAGTGTTGTTAGATGTATTAGGCCTGTGAGTAGAGAAAACTGGGGGAGCATCTCTATGATAAAGCGGTAGGACGTGACATGGCTGAATGGAGTCTTTTACCAAGTGTGTACAGTCCATAATATTTGGAAATGGATCAGAAAGTACTAGCCTTTGATGACCCCTTGAATTGGTGGCATTGGCGGTCCAAGCAGATCTTTGGAGCAAAGGTGATGCAGATGATTCATGCTGGTTAAAAAAAGCAGGCACAATATTGTTCCATTTGAAGTAATCCATACCAAAGGCTTCAGCTATCTTTGGACGTTCTTCTCATCTTTATTTTTAGCGGACTCTATCAGAATGATCAACAAAATGGCTTTACAACTAGTTATAGCGGCTGTAAGAGTATGTTTGTCATTATAGTTTCATAGACCTAATCCTAGTATTCTCGAATTACAATATGTGTTCCTCATTTCACAGTTCATATTATGCATTGCACATGCCTGTCAGAAACCGCTTCAACGCAGAGCATTACAGCAAAATCCTGCAATTTCAATACCAAACTAACGCTATGGAACTATAATAAGATCTACGCTATTTCAATTGGCTGCATAATTTCTCTCCGTGCAAGTCTGTTATCATGTCCAAAATACTATGTACCAAATTTATCTACTGCTAAACCAGTGGATTATAGTAACATGTAATGAAAAATACAAGCAACCTTTCGGAAATTATGGTAATAAGTTTGATTTTTGTTTTTCATCTATTCCTCGAACTCCTTGCCAACATGGAATTAGAAATTGTATCCCATCCATAGGTATAACAACTTTTGGAACTAAAAAGTTCCATCTATATAGTGTAACCAGGTAATAACAACTCTTGGAACAAAAGTTGATTTGATATAGTTGCAGTTGGTGTCTGTGTGCATACATACATTTATATATATGCACAGAGACACCAACTGCAACTATATCAAATTAAAACAAAAGTAAGCATTTAAATTTTCATCCAAGATGGAGTGTTATTAAGAAACAAATAACCACCACAATGCTTACAAAGAAAAAAAGCATTCAATTTTCATCCATGAGAGAGTGTAAATACACAAAAATTCACTACTAATGCTCAAAATGTGTTCTTCCTTTTCTAACCCATGAACTATGAGGACATCAAACTCTCCTTCAAATGTTATTTGATGTAATAAGACTCTCATCACCATCTGCACAGCAAAAAACGGGTGATTGTTTCAGAACTAAAATTTAATCATCTTACAAGAAGCTACAAAAATTTTGGCCAAAAGAAGAGATTTTTTCCCCAAAACACATAAGACTTCATCTGATGAACAGAGCCCTACAATTAATTGCCCATCAATTTCTGAAAATAAAAGAAATTCCAAATTATAACAAATTTGTAAAACTAAAAAACAACAATTTACAAAAGAAACAAACAAAAAAAATTTTGGCCAAAAGAAAGGATTTTTTCTTTTTTCGGCCAATTCCATCATCTAATGAGAAACTACAAATTTGGGCCAAAAGAAGGGTTTCCCCCCCCTCCCCTCCTCTCTCCCCCCTCTTCCAAAACACCCCATTATAAAAGCATCAAAATTCGGAAACAAAGAACTACGAAATTCCGATCAATTCGTAAGGAAAAGAAAAAAAGGAAAGAAAAAATGGGGAAATGTTTTCCATTACCTGGATGGAAGGAGAAAAGGAAAATGAAGCTACCAAGAGGCCTTGAGGACGCCGTCGAGCAGCTTCTTGTTGGCGAGGTCGCGGAAGACGATACGGGACATGCGGAAGAGAGAGACGATGCCGCGGGCGCGGCCGGTGTAGACGCAGCGGTTGCGGATGCGAGTGAAGGAGCTGTTCCTCGGCAGCCTCGACAGCTTCATCCGGTTCTCCTGCCTGACCTCGTCTGGGAGTGTCGTGTCGTTCGCCATCGCCTTGTACAGCTTCCTCTGCAGCTCGAACCTCGCCGCCAGCTGCCTCCGGTGGTTGTCCCGGATGTTCGCGTTCTCCTTCCCCATCTCCATCACCTGCGTCATCTTTTCCCCCTTTGCTTTGCTCTCCTCTCTTCTCTCTCTCTGTCCGTCTCTCTCTCTCTGTTCTCTAGGGGTTTTACTTCTTACGTTGATTTTCTTTTTCTTTATTTTTTTTTTTTTCCTTTCCTTTCCTTTCCTTTTTTGATGGAAAGGTTTTTGTTGATTTTTTTTTTTTTTTTGGTGGTTTTTTATGGTTTTGGGTACAGACAATATGGTCCTCTAATTACGGGTTTTTTTTTTTTTTTTTTTGGTCTTGTTAGCTTAGGTTAATTTCAAATATTTTTTTCTTCGAGAAAATTATCTAACTAAGTATCTTTTTTTTCATCTATTAATCAGCATAATATAAATGCCTTATTTTTAATCAAGATGACATAAATTTTAGTTAATTTTAATTTAATTTTGTGTTATATTAATCTTATATTCATTTTTGTATCATATTGGTGTAATGATCTCTAATTTTCTATCATTCAGGTACTTCCTCCTTTTTCTTCTTATCACACAAAATTTTCGCAAAAAATTTTTGAAGCCCGACAATATGGTTCTCTAATTATGGTTTTTTTTTTTTTTTTGTGACGCCCTAGAAATTCGTAAACTTGATTTCATGAATTGTTTTCATGGATTTCCTTCATTAATATGCTTCTAATGAATTATTTTGATGAATATTAAATTTTAATATCATAAATGATTGTATATGTATCATCAGTGTGATGATGTTGATAATCTAATAATGTTGAGTTTCTCTATTTAAATGAGATTACAAATACATAGAAGATAAGTTAAATGACATATAAATTTATACAAAAAATTTATTATGTCGTATTAGAGGGACAAATGTTAATTTTTTTGAAAGAAACCCCAACTATTATTAGTAGGTTAATTTGATTACCACAGTATTTATTTTGGTCATATCAATATTTAAGTATTGAGAGTATGATTGGAAAAATTAATATGTCACATAGATAGGGAATGAATAATTAGGATTTACTTTTAGAAAATCCAAATGTGGAAGATTGATCAAGAATTGTGCTTAGATTTGAAATTAATGGTATAGATTTTATGTTAAAGGATCCTAGGCAAATCAATGGTCAAGCTTTGGATGATAATTGACCAATGAGAGTTTAAAGTAGGGATTGGTGTGATGGAAGATTCAATAGATGAGAATAAGGATGACAACCTTTGATCAATGGTGAAAAATTTGGAAGAAAGAAAAACAAAATAAAAATGAGAAACCCAAAAGGGAGATCCAGATTTGTTGTAGTTAAAAGTAAGAAGAAATTTGAACAAATAAGAAGGAAAAAAAAAAAAGTGGTACATGCATACAACCTCATGTAAGAGATTACATGGCTTATTTTGGCAATATGACACAAAGATGGTACAAGTGAAAGTGACCACTTGTCTCCATTTTGTTGAACAAAATTTTTACACAAACTCCCTCCCTTAAGTGGTGGCAATGCAAAGGGAGAATCAACCAAAAATTTTTCATTTTTACCCCTCAAAATACAGCTCCTTTAAAGCAAATGTTGACTAAAAACAAGTCCCCAACATCTCATTTTATTCTCACACAGGTTAATCTCAAAAACCCTAGCTTCTCTAGCCACCACCAAGCTCAAAAAAAAAAAAAAAAAACACCACTAACACTATTCTCCATCTCCAACACCCATCTAGCACCCTCTTCCCTCCATTTTCAAGCTCCAAGCAATCCCGTTACCAAGTTCGAAGAAGTGTGAAGCGGAGTTAGAGGATGCGTTGCTAGAGGTAACCTAGTGGTATTCTTTATGTTTTAGTCATTTTCTTTTTGGAGAACTAAAACATGATGTTTAGTTAGAATCTTAATGTTAGACTTCTTCTTACCTAGGAAAAGGTTTTGAGAAGAACTTTGAAGGTCCGAGATTTTAAAGGATCCACGGAGCATTTCTGTAAGATCTACGAACTTTGTTAGAGGTTGTAGTTGTTATAATAATATAGCATGTATTAGAAACTTTAATATGAAAAATAAATTATATGATAAGATTCTACAGAGGACAAGCTTCATTTTAGGTTTTAGAATCACTTGGTTTGCTTTTGTATATCTGAAGTTATGTGCATTTGAAGTTGTGACACAAAACTAGAGAGAAAAGGAACCTCTAGGGTACAGTCTAGCCACGGATTTATATACTCGAACCCTTTAGTCTCAAAATTTTGGATTATAAGTCATAGATCTGAAAACTAGATTCTTTAAGCTTTCCAACAAAGTATCATGTGCCTCAAACGGATAAATGTATAGTTTTTGGTGAATTTTACAAGTTTGGACCACGAATTAAGAGTTTTTGCTGGAACCTGTACTAGCCACAGGTTTTGTATATTTTGGATTAGTAAACCAGAATATTTTACAAAACTATTCTTAATGTATAAACTAGATACCATAAGCTTTTCAATGACATATGTTTTGCTTTATTTGGACTTGTAAGTGAATTGTTATGATTTTTCTAAGTTTAGCAATAAATCTGAACATATGGTAAATACATAGGACCAATAGTAACAAAACCTAAGTTTACGGTATGAAACGCTTAAACACTAAAGGAAATAACTTTATGGCTATAAATTAGACATCTTAAGTTTCAAAATGGGTTATTATGCGTTTAAAATGGATATGAACATAAATTTTAATAAATCACATAATAGTGTACTGTAATCTGGTAAACTGAGATTTCACCATAAGACACTTAGAAAAACATTCACATTAATATTTGAAACGCTTGAAATCTTGGAAAACAAATTATAAAGATAAAAACTAGATAATTAAGCTTTTGAAAGAGTTATCAAATGTCCAAAACGGAATTATACTCAAACTTAAATAAATCTTACAATTTAAAATTCTACACCAACAAAACGATTAAACATTAAAATGTGACATAAAAGTAAGTCATAACATATAGACATATTTATTTAAGAAATAAGTTGGTTTTAAGTATATGATCAAATAATGTGAAAACCCTAACTTTGTAAAGTTGAATCACAAGTATTTAAATGGATTAAGATAAAGTACACTAGAGAATTACTGGGTATATACCAAGAGACTACCTTAGCCTAACTAAATGATCATAACTAATGGGATTGGGCCTTACAAGCCCAATACTAAATAGAAGGTATACACTTAGGTGACTCATTGTCACCTTGATTGATTAATTAATGAAGAAATAAACAAATAAATAAACTAATAAATATATAACAAAATGTAATTATGTTAAGAAAGTTAATTAGTAATTAACAAAGTAATTAATTAATTATAAGAGTTAATTAATGATAATTAGCTGTGTAAGTAAGATTATTATGTTGAGCAACTACATAATTATAATACATGATTAATTAGAGATTAATTGATAATTAATTATTGATATAATTATTAATATAACTATGGATAATTAATTAGAGATTAATCAAACGTTAATTATTAGAATAATCTAATTATTAATATGAGAATTAATAATCGATAATTATGAAAGAATATATAAGTAACATAATTAAATTATTAATGATAGAATTATTAATTAGTTAATTAAAATTATGTAATTTAATTATAATTATTCAAATAAATTAATTAAATAATAATTAGTAGAAATTTATTTAACACTTAATAATTAATATGAATTAATTGTTAAGATTAATTATGATACAAGTAAATTAAGCTCGCTTTAATTTATAAAATAAATAAATAAATAAATAAAATAATATAACTATGATTATATCTAATAATGAGATATTGTTAAATCAGGACAATTTCTCGAACTTGCATAGTAGGAGGTGCAACTCTGAAAGTTTAAGCACATAAGACAAGTAAGTACAAATCTCACCTACAGCATAGAACAAAATGTTTTTTTTTTGTTGATGTTTTACGTTTGCTATGATTTGCCTTTATGATGTGATGAGTATATGAGTTATATGTATTGCTTTAATTAAGCATTTGACGTGCATAATTTCACTTGCACTAATATGATTGACATGCCTCACAGATATTTATGTCATAATGATAGATGCATAGTGACATGTAAACTTTTACATTGTCACAATTAATGAGAATGAGGCTAACGAAATATATGAATAAGTGTCGTACCAACCTCCAATTAGTGAGAGTATATGATAAGAACTAAAGTTATAAGTTATGACCTTAGAGGTAGTTGGAGGGTCGCTCCCCCAACTCCCCATTGGTTGCGCGCATATGGGTATGACATAGGGGCCCTTAAGTAAACAAAACATATCTATAATGAAGTATAATTAAACACACATAGATCACATTTATTTTTGAAAATTCATGTTGTTACTTGTGATGATATGATCTTATGAAATTATTTTGTGAGGTATTGTTTGTACTTCCTGAGCGAAAGCTTATACGTGTATGTTCGTGTTTTAAGTAACGCAGGTAGGCAGCTTGCCACTTACATGTTTTATGGACTGACGAAACTGTGCGGATACGATGAAAGAAATAAGTGGGATACCACCACGAACTTAATTTCCGCATGTAAACTTATTAAATTATTTTGTATCGACTATATTTATAACTATGTTTTTAATATTTTAGTACTACTAAACTAGTATGAGTACTTTATGAGAAAAAGACTTTAGAGTCTTTCATTTTAATTCAAATGACATTATAGCTTTTTAAATATTATCTAAGTATGAATTTGAATAGGATATTTATTATTTAGAAATTTCAATTTCCTTAGTTAAAATTTTAGTTTATTAAACTCATCAAGTGCAAGTATAATCTGTATGTGTAAAAAAATATATATATATTTTTGGAATCTAAAATAAATAAGTGTTAAGACAAAATGAATTAAATATAAGTAAGTTAATTAACGTTCTGAAAAGTCGGGTTGTGACATTTTGTCTTGTTAGCTTAGGTTAATTTTAAATATTTTTCTTCTTATCACACAAAACTTTTGCAAAAAAAATTTCGAAGAATAACAATTGCATATAATATATACAATTTAATAATAATTTCATATATGATTACATTAAGCGTTATAAACTTTGAGAGAGTGTTTAGGACAACATTAGAGACGACTGTCTGGTTTTCAATGTTGTGTTTTATGGAAGTTTTGGTTTTCAAAAGACTTTTGAACTGTATACGTAATTTTTTTAATTAAAAATTTTCTTCTCTCTCTCTCTCTCTCTTTTTTTATCACCATCAAATCAACTAAACACACATTCTCAAAGTCAACTTTTTTTTAATTATTATTCTCCAATCAAACACAAAAATCCCGACCCTTTTTTTTCGAAAGTTTATATCACAAATACACATTTTCAAAACTCATCTCAACTCCAAATCAAATATCTTCAAAATTCCCCCTAAACCTTGAATCTCCCTTATTTTAAGTGGAAAAAATATATATATTGAAGGGAAAGAGCGAAATAATATTTTTAAAAAGAGTAATAGTAAATTATAGAATAAAATATAAACATAATAATAAATATCATAATAAGATTTACGACGATACAATATCAAAAAAAAATCATCCTTCTTCCTCTCTCTCTCTCAAGTTCTTTCTTTAATATCAAACTGTGCACGTAATCTATTATTAAAAATTAATTATAAATATGTTATTTATTAGAAAATCCAAATATTTACTCACTATTAAAAATTTCAAAAATATCTATAAAATACGTTTTATACTACAATTTTCCTATGTTGAAAGAAAATTTATATGCCCTATATTTTACTTTTATTTAGATAATTATATCATGTATTCGAAGTCATGCATATTATTATTCGAAGTCATGCATATTATATAATTATACAGTGCATAATATATTACTTAATTTTTTTTCTTGATCAACACCTTATTTTGATCTGAAAATATTCAAAATATCCTTTAAAAGAAAAATTAAAGTATGACAAAACCTTTAATTTTCTTCACAAAACCTTTAATTTTCTTAACAAAAAATTCAGATTTCTCAAGTCCACCTCATAACCACCCAGGCCCTTTTCACCCTACGTCACGTATCCCTTCTGGCCCCGTCACAGTCCCTTCATTTAGCTTTTAATTGAAATTAGAATTTCTTCAATTATTTTTTTTTATTTCAAGGATATTAGGGGTATTTTTAATGTTAAAATTAAGTGTTGATATAGAAAATTTATAGATTTATGTATTAATTGTAAGTTGGTAATATAAGAATGTAGAACTTTACAAGACATGGTGTATTGGTATTTCTTTTTAAAGGTTAAAATCAAATGTCGATTGAGAAAGGGTATTAATTTGTATGCTAAATGTAATCTAATGGTATAAGAATGTAAAAGTTCAAAAGGCATTGTATACTTCCTAAATAAAAGCAAAATGCAGGTTACAAAAATGTGAATAACCCTTTTTAAAATGTAATTTTGTGGTTATAATTTTAGTGTGCTTAATTTACTTAACTTACTAACTTTTAAATTAAAAAATATCATCGAATATCAAAACATTATTCATATTCAAGAAAATTCAACACAAATATAATAGGAAAAATAAGTAATATATGACGGGCAAGGTAGGGCAAGGCAGGGCAGTGCTCTTTAATTTTATTAAACGGCCAGTTTGGGGAAAAACTCAAACTAGTGGGACGGATGGTTTGAAATTACGGTTTGGCAAGTTGATGATATGGAATAAAAATAATATATCAGGGTAATTTGGGGTTTTTTGTGCATGTGTGGAAAGGTGTTTAGCGTCGGAGGTGTTGTCATGGTGGTGTTCATTGTTGCGTGGCACCCAGGGGGATGAGGCTCCGACGGGTCTACAACTCAGGGGTTTTTGGTCCCCATGGTTAGCAAAATAGGGACGTGTACCATGTTCAACATTTGGCGATGGCGGAGCGTGGATCTCTCTTTGACGAGGCGGAGCTTTTTCTATGGGGGTTCTGTTTTTTTTTTGCCCGTCTTTTCTGTGGCAGTAGTTTGTTTAAATTGAAAGAGAAGTTGCTTCTACCATGTTGGTGATGCGTTTTGTCCTCGTATTTTTGTGTTTTTAAGAACGGAAGACGGAAGTAGTCTACCACTCTATGATTTTGATCGTGTGTCCAATTTGTTATAATTGGTTCTTTAGAGTGTTGTAAGTGACCTTTATATTACATGATTGCTTGATCTCAATTGACTGGAGTTCTCCATCACTTGTCGAGACGTAGTTGAAATAGCCTGGATTGTTAGTTTTTACATTCGATTTTCTGTTACTTAAAAAAAGGGTAAATAAAAAGGCAGATGACTTTTCAGCATAGTAGGAAAATATCTTATTGGTAGGTGCTACTGTAAAATGTCCAATCCTCATTACAATTCGTCAATTTTACCTTTATGATTTGTCGATATGATATGACGTCGCAATTGTAATATTAGTAGAGATGTCCTATCATAAAGGAACCCAAAAATTTGACGAATGTAAGCCCTAAATGAACTAAGGGAGAATGCGATAGGCATCAAACTATGCTTTCAAGTATCTTCTTTGCTATATGTATATGCTCAATTTTACGTTTAGGCCGTCTTGCAAGTTAACTGATATAGATCACTATGGTTTTTTTGGTTAGATATTTCAAACTATACAAAGCAATAAAGAAAAATGCTACAGTTCCTCAAAAAAAAAATGCTACAGTTATAAACCAAATGCTCTTGCTGGTGTTGACAAGCCCTATTGTGGACGTTAACCGGGTCGATGTGAGGACTTCAGTATCAGCTGCTGCAAGACTTCCTTTATTTCCGAGAATGAAGGGCGTCGAGACGGTTCACTGCAGTGTTTTATCCCGCATCAACCATAATCATTGGAACCATAGAAAGGTGATCTAAGCAAAAGAAGTTTTAGAATCTTCTTACTGGGCCCAGCAGATATTGATTAAGGCGGCTACTTGAGGATTAACATTGGCCGGAATCTCGAGCCTCCTCTTGTTGAAACCAACTGCTGCTACAACCTGCAAAATGCTGATGCATCAAATTTCGTGTATGTAGACTTTGCATAGTATGTGACAAGTAGCTATGGGTAAGTGTTATTTTTGCTCAAGTTGTTAAGAGAAGCCGAGAACCAACATGATTTGAGGAATAAAAATCAAGTTCGCTAGAATAACAAAGTTGTCAACGAAGACAAACTTCGGTATCGTGATTACTAGCAATCTCGTAAAAATGACTAAAAACAGATAAACAACCTGAGCTGCACTTAAATTGCTCCATGGCTGCTGCAGCGTCATCAGTTCCCACAGGATTACGCCGAAGCTATAAACATCGGATTTCTCATTCGACGGTTCATCAAGGAGAACTTCGGGTGCCATCCACTCAGGCTATTGAAAGTAAACGAAAGAGGAGACTTAACGCGTTTTTATCAATGCATGATTTGAACGCAATAGGTAGATAAAACTCACTGTTCCTGCAGCTGTTTTGGAGGAAAGAAATGTGTTTGCCTTTGAGCGGGAAAGGCCAAAATCGCACACCTGGGCAATCACAAACATCATTGTTCTATGAGATAACGCATCATTAAACATCGACTATTGTATAGATCTCGAACTAAGTTCTCTCTTTCCATACTCACTTTCACTGCATATGTACTGTCAACTAAAAGATTTGGTGACTTCAGGTCTCGATGGACTATGGGAGGTTGAAGTTGATGAAGATAATTCATCCCCATTGCCTGCACAAATCAATTAAAAAAAATCCTAAATTCCAAAATAACGAGCATAGATTTATGTCTAATACATTATCATGACAAAGATGAACTTCCACAATGTGTTTTGCGTACAGAGATGGAAAAAATAGCAATCTTACTATGCTAATACATTACCACATCAAAAGCCATTTTCAACCGGCGCCTCTCATCTAGTATGTCTGCAGCATCACGCCTCCGTAGAAGTTTATACAAGCAGCCGCTGCAATTGAAAAGAAACAACATGGCTTGGTGCATAAAAAACTAAAACAGGGAGCAAAGAGCAATGCGATGAAAAACAAGGGATAAGTAAAAAATATGTAAATATATATCACGAGATCGCATCGGACAGTGTTGTTACTTTGATAAGTATTCTGTGACTATGGACAAGTTTGGGAGCTGAGTGATTGCACCAAGAAAGCTAACAATGTTTGGATGCCGCAACCGTTTCATCATTGTAACCTACAACCAAAGTACAATTCAGAAGAGCACGACCTTACCATAACAAATACCAGAATAGTATCTGTAAGTAAAGCTTTACTTACACTTTAGCCAATTCTTTTTTTTTTTTTTCCTTTATTTATCTCAAAAGAAATCCAAATAAACAAAGCATACCTCCTTTAGAAATTCTCTGAAGTTATTGGCATGAAAATCTTGTTCCTTGAGAATTTTGACAGCAACATCCTAAAGAATTATTAGAATATTCGATTTCAGAAGGCTGCTGGGGGGCACTTCCACTGAGATTGAAAGCTAAACAACGTGATGCAGAACGGTACAACCAAAGTTATGGTAAGAAATTTGCACACACAATCATGAAAGAACTATAAAAATTGAACAAGAGAGCACGCCATTGGTAACCGTATCAACCCTATCCTACAAGCGGATACTCAATTAAGGAAAAAAAAAATCAAATTTTAAAACATCAGGGACAAGAAGTCTAGTATGCAAATATATGACATTGGATGTAGCTAAATTATTTGGCATTATAACTTTTTTTTTTTTTTGTTTTTCACGAAAGAACAGACCGACTCTAAGAGATATGGTCATTTAGAACAAAAAGACAGTTATTTTTATAAAGTGCAAAATTCATAAAAGAGTAAATGACAGTTCTTTGTAAATCAAAAATTTATTGTAAAGGACTTTCCAAGGGCTTAGTAAAGAAAGAATACTCACAGAACCACACCACTCAGCATGATAGACAGTTCCGAAAGAGCCTGAAAGCATTTAAAACAATAGCATGAAGAGGAATGGAATTTATGTTGCTACATTCATGATTGAGCCTATTTAAAAAACCGACAAATACCTGATCCAATTTTCTTCTTTAAAACAAGTTCGTTCCACCGGATGTCCGAACCCTCCTCACCAAAACAGAATTTGTGAATTGGATTGTTTCTTACCACATAATTTTGGTTCGGTAAGAAATGGGTATCGTTAGATGTATCAGGCCTGTAAGTAGAGAAAACTGGGGGAGCATCTCTACGATAAAGCGGTAAGACGTGACGAGGCTGAATGGAGTCCTTGACCAAGTGCGTAGAGTCCATAATATTCGGAAATGGATCAGAAAATACTAGCCTTTGATGACCCCTAGAATTGGTAGCGTTGGCATTCCAAGCAGATCTTTGGAGCAAAGGTGATGCAGAAAATTCATGCTTGTTAAAAGAAGCAGGCACAAAATTGTTCCGTTTAAAGTAATTCATACCAAAGGCTTCAGCCATCTTTGGACCTTCCTTCTCATCTTTATTTTTAGCGGTACCTATCATAACGATCAACAAAATATTTTCACTAGTTGTAGCGACTGTAAGAGTACGTTTGTCATTATATTATCATAAATCTAATCCTAGTAGTATCGAATTACAACATATTTTCCTCGTTTCACAGTTCATGTTATGCATGGCACATGCCTGTTAGAAACCACTTCAAGGCAGAGCGATACGGCGGACTCCTGCAATTTCAATACCAAACTAATGCTACTGAAAAATCGTCGTTAATAATTTGATTCCACTGGAAACTCCATATCGACCCTAAAACCACCAGGGGGTCAAAACTAGTTTAGGATCCGAAAATAAAGGATTCTGCAGACACATCCAGAACTTTTGACAAAATAATAGCAGCAGCATGCTTTTTTGTCAGCCAAGTTTCAAGAAATAGCAGAAAGAGATATTCTATATAATGAAATCATGGAAATGCTATAAGGGCATATGCATGACAAGAAAAGGGAACCACCTAAAGAAGCATTGTCAAATGCAAGAGCAAGTGATTGCCAGTCAAAGAAATAAAGTTTAGCCAGCGTCTGAATGTCCTGAGCGGTCTTGACCGATTTAAATTTCGGATGGCATAGTGGGGAAGAAACTAATGAGGACAACGCACTATTCAGTGAAGAGTCAGGCTGGTTTAATACTCCTGGCATCCGGAGCAAATCAACCAAATATTCCCTGGAAGAAATAAGCATTATTTCACTTTTGTTCTTAAACAAAGGTACTCGATGCTGTTATTCATTCATGTACATTAAACTTTTTTTTGATACTTTTGAAGAGGTATTAAACGAAGCCAAACTGCTTTCAATGTAGCAAATTAGAAATTCTTTTTGCTTTTATAAAATAAATTTTACAGTCATGCAACGTACTTTTCAGAACTAAATTGCACAAGGCAAGAGGCACCAACATCACTTCTGCAATATTTGCATCCCTTAACAATTCGGCAAGGTAAGTCAACTACATCAGCCAAAATCTGGAAAAAAGGAAAAAAAAAAATCAGAATACAAGCTCAGGGAAATACATTAGAGCCTAGCGCAGCAAGGGAAAGTAAACATATCGATGATCAAACAATTGTTCAAAGGAACAGAATAAATTGCTTTAGCGCTTGGTGTAAATCATCCAATAAAGTATGACGGAGAGAGGGAATCTAACTACAGTAAAGTGGCAGTTTGAACTAACTGAATTCAAAACTTTGCATATGAAACTAAAGTTGTGAGAGTTACTTTGAATAGTAAAGCACGATGGACACAAAATCCAGTAGACAAGTACCCAATTGGAATTACAATGGAGCCTAGACCGTCTCTCAGAACCTTAGTGCACTCATTCCAGCATGTAGCCAACTCCTCTTCAGTGGAAGCCGCACCCCTTTTGATATCAGTTAAGGCTCGTTAGAAGAAACGAGGAATCGTGCGAACTAACAAGAAATGATTCAAGATCAGTAGTTAATATGAAGGGCAATCATAGAACTTACCCCATGTGAGTGCAAACAAGATTTGCAAGCTGTTGAATCACTTCTTCTGTGCTGGTCCAAGTATTCGAAAGACAAAGGACCCAATGTTGTAGCTCCTTCAAAAAAGGATCTCTTAATTTATCTATCAGAATCACTTTAACTGACGATTCATTATGAGGGTCAATTGCCTTCAGTGATTCCAAAGACGGAACTCGACCACAGGATCCCTGATCAGTGCTTATATTCCATGCATATGGGTCCATTCCATGGATGAGGTAAAAACCATCAGGAATTTTATCCGAGTAAGATAAACAGCCATTCACCTGGTGAAAATGCAAAGATATGACAAAATCACAAAACAAAAAAGACAACACAAAGCGAAAATTACAAAGGCTTGTGTGCTTCATCGTCTTTGCTTCCCTGTGTTTTGTACAAACACCATAAAATTCTCAAAGCAAAACAGACAACCAAAACTGAATACCAAACTGACTTGTAAAACTATAATTGTGATTGTGAATGATTTTCTTTGTATTTCCTATATTTTCTACACAACTAATTATTGCTTTTTGTCAAATCCCACAACAGAAATGATCTCTGACTAGTAATCCGTGCTTATATTGATGACACAAAACCCATCAGGAGTTCTGCCATGGTAAGAAAAATGCTGAAAAGAAACTGTGATTCTTGTTCTATGCATACGGAATAAGACCCATCAATTCATTGATTTACTGAATAAGACCCATCAAATATTAAAGAAAACCCATAAATGAAAACTTTCTCTAATCCTTATAATCCAACAAATGGGGTTTATTCCACGGATGATCTAAAATTCATCATGAATTAACATTGTCAGAATAAAATGAACAGCCATTCACCTGGTGAAAATGCACAAACATGATAAAATTCTCAAAGCAAAACAGACAACCTAAACTGAGTACTAAACTGACTTGCAAAACTATGTAACTGTGAATAATCTTCTTTTTTGTTTCCCTATATTTTCCACATAACCAATTATTCCTTCTTGTTAAATTCCACAACTGAAAGAAGACCAATAATACAGAAATGATCTCTGTCTAGTGATCAGTATTCCAATGCTTGAAACCATCAGAACTTCAGTCATAGTAAGATAAACACCCAATCCACCTAGTGAAAAATACTCGGATATGACAAAATCAAACAGCAAACTGGACCACCTAAAGTGATCATGGTGCTTGGCTTACAAAATTATGATTCTTGTTCCACACATATGGAACAAGAATCAATGACTAACTAGATAAAATCTATCAGTAATTTTCTCAGGGCCAAGCAAACACAAATCCAACTGGTGAAAATTGCGCAACCATGACACCCAAAAAAAAAAAAAAAAAGCCAACACAACACTGGACCATAAGAAAAACAACTGAATTTTCCATAAGACAGCACCAAGTGAACATGATCTTTTAATGCTTGTTGGATTGTAACTTGTAAGTCATCAGCCTCGTTAAATCAGAAGCTTGCTTTTACAACTTTTTGTTTTGTTTTTTTTTTTTTTTTTGAAATTTTTGAAGAAAATCTCAGTATCCAGACTTGAAAACACCCCATAAAAATAAAAAAAATAACAAAAAATAACAAAAATAAAAAACCAGAACTTCCTGACTCTGTGCCTGTCGAAGCAAAACCAAAAGCAATCTGGCGGAAAAAGAAAGATTACCCAGAAACGATGAGAGATGGATTCGGCAGAATGGGAGGAGGAAATGGAGAGATGGGATTTGATCTCCAAGAAATTGGGATCATCAGCAGAAGCAGCCTGGGAGGAGAGCCTCAGCGCCAGAGCCAGCTGCAACTGGTAGCTCTCCTGCGTCTGCAACGCCCAGCTCTTAAACGGTGCCGTCTCTCCTCCTCCTCCTCCTCCGCCGCCGCCGCAATCGCCGTCATGCACGTCCACACCCGTCCCTGACGCCATGTGAGCATGTCCCACCTTAAAAGAACTAGTTTTTGTTTCGATTTTGATTTCCTCTCTCTCTCTCTCTATAGAACTGAGATTTGGAGGAAGAATTTTTGCTATAGTACTTTTTACCCATGAGAGTCAGCTTTATTCTAACCGTAAGAACAAAACTTTTTTGATTGGTAACAGAGTAATGGTGCCCCTTTTTGTGGGCCCCGTTTATTTTTATTTTTATTTTTATTTTATGTTATTTTATTTTTTCAGTTTCTGTTCATTTGGAGCTTCCTAAAAAAAATTGTGTAGACAAAGATTGAGCAAGAAGAGAGAGACGGATTTCATTTTCCAAATAATAAAAAACTCAATTTGTACCAATCTTCAGCCAGATCGAGTTGGAGGATTCAAAGAATCAGAGTTTCATGTCCATTCATAAGTAATCATATCAAATTAGCAAATCATTTTATTAAGTTAGAGATCGTTTGATTGGTCCGCTTAAATTGATGAATTTAAGTTATTTTAATTGAAATTTAGTTGAATTTTGAAATAATACGTTTGATTAAAAATAGACCGTTCCCGTCAAGTGAATTTACTAAACTACCTTCAATAATTTTTTAAAAAGATAACCTTAACAAGGAAAAAAAAAAACCAAACAAACAAATAAACAAATCAAATCCTCATAGCCAAACATCCCAACACCAAGTCCACCATCTGCAACCCCCTCAGAAACCAGATCCGCCATCATCCCACTCACAAGCCTCCACCCACCATCATTGATTCCACCCACCATCGTCACGACGAAACCGTTGCGCCATCATGAAATCATCCCGCAGGCGCGAAACCAATGACAAATTTGGTGCCAATCTGGTCACACTCCATGTCTTCACCCCCTGCCGCGCACCCATCTCCAGGACCAAATTGCACCCTCATCAAAAATTCAGGGACCATGGTAGCAATTTATCCTATTTAATATTTCAGTAACCAACGTCTTTGACAAGAAATGAAATATGAAAATATCCAAATAGTCTAAATAGTTGAGATGTTTAATGAAAACTGATTATTAAATACTTGAGAAATTATGGCCTATAATCTAGAGTAATAGAGGACCATTAATCCTAATCCCAAATTCAAAAAACAAAAAACAAAAAAAAAAAAAGGAAAAAAGGAAAAAGGAAACCCTTTTGGCTTGCTCCCCCTTTCCTTGCAAGTGACAGCCACTGATGCCCCCTTTCGGTTGTGGCCCCCTTGCCTGCTTCGCCCAATTGTCCCCAACCACTCACCCCATTACCCCCACCACCTCAACATGTGAGCCCCTCATCCCGACGCCCACATGCGAACCCATTAACGTTGTTGCCGCCCTTTCTGCCGTTGCCGCAGCATGCGGCAAGGTTTGTCCTATAAATTATTCTTAGGTTTTTTTTTCAGGTATTATGATTTCTTTGATTTGGGATTTTGGATCAGAAAATAGGTTAATTTTGGTGAAAATTTAGTTGTTAATTTGAATGAAGATAGAGATGTTAAATAAATTGGATATTTTTATGCTCAAGTTTTGTCAAAATTAGGTAAATGTGTGCTGAAAATTTGATAAAATAACGCTGACAAAAAAATGTCATTGTGTTGCTTAATGTTGGTTAGGGTGATTGTGGGCACATGAAATGTTTTATTGACTTCACCAGGTATTTAAGCATTTTTATGAGGAAAAAAAAAACAGCCATTTATTTATTTATTGTCTTTTTGGAATTTGGGGTGGGGTGAAGTTAGTTGTGCAATTGTGGTTAGACTTTCACTCAAACTAAAATATTTCAACTCAGTTTTTGTTTTTTTCCCAAAAATTTTTTGTCTTTTCTCAAAAAGTTTTTTGTCTTTTCTGAAAATTCAAAAAAATTTACTATTGAAACTTAAAAATTTCAACTCAAACTAATACACCAAACTCCCCCAAAGTCTATAATCACACAATTACTTTTAATTGATAAAAAAATTTTTGCAGATATGACTTTTTAATATTAAAATTAAAATATGTGTCATTGTAATAACTCAAATATATAAAAGAAAAACTAAAAGAAAATCGAAACTCTCGACTTTTTCTGGTATTTACATAAGTAAGAACACACATAATCTCATGAGTCAGATAAAATAAAATTAAAAAAAAAACCTCAAAACTTGTTATCTTATAGGATACTACAAATTTTGGGGAAAAGAAAGGGAAATTTTCCCTTAGAATGAAAAAGGAATTAGGCAAGCCGAGCAAAACATAGAGGAGGTGTTTGGTCGGAGATAATCATATCTAATAAGATATCTAAGAATCTTTTAAAGTAATCAAATTACTAAGAATATTAGATTACAATGTTTGAGTATACATTATCATTTTTAACAAGATTTCTGAAAATGTTATACTACTGTATTTGGTTGTGCACAATGATACAGTATATTTTTTATATAAATAAATAGCGAAAAATATCCTAATTAGAGGATATAATTTTTTTATGAATTAAACAAAAGAAAAAACAATGGATAAAAATTTTCAGCGGAATCCACCTCCAAACATGACATGCAAAACGTTATAAGAATCTAGTTGTAAATGTGAAGTTAGATGACATATTTAACCTTTCTCATCTAGACTACAAAACCCTCAAAACTTTATCAGTCACCACTCACTTGTCAAAAAATGCAAGTCATCCCCATTCTCTCTATCCTCTCTCTAACTTTCATTCATTCCTTTCTCGAAAAACCAGAGACCGAACCACTCTATTATCGAGATTTTTGTTTTTATTTCTGGAATTAATGGAGGTTAAATTAAAAGAGTGAACATGGGAAGTCCTGGTGTAGATCCGAAAAAATTTCGCAGTATCAAGAGTCTTTGTTTGTTGGATTCATTTAAAAATCTTGAGTCAAGCTCTTTGTTTTTTGGCTTTATTTCTTGCATTGCTGCCCGGTGACGGATTGATGGTGGTTTCCCGCGAATATGTTCAGCGCAGATGGAGTTAATGTTTTTCTTTTTCAAAAAAAAAAAAAAACATAAAACAAAATGAGAGTCATGAAGGAAAGTTTTTGACGCCTGGCAAAAGCTACAGGCGGACTTCTATAAGAATTCCATGTGAATCGTAAAATCCACGATTCGTGCTAAATCGCACCGCCCCTTAATAGTGAATACAATTCTCAAATGCCAAAAATCAAACTAAACGACTTAAAAGTATGAAAATGGTGCAGAAAAAAGCTCAATTCCTACACGAAAAGAGAAACGAGGTGCGGGCGACATCGAAGGGAATGAAGTATTGCCGTGGGATGTCTTTGTTGAGCTGACCAGAAAGAACACAGAGAAGTCTCAGCAAGAAGCCCAACAATCAGCAGCTCACCAGTGACATAATAAAACAAACTTCAAGCAGCATTTTCTAAATCACAAGAAGGCGCCTTAGACGCCGTCTTAGGCATGAAGTCCGTCACTGCCTTACAAAAACCCCCATAAAATTGTGCCAGCTAGAGCAACCAGGAACGCTCCCATCACGCCATCTCAATCAACCTTAGTACCCGAAAAAAACTAAATTGTCTTTTTGTAGGCTCAGCAAGTGGAAGCAAATGCCAATAAATGGTAAAGAGGCTTATTCCAATCTTCAAATGCAGTAGCCTTCTCCACCATTCTTATGAAAACCATAAGCACGAGAAATTTGAACACTCTTTTTCCTTTAAGCTAGCGTGTCCAGCTTTATAAGCAACATAAATTCCAGAATAATTATTTCTGAGCCCAAGCATGATCTGCTCTTCGGCGCAACTTTAAGACGTGTTTATATTATGAATATTACTCTTGCTCCTGGATTGTTCTTGGAATAAGATCTTGCTCTACCATCTGGAGATCACTAGACTTCAAATTTTCTCTATGGAATCCATGAATGCTCCTGAAATAACCAATTTCAGCTTTGTAATAAAAGAATTCTCACAATCGCTAATAGAAGACATATTGGGTGTTCCCATCGCAACAAGAACGAAATTTTCTCCATTCCCCACATCTATTTCATACAGCTCACTGAAAACCTCACGAAAATCGTGCTTCATGGTCTCATAAAAGGCGCTTGTCTGAGGAACAACATTTAACACCAGGATTCCCTTATCAGAGAGAATTGATCTAGCAGCCAAAAGGACACGCTTCCTTCTGAACTCCAACGGTGGAGCGCACACACCATTTTCGGCATCACACGAATCTAAATCAACCATGATAACATCAAATTTATCACCAACACCATTCAAAGAGCCTGCACTCTCTCTGCGAGCAACTTTCTCTACAAATTCCATCGCATCCCCAACAACAACTTTGAGAAAATCACAATCCTCCAATCCAAAAAACTCTCTACCGACCTTCAAAACCTCCCCATCCTCTTCCACACCCAATACCTCAAAACCCAATTGGGTTCTGAGAAATGTGAGCAAAGCACCGCCACCGACTCCCAAACACAAAGCTCTTGGCATAAACCCACTACAAAACCTTTCCTCAACATGACTACT
Source organism: Ficus hirta (assembly GCA_038430175.1). Lineage (NCBI taxonomy): Eukaryota > Viridiplantae > Streptophyta > Magnoliopsida > Rosales > Moraceae > Ficus > Ficus hirta. The sequence continues at coordinate 11,768,560 of CM076594.1, read as the reverse complement.
AATAAGCCTAAGGCTTGCCACCATTGGAGCTAAATAAGTATGTACTAAAACTCCAACATCAGGACTAAACTCAACTTCACCAATTCCTCCAAACTCTGATCCAAAACCCACCTTGGGAACAATGCGTACCTCGGTTTGAACCAAATTGGGCATTCTCTTAAACCTCAATCTTCTTCTAAATTCCCTTTGTGAGCACTTCTTTTCATTTTCAATCTCCACATCTTCAACCAACATTTCACCAACAAAAGACCCAACAAAAGTCCTTGATACAACACTAGAAACCACATTATCCTCGTATCTCAAAATGGGAATGTCCGGAATTCCGAGTTCAAAGCAAGACTTGGGCGACAAAGCGAGAAAAAGGGGTTTCAAGCTAACCTCGAGGAGGCTGTTCATGCTTCGAAACGACATGTCGTCTTCCGATGGACGACGGTAAATTTGCGGCGAGGGACGGGAGTCTCCGGCGAGGATCAGGCGAGAGATTCCGGGGGAGTTGAGGAGAAGCTGGAGGTGGCCCGACTCGGTGGAGAAGACCCAATCGGACTCGCGGCGTGGGGGTACGAGCATGGCGGCGACTCGGGGTGGGTCGGTGGGTTGAACCGGTGAGTCAAGGACGGCAATTCGAAGGAGTGAAGTAGGGTCGTGGGGGTTGGGGAAGGTGAAGACGGTGAATTGAAGTGGTTTTATGGTCTCGAATGTGGCTTTGTTCAGCGCCATTGCTTGCAGGCTTCAGCAGAAATTTGGGAATTTTAAGGAACCGGGGTATTAAGGTAACATTGAAAAAATCGGGGTTTTAAACCGGAGTATGGATGAGGTTAAACCCGTCAGCAATTTTATCCGAGTAAGAAAAACAGCCATTCACCTGGCGAAATGGCAAAGAAATGACAAAGTCACAAAACAAACAGACAACACCAATAATCTTCGCTTCCCTATGTTTTGTACAAACATGATAAAATTCTCAAAGCAAAACAGACAACCTAAAACTGAATTGTGAAACTATAATTGTGAACAATCTTTTTTTGTATTCCCTATAGATTCCACATAACCAGTCATTGCTTTTTGTCTTGTATTGATGACACGATACCCGTCATGAGTTCTGCCATAGAAAGGAAAATGCTGAGATGAAACTATGATTCTTGCTCCATTCATTTGGACCCATTTCATTGATTAAGCGAATGAGACCATTCAGATATTTGCTCAGGGCTAAGCAAACACCCATCCAACTGGTGAAAATTGCACAGCCATAAACCCAAAAAAAAAAAAAAAAAAAAAAAACAATCTGGAGGGAAAAAAAAAATAGATTACCCAGAAACCATGAGAGACGGATTCAGGAGAATCGGAGGAGGAAATGGAAAGATTACCCAGAACTTGATAATGATTTCCTCTCTCTCTCAACAACTGGGAGTTGGAGGAGGATTTTTTTTTTTTTTCGCGACTTTACTTTTTACCGAAAAGATTCAAGGTGATTAGTGTTTAGAATCCCGATTTCGAATATTTTCAAAAATAATATATATATATATATATATATTTCAAAGAGAATATGAAATCAACTTTTTTTTTTTTTATTAAAAATTAATTATAATTTCTATTGTCAAAACTCTAATACGACCCGACCCATGACCTACTGGGTCAAAAAAAATCTCAACAATAATCTGACCTGTCAGGTTGACGGGTTGACCCGACCTGACCAACCTGTCAACGCACTATTTTGGGTTGATTAACATAACACGACCCATTGACCTACGACCCGTCGACCCACCAGAAATAAGGAAAAAAAATTAAAAAATATATATTTTAACATACAATCAAGATCCATATTAAGTAAATTAAGCAATATACCATTACATAATATCAATATAGAAAACAAAATCATATAAATCCCTAATTAGTTAATCATAAAAGGTCAATAAAAAACACAAAATTATCTAGACTCATAATTAGTTCATCCAAAAGACTACCACTAAGTTAATCCGAATTGTATAAAAATTTTGAATAGGCTGTTGCGGGTTGATTTCATGTCCATCAAATTGATTCGAACCCAACCCATTTTTCTATCGTGTCATGCGGGTTCGACCCAAAACCAACCCGCATCCTTTTTTCCTACCCTAACCCACATTTTTTCTTATCATGTTGTCTTGTAGTGACCCAAATTGCCAGTCCTAGTAACTACATAGTAATGATGTAGTTGCCACGTGACATAGATAATAGATGCTGAGATGGCAACCAAAATTACACATTTAGCCTTCATTTATTTTCATATTTGAAAACTTTTTTTTCTTTTAAAAATTTGAAGGCCATTTTAAAGAAGGATTACTTCTTTTTTGTATCAAATATTTTACTTTTATTCACAAACTATAATTTGTGTTTTGAATTTTTACATTTTTATCTCATCAGATTATGCTATTAGAGTATTTAATTACTTATGAGAGTTTTAATCTGACCATTATAGCTGCTAATGAAGCCTCTTAAATATAGATTAATGGTGATTAATCTTGTAATAAACATGGATAAGGGTGATTAATCCTGTAACTTAATAGCCTATGGATTAATTTTGATTTGATTTCATAAATAATTGTGTACCATGCACAGATTAATTTCTAAGCTGATGTGATTGTCCTCCCTTTGACCTATAAATTGGCCTAACCTCTCCATTGTTGCTTACATATAAAATCAGAGCTTTTTCTTTACAAAACTCTAGAGTGTTTTAGGTTATAATTCGTATGATAGAGTTCAGACACAGTTCTAGTTCATTGGAGGCAATAACGTTGTGCATTGTCCTTGCTAGTAAGCCGTATCTCGAGAAGCAGATGCCGATTGATCTTCGGGCACCATCAGTGAGGAGACGAATCTATTTTAAAGAAACTGTGTGATACATGGGCATCGATATTCATCAAGAATTCCGTTTTTATTTCAAAATTTGTTTTCAGTTTATATTATGTTGTTTACGATTTACGTGTTGATTTATTTCCTAATTTTGTTCGTTGTCATTATTATCATTTTCTTAACCATATTAATTGTTTACTAAAAAAACTTAATTTGTGAAAATATTTTTTAGGGTATTAATTACATTTTTTAAAAATATGTACACTTCAATTTTATTTAATGTTTTTATACATTGTTTGCTGTTCATAGAAATTGAGTTCGAAATGTGTTTCTCAACTCCCCCACCCTTTCCAACCACATGTTGACATTTTCTCTGTTAAATATAAACTTTGATAGTTTTATATATTTTCTGGGAATTTATTTTTTACGAATTCTTACAAATAATTGGTGTATGGTTCGTTTGGTAAGTGAGTTTGAGTTGAGTTTTTGAAGTTGAAATAGTAAATTTTGTTGATTTTTCAAAAAAAAAAAAGTTTTTTGAAAAAAAAACAAAAACTTTTGAGAAAGAGGACAAAATTTGAGTGTTGAAAACCAAGTTTGAACTTGGTTTCCAAACATACAAGTGTTCGTACCCTAACGATTAGAGGTTATTTTTCTAGCAATTGTGTCAAACAATTATCCATAACCACACTTAAAATGTCAACTTTAAAGAGTTTTAAAAAAGGACAAAACATCTCATCAAACTAAAGAAAACAGAATTAAAAAAAAAAAGAAGCATAATTAGTAAAAAATAAGTTATAGCATTTTCATGTCGGGAAACATTACAAACGTTACCGCTTCAAGAATATGAAAAAAAATCATAAAGGTTGTCAATCATATTAGTTTTCACATGTTAAAAATACATGTTATTGGTAAGTATATGTGTCTTACTGCACGTTTGGTTCACCAGTTTAACTCTAATTAAATTGTATTTTTTTATCTTAATTTTTATCTTTTTCTGAAAAGTCAACAAAATTTATAACTAATTTTTAAAAAGTCAACAAATTCAAATTTAAAAATTTTAACTCAAACCGTTGTACCAAACATACTATTAATGATCCAATTCAAACACCAACACGACGGGCGATGAATATAAATGTGACAAAAAGAACGCTTTTACCAACTTTTTAAAGTTCGCATCAGTATGGATCACTTTTCAAATTTTGAAGGACAAGGTGAAAAAACTTACTATTGTTTTAAAACTTACTATTGTTTTAAACTCCCTCCATGTGATAACTAGGGACTATTTAAAATTTAGTCAAATGCCATTGTTTTAAAATTTATAAATTAAGTAGTCTGTCCTATAGAGACTATTTTTTAATATTATTTAAGGTCCGTTTAGAACGTTATTTGGAGATGGTAAAACACCGTCTGAATTTTAAAATCTTAACTTTATATTAAACTTTTCCTCTTTTTTATTTTTAAAAAACTCAAACTTTAAGTTTTTGTTTGGTGTTCCAATTGGAACTCAAATTTTTCATATAAATTTTTTTCTTTTTCTGAAAAGTAAAAAAGAATTTATTATTAGTTTTTAAAAAATCAACTAATTCTAACTTAAAAATTTCATATCCAACTAACAAACTAAACGGAGGCTAAAAGTCCATGACTTTTTCATTTTAAATCGGAATGAGATGTTTTTTTATGTCAAATACTTGTAACGACGAGAGGAACAAGACAAGATTCATTTTGTATTTTTTTTTTCCGAACATATTCAAATTGCAATATTTTCTATATCACAGAACTTTTTCAAAAGTTTTCACCCTAAACACACATTTCTAACTCAATTTTTAAAATACCATCTCCAGATATCCTCTCAAACGGGCTCTTAAAAAACTTTGAACAATGTTTTTTGATATTTAAAATTTATTTTTCAAATCTAAGCTTGCGTTTAGTTCGCTAGTTGGAGATGAAAATTTTAAGTTACAGTTAGTTGAATTTTTAAAAACTAGTTATAATTTTGTTGACATTCAAAAAAAGATAAAAATTGAGATAAAAAAATATAATTTAATTAGAGTTGACTTAAAATACCAGACGAAACATAAATTTTGCGCGCATCACTAAATTCCAAAAATGTTTTAAACTCAGGAGCAAGGGTTAAAATTCGCACTCTTGCTTACACGTGTTGTCACAAGGCACTGTTTGACAGAATTATGTGTGAACCCTGCGGTCACCGAATACTAGCTTTCAGTAACAAAAGGAGGGAAAGAGCTCAATTCATAAGGCGGCAAAAACACACACACTTCCCCAATTTCCCGTCCAAAAATGGCTTCCTTCGCCAAAAAAAAAAAAAAAAACTGCTTCTTCTTCTTCTTCTTCTTCCCGATCATGCAAACACCTCTCCACAGTCTCTTCTCTCTGGATTTCTACTGGAAAATCGACTTTCATGGCCTCAAAATCCACCGCCTCCGAGGAACACCAGTCCGGTAAGTTTTTCTTCTTATTATTATTCCGATCTCAGTCGCAGATCAATGGCTCGCGATATCTAGCCCTAGCTTTGTATATGAATCATGCGATTCAGATATCGCGTTTCTGTAGTTCGCGTTCTCTTGATTGATGCATTTCTTTCCATATTTGTTGATATATATTTAAATATAAACATACATGTATAAATATAAATATATATATATATATATATATTCTGATATCGGTGCCGGAGGTCGGGATATATAGCAGAAAAGTGTTCTTTCTTTTCTTAATTCTAGGTTTCTGGCGTTAAGTTGTGTTTGAGTACATAAGATTCTAATTTTGTAACGGTTTAGAATGATGATGGTGTTGATTAAGCTTGCGAGGATTCTCATCTTTTTATCTACTTAGAAAGCTGAAATATACATACACAAATATATATATATATATATTATATGTATCTGTATATATAAATATATTGTGCTTATTGATTTGATAGCTTAATATCAATTTCTGATTATTATGTTATTGTATTAGGGTTGCTGTTGTGAGTTTATTTTTTATTTTTTTGGCTTGAACACTGTTGTGAGTTTTGTACAGTTGTTTTAGGTCGGTTTTATTGCAGTATTTGTACTTTTGTCATTGTTATAAATTTCTTTATGGTTGGATGAAGCTTGTGGAAGGAAATTGTAGAGAATGTTATGTTTAGTAAAGGGAGTGCAAGTGCTCATGTGAAGATGATAAGGGATAATTTGATTTTACCTTTTGGTGCGTAAGTTCATGTAAATTTGTTTCACTTTAGAGCATGAAATAGACCATTGAGGATAGGAAAAAAAATCATCTGATTTGGATTCTATCTGGGTGGCAAGTACATATGAGTTGAGTGCTTTTTTGTGTAGAGTTCTGGCTTGGTTTCTCTGAGAGTGAGCATTTCCTTTCCAAAATTTGGTATTAGTTCTGCAATAACTTTTTGTTATGAGCTAGTTTTTTCGATAGAGTCATATCTAGTACAATATTTAAGTTCAGAAGCTCCGAGACATACTTTCACTGAGGGTTCGAATTGAATCACTCAATATCGAAAAAGGCATAAATGCTGAAAACATGAACTTTAAGAGGATTACGAGAAGTGCCTTTTCAGTTGGTCATTGGCGTTTAAATGAATCTAGCTAGTGCTAGACACAACTGACATACATGATGTCCAAAATTATGAAATAAGTCAATTGATCTACATTTACATGCTTTATCTACTGTTCTGATATTGCAAAAAAAAAAAAAATGTATTCTTTATCACATCGTCCTTCTCTTCTAAACTTGTAATCCAGTTTGTAAACATGCTTTATCAGTGATAAGGAATCGAATTGCTCAATTTTTCCCTTTCCTGGGGCTGTAACACTAGCTAGACAATGAAAAACTGATCTCGTTTGAGCAACCTTGAAAGAGCTAAAATGATTATCTAGTCTTGTATAAACTACTTTCCTCTTTTGTGGTTGCTTTGTGCTTCCCGGCCAAGATGTGGCAAATTCATTTTTTGTTAGAGAAAGAATGATTGGATGTACAACAATAGGTTTGACATTGATCTTCTGAATCATCCTGTCGGTAATCTTATCTGTTTGTCCTACTGACCATGATTTGTGCTTCGTTCTGATAGCCATTTGTCCCTTCGTCTCTTTATCTTTTATCATATATTTTTTTGTTGGCCATCTTACTTGCAGGGAAGTGCAATCTGGCCATCTACATATTGCACCGTTGTTTGTTTCAGAGAAAGTATTCTCTGTTCTTCATTTTCTCTTCTTTCTTTTTTCTTTTTCTTTTTTTTTTTTTTTCATTTTTATTGCTTAATTGCAGGTCTTGGTCGATAAGTTGTCTTTTAAGTACGAAACATTTTCATTTAGTTCTCGTAAGAGTTTAGAATGACGATTGTGTTGATTAAGCTTGCGAGGATTCTGATCATTGTCACCTGGTCAGAAAGCTTTTTTCCCCCTTGATGATTGGTAGCTTAATTGCAAGTTTTGATTATTATGTTTTTATACGTGTCGAATATTAGGAGTTAGTTAGATAATTTAAATCTGTTTATTTGATATGTTTTATTTGAATTTTAAATAGAAAATCTGATATGGGGGAGATATTTTGTAGTTCGAATATTTTTGGGATAGGTAGAGTAGATTTTCTGTTTTTCTTGGTGAGATATTCTTTACAGAATATTTCTCTATTGTCATCTATTTATTGGTGGTTTTCCTTGTAACATCTGATTCAATATACGAGATATTAGAATTTTCTCTCCCAATTATTCTCGTTTACAATACGAGTAAAAAAAAAAGAAATTGCATTTTAGTTCTTGCGAGAGTTTAAAATGATGATAACGGTTTATCTTCAGTGATTATTGGTGTTGTTATTGCAGTACTTGTACTTTTGTTGTTAAGAATTTGGTTATGTTTGGACGGAGCTTGTGGAAGGAAATTGTAGAGGATGTTATGTTTAGTATAGGTATCCCAAGTGCTCATATGTGAAGGTTATCGAGGATTAGATTTAGACATAAAATGAATTTTTTTGGATTGCTAGATTGGTTGCAAGTATATTTGTTGAGCGTTTTTTCGAGTAGATTTCTGGTTTTGTTTTTGTGGGAGTGAGTATCTCCGCTACAAAACTCGGTAACATGTTCTGCAATACATTATAGAGCTTGTTTGTAGGAGGGAAAAGTGGAAAGAGGGAGAGGGGTCACGGGATTTATAGAAAAATTTTGAGACCCCATGGCTGGTTGGTAGAATTGTTTGGTAGAAGAGAAAAAAGAGTAAGGAGTTAATTGTGAAATAATTTAAATTCTTTAAAGATTCCCAATTTTAATCTCTCCCAATATAGAGATTAGAGGAATGAATCCATACCAAACACAAAAAGAGAGAGTCCTCTCAATTTTCCTTACCTAGGTTATATACCTTTCCTTCCTTTATGTTTTGTTTCTCTCTTGCTACAAAGCCTTACTTATGAACTGGTTAGGATAGAGTTACACTTGGTTTGATTAAAGTTTTGAAGCTCATATACCCACTTTCACTGAGGATTCAAATTTAATTATTAGATAGCAACCAAGGCTTTAACACTGAAAACATAGTGAATCTGATTCTATGATGAACTTTTAAAGGATTACAAGAAGAGCTTTTCCAGTTGGTTGTCGGTTGGATGTCATGCGGGCATAATAAATCTTCATACATGGTTTCCAAAATAACATAACAAGTTGATCTACATCCATAGGCTCTGAGCTCTATGAACTGTTCTGATATTGCAAAAATGCCATTTTTATCACATCGGCCATTCATTATAAACTTGTAATCCAATCAATACATGTGCTTAATCAGTTGTAATGAATCAAATTGCTCAATTATTTCCTTTTATGGAGCTGTGAACATTGCCTAGACAATGAAGAACTAATCTAGTCTTGTACAAACTAATTTGCTCTTATTGTGGATCTCACATGTTGAAATTGCTTTGTGCTTCCCGGCCGAGATGTGGCGAATGCATTTCATGTTAGGAAGAATGGTTGAATGTACAACAATATGTTAGCCATTGATCTTCTGTGCCATCCCGTCAGTAATCTAATCTGTTTTGGTCTGCTGACCCTGGTCTGTGATTTGTTCTGACAACTGTTTGTCCCATCATCTCTTTACCTTTTATTATCATTCCTTGCCTTGTTCAGCTTACTTGCGGGGAAGTGCAATCTGGCCATCAGTGGCCTGGGTGCTCTTGTTGCCATGTCAAATCCCCTCACACATACAAATCCTGCAAATTATTTTTTTAAACAGGGTTAACATGTAAATTGACAGATGATTAATACATCATGAAGCTCTTTGTTTCTGTTAGATTGTGTTGCAATTTGAACTTGAACTTTTGTTTTTAATTTTTTTTTTCTCCAGCATGATGATTTGTCTTGCAATTAGTTCAATACGTTTTGCGCATTTACTATGGATGATTCTAGGGATATCAGGGTTAATTGCTTATGATGTGGGCTTATCATAGATGGTTAACAAGAAATGTCCAAGCAAGCTTAGAGATGTCTTACGTTGTAGTCCGATCCTATGTTATTTTTCTTTTATGGCGTATGTCATTTATGCTAGCAGCTAGGATTTATTAAGAGAATACTCAGAATAGTGAAAGAATTTGTCATGAAAAGGGGGAAAAAAGACAATAGCAGGAAAAGCTGAAGAGCGGATGTTATACCTTTCCAGAAGCAGAATTGAATACCTTCCGTTGATAGGCCTAGACAGAGATGTTTTATCCATTAGTAAATTTTATCATATAAATTGAAATGATCATGCGGTAAATGTTTGTAAATTTGTCTTTCTGTACCTTTAAAAATTGTTGTTACTGAGGTTCCAAAGTACACCATCCGTCTTGGCAAATTCCATAGCCAGTTTCTAGGAACATCGATTGGATTGAGACTAGATTCATGATCTGCAAACACCTGCAGGGTGATAAAACTCACTGGTTTTAGAAGTGGACAAAATAATAAACACTCTGCCGTCGGATTAGGGTAGACAAATCACATATGTATGTATACATTAATGCTTACAATAAACATATGCATCTTAAGCAACCCTTGACCTAATTCAATTGAATGCGAAATGAATGAACTTGGGCAGAATTGTAAATTAAGCCTGGATCAAACTTACACATGATTGGCTTTATTTATTTGTTTTTAATATAGTTGCAACAATCTATACCATGGCTAGGAAGTGCGAACAAGCAGAACAGGCGAGGAAGACTGACCTCGTTAACTTGAAAGTATGTGCCATTAAGTGGGAAGCTTCCCCTCATTGCTGTTCTACAAGGTATCTGGTGCAAGTCAATGCAAACTTTGGTAAGCAACTGAAATTAATCTACTTTTTCTGCTTTTAATTGTCATCTTTACATCATGAGTACTGATTTTTCTCACCAAAAGTGTTCCCCTGACTGTCTGTGAATTAGCTTCTCTCGTGCTATTACATGAAAAACATGCCTCATCATTACAGAATTTGCCTGGTTCTTGGGAGCCACAGCTTCTTTCTGATGGTTGAATTGAATTTGCAGTTTCACCTATTAATATGTTAAAAAAGAAGCATAACTAATTAGCAAAATGACAAATTTGTCTTTAAATTTCTGCATCTAGTGAACGAACCCTGGCCAGTCCTTTTTCTGTATCTTGATTTCTACCTGTTAGTCTACAATACCAAATTGCATGCTTTTATCCCAACAATGTATCTTTAATTTCCTAAATGTTATGGATGATATTAGTTGCCATTTTTGGGTTAGTTTCAATATTATGTAATCTGGTTTTAATAGCATATAGTTTCAGGAGTATTTTGCTTTTTGTTTACCTGGCGTCCATATAGCAAGAAGATATGGGCTTGGGTCATCAGGTTCTCTTCCATCAAGCTGTAAATTATAAAGTAATGCTCAAATGAGAATCGAAAGGCTAATATAGTTCAGATTAGAAATTAGGTTTGCAAATTAACCCACCCGTTCCAATAGAGGATGCGAGTCTGGAAGTTCATACCTGCATCGAATCAGAATGTTGTGGTGTTAAATATATCGTATTTTGCAAAAAAATACTTTTATATGGCTACAACTTTATAGCTTTATTTCCAGGGAAAAAAAAAAAGCCTTAGTTTGTTTGTTTGTTTTTTTTTTTTGGCTGGAAATTATGAAGCCTTAGTTGTTTTGCTAGGGAGGGATAGGCCTCTAACCATCTGGTTCAACAATATGATCAATAAGTAGTGATTACAACTAATAACAGATTATGGATTATTGGTGCATTTAAACTTTCTTCACATGCTCAAAACTGATTCCGGTTAGCAGAACTCTATGATCTGGATGTAAGTTGCAAAATGTATGAATTTTCTATAGGAAGATACTTACACTTGGTGCTCTGTCCGAAGTCTACTGACATTCTTCAGTTTTGGTATAGGGATAGAGGCAGCATTTGGAGTCAATGCAACTAAAGCCTTGGACATGTCACATTCTTGGAGCTCCATGTTCTTTTGCATGTAGCTTTGCAAGTTTTCTGTGAACTCGTCCATGTTGAGTTTAATAGTAGGGATCTCGTCGGGATCCTCATAAAATGCGTCCTCTATGTCACTTTGTGAAATCTCTGTGCATTCCTGTTCTGGTGTTGCAGGCTCCTCAATGATTGGCTCACAGTTTCCAGTTTTGTAGCCAACTTCTTTAACTGAGTCGTTCTCTGGCGGAGGTAATGTCATAGGATGGATAACAACAGCAGGTGGTTCCTTTGTGGGTAAAGGAACAGTTGAACTCACAATACCCTTCTCTTCTGGCCCCGGTAGGGCTAGTCTTGCACTGCATTGAACATGGTTGATGTTAGTTTCAAATGCCTCGTGGACTAACAGGGCTGTTTTGAGGAGAATAGATCTTTCTGTTCTAAAACTACTTACATATTGAGCTTGGCTGTGTCTACTAGTCATTTGCAAGTCATCTTCTAGTTAAATTTAAATCAAGATTTTATTTTTAGATGTACTTGATTTTGATATTTCAAAAATTCCTTTTGGAGCCTTTTTGTGATAACTAAATTTCACTACTGCATTGTGGAGGTCCTTGACCATGTTGTCTCTGGTGTCGTTTCTTGAAATTACTAATAATTAAACCAATTAGCTCGTGCAAATGGTTTATCTTATTTTATTCTGATTCTCGACTCTTTACTTTGGCATTGTAAATAACAAATCACTAATAGTTTTTTCTATTTCTTTTTTTCCCTTACTAATATACCTGATACTTCCACTACTTCTGGAAATATCTAATAGTCTAACCATTTTAAAAACTTTCTAGTTGCAAATAAATAACCAGGTTTGATATTGAGCCTGGAAAAATTTTAGGATTATGGTTACTTCCTTTGCTTGTTAAGGTGTAGAGCGGAGGCAGTATATATTGTAAATGCAGAGGCTTCAGGATGTACACCTTGCAAAAGCACTTGCGAAGTGTCTGCACTCTCCTCTCATGGGACACGCATTACAATTTGGTTTACTCTTCGTGCAGAAGACCTGCATGTGTATGTGCATGAAATGGTGAGAAAACTTTTCTTATTTTGGGTGCAATTTAAAAATTATGTTTGTATTCAAATGGAATAGCATATGTAGCAATTATAGAAAACATGCCTTTCCAAATGTAATCATCTGGTAGTGTAGCTCATACCTGTAGATGGTCAACATTAGCTTTAATGGATGGTAAAAGAGTTTATTCATACTATGTTTTGGCTTGGAAAAGTATTGCATTTTAACATAAATATTTGAGGGAATTATGGAGTTACAGTGTTCGTTGATCAAGTTTGCATAATCTTGGCCACAGATACTTTTGAATCGACTCCAGCATGGGGTACCTGTAGAGGTCTATTGTCAGAATTCTTCAACCAAAAAATTTAACATTATCGAACAGTATTGGTGCTTACAGTTCCAGAAGGTGTAATTGAAGCGACTCTGGAAGTGGTTGGAGTGGAACCCAGCCCAGTCGTACAGCTATTCTTCCAACATTTGTGTCGACCTTCAGGAAAACAGAAATGCAATAAGAGAGAGGAAGGTTCCAAACTTTTCCATCTAGCTCTTAGGTAACAAATAAACAGCCAAATAGACCTTACCGGGAAAGCAAGATGGTGGAGGGTTAGAAGTCTAACACACTCCACACTTTTCAACCCCAGTCCTCGTATGCTTAGTAAGTAATCCCTGCAGTGGAGTTGTATGACAAGCAATGCAAGTGTTTTATTAATAAAAAAACGTGTTTGCTATAAAAGCCTCGTCTCTACTGTATTTGTTTAACATGTAATTTTCCCTAGAAAGTTGATATATTTGGAGTAACTTACTTTGCTTTATCTGGTGGAACATCTCTTAACCATTCGAGATCGATGCTTCCATGTTCTTCAACCAGCCGGTTTAGGAATGCCTGCAACATTGTCAAACCAGATTCATATACAAGGAGCCTTATTCTTTGTTATTCCTATCATAGGGCCATCTTATGATTATCTTAGCAGCTATAAGAGCTTTATATTCTTCCACGTGCATGTGTGTGTATATGGAATAAGAAAGGACAAACCTTCATTCGTTCTGCTAGCATGTTGTTCATCCCTCGTTCTTTGATGGTGTTGGAAATTTCATTAACACTAGCATTTCTAACAGCTTCATAGTCAAGCGAGTCCAGTGAGTCTTTTCCTCTTTCCCTTTTTCTACCATTGCTCTCCACCTGCTTCCTCAAATTGTCCCAGTTAACATCATTCTTTTTCTGACTCTCGGTATTTCCTCTTTTTGCCTTTGAATTTTTTGTGTTTGCAGTGTCAGAAGCATGATTAAAAGTATGCTCCTTCAAATTTGACTCAGCCAACCTATTTTCTTCCTGTATTTGCACGCTTACCGTAGAGATACTGTCTCCAGTTTCAAAAGTTTTTTCTGTGAGCTTGTTGAATTTTTCGACATTCTCCATGCTTGCATTCTGCATTTTGCTGTGTGCTTTGTCAAGTTTTACAGGTTCGGTGGATGAAGTACCTTCCCAGGGGAACATATTGTTCCTCTCATGCTGATAACTGCTGCAAGAAGATTGATGGTTGTATCCAATATTGGGTGCAGGTTGAGGAATGCCTTGTTGGTTTGCTAAGCATGTGCTTAATGACGGATAAGGGTCCGCTGCTGGTGCTTCTTGAGATCTACACTCTCCATTCAGTTCCTTGGTGGAGTTACCAACACTTCCAGCTAGTTCTCCAGCTCTCAAGTTCTTGGATACTGCTTCTGGTCCCTTAGCAGATCTGGAAGCAGTTGAATGCCAAGAGGACGTGCTTTCATCACTAAAGGTTTCCGAGAACCATGCGTCAGGTACTCTAGAGGGGCCAGCTGGTTGCATGTATGGATAGTCAGGATTGTTTGAATAAGCGGATGAAAGGAAATCGAGATGTTTCATTGCATCGGATCTTGACTTTAGCTGGTTATAATCTACCAGCCCATGTTTGGACTTCTCATTCAATACTGTAGATCCATTTACATGACCACAAACATCCTGGACTGAGGTGGTCTTTTCCATCTGTAGATACGGTGTCAAGGATGAAAGTTGAACGTTACTGGGTTTGAATGAAGTACAGGGATCTTCTGTTTCTGAGTTGGAACCTGAGCATGATCTTATTCCGCCAGCAACTTGAGTGATTGTGGAATCAAAAGAATCTTGGGACAAGATGAATTCTTCATCCAAACTTTGAGTTCGTGCCTCTGTCGAGCTCCTTTCAGTCCCTCTGATATCTCTTCCCCACTGGTTCTCAGAAGACTCATGGGCTGTGATGTTATGGTTGATTGGTGTGCTTGATACTTCACGCCACTTGATGGTGTCATCTGGATTTAGCATTGAGATTGGTGCTTGTCTGTCTATTATGTTTGTTGCAGCCTTGTCTTGTGTGTTATAGCTTGACTTGAGAGGAAATCGAGCTGCCAGAGACATGAAGGCAGAGCTGCAGAAAGTTGAGAAAAATAAATGCTTTAATGTTCATCTTATGAGCCATTTGGTCAGAAAACTATTCTGAGCTAGTAGCTACGGAGGTTACCTTGAAAGATGGTCTGAGACATTCTGAGTAAGGAAAACTCCTATCACTGAGTCAACAACAGATCCTTTCCACGGTGAGAAACGTCTATCTCCTGCAAAGATTAATATTGCATTAGTTGCTGAAATCTATATTTTTAAATTTCTGTACATTACGCTACTTGAAGAAACTTTTTGATGAATTGCTTATTTCTTGTCCTTGGTGCCAATTGATCACATATATAGTTATTATTTTCCTGTTGGAACTGAGGCCATGCTCCTTGAGGTTCTTGTGATATTTTTACAAAATTTTGGCCTTTGTATGAAATTTTAGAGATTCTAAGTAAAAATCTTTTGTTCAGTATCAAGTAAGATTCAATGTTATTTGTTGCACATTGTTGGATTTGAAAAAAAAAGTAAATGACCATGATGGTGATGCTTAGTTCTGGGTGCTATCTACTCTGTTTTGGGAGGGAGCACATTTACATGCAGTTTAAACTCTATTTCATACAAATATTAGTCAATTTTGCATTTACATAGACAAGATTTGATATTCAGTTTAAAGGGACCATTCTGTTGTCTAAACCGTGGATAGCCCTGTAGATATAAAACAAATTAAGCATCGTGAAATCTGTAAGAGAGAGAATATGTAGGACTTTAAGTATGAGAATGCACCTTGAACAAGATGCATACGTGCAATGAAAGAATCAACGCGCCCGCTAAACACTTTTCTTTCCTCTTCCCACCACTTCTCCTTTTCCTTGTCTGTTCCTTCCGGTCCTTCACCTCCTTCTTTGCCCATCAAAAGGTTCCAAATCCTGTTTGTTTCTGGGTCAAGATCAACTTTAGGACGTGGTTTACGTTTCTTAAGAAATTCCATGCCATCATATGGAACAACAGCTCCATCTCTTTTATACAGGACAAGTGCATTTTGGTCTTGCTTTTGTAACCCACTGCCGCTTCCATTGAGGTTGAGGCTCTGGAGTCTATATATGATCTCATCTATTAACGTAGGAGCTTGTTTCTTCCTTGAACCTACATTAAATATTGATACGTTGTGATGACATGTAAGTAGAATATTTATAATTGTCAAGTAAATCTCAAAAGATCACTGATTAAATGCTTCTCGATAAGAAAAGTACCTCTTCTTTTTGCAGAGCGCTCCTGCAGTTTTTCTGCTCCTGACAAAGCTAATGTCAATAGAGGGGCACCCACAGTCTGCGCCATTTGGGACACGCTATTGTAGCGTGTATGGAATATTTGGCCGTTTCCTGGTCCAGTGGATGTTTCTGGTGGGGAAGTTACGCGTACCAGATGGTTATAGTTCTCAATTGTGGTTTGGGCGGAAAAGCCGTTAAGAGGATTCAGCCCCCTGGTAGATGCTATCCTTTCTGTGTGTGAATGCATCTTGGATGAAATTTGTTGTTTTGGTGAAATTTGCGCTGAAGCCATAGGATGAACATACCTGTCACCGGTAAAGTTCACCTGACTGTTTCCTTGAACTGGAACTCTGCCGCTTTCAAGGTGAGAATTCAA
Organism: Ficus hirta; assembly: GCA_038430175.1. Classification (NCBI taxonomy): domain Eukaryota; kingdom Viridiplantae; phylum Streptophyta; class Magnoliopsida; order Rosales; family Moraceae; genus Ficus; species Ficus hirta. The sequence goes on along the minus strand of CM076594.1, from coordinate 11,752,237 downwards.
AATTGCGCTATTCAGTCTTGATTTCTGTCCAATTGGATTGGCATCATGTGCTCTTTCCTTTCCCAAACCCCAATCAGCTGCTTTGACATTAGAAGGCATGTTCTGAATGTCTCGGCTGTCATTCCCAATTTTCTGTTTCTTAGGAGGTTGCAAAAATCCCGGGTGCAAGGGGTGACCGTTTCGGTGACATTCCTCCACATGAAGTATATTCTCATACAATGGCGAGCCCATCTGATTACCGGTCGAGAGGTTTGTGTACCCAGTGGTTTGACAATGTTCTCGTTTTGATCCCCTTGCTTCAGAGAATTTGGATGGAGTCTTTGGTGCTGGTCGAGGCATAATCTGCATCATCAGTTCCTTAATCCTCTCGAGGCGCATCATTTGCCTAGCCCTCTCAAGGTTGACATTGTTGGCTTTTCCTTGAAGGCTTTCTTGGCCTGTTCCTTCTCCATGTGTTTGTTGCTGCATGGGAGTGTATTTATCTGCTCTTCTGTTTTGCCATTGATCTGCATTGGCATTAATTTCGTGCCTCCCAGTTACGTAAAAACTTTTCATCTGCACGCCCTTTGTTGAAGCTGATGGGGCAACAGCTGCTTGCCTGTCTGGTGTCATTTGACTCGTGAAATGTGTACCACTAGTCTTTCCTGGAATCTGGATTTCTACCATCAATCCCTTAGGTAAGCCATTCTGTTTGGATGACATTGTTCCCCATGCATGATTGGTTCCGTTTCTCTGTTCCATGGCTTGATGGTCCTCGGTCATACTTGTGCCTTTATTCATGTTCTGCACATCCTGCTGTCCGATCACATCGTTGCGGGTTTCATCACCAGTCTTTTCCAAATCAAAATTCAAGACTCTCTTGCACGTTTTATCAGTTGTTCCAATACCAGGATCTCTTGTCTCCCCCGTAACATTCACCTCTTGAGCTTTTAAATCCTTCGGTACATTCTTGCGTACATATTTCCTCTTTGCTGGACGGTTCTCCATAGACACTGTATCTTTTGGCACTGCAGGCTTTTGAGTCCTTTTAGGTTTGCCTTCTACAATAACCTTAGGCCTGTGTTTCTTACGTTTGGTAGGTTTCTGCAGTGGCGTCTTATTCAGATCAATGCCTATGTCAATTTTCTTGTCAGAATCTGTATTTTCCTTCTGTGGCGTAGAAATCACGGTGGATGATGACTCCAAAATATTTTGCAAGAGTTCGCCACCATGTTGTTGAATTGCCCCTCCTGTATGCTGAACTAAATTCCCCATCCTGTCTTTTTCCTGGCTTGTGCTTTCAACAATCAAAGACGTGAACATAGTGGAACGTTGTTTTTCCCTATTTGCAGCCTCGTCTGGTGTTACTGGTGTGAAGGCATGCGAGTTGTTTGTGAGAGCATTATTTATACTCGGTGAGGAATTCAAATCATAGTTTGGCGACCTTGAAGGTGTGGGGAAATCATCTGCAGAGAGTTTTGTTCACATGAGTTTGGCGATGCATAATAGAAATGCAAATTCATAACATAAACAAATTGTTCAAACTGAATTTCATAGAGGCAGCACCATGCTGTCTTTATAGGATCTACAATAAAAACATTAAGACGTCCATCTTAAGAATAAAAAATCTCAACTTTGCGATGTTTTAACTTATTAAGAAGAAATTTCAGAAAGATGAAAGAACATGGAATGCTCATTGCTAATTGACTATGGAAATTCTCTTATTCTGAAATGAATTCATTAAGAAAAAACAAAGTGCTTTATGCTTTATGGGAGTGTTTGAATACAAAAGGGTTATGAGTTATTTTGATTCTGTTTAGTTTCACGAGGAGGGTCATCTTATAAGACTTAAAGCTGAAAGAATTATTGCTTCAATCTAGAAGAGCATTTTCTAAAAATTTTCATTCCATTGACGTCAGAATTTGTGTTAAGGAGGTTTCAAGCATGAAAAAAGATTATTGTTTCAATTTCTCCTACTTTTTGTTCATGAAAAATGAGCCTTTTAATTCCTAATCCAGATTCCGGATGGTAGCAGTAATAAGAATGGGGGAAAAAAAATGATGAAATTCTAGTTACTTACATGGGAGTCTCTTGGGTATGCTGTTTCCATTATCCAACAGGTCGGAAGCTGAATACTGAGTTCCTTGTCTGAGCAGCAAACTATCAGAGTTGGATCCAATCCAACTATTGTCAACTTGACAATGTGCATTGGCAGTCTCGGGTCTGAAGCTCGAACCTGAATCGAAACCACCAGATGAGCTGCAATCTCCTTGGAAGTTGCTCGTTTTGGGCCGTGACCCTTCTACATCTCGCAGCAGAGTTCTGTTTGTGGAGGTAACAAAATCTGAATCATCCCCTTGTTGCAACAGCTGCATAAATGGCATAGTGTTCCAATCTTCACCCTCATAAGGCAAAGGCTGTTGATAAGAACCAGCAATGCCGTTGATATTCAGATTTCCATCATACCCGAATCGCTCAGGCATTCGACCCACTTGTGGATTTGTGTCGAAAATTTGAGCCAAGCAATTGTAATTTGTTGCAGGCTCTAACCAATTCTCCATACCCAGTACTTGATTCCCATTTGGGTTTTCTGGGACTGAATTGGATCGCACCAAAATGGGTGGCTTCTGTGGTGTTACTGGCATCCAAGAGCTCTCCAAATGAATCTCCTCAGGCTGTGGAATCGAAAACCCGCCTCGAAAATTCATTCTTGAATTCTCTTGACAAAAAATCCCAATCTTTTTCTCCTTTTTTTCTAGTTCCACCTTATTGGGGTCATCCTAATCCTCAAGCAGCTAAAATTTTGCAGCGAAATGCCAAAAGCCGAGACTTTTCTGCCCACCCTTCTCTTCTTTATCCTCATTGTCTGAACCTATGAGACATGTTAAAGAAAACCCATTTCTCAGCCAAAGAGGAAAAATTGGAATAAAATTAGAAGAAAAATGAAAAAAAAAAAAAGAAAAAAGAAAAAACCCATTGAGCGATTATTGCTGAGATTAAAAAATTTATTATTTTTACCAGATTTTCTCAACAGCTTACCACCAGCTAATACACTTTTCACTCCTGTGAGAAAACGTGTAAGACCTGTGAGGCAACAGAAACATATTTATGGCTTTTTAAGAATTATAAATTTTATTTTCTCTTTAAGATGGTTGAGAAATAGGAAAGCCCCTGAATCTGATTCAGATTGAGGGGTATAAATTGTTAAGATTTAGAAGGAAAACGGAGGGGGGAAAAAAAACACGAGAAAATTTCGAAAGAATCTTCATTTTTGGGTCAATACAAATGAATTGAGAGGAAAGTAATGAAATGCAATTTCAGGTTTCAGCTCAACTCACCGATCTGGCCCTGTCGGAGGTGGGTCTCTCATAGACTTGGTCAATGCCGGCAAATTCTTGGTCAGTCGTTGCGGTGATACAGACAGAGAACAGGAGAGAGAGAGGGAGAGAGAGGGAGAAGAGAAAGACCAGAGAGAGATATAACCAAAAAAAAAAAAAAAAGGAAAAGAAACTGAAAAAGAAAAAAGAACGAGCCTAAATGGTAAAATATATGCTTTTAGTAATTAGATAGATTAAAATAATATAGAGACTCAGTCTCAGCACCTCCCATGTAAATTTATATATATATTTTAAATTAAAAACACACCCTTCTTTCTAGTTCTGAATGAATGACTTTTAATAACTTGGAATCTCTTTTTTGTTGTCTTCCCAAACTTTACTGCATTTTGCATGAGAGTGCGTAAATGTACGTCCTGCGCCACTAGCAAAAGATGGGTTATTGTTTTAACAGTTAACTTCTGTCATATATGTGTAGCTCTCATTTATTTAATTAAAAAATGTTAAGTACAGTTGCGAGTTATTAAATAATTAACTTTAGATTTTGTGGGCCCTCATACGAGACCCAGTCAAGTATCATGAAGTTATTTTGATTTTAATGGTTTGACCAATCATTTTATTATTATTTTTATTATTTTAATTCTCAATTTTGCGCTTACAATGCACCAAATCGTGTTTATAAATTGTAAGAGAATCCATTTTGTGTTTTATTAGCTTAAATTTAGGCTAAAGTTGAATTTTTATGAATATGAGATTTTTAAAATTTTATTTTCCTGATCTCTGTTAACTCCCCCCCCCCCCCCCCCCCCGTTATAGAAATATAAGCTCAAAAGGTAGGTCTCAAAATGTAAATGGTTAATTTTTTTTTTAATTATCATTAGCCATGGGATTCTTTTTACCCTTTTACTGGTATAAATCTAACCTTACATATTTGTCTATCCTTTCCTAAAGAATTCAAAATAAATAAATAAAAAAATTGTTAAAAAAGGAAACGAAAATTGTTAAAAATAACGTCAACTAATCCCATTAGATATAAAGAAACAAATCAACGGTTTTTTTTTTTTTTTTTTGTCTATGGTGCATTACCTTTGTTATTTTCGAGGGAATATTATTATTTTGGTAATTAGTTGATATGAGATTTAATTATCTTGCCTTGCAAAGAAAAGATTTGCTGTTTGGATTTCATTTTCAACAGATATGGCAGAGTTATGACCGTTTTCTCAAGTGTAAAAATATCCACAATTATTTAAGATCTAGTCAAGAAGGATTTTGTCTGTAAAATTTAATATCTGTGTGGTAATCGGTATACCTTGGTGGCATTGCAGCTATTAATATTTCACGTGAGATATTAATAGGATACTGTATTCTCACAAAAAACTAATAAATTTCTGGTAATTGGTTTTTATGTGGAGAGACGTGCTCAACATTTTGAGTGGTAAAAGACGGGATATATGCAAGCAAATTTACTTCCTAACAATAACAATAACAATATATATACATATATATCTCTAGTGTTCCTCAAACTTATCATCCTTTAATAATTTAACAGCCAAACTTTTATGTTTGGCAATTTATTTTTGACCTTTCTAAATTATTACTATGTGCCTCAGATGACTTAATTTATCGTTAAATAGATGACATAAAGCTCACGTACACCTCACGTAAAGATAAAAAATTTCATTTTTGACAAATTTTTAAATATGATACAAATTTTAATGCAAATCTTTCATATTCAAATATTTAATTTAATGAAAATTAACAAAAGAGTAAATTATACTAAGATGAAATTAGAAGGTAAAGAATAAATTATCAAAATTAGAAATTTTGAAGGTAAATTGTCAAAGATAAAATTCAAAAAAAAAAAAAAAGAAAAAAGAAGAGTTGTCAAAGATGACAAATTTGGAGGATAATAATACTAAATAAAAAATTTAAGTAATTAGTAAGAATGCAAACTCGATGCCTATGATATTTACCATTACCATTTTAGGCCGGTTATTGGTTATTTTCTTTATTCATAAATGAAAGGAGTACATTTTGGGGATACTTTTTAGCATGGCGTGAGAATTTGAGCAACAGGATACCCCAATCCTTTAATAAAGGAGAAAAGGGGGGAGGGGGAAAGAAGAAGAAATAAATGCACCAATGAGTAAAAACTAAAAACTTGACGTTTGTAAATTATTGGTTGGGTGAACAAGTAACATCAATTGTTTGTCCTTGTCTCTCTAGACATATAAAGAAGTATACGATACACAAAGTAAAAAAAAAAAAAGAAAAAAAAAAGAAAAAGAAAGAAGTGTATATCTTCTTAAATAAAGAAAATAAATGTGAGATTACCAGAGGGAAAAAAAAAAAAAAGGAAAAGTAGTAATTGTAATAGCAGCAAAAGAAATAAAAAAAAAATGAATAAAGTAAAATCCAGAGATAAAAAATTTTGTTTTGTTTTTTAAAATCTTTAAAAAGTGGATTTCTTCATAAATTATATACGTACAAGTTAGGTGGAGGATAGAACAGTAATTACATTTAATTCTCCCACAAAAGGGCAAAAAAAAAAAAAAAAATTGGCATCTTTTGCGTGTAACACGACCACACGTGTTTTACTTTCTTTGTCGTCACCACCTTCACGTGTTCGACCAAATAATCGTACGGTACTAGAAGAAATTTTGTAAAAGATTTCAGCCAAATTTGAGAGAGTAATGTAGAAATCTTGATCATTATTAACTAGTCAAGAAAATAAATAAAGATATAGAAAAAAATCATTTCAAAAAAGAACTAAAAAAAAAAGAAAAAAGAAAAGGAGATGTTATTAAACGCATTGACTAGTTTGTTAGTAGGAGTTGACTGTTAAACCTTGTCCATATATTTCACTATATATCATAATTCATAAATTTATTTAAATATTGAAATCGGGCAGATATTTTTATATGGAAATTTATTTATTTTGGGGGATTTTATTCTTTTAAATGTGCATGACAATGCTAATATTAAATCTTATTACCATATGATGATGTATAAAAATAAGGATAAATTAGATAGATAAAAAATGATACAAGAGACTAGTACTTATCTTTTATATGTTAAAAACTAAAAATGCCAAGATAAATAACTTCTAAAAGATATTTTAATAATTCCTCCTTTTAATTTCATGTAAAGTCAAGTTTTGTATGTCATAATTTGAAGTCAAAATACTTGATAATATGGCAATACATTCCATAGTGATTCCACTTAAATTGTGTCACTTCTTCATTCTAGATTTTGTAAAGTCCAATGGTGTTGGTATCTGGTTTAACGTTATTATTTAAGCCATCTTTCTCAGATGAAGTTTTTGGTTTCATATTTATCGAGAAGGTGATAGAGTTATAGATTCTTTGGTATCTCGTATTTCAAGTATTGTTTCTTCTATTTGGTGGTGGTCAGCCCCTGCTTTTATTTCTTCGTTTATAGCAGATGATGTTAGTGGTAGACCATGGTATAGGTATTGTTGATATTCTTTTTTTTTTTTTTTCCTTTGTGATTGTTAAATGGCAGGCACATAGACAGTTTTTTTTTCCCATGCTAGGTTTTACCATTAAGTTTTTCTAGCAAGATTTTTAATGAGGTCTATAATATATTCATATTTTCAAAGATGTAGTTTCAATTGTATCTTATGGTATCAAAATCTTCTTTGCTTTGTTTCCTACGTATATTTACTTTTTAGTTGTTTTGTCTTTCATGGCTAGTTTATTCTATGTTGGACCTTAACTATTGTTATTTTTCTATATTTAATAAAACGTTGAAGATAGGTAAATATGAGGGTGCTCAGTAGATGCTAACCTAGTTGGGATGTCCCAGTGTGCCTATTGATTTTTGTCCTCAACAACTGTATTAAAAAAATTGTATGGCAATACGTTCATACAAAACTTCTATCCCGAGCACATACAAAGGATCCCGTAGACAGGCAAGGACAAAATGGTCCTGTTTTCTCCTTTTTTTTTTTTTTTATAAATAATTTAAAAATGAACCATGCTAGCCCCTCATATCCATCCTCCCTTTTACCCAGATCTCTCTATCTTTCTCACCCCCGCGAACCCTAGCCGACGTCACACCCTCTTTCTTTCATTCTCTTTTATCGATGCCGCCCTCCCATTCTCTCCCTCACCACCGCCATGCCTCTCTCTCCCTCTCCTTCTCTATCAAAGCCATTGCTATAAATAGAGCCCTTAGGGTTCTATTTTCACTTAGATAATAAGAGGCAAAGATGGTTCATATTTAGTCATTGATTGTTCTTCATCTTCTGATTGGAAGAAGAAGGCAACTACCAATTTCATTGAAGAGATATTGAAGGTATGCCTACACGTATCGATTCAGTGAGACGAGAATAACAAAGAAGGCTAGTTGGTTGAGGATCTTCTTGGTACTGTTCTAAAGGAAAGTTCTGTCGGAAATGTGGTTCCGATCTTCAATAGGTATGTAGATAATGTATTTATTCATTGTACATAACAAAATGAGTTAGACTCCCAAAATTATTTAGTTTTTTCTTTCGTTGTACTCTGGTGTTGATTTTTCCTACACTTGCCGATAGTGATTTGCAAACCCACATCATTCTTACCCGCCCCTTTACACTTTGTTGTCGTCAGACATCTAGGCCAAGAAGAAAGGATGCTTAGAGGTGGCAATGGGTTGAGGCATGGTTGTAAATGGGTGGGTGGTGGCGGGGTGGGAATGGGCTGGATTGCAATATGGTGGAGTTGAGAAGTCTGAATCTTTTCTTGATAAAATTAGAGGTTTTGTCATTTTTTTAAATCATTTTTAAAGGCATTTTGGGCATTTGTAGTGTTAATACTAGAAAATGTATAGATATGTATACTAAATATAATAGAATGGTAGAAAAATGAATGACTTTAACATGCAAGATATATACTTTGTAAATAAAAGCAAAATATATGGTATAAAAGGTAAATAATACTTGATTTTAATTTTTCTTTTGAAAGGTAATTTGGATATTTTTATGTCAAATTAACTATGGATCGAAAAATTATATAAATTTATGCACTATGATGGTGTACAAATGCAAATATTAAAATGCGATGTATACTTTTTGAATAAAAGTAAGATATAAAGTGTAAAAAGGTAGGTAAATAAATTTTTTTTTTCAAAGAAAATGACCGGTGCTTAGTAAAATGGTGATTGGACCAATCAATCCATGATTGGCTAGTAAATACACTTATTGATATCCTTCAATTAATAACTGACTATTGACCAAGTGGGCGATTGGCCATTTTTGAAAAAAAAGATCATTTCCCTAATTTAACAAAATTTGGAACATTTTTTAAAATTTGCTTAAAAAAAATATCATTTTCCATGTTTCATTAGAAATATTAGTCTCTAAATAATGAAGAAGATTCCTATGAACTTAAATATAACATTAATATAATCAAAATATCTATTAACACCTTAAGATTGTATGGTAATTTATAACACTTATGTCAAGATTAGGAGTGATTATAAAATTATTGTTAGACTGTACCAACAACTACTCCAATATATCATTTATTTCCGATAGCACTAATTTATCACTTATTGCCACTAAGTTTACGTTGTATTGTCAATTTACGAGTCAATTAAAATATACCTGTTTTAAAAAAATCCATAAAAAAAACATCGAAAAAAAAAATATTTTTTTTCTTTTTTTTTTAGTACAAGTAAAAATAGATGTAAATATTAAACTATGAGTGCCTAAACACAGAAGAATATTCTTTTTAAAGTGAGGTCATCGTAGTAAAAGATAATGCATGGAGGGCAATGTTTTAGGATATGATACTATTATGAGTAAAGCATGAATTGAACAACAAAATGTAAAATCAATTGCAATTTTTAGCTGGAAAAAAGGTCCCAAGTGTGGTTCACCCATTCATAATTTGGCTGGGTTCCATGTATCTCTATCTCTTTTTATCCATGTATAATATTTATTTTAAACTACCAATTTCACTCTATATATATATATATATATTTATATATATTTTTTTGGCTAGGAACCAATTTCTCTCAAGTGTGGGAGAGAAACTTAGAACAGCTTTCTGTAAGAGGAAAAAAAAAAATTGGAGGAAAAAAAAAAGAAAAAAAGAAAAAAAGAAAAAAAGAAAAAAAGAAAAAAGGGAAGACGAGCTCTCCAAGAAAACACCCCACCTTTTGAGGTAAACCAACACCATCCCAAATCCCATTTCCCACAACCAAAGGAAAAAGGAAAAAAATAAAATAAAAGAAAATAAAAAAGACAAGAAAAGAAAAGAGAGAAATTGAGTAGGGGAAGGACCCCCCCGGCTAACCACCACCACGAGACCCCCCGGCGGCCACCGACCAGCCAAACCCGCCTCCAACCCCGAGACTATCTACGAGCACAAGTAGAGGAAGGAGACCACCTTCGACATCGCCGACGGTCACGGGGTGTCGCGTGGATGACACCGGAGCTCAGAGGAGAGAAACAAACAAACAGAGGAGAGAGAGTGTGGGATTTTTAGAGAGAGAAACAAACAAACAGAGGAGAGAGAGAGAGAGAGAGAGAGAGAGAAGAGAGAGAGAGAGAGAGAGAGAGAGAGAGAGAGAGAATGTCGGGCTTCTCATTCAGATCCTCGTCGTCGTCGGCCTCATCCCTGTTTGGACTAAATGCTGCGCGGCGGCGCCATTCTCGAGGTCACTGCTGTCGACCAAGCCAAGCTCGCCGAGGATGCCGGAGCTTGCACGATTTCCGAGTACCGTTCATCTGCGGGTGTCGCAATCTCGGCGAGGCCCTGAGGAAGGTGAGGGAAGGCGCAACGATGGGCGAGGAGGGAGGGAGAAGTCGGGCGGTGGATGAACAGCAGATGGGCAACAAGGAAACCAAGGACAGTTTGCCTGGGTTGGCCGCACAGTAAACCAAGTTTGGTTTACTGTGTAACGGTCCAAATGAAAGTTGGAACCAAATTTGGACACCAAACAAGTTTAGTTGAGTTTGAACTCAAAAATTTGAGTTCAAACTGTAATGCCAAACACCTGCTTAGAGTTAAGATTTTCCTCGATGGGCCATGAGATTTCTATAAAGCCAAAAAAAAAAAAAAGAAAAGAAAAAATATAACTCTATGGATCTTCGCTTTTACTCAACAAAAACAATGTTCACTTTCAAAACATAATTATATATAGTTATAGATATTCTACGATTTAGCTCCGAACATGTCAGTTGTTATATTATTAATTGACAGAGAATTTAATTTGATAAACAAGAGAGTACCTGATAACTCTAAAAAATAGAGTTATTTTAGTATTCTTAAGCTTATATTTTTACTATAATCTTAGTAATTTATATTAATTTTTCCCCAAATTTATTATGTTATCTCAAGTTTATGAGTTAATTATGTTAATAGGGTTAAAAGAACCAATTTGGAGCTAAAATATGATAAAAAGGATTTAAAATAGCAAAAGAAAATTCGGAGCCAACGTTGACCAGTCGCGCGAGTATCCACGTGCGGTCACTCGCTCGTTTTGATCGTCAGATCTACGAATAGGAGGCCCAGATTGGCGAGTACATCTCACTCGCCCTGTCCGAAGTGTCTCGATGCACGTGTCAGCAACCAAGGGCATTGTCAGATTCGGTACTTCACGTTCCACAGCTCCACATGCGTCTGCGAGCTCCAGCCAGTCTTAGCTCACCATGCGGCCCTAGCTTCAGTACTCTCCTAACCGCTGCTCACCACTTGTCTCTGTGGTGGCCCTTTTGCAGCAGAAGAAAAAAAAAAGAAAAAAAAAAGGAGAAATTGGGAGGAACAAAAGGCAGCGGCTCGTGGAGGCTTATAAAAAGGAGCCTTAAGACTTCAAGCAAGAGGTCTTTGACTGCGGGAGAAGCTGAAAACTAAAGAAGAAAAAGAAGAAAAAAATATTTTTAGTTTTAGGTTTAGTTTTCTACAAAATTGGGGAGAGATTATCTTGAATCATCAAGAGGAGAAGGATAAGAAAATTTAGGAGAAAGCTTTAGAGATCTGTGACACCTCCATAATTGGGTTTTCTTATCTTTTGATTTTTGTAATTTGAGAATGATTAAACCTTTATTTTGTAGATTTCTATTTTTATTTATGAAGTAATTTTCTTTTCTAGATGTACGATTTATCTGGATTATGATAATTTGATTTTTTCTATTTTTAATTAATTGATATTTATTCCAGTTCTATGTTAAGTATTTTAATCTGTGCTTAATGTTTGTGAATTTTTGGCCAATTTTGCATGATTTGGTATTTGATTTGAGACTAAAAAGTGATAATTGAATAAACCCTTGTTTAATCTATCATGAGATTGTCATAAGCTAGAGATAGTTATGAAACTTGTGCAGTATCATAAATTTTTGTTCTTAATCAATTATGATAAGTTGTTTGAGACCGAGAGGTAATAAGGCTTATTATAATAAATTGTTAATGCTTAAGAAATATTAATAAATATATTAGAGAGATTCATTGGCAATATAGGGAATGGACGTTAATTAATTGGATTAGAGAATTTGAATATGATAAATATCGGAAACCTTAGATTTTTAATATTTTGAGTTTTTTGTCTTTCTGCAATTTTTGTTATTTTTATTTTACAGATTTCTTTTCGGTTATTCAAATAAAGTTAAGAGTTAATATAATTTCAGTAATTGATAATGACAGAATTCGTGAGAACGATACTTTAATTATCAATTTTTTACTTATTTACGATATTGTACACTTGCAATTTTCCGTAACAGTATCTCTAGTACAATTAAACAAATAATATCGTCAATAAAGCCTCATAAATAGTTCATGTGGGAGTGAAAATTAAACCTTGATAAAACGCCTCTGTTTTGGATAAATGGCGTGGAAAGGATCCTTTTTAACTGGCCTTTTTTTTTTAATTTTATTTTTTTTAAGGATGAAATATAAAAAATGGGTGAGGAAAGTGACGATATTTTCCACGTAGCGTTATAGTCCACGACATGTTACTAACTTACTTGGTATATAAGTTATCATTTTCTGCACAGAGTTATAGTACATTGTATGGTACTAACCGTCGTCTAATCATGACATTAGAGTAGAATTTTGAAAACCTTTTTGTAATCAGTGCATTCTACGAGTGTTTTTGTAAACGAGTCTGTGGCACATTTATGCACTATTTTAGAGGGTTTTTAAGTGAATCATTGTTTAATTCAGATTTTGTAGTAATGTAAAATATATGTCATAAATATAAATGCAAGTTTGATTCAATATATTATGGAGTAATAATCCAAGGAAAAATTATTATCAAATTCAAGTTTGAATCAAAGTCATATTAGAAAAATTATCTTGAAAAGGTAATAATTAATTTCAAGACTTTCGCAAGGCATGCTTAGAGATGGTGCATAAGTTGCTCTAGGTTAAAAAGGCGACCGGTAAAATGGTGTAAGACGTTTTGATGCAAAATTGAATTTGTTATTAGTAAATATAATTTATGAGTCTTATGTTTGTTTTGGTGTGATTGATTTGGTTGATTTAGGGCTTATTTGGGGGGAGTACTGGAAAAAAAACATTTCCAATTTTTTTTTTCTTTTTCTTCAACTCAAAACTACTTTTCACTATTTATATATATCTAAATGTCTATAATAAACTCAAACTCTAGAAGTCCTTAACTTAGTTATTTCAAATCCAAATGAGATGATTTTTTTTTAATTGCATAGAATTTGGAGAGTAACGAAACAAGATCCATATTGATATTTTTTTCTTAACACATTGCAAGTTTTATTTATTTATTTGTTTTTACACTTTTTCACTTCAAACAATTTTTTTTTTAATCACACACCAACTTATCTAAACTCCAATCCAAATATTTGATCCAGTACTCCGTTTCCCATACCTCACCCAAACGGGCTATTAGTATGAAAAACATTCTCAAATATTGTTAGGGCAGGATAGGGGATGAGGTCAAGGGTGAGTTTAGACAGTGTAGGTACCAACAGCGGCCTGAGATAAGTAAGGTTTTCTACAGGAATAAAATTGACTGTGATTTTGTTTTGTTATTTAAAAAAAAAATCTAAATTAGATTCTTTTTAAAATATTATTTATATTTTTAAGGATATTTTAGGTACTTTTGAGGTCCAAGTTAAGTATTGATTAAGAAAAGTTGTAGATATGTTTATTGAATATAACCTAATGGTATAATGCTTTTTGAATAAAAGCTAAATTCAAGGTATAAAAAAGTCAAATAATCCAAATGTTTTTAATTTTTCCTTTTAAAGGAATTTTGGGTATTTCGAATGTCAAAATTTAGTGTTGAGCGAGAAAAGTTATTAATTTGTCTACTCAATGTATTGTCATGGTTTAAAAATGAAAGACTTTAAAAAATGTAAGGTACATTTAATAAATAAAAGCAAATTACAAGATATAAGAGAGTACAATTCCATTTGTTTTATAGTTTTGAACACAATTCAAATATTTTTTTCTATGCTACTGTCTAATTGAAATTTGAATTTCTATGTAGGCCTATAAACTAACATACTATTTATAGCATTTTTTTTAGGATTGCCCTAAAAAAGGTACACCGTTGGCATTTTACCTTATCTATAATGGCTTCAGAATTTTTACCCTCTTACAAGATAAATCAAAGGTCAACCTAAATCGTTTTTCAAAAATAACCCTGACTAACCAAAAAGATATTATGGTAGAATACCACTTGTGTTCTACCAAACTACCACACGTGTTCTATCAAAATACCACCCATATTCTATAATCAGAGTCAACACAAACCATCGATGGTCTCTGGTCTCCAACACCGGTTGCCGGAGAGTATTTTGATAGAATACTTTTTGTTAGTCTATACAAATAGTTTGGTATTCAACATGGTCTCCAATCACTAGCGCCGGTATCTTATCTTCGAAGAGTATTCTGGAAGAATACTTTTTAGTAGTCTACAAGAATAATTTTAGGTATTTTATCGAAATATTATTTTTTTATATTTCACCAGATATTTTAAACTCCTCCGGATTAGTCTTTGTACTTCATCAGATTATATAATAAATTTTAATGGGTTGTTCATATCATTCTAGCAAATTGATACTGTAATTTATTATAGTAATTCGTTATTTAATCATATTATTCATTAAAAATTATATAAAAATCGTGTTATTTAAAAAAATAATTTTAAATTAATGAAAATCTCCAAAATGAAAAAAAGCCCTAATCCCCAAAAAATTTAAAACCCCCAAATTGAAAGAAAAAGAAAAAAAAAACCTAAAAAAATAATTGAAAATCTCATCCCTTCTTCACCAACTCTCACCATCGACAGTCAAGCTTCGAAGAACCGAGCACCGATGAACCGCGATAGACCATTGCACAAAGAGCGAGAGAGAGAGAGAGAGAGAGATAGAGAGGAGAGGAGAGGAAAGATGTGAGAGAGATACTGAGATTGCAAGGCCGAGATCTCTGTGGCGGTGAAGTTCATGGGGCCGAGATAGAAGAAAAGAGGTTGCGGCACTCAACGAAGATCGCGGGGGCAGTAGAGATCACGTGGAGGGAAAAAAAGAGGAGATAGAGATTACAAGCTTTCAAATCAGATCAAGTTGCCGGGCCTCCATGTTTGGATTGAGTCACTGAGACCAAGTCGCTGAGGACGAAATGAAGCCCGTCGCAAAGAAAGAGGTTGAGAGGAGAGAAGGAGAAGAGAGAAAGGAGAGAGAGATAAGGTAGAGGGAGAGTGAAGATAAGAGAAATAGAAGGTATTGTGAAGCCTAAAATTCTAATTTCTATATCAATTTTTTTTAGAGTAATTATCCGAAATAGTTCCTGAACTCTTTTAAATATGACGATTGGGTTCATGTTCTTTTTTTTTTTTGGCCGAGATGACCTTAAACTCTTAGTTTTTGGCCGCAAGAGTTTATTTTCCTCTAAAACTATTAAATTTTTAATGAAATCTTACTGAAATGATTATTTTTATAATAAAATGACTAAAATACTATCCCCACTATATCTCTCCCCCCTTTCTCTCTGTTTCGCCCACCCCCTTGCCCCCTCTTTCTCTCGGTCTGGCTCCCCCACCCCTGACTAGGTTGCCCCCCCTAACTCCCTTTCTCGGTTTTGCGGCCCCCACCTTACGCCGTTCGCCACCCTCGCCCACCTCCTGCCGTCGTTTGTTCTCACCCTATGACTGGGTCCCCCCTTCCTACCTCTGTTAGCCCCCCAATCTGGTTCCCCCCTACCCACTCCCTAGGTTTGGCCCCCCCCACTCCTTGACTCGGTTTCGACCCCCTCATTCATGATCTGGGTGTTTTGCCCCCCCTCGGGCAGCCGCTGCTGCCACCAAACTCATGCCCCCTCTCTCCGTAGCAGATCAACCCCCCCGCCGCTGAACTCACGCCCCCTCTCTCTGTCATAGATCGTCCCCCTCGTGTCGCAGCCAAATTGGGTTTTGAGAAAAGAAGAGAGAGAGAGTAAGGAGAGGAAACTCGCCTACCACCAAACGGGTTGGCTCGATTTGGGTTGGCTCCCACCCCCTCCCCTTTTGAATTGGATTGAGTTGCCGAGCCTCCATGTTCAGATTGAGTCATCGAGACCAAGTCGCTGAGTATAAAATGAAGCCTGTCATAGAGAAAGAGGGAGAGAGGAGAGAAGGAGAAGAGTGAAAGGAGAGAGAGATAAGGCAGAGGGAGAGCAGAGATGGGAGAAAGAGAAGGTATTGTGAAGCTTGAAATTCTAATTTCTATATCAATTTTTTTAGAGTAATTGGTCTAATTATTCTCTGAACTCTTTCAAAGGTGACGGTTTGGTCCCTGTTCTTTTTTTGTTTGGCCCGTTTGGCCGGTAAGTTTAAACTTATATTTTCAAATTTTTTTTTATCTTTTTCCTAAAAAGTTTTTGTTTTTTTCCCAAAAATTTTTTTGTATTTTCTGAAAAGTCAACATAATTTACTATTTAAACTTAAAAGTCTTAACTCAAACTTACATACCAAACACCCCCTTAGTGTTTTTATTAACACTATTATCTATAATTCTTTATCCAATTATTGATAATTCTAATTTAGGATGGAAAAAGTTGACACGACTTTTCTTAACACAACATTGAACATCGTCACCCCTGCTGGGAAGCACAAAATTTCTTGTTGTACTATTGGCTAGAACATGTGCTAAATCAATTTTGATGTCTGTGATACTTAGTTGATGGGACATTTTCAGGGAACAGTGAAATGCAAAAGGGTGGGCTCCACTAACTTTCTAACTATATCAGCACCGGTTTGATTCCTACTTTTGACAGGTGACAAGTCATTGATAGAGAATTCTACAAAATAAAATAAAATATTATTTTCTTACTACTTTTAAGAAGATTTTAAATCCTCGTGGTATTATTGGATTCACTTTCAAGTTTCCAAGTGTAGGATATATAGAAAATTATTTGTAAAATTTCGGAATTATTGTGTAGTCTTGTATTATATTAACATCAATTCTCAATATATATATATATATATAAATTTAGAAAGAAAAATTCAAATTTTATATTTTTTAATAAAATTAGATATAAAATTACGTTAAAATATAACTACAATCACATATTGGATACTTAAAATCCAAGAACTTTATCCTATTTTAACCTGGGTAGGTTCCTCGTGACATTTTTTGTTTTTTAATTGAGATACACAATAATTCAAAATGCATGCTGTCCTTGATAAAATGACTTTTTTTTTTTTTTTTTAACTTTGAAAAAGTTAACATTCCTTTTTAAGAAAAAGCAAAATTCTTTTTCTGTTTCTCCAGGCTGGAAAGGTTCCTTGAGACATTCAAAATATACAATGCCCATTAATAATTTAAAAAAATCGTTTGAAAAAGTTAACCCTATATTTGGATGGAGTGTCCAATTTCTGAAATTGAAAAATTTTTATAAAAAAATATTTATCTTAATTTTTTTCATCACTATCATTTTGAAAAAGAAAAATTATCTCACTTCAAACTTACTTTATACAGTATTTTTTTTAAAAAAGGAAATGAATCTTTTTGAAATCTTCTCACAATGTAATATTCCTAACACTTATTTTTCTCATTCCAAACAATCTTTTGTTTTCAAAAAGAAAATTTTTTACACATCCAAACACCATTTTATCTCAAAATGAAAAGACTTTCTTATTTAAAATAAGAAAATTTTCCCTTTCAGAAATAGACACGTAATTCTCTTCTTTAATCAAAATGTTTCTTTCTTCCTCTTTCTTTTTTATTATGGAGGTGTAAATATGTAGGTTGTCTTTCATTTTGGTCTCTTTAAAGAATGGACTAATTTATGATATGATGTTATTAAACTTTGAGCCTATTCCATCAATATGTTCTGTGATTGTGATGATAATAGTGAAATTGAGTTTATCCTCTAAATAAAATTGATTAGATTCTTTCTCTTCGGTTTATTGACAAGCCACTCGAGTTTTGGTATAATTATAGAGAGTAAAAGACAAAATGGCTTCCCTAAAAAAAAAAAAAAGAGGACAAAATGGCAATAATATTTTTTTTCCCTTAAAAATAGCCGATCGATATAACCAAAGTAAATGATGAAAAAATCAACCAAAATGAAGGATTGGGAGTTGGTGTTTTTTTTTTTTTTTTTTTTTTTTTGGTAATGATGTAACATGTTCCACCAGATTCCTCCTGTTGAAATGGCCAAAGCGTGTGGACCACTTGTTTTGCTGAATTTTCAATTGACCTCTCTGAAAATATATATATATATATATATATGAATAATTTGTTTCTTTTACACACCAACCCTGATTTAAACGTGCTTCTTAGTGAAATTAGCTGTGTAACTTGTACATTCTTACAGAGACACTGTGGAAACAGTAATATTGTTGGGCCTGCTGGAATTTGTCTTCAAATGTAGTCCCACAAAAGGGGGGAAAAAAAAAAGAGAGAGAGAGAGAGAGTGAGAGAGAGAAAGTTACTTACTAAGTTAAGATAAGGTGATCTAACTTTATCTTAAGATCACATGACCTTAATTGGTGATGGATGTTTCCAATTTAGTTGTTTTGTATGATTAGATCAAAAAAAGACTTTCAAAGAAACAAAGAAGGTGCTTTATATAAGAAGCAAAAGTTCGGGAGGAAAGTGAACAATGTTAGAATACCACTTAAGTGTCATCAAAGGAGTTCATGTGATGTTAATAGAAATATTCGTTAAATATCTTAGCAGCGGGCCTTTGTCCCTCAACAGGAGCGTGCCACCCTAGCCCACTAATTGTGGTAATGGTAAGGTTACGTAGGGATGTGATCTCACGCACTCTAAATCGGGTACTAGACTAGTAGGAAAGAAGAGCCTTCATATTAAAGATCCTAAGAGAGTTAACTAGTACCTAAACATTTAACCACTAACCTGTTACAGTAAGCCCCTATTGTTAGGCCATCACACTTGGTGGTAACAAAGGAGGTGTTTACATTTAAAACTTCGAGAGGGTCTCCTAGCAACCAAACTTTTTACCACTGAACCACTATAGTAATCTCTTATTACTAGGTCATAGCACTCTGTGATAACAAATTAAGGAGGGTTTTGGGCTGTGGTAATCGAACGTCATTAGATATCTACGAATCCTTAAAGTAATTAGATTATTAAGAATGTTAGATTATATTGTTTGGTTGTATATAGTCATATTTAATAAGATTTTCGGGATTATTAACTTACTGTATTTAATTATACACATGAGTATAATATATTTTTAACAGATAGATAAAATTACCCTTAATTATAATATTGATCATGTAACAATAGAATGACAATTTATCTTATACCATATGGAAATATCTACTTAAGCTATTCATACTAGAAAAAAAAAATTAATGAACATTGAAAAGAAGCTAAATTGGCTTCCTAGGGCTTTGAACAAACACTTGATAGGGCATTTTTGTATTTCATATTGGTCATGGATGGAGAATGAAAATTTAATTTTATGAAATCTAACCTCCTGCTTTTTAAGTAGCTCAATAATAAAGTGGTTAGTCGATATGAACATCATGAGTTATTGGGTAAAAAAAAACCAGTTGTTTTCTTACTTTTTTCTCGGTTTCTTCTTCTCCTTCTTCCATAACACGAGAAATATATAATTTACATTATGCACTCTTATTTTCAATCCATAAAAAAAGATTATGCACTATGCACACTTAATGATTTCATAAAAGCGGGATTTATTATCCTCATGCACTATGCACTCTTATTGATTTCTGACCATAAAAAAAAAAAGAAAAAACCATACTTGAATGAGAAAATATACCATATAGTATATTTGATAGATCCTATTTAAATAAATAGCACTTGTTATTAAAAATAGTAAAATTATAACATATTTTTATTATTCTGTTAAAAAAGATTTTTTTATCTATAATTTTACCCTTTTTCTCTTTCGTCCCTCTCTCTTTCTTCCCTTTTGTCTTTCTCTCTATTTCTACTTTACCACCAAACAGGTGCCACTGGCGAAGAGGATGGTGATGGAGTTCATCATGATGCTTGCATCGGCAATAGAGCAATATGCTTTTCTTTGTAGATCTTGTCGTCGGGATGACAAAAAGCTACGGTGAAGAGCATGACGTCACTGGGACTGTTATGGCCACGACTTGAATGAAAATTGTGACAACGACAGGGACCGATTCATGACTGCGACGTGACGATGACGTTCCTCGTCAAGGTCCGTTGGTGTTGCTTCGGTGGTAGCAATAGTGGGTCAGCAGGATTTGGGTTTTTGGGTTAGGGTTTGGGAGCTAATTTAGGGTTTTTGTGTTTTTTGGGGTTATTTTGTAAGAATTAATAATTGTTTGGAATTTTGTAAATATTAAATGCTTTGTTTTTTTTTTTTTTTGGTTAGAACAAAATGTTGGAATTACAAATAATTTGATGAAAATATTAAATCTGAAAATTAAGCTGAATATCCGATAAATATCGTATTTGCCAGTAAATATTAGGATTTACGTAGAAAATAATGCGATAACTATTGAATTTACTGGTAAATATTAGAATTTACATAGAAAATAACGTATTTAGTATAAATAAATAAAATATGTGATAACAAAACAAGTATCGGATTTACTAGTAATTATTAGGTGTAATTTTGATAAATAAATAAGGGAGATAACTGAATTTACAAGTAAATATTATAGTGTTGGTAAATAAATAAGTGGGATAGTTGGATTTTCTTGTAAATCTTGCGTAATAAATATTGATATTTATTTAATTTACAAGATAATAGGAAGATTGACGAGTAAATAGCTTTACCTAGTAAATCATGCTTAGTTGGTATTGGTTTTATCTGATATTAAACATATTTACCAAGTAGTTTTAAATCTAAAAAATAGCAGGCCAATTTATGCGATATATAGGCTTTTTTAATATTTAAGTTTTTGCAAATCAGTTGAAAATAAAATAAAAAATTTTGATTAAAATACTTTAATAATTTTTGTATTTAACTTATTAACTTGTGAGTAAACGTATTTATACGTAGTAAGTATATATATTACTTAGTAATTATAGTTATTTACACTAGCAAATGTAGATATTTTTTGACTTTTTTTTTTTACTAATAAGTAACTTGGTAACTTATTCACTTGTGAGTAAATGTATTTCACTTAGCAAGTATATATATTACTTAGTAAGTATGTTATTTACACTAGCAAATAAGAAAATTTTTGACATGTTTATTAATTAGTAAGTTGGTATTACTAATTGATTTACTAGTAAAAACTTCATTTATTGCAGAGTTTGTCAGAGACAAAAAATCAAAATTGTAAATACTGGATTTGTTAGTAAATATCTGATTAATTAACTGATTTACAAGCAAATACCAGATTTACTAATACCAAATTTATCAAATTAAATCAACTAATGGACTGACGAGAAAATATCAAATTTACTGATAAGTAATTTATTTACTTCTCTTAATTATAATAGTTTTCCAACAAGTAAATATAATAATTTACACATAAATATCACGAATTACTGCAATAATTATTTATTGCTTTCTATTTAAGAATTAAAATTTGTATTTTAATTTAAAACTAGCCTGAAATTATTAAAAATTCTAAAGCTAACCCCAAATTATTAGAAACCCTAAAACTAACCCCAATCATTGAATTCCAGATCTCTAGCCTAAGAAATCAGGCGTTGCCGCCGGCTGTTGCAAAAGTCGAAGTCCGAAACAAGCACGTCTGGTGATCTTGTTGCGGGAGTCATTGAGTGTTGCTCGTGGAGCTTCGACAAGGTCGTGAAATCGAGATCGCGAGGCTTCTGGACGACAAATCACGACCGACCGGCATTCGAGGTGATTGAGGCAATCTTCCTTGTGGCGAGGAATAGCCAGTCACAGTGGTGCTCTCCCATTGACAAGATCTCGTGCTTCGAGAGGTTCATCAGACACACAGAATTTCGATGCTTGCCATTTGGACAATGAGAGCGGACACAGACAGGAGAGAGAGAGAGGGAAGGGTAATTTGGGTATTTTAGGGGATATAATTAACATATTTATGCTATGTGCTATAATTTTCTTTAAAATTTGCTATATATTTCCATAACCTTCCGTCCATTATGGCATTTTGATCTTTCTCTCTACTTAAAATCGAAACATTTGAGAACGATTAATTTGCATAACTATTAGATATTCAAACATGAGAATATTTGTGAAACCACATATTTCAATAGGAAATTAGGGGAAAAAAAAGTAGTTACAAAAAAAAAAAAAAACACTTTTGAAAAAAATAATTTTCAAGAAGATGCACGGAAAAAATAATTGATGATAAGTTTGAAAAGGATTATCACAGTGATTGAAGATGCACGGAAAAAATAATTGATGATAAGTTTGAAAAGGATTATCACAGTGATTGTAGATATACTGTAGTGGTAATTTAACCTGATTTTATTAGAAGGTATCTCACATGTTAAAAAAACAAAAGGGGATTATTATAATGTAATATAGAAAAAAGGATTTTAAGGATAAATTTTTTTAAAATGAAAGTTATAAGATTTTAAGGAAAAAGTAAAAAAAGAAAAAAGAAAAAGAAAAAAAAAAGAAAAAATAAAAAAAAAAGAAGATGTTTAGAAAATAAAAAACAATAGCACAAAACGACGAAAATAAGAAACTTCTAAAAATGGAAACAAAACGAGAATATACGTGAATAACAGATACGATAAGATAAGATAAAATAAAATTATTTTTAAATAATTAACAAGTATGTTGACACCAGGTTCAAACTTAGACATCTAGAAAAGAGTTATGATGTTAGAAGGAATAATGAGCGGATATGATTATTCCATTCTTTTGATTCTAATTTTGTTGGTTTCATGCCAACTAAATCAGAGGTAATTAGGAATTCAAAAGTCAATAAAAAAAAAAATAGGTCAATACCCATTACTATTTACTACTCCATGTAAACGTGACAAAAGGAGATAAATATATATAGATTTTTGTAAATTTATGACCATTAACTAGTCAACATTAAAAACTTGATAGTGATGTTCAGTGCTACATATTCAATATACTATTAATTTACGGGCACGTCTATTGTGGGGACATATTTTTTTTACTCTACTGTTAGCATACAAATTATCCGCCGTTCATTTAAATCTCAATAGCTGTATTGATGAGGGTTTCACAAGTACGTCATCTTCTTCTTCTTCTTCTTTTTTTTTTTTTTTTTTGGATAGAAAAGATCTTGATTCATTAAATTAGGAACATCTATTAGAAGTATCTTTTCAGCACCAATCAACGCATCATAGTTACAATCTGCTGAGCTTAGTGCGTTGGTATGGTCATGGTACGCTAAAAAGTGGACACAGCACGGCACGGCACAACACGGCACGACACGATTGATAGATGGTCCTGTCCGGCATGTTAAATTAAATGAGCCATGCTTGACGTGATTTTTAGGCACAAAGCACGTTAACGGTACTGCACGAGTACGATAGATAGCACGAAAAAATTACTCTTTTATGTGATATTTTTAATAATTTTCATATAAGACACACGGTGTATTATACACTCTTATGAAGGTTCCATCTAGTTTGAGATTTTACTTGATAAAATTTTTAATATTGTAGTTTATTTTCAATAATATACTTGTTTTTATTAAAAATTGATATTTTTAACTGTATTCAAAATTTTTTTTTCTTTTTTATCTAAAATTTTTTACGTTAGGTGCAATTAAGGTATGTGCATGTTAAAAGCATGATATATTTATAAATGGACTGTGAGCTAGGCTTAACATAATAAATTAAAAAATGGACATGACACGAAACGTTTATTAAATGAACAGGCACAGATAAGGCACGAACATTAATGAGTTTAAAATAAATGAGTCGGGCCGACACGTTTGACATCTCTTACTACTAAGGATATAAATATATGTATAAATGTAACATACATATTGTATATATAGATTTTTTTTTTTGGTTGAAAATGGACGTCTTTATTTCAATCCCGTTGAGTCCATAGGCTCAAAAACAATGACATCCAAATACATAAAGGAACTTCTTCCAACCAGAATTGATCATTTGAAAAAGAAACGGCATTACGAGCAAGTGTGTGAGTTGCTGCATTCTTAGAACGTGAAATATGACAACAAAAGCCACCAATCGTTTCTTCCAAACAATACAAGAACATCACTAATTATTAAACCAACAGTAGCTAATAAATCACCATCCAGGATCTATATATTGACTACATTAATGGAGACATTCTCCACGATTTGAGATTTGTTGTAATGGATTTTCTATCTCATTGACTGTCTCATTGACTGTTCCCCTAAGAGTGATATGTCATATCATTTGGATTTAAGAATTTAATCACATAAAATACTAAAATTTTTTGCACAAATTGATGATTGTCAAAACATTATTAAAGAGACAGTCATTAAGACAGGAAAACAGAACAACAAATTTGAACTCCTGCACTTAAAGCCCACTCTCTACTTCGAGCAAGAGGCCTTCCCGAATTGCTAAACAATCTGCTGCCACAATATCAAAACAGCCCGGAATTTGCTGTGCGAAAGCTCCCAAGGCCAAACCTTTATGGTCTCTAATCACTCCACTAACCCCAATCATAGAGTAATTGGGAAGAAGTGAGGCATCCACATTAAGCTTCAAAGAATCATGATCCGGCGGTCTCCAGCGATGATCAACAACCCCGGCCTCCCTTACCGATACCTCTATACTCACTTTACAAGCTTTAAATTCCATAATCCACTGACTCCCTGCCTCCAAGAGGTCCTCAGTTTCTTCAGGTCTCCCTTGATGAACCCGCTCATTCCTACGTTTCCAAGTGATTCACAACAACACACAAAAAATCTCAAGATGGTCTCTATCCAATTTGCAATAAAGGCAGTCCATAATTGAAGAGAGAGGCATGTTGCTGTGACTGCGAAGGTCATCCCATAACATACTTTTATGCCAAACACCACCAGCAGCCTCACACCATTGCCAAAACAAGGCGTGCTCTGCGGACTCCACCTGAACTTGTTACCTAGGGCAAGTATGGTCGCAACCTATCTTGCGTCGAAACAGATTGCCAAAGGTGGGGATAATGTTGTGAGAAGAACGCTGGATGAAAATCTTAACCATGTTGGGAATCGATAAACTCCACAAAAAATTCCACCACCGAGCCACCAAAGAGTCGTCGTTGGAAGATGAGCTTCCTTGAGAGGCGTTTGTAAGCAGCCATGTAGTAGGACTTGACAGTAAACTTACCCCTGGTATCGAAAAACCTCGACAGCCATTAAAATTGGTTCCCAATCAATTGGCCATAAACTGTCCTCAATCTTCTTTTTGTTGAGTTGTCCGCCCCATGTTGTGGGCTGGACAATATTGGGCCAAAAGCCCAATAGCTTTTGAGAAAAAAAAAAAAAAAAGGGTATTAATGGCTTGTTGAACAAGCCGTGTGTGTGTAGCAGAAAAAAAGAAAAAAACAGTGGGCTGTGGGTGTGCGAGAAACAGAGAGCGTGAGGGAGAAACAGAGAGAGAGAAGGTGGAGTTTTTGGGTTTGTACAAGAAGATTGAGCGGTGAAACGGTGTCCGTTGGTGCTCAAATTTGACGTGGTGAATCCTTGTGACAAGCTCTTCTCATCTACCGGTTCCGATTTTCGAATTGGTGTCTCTAAGGTGTTTTTCCCAAATACCCACTTGAGACCTAAAACTGATTTCTTTTTATGCTATGTGTTGAAATCCATCTTGTTGATGATGAACGTTGTTGTTTAGCCAAGATTATGTTTTATCTTGATGATTGTGAGCCTCTAGTTGTATCTAGAGAGAACTTTGTAATCCCATTATTGTTGATATAGTGGAAGTTGATATCGGACTACGGTCCCGTGGTTTTTCCCTTCGCATTGGAGGGTTTTCCACGTAAAAATCGTTGTCTCTTGCGTGGTTGATTATTTTGATTTTTATTGCTTTGGTTGCTTAGTTGGCTTTGTTGAAACTTAATTTTGGAGAACCCATTTTATCACACAAAGAGGGAAAAAGTTCAATTGGTGGTTTTTCCCAACAGGTGGTATCAGAGCTTTTGGTTGGCTGGAGAAAAATTCTTGTGTGTTGAGATGGATGAACAAAATTCGTTTGGGATGATAAAATTAACCCCGTCGAATTATTCCATATGGAAGCGGAAAATGCAAGACATGCTATATTGCAGGGATTTGTTTAGGCCTGTTCTAGGCAAGGAAAAGCCAGAAAAAATGAGTGATGAGGACTGGGAGATATTGCATATGAAGGCTGCTGCTACAATAAGGCAGTGGGTTGATCACAATATATTCCATCACATTGCTGAAGAAACCAAGGCTGATGCTCTATGGCAAAAATTAGCGGCGATGTATGAGAAGAATACTTTCAGAAATAAAGCCACGCTCATTCGAAGGCTTGTGAATTTGAAGTACAGAGATGGGAAGAGTATGACTGAACATACAAGCGACTTTCAAGGCTTGGTGAACCAGTTGACAACTATGAAGATGAAACTTGAAGATGAGCTACAAGCCTTGTTACTTCTCAGCTCATTGCCTGAAAGCTGGGAAACACTAGTGGTGTCACTAAGTACTTCAGCGCCAGAAGGAAAGCTAACCATGGAAATGGTTAAGGACAGTTTGCTCAATGAAGAAGCCAGAAGAAAGGAAAAGGGTGAATCTTCTTCTGAGGTACTTGTTTCTGAAAAACATGAAAGGCGTGGAAGAAGCAAAAGCAGGCATTCTCAAGGTCATGGCAAAAAGGATACACCTAGAGGAAAATCCCAATATAGAAAAACTTTCAAGTGTTACCACTGCAACAAGCCAGGTCATATGAAGAAAGAGTGCAGGCTTTGGAAAAGAGAGCAGGGTGAAGGAAAGAAAGATGAGAAAGAGACTAATACAGTAGCCACTGAGGGTGATGTTGTCATTGTTTGTGATGATAGTTATGTTAGCCTCGCATGTCAGGAGAGTGATTGGGTGATTGATTCTGGTGCTTCATTTCATGTTACTGCTCATGGTGATTTCTTCACTTCTTACTCTGCCGGTGATTTTGGCAATGTCAAGATGGGAAACAGTGATGCCTCTAAAATTGTGGGTATTGGTGATATTTGCTTGGAGACCAATCTTGGAAGCAAGTTAATACTCAAGGATGTCAGACATGTACCGGATATTCGCCTCAACTTGATCTCTACAGGCAGACTTGACGACGAGGGTTTCATTAATTATTTTGGTGAAAGTAAATGGAAGCTCACCAAAGGTTCTCTAGTGATTGCAAGAGGAAAGAAGATGAATACGCTCTATGTCACACAAGCAAAGCTCAACAAGGGAGAGATAAATGCTATTCAGAAGGATGCAAGTATTGATCTTTGGCACAAGAGGCTTGGTCACATTAGCGAGAAAGGACTACAAATTCTTGCTAGAAAGCAATTCCTCCCCAGTTTGCATGGTATGCCTCTTAAAACTTGTGTTGATTGTTTAGCTGGAAAAACACATAGAGTTGCATTTCATTCACACCCTCCATCTAGAAGATCAAATATTCTTGATTTGATTCATACTGATGTCTGCTCTATGCAAACTAAAACTCTTGGAGGTTCAATCTATTTTGTGACTTTTATTGATGACCACTCAAGAAAAGTTTGGGCTGCTGCTTTGAAAACTAAAGACCAGGTATTCGATGTCTTTAAAGAATTTCATGCCAAGATTGAAAGAGAGACAGGAAAGCAGTTGAAGTCCGTTCGAGCTGATAATGGTGGTGAATACAGGGGGCCATTTGAAAACTATTGCAAAGCCCATGGAATCAGGCTTGAGAAAACTCCAGCAAAGACACCTCAGCTAAATGGTGTGGCAGAAAGAATGAACAGGACCATTGAAGAAAGGATAAGATGTATGCTTTCTCATGCTAAGCTTCCTAAGTCTTTTTGGGGGGAGGCTATGAGGACTGCAGTCGACTTGATTAATCTTTCCCCAGCAGCTGCCTTGAATGGTGATGTTCCTAACAGAGTTTGGACAGGGAAAGATGTCTCTTATGGTTATTTGAGAGTTTTTGGCTGCAGGGCATTTGTTCATGTTCCTAAAGATGAGAGATCCAAGCTTGACGATAAGGCAAAATCATGTATTTTCTTGGGATATGGTCATGAAGAGTTTGGGTACAGATTATGGGATCCAGTGAACAGGAAGATTATCAGAAGCAGAGATGTTGTGTTCCTTGAAGATCAACTTGGTGATGATGCTGATAAAGTTGAAAAGACCAGTTCCTCTGTTGAGATTCCTGTCAATTTGAATCCAGTTTCTCCACCTGTAGTGAATACTGATCATGGGGGAGACATGCAAGAAGATGGTGGAGATATTGTTGATGAAGAGGCCCCTCCAGTTGATGATGTTGTCCCTCCAGTTGAACAAGTTGAGCAAGCACCGCCACTGCCACCAGATGAGCCTCCATTGAGAAGATCTACTAGAGAGCGCCAACCTCCTTCAAGATACAGTTCAAGTGAGTATGTGATGCTTACAGATGGTGGAGAGCCTGAAACTTACCAAGAAGCCATTTCTCATGAGCAAAAGAAAGAGTGGTCTAATGTCATGCAGGAAGAGATGAAATCCTTGTGTGAGAACCATACCTACGACTTGGTAAAGTTACCAAAAGGCAAGAAAGCGCTCAAGAACAAATGGGTTTACAGGTTGAAAGCTGAAAACAATAGCTCACAACTAAGGTACAAAGCTCGGTTGGTTGTGAAAGGATTTGGTCAGAAGAAAGGTGTTGACTTTGAAGAGATATTTTCTCCGGTAGTAAAGATGTCATCCATCAGAGTTGTTCTTAGTCTAGCTGCCCGCTTGAATTTGGAGATAGAGCAACTTGATGTGAAAACTGCATTTCTTCACGGTGATTTAGAAGAAGAAATTTATATGGAGCAGCCAGAAGGGTTCAAAGTCAAGGGAAAGGAGAATCATGCGTGCAAACTTCGAAAGAGTTTGTATGGGCTCAAACAAGCACCAAGACAGTGGTATAAGAAGTTTGATTCTTTTATGGTGAGTCATGGGTACTCTAGAACTTCATCTGATCATTGTGTGTTTATGAAGAAACACTCCAGTGATGATTTTATTATCCTCCTGCTATATGTTGATGATATGCTGATTGTTGGTCATGATACTAGCAAGATTGAGATGCTTAAAAAGGAGTTAAGTAAGTCTTTTGCAATGAAAGACTTGGGATCGGTAAAACAAATACTCGGCATGAAAATCTCCCGTGATAGGAAGAATGGGAAACTGTGGCTATCTCAAGAAGGTTACATTGAAAAAGTTCTTGAAAGGTTCAATATGAGCAAGGCAAACGCAGTTTGTTCTCCACTTGCAGGGCACTTTAAGCTTACTTCTAAGCAATGTCCAACAAGTGAGAAAGAAAAAGAAGAAATGAGTAAAGTTCCCTATGCGTCTGCAGTTGGCAGTTTGATGTATGCCATGGTTTGCACAAGATCAGATATTGCTCATTCTGTTGGAGTTGTCAGCCGATTTCTTTCTAATCCTGGAAAAGAACATTGGGCAGCAGTGAAATGGATATTGAGATATCTGAGAGGTACTTCCAGGGTGAGTTTATGCTTTGGCAGTGGTGAGCCTATTTTAGAAGGGTACACAGATTCAGACATGGCAGGTGATGTTGATTCCAGGAAATCCACTTCGGGGTTCTTGATGACCTTTGCAGGGGGAGCAGTCTCGTGGCAGTCTAAGTTACAGAAATGTGTTGCTTTGTCCAGTACAGAAGCTGAGTACATTGCAATTACTGAAGCCTGCAAAGAAGTTTTGTGGATGAAAAAGTTTCTTGAAGAATTGGGTCTGCAACAAGAGAAGTACATTGTCTACAGTGACAGTCAGAGTGCCATCCACCTCTCCAAAAATTCAACATTCCATTCAAGATCAAAGCATATTGATGTTAGGTATCACTGGATTCGTGATGTACTTGAAACAAAGCAAATGCACTTAGAGAAAGTTCATACAAGTGAGAATGGATCAGATATGTTGACAAAGTCTTTGCCTAAAGAAAAGCTTGAAGCGTGCAAGCAGAGAGCGGGTTTGGTCGAGCCCACTACATGACGCGGAGGGGGAGGATTGTTGAGTTGTCCGCCCCATGTTGTGGGCTGGACAATATTGGGCCAAAAGCCCAATAGCTTTTGAGAAAAAAAAAAAAAAAAGGGTATTAATGGCTTGTTGAACAAGCCGTGTGTGTGTAGCAGAAAAAAAGAAAAAAACAGTGGGCTGTGGGTGTGCGAGAAACAGAGAGCGTGAGGGAGAAACAGAGAGAGAGAAGGTGGAGTTTTTGGGTTTGTACAAGAAGATTGAGCGGTGAAACGGTGTCCGTTGGTGCTCAAATTTGACGTGGTGAATCCTTGTGACAAGCTCTTCTCATCTACCGGTTCCGATTTTCGAATTGGTGTCTCTAAGATGTTTTTCCCAAATACCCACTTGAGACCTAAAACTGATTTCTTTTTATGCTATGTGTTGAAATCCATCTTGTTGATGATGAACGTTGTTGTTTAGCCAAGATTGTGTTTTATCTTGATGATTGTGAGCCTCTAGTTGTATCTAGAGAGAACTTTGTAATCCCATTATTGTTGATATAGTGGAAGTTGATATCGGACTACGGTCCCGTGGTTTTTCCCTTCGCATTGGAGGGTTTTCCACGTAAAAATCGTTGTCTCTTGCGTGGTTGATTATTTTGATTTTTATTGCTTTGGTTGCTTAGTTGGCTTTGTTGAAACTTAATTTTGGAGAACCCATTTTATCACACAAAGAGGGAAAAAGTTCAATTGGTGGTTTTTCCCAACACTTTTGACACAAAAGATCCGCAACTTTTAGAAGCCTAGAATCACCTACGGGCGGTAATAACTTTGAAAGCGAGCAGTCGATGTATCCAAGGATCAAAGAAAGTATTAAAATTATCTCCATTGCCCACTCTCCACTTTAGAACCAACTTCAAGGCATCATGCCCCAAATCATCACTTACTTCTTAGCTAAGAGTGCCTTGTTAAAAAGAGAGAGATCTTGGAAAACCAATCCACCTTCACATTTAGGCCGACATAACTTCTCCGAACTCCACCAACGGAGCTTTCTGGTCGACTCATCACCCCCCAATCCGAACCGTGCCACCATGGATAGTAAATCATGGCGAAGAGAATTCGAAATTTTTAAAACCCTCCATAATGTAGATGGGAATTGCCATAGCCATAGCTATAATGTGGTGCGTCCATGGATAGACTTAGTGTAACAAGTCTATATTTGACATATAGATTTGAAAAGAAAAAAATTCAAAAAGATTCTAATTAAATATAATTTTTTTTAAAAAAAAATATTTTTTAAAAATCTGGACTGCATTCATCTTTTTTCTCCCCCCTAAAAACTACTCTAAAAAAATATATCAGTTTGAATTAGATATTTTTATAATTTATTTTTTAAATGCAAATGTGATTTGGAGGATTGCCGCCCAAAAAGGAAACCTCTTGAATATTGTCCCAGTTATAGTGGTTTTTATTTTTTTGACATCCAATTAGATAAGTCTAAAGTCCATGTAACATACTTTGTCGAATTACCCCCAGTTGTTTAGAAAGGTAATATGGTAGATTACATAATCTATCAGATATTGCCTGAATCAACATGGGCACTGATGGTCTCCGGGCGATTTCAAGGTCGGTGGGGGCGGGTGGATTAGCGGAGGGGTAGAGATTTTTAAGGACAATTTTGAAAAGTTATTTTTAATACCTTAAAGAGGGCGTTTGGTTGGTTCACTCCAATTGAAAAACTCTAAATGTTTTTTTGTCTTTTTATTTAAAAGTATTTATAATTTTACTATTTATATCTTAAACTCTACCTTAATAACCAAAATTTTAAAAGTCAATAACTTTGTTATTTCAAGTTGACATAAGATGATTTAAAAAAAATAATTGCATGAAATTTCAAGAGTAATGAAACAAGATTCATATTATTATTATTATTTTTTTGAATACATTTCAAGTTTTTACACTCTACCTCCAAACAATTCATTTTCAACTAACTAAACACAAAATTACTAAACTTAACATGTAATTCTTAATTTTAGAAATTAAAATTTTAGAGAGAACAAAAAATAACGGACCAAAATTAAAAATCAATAAATATATAGCATGGGGAGTTGGTGGAGTTCCGCGAGACAATAGTGAAAGTAATGAAAGTCTTACCACTAGATTTTCATCACACTCCAAAATGTATTGCATATCATAGTTATTAGGGAGTAAAAATATGTAGAATTAGACATTTTTAATATAAAAATAAAAGAAAATAAAATAGGCTGGTGAGCAGGTTCTACCTGCTACTTGAATATTCAAACCCGCCCCCACCCGCTTAAAAGGTGGGCTGGTTGAAAACCCACCCAAATAGAGACGGATGATGATGTAGCTGTTTAAGCAGGTGGGGCGGGTGTTGGTGATTTGGATGGGTTAACGGGTTGGATGCACATTCTTACTACAAGATTGTATAAAAATTATGTACATCAGGTTCTATATACCAGATTTGGTGCCAAGTGATAGTGCCTGTAACACGACGTAATGCAATTCCATACAATTGTAACACATATATTATACAATAACATGGATATCAGTTGCACACAAATATATTTATTTCAAATATCAAGATAAATATTATGCATTAATCATTTATCAAAACGTAACTAATTCTTAATTAAAAATAAGATCTTAGCCGTCCAAATGTTGCATTGTGATTCGAGAATCTATATTATGCTGTGAAAAGCTGACATATGGCAATAACACCAAACAACCGCTTCTTGACCTGCGAGTGGTCGGACTCTAAGTGTAGGGAGGATTAGATCTCTTTTGACCTCCATATGAGATTTCTATGCTTTGATCTTTAAAATGAAGGAATCCATAGTCAAAAAGCGATTGGAAGAAGAATTTAGACAAGCAATCAAGTCTAGAAAAATTTAACCGGTGATCACATACCTGCCATCTCCAAGAAAGGATAATAAAAAGAAAGATCGAGTGGTTGACAAGTTGCAAAGAGTTTTTCCATTAACTTAAGTTAAAGAGTTTATAACTTGTACATACCAACAAGGAATCCTTACTTACCCGACAATAGAATCTCCCTAAAATCTTCTCTCTATATCTATAGATAAAAAGAGCGAATCTGCTCTTTCGTCCAGGCTTCAATTACTGTCACGTGGTGGCTTCAATATCCATCATGAGGTATATCTTTTTTTTTTTTTATTTAAATTTTTAACTTTGCTTTGCTTTGTTTATTTATATATTACGAAGCACATGCTATGTAATTAGTTTATTCAATAAGGCTAGAGTTGGGGAGATTGGAATGTATGAGGAAAGCCAACTTGAGAACAACCTTTTTCCTATGCGACAGCGAGAGCTCATACATCAAGGAAAGAAATAAAACCAAGTCCTTATTCGGAGTTCTGTATTCCCATTGGGCATTGAAAGTCAAGCATAAATTCTCACTTAGACTTCTTATACCAAACTGAGTTTTGGCATGTTGAGTGCATATTATTCTTGCTTACGTGTAACATGTGTGTGTTTGTGAAATTACAAACTTATTCACAACCTTCACTTTGAGGTCTAAGCTTACGTTTCACATGTGAAATCACAAATAATTTTCTTTTCTTTACTCTTTTTTCTTTTGTGCAATTTTTCTTTTTCTTTTTTCTTTTTGGCCCCTTGTGAACGCGTTGAATTTAAATCTTATTGACAAACATACCATGTGCAACAGAACTTCGTGAACCAAATATGGGTTTTCTTTGTTACTGTGATTGGTAAAATAACTTTCTTTAATCAGATGATTAAGGAAGTTTTTCCTTTTTAAAAAAAAAAAAAACCAATATTTCGTTTCTGCTTGTCACACAAGTGTTGATGTAAAATTTGTCTAATACAAAGTGATAGTTTGGTACACCGTCTTAAATTGAAAATTTTGGATTTGAATTGAGAATCTAAAATGAATCGGTGTTTGGGAGAGAGAAAAATTAATATGGTGTGGATTTCAAAAAAGTGAAAAAGTAGATTTTACTAAAATTTTAGGACTTAAGATGCTAAGCCAAACACACACTTAGATTAATCCTTGACTTCGTAATCTAGATCAAATGAACTTGTAATCTAAAATTCGCACATCTTGATAAGAACTGAGATCTACCATCCCAAAATCATGTCCCTTTTGCTATTCAACTTACCTAAAGGGGTTTATAGGAAAATTTAGCTTTTTTAAGTCATTTTTTAATCAATATCCTAACTTTTTTGGGGAGTTCTACAACGAGGCTTCCTCATTTACCCTATCAATGGGGTAGAAAATTCTGACCATGGATTAAAATCTATGGGTCAGGAAGGCTAAAGACCACCTAATACCCTCCCACACACAAATACAAACACACAACCAGATTAAAAAAAAAAAAGACAGTGCCGGCGAGACCCACGGCGGACCAACAACCGTCGGCACGAGGGCGTCGTCCACGTGAGTCGTGACCTCCCCCTGCAGCGTGACAGCGACTCACCTCCGCCAACGTCACAAGCTTTCCGGCGTCGGCCACTTCGCGAGCTGCGCCACCATGGTAACACAGATCCGACGGAGGGTTGTTTTCCAGATCTGCGCCGATTGTCGACCATGGCATCCCCACACCGTCGTCTCCGACGACGTCTTTCGGCGGCGTAAACCCAACATCTAGATCTCTCCACTTCGCCGTCGCGATTCCCTCGCGCCTCCTCTGGAAACCTCGCGGCCTCCATCGCGATTCCTCGTGCTTGGCTGCTCGCGACTCTCACGGCTGTGGGTTTTGTCGTCGTCGGATCTGGCCACCGTCGCGGGTGAAGGTTGGTGGCCATCGGCGTCGCCGAACACACGAATTTTTCCCAATCGTTTACCGCCGGCAAGCCCGAGCAACCGCTCCCCCTCCCCCCGCGACGACGAACCACCACCACCACGGGACCCAGCTCCTCCCCACGACAGCTAGCTTCACGTCCGACGGAGTTGGCCGGTTTGCGACAGAACCAGAGCCACCGGAGGGCTCTGTGTTCTTGGATTTTTTTTTTTCCTTTTCTTTTCTTTTTCACATGTAAATCTTGTGTGAAAAATGCACACATATTTTCATGCACCATTTTGATCTAAGCTGTTCAAAAGTAATCAAATGACTAAAAATTTTACCCTACCTCATTGTAGAATCCTCCAACTTTTTTTAAGTTTAAAGAAAAATGATGATTTATTTTAAATTGACTATTTGATAGTCCATCAAGTCCATCACTGATGGACTTGGATGATTAACCAATATAAACAATAATAAATCAGTCTAATTTATCATTAATTCATCATTGATGGAATATTAATACAGTAATAAAGGACTATTGACATAGCACTAATGGATCATTGTAAGATCCGGTAAATATTGTTTAAAAAATGACTATTTACTTTAAAAAACAAAAAACAAAACAAAACAAAACAGAAGTTCGATTATATTTTTGAAAAAGTGGCACAAATAAAGGTCACCCACCTGATTTTTGTCTTATCAAAATTTGACACATTTTTCTTTAAGTAAATTTATTTGAGAGAATTAATAAGTTTGGAAAGTTACTCATGCCGTATATTAAACCACCTCTCATTTTTCCGGATTCTTCTTTCCAAGAGAAATAGACTAATAGTTAATAATATTTGATTAAAGATGGTTATAGGCACAACCTAATGATAACTAAATACATATTTTATTATAAGGTGAAGAATTTAAATTTTTTTTCCACAATTAAAAAAAAACGATGATTAAAGATCTTGTACAAATAAACCAAAATAAATGATCAGCTAGTTCTCTGGAGTCATCACTTATATGGATGTTGATGGACCATTTTCTTCGTCCTTTTTTGTTTTTTGTTTTTTAATTTAATTTTGTTTGTTTTTTCATTTCATGATATACAAAGAACAGAAAAATGCTACGATGGTCTTTAAAATCACATGTACAAATTTTTGACTGTGCCACGAAATTTAAAAGAGAGTTTACACTTGTCAGATGATGATTTTATTAGGGCTAGTTTAGAGTAGCATCTAGAGATGATATTTTGAAAGTTGAGTTGGAAATGTGTGTTTGGGAAAAAAACTTTTGAAAAAATTATGTAATATAGAAAATTATACAAAAATTTAAAATGTGTTCAGAAAAAAAGATGCAAAATGGATATTCTCTTGTTTGTTCTGTCGTTTCAAACATTTTGACATAAAAAACATCTTATTCTGATTTGAAATGAGAAAGTTACGGACTTTTAGGGGGTGTTTGGTGTATAAGTTGAGTTTGAGTTGAGTTGAGATTTTTAAGTTTGAATAGTAATTTTTGTTGACTTTTTCAGAAAAGATAAAAAACTTTTTCAGAAAAGACAAAAAACATGATGAAAAAAGTACAGTTTAATTTGATATGAGTTTGGATACCAAACAAACCCTTAAAGTTTGAGTTTTTTGAAAATAAAAGAGAGAAAAAGTATGATGTAGAGTTGAAAATTTGAAATCTAGATTGCAAAATGTCATCTCTAGATGGTACCCCAAATTGCCCCTTAAGTCTCAATTTTGATTCACGAGCAAAGACTGCTCCATTTAGTAAGTTAGTTTAACTCCAACTAAACTACTTTTTATCTCAATTTTTGACATTTTTTGAAAAGTCAACAAAATTTATAACTAGTTTTTGAAAACTCAACTGATTCCAACTTAAAAATTTCATATCCAACTAACTTATCAAACAGAGGCGTACATTTTTCTTGGCTAAATTCAAAATTTCCCTTGAATCTATGAATTTAGTGAGTAAATACCAAATTTGCCGTCAATATCATATTTACTGAAAACTAGACTTGATCTCTAATGCAATGCTAAATTAGTGTGCTAATAGTAAAATTTGACATTTAAACGAAAAAAAAGTGTTCTCCAATATAATGCTATCTTTCATGTCAAATTTATCATATGCTAAACTTCATAATAAATTTACCACAAAGTAAAACCAATGTCAAATTTCACTTTTGATTCCTATTATTGGTTTTCTAATGGAATTATTATAATATTTTTATTTTTCATATATTTAAATACTAAAAATTCATTTTTACAACTCCCTAAGCACACTAATAATGATAAAAGGTACAAGTAGCATTAAATATATTATATTATATTATAGCTTAAAGTAAGATAATGTTATTTTTTATATTGTTTTATAACAAACATAGTATTGATATATGCAAATGCAGAGATGGTCTTAACTACAATGTAAGTTCACCACAAAATTCAATGTAAATATTAGGTTTTCAAGTAATATATTCCCTAATTAAAAAAATCCCTTCAAGTTAGTTAATTTGAAAAAAAAAAAAAAAACCCCCCAAATCCATAGAGTTCGAATTGTAAACCTAATCCCTAACTCCTTAATCCTAGTTGCTGCTGCAGCCGCCTCTAGAACCATCAGTGCCGAAGATGAAGAAGATGACGGTGTCGAAGTTTGCTCGGGGAAAGAAATAGCACAGAAGAGAGACAAAGAAAAAATTACATCAAGTAGTAATAGAGATCAAAATTGTGCACGGTCACAATTGAGTCGATGATGTCACGATGGCTGACATGGTCACGAGTTTTTCTGGCTTCGTTCTCGTTTGGGGGATGGAGAAAAGGTAAAGGTCTGGAGAGAGAAAGACAGACGAGGGAGGAAGAGAGAGATCATGAGTTTGCGATGGCAACATTTCTCTGAACTGCTAGGGCGATGTAAGTCAAATTGCGAGGGCCATCGAACGATGATGGCTTCCGTGAAGTTTGAAGAGAGAAGGGGAAGAATTGGGTATTTTATGCAGGGGTATTTTTGGAATTTTAGATGCATGTAAATCTAGGTTTACTAGATATATGCAATTTTCCACCGTCCGAAAAATTTTCCACTATTTATTTTACTCCTTTGAGGTTTTTGGCTTATTTCCCTCATTTTCCCTAAAAACTACCTTACAAATTTTCTCTTTAAAAAGTAAGAGAGGGGGAACAATTGGATCTTTTATGCATTTTTTTTTTTTTGGAATTTTGGACACATGTAAATCCAGATTTACTAAATATATGTAATTTACCACCATCCAAAATTTTTTTTTCCTATTTATTCTTATTTCTTAAGGTTTTTGGCTTATTTCCCTCATTCTCCCTAAAAACTACGTCACGAATTTGTCTTAAAAAAAAAAAAAACCTCAAGTAGCATGTACTGTGGATCAACCTTAAAGCCCAAACCTTGTAGGCTTTTGGGCTGTCAGCTGGGAAAAGAGAACTCTAGCCCATGTTTGGTGACTCTTTCAAATACACAAGCTCTCACTCAATGTTTGAGGAGGAGGAGGAGGAGGAGGAGGAGGAAGAAGGAGGAGGAGGACAATAAGCCTGCGGGGTGACAATAAACCTGCAGGGTGGAGGAGGAGGAGGAGGAGGAGGAGGCTCTCACTCAATGGTGACAATAAACCTGCGGGGTGGGTGCATTTATTCGAGACTGCAAGGGCCGGGTATGTTCTCAGCACCAACGGAGCTAGTCTTGTACTTAAAGTGAGAACTAGAGATGGAGTCACCAATGATTGAGTGAGGAATTCTGTATCCAATGAATAAATGCACCAGTGATCAAGTGAGTCACCAATGAATTTCTATTTATTTATGTTAATTTTTCCTCTGCAAATTTTACATTTTATTAATTTACCCCCACAAAAATTGATCATCCTTCTATAATTCATTCTAAAATATTTATCTTTTAATATATACCCAAGCGAAACAATAAGTTGGTTTCGCAGCTTATGAAAATGTATGTTAATTTTTTGTTAAAAATGTGAAAATAAAACTAAGACAAGAAATTACAACAAAGAGGCCATTTTCAAAAAAAAAAAAAAAATACAATAAGTAGCATAGTTTAAAATAATTTAGGTCGATAAATAATTATAAGTTATTTAACTCAAATATTTTTAAAATATATTGTTTATAATAAATATTTTCAGAAAATTGCTATTTTATCCCTTTCTCCCAATTAAAATGATGTAAAGTTCAATGCATGTACATGTTAAAATCGACACTTTGTGAGGACAAAACCAAAAGATCATATAAAACCAAAAAAATAATATAATTTTTTTTGAGTTTATTTTTGAAAATTAAAAAAAAAAAAAAAGTCAGTGAGAACAGTAATCAAACACTCCCGGCCTCACGAGACTCGCCACTAGTTCTGGGTGATATGTCAAAAGCAGGGTGTGGGAATTTTCTTTGCACATGCTTCTTTGCACATGCTGCAAATTTAGCTATTAGAGAAGGGCTTTGTTTTGCGCTGGATTAAGGCTTAGTCCCTAGATTGATTGAAATTTATTGTGTGGGTGTTGTTAATGCTGTAAACTAAGGGTATTTTTCGAATATGTGAATTTGTTCAATCCGCTCAATAAGTCGGATTGGACTGAATTGGGAGAATAAAGAATTAATAATAGATTGTGATTTTGCTAATCTAAAGGCTAAGAATTGGATTATGGATTGTAAATTTCTCCCTTTCTTGATATATATATATATATATATTTACACAAACATGTATGTATATAGGTATACATTTTTCTTTCTAAAATATATATATTTTGGTAAATAAGTATCTGTAGGTTGAAGTTTGAAGTTAAAAAAAAAAAAAAAAAGTTGAAAGTTTGAATATGTATGAATATGTTTATTTTATTTTTTAAAGTAAAATAGTTAAAATTGTTATTTTATTGAACTATTTTATGTTTTAATATGATTATAATTTTTAAAGTCTACGGATTGGATTCACGGGATGGATGGATGGATGGATTTAATTGGATTAAGATTCTCATAAATTGATAACTGATTATAATTTTCTTAATTTAAAAATCATAGATTAGATTACTGAGTGAGTTATAATCCACCTATCTGATTTGTAAACACCCTAAGTTAATGACTATTGACAATAATGTTGTTGGTAACACGTAAGACACATGATGTTGAGAACGACAATGATGTAAGCAATTTTCTTTGTACGCTAAAAAAAAAAAAAAAAAAAAAAAAAAAAAAAAAACCTGCAACCACTTTCCAACCTCACCCCAAACAGGCTCCTCTGTACCACCAAACTATACGGTCTTACTACGTAGTTGTTCATTCCAAATTATGTTTGTGTGTATATTCTATTTTCCCCTAGGCATTACCTTATCACTCACATGCAAAAAATATAGTGATTGAAAAAAGTACTTGATTTTTTTATATTCATTTTCCGCTGTTCTTAAATCTATGCGTGAAGGGTTTTTTTTTTTTTTTTTTTGACATTTATATTATTACAAGCTCTAAACATTCATACATACATACATATATATATATATATATATATCTCTCTCATTTCAAGTTGATGTAATAAGAATGTTTAGTTTTGGTTTATTTTCTATCACATGAATTATGCTCTCAATCTCATATTAGACCTTGACTTTTAATTTAACATATCATACTATCTCCATCTTTTCTACTCTTATGAAAACCACCCCTATATCGATATTCCATCAAAAACTGAATGAAAATTAAATACTTTCAGATCAAATGAGCTTTATAGCTAAGGCTAAAATCAAAACTAAATATTTTTTGAAGGAAAACCGTACCTCCAAATAGCTCTTTTGCATTATATATTCTTGATCAAAATACAATTTTTTAAAAAGAGGTTAAACTATAGTTTACATTATACATATTTAATAAAATACGGTTTGTGTTATATATACACTTGATTATTGATGGGTTAATGTGAATGTTTATGTCATTAAACTTTCGTGGATCACAGATGAAACAGATAATCACCAGTTGCAAATATCATTATAGCATAATTTAGAAAGTAACAATACAAAA
The DNA here is from genome assembly GCA_038430175.1 of Ficus hirta. NCBI lineage: Eukaryota > Viridiplantae > Streptophyta > Magnoliopsida > Rosales > Moraceae > Ficus > Ficus hirta. The sequence goes on along the minus strand of CM076594.1, from coordinate 11,711,660 downwards.
GTTGGTAGCAAAATGCTGCCTAACCAACACTCAACTCGAATTATCTATCTAATATATATATGTGTGTGTATATATATATGTATATATATTCAACATGAATAATTGTTTTTTCTTTCTTTCTTTCTTTCTTTCTTTCCTTTTTTATTGGTATAAAGTTTTTGGCCCCGTTAATCTCTAAACTATTAACACCATAAGATCAATTGCACGGTCGGGAAGGTCCTCTCTTATTATATGCACTGCCTTCCACAACTATTATATATCCAACAAATTAAATGAGTAGCTTCACTAAGTCCACGTTTTCGACTTCGCTTTCAATCAAAAAGGAGAGAAAAGCACCACATAAATATTTGGAAAATTTTCATAAATTCCCCCAAAAACAATATCACTAATGTAAATATACCCCATCGGCTATAAAATATACATATTGTATCCTTAAATTTTAATATGTGTGTCAAATTGTTCACTCCGTTTGTCTTCGTTAGTTTTTTTTTGTAATTTTTAATGTCAAAATGTCCCATGATCTTTCCATTTGTGTCAAAATACCCCATAATCTTTAATATTTATGTCAAATTATCTCATCTATATTATTATTTTATTTATCTAACATTGTAGAATTGCATAATAATAATTAATTTTTTTAGAATATGTAAAAATTTTATATTTTATTCTAATAAATAATACGCATCTCTTTTTCGAGACATTATATTTTATTTTACTTATTTTATTACCTTCTTATTATGTCGTCACTAATTTTATTATGAGATGATTGGTCTGATAATGGTTATGCTGGCACAACATTTTGGATGTGATTGCCTTTCTAACTTATAAAAAATATTACATATTTCTTTACAAGAATTCGATGATATGTGTAAAACAAGAATACCCCAAAGTATACCATGATAAATATATTTTCAATGCGTTCGGAATATACACTCTAGTTCGAGTTTTGAAAATATTTTAAATTGAAAATGAGTGAATGTTTAGAGTGGTGGGTTTGATTGAAAATGAACTGTGATGATTAAAAAGTATAAAACTTGAAATGTATTTAAAAAACATAGAAATATGGATTTTGTTTCGATACTCTCGTCATTTTATATAATTTATAAAAGAATCATATCATTTTGACTTGAAATATAGACTTTTAAAGTTTGAGTTTTTTTTTTTTAATTGAAAAAAGAGATTTAAAGGTGTAATAAATAGTAAATTGATTTACTTTTGGAGCAAAAGATAAGAAACAACTTAAAAACTCCAATTGAAGTGTATGCTCTAATCTGCACCTAAATACATTCTTATTCTTATTCTTTTTAATTCGTGATATGAAAATTTTTATATAGTTACGAGAAACTTTTTTCTAGATAGGTAACCTTGCTGCTAGTAAATGGGCCTCTGGACGCGGTTGAGGATTTGTGTTCCTACTTCCTAGAGAGGAGGGAGGTCTTGGTATTAGTTTTTTTTGGCTACGTTTTTTTTTTTTTTTTTTCCTACGGAAAATAGCTTGGAGAATTATGATGAATAGCTCTTTAGCGTCTGATTTTCTTCGCAACAATATTTGCGCAACTTTAGGGATATCTGAGAGGGATTGATCTTTTACTTCTTCTATTTGGTTGGGTTTGAAGTTCACCTACTCATACTTGCTAGATTAAGGGTGCATTTCATGCACAGGTTAGGTTGAAATAGATTGACTTTTTAAAAATTAGTTATAATTTTTATTGATTTTTTAAGAAAAAAAAAAACTGAGACGAAAAACTTAGGTTTGAACCTGAGAGTCAAATGGAAGCTAAGCTAGACGATCGATTGGTGAAAGTTAAGATTGGCAATTCCCATTGTTATATTATATTTTTTTTTCTTCAGGTAACACTGTTAGACCAAATCCCAACATGACTCATTTAAATATATTATTATATTATTTCCTATTTGTGACATAAGATATAATTAAATAATTCAGAGCCATATAAATGCTAATATAGGGTGTTTTATTTAACATATACTACAATTAAGTTCTCAATGTCTTTTTGTTCTCATATCTCACACAAAAAGAAAAGAGTAAAATAATATTAGACCAACCAAGTTAAGGAAAATTCTTACACAACAATATTTTTTTTTTTGCTCTATTGTTTGGGTAAATATTTGTGTTGCTGTGTGATAATAGATGAGGGTGTACTTGAGATTGAGTTGGTTGTTGGGAGAGATGGTGACATCAAGCAATAACTATTTTCTAGAAAAACACATTTTGGTACTTCTAGAAAAACACATTGAGATCTCATAAAATGATTCTTTGCGTTTCCCTGAAAATTTTTTTTTTTCGCTGTTTCAATCATTCATTGAAAACCACTCTATTTTTCCAAAAAAAAAAAAAAAAACCCCTCTATAGCAAAAAATGGTTCGAAATACCAATCATGACACCCAACATGTTTTCCATGCCATTTGCAATTTGTAAAACAATTTTTTTTAAATGAATCTTTTTATACTATACATTTTACTTAAAAAAAATTTTAAGTAATGTACTTATATAGGGGGAAAAAAATAAAAAAAACTCAAAACATGTTTAGCCTCAATACTACTTTCGTCAATGTTACCACCCCGAGTTTTTGTTAAATCAGTCATAAAATATCCCTGAAGCAATAAGAATTTTGAAAATATCAAGAATATTACCCTTCTTAATCTACTTAAATATTCTTTTAAATTTGACTTAACCAAAAAAAAAAAAAAATTAAAAATATTAATAAAACTGGCAAAAGTGATATTATGGCTAAATATTGGGTGTTTTGAGTTTTTTTTTTCTTTTCATTTTTATATAATCAAATCAAATTTAATACATTAATTCACACATTCTCTCGGTTGATTTTAACTAAAAAAAATCCAATATACCCTTAAATACCAAAGAGAAAAAAAAAATCATATTCAATAAAAAAGTAAAAAAAAAAAAAAAGTAAAACGAAAGAGAAATAGAAAACGCCAACCTTGGAGTTTTACGTCTTCTAGAGGTTTTGTTTTTGTTTTTGTTTTTGTTTTTTTTGGTTGTTGAAAAAGATTAATTTTAAGCCAAAACCGGGTGTTGACTGTTGACCAAGGAAAAAGATTATAGATTTTGTATTATATATAATTCGATGACATGAAAATGCAGAGGACTTCAAAATGTAGGAGCACTTAATCAAGGTCAGTGACAGAGCTAAAACTTTTTCAATGGATACAATGACCCAAAAAAAAAAAAAGTAGAGATAATTAATTTTTTACTGAACAAAGACATGGTCTTTAACTATTAAATGGAGGTAACAATTATAATTATTTAAAAGGTAAAAACCTGGTTTCTAAAGTGTTACTGAGGGTGCTTTAAAAAAAAACAGTGTTAATGAGGGCAAATTTCATATTAATTTTAATTATTAAAGTTAAATATTAATACAATAAAGATAAAAACTCTATTATTGCCTAGTAATACTATGTTGGATACTCAAATTATTTTAAAACGTCACTTAAAAATCATATTGCATACAGTCTAGACACCTAAACAACTCTAGATGCCTAAACCACCATCTTATGTTTATTTTATTTTATTTTATTTTTTTGGAATGTAGGGTGGGGAGATTCAAACTTTATACTTTTAGATAGAGTCATGTGTGATATTATCGTTAGGTTATACCTGTAACTAACTGTCTTATAAGGAAAAATATACACATTACACAAGTTACATAAGAATGTTATTAGTATACTTGACAAATAAATTTACATAAACATATTTGTGTCGAATTTGATAATCGTGGAAGGGAAAACTTCGGGGAAGGCTTTACACGAGGGTAAGGACACCAAGACCTAGTTGTAGCGGCTCCCTCCTGGCCTGATCTAGAGATCATCGGTGTAGAAGAAGACGATAATCGGCCATATAATCTATTATAGGCTATAGCTCAAGTCGAGAACATTAAGTTAATTCAAAGAGATGAAGAACTATAAAAATATTAATTTTTTATTTTGATTAATCACTTATTTATTGATTAATTACTGATTGACATGTAAATTATTGATTGATGCTAATTAATTAATGGTTAATTATTGATTTATCATGATCAATGATTGATTATTTACCAATGGTCTATGTCTATCAATAATTGACCACTTTTAAAAAATGATAGAAGAAGAAGGCGAAGACGTAATGCTATGATAAAAGGCCAAGAGGGAATTTGTATCATTAAATAAACAAGTTTGTGCATTGTGATGTGTCACTTGTATAATTAGGGTCCGTTTAGGGGCAAGATCTGGGTTTGGTTTCCAGATATTTTTTTTGGGGTCTTTTTACTCAATTCAAAAATATTTTTCATTATTCACATATCCAACTATCGACAATAAATTCAAACTTTAAAAGTTCACAATATTGTTATTTAAAGTCCAAATTAGATATTTTTTTAATTACATAAAATTTCAAAAGCAACGAAACAAGATCTATATTGATATTTTTTTTAACACATTTTAACTTTTTTATACTTGTTTGCTTCAAACAGTTTTTTTCCCCAACAAAAAAAAATAAATTTTCAAAACTACAATTCAAATATCTCCAAGACCTCCCTGTTGGACCCTCAACATTTTGTGTTTAGATTCTTGACACGTTTATTAACCGTATTGTATCTATGGGCTAGTCGTGTTAGGTTAAGTGTCAACCCTGCTGGTCCTAATTATTTACTTAGTATGAAATAGTAAAAAGCACCGTCCAACACTAGATAGCTTTAGATATCATATGTATGGATGGAAAGTTTTTATAATTCAAATATTGTATTATCTTTATTTTAATCTTTATCTTTATATATATAAAAGAGCTAATGTCACTCTTCTCATCTTCTTATACTTGTCAACCCATAGTTCTTTCTAACATTTTTCCATTTTTTTCCCTCCTCCTTTTTATCTAATGGTTACATTTTTCTTTATTTTCTTTTTACGTTTTTCATGTACAAGATTTTTTTTTCTCTCGTTTACTTCAGACATGTTAAAATTATTTTATTTTATTTTTTTTATCAGATTATTAGTATTCTTTTTAACATATTGTTCTTTTTTTGTTTTTTTGCTAAAACCTACTATCCCTACTATTTGATAACGAAAAAAAATATATATATATATTTAAGATAAATTTTTGCCTGCAAATTTTTTTTTTTTCCCAATTTTACTATAATCTCTATATGTATTTATTTCAAAACATTTATATGTTACTCTCAACTTTTTCACTTATTGGGGATGTTTGAGAGAGAAAAATAAATATAATGTGAATTTTAAAAATGTGAATTTGGATTTTAAATAAAAGAATGTTTTGGATTTGAAATGGTGTAGTAGACACACAGTAATTTGATTATACAAGTTAAAATTACTATAGTATATTTTTACGATAATTTAAAAAAAAAATTTAACACTCCTATTTTCTCTTTCTTTCTCAAATATCCTCCTAAAATTTTTTATTTTCTTTTATAATGATTTATTTTTAATAAATATAACATTCATAAATACTTTTTCTTTACCCTATTGAATTAACATTTTTAATGATCTATTTAAACGACTTCCTCATAAATCCACATTAAGATATTTATTATATATTTGTATATATTTTAACACTACTATATTCTACTCTCTTAAATTGAGTAGTCCTTTGTAGATTATTTCAAATAAAAAATTCATTTTAAAATAACAATTTAAAATAAATCGGTGTTTGAAAAGAAGAAAAATAAGTATAATGTGGATTTTCAAGATTTGGATTTATAATTATACGATTTTTTATTTGAAATAATGTATCAAATAATACCATCGAGCCTCACACGTGTGGATTTCACTAGTAGTGGTGGAGTAAAATAGTAAACTTTGAAAACACATAAAAAGGTCACGTAGTGGGTGTGGTTGTCATAATGGTAAAATTCTAGGAAGGAATTCATCACATATTTTGGTCCCCGTTCTCCACTTTTTTTTTTTTTTTTTTTTTTTTTTTTTTTTTTTTTTTGGAGCTTGAATGATCCTTAACTCTTAAAAACAAAGATACAATAGTAATTTCCGTCAATTTTTAGACTGAATTCGTCGTTGAGCCTAAAATTTTGACCAAAATTACTATAATGATCCTCATATACATATAATTATATATTTAAAGAATTTTTCTTAATTTATGTAATGAAAAATTAAATAAGGATCAAAATTACACCACTTAAAAATTTTAAGAACTAATCTAACAATTTACCTGATTTAAATAATACGATTGAGTTTAATTCTCTTTATAGTAAGGACACTCTAGGGTAGAATATCTCAAAATGTTATTATGTCATGTTTTTCATAAGAAACGTAATTAGAGGAGAAAAGACCAACACAATGCCGGGTCTAATTGTAAATAAGAACTACCAATTCTCCTTGAAATCCGCAGAGGCCCAAAGCTAATTTTTCCAATTCTCCAGGCAATTCACGCCGCCCGATTGGCTCTTCGTCCCTACCAACCCTCGTCACGTGCCACCCACCACCTCGTTTTCTCTCAATGCAAAACAATTTTCCCCTTGGACATTTTTACCCTCCCTCGTCCAAACCAATGCCCCCTCACTCTTCAACAACACGATAAGGCTATTTTCGTCATTTCTGCGATGTTTGGCACCCCGTGGAGTAAATCGTAGTTGGCAGTTGGATGGAACAATCTGGAATCTTTTTTCAGCATATGCCGCATTCCATTTAACCTTTGACATATACAAGGAAAAAAAAAAAAAACAAATAAGTTGGTGTAATTTACATACTTGCTTTTATTTTTTTTTGTTTGAAATAGACAAATAACCATGGCAATTTGATATATTTTTTTTTATCCAAAGTAATTATTTTCCATAGTGCCAAAAATTATTCGTACATTAATAAAAAACTTTTTACATTTTTTCTTTAATATTACACATTATTATTTTCACAATCATCGTGAAAAATATTAAGCTCCGTGAAAAAGCGACATTTAACAATTAATTACAAGTGATATAGAAAAATTAAGAGTTGTAAAAAAAATTAACAGCCTCTGATCGATATACTCTAAAAGTAAAAAATGAAAAATATTACCGTCCTTATAATAAAATTAATTAAAAAATCTAGTATAAAAATAGGAGAATTTCGAGAAAAAAAATCACAAATAATTGCATATTTAGCAGGGAAATCTAAAACTGCATAAGATAAGTTCAAAATAAACTACGCATTATGGTAATTATTTTTTATAATTGAGGTAAAATCTTAAAAAAAAAAGAAAGTAAATCTAAAAAAAAAAAAAAGATTCCTCAAAAAGAGAAGAAATTTGATTTTTTTTCCCCTCACAATACAAATGGTTATTTTGTGTCTCGAATATATTAATAAATTAAAAAAAGAATTTCTATTACTTGCCACATTTTCCAAGTAGACCCCACATTGGTGCTCTTTCTCTTATTGCATTTCTGTCTCTGTGTCTTCCATATAAATATGGTGGAGACTTCGCCGTCACGAGACCCTGCAATTAGTAGTCTCCGTCGAAAAAGTTTTGCAATTTAGTCCCCGATGGGTGCGTAGGATAAAAGCGTACGCTCAGGTTATCAGCACACGATAGCCTCAACCCCGCTCTCTGGTGATGCTCGCTGTTCTCTGCGCTCGCTCCAAGCCCAGAATCCTCAGCTCCTTCCTCTCCTCCCTCGCTCACGGCTCGGCGGTTCACCACCACCACCATAACCACAACCTCTATCTGAACGGCCGGTTCATCTCCGGACCGGTCCAATTCGCGGACGGTTACCACCGGAGAGATGACGCCGCCCGCCGTCGCCGCCACTCCAGCGCCTGCCAACTCGGCGCGGCGTGCGGTGGCGCGGCGTCCATCTGGCACGCCATCCTGCCGTCGTCCGGTGGTGGCTTAGGAGTAGGAGGAGGACGGAGGTTCGATCGTCGGAGGCCGGCAGCGGTTCACTTCGATCAGCTGAAGGGCGAGGGCTCGTGGAACGCCGCCCTCGACGCCCGCCCGGCGCGTTGGCTCCACCGCGCCGACTCCGCTTGGCTTCTCTTCGGCGTATGCGCTTGCCTCGCGCCGGCGACGCTGGAAATCGGCCGTGATGACGCAAGCTTCGAGTCGCCGCCGGCGGTTTCGGACCAAAGAGTTGTCGTTTCTGCCGACTCTGAAAGCTCGTTCTCTGATGCGAACATTGATACTTACGCCAATTATACGGTTACAGGTATACATATAGATATACAACCACTCGCACATATGCATATATACTCGTTTATACATGCGTACACGTATATGAAGCTACGATATATATATATATATATATTATTTTCCATCTTTTTGAGATTTTGATTTGTTTTTCTTCGTGGTGGATGGTTTTTATTAATTTATTCCCAGTAGGATGCTTAGTTATGATCGACACCTGTTTGATAAAAGTTACTGATGATTTTTTTCGTTTTATGCCGAGAATTACAGGTTTACGGGCCTTTTATAATTAATTCATTGACACACACACACATATTATACATATATGTGTATATACGTATATGTATATTGGGTAGCTTTTTAATTTGTTCACAATGAATTTTATGTTTAGTGATCAACTACAACTGTTTGATGAAATTTCTGAGAGATTTTTAATTTCTTCCGTAATGAGAATTACTTGTGAATTAGGTGTGGATCCCATAAATATAAATATATATTTATTTATTTATATATTTGATTACATGAACATTGAATGGAATCTATATATGTATGCATGAAAACCGAATTTTGATTGGAATTATTTGAGAAATCGTCAAGTGAAATTTTTTGATGTCACAAAGCGTTGAAATATGACAGGCGTGGTAGCAGATGGTCGGTGCCTGTTTAGAGCGATAGCTCACGTGGCATGCTTGAGGAATGGGGAGGAAGCTCCAGATGAAAGTCGTCAGAGAGAACTCGCTGATGAATTAAGAGCTCAGGTAAATTAATTTTGTTTCCGATTCTTCGAATTCACTTTCTGGTTGTTCAAAAACGTCACTGAAATGTTTGTAATTTTGCTGACTAAAAACTGAACATAGGTTGTGAATGAGCTCTTAAAGAGGCGTGAGCAGTCCGAATGGTAAGTTTTCGTGAATTGGCTTTGGTTTTGTGAGGGGTAATGAATGCCCTTTGGTTTTGTTTGGTGTACTGAATTATGAGTTGATTTTTGTGTTAATTATATGTTAATAGGTTCATTGAAGGTGATTTTGATGCATATGTGAAAAATATTCAACAACCTTATGTTTGGGGTGGAGAACCAGAATTGCTTATGGCTTCTCATGTTCTAAAGTGAGTGTTTTGCACTCTGTTCTTCTTTTTCACCATATTTATTGTCAAATTCATGTCACTCCATCAATGCTTAGTGCCAATGTCGATATAGGATATTGAATTCCAAATAGAATCCTTATCTATTTGGTTTCTCTGAATTGTATCTCTAATTTACAAACTAATTCTTTTTTGTTACACATTTTCAACGTCATTGTTATATCAAATAGATACCATGTCCTACTTTCCGCTTCTGCATATTATGGTGTAGGACAGTATTAAGCCTCTCTTTTTTCTTCTTCCGTGCAGGACACCAATTTGGGTTTTTATGAGAGATAGGAGCACCGGCGGTTTGGTGAACATAGCGAAGTACGGCGAAGAGTATGGAAAAGAGGAAGAGAATCCCATAAATGTTCTGTTTCATGGGTATGGTCACTATGACATCTTGGAGACTCCTAAGGAGAAACAGCTGGCGCGAACTGCATGTGTAGTAGGTTGATTTGGTTCTTTTTAGAAATACTAGTTGGAGTTGAGTAGAATAAATCAAACTCTCCATGGGAGAGTTTCACCATTGATAGCATCTGTTTAGTTCAAAATCGTTTTCTGCAATATCCTCCATTTCAAGCCTTGGCTTGTTCTAATTTTTGTACATTTCTCGTTGTCTCCAAAGAATTTGGCGTACACATTGAATAGAAGTTTCTTAGGTGTCCTGACTCCGTTGGTTTGTTCAAAATTTTCAGGAAACTTCTTATGAGAATTCAATGGTAGCATACGAAAAATCCCTCTTCGTAAAGCACTATTTCAATCTTAAAATTTTTTATCAGATTCTATCAGTTTTACATGTATATATTATTGAGCATTCATAAATATAAACTATCAATAGATATACAAGACATCCTATCATGAAAAACTCCCACTCCTTATTATATTCATTCTGGTCCAATGTCATTTGATTATCTTTCATTAACACACTCGACTTTAAAGAAAGAATTTTGCCGGATAAAGTGAGCGTGAAAAACACGAGTAGAAGATGTTCCAATATGACATAGTCCGTGGTGGATAGAAAGATTGACAATACTCGTTAGTGGGTATTGTTTTGTGTACCTATCAGTTCAAAGCTGTATGGTGGGCAATTTATTCATTAAAAGTGTTTCATAAAGTGCTTATGTAAACAACTCTATTCTATTCAATGAACTTTTTCATTTTTTTTAACACTTGATATTTCTTGTACGGAAACATTTTATTCCATAGTTTACCTTGTAGCACCAAAATCTGACGAAATGAAATGAAATCTTTAACTTTAAAACAAAAGATTGTCCCTCAAAAAACACACTTTTAGATTGTTGCCTCAATTTTATAGTTTTGGATTTTTTTTTTTTTTTTTTTTTTTTTTAACCTCCAATTAGATAAATATAGATGTAAAAAATCCAAACAAGCTTTAAGGAGGACAAAAAACATAAACATATTTATTTGAATGGCTGTTTCCAAATTCTCTTAAAAATAATCCAATATTTAGCCAAAACTATACCACATCTTAGAAATAGAATTCCTTGTTATGTTATCATTAGAACAAGAATTGCACAGGACAGATTTAACTCTTAATCTTTAACAAAAATATTAAAATAAAACAATTTTTTTTTCCTTGAAATTTTAACATATGGTAAAAGTAAACATAGCACTTTTTGGTTCTACCAACCAACCTTTATCTAATAATATATTATTATCATTATTGTTATTATTTTAAGGGCAGCACCAACTAACATGGTGCCTTTATGTAAGTCACTTTCAATAGGGTCACTAGTGAGAAGACCATATGTAACTCTATTTATTGTTTAAGAACTTGCTTTACAACATTATTATTATTATTGTTATTATTATTATTTTGACGATATATTGTGTAGGTTAATTTTCATTGTTGGATGATAGAAAGAAACCATTTGAATTTTTTGAAATTTTTTTTATGTGCAAGTTGACATTAAAAAAAAAAAAAAAGGGCTAAACTCGTTTCTTCAATCATTCATGATTCAGAATCGAACTGCAGGTAAATCCTAACAAATTTTCAAGATCTTTTCTTCTTCTCTTTCATCAGACAGACAACATCACGTTGCAACAAATTATAAGGTCATGTATGATCTCTCTTTTACCTGGTATATGGACGACAAACCTAACTTTTATGAAAAGCACTATCCGGACATGCTGAGGATATACCCAAGTTCACGTGATGCATATACATCCATATATTTTATTTAAAATTAGGCAAGTACGTAAAAATACGTGTATAAAAATTGAGATGAAAATGTACAGTTTAGTTAGAGTTAAACTTGAATATCAAATGTAGGCTAAGTATTATCAAAGTCAAAAACTTTTAATTGACTTTGTTTTAAATATAGATTTGTGTTAATATTGATTAAAAAAGACCTTTTATACTCTTAATTAATAACTTATATATAAGTCAAGTGTTAATATTTATAAAAAATAAACATTGCAATCAATGAAAGGTAAATTACTACATATTTATAATTTTAGGGTGTAAATTATCAAAATAAAAATTTACAACTGTATGATAAATTCAGGGTGTATCGGTGCAAAAAATCCTAAGAAATATTACAAAAAAGTGGCTAAACCTACGTGGCAGTCTAAGCCACCACCATGGCCATTCCTGCCTCATCTCTCTCTCCCACTCTATGCCCATCTTTGGCAGAGTAAAACAGACGAAAGAATTATGAGAGAGAGAAATAAATTGTTATTTTTAAAAATAAATTAATTAAATAACAGATTTTTAAAATATTTTAATAAATAACATATTTATTATATAAATGATTTATTTACGTCTTTGTATATATGGTATTTACGTCTCATTTATGTGTCATTTACATAGTAAATTTTTTATTTACCTGATAAATCTGCCATTACCTGATAAATATGTTATTTACTTAAAAAATTCAAAACCTGTTATTTATTTTAATTATTTCTCGTAAAAATTCTATTTACTATAATTATTCAAAGAATTATTAGATCAGAGATTTTGGAAGAACAAATATTATAAAGTAATTTAAATATCAAATAGTCATTTTATTCTATATTTGTAGGTATAAACTATCGGTAATTTTATAATTTACTCAATCAAAGGTGTAGAGTTTGAATCCTCTCATCTTAAGTTAAAAAAAATTGTCATTTTAATATAAATAAATGAACTCCATCTTTTCTTATCGATACCAGTGTCCTATTGTTAAATAAACTAAATTAGATATGTTAGTTACTCTTTTTTTTTTTTTTTTTTCCTATTCTATAAGATCATGTGAAAGTAAAGCTCCATACTTTCTTTTTATTTTGCTCATCTTGATATTTTACTTCTAATTCCTTCCCATAGTCCATGAAAATTGATCTTGTGATAATATCACATGTGGGTACTTTTAATAGAACTAAATCAAGGAATGCTCTTTTCTTTCCTTTTTTTGTTTCCCCCCTCACGATTCACACATAGATAGTTAATATGTCCAACAAATCAATAATTCTTTTAGTAAATGTGTAATATGAAATACATGTAAACAAGTCATAGATTGGTCAAAACCTCCTAACGAGTAAATTCACACCATACTCGGGCTTTACCACTAGCTTTTGGACCGGGAAGTGCCTATATTTGGGTGACAAAGAGAACGAGAAGTTGGACAATAAGACAGCAAGAAGGATCTTGAGTTCAGCCATGGCAAAGTTTTGTCCCAAACACACCCGAGGCCCGACTCCAAAGGGCATTTAGACATGGGGTAACTTGCAAGAGCCGCTCACGCGCCGTTGGCAAATCTTTGAGGATTGAACACAAAAGCATCGGGACCCCATATCTCGGGGTCTTGTTGGAGTGTCACCAACATGGTCCAAATGTTGACACCTTTAGGCACAAGTATGTCTCCAAATTGCAAATCTTGTAATGCCTCTCTTGATACCATAGGCACCGGAGGGTAAAGTCACAAAGACTCGTGAATTACCATTGTTAACTGCATCGAAAAAGGGGTTTGTGAGCGATAGATAATTACCATCGGAAAAGGGTAGTCTAGTTTTGGATTTGTTTGATTTGTTTAATTTTGTTTGGTTACTTTATTTTTTGCTTGTAAAAATTAAGTTTGAAATTAAAGGACAGTAGAATATTATACTCACTGTTTACATCTTGCGGACCATTTCAGCATCAGGAAGTTGACCCCCACAGATATCTAGAACCTCGACACGAGCCATAGCTTGCCATTCTTGATTTGAGGCCAACAACATCAATGTCCATGTTGCAGAGACTGCAGTGGTCTCATACCCCGCCAGGTATATGTTCTTACAATTATCGACGACAAGTCGCTCGATGGAATCTTGGCCTAAAGCACCCTTTTCAGCGCCTTCAAGGATCGTCTGCAGGAGGTCATTTTGAATTTTTGTTGATTGCTTTCTTTTCTTCACAACCTTCAGAATCAGTTCCCGGATCTCGTTTTGCAGCCTTTTTGTTTCTCTGTTGCTCCTTGTGGGAAGATATCTGAACAATTAGATAAATAGATCGCCCAAATTCAAAACCAATAGAGGCTTCCGTGTTTTACTTTGTTCTCTACTTTTTATGACAATTAGGACCTTCGAAAAAAGATATTTATGATAAGGGCCTAGGAAATATCACGTGTTTGGCACTGTTTTTGCTTTTACATTTTCTCAGCAAACAAACAAAATAATAAAAGCTATATAAATTTCCTGTTTAGTTTTAAACTTCTTGTTATTAAAGTGCCAGATGGGGGGGGGGGGGGGGGGGGGACCTCAAGCTCTACTTTTTATAATCATTCGGACGATAACATTTCATATGGAAACACTTGAGTATAAACATTTGAACAGAGATATTTAAATTGTCATCCAAATTAGTATTTATATATTCATAAATGGAATGAAACCAGTTGAACAAAAACATTTGAATGTGCATATTTGGATAGAGAGTGACAACAATATTTAAATAGTAAAAAACCTTGCGACTAAAACATGAAAAATATCAATTAAAAAAAATTTAATGTTGAAAAAAATGGAATTAAAAGGGGAATGTTGATTCATGATGAATAAAAAAAAATATATATATTTTTAAACTACTATCAGAATATATCCAAATGTAGATAAATTAAGGGAGGAAGTGCTTTTTAGATTTTGAACACGTTGTTTTGCCATTCTAATAGTACATTTGAATGTGGAAAGTCAAAAATCCTTTCAATTGGTCCATTCTAATGAAATGAACTCAAATGTTACCCCTTCCAATGACATATTTTAAATGCTGAGAAACAAACACGTATATAAATGGGAACTGGCTGTTTCAATGTTTGAAAATGGTTGAACCAAACAGGGTATTAGCTTTTTAACAAACAATTACAATAATATAATGAAACTACTAAAAACTTTTTACAAAGGCTTAAGCTTTTCAAATCGATGAAAAAGTTCACGGGCATTAAAATGAAAGAAAAAAAATACTTATTGTTTTCGGAAAGCTAAAAGCAACTTCTATATATACAACATCTTTCTTTAAAAAGAGAAAAAAGAAAAAATTATACTAAGCAATGTCAAACAAGTTCTTACGATCAATGTGGAAGACTTTTGATCTACAACCCCTAATGGAAAATTGTAAACAGAAAAGATTCTCATGGAATTGGAAAACATAACCTGAATATGGGAATTCCATTATACCGGGTTCTCTTACTCATGTTTTCTTGTAGGCTTCCAAGTTTCAAAAATAACTCTTCCCCTATTAAATAGGTGCTCCCAAAACAGGCCCTTGAGATCACGTCTGCGGAGAAGCTATTCAAATACTTGTCAATTTCTATGTCAGCATCTCCTCCCTCACATTCTATCTGATTTTTCCATGTCTCAACAAGTCTAATTGCTGACTCAACCATCACGTTTATCACACCCTGCAAAAATTATAAGTATTACAACATTTAAATGACAGCCAAAGAAAAAAAAAAAAGGAAGCCAAAAAAAAAAAAAAAAAAAGCGGGAAAGAAATAAGGAAATATAGTATTTGTGCAGTTAAAAATTGTAATAAATAGCAGGTTCTAAAAATATCTTGAGTAAATAGCTCTAAATAGTACTTTTACTCATTTACCTATTAAATTTTTTATTTGTCTGAGATATCTCAAAATCAAGCTATTTACTTGTTTTTGGTTTCGTACAACTAATGCTATTTCCTATTTTTTTTTATTTTTTTTATAGAAGAAAAGGGGCATTATTTAATTGTTTAGAGGTGGGTCAAAGCATTGAACTTCACATTCCTTGGATGGTCTATTTTCTTAAAGAAATTGAATTATACATTATGAAAATAATTTTACCTTGACACTATCAAACGCAAACTTTGGAGAAAATATTTTTCTTTGGTGAGCCCAATTGGAGCCATTTGATGTAAGAATCCCTTGGCCAAGGAGAGGACCAAGCATTTTCTGTTGGTTGGATGGCTTTCCAAAATCCAAAGATGTTGAAATGCATATTTCCTTCACCACACCAGGATCGTTCATGTGCAAAAATTGTAAGTTCCCAAGGGAGAACATGAATGTTGGACCT
This sequence comes from Ficus hirta, assembly GCA_038430175.1. Classification (NCBI taxonomy): domain Eukaryota; kingdom Viridiplantae; phylum Streptophyta; class Magnoliopsida; order Rosales; family Moraceae; genus Ficus; species Ficus hirta. The sequence goes on along the minus strand of CM076594.1, from coordinate 11,695,879 downwards.
GGACTACAATTATGAGAATTACGAGAATTCTTTCATAACATCTGAAAAAAAAAAAAAAAAATTCCTCAAGTATTTTATTGTTTTGAACTATCGGATCTTTATCAGCTCCTTTAATTTTTACATTCTTTTATATTTTCATGTGTCTTTAATTAGATCCAACGCTAAAAAACATAGACTACTTGCAGGATATCATATGAGCTTCCATGAAATAGTTTCACGAGATTCAACTAATTGTCTTCATCGTGGGTTATAATTTAGAAATAGGAATATTTATAACCAGATTTTCTGCAATTATGTCTAGAATGGAATAAGTACTCAATCATCGACTTTGGTATCTTATCGACCAAGAATTTTGATTTTTACCATAACGTAGTTATCAAGTTAAGGCTCCTAATGGAAGGACATATAAGTATAACAGAAGTACCATATTGTTTACTCCATTGCTCCAAGGCTGGAAAGAGTAGAGAGGAAGAATTATGGACTGCCACTTCTTCTCCTTGTCACGGCTTTCGGACTTGAGACTGTGCCTTCTTCATCTCAAGAATGTTTCCAAGCAAAAAGAAAGGTGGAGGGCCTCTGATCCCTTGCTTTCGTAGTTTCGATCGTAGCCTTCGGGGATTCAGAATTAAGGCATCGCAAACGGTGATCAGCAGTCTAACGAGGCCGAGGAAGATGATTGAGAGCATGATTTTTATGATCATCCGCAGAATCGGCGGCTCCATGGCTTCTAAGCTCTAACTTTCTCTATCTGTTTGCTTTGTGTTAGACCGAAAAGAGATGTCTGTTTTCCGAGACTCGCTGGAGGCCACCTGAGGAAGGCTACGTTCAACAGTTTTACATATTGTGATGGCATTGGTGGCTACTGACTTGGCTTTATATATTATAGGAAAATTGAACTTATCCGTAAAATTTAAATGACGCGGTACTAACAAGATAAGTGTAACGGTACTATCAAACAAATCCTATCATAGAATCCAACCCCATCAACATCGTTCGATCTAAATCATACGGGTGCTATCAGTGCTCGGACTTTCGAAACTGCCTTTGTTAATTATTTGGTTTACCTACCAACATTGTTGAGAGATAGAGTGAGCTAGTCGATTGTGAACACCTCAATCAAAAATATTACTACTTTGTCTTTTTAAGGAAACTAATTGTATGTTCACGCGTACGAAATAAACAAGTAAAGTAGTGAAAAAAAAAAAAAACACATAAATAAATCCTTATTACAATGACGTGGTATTTACATGACTGTCACATGACAAGTAAGGAAGACATGATTAAAAGAGTCATTGAGTCTTTTAAATATGTATGTATATATAGGTAAGAGATTAAATAACCGGTACCGTAGAGAACTCCCAGGAGGTGAAAACTCTGCCAGAATTAAGCACTTGCTGAGCTAGCTTCCACCAATCTAATGTCTACGTTTCTTTGGGAAAACGTGAGAGTAGATATGAGATTTTAGGCTTGACTTTTGTATCACGAGATTTTTTTCCTATTTATGCAAAAGCTATCAAGTGGGATTTACTATAAAAGTTTTCAAATAACTAAGAAAACAAAAAAAAACAAAAAATGTAAATATTCCATTTTAAAAATGTCAATCATACACTAATCAAAATAATGTTAATAACAATTTATATTGAGAAAAACGTCAGCCTTTTTTTAGTAAATCATTGAATGACATTGATTAATCACTAATTAATATCGTTCAATTAATATTTAATCATCAAATCTATCATTTATAGAAAAAAAACATTTTTTTTCCTAAATTTAACAAAACTTGGGATATTTATTAAAACAGTCATTTTCCTACATGTTGCAATATTCTTTTACCAAGCAAACGGATTATAGAGAAATATGGAGTCAAATATCTGAAGAAAATTAGCCTGTCGATGCATGTTATTTGGTCAAATTGTGACAATCAGATCCCCATTTGATCAGTTGAAGATACTAATCTTTGTCCTTTTTCTCTTTCCATTGGCCTGTTCTTTGATATTTTCTAAAAGCATAAAAGTTAAGAAACGGAAGAAAATATATTACTATTAGTAGTCAACAGAAGATACAATTAGGACATAGAAATATTGCCGACGACGTTATAGTCTGACAAGCCGCCGGAAAGGAAGGGTGAAATCACAGATAATTGGGAAGAAGATTAGACGGTTTAAGACTAGGACATATGACCATTTCATTTTGATAATCTAGATAAATTTTAGGAAAATAAAAAACTAGAAGACATATCGGACAAACAAAATGGACATGATAAGAAATAGGGACACAAGTAAAGAAGAGTCTCCATGCCTTACTATGTGGTTGCAACATTTTATTTTCTAGTATTACAATGCTATAAAAGTTGCACAAGCAAGAGATAGGTGTTCGAAAATAATTGAACATGAGGGCCTACATATGTAATTAAATGTGTATTATAAGTTATCTTAAAGTTCAGCCCATTTAAAGTAATCTAACTAAGGTTAATTTTTTATTGGGCATTACGCATTAAATATAGTATGGGTTTATTATGTGTAGAGGTCTAATTTCATATTTCTAATTTTATGATGGGCCAAAATAGAAATATGAAAAGTATAACTACTGCAGTTATTTTAAATGGTTATGGTCTCCAATTCATATGATATATTCATTCCTATTCTCTCTGACATCCCGTCATCAGTAAGAATACAGAGATTTTTCTATAAGGAAAATCATATTCAATATTGAATTGGAAGATCCGTAACCTATAATCGTCTCCTTCCCATGGATCAAGGTATACTTCGGCTTTCATTCTCTTGATGATTTGACATGGTGGATCTTGGATAAATTAGATTTTCTCCATTGAAGTTTTTGGTTTCTTATTCTAACAATAGGCACCTCAAAGCTTCCTGACTAGCAAATGCACACCAAACTATGGCATCAATACCAATTTTTGAACTGGCGAGTGCCTATACTTCGGTGACAAAGTGAATGCGAAGTTGGACAGTATGAAAGCAAGAAGGATCTTGAGTTCCGCCATGGCAAAATGCTGTCCCAAGCACACCCGAGGCCCTGCTCCGAATGGCATGTAGACATGGGGTTGGTTGCATGATCCACTCACACCATTGGCAAACCTTTCAGGGTTAAACACATGAGCATCAGGCCCCCATATCTGAGGGTCTTGGTGCATCGACGCCACTATGGTCCATGTACTAACTCCTTTAGGCACCTCAACATCTCCAAAATGTAGATCTCGGAATGCCTCTCTCACTAATTGCGGCACTGGAGGATAAAGTCGCAAAGTCTCGTAAATTACCATCGTCAGCTGCATAAAAAAAAAAAATGTTGTATAGAACATAACCTTTTCCAAGAAGGAAACCTTCTAAAAAATATTTCTTGTGGAAGTCAAAAATTGTGACGGAAGGAAATTATTCATATCCATATGATTGAATACCAAACAGGAGTTTAAGTTTTACTACTAAATTACTTACTATTTTCATCTTGCGAACCATGTCGGGATCAGGATCTTGGCCTCCACAGACTTCCAGCACTTCGGCTCGAGCAATGTCTTGCCACTCTGGATTTGTGGCCAACAACATCAGTGTCCACGCTGCGGAAACTGCAGCCGTCTCATACCCAGCCAAGTATATGTTCTTGAAATTGTCTACAATAAACCGGTCCCCAGAATCTAGGCCTAAAGCACTCTTCTTTTCAGAACCTTCAACAATCGTCTGGAATATGTCTTCATTCTGAGTTGTTGCTTGTTTTCTTGCCTGCGCAACCTTCAGAACTAAGGCGCGAATTTTCTTTTCCAATCTTCTTGTTTCCCTGTTGCTCTTGGTAGGGATATATCTGAAGTCGCATGATGCACATATTTATTTAGTTGAATTGATTGTGGTTTTAGAATTTCATTTTAATAATACACAAAAGTTTTAAGCAATTTTAGTTGTGTCCCAATAAAATAACAAAAGTTACAATTCTGTCCCGTTCAATAAGAAAAAGTGTTGCAACATTTGCACTTAATTAGAACAAACCCGAAACAATAAACATATTGGATAGCAAGTTTATTGTATCAAAAATTAAGAGGCCAACTTTCTCCAATATCAGTTTTTCCCTCTCCATTTACTTTAAAAAATGAAAATAGTTTATTTATAAATGTACGTAATTTGATTTTCAAAGTGCTTTCACTAGCTAGGCGATGCGTCAAGGGGAAAAAAAATATTTTTGTTACATATATATATATGTATCCATTATCTCAAATCTAACATCTTTATAAAACAGCACTTATATTTCTTTTTGTATTACAACTAGTTGATTCTAATATGACATTATATAGTGATACTTATTATTTACACTAATAGTTATAAATAGTATCATGTTATAAGAGTCTAAATAGAAAGTTACAGCTTAACCAACTAATAGTAATATAATTTTGAATAAAATATTACAATTGCCAGATTTGAGATATTCCCTATATATTGGAAGGAAAAAATTGGTTGATTTCTCAAATGGCCTATTCTCTAGTTCATTCATAACTTTTAATTTTATACGTAACACAACCTTAAACTTTTCTACTGTCACAAAAATGGCCCGTAAACCGATATATTGTAAAAAACTGAACACAAATTGAATACATTCTGATCACATGAGTTTTAGTTAAGGTTAAAATCATACTTTTATATATATATATATATATATATATATATATAATGCTCATGCAATCAAAATGTATTCAATTTCTATCTAATTTTTACAAAATATGGATGGAGAAACCGTTGGTATAATAATAGAAGAGTTCAGGGGAATGTTGACATGGTGTAGAATTCATAGGTCATTTATAAAATTAACCCCAAAAAAAAAAAAAAAATGAAAAACCAAACAAACAAACCTGAATATAGGAATTCCAAGGTATAGGGACCTCTCAATCATATTTTCTTGAAGGTGTCTAATGTTCAAGAATATCTCTTCCGCTTCTGAGTAATTGCTTCCAAAACAAGCTCTTGAGATTACTTCTGTGGAGAAGCCAATCATGTGTTCATCAACTTCAATATCAGCAACAACTCCTCCCTCACTTTCAATCTGGCTCGTCCATCTGCTCACCAGTGTCTTCGCTGGCTCAACCATCAACCTCATCATACCCTTCAATATTAAACAGAAATTTGCACGATATTTCAATTAGAAAAAAAAAAAAAAAAAGTTGTATCAAATATCAGAATTAAGGGCACTATTAAATATCCTGATTCTAACCAGTCTAGATCAGGTTGGGCCCCACTTGGAGGAGCCGAATCCCTATTGGATCACATCCCGGCCGATTCATTTTGAAAAAAATTACGAGGGACATTCATTGTTAAGAGATTCCCACTAACACCATCTCCAATGCTAATGCTACCATTTTTGTTACCATATTTGTTATAAAATAGTGTGAAAATAACTTTATCTTACTTTATGCTATAATACATAATTATATTTTTACTATTTGTCATCATTATTATGCTTTGAAAATTGTAAAAATGAATTTTTAATATTTATATAAATTAACAATGAAAATTATATTTTCGTAATTATATGAAAAAGTTAAGACAACAATCAATAATAATCAAATAATATATTTGGCATTGGTTATACCTTATGATAAATTTACCATAAAGTTTAGTATATCGTAAATTTGTTATCAAAGATAACACTATATTAGACAGAAATTTTTTTCTGTCAAATATCTAAATTTATTATTGACACAATAGTTTAGCATTATATTAGAGATGCTCTAAAAACATCTGGACATATCAAGGAGATTTCTTTGAAATAATAACAATCTATCATTTAATCATCAACTGATTCAAAAGCTTAAATTATTAAGAGATTGACTAACATCGGTTTTTACGTCGAGATCACATACCTTGACACTATCCGTCGTGAACATAGGACCAATAATTTTTCTTTGGTGAGCCCAAAGGGAACCGTTTGAGGATATAATACCCTGGCCAAGCAAGGGACCCAACAGTTTATGTTCGCAGGATGGTTTTCCAAACTCTAATGAAGTGAATATACTTATCTCCTTCACCACATCAGGATCGTTCATGTGCAAAAATTGTATGTTTCCAAGTGAGAACATGAATGTTGGTCCTGTTACATTAGTCGAAAATCAAAAGAAAGAAAGGGAAAATATATATATATATATATATATATATATATATAAAGAGAGATTGGCTGTTTTTTGGCATCTTTACAAAATAACGCTTGTATTTTTTTTTTTGTGAGATATTATAATAACCAGATGATTTTCATATAATATTTTTTAGTGATACATGTTATTTGCATAAATATCTAAATAGTACCATATTATAAGATTCTAAATAAAAAGTTACGTGTAAATTAACTAATTGTTATAAATCAACAGGATATAAGATGAAGAAAAATTGGTACCATATTGTTTAGCCCATTGCTCAAAGGCAGGAAAGAGAAAAGAAACACAATTATGCACTACTCCTCCTCCTCCCTGTGGTTGCTTTGGGACTTGAGAACGTGCCTTGTTCATTTGAAGTATGTTGCCGACTAATAACGCCGGTGGAGGGCCATCGATTCCTTGCTTCCGGAGCTGCGATCGGAGCCTCTGGGGCTTCAGAATTAGAGCATCACAAGCTCTGATCACCAGGCTAATGAGGGCTAGCAAGATGATTGTGAGCATGATTTTCGTGGTCATCGGCAATATTGTCTCCTCCATGGCTTCAAAAGTTTCTGTTTGTTTTGTGTTTTACTTATTTTTTGTTTGCTGGTCGCCTATCAAGTCTTTATTGAAAAAAGCTACAAAAAGAAAATAAAAAGAAATAGCTTGCAATTATGTAAGAATATTTGACAATTGCATCATAAATAATAGTCAACATGATGCATCGATGGAATATAATATATGCTTTTTTCCATTAATTAATTTTCGATCTTGTATTTGTCATGTCTTGTATTTGTCGACTATACTATCATTTTTTTTGGGGAGAGGGGGGAAGACATGCGTATTATTATATTGAGCAACAACTTGCATTAACGGCCGCATCATGGTGACTAATAGTGAAGTTCCTCATGTTTTAATTAAGGGTTATTCATAATTTTGTACCATCTATTTTTCTTTTATTTAGAAAGTATATTATGTCTTAAAAACTTTTACATTTTTATGCGATCAAATTACATTTAACATATAAATTTATATTATTAATCATTCAGCACTTAATTTTGATCTTAAAATATCCAAATTACCCTTAAAAAGAAAAAGTAAAATAAAATTATGTTTGCATTTTTACACCTTTCATTTTGTTTTTCTGTCTCATATGTCTAAACCATTTTACCTCTAACTAGGTAGAACTACTATTTTACCCTAGATAGGCTACAATTTTCCGTACATTTGTTATTTTAATCCGAACCTTGTCATATATGACATTAATATACTAGTTGTAGTATCCCATCTTCTTAAAATATATACATATTTTAAACAGTTTTAGTAATTATTTCATCTTTACCCTGTCCGGACAACTTAGAGACTTTTGAGCTCCTTCTTTTTTTATTTTATTTTATTTTATTTTATTTTTTATAACTCGGTTTCGACAAATTTTAGACTGTGTTCCTTCAACCGATGTCGTAATGCTCCATACACTTTTCTCATGGCTTTCATTGAGTTCACACCCTATTAAACCGTTTTTACGGACAGTCCAGGAAATTATGTTTTCCTGTCAGCTTCTCATTTTACATTTTTGGCTCAAAAACGAGAATCTAGCATTTTAGAGTCCAACTTTAACATTTCACACAATCAACATAAAAAGTGCAAATAACTTAATCTTATTGCACAATAATTTCAATCTCACACCCCACATAGCATACAAATCATTTTCAACCAATCTCAAAGCCTATATGGCACTGGACTCTTTGAGATTTCATGCCATATAGTGATTTTATTCTTATTTTTCCTTATCTATTTATTTATTTTTCATGCCAGGCACATATCACATGCCACAGTCTTTCAAGGTTTACTCTTTTTTTTTTTTTTTCCCCCTTTCAAAAGACTGAGATCTACAAATTATCACTTAAACATGGTTGTTTTAGCTAACATATATTATTTACAAAACCATATCAACATACCTTTAAAAGTTTCATAACTATTTCAAAAAGTTTCTGAACTTGAACCATATATATCCGTGCAAAGAAAATACAAAATACCACACATGCTCAATATAACTCATAAGGATCACAATAGATCATGATTTCATAGATCACTTGGTTAAGTCTATGAATTTTTCAAATAAAATTTCATAAAAGTAATAACTTTGAACAAAAAGAGAGTTTTATACCTAACTTTCCACTCAAATTGTTTGATCAACTCTGAGCCTCCATGAAACACTTGAAAACTTGGTAAAATTTTACTTTCGAGCTTGCTTGATGATATTTAGAACTCTCAAACTCCCATGAGATTTGGTTAATGGAAAACTCTGGGATGAATTTGTGAAGAAGATTTTGAATTTAAAGACTTGAGAAGGAAACGGTTTCGATGGAAGAAAATGGAGAGATGATATATATATATATATATATATATTTTTTGGTTGTTGCTACAAATGGTGTTTTAACTCCTATTCCCTTTGTATAAATGTAAAGTAGAGCATAATATACATAAATATATAGAAATATAATGCTTTTATAATTTTTTTTGGTCCTAATTGAAACACACCGAGATCTTATCTTCTTTTTATTTTTTTTTATTTATTTTATTTTTTAAAATATTTTTTATGCCTGCTGCTTACCCTAAGTGTGTGTAAAATATAAATATATATATATTTTGGTTGTCGAAAACAGTTGAACCTAATCTGCTTCTTTTATAACTAGTATGGGGACCTGCTTCTTTTATTACTAGTATGGGGACGTGCCTACCAGTAGTGATACAAGTTTTTTCTACTATTTTTTTAAAATGTATCTCTTATATTTCTAGTTGTTTCTTAATTGAAAAAAAAAAAAAGAAGATATAGCGCGATCATTAAGTTGTGATTAGTTGGAAAGATAGGAAGATATCATTTGTCCGTCACCTGTCGTTCTGTCAGGGAACCGCCATACTTCAGCCGAATGCCCTAGCCCTTCCAAGTACTTGTGTAACTTGCTGATCGACTGCGTTGTTTTTCCACAACGATCCAAGCCTTCTAGAACCATTAACGCACCTCTCGAGTCGTTGTTGTTGCCACTTGAGTTAGAGTCGGGTTTATTTGCCATTCGAATATACCTAACGGAAACCTCTGTGGGGGAGTTCAACCGAAAATGCAACTATCACTCAAAATTCCTTTTGAGACTTGAGAAACGATCAAAAACCTTGAACAAATAAACCCATTGGCTTATGGTTTCACCTTTTCAATGATCTAAAACCGAAAAGGAACTAGAATTTCCATATTTTTTCGAATTCCCACTATTTCATGTCTTATATTCTTCTAATTAGCTCACATTTATTGGGATGTTAGTTCACTTTTCAGCAACTAATACAACGAGTACGACCCATAAATAAATCTTCAAAAACTTATTTTGAAAAAGATGATATAAAACAACACATGGATCAAAATAGATGAAGCGTTAAATAAAAAATATATTTAAAAAAAAAAACTTACAAAGCCTTAGAAAGAGTGAAAGAAGAAGCATGTACCCTTTATATTTCTAACATATAATCTGCGAAAAAAAGAAGAAGAAGAAATCAAAATCGATGGACCGTTATAACGATTTGCAGCCCTAAGCATCAGTAAAACATACCTATTTCAAACTTCAGAGAGGACTGGAAAGTACTCAGCATAAGAAGTTCGAAATGGAAAAGCAGCAATGTCCTAAAATGATTTTAAGGGTGTGACGTAAAGAAGAGCGGTGGAAAAATTTTTGGGTCAGGGCGCCTTACTCTTTTCTCACGAATCTCCAAATATTTTGAATTAGGATGCATTTGGTTCCAAGGCCTGGACTTAAAATTTTCATTTTAATTCAGGTTATATATATAAGAATGCCATAAGTTTGACACCTCCTTATATTTATGCCCATTATAACGTTAAGATTGATAATTTTTTCATTTTATAACATTAAAATTATTAATTTTAATATTATAGTGGGCAAAATTAAAAGGAGGTACTTTAAAAACATGGTTCTCCACCTAATTTTTTTTTTCTTGTATTTTTCTGAAAAGTTAACAAAAGCTATAGTTAATTTTGTAAAATTTAACCAATTTCAACATAAAAGTTCCATTCCAAACCGGTGCACCAAACGTACTCCTAAAAAACGCCCCTTAAATAGCCTTAATTGCTTAAATGGTCTTTAAAATATTATATTTGTAACATTTTGCTCCTTTTTTAGCTGCAATCTCATTTTATTGATTTAATTTACTAAACTAACCTTAAAAAAATAAAAATAAATTAAAAAAACCTTATGAAATAAAAAAAATGTGAAATTTAAAAAAATCCCTCTCGAACTCCCTATTTCTTTTTCTCTGTGTCAATTTCTCTCTCTCAAATCTCGACGTAATGACGACGACCGAAGGTGCTACTGGCCTTGTGACAATCCTGATTGGTCATGAAGGGGGCTGGTGGTGCAGGGATTTGTGATTAAGGAGGCAAGCTTAACAAAAGAAGGTTCGCGCGTGTGTGAGATCTATGCGGTGGTGTTTGAGGGCCTTGGGATGATCACACAAAGGGACATCGCGAGGGAGAGAGGAGAAAGAAATAGAGCAGAAGATCGACAGAGGGAGAGAAAAAGAGAGAAGATGATCGACGGAGAGAAACATAAAGAGAAGGAGATTGAGAGGGGAGAGAGGAAGATCGACAAAGAGAGAAAGAGACATGGAGATCGAGAGAGAAGGAAAGAGGAGAAAGAAACATAGAGAGATTTTTAAAATTTATGATTTCTTTTTCTTTTTTAAAAGAAACCAAAATTTAGAAATGTTCATGGAAATTTATCTTGGATTTGCCTTGTTGGAAGTGCATATATTTTAAATTTTAATGTGATTGGGCTAAGTCGACGACAATTTGATTCTTGGGAAATGTGAAACCATGGTCATGTTTAATCATGTGCAATACCAACTAAAATATTTATACAAAATGGGGCCACTTTTAGATTAAATTTACGTATTTTGCGTGTACAAAATAATAAGCAATTAATATATATATGTGTGTATATATATATATGATGAAGATATGACGATCACGTGACTGTCATATGACAAGCAAGGAAATCATGACTAAAATAGTCATTGAATCTTTTAAATACAAGTAAGAGATGTGCAAATTTGTACCAATTTTAGATTGCATACTTTTTTTGTTCTACCTTTACCCTACCATATATATTATCATAGCAAGAGATAATGAGTTCAAACTCTTATAATTACGTTGTTTATCCTCTCAAAATAACTAAAGCTTTTAGGATGAGTTGGTAAACTAACATATTATCATAGCAAAAAAGTAATAGTTCAAACTCTTGTAACTGCATTGTTTATCCCCTTAAAATGTTGTCATTATGTGTTGGGCTTTAAAATGTATTTCACGTTCCTTCTTAAATATTCATTCACACGCTTTCACATAAAGGGGTTGTGAGAAAATAAAACTATGATAAAAACAGTCATTGCGATTTACGACAAGTCTGTTGCGATATGTGGCATCGTTTCCTTAATAAAGTTATGACTCGAAATCATTTCTTGAGCATCGTTTCCTCAGCGGCATCTTCATTGGAGATCGTGTAGATTGGACAAAGTTTCAGCCAGATCTTGTCTCCTTTTTCAAGATCTCTTCGTAGCTGCACAAGATTGAAGATTGCCTGAACGTGCAGATTGTGACGCCGATCACCTTCTCGTCGATGCGGTGTTGCACGGCGACTCTCATTGCAGCACCACCATGGGCCAAATTTTTGTCATTTTTTGACAGTTTGTTGTGAAGTTTCTGTTATTTTTATGGATTATTATGTGTACTTTTTTGTGATATTGGTTGGGTTTTGGTGATTTTTTAAATCACAAGGGTCAGAGAATCAAGGGTAATATGTCGCCGCTAATAGTGTTTTCCGGTGAATACCTATTGAAATACTATTGACAGTAAGTTATCGGAACCTTGTGTTGGTAACAAAAAGTTATCTGGTATATTACATAAGCGATGTAATTATATACGGTTTACTTTGCTAGAGTTTTTTACTTGTGACAAAAATCAATCCACATTCTAATTCTATGGCATCTACCCTAGTTATCGGAAAAATTAGGCCACACGCTACTAAATTTCAGGTATTTGTCAAAATGATAACCTCAAAAGTTGAAATTAACAAAATAACTTTCTTTCATTTTAACATAAGAACGACCATTGGTCCTGGTTGTTCGAGGTCATTTAGCTAATAAAAATTTTTGGATACATTTTAAGAAAGTTGTTGAGTCATTTTGTTAATTGTCTCGAGAAATCTTCTTCATTCTCTCTCCCCCACACTCAATCTTTTCTCTCTCTTCTTCCCTCTCTCTTCAACACATGTGACGGTCCCCTCCTCTCTTTCTCTCTCTTCCTTTGTCTCTCTCTTTTCCCTTGAACGACCAAATCCGATCTCTCTACTTTACTTAGTCGATCGGAGATCGCACTTTCCTTCATCTTTGCGTGATATCCGTCGAAAGTGGGAGGAGGTCGATAGTGAATCGCACAAGGATCTCTAGCGATCTGAGGTCTCCTCCGCAGTGGATCTCTGACGAGGCTTAGATCGCGGCCGCACCTTTGATCTCATGAATGATGGCTCTCTCTTTCATCGGCTTGCCGCGATGGCCTCCCATAGTCGCAATCTCCTCCCACTGCCACGATTGCCTCCCCCTAGAGCCCCAATCGCATCCTTTGCAGGTCCGATCATGACTTATTGGAGCTCCAATTACGATCCTAACATCCGGAAACTTCTTCCTGGTGCGGTGGGGTCCACTCTTGTAACGATCTCTCACGCACCATTACAGTTGACTTCTTATTTAATCATTCATCTCTTATAAAATTGCGGAAAATATTAAGCTTGAAATAAAAATCTTGACTTATTGGAAAATTTTAATTAGATAATTTGAGAAAACTATCAAAAAAAAATTATTTTATTAACTTATCAAAATAACTTCCATAATTAATATAATTGTTTTTAAACCATATCACGAAATAAATTTTAAGAAAGTCCATATTAATCCTTCAATCAAAAAAGAATAAACCAATGTCCCAAAACTTTATTTGAAATTAAAAGTGTTCATCCTATGATCGTTTCTCCCGTTTTCCTATCACACATCGTCCCACTTCCGCTCCAAACTCCTTCAAATGCTACATCTTACTATGTCCTTTATCTGTAACATGAATTAACTTATATAAGCAAAAGTTTAGTAAGACACTTAAATATCACAAACGTAAATAAACATTTTTTTTTTATATCATAAACATCATCACCAATGTAACATCATTTAAAAAATTTTTAACTTTTAAAACCATCATATATTGGGTCCGGCGTTATACCATCATAGCGCACTAATCACGGAAGGAGTGTGGTAGTAAATCCCAAACCAATGGCGACAAAAAGTCCGCTCACCAGACAACATCATCATCATCATCAAGGGTGTACAACGCCATTTTAAAACATAAAAATACATATACATACAATATATATACTTTTCATCAAAATGTCATCATAGGAGAAGTGTTATTTAAGAACATCATAATATCATCATCAACATCAAAACACATACTTCTCAAATCTTTAATTCTTGTTACAGGTAAAAGTGTACTTACCTAAACGCCTTACTTAACCTTTTCAAATTTTCTGATGGTGATGCACGATTGAGGTCTGGGGTGCTTGCATTTAGAACTATTCATGCCATGAATAATAAATATAATAAAATCAACAAAAGCTAACAATAATTTATCAAACACAACCATCATATCATAACAGTGTCTAGTATGCCTATTTTATCATTCAATAACATCAAAACATAAAAATCGAACCATTTTACAAAATTACAAAACTTTACAAAAACTGACAGTTAGACCTCTTTTCCTTCAAAAATTCATAAAACTTTGTACAGGACTCTAAATGATCTGAAATGAATTGTAAATAAAAGTAGACATCCAGATCTTTCTAATAATACCTAATTCGTTAAAAACAAAAACTGTTTGGACTCTCAAAAAATAGTTTTGAGTCTGATTACTAAAATTTTACAAAAACTTGGAAGCCAGACCTCTGCCTATTTAAAAAATCACAAAAATTCACATATATCTCCAAATAAAATTGATTCTAAATGAAATTAGACATCCAAAATTTTCTAACAATATCAAATTCGTTAAAAATAGAGACCATTTGGATCCTCAAAAACAGTTTTGAAAACTGATCGCTAAAATTTTATAGAATCTGGCAGCCGACCCTCTACCACTTTGAAAAATTTTAAAGATTCACATATATCTCCAAACGATATGAAATAATCAAATGAAAATAGACAACTAGGCTTTCCAATAATACTAAATTTGTTAAAAATAGAGGTCGTTTTCATCCTCAAAAACAGTTTGGAAAACTTATCATAATATATGGAAATTTCCAGCAGCAGTGGTTAAATCCGAAAATTAATTAAAAATATAAAAATTATCACCGTAACGTATATGACTCACATGTACACATATACAAAACAGCCCTAAGATATGTTTCTATTATATAAAATTATTAAATTACTATACCAATAAGATCATGAATTAAGAAATCAAAAACCTAAAATCGTCTTGTTTACAAAATCAACCACATAGCCATTCCTTCAATCATCATTCCATAAATATTTCTTATCATTTCCTCAAACTCACAAGATGAAACTCACCAAGAAAATCACTCAACCACCCCCCTCCCCCCCGAAGGATCTCAAACCGAAAAGTGAAGTAATAATAATCATCAAACAATGAAACAAACATATATTGAAATCCTTTTGATTTTGGCTTGGATGAATTTGGAGGTTTTGTGGATTTTTTTTTTTTTTTTTTGTGTGCTTGTGAGAGGGGTAGAGAGAGCAAGAGAAAGAGAAAGAGAATGATAGTATGTTGGAGAGGGAGACTAGGGAAGTGTGAGAGAGAGAGGGAGCATGTAAAAAGAGGAATTTTGAATATTATAAAATAAATTATGAGTAATTTAATCCCAAATCAATTTTGGAATTAATTGGGATTCAATTTTTGATTTAATTGTCTCTTAATAGGTGGGGAATAGTTGTCTTAGGGTGTGAAAACGTGTGGGAGGAAAAAGAAAAAAGCTAGGTCAACTTCTAGAATTTGGGCACCTACAATCGCACATAATAAATTGGTTGGTGACAGCAGGTATCCGGATAGTAAACAGATCATAACTTCTTACTTCGATATCGATGAATAGGGATTGTAAAGATTATGAAAAGCTGTATAAGCTATCTAAATCATAGAAATAATTTTGGACATTTAAAGGTTCATAATTAAGTTGGAAATTAACATAATGTAAAATAGGTATTTTCTGGATGATATACTTTCCTTTTTTTTTTTTTTTTTTCTTCTTCTCTCTTCTTCATGTTTTCAATTCAACATTCCTTTTTGTTTTTTTTTTTCCCCTTCCTTTGCCGATTGCTATTTATAGATGATTTATATATATAAACATATATGTATATAACTATACACATCATACTACACATATAGATATATATTACATAACATACTTATATTCAAAATATTTCTTTAATTAAACTATTACACAAAATTATCAAATCATCATAAAAGTTTATCAATTTGGCATGAACTTTGTTCTAGCACATCGAGTCCTCGTCGCATCACTTGTGAAAAATAACTCAACATAACATTAGAATTAAGTAATTGCTATCTCATCACATTATCCATGCTAATTCTAATATTAATTTTCTAATATTATTATTAGGTAGCATTTGGGGCGTTACAACTCTGTTTGCGCTCGAGTTGTGGCGGATCTCCTCCACACGTGGAGATCAAGTGGAGGAGATGTGGCCCTTTTTTCTGTTGTAATTTTTTTGTTGGATTTTGTCTCCGATTGGTGTAAATTTTTTTGGTATTCGTATCTCTTTTTTTCCTATATTGACGTCGCTGAGTTGATCCTGAAGGTCGACCCAATTTTTTGTTGGGTTTTTAAGTTTTTGGTCTTTTTTTGGTTTATTTGAGTTTTTTGTCTTGTAATACGATGACAAAATATGGAAAATTAGATGGGTTTCAGGTTGGTAACTAGTTTGTAACCAAATGGTAATCCGCCGGCTCTCAGTAACCGGCTGGTAACTAGTTGGTAACCAACTAATAACCTACTGACGGAGGTGGTTATCATTCGGTTATAACTGGTAATTAAGCAATCAGTAACCCACCAATAGTCATTAACCAACTGGTAATCAGTTGGTGACCACCTGGTAATCTGCCAGCAGAGGTGGTTACATAATAGGTACCAACTATTGGTATTTTAAAATAAATAAATAAATAAAATGTTTATGATTTTATGTTATTACATTTTTTGTAAGTCTTTTTTGTGTGTGGAAAAAATCAATTCAATGCATGATTGTGTGGCGTTTTTCTTCAGTTCTCCATTAATTATCCCTAAAACTATTATTGGCTTATCTTTTAATGGCTTAAGCTTTTGAGATAGATTAGTAAACTAACAATCATATCCCTAGGTTTTGTTGAATTAGAAAAAAATAACCATTTTTTAAAAAATAGTTTAATTACAATCAATGTCAATCGATGATCAACTAAGTATTGTCAATAAGTGATATATCATTGCCAATTAGTGATAAACATTGGTCAAACACTGGTTTACTAAGTGATATTAAATGATAACTTACTCAATAATTGGTCTTTTATCATTGTTAATTTATGATTGATCATTATTAAATCACTGGTTTGGTCTAAATTAACTCAAACACGAAGAAACAAATTTAAGGGAGAATCTCGCGTAAGATGATGCTTTGTTTTGGAAAACACACTGGAGTTGCTCCTGAGTGTGATCATACTAGGTTATAAATCACGTAATCTCTCAATTGGTAAGGAGAATCGAGACTGCGACATAATGTTGGAGTCCTTGATGGAGGAGATGAGGATCTGGTGGTGGCTAGATTGGCCTCATTGGATGCCGCAACCCATGCTTCAATCTGGTCAAGGCATTGGCATTGTTAACCAAAGACTAACCCGAACCGAGCTCTGTTGCGTCAAACTGACGCTATGTCTTCATTGAGTATTGATGGAAGCTCTGAGTTCAAAGAAGGCTGCTGCTGTTCCTGGTTGAATGCAGCGGCATCCACACATATATGACGAGATTGTAGCCACGGACGTTGGCAGCAGTGCCAAAGGAAAATGTGAAGGTCGTGGACGAGGATGAGGGCGATGATGGCGGTCAATCTCCTTCAATGGCCACCCATCCTTTCCCTGAAAACTTAAAAAAAAAAAAAAAAAAGAAGCGATAATTCTTTCTAAAGAGGTGTCAAAATCGATCACCTTTCTTAATTTTTCTCTTGATTCTTTCGAATTAGCTAGCGAACAAAAGGTATTTTTGATTAATTGATAATGATAAATCAAATTTAAGATCTATTAACAAAAAGAATATTTGATAAATAACATTTAATTTGATTATTTTCTTTCGTTGACTATTGCGTCAGTAATTATAGTATTTACCATTAATTATTTTTTGTCAAAAAATAAAAATAGTGCTATCATATATTCTGTTCTTAGTAATGTAAATACAAATCCCTTGGCTTGTTAGTAACAAGAAGGAAGAAAAAAAAATTGCTTTTAGCTTTTTTGATAAAATTTTTTGGTAGTTTTAATTGAAAAATGTAATCTTTGCTATACAACAAAGGAAGCAATTAAGACCAAAATCATGCTCCTATTGTACAACGCACTATCAATTGTATATATAGCTTTTATTGTCCACCGCACTGCATTTTTCCTCTCTGTATCTCCTACACTCTTTATCAACAACAAATAATTTAATCTTGAAACATTGTTCACAAAAAGAGAAAAAAGAAAAAAGAAAAACAATGACCATGTTGAATTGCTATAATATAAACACAAGTACAATGGGAAGGAAAATCTTCTGGACAGGGCAAAATATTCCTTCACATTTTGTTGGAGAAGCGAAATGAATTGCTGACAGGTAATGCTGATGATTCTCCCGCAGACTTCTACTGAGCATTAGGGACAAATGTGCCGACATATCCAACTCCGGCAATGAAGAAGGCAAAGGATTGGAGGAAGAGGAATATGAAGTAGCGGTTCTTCCCGAATGAAAGATCGTAGCACCCGCAGAAGAAGAGGTAGGCTCCAACAGTGAGCTCAAGCAAATGGAGTCTGCTTAGAATGAGCACAAGATCATGAAATTCCATAAGCTCTTTCACTTGTACGCTGTTTGGAACCTAAGTTTTAAACCCGCTTTTCAAACTTATTTTTCTACTTTTTAGTATACTGTTTTCTCTCAAAAATTTCAATTTATTGTTTGAAAAGTAGGTTCGAACCTAGTGCCAAACGGGCTCTAATTTTTAAGCAGAACAGAACATTTCATGTGATGCAAAAAAAAAAAAAAAAAAAAAAAAAAAAAAGGTACCTTTCTCCGATCCTAAATCGAGGTTTCTTGAAGGACTTTGTGCCTGCTTTGGTCTTGAGAGCATCTCCCAATTTGTCAGTGACAATCCATTCATTCACTCTACCTGCCTCCAACAAACCGATGAAAGTCGCTTTAGTCCGGTGCAGCGACATGACGTTCTCAAAGAGGATCCAGAAGATCAGTAAGTGAAATGATCTACAGGATTGTAAGTACCAAAAAACATTAGAAATCTTGAACATAGGAGAGTCAAAAAGCCACATTGCAAGATATCTTGTAAGGGTTTCTAAGAATGAAGTTTTGTAAATAAAATACCTTGGAGTACCAACTGCATTGAGGAGAGTAATGATAGAAGGAATATACACAGCACCCCACTTGGGAACTTCTACTTCCGGGGCCAAAACCGTTGCCGGTAACACGACGCAGTAGAAGACGAACGTGACGATATGAGCTATGATTTTCCGAACAAAGAAGAAGCTGTAGAGCACATGAAACTTCTTCAAGGTGGAAACTTTCTGCAATAGATTCCAAGGTATTGGTAAGAAGGAAAAATATATATGAAAAAAATAAATAAATAAAGCACTTCATTACTCATAAGTAGTAAATGGACAAAGAAGAATTGTACCTTATTCCTTAGAATCTCCATGGCCATCTTTTTGAAAAGATTAGCAGGGCCACAAGACCATCTGTGCTGCTGGTAACGGTAGGCTTTGAAAGTACTTGGCAATTCACTTTTCACCTGAATTTCATTAGAAATTTAGGAGTATTAGAAGAAGTCTAATGAAATCTCAATCATATTTTTGTTAGGATTGTAATGCCAGCATTTTAGTCCAGTAGGGTGTAAACTAGTTTCTTATTGTTTTTTTTTTTTTTTTTTTTGTTGAAAGTATAAAAATAAAAACAAAAACAAAACAAAAAAAGGAAAAGAATAGGTGTAAAATTAAGTGAGGACATACATGTAAAAAGCCAAATTTCAATGGGGACAAAAACAAGAAAATAACAATTTTTTTTTTCTTCAAAACTTATTTTTAAGAAACGAAAAGAGATAACTGCCTCTACTTATTCTGAAGTGGCTCTGCGACCGATTTTACCTTGATGTCAGAAAGGTATACAAACTTCCAGCCCTTGAGACTAGCTCGGACGGCCAAATCCATGTCCTCCACCGTCGTGCGGTCCTTCCATCCTCCGGCCTCATTGAGCGCGGAAAGTCTCCACACACCAGCTGTGCCTGTGCCACCGCAATTATTCTCTTTGAGTAATGATGAGTTCCGGCCTCAAAATTGAAAAAATATTGGTCACATTTGTGATTAAAAAAAAAGAGATTTTTGGTTTTACCATTGAAACCAAAGAAGGCATATGCAGTAGACCCCACTTCCTGCTCAACTGTAAAATGGTAATCCAATGACATCTCTTGCATCCTTGTCATCAAACAATCATCGGAATTAACTGCATACCAATTAGGAGATAAAAACATCACAACTTTTACCCCATGAAACAGAATTTGTTTATAAACAAAAAATAAGATAATTAGAAAGGTAAGTTTTGAATATCGAAAGGACACAACTTCTGTTTAAAAGTACAGTTCACATTTATTGTATATAACAATGACGTTAGATATGTGTAAGTAAAAGAAATCTATATATCCACGGTCATTTTTATGAAGAATAAATGATGTGGGCCAAAAATCACATTCAAAATTTGTAACTTATGACATTAGCCTCATAAATTATAAGGAAAAAAGAAATTGTGGTGCACTTTTTCTATAAAAAAAAAAAAAAAAAGAGTATTTTAAGGAAATAATATACACGTGTTTCATAATCAGATCGGAACAAACAAAAATAAAAAATAATAAAGAATCTAATTTCAACGATCTTATGACAGATTCTAGAAGTGGATTCAATACAAGAGACGAAAACCAAAAGGTAAAGCCAATAAAAGCCATTCTCTCACCTAACGACTTAGCATGTGATGATTGTGAACGCAAGTGATGTAGATGTTATAACTACATATCACAAGATGTGACATTGATAGAAAAAAGCAAAGGCCATATGCTAACTAAATTCTCATCATTAAAAATCATATTAATACACATTTTTATTAACAATGCATCGTATCAAAATCACATTATAAGAAAAAGGTATAAAAGTGATATATATATATATATATTTATAATAATCATCTGATGGTCCAAAAACATCTTATGCCCTTGAGTGTTTTTCAATTCGTAATCACTTGTCTAAAAAGTTTAAGGCTTTATTTGAAATATCGGTAGGAACTAAAATATTCCCACTCATTTTTGTTTTTTAAAAGTTAATAAAAGTTTTAACTAATTTTTGAAA
The DNA here is from genome assembly GCA_038430175.1 of Ficus hirta. Lineage (NCBI taxonomy): Eukaryota > Viridiplantae > Streptophyta > Magnoliopsida > Rosales > Moraceae > Ficus > Ficus hirta. Next base: position 11,675,009 of record CM076594.1, on the reverse strand, counting down.
AATTAAATAACTCTAATTCGAAAAAACTCAACTCTAACTGGTACATTAAACACAAGCTAAGCCACTGACACCTCTAACTCGGACCAAATAGACCAAGCACCCATAAACATAAACAAGATTAATTGTGCTAATCAAGTTAAATTGAGAAGTAATAATTGGAAGATTTAAAATTTACCAAATTTCCAGCGAGCTTGGACAAGACCAATCTGAGGGTTGTGGGCGAGGAAGGGGATGGTGCGCCAGAGAAAGTCAGGCTCAGGTTGGAAGTCAGCGTCAAAGATTGCCACGTAATCACACTGTTTGACATAGCTGTGTTTCATTCCTTCTTTCAGAGCTCCTGCTTTGTACCCATTCCTATTGTCCCTTATCTCGTATTTTATGTTTATTCCTTTGCTTGCCCATCTTTGGCATTCTACCTCCACCAAATTCTTTTTTTTTTTTTTTTAATTATTAAGAAAATGACACAAAACCCATGTCACAAGTGAGAAATTAAGTTAATAGACAGTTTTATATATTTATTTTAAAAAAGACTGTACTTTTTATTTGGAAAAATAATCAGTGGTCATTAAAATATTGATGGACTTTAGTCAATAAAATATCAACCACCAATTAAGAGATCAATCATTGATTAACCATTAAAAATTATTTATTATTATTTTTAATTTAACAAAACTTGGGATCAGTTCTTAAAAAAATACTTTAAAAAGATCATTTACTCGCGTATCTCAAAAATTGATCATGTTTTACATTTTTTGCGTGGATATGATAAGTTTTATTAGCTTTAACTAAGAGAAAATCTCCTAAAATTGATATGTGACATGTCACAAGTTTTTGAGTCAAAAGGAATTAGAGATGGTAAGTTCTTGTTCGGATTTGAATAATGGAATTTGACTGGACAATAAATTTTCCAAATAAGGCAAGTGAAAAAAACTCTTTCATTTATTTATTTATTTATTTATTTTGCTGGAAAGTGAAAGAAACATCTTTTTTAACCATAACTTGAAAGTGGCTTTAGTAACTACAGTCTTAAGTCTTAAAAGTGCCATAATGATGCTTTTAAAGGTTAAAAAGTAACATCAAAATTATCAGATTTTGGTTTGCACCTTAACTGCTGGGTCCGTTGAGTCATCAAGAACTTGAATTATGATCCTATCAGATGGCCATGATAGCCCGCATGCAGCTCCAATTGAAAGCTGATAAACCTGTTAGAGTATAATTTATATCAATTTTCACAACCTCTCTTTCCCATAAAAAAAAAATAAAAAAGAAAAAGAAAAACATTTTATCCCACATAATTTTTTTTAATGTAATCACTAATAGTGACCCTAATCACTATTTCTTATATCGTAATATAATCTACGTGCAAATCACGTAAAAATTAGCATTACTAAACAATAAGAGAAATTTTGTTACAGGATATGAAAAAATAATCTATTGACAGTGAATGATTATGTACCTATCATATCTTTGATTACGTTAAATTATTTTACTTTTACTATGAGACGAAAACATTACACATATATATTGACATCTTATCATAAAATTCTCGACTAATTAAAAAAAAAAAGGAGGGGAAAGAAAGTACCTCTTTCTCATTGTACATGGGGATTTGGACAAGAACAATGGGATAAGCAGAATTCCCAAGCTCAACATCATCCTTCATAGGCTCCCAATTGTAACGCTTTTCAGGCCTCTTTCTAAACAGCTTCACAAACGTTATAACAATGCCCATGTAGACTTTTTCTATGAAGAGCATCACGGACATGGCCAGGCACACAAACACCAACAGCCTCAGCACGGGCACGATAACCGGCGCCTTGGCTTGATCCCAAACCAACGCGATCCGCCCCGCGATGTCGTCCCTCGCCCCTTGGAACGCCTCGGGAATGATCGTCGTCGACGAGAGCCGCCCCATTTCGTGTGCAAAGTTGGGGTGTGTAAGACACACAATAATTTAGCTAGGTTCAAATACTATAGTGTATATTTATAAGTATGTATATATTTGTGTGTGTATAGATATACAGATTTGTGTGTGTGTTTGAGACTTTGCGAAAAGAACACGACTCGTTTATAATGTGTGTTTGCTTGTGAGTTACGCAAATTTGGTAATGGGAAAGAGCTGGAGATTTCTTTTGTTATTATGAGATCAGACACGAAAAGAAGAAGAGAACGTGGGAAAAACCAACATAAATCCAGTTGAGACTTTCACTCCAAGAAGAAGGAAAAGGCTTGTTGATGAATTTTCTATACTCTCTCTCTCTCTCTCTATATATATATATATGAATGTATATATATGTGTATATGTATATGTGTGTATCTCTCTTTACAGTAGTGTTCTCTGCTCTGAGAGAAAAACAGAGCAGAGAGGAGGAGTTCAGAGGAGCAGAGGACTCTGTGTTTGAGGCTACCGAGAAAATGAGGTTCTTATGTATGTGTGTGTGTGTATGTGCATTTATATGTATATATTTGTTTATAAGAGCAAGTAATGAAAGTAACGAAACATGAAATAGAATTAAAAATTGGGTCAAAAATGGACAAAGACAGTTGACCCAAAAAAACCATAAAAAAGGGGTGATGGATTTGGGCAAAGCGTTTGAGTTACAACTCTTGAAAAGAAGACCAGAGGCTTCTTTCTATATACATTCTATATCACCCCCTGTTGTTCTCTCTCTTTTTTTTTTTTTTTTTTTTAAATTTTTTTTGGGGGAGAGAATTAAGAAATAAATTAAGTAGCTTTAATTATTCTTCTTTAATTAACATTAATTAATGGAGAGTTATGTAACTGATTGCTGATGGTTTAGCCATCCTTTTCTGAGAAGGTGTATGTAATGCTGGCAATATCTTTAATCAAAATCAAATGCTCATCTCATCCCGGGTTGATTTTTGGGCGGCTTCAAAACTAGCACTACTTGGAGATTATCTCTTAAATTAATTTTTACTCTTTTTTTTCCCCTTAATTTATACGTGTCATCTTTTTGCAGGACTATGCGAATCTTCTTTGTACCGCTCTAATTTTTTAGATCTTTCCCAAGCGACTCCAATAAATTTACTTGTTTATTTAGGGAATTACTCTTCACTTTGGCAATTTTGTACTTACTTATCTTTTTAAGTAAGTTAAAAATTGAAAATATTTTGATTAGAAATAAGTTAACGTGAAAATGTGGTTTGGCTGAAAATGAACTGTGATAGTTAAATAATGTAAAACCTTAAAACGTGATTTGACAAAAAAAAAAAAAAAAAAAAAAAAAAAGCAAACAAACAAAGGTAATATACGGATCTTGTCTCATTTGGGACATTTAAATTTTGAGTTTTTTTTAATAAATAAAATAGAGAGATTTAAAGATGTGAATAGTGAAATTGGTTTACTTAAAAAAAAAAAAAAGACAAAAAAATATTTTGGAAAACCCTAATTGGAATGGAGATTCAAACGTCTCCTAGATTACTTGGTGACTAAATGGGGTAAATGTTGGACAATTTCCATTTGACAAAAAAAAAATAATAATAATAACAGTAATAACAAAACATTAAAAATGATAAAGAAGTCTAATTAGGGATTCTATGAATGAATAAATCTTGTAGTTTAGGCGTACAAAATAGGTAGAATAATGGAGGAAAATACATACTTTTGTAGGTTAGTTGGTGTCATTGATATTTTCATCTACAAAGGTACACGTTTGATTAACTAGTATGAGAACAAAATTTGAACCCATTTGAGCCGACAACACAATTATAAGTGGTTTTTGGACTTGATGTTTACCAACATGCATTATATACTTTTTGACGGGCATAATGGAGGCTTCAACTTCTACTTGTTCCTTTTATGTGCTAATATATGTGTGTGTGTGTGTGTGTGTATTGTTATTGACTAGTGTTTCATGTATTATGAAATTTTGAAAATTGGGGATAAACTTCCAAAACCATCGTTCAACCATGAAACAATCCCTTTACCTACAAAAGATTTAATCTTCTAATTTTCTTTGATCTTTATTATTATTATTATTATTATTATTAGGGTTATTCTCATCTATCCGCCTTTTAAATGTTAAAATTGTTTCCACTTTATTATCCCTTATACTTTGAATTTGTCTTACTTAATCCCGTTTTATTAGAATTTTTGTTAAAAACGACGAAAAAAAAGAACCTAATTTTATGAAATCCATTTTGCTAGGATTTATGTTAAAAGCATACAAAAAAGATCAAACGACTGCATTTAACTCAATTTTTTTTATATGTTTTTAATTGAAATCATAACGAAAGGGGTTAAGTGGGGTTGATTCAAAATTAGGGGGCAGAGTGAGAGTTTTTAAAGTTTAGAAGACAAAATGAAAATTGTCCTAAAGTTCAGGAGACATAGATAAGAGTAATTCTTATTGTTATTATTAAGATTAGGAGGCACGGGGATGTCTTCATGTTCCCACCAACAATACTTTTTTTTTTTTTTTTTTAAATTTACTAGGATCTTAAGTGAAATAACATAAAGGATAGTCTAAGAGTATCTATCGAAAAACAATTCATGAATAGAATCATTAAATATCATCTCTTACTACTATATCACTATCATGGATGATATGTATTTTCTTATTTCATTTTTCAGTCATTTTTTTTCCTTTTATTTTAGTTTTAGGACTTTACCAATTCGGCTTATTTATTATATCAATTCGTGCGTGAACCTCTTTTAAGCAAGCTGTACTTTTTCACCATTGTTGTTTACTTTCCAATCTTCGTATACACTGTAAGCTTCCCGTGCGACTGAAGTTTTCAGTTTGTAAAAACACTAATCTTATTTGACACGTAGTTTCAAAATGCTAATTTTGAAAAGAATCTATTTCAAAGTTTGAATGATTTTGGATTTAGAAGAGAGAAACAACGAGTGTGATATGAATTTCGAAACGATTAAAATTTAAGTTGAATTAGAATTTAAAAAAAAAAATTTGGATTCATAATATGCTTGCGTTTGATTCGTCGGTTGAAGATGAAATTTTTAAGTTGGAGTTGGTTGACTTTTCAAAAATTAGTTATAAATTTTGTTGACTTTTTAGAAAAATACAAAAAATGATATGATAAAATACAGTTTAGTTTGAGTTAAACTAAAACCCCAAACAAAGCCATAATATTTGCCAAACAGGAACTAATAACTTGTTTGGTAAGCGAGAAAATTAAATTGGAAGAAAAAACAAAGAAGGGCTGTAAAGATTTCAAAATTAATATAGCTATTTGATTGCAGAGAAAAGAAGAGAAATTTTCATAGCTATTTGTGCAAAGGAAAAAAAAAAAAAAAAAAAGCAATATACGGATCTTGTGTCGTTAGGGATATTTAAATTTTGAGTTTTTTTTTAACAAATAAAATTGAGAGATTTAAAGATGTGAATTGTGAAATTAGTTTACGTATAAAAAAAAAAAAAAAATTTTTTGGAAAACCCTAATTGGAATGGGGATTCAAACGTCTCCTAGATTACCTGGTGACTGCATGGGGTAAATGTTGGACAATTTCCATTTGACCAAAAGAAAAAATAATAATAATAACAGTAATAACAAAGCATTAAAAATGATAAAGAAGTCTAATTAGGGATTCTATGAATGAATAAATCTTGTAGTTTATGCGTACAAAATAGGTAGAATAATGGAGGAAAATACAAACTTTTGTAGTTTAGTTGGTGTCATTGATATTTTCATGTACAAAGGTTCACGTTTGATTAACTAGTATGAGAACAATATTTGAACCCATTTGAGCCGACTACACATTTATAAGTGGTTTTTGGACTTGATGTTTACCAACATGCATTATATACTTTTTTACGGGCATAATGGAGGCTTCAACTTCTACTTGTTCCCTTTACGTGCTAATATATATATATATATATATATATATATGTGTGTGTGTGTGTGTGTGTATTGTTGTTGACTAGTGTTTCATGTATTATGAAGTTTTGAAAATTGGGGATAAACTTCCAAAACCATCGTCCAACCATGAAACAATCCCTTTACCTACAAAAGATTAAATGTTCTAATTTTCTTTTATCTTTATTATTATTATTAGTATTAGGGTTATTCTCATTTATACGCCTTCTAAACGTTAAAATTGTTTCCACTTTATTATCCCTTATACTTTGAATTTGTCTTACTTAATCCCGTTTTATTAAAATTTTTGTTAAAAACGACAAAAAAAAGAACCTAATTTTATTAAATCCATTCTATTAGGATTTATATTAAAAATATACAAAAAAGATCATACGACTGTGTTTAACTCATTTTTTTTTATATGTTTTTAATTAAAAATATAATGGAAGGAGTTTAGTGGGGGTTGATTCAAAATTTAGGGAGCAGAATGAGAATTTTTAAAGTTCAGAGGACAAAGTGAAAATTATCCTAAAGTTCAGGGGACATAGATAAGAGTAATTCTTATTGTTATTATTAGGATTAGGACGCGTGGGGATGTCTTCACGATCCCACCAACAATACTTTTTTTTTTTGTTTATTTATTTACTAGGATCTTAAGTGAAATAACATAAAGGATATCATTCTAAGAATATCTATCGAAAAACAATTAATAAACATAATCATTAAAATCATCTCTTACCACTATGTCACTATCACTGATGATATGTATTTTCTTATTTTATTTTTCAGTCATCTTTTTTTCCTTTTATTTTAGTTTTAGGACTTTACTAATTCGACTTATTATATCAATTCATGTGTGAACCTCTTTTAAGCAAGCTGTACTTTTTCAGCATTGTTGTTTACTTTCCAATCTTCGTATACACTGTAAGCTTCCCGTGCGACTGAAGCTTTCAGGTTGTAAAAACACTAATCTTATTTGACACGTAGTTTCAAAATGCTAATTTTAAAAAGAATCGATTTCAAAGTTTGAATGATTTTGGAATGATGTTTAGAAGAGAGAGACAACGAGTGTCATATGAATTTCGAAACGATTAAAATTTAAGTTGAATTGGAATTTAAAAAAAAAAATTGGATTCACAATATATTTATATTTGGTTCGTCGGTTGAAGATAAATTTTTAAGTTGGAGTTGGTTGACTTTTCAAAAACTAGTTATAACTTTTGTTGACTTTTTAGAAAGAGATTAAAAAAAAAAAAAAAGAGATGAAAATATGTAGTTTAGTTTGAGTTAAAATAAAACCCCAAACAAAGCCATTATATTTGCCAAACAATATCTAATAACTTGTTTAGTAAGCGAGAAAATTAAACTGGAAGAAAAAAGAAAGAAGGGTTGTAAAAATTTCAAAATTCATATAGCTTTTTGATTGCAGAGAAAAGAAGAGAAAATTTCATAGCTATTTGTGCAAAGAAGATGAAGAAGAAGAGGGGGAAAAAAAAAAAAAAAAAACTCCAATTTTGTTCTCTACCAAATATTAAGAAATTAGAATCTAAAGAATTCATACGATAAACAATCAAAAAAAGGTGCTGTCCTTACTGTTTATTTTTCTCACTTAATTTTGATGTTTTTTTTCCCTTCTTATCAAACACAATCCAAAGAAAAGTAACTTTAATATTTTTCTTTTACACACACACCCACACCCCCAAACCCCACCCCCCCCCCCCCCCCCCCCCCCCCCCCCCCCCCCACAGCAAGACACACACACACACATAATTGGATGGCCTTGTTGTTAAAATCTTGGGTTAATTTCCTTTCTAACCACTATAATCTCTAACCACTTCTCACATAATTAGTTTCAATTGTCACATTTGCAATAACTTTGTAGTTTTTATGCTGCAGTGGAGTCTAGAGAGTAACTTTTATATTTATAAATATTTGACCTTCTATTTCTCTGTTGCTAAGTAAAAATAAAACTTCAATTATATGTATATTTTTTTATATGTGTATATATGCTGTAGGAAACTTCCAATCATTATCTATTTTTCTTAATGCTCCATTGAAGTACTCGGGGAATTTTAACGTTTTCTGTTAGACATAATTAGTAAGGACCAAACCCCAGAGTGAGGCGCATCTATATATATATATATATATTGTGACAATTTTGACACAAATTTGTTAATAGTGGGTCCCAAAAATCTGAGCGTGTACCTTTTATTTCTATATTTTAATGCAATAATCAAACGTGTGCCCTTATTATTGGTCACTCCCATTTTGTCAAAGTAATTATTAATGTGCCTTTTGACTATGCCTGTGCCTTCAAAATCACAAAATTAAACTTGAGTACAGCAAGCTTAAATTATTTAAGCTAATTAATTAATAATAATTATTTTTTTCAAAAAAAAAAGAAGAAAAAAGAAAGAACATGTGGCACTTTGGACAGGCCAACTGTGTAATCACCAACCAAACATCACAAATTTGGTGAGCATATTGTGTGGGATACTGGAGAATATCTTTTCTATATTCCCCTAGGCTTGCAAAACACAAGTCTATATATATATATAGTGAACATATATATATATATCGATTGTGTCTTGCCCGATATTTATATAAAATGACATTTATAATTTTTTATGTACATTATTGTAACAATAAATTAATTTCAATGTAATATTTTTTTTATGATACTTGTCCTCTGTACTTAATTCTAAATAGTAATATTCTACAATAGTCTAAATAAAAAGTTACATAATTATCAAAAAAATAAAAAAATAAAAAGCTACATATAAATCAACTAGTAGTTATAAGATTATAAAATATATATATATATTAGAACTGTTCAACCTGTCCGACTATCAGACTTGAGAAATTTCATATATATATATATATATATAACATTTTATTCTTTGTGATTCAAAAAAAGGGCCAATGTTCATAGAAATTATAATTCACGAGGCAACTATTCAACCTATTTTTCGATAAGGGCATTTGGGTAAAGGATCCAAACACATACTGTTTTAATTCATGTTTTCTTGTAATAGTACTGTATTTCACAAAAATTTAAAACGAAAAAAAAATTAATAAATAAGAAGAAGGATTTAAACCAATATATTTTGTTTAAACCATTTACCCAAACACATTATAGAAAAGGTAAGGGAACTATGAGACGTACACGTTAGGTCTCATCTTTCGAAAACCGACGGTATTAGGTTGAGAACCAAACCAACCAAAACCAACGCTAGTAACGGCATGTGTCCCACTCATCACATAAATATGGAACCTTCACCGAGTACATTCAATTTAGAGTTGTACACATACATATATATATATTGTATGTGTTTTTGCAACTAATACTGATCATCTTCAAGGCAGTAAATAGTCATTCAATTTGAAATCGTTGCACGTATAAAATAATAAGCTAATTAGATCACTAGCTAATGATGGCCAAGAGACTCGTATATACATAGTTCTCTATCACATTCAAAGGTTTCTATGAGAGCTAGTCTAGCTAGATAGACTTTCTATGTTGATAACTTGCATGCTTTGCATGTTTTTGTATGCCAAAATTTTAGTCAAAATTTAAAAGAATTTCTACGTATAAGTTCAAAATCGAACAAATATAATTAATAAACGCCACCAATCTGGGTCCATAATTTAATTGATTAAACCGCCTAGCTAGAAGGTTGTTAAGCCATATATATAATATGTATAATATATACACACACACACACACATATAAATGATTGATTGATACGAAGGGAAGGGGAAAAAAAAAGATAAAAACAAATTTAAGTTCCCAAAAAGTTTGTTTTGAGATTTCAAAGCTTAATAGAGCTCCCATTATTGCAGATGCTTGGTAGGAGATAATTATTATAATTGCTTTAGAGACCAAATATTATTGTTTTGGTAGCATATGTAGTTGAGCTTGCGCTTCTTGGAATATCACATTTTTGCATGTCAGCTTTTGTTCTAATTAAGTTGTTTCCTTGATTTCATGGGATTCATTAAAGGAAGCAATTATTCGCAAATACATACGCTAAAAAATCAAAAATTAGAACAATATTAGGGGAATCATCGATGTTCTACAATGTACACTAAGAGAGAGTAGATCCCATAATATGAGATGTAGAGTTGGTGTCTTTGATACTTTTTATTCTCTATTACATTTATGAATTATGATGCTCACCACCAACTGAGTCTCCAATCATTTTTCATAAAAATTTTCACGTTTTTCTCATAAAACCAGTACTAGAATATTAATGATAATAATAATGTTATCATGGGTCATCATTCTATAAAGACACTTGCCCATAAATTCAAACTATGGTTAAGGTTATATAATATGGTTGAACAAACTTTAGGACAGCCTAAGTTTTAGATATTTTATATATATATATATATATATATATCTTTAATTAGTTTATAACAGTGTCACACTATTGAAGAAAGCAATAGGAAAGATCCTTGTAACTTTATTGTGGGGTCAATATATGTACACACACACTCTCATATGTATAAGTAATGTTCTGCGTGTGAAGTAAGATTAGAAAAAGTATTGGAATTTGGAAGATGTGTGGTGGAAGGTCTAGGTCAAAAAAATATGGATGGTTTGTTTGTGACTAGAATTTTGGAAAGAGGAAGTAATTATATTATTAGAAGGAGATTAAGGGGCCAAATTGTTGTATTTGTGCTTATAATTTATTTTAGGGTTCAGAAGTCACAGTTGATGGCACATCATTTTAGAGTCATTAATTTTAATGTAGACCCGACGGAACCAGATACTTCTTAACAACCATTGTAGTCGGCCCCTAGTCCCAAAACATATACCACCCCCATATAAAGTCACCCCCATATAAAGTCACCCCCAAAAACCCACAATAACCACACAAAAAAAACAAAAACAAAAACAAAAAAAAAAGGGGGGGAAGAAGAAGAGCCACTTTCAACTTAATTTCTTTGAATAATTTACACACTTGAGCCAAAAAAGGTGATGATTACTAGCTCTATTAGTATATGTATATGAATGTTAATAAACAATGTGCTAGTTTTTTAAATGGGACTTATTGACCAAAAGATATGATAACTAGAAAGTATTTAGTTAAAGCATGAGCCAAAAGTCTACAATTAATTTTTAAATGGACAATGTTTAATTAATTGTTTACTTCAACTTGTTTTTCAATAATTGTAGGAATAATAATTAATTAGTGGACATTAAGTTTGTTGGTTGTGTTTCTTTCATGTATATATGTACTATATCATCTAAAAACACGTGCATGGGATTTGGATTTTGGTAAGTTTGGCTTTATTATTCGTTTTGAACACCGACATATATAATGCAATACTTTTGGTGATGTGTAATTCTTGTTTGGTGAATTTCCATACATATATATATATATATATATTATATAAAAAAAATTAGACTAGTTAAGTTATGTACATTATGACTATGTAAAAAGTGTAAACCAAGTTCGACTCATATATATAATTTAAAACCCATGAAAAACACGCACACGGAATAAAAAAAGCTTTAATTCGCCTAAATTCTCTGTTTTATATGTTTTAGTAAAATCAAATAAAGTAACTGAAGAATTTAATATAAAGGCTTAAAGCTAAGAGTACTCTTTTTATTTGCTTCGAAACTATATGTTTTCATTATGTAGCAAAGAAGATCAATTGATTACTAAAAACTGTTGCTAAAGGATCTTCTTAAAAATATATATATATATATATATAAGAAATTTTTTTGATGAATTAAAAACTATAAGAAATTAAACATACATGAGTAGATATATTTTTTAAACTTAAGATTGAATGATTTAACATGTATGAAATAATCGTTAGATTAAAAAGGATGTATTTGACTCATAAAATAAAAGGACATATTATGACATACATTGTTCCATATCCGAGATCTTCTTAAAATATAACAATTTACTTGATTTTTGAATGGCGCAGCTCTTCCTTTATAAGATGTACATTAAATCTTGACCATAGGAACACAAAATATGTTAAATTAACTAAAAGGAACTCCTTTTTGAATGTGTCTAAGGTAATAGTGTAAGCGCGCGCACATACACATCTGCGTGTGTGTGTGTGTATATATATACACACACATCTGCGTGTGTGTGTATATATATACATGTATGTATATAAATTACTCATGATTTTATTATATAGCGTGCGTGGTGTATGTGCAACAAAACAATATTATACTTCTCGTACGTATATATCCATGCGTTTTGATTGGTGTATTTGAGCGATTAATATAACAAAACAAAGAAGCGTAAGCATCAAATAATATGTAATGATTTCCTTGCTTCTATTTCTATAATGAAAAAAGGGGGGTCAATTAAACTTTTTTTGCTTAAGGAAAAAAAAAAAAGAAAATTTCTCGGAGAATAATATAAACAAGATATGAAAGCGACTGATCAACAGTTTCAGAGGGAAGCCAAATCAGGAAATAATGGACATTAATTCAAAGTAGCAGACTTTTGTGAATGTTAGCCATAAGTGCCTTTCTAATAGAGAAATCTTGTCCTGACTTCATTTTCTGGTAGCAAATTTGAGGGTGTTTGAAGCCTATATTTCAATTGGAATTATAAAAATGGTTTGATTGAAAATAAGTAAATGTTTGAAGTTGTAGGTTTTGATTGAAAATGAACTGTAATAGTTAAAAATTATAAAAATTTATAATGCATTTAGAAAAAAAATAAGAACTTATTTTTTATTTCGTGTATCTTGTCATTTTAATCAATTTATATATAAAAAAAAAGGTCTTATTTTGATTTGAAATAAGAAAGTTATGGAGATTTAAAGTTTGAGTTTTTAAAAGAAATTTGGATATGTAAATAGTGAAATTGGTTTATTTTTAAAGAAAAAGATTAAAAAAAACATTTAAAAAACTTCAACTGAATTGTATGCTCCAAATAGACCTTACATTATAATATTTGCTCTGTAACTACCTGAAAAAAAAAAAAAAAAAAAAAGAGTATTATGAACACGAAATGTACGTAGCCGATTGATCAAAGATACTGTCATTGTTTGTCGATATCATATATAAATGGAGCTTTAAAGACCTTTGTCAATCCTTGCAAGAAAAAAATGTATCTTTGTCAATAGCCTTGTTGTCAAAAGCCTAGACATGATTTCCTCCTTTTAGCTTTCTTCGATTGTGATTTTATAAAAATGGTGATCAGTAATTTACTTTGTGCAATAAGTAGCTACTTAGAAGATCAAATTGGTCTTATATATATATATATATATATATATATATATTATGTTTGTATGTATGTATATATATAATTTTTCTACATAATTTTGAGAAATTACATGTTCTGAGAAAAGGAGAAAAAAAAACTTTTGAATATGTGAAAACTATTAATTAATAGGTTTATATTGTAATTGTTGCAAATTAAACTTGATCAGTAGTTTCATAACCTCTTCTAAAGATAAGTTTGAAGTTTAAATTACCACATACATTTAAAAAAATTTAAAAAAAAAAAAACTCTTATTATCGCTGTTGTATTCCCAAATAGATCCATTTGAGAATCATGTTTTTCCGTTTCGTACCAACCCACTAGACCCGCTTATATTTATATTTCACATGATAGGGAAAAAAAAGAAAAAAGAAAAAAGAGAGTGGAGCTATGCTTTTGCTAGGAAATAACTTTTTTACACGTAGACATGAGTGTCTATGGATATTCGTCTTCTGGTAAGAATATATTTTATGGGGGTAACGATCAGTATGGGGGCTAAAATTAACTCTAAATCAGGAGCAGAGGCATGGGTGTAGGATGTTCCCCACCATGTTCCCAACTAGATTGCATATACTAATTTATATATTAATATGTTAAATATATGTGATGATATATGATATTATAATGTTTTGGTTTGACGAACTTAGTTTGTTATTTAGTTTTTAGATTGAATTATTGGAACTTTGTATCGTATTTTAGATTTAGTTTTAAGACTTTGATTTGTTATTGTTGGAGTTTGATTTGGTTTTGAGATTGATTTGTTTTCAGTAGACAGTGTTGTTGAATTTTGTATTTGATTTAGTGGAATTTAAGTACTCTGAATTTTTATAATGTTTTGTTATTATCATTTTTAACTCTCAATGGATAAATGAGTAGGATATGAGGTTAGTTTCCCAAGTGAAGATTTCCTAACCATAACCATGACTAAGGATGAAAATTTTGGTATTTAGATTTTACAAAAATATTGATATGTGTGAAAATTGAAAAAAAAAATTGGAAATTCATCACAAAACACTAAGAGTTTGTTTGGATGGAAGGTGCAAACCTAAGTTTTTAGGTTCATTTTAGTCTTTTTCTGAAAAAACCTACAAAAATTATAATTAGTTTTTAAAAAGTCAACTAACTTCAACCTAAAATTTAACTCTCAAATCCGTGGTCCAAATGCATGCTAAATTTTTATGTAAAACTTTAAGAAACTATGCACATAAATTTGCAATTAAAAATTGACTGTAAATCCAAAATTTCTTAAAAAAATCCAATAAAATCTAAGAATTTATCATAAATATAAGTTATAATTTATCATCTTTAAAAAAATATGCTATTAACTTCAACGTAAAATTTAGAAGTCTTGATTGACTTGATTATATCATATGTTATAATAAAATACAATTTCCTTATTATATGATTCCGAGCTTACCTTACACATTAGAAGTCTACTATATAGATATAAACAAAGCTAACACATATAAGCATGCAATAAAAAAAATGTAGAAACTATGTGCTAAAAAATTCGGGGTGCAAAACAACAAAAGAAGATTTCCATAGTTTGCTTTTTCAAGTGCGTGATCAAGCTCTTTGGAGAAAATTGTCAGCGAACAAAAAAAAAAAAAAAAAAAAGTTGTGTAAGAAAAACGAAATGCCCCACTATAAATAAAAAGTGGTCCTGCCGACAAAAAACTTTGGGAGTTGTAACTAAGAAGAAGCAACAACGACAACCTCATAAACTAACCAATAATTTTTTAGGAGTGTTTCTTGGTTGATTTCCAAATCTAAAAATATTGAATTAGAAATATAAAGTATTACAATTTTGATCTTCAAAAGGTATCCATACCAACTAATCAATAGAAATGGTTTATTATTAATTGACCCAGAGATCGGTGTGTTTTCTTATAGGTTTATTTTTTTATTTTTAATTTTTTTCAATTATTCGCAACTTTTTTGCCAAGCAAATTGACCCAAAATTTGGCTGGACCAACATCAATAAATGAATAAAGGAGTTTGTTAGATTAAACATCTCAACGTCCTAGTGTGGGCAGAAGAGATGAGAAGCCTCCCAAAGTCCCCCCAAGGACAGCATTGTCTGTAGCCATTGAGAGGGGGCAATTTTTCTCTAATTTACACGTACAAGAAATTGAAAATCGCTAAGGTTTGTAAGATTTTTTCCTTTTATTTTTAATAATATTTAACAAAACTAGGTTGTGTGTGGTCGATTTTGGTCACTCAAACTAATAGATGGTCGAATCTTTTTTTATTTAACAAAATAGTCGTTTATCATTTTTTCCAAATTTGATCTATTAACAATTGATCATGGTTAGTCAGTAATTAAATTTAAAATTAGTGATTTACATTATTATCAATCAATGATCGGCTATGTCAATCACTGAAACATTGTCCTTTGTTCTCGTTTTTCTTCTTAGTCTTAATCATATACTTAAGGCTTTTTTTAGACTCATGAATCAAAGTCTTTAATGTTTCCCGCGTAAGTACTACAAATAGTCTTTGATTTGATAATGATATTGGTAATGAAAGGGGTTTATTCATTCAAGCAAGCAAAGCAACATTTAGAATTTGTAGGGGACCAACTTATTCATTAATCATAGGTCACAATTATTATATATAAGGTAGCTTCCCTGTCAAGATGTAAGATTTAACTTGCATTTATGGCGTTTGAAGAGCGAAGCCTAGCTAGTGGTAGAAGGGGGAATTACAATTCTTTTTTCCTACATTTGTACAGGAGGCAAATGTGAAATTTTTACTAAGCTATGTTAACAATTACAGTACAACTTGGAAAAGAAAAAAAAAATTAGTTGGTCCACTTGAATTGGAGGTTTGAAAATATTTTAATTGGAGTCTAATTGAGTTTTGAAATTGTGCATTTAATTGAAAATGAACTATTTTGAGTTAAAAAGTATAAAAACTTGTAATGTGTTTGGAAAAAAAAATATATCAATATGAATCTTGTATCGTTCATCTCAAAATTCCATGGAACCTTTAAAAAACAAAAACATCTTATTTTGATTTGGAAAAATAAAGTTTGGGCTTCTAAAGTTTCATTTTTTAAAAAGATTTGGAGGTGTAAATAGTAAAATTGTATTTTAAGTTGAAGAAAAAGAGGAAAAAAAATAACTACTGGTGTTAATTGGTTGGAGCCAAGCAAAGATGAAAATGTCGATGTCGATGGAGTTGTCGAGATTTTGATTTACGGATAATGTCAACGGAAATGTTGATGTCAACAGATATCTTGGGAAAAAAATGGATACTTAAAGAAAAATTTATAATTTTTTGCTGAAATTTTACAAAATATCAAAACAATCAATATTACATAATTTGAATTGATTTTATAACAAAAATAATATATTTTTTGATCAAATATGAGAGCTATATTGCATGATATAATAGTTAAACATAATATTTAAGCATTGATTGTAATTTCAATATGATATTAGGTACTCATTAATCATTACAAATAACATACTACAATATAATATGATACATAAAATTAAATGTGAAAGATAAAAGAGTATATATAAGTTTTGAGTGTACTTAATCCAAAAAAAGTTTCTAACAGGTTGGAAAACATTAGGTAGGTATCGATCCTGATCTAATATAAACAATACATTTGTCAAAATATTACTCTTAATAGTTTTGAAGATAATTACTCTACCAACTATTAGTCCATAAATTGGATATTGTTGATTTGTTCAATTTGATGAGTAATCTTGATGGGTACACAATGACATCTCGATATCAATTTATGGTTGAAGGTATACCAATATATCGAAAAAACCGTCTCGATTTTGTACTTCCAAACTAGACATCATTTGAGAACCATAAGAATGACATATAACCGTATGAACTTTGCTTGATTCTTAAGCTGATGAAATCAAAACTCAAAGTGAAACCTCATCAGTTTGACTCATTTGAGTTATACCACGCCTCTTATATGTTACAATCGCCCAATACCCTCACATGCTATCTTACAACCATGATCTTCATCTTGTGTAGCATGTTGTCATATTTTATTCATATTTTTTAAAAAATGAAATGTATGATGAAATTGAAATTAAAAAAATAATTCCCTGAGTTTTTGGATATTTTGTGAAAATATGCAAAAATATCCTGCATATTCATGAATATTCACAGATGTTGTGGATATTTTTGGACATTGTGGACATTTGACGGATACTTTGAGAAGAAATATCCTTTTCTCCCGTTATCTATGTCGAGACTTCAAAATATGAATAATATCATGAAAATATCGACGATATTGTGGACATTTTCATCCTGGGAGCCAAGTTGCCAAATACGATAAGTGATATAACTACTCACTCTCTTGAACAACATTTTACAAGGGGTGTATGGAGAATCCATTTCACAAAGTATCTGTATGTTATACAAGGAATCTAAAGCATCTTCACATTGTGTTTGATTCACCTTCGTATTGTGTTTGATTTAATTTTAGAATTCTATGGGATGATATGGAAGAAGAGTGATACTAGAGACACCAATTTCAATCTCAATTTTTAGTAATATTAGGAATACCTAATTCCAAAATATGACTACCAACTCACTTGGCAATGAATTGTCATCTTTTTTATTACTAGATATATTTACTTAACAAGGGCTCTTGCATCTGGCACCCAATTTTTGCCAAACATGAATGGCCCTTGCAGCGAAACTGAACCTCATCTCTGCCATCGTCGATGGCTAGGGGAGCTCTTCTCTTGCTACTGCTGCTACTGCTTGGCTTTCAGACCTCGTCTTTGCCATCACCGGAGCTGAAGGAAGCTCTTACTCTTGCTGCTGCTGCACGTCCTTGGGGTCTGGCTTCTGGATCTCGTCTCTGCCATTGCTGCCGGCAAAGAGAGAGCCTCTCCCGTGGATTGTACCACTCTCTCCTTCTGATTGTGCCGCGCTCTTTCACGGGTTGTACCGCCGGACCACACGGCCGCCGAACGGAAGAGATTTCCTATTTACTGAATGTTAAAACTTACTAACAAAAAAATGAGAACTACTTGCCACGTAACCGTAAATTAAAACTCAAAAATTGCTGTAAATTAAAACTCAAAAATTGAAATTAGAGTTGGTATATCTAATATTTTTCATGAAAAATAAGCCCTATTATAAGATAGTTTCTAACTCAGAGATCAAATTAGATACAATTTATAACTGTTAGATAACTCATACCACAGACCAGATTAAATAAAACATAACAATGTAATGGAAACTAGTAAAAATTTGACAGTTAAAAACATCAAACCAATTCAGTGTTTTTTTATTTTTTATGTCCAGCCAATTAAATAAAACATAGTGTGATAAATTCATATTCATACCCAAGAACAAAGGCACATCCCAGAATAACGACTAAATTTGTTTCAATAAAAAAAAAAGATCTTGCTTGAAGGGGCAATAAAAACAAAAAGATTAAGAAAACAAGAAAAAACAATTTGAGTTTATAAAATTAAATGATACCAAATAGATAACAGAAATTAAAACGGAGAAAGGAGAAAAGTATATGTTCTTTTTGTACGATACACTGTTACAAATACTAGCAAAAAAATAGAAAATCCAAGAATACATTTCTAGTGGCTTAATTTCTAAGCTCCCAACTTTTCACTCTTCCAAAATTTCTTGCATTAATCTTTCCAAACAAGAGTTTATTCTATTCCTTTAAAATTCCACTAGATACAGGAGTAGATGAGTTTTTACACGCTCAAAATCTGATTGCAATGCTAAACAAGCAAAACTGATACGAAATGAGAGAGAGAGAGAGAGATGAAAAAGCAGAAAATATTTTAAGCAAATTCTAACTTCATGGTTTCGTCATGGGTGGATGCAAGAGAGACATGGTTCTTAGAGATTTAGGCTCTGGCTGCCCGTTGTTCAAAGATTTCAATCAATGGCTCAGCAACTACCGCATCTTTTCATCGGTTAAAAAATGCTATGAAAAGCTTCACAGACGGTATAACACATCACTTTCGTGAGTATTTGGAGGTAAACCATCCACTGCAAGAGAAAAATTGAGTACCAGTACAGGTTCATACTCCGCTAAATCAGTTGAACGAATTTCAACTACGAGTTCCACAGACAGCAGGCTTCGTTCCGTCATAAAATTCAACACTGGAAAAGTGATGAAGAATAAGTATTAGTCGTCACAGAACAGGATATAAACAAACAAGCAGCAGTAAACTTCGACAGAAACACAGCCAGACGGAACGAGTCATTCTAATATCACTTGTTTTCCAAAACATGAATGACACTGAACACCTAAACCCCGCATAAAACAGTAATTATTCATCCAGGATTTTTTATACAAGGAGAAAACAATTAACTTGCAATTCTTTTATGGTTTTCCAGGAAACAAACGAAGCCAAAAGGCACCATTATCGTAAAGCTAGGGTAGCCTGTAAACTCATAATGGTGAGTATCGTCCCAAGTACTAGGTCAAGGAAACACTTCCAAAGAGTCCAGCTTATATTATCAAAATACACCCGAAAGAGGAAAGGGCAGAGAAGATATGTCCCTTAACATGACTGCGACACAATATATGATACGTGCAAAGAGTTGGTAACTGAATTTGGAAAACATGACGGTAGCTCCAGTGTTACCAAATAAACTAAAGAAAAGGTATATCGAAAGAGTCTTGATTTTTGGTACAAGATTGTGCTACCTTGCAATTTGCCATCACAGTCTGCAGGATTATTCTACATACCTTTGCTAGTTTCAGTTCTGCAGCATAGATCTTTTTACTGGTAAGAGAATCATTTATAGACAATTTATGGACTGGTCCCATTAGAAGATCTTGCAACACAGGGACACATGAAGGACTGAAATGATCATTGAAGACCAAGCGACGGGAATTTGCTGATAGAGATTGTGTAATGGCTTTTATGCTATCAGCGTATCCTTGTTTGCAATGAGCATCCAATCCATCAATAACCTATTTCAGATGAGAAATGAATTAATCATTGAAAACATCTCAGGGTATCTTATCGACTCATTATTAGGACCTGGTAAGATAGTTACTCGTATAATGTCCATGTGCTTAAATAATAAAAATATGACAACTGAAGAAGTCCTGCAAAATTTTCCCCAGTCATTTACATTAAACTGTCTGCAATAGCAATGGTTGAATCCGTATTACTGTTGTCACTGATGATATTTTATAAATGTATTGAAGCATAGCCTCCCATTTTGACAAAACACATCAAAACATTTGATGAAAAAAGCTGATGTCGATTTATATTTGTTAGTTAAAAGTTCACAATTGTAAATATTACCATCCAATATTGAGAAGTAAAACTTGAAAAAGATACGTGCAAGTTAATAACTTAATACTGAAGTTGAACAAACATTAGTGCATGCACTCTTTAAATCCTTTTGAAAAAAATGTGCCACAGTTATTGCACAACTTTCTTGTAAGCGTATAATGCAGTGTTGACAAGGAATAAAGAATATAGAGTACAGATAAATAGTTAAAACGAACAAGGGCAATCGTACGTAAAAAGATGAAGGACCAGAAATTGTCACCAGCCGTCAAAAATTACATAAAGGCAATTATGATTTCTAATCCTGGATGACTTTTTATTTTTGCTAGAAAAAGCCTGGTTGACTTGCCGATAAGACATCAGATGGTCAACGAAAAACAAATTTTCACTCTAGACAGATCAAGAAATAAATGCTCAATTAGTGTATCAGTGTACCCTTTTAACAATCATTGTACTTTTTAAGAATCATACAATCCTAAAATTTGATTAATTTAATAAACTGAACGAAACATAAGAGTTTGAAGCAAAAAAAAGTAAGGACAACCGGGAATAATTAACATGTGGTTTAATCATTACCTTATATTAATTAATGACAGAGTTGAATCGGAGAAACAAGGGTATTATTGCAGAGTAATAAACAGAATGAAACATTACCAACAAAGAGACCCCAGATATATCAATGGCCTTCAGAGAAATAAGCTCCAAAAGTCTTTCAGGTGTTGAAATGAGAAATTCAGGCTCACAATTCTTCAAGCTATTGATGAAAAACATTTTAACAAGAGAAATAAAATAAGACAGAGACATAGTTGAGTCATAGTTGAGTAATACTAGAGAATAGGCATAACAAGTGCATGCATGAAACAAAGAATTTAGTATATAACTACTTCTGTATAACATAAGGGAAGATAGTTCATGAATTTTTGCAAGAATTCCCTCAACAACAATCCTAGTGTTCTATCCCAAGAATAATTTACAGAGGGACTTCACAAAAAATGAGTATTTAAACCAAAATCGCATGAAAGACGTACAATCGTGTCTTCTTTTTATTTCATTTTACTATATTATCTTCATGGAAAGTATTAGAACATTAAGTCAATAGTCAGCATTCACATACCCTTGAATCTGGTGCTCTAAGGAGGCACCTGGATGTATACTCACTGTATGTATCCCATGAACTTTCAAAGGTTTGCAGACCGTGCGTACCTGATGAATGATGACAATAGAAGAATAAGAGCCAAAAAAAAAAACGATCGACGGATACAGACTAGTCTCTTGTTACCTCACTTTTGACATGTTATTTTTGTCGAGTCTATGGTATAAATTATCATGTGTGATCACCCCATGTGAGCTTCACAATTATACAAGTACATATCTGACTATAATCTCAAGAAAAGATTCACGAAACCGAAGAGTCCCAAACTGCTGACCGAAAGACAAAACATATAGCACAAACCTTCATGGCTTTCTCTTGGGATGGCACGAGGAACAAAAGAAATGGGCTGGAATACGATAGACCTTCTTCATCTTTTCTAGAAATGGTGTCAGCAGCACTGCAAACAATCCATGAAATTTGCTCCACAGTAGAAGTCCCACTTGTCTCTAACATATCCTTTTCAGCTGAATAATGTTTCCAGAACTCGATCCCCCATGCACTAACAAACAACGGTTTGTCCTCCTCGGTAGAGTGGGTGCCATCATGACGCAGTGCATTCTCTATTTCATTCAAGCACATAATAAGATATTTAGATGGACAATCTGAATTTTCACAGTACTCCCGTCCTTGGTGATCATAGACACTTCCATTTCCGTTGAGCTGAGTTTTTGTTCTCCCCAAGTCAAGTTGGCTTCTCTGCACCATGTCATTGATAGACTTCGATGAAATCCTTTTAGTCCTAAAAATTGCATCTTTAGTTTTCTCCTTCTCTAAATCATTTATGCCAGCATTATCACTTCTACCAAGAGTCGGTTCCCACGGAGAAGCTTTCTTCTCCTTCGTAAACGTCTTCTTATCCTTTTTGTAAGGACGATTTTTCTTGACTACCCTTGTTTCCGGATCTTTTTTACCATGTCTGTCATTGAAGGGATCGTCAGGGGTAGGAAGACTAAAACACATCCCCTGTAATGTCATTAAAGAAAATATAAACCACTTTAATCAGGAATCTCTCACTTTCTTCAGAAATTAGTTATGTAGAACCCCAAAAAAAAAAAAAAAAAAAAAAAAAAAAAAAAAAAAAAAAAACCAGAGAGCAATCACTGGTTTCTATTTCGTCACAATCATACAACGTAGTAACAGAATTCACCTTAGGATCTAACAATATGTATATATGTGTGTGTATGTATGTATATGTATGTTTGTATATATAGCAAGAATCTACTTGACTCATTGCTACAAAATCACAATCAAAGTACAAAAGGCGTATAATTTCGCCGCTATCATACAACGTAGTAACAGATTCACCTTAGGGTCCAATAACATATATATATATATATATGTATATATACACACACAACAAAGTCTTAAATCCAGTACTGATGGTATCTGTGAACTTTAGTTACTGTGAATGTGAACTTTAGTTGAACTTCACACTCCCGGATACCATGAGGTACCAGATTTAACAGTGAATTTGAATTCCTGCTGTTTTACATTTCTTTTCCATGAATTCACATTCCTGTAACTGAAATTCACACTATCGGATATCATCATGTACCAGATTTAAGACCATTCCTATATACATATATAGGAAGAATCTACTTGACTCATTGCTACAAGAACACAATCAAACTACAAAAAGCATACAGATTTTGTCGCAAACACTCAACTACATAGATTTCAATACATATAACACTCAAATACAAAGATTTAAATATATATATATATATATAGTCAGTTAAAGACGTGCAGTACTTTCCAAACAAAACCGCCATTTGCAATTCTCCTTTCCGCCACAGGAAAATCGACAAGAAACCATATAAAGATCAAAGCAAGCTTTTGTGAGCAATGAAATGGAAGCGAAACGGAATTGCGTTAGGCGGAATCAGCTCACCTGGCATTTACGGCGAGTGCCGGACTTGCGGCGCTTCTTGGCGGCGATGAGGGCGGCGACGCGCGCGGAAACCGAAGAAGAGGAAGTCTGGCTATTGAGCTTCTTCCGATTCGCTTTGTTCTTCTTCCTCCTCTCTATGTCGTCCCCTTTCGCCATGGAAACGCAGAAACGAAGTGAAAGAAACCACAAAACCTAGAGAGAGAAACCAAAAAATCTAGATAGAGAAAGCGAGCAGAGAGAGAGAGATAGAGAGAGAGCAGAGTCTTCAGCTTCGGCTGAGGTCGGAGGGTTTATGCCTTATGTATGGTTCGGTAGACTGTTATTTGAGATGATTGTTGAGGGTTTTTGAGTCATTCCATTTAAATATTCCTTCAGGCTCAGTGGCAACATCTAACGACATGTCGTTTGAGAAATTGGTTTTCTAATGCGCTCTAAACAACCTTTAGGCCCAGTGGCAATTTCTAATTACTAAACGACATGTCGTTTTTAAAGGGCAAAGCAAAAGGCATCACTTGAAGAGACGATTTTTTTCCCCTGTTCAGAGATCGTTTGTCGTTTTGGACCTTTGGTTTTGACGAAGGATAAACATGTCGTTCCCTAGTGACTTGTATCCTTCTACTGGAAAACAATTGTCGTTTATTCGTGAACTATAAATGTCATATTGCAACTGGAATGGAACAATGCTGTTAAGAACTTTTTTTTTTTTTTTTTAAATAATAACTACGTGTCGTTCTTGAACTGGAGTCTTTTTTTTTTTTTTTTTTTAAATATGAGAAGAACTCGAGATGTTCACGTCCATTTGATTCGACGGTTGGAGTTGAAATATTTTAATTGGAATGGATTGATTTTTAAAAATTAATTATAGTTTTTATTGATTTTTTATAAAAAAATAAAAAATAAAAATTGAGATAAAAAATTTGAGTTGGAATTAAGATACCAAACAAAAATTTAGCAAATTGGTGCCGAGAGGCGAGAGATGTAATGAAACGACATTGAAGGGGAAAAATGATGGTTTTTTCTGTTTAAGAACACGATTAGTCGTTTTTAGTAGGACATAATTCTTTCCCTAAATATATTGGACAACCACTAAGTCAATATAATTGGATTTTTTTTTTTGTTTTTTAAATAAATAGAGATGAGAAACTAAAACCTGTACTTGAATTTACTAATAGACTTAAAAAAAAAAGAAAAAGAAAGGAAAGGAAAGGAAACCAAAAATATTGAAAATTAGATCCTGCCGTAGAGGCAAACCAAACAAAATAAACAGCCCTTAAGAGAAGACAATCAAATCTAAATTAAACTAGAATTCATCTATACATTGAAATCCGCTCTTTCGAATATGAATTTTATAGGTATTTTTTTTTTCTGGATCAGGAATTAAATCGCTTTACGTATTATTGAGTTTCTCTATTTTATCTCAAGATTTTGAAACCAGAATCTTCACTTCTTAATTTATTGAGGAAGTGTATTGCCGAGATTCTTTCTTAGCTTGTCATTTCTAGTGGCTTCCTCCATAGTTTGATATTCTCAACGAAAGGCAGCACTATTGAAGTGCTACTTGATTGATCACCAATAGTTTGGTTGATTCCTGACTCCTGAGTCCTCCCTTGAAGTAGTTTTTTGGAATGAGCTCTCTTCGAATTCCCCTCACGAGATGATGGAGATCTCTAGTTAGACGACATTGTTGATTTGCTCTGATGAAATTGACTGCAGAATCGAGATCCATGAACAGAAGAGACTGAAAGCTCCTTGGGATAAATATTTATTATCGAAGTCAAAATAAATAAATAACATATTCAATAAAACTATTAAATAAGCCCCCATTTGGTTGATAAGCTTGAGTTGGAATTTTGGAATTATTTTGATTGGAATTGATTTGAGTTTTAGAATAGTGTGTTTGGTTGGAAAAATGTTTGGAGTTAAAAAATGTAAAAAACTTGAAATTTATTAGGAAAAAAAATCACTATGGATATTTTTTCGTTCATCTCGGAATTCTATACAATTTTAAAAAAAATCATCTAATTTTGACTTGAAATAATAAAAAGTTATTGACTTTTAAAGTTTAAATTCTTAAACGAGAGTTGAAAATGTAAATAGTGAAACTAATTTTACTTTTGAAGAAAAATACAAAAAACACAATTAGATTTGTTTGGTTGAAACAGAGGTACCAAACAGAAATAATATATATACTGATAAATATATTATGTACTTAATAAATATTTCCAGTAACAAAAACATATTTATTTATAGATATCCTATTTATTTCAACAGTTGCAGTTGCATAAATATGATATTCATTTTTTTTAGCATCGTTAAATATGCTAGTTACCTTTTTTTCTCTTAAAAAAAATGTTATTACAAGAATAACCTGATAGTGATTTTATGTCAAATTTGACTCTATTTATGATGTAGAATTTGAATCCCTCACCCCAAGTTAAAACAATAACAATAACAACAATTAAAATATATATATATATATATATATAGCAACAGCTCAAATAGATATATTATTGTTTTAATTTTTTTAAAGAATAAGTGAGAATAAAATTAAAAAGAAAAAGAAAATAACCAGCAACAAGGCCTCGCCAAACACTACTTCTTCTTCGGTGATTGGTGACTCTTGTCAAAGCCTCCAACAACGTAAGATTTATGTTCTCGGTCACCTTAGATGACACATGTTAATTTAAGATTTCACTTAATTTGAACTTTTTTTGTTTTGAAAATCACTTGAATTTAAACTTCGTAACTGTAAATTCACGTAGAGAATTGTTTTTAAGAAATCTAGACTGGCCTAGCCAGTCTTACCAGTCTTGTAGTTCTGGGCCACTGCGTTGCTCACTAGTTTTCATTATTGGCATGACCGATCAGATCGCCTTGGCTGTTCAGAAATTAAAAATAAATAAATAAATAAATAAATTTTTTTTCCAACCGGCTATCGGTCTTGCCGGTCAGGAGATTAGTGAGCCACTTCATTGCTCGTTAGTTTTCCTGACCGACATGAGGGTTAAAACATTGGACGTAAAATGTGTAAGCTGGACTTCATTAAGGTCATCTCGGCTTCCCCAAGGGGACCAAGTTTTATTATTATCATCGTCATTCTTAGGAAAGAGCATAAAAAGTACATTTTATTTTATTGTTGTTCCTTTTGAACATAAACAAGTAAAAATATATATAGGTTTTGCTCAAGTTCAGACTGGGAATTATTATTAAAAAAAATTATTATCTTGATTTTGACAAATGGTAAAAAAAAAATTGCCATTTAATTCATCTCCTTTTCTGACCCTAAAATCTCTCCCCTAGTTTGTTTGTTCTCTAATGTAGCACCCTCAAAGTCAACTAATAAGCCAAACAATAGCCTCAATCTTCTTGTCTCACATTACAATTGTTATATCCAATACAGAAATTTGAGGCCATTTTAGTCAACCGTCTTTCTGGCCAGTAAAATAATAATAATAATAATAATAATCACATTACCACTTAAAAAAAAAAAACAAAAAGGAAAAAACAAAAGGGAAACAGCAATAGAAGAAACCTACACCATAAAAGAACCTTGCAGCAATTTTTAGACTCTTCAAACACGCAAACATGTTCCATTAATCCAAATTTAGTGATGGAGGTATCAAGGACAGAAAAGGAAGATCATATTGATGAAGCTAACATTGAGAAGAAACTTGATGCTGGAGCTCTTTTTGTTCTCAAATCCAGAGGTTTAAAAAATTGAACACGTATAACGCCCGTATAGTTCATAGTTTCGAACCCATAATTCAAACTTTTTTCTAAATAGTTTTTTTTTAAGAAAATATTGAAAATTTCTTTTAAACTTTTTGTTGAAACCTATGAACCAAACGGGTCATATAATAGTGACTAATTAGTGAGAAAAAGAGGAATTACTCATAATATTTGTGATTGAAGTGTTTTTTGGTTGATGGTGCATAGGATCATGGTTGCACTGTGGATACCACTTGACAACTTCCATTGTAACCCCCACCCTGCAAAGCCTTCTGTTGGCGTTGTCCTTGCTCGGTTGGTTTGCTGGGGTGGCATGTCTTCTTGTTTCAGCTATGGTCACTTCCTATTCCTACAATCTTCTGTCCCTTGTTTTGGAGCATCATGCTCAACTTGGAAGGCGTCATCTCCGCTTCCGCGAAATGGCCACGGATCTCCTAGGTGCCTTTACAATTACATATACTGCCTTTTCCAATCACTCGTTAAAAGTTGTAATTCTTTTTGCTAATATCCAAACTAATAAACCGCAGCAATGAGTGAGGAGTGGCCTCTTTGGCACTTCATTTTCAAGTGATCATTTACTTTCAAAATCCTTCTAGAAGTTTCAAGCATACATAGAGATGATAGAGATGATGATTTAGATGTATATATAGGACCGGGATGGGGAAGATATTTTGTTGGTCCAATTCAATTTGGTCTATGCTATGGTTGTGTGATAGCTTGCATTCTTCTTGGACGGCAAAGCCTAAAGGTAATCAGTTAGAATTCATCTCCCATTTATAGGATTTCCTAAAAATGTTCTTGGTTATACAAATTCAGGCTACGGTTATCTTTGGGGCATATGGCTCCCACTTATCAAAGAGGATCGAAAATACTCTCGGTTCAAACTTGAGAACTCCGACCTAAATCCCCCTTCCCACCTGCTGAGTGAAGCTTGAATTTTAAAACGATAAAGTGCTCGTTACAACATTAAATAATTTGTGATAAAATTCATATGGATGGAAAACTTTATACTAACTAAATTTTTGCTATGTTGGAGCTAAATGATAACTTTTGAAATCTTATGAAAAAATTTGTATGTTTGTCAAACGTCTAGAAAAAAAGTTTTAAATCTTAAACCCTAATCAACCAACCCAACAACAAGTGGTTTGGTTTGATTTGGTTATATATATATATATATATATATATATTATATTTATAAAACCGGTCAAACTGATCAAAAATAAATTTTATTTTTGATTTGGTTGGTAATTTTTTACTTTTAAACTAACCACAACCACTCCTATTGAAAATTCAAGGCTTCTCTTGATTTTTAGAATTCGCAATGTCTTTTAAACCGTTGTGAAAAGTTTGTGACAGTAATTGCCGTTAATTCCAATTTTTGTACCAGTAGGTATACATCATAAACAAGTTAAAGAAAAAGATCCTGAAAAGTTTAAAGCTAGTAAAATTTTCCTTTCATTCTTTTTCAAATAACACATATATGGAACAAATATGAATGTCAATTCAAACTAAAACAACAAAGACTTGAAAATATATAAGAAGAAACAAAAATGCGAATTGCAATTTATCGCGGATATACTAATCCAAAATCACATATATTACATGACCTTCCAAGCAGTACAATTTAAACTTCCTTCATATTCATTTATTTTATTTGGAGAATAAGTGTTAATCTAGAAATATATATGAGAAATAACGACCGCAAGTGGGATATCCAACCCACAAAAGTCTTAGTACTTGCAAACTTCATTAATTTTTTTTTAATAGTTGCGGCCTATGATTCTCATTTATTAAAGAAAAAACGAAAACACTCTCAGGTTTTTAATCTGAGAGCTCACATACAAACTATTTTCTTCCCGTCCACTGAACTAGTCCCAGCATGGTCCTCCTTTAGATCTTATATGGAGTCATAATAATAAATATGGAGCAAATCAAGCTTCGGACCAGTGAATATCAAGTTCACCCCAATCATTTTTTGGCACTTTCAAGGCCTTCCAAACAGCTTTAGAAGCATCAACAATGTTATTAGGACATGGGGGCTGATAATCATGATCAGAATCGCAGCCCGCAGTTGAATCACACTCATCCACAACCATGGCATTGACACTCCGGCCATTTCCGTGTATGGTAATGTTCTGGAAACACCTCCGCATGTTGTTGAACCATCCGGTTGACAAAGCCACGACCGGGGTGTTGTCGGAGTGGTACTTGCCGTCGCACTCGGAGGGTGCGCCTCCGTCTCCGCCCTTCTCAAAGCTGTTGATTGTAAGGAGAGCTTTTGTACGGCCAGACACCCTTGGCGAGCACTTGTAAGTGGTGTAGAGCTTTCCGTCTTTGCAACAATCAGAGTAGTTCTCTGGATTGCATTGTCCTTGAGGAGGCTTTTTTCCTCTTATTTTGCCACTTGGCTTGCAAGTTTTCGCTTCGAGGATCGACAAATTGGTTGCAAGAAGAAGTGAGATGAAAAAACAGACAGCTGAAGAAGAAGAGATCTTCATGATCTTCTCTACTCTTGATTCAGTTGTGGACTATTAGGCTAGTTTGCAGGAAATGATTTAGTCGCTGGCTATATATATACACCAATTTTGTGATAGGGAAAATACCGAAAACATCCCTGCTATACTTTTCACCTTGTGTTATCAGACAATACAAAAACGTGTCTTGTAATTTGCAAAACGTAAAATAATTTTATATTATATTTGATCAAAACTTCATTGTGAAAAATCTATACTAGTTATTTTTATTTTTTATATTTTTAAGTTCAATATACTATAAAATACCGGTGGTGTTATCATCACTTAGTACAAAAACATTGATCCCATCATATGAAATTCACATTTAAAATTGACCTTTTATTGTGATTGTGTTTAACACGTCAACAGTTAAAAACGGAGCCAAAAAATTATTATGTTTAGGAATCATAGGATGAGCATGACATAGGCTCACAAATGCAATGTAGACCCCGAGAATTTTTATTTTTATTTCATTTTGTTTCTTGAAATAAATCTTTAGTTTAAAGAAAGGAATCTTTTTGATAATTTTCTTTATTTGTGCTAAATTACAACGACTTGAGGAGTGTTTCTGTCTTTTTCTTTTTTCTGTTTAATTTGTTTTTTTCGGCTGGAAAATTTTTGAATATTTCTTTCAAATAAGAGTGACATGATTCCTTAAACGTACCGATGCTGCTGATGCAATTAATGAGGATTATGAGGTGAATATAGCTTTCAAAACTAGGATATATAATAATAAATTAATAAGGATACTCAAGTACAAAACTGATGAAAGCACAAAAAATATATTAAACATGGGACTTTAGATTATATCACCATATCCAACCTTTTCATTTTGTATTTTAGTACTCTAGATTTCCCCGCGTCGCTATTGGAGAAACTTTGCTTAACTCAAAATTTATTTATATGTAAATATATATGAAAAGAGATATATAAAGAGATTCAGAATCTTGTGGCCGCCAATCATTACTAAGACAAAAGAGGTTCAGGTGTCTTAGCTGGCAAAGCTTGGTTCCTTGAAATGGAATTATGGAAATACCAAAGTGCTTGAAAAGTGTGCGCAACTACTTTGTTATCTCAGAATCTCAACACTGAGATTTTAAATACCTGATTTATCTTTTTTCCGATAATTTGACGATAATAAAGAAAACTAGCTGATGGTATTGTCCGTTTGTGTTTATAATAAAAATTTAAATGCGTGATATGCTTTCATCATAAATCAGATTCAGATTATTAAAAAATTAATATAATAACGAAAATAGCAGTACGTATTAGTAAAGTAAAAGTAACGTTTTTACTGTAAGTTTTCTTAGATAAGAAATAAGACTGATTGCATTTGGCTTGAAACCTTTAAATAAAAAAAAAAAATATATATATATATATATATATATATAAAGAAAAGAAAAAGAAAAACACACACACACAGTACGTTTGAAAAAATAAAATTCAGTGTGCCACAATTAGTTTTAAAATATTTATTTGGATTGTAATTGAAATAAATAATATCTTCAATTAAGAGACTGCATGGACATATAACTTGTTTGAAAAAATAAATATTTATGTAGCTATGACTATATTTGAGATACAATTATTTGAACGGTAAAATTAAATGAACAAACATTTTAACACAGTGATTCTGACTGTAAATTGTAAATAATCTAATTTCAACCTTACACGTGTATCAAATTAATTTTTCAATGTTTTACCAAAAAGAGAAAATTTTCAATGTCACACATTTCTTTTAATCCTATGTGTCTTCTTCGGATCTACCTCAAGGATATTCTTGATCTTGTTTGCTAGTTTCATCGGGCACATTAATTTTGGTAACTGTAACTAATTTTAGGGAGTGAAAATTGAGGATTGAGCACGAATGTATTGTTAAATATCAGGTGTGAAACTGTCATATATTTATGTGTAAAGGATATATTGAGACAATTGGGGAGTATGTCACACGAGATGTATAAGTTGGGAGGAAAAAAAAACTATAATTGATCTTCATCTTATTATTTTGCCCATAAAATTGCATCTTATTATTATCATTTTTCTAAACAATTTGAGGCTGGTCTCACTTATTCGATATAATATTAAATTACTCTCAATTTTTGATTTTAAGAGTTCCTATTCAAGCCTGTTCCCTCCAACCTGCTAAGCTATTCAGCAGGGTTATTATTAGGACAAATTATTCTTTTCTCTCAAACTTTAGGTCTTGTCAGAAAATATCTTTTGAACTTTAATTTACAATATTCTTTCCCTTGAACTTTGGAAAAGTTTACAAATTTCCCCCACCAAGTAATTTTTTTTTATGAAAAATTACATATGACACTCGTTGAAAGCATGATTTACAGATATTAAATGTAAAATGATTATAATTAGATTGAAAGAGTAAATATTTATCTAATAGTCTTTTTTTTTTTTCTCATACATCTCTCTTATAGTAGTTTTGTAATTTCACATTTAATAAGGGAAACAAGTGTCAAGAATGCAGTTAATGTGTGCCACTTCATAAGTTTATATTTAATCCCCTCCAACTCACGCTTTCAAGGAGAGTTATGCGATTTTTTTTTTTTTGATCCAAAATTTAGTTGAGGGGGAAAATTCACAAACTTTTTCAATGTTCAGGGGAAAATTATAAATTTAAGTTAAGGGCATTTTGTGATAGGCCTAAAGTTTGAGCGGAAAAAGTATAATTCATCCTTATTATAATATTGTTATTTAGTTACAAGCAATATATATATATATATATATATATATAAATGTCGAAAAAAGAATTCTAAAAAGTTGAAAAAAAAAAGAATCCTATAAATAGAAGAAAAATACTTGGGATATAACGGTGTTAAGCACCACCATTAAAAAAATTTTAAAAAATAATAAAAAAAAAGACCTCATTTTGTAAGTCTCATACTTGTGGGGGTAAGTTTTATTGGTAACTATCAGTAATGTGACAGACTTATGTTAGGTCCACTGGGAGCAAGTGCCCTTGTTAAATTTTTTCTTTTTCTTTTTTAATTTTTCATCTCCTATATTATTTTTATTATTAACTCCCACCCACACCCCCCCCCCCCCCCCCCCCCCCCTCCCTTTCTTTACCTCGATCTTTCATTTCCTTTTAAACTGTCGTTCTTTTTTGTTCATTTTTTCTCAGAGTTTCTTTCATTGATTATCTAACAATTTCTTTGTAATATTTGGACTTTCTTTTTTCCTTTTGTTTCTTCCAATATGCGAATGGCTTTTTTCACAAGTCTAGGCATTTATTTTTGCGCTCCTTTCTTTCTGAGATTAATTTTTGTAAATACGTTTACGGCACCTACGATTAAGTTGACACTATTCTCATGTTTTCTATTAGATTTGTTTTCTTCCTTTCACCATCTTTCCTCTCACTTAATGACATGTATTGAAAGGAAGACAAGTTCAACAATTATGGAAAAAGATTTTAAACGAACATTTTTTTTATATATTGAATTGTGTATTATATATGTGGGAATTTTCAACTATAGAATCATGATAATTATCATTTTATCGATACTTGATATAGTTTTATAACTTAATACTGTTAGTTGTTTTACTCTAATTGTTCCATTATTTTTAGTTTACGAATTTTGGTTTTATATTTGTTCCCTCACTTAAATTAAATTTGGAATCCTTCACTGCATTCATGTATGTATAGTTTGTACTCTAATGTAAAAACAGGTTAAGTTTAAATATTTTAACTCTACTAATTATTGTATTATCCCAAAAGCATTCTTCCGATTGAACATTGTTGTTTCAAAGCAAAATTTTCTTTATCTACAATAACCCTTATGCAAAATTTTCTTTTTCACTTAGTTTTTATTTTTTTGTTACTTGAATGTCTATCTTCATTTACGTAATTCGTTACTTTATCAGCAAATTTCAATTAGTTGATTGGGGAATAAGAATATCATTATGTAGGCATTCGTGGTCGAAGTTAATTTTAGTCTCATCGCAAATATCATTATATAGGCATTCGTGGTCGAAGTTAATTTTAGTCTCATCCCAAACATTATCAAATCGTGGTCGAAGTTAATTTTAGTCTCATCCCAAACATTATCAAACTTAAAATTTTTTTCAAGACAACAAAAACAATATGGATTGGCTTATATTTGGCACTGCTGCTTAATTGTTGCACGATTTGTTGCTTGAACTTAATTATCTATCTAAAAAGTCAATCACTATGAAATAGAATAAAAATTACAGGAATGCAACAACATTTTGCTACAATTTTTAATTTGATAGAATACCAATTTAATAGGATTTGAAATTTCTCAACAAAGAAAAAACTGATCTTTTTGCTTGATCAAGAGCGTGAATAAAATGATAAAACATAATCAATTTTTAGTAATTTAGCTAATGATACTTCTAATTTTAAATGACATGACTGCATGAAAGAAAACTGTTATTTCCCCAACTTAAAACCAATTAAAAGTTACTAAATTGATGGTTTTTCTTTAAGGTAAAACTCTTTGCTATTTTAACAGTTAAACTAATTGATATTTTTTAATGTAATAATTTTTAAAAACGACTAAAAATATATATTGATTGAAATTTAAGTAATAGAAAAGATAATACAGATTTAATTAAACTAAACAAATTAGCCGCTCACAATAAGATGACTTAAAGAAGTTTTGTAATATGTATGGGTGGAAGCTTTAAATTGTCTATCCATGTGGACTAAAATAAAGGGAAACCACCAAAATGAATAAATTTAGAGATCATCACACTAACATGACAGAAAAAATTAACACGAGATCAATATAATATAAAATTAAAATAAAGTTAATTAAAATTTATATTATAATGGTTAAAAGTGGAGAATTTGTTTCATATTAGTCAATAAATTAAAAAATATGATTATTTAGGTAATTTTTAACTTAATTAATGACATACGTACATAAAATGTAATGTACTTGTAGAGAACGTGTCTACCTCTTTTGTTGCCTAGAGGATCGGAAGGATCACAATTTGATTTCCCAACTCCATATTTGTACTGGTCAAACGGCAAAAAGATTAATGCCAAAGTATATCATTTTTGTTTCCACACACGTTTTTGTGGAGGTGACACTTTAAAAGAATGAATACGGAAAGTAATTTGTTTACAAATATGTACTCGTGTACTTGGAACTTAGTTTTGCATTATCAATGTCATCTCTAGATCTTAGTATATTTGTTGTTGTTGAATTTATTTATTTATTTTGGATTTTTGTCGCAATCACTCTCAAATCTCCCTTCTTTCTAGCTAAAAATTAGTGAGCATTAACAATGTTAATTCAAGCTAAAGAATCAAAGACTTGGAACTATAGTGGGAAAGGAAAAAAGGAACTGTAATAAAATAACAATACACACCAGCATCAAATCATAACATATGTATACTATTACACATAACTCCCGAAGCGCAACCCAAACGTGCTTCAGTATTAAGTTACAATAAACATAATTAAGGAGAAACACAATATTTAAGCATCAGACCAGTATATATCAAGTTCACCCCAATCACTTTTTGGCACTTTCAAGGCCTTCCAAACAGCTTTAGAAGCATCAACAATGTTATTAGGACATGGGGGCTGATAATCATGATCAGAATCGCAGCCCGCAGTTGAATCACACTCGTCCACAACCATGGCATTGACACTCCGGCCATTTCCGTATATGGTAATGTTCTGGAGACATCTTTCCATGTTGTCGAACCATCCGGTGGATAACGCCACCACGGGGGTGTTGTCGGAGTGGTACTTGTTATCACACTCAGAGGGACCGCCG
Source organism: Ficus hirta (assembly GCA_038430175.1). Lineage (NCBI taxonomy): Eukaryota > Viridiplantae > Streptophyta > Magnoliopsida > Rosales > Moraceae > Ficus > Ficus hirta. Next base: position 11,639,598 of record CM076594.1, on the reverse strand, counting down.
CCATCTCCACCCTTCTGAAAGCTGTTGAGTGTCAAGACGGCTTTTGTGTGGCCAGTTACCCTCGGTGAGCACTCGTAAGTGGTGTAGAATTTGCCTTGTTTGCAACAATCAGAGTAGTTCTCTGGGTTGCACGCTCCTGGAGGTGGCTTTTTCCCTTTAATTTTGCCGCTAGGCTTGCAGCTCTTCGCTTCAATCATGCTAAACAAGTCGGTCGCAAGAAGAAGGAAGACGAGGAAACGTAAGGCTGAAGAAATGTGGCTCTTCATCTTCTTTAATACAGTGTACTCTTCTTAATTCAGTAATGAATATTAGGCTGGCTTGTAGAGATTGATTTAGTGAGTGGATATATATATACACGAATCGTGGCTACTGGATAAGCAAATTTCTTTCTTATGTTAAATTAGGACAAATTTGCAGTCTTGAGTACGGCATATTGTTTATAAGTAACGTGACTGATTCAACTGTATATAAGTTTGGAAAATAAATAAATAAATAAATAAATAATGATAATATATTGGCAATATAGCTATGGCTGAAACAAATATCTTTCTGTTAAAACCATGACAAATTTGCAGTCCTCCTTTCAAATTGAGTGCATTGCAATTAAGTGTATATGATATCTAAAGGGAACAACAACTACAAATTAAAACAATAAACGGGAGTTTGGTAGCTCATATATTCATATTTCATTAACATATAATTATTAAAAAAAAATAAAAAATTAAATTACCCCAATGGCTATTTTGATTTTACTCATATTTCAAACCTAAAATAATAAATAGATAAATAAATATGATTTCTCGATCCTAACTCAATTTTTGTAATTATTTGATCGTTATACGTTGATACATATATGGCAAGAGACGAATTATGAAATCTCACATTAACAACTACATGTGAAGGGTTTGCTTGAGTGGGGACCTTTTTTTGGCTTAAAAGAAACTTCCCTAAAACAATGGCAGACAAAGCAGAGAGACAGAACCACCAAGCAAAGCAAGGTTGAGGCAAAATAATAATAATTATTATTAAATTATTATAATAACAATGTGATAACACCCACCACGGCAAGCGAGAAAAACAAACAGCAGCATAAACAAATGTCCATAAGTTTTGTCGGTTGAAATTAGAATTTTTTTTAAAAAAAAAGTGATTTATAAGATTGCTTCACCTCCGAATTAGTCAACATGCATATATATGTCTTGTCAAAAATTATCATTGATCAATCAAAAAGGTAATCTAGTAGATTATCAACGGTAATATACTAAAGATCACTGAAAGCAATATGGACCTTTGACAGTCTCTAATCATCATTGCCAGTTACCGAAGAGTATTATAATAGTTTTCTGATAGATTACTTTTGCTAATCTACCAGAATATCAAAGAATTATTATGAAAGTCAAAAAAATTACAAAAATAATAAAAAATTAAAATACAAAAAATACAAATAAAAATCTAATAATCACTAACATTATACTCAGTTTTAGAGGGGGAAAAAAATAACACTGAGTTATCCGATTAACGCTCCAGGGCTAAAATCACAAAAATTATAATTTAAAGAGTAAATAATTAAAACAGATCTAAATTTAGAGCATCAGTGGGGTTAAAGATTGTTTCCCAATAACAAAGGTTGGCATACCATTGGCAATGCATTACACGACATTGATGCGTGGTTCATTGCAGCATTACATGACGTTGATGTAAGAATTGAGAAAACAATGATGTTTTTAAAAAGGGAAGTATGGTACTTGATTAATAATCGGGTAGGCAATGGACGCGGGTGGGACTGACGGACCCAATAAAAGAGTGGTGAATACTTGAGGTTGAAAGATCAATATATGGAAAGCCACATTAAATGAAACAGAATACGGTTAATATCTGAGGTTGCAAAACCAGTATGGGAACTCCGTATTATTTTTTTATTGGCCAATCATGATGAACAGGTTTTGAAAACCACAGCCTATCTTTATGAGTTAAGTGCAACACTTCAAGGGTGCGCAAAAGATTGAATTAAGAAAGAACAGTTTGTGAACCGAAGAATGGTTAATGAAATGATTGATTCCATTGTCATATGCGTATGTTCGTGCATTAGTTTCTTCTTACTGAGCTTTCCACTCATTAGATTCTATATTATTTTTGTTATTATTTTACTGAGCTTTCTGCTCATTATGATAAACCTTGGTCAATTAATGATCAACTGTTGTCAATCAATGATTGATTCTAAATTAATTACTATTATAGAATTCACAACAATTAGTCAATCACTTATTAACCTTAGTCAATTAATAATTAACTATTGTCAATCAATGATTGACTCTAAGTTAATCACTAATTGACTCACGATTTCATTATCTCATACTTCCAAAAAACAATAACAAACAGTCAATCACTGATTGACTTATAATTTCATTATATTTGATGAAATTTAGGGTTCTTCTTATTCTAAAAAAGTTGTTCAAGCATTCAATTGATTTCAAATACTCTCTAAAAATTCAATAGTCATTCAATTCCAATGACAAATCAACTTACCATCATCAACAAAAAAAAAAAAAAAAAAGAAATTAATAAAGAAATTGATGGGTGTGAGACCTTGGGTGGCTGAGACTGATAGGTAGGTGTGATAGATGGAGAGTGGCTGAGACTGGTTGGTGGAGATGACAATTGAAGATGTTGGATGGTGTGACGATGGTTGCGCGGTAGCAAGGAAGGCGGATTGGGAGAGGCGTGAATCTTCACAGTCATTTTTGGTGAAGATTTGGTGGAGGTGAGCAATGTTTTGAGCGATGATTGTGAGAGAGGTGATGATGAGGCTGATGGCGAGTCGATAGTGTGACAACGAACAGCAACAGCGAACGCGACGGTGAATGGATGTTTGGCTATCGTTTATGGGGAAGAATTTTTATGGGAGATGGGCTATCATATTATTTTTACAAAGACTAGAGTGAGGAGGTTTGTGGGTATAGTTTAGGGTTAGTTTGATTAAAGGGTATTTTTGTCATTTAGGTTCTATTAAAAAGAATAAAAGTTCATTCAAATAATTATAAAAAGTTTAGGTCATCATTTTAAAATGGGGCCTTCTATAAGGTCATTTACCTCTAAACCTATTTATATTATGATTAATCAGTAATTGACAGTAATTCAATCAATGATTTAACATTTAAGATAATTGATTAACCATTTTAGAAAAAAATGATATCTTAACTAATTTTTAAAAACTTTGACCATTTATTAAGAAACTTCTTAAAAAAATACTATTTAGCTATAAATCCTTATCAAATATACGTGCTTCTTTTAGCATTTAAAAATATGATTGCAAGAGTAATCTAATTGTAATTCTACACCTAACTTAATTTCATCATACAGTGTAGAGTTTGAATCTCAAATCTCTCACTCCCAAGTTAAAAATAATGATAAAAACAGTAGTTGAAAAAAAAAAAAAAGCGTTAGTTCAAATATAACCTGAAAAAAATATTATGATAGGCAGGGTTTTTTTTTTTTTGTATGACTATGCTAAGGGTTAAAACTGAGGATGATAATAGGATAGAGCGGAAGTGAGTATGCTTCCCCTGCTGATTAATGCCTAAAAATACACAAATTAAGCAATAGAATGTAGCATAAGTCGGGTAGTCGTATCCACAAGAAGGTACACTACAAACCAAGAAAATTAGTGGAGATAAACATTAGAAAGACTAGGAAATAAAATGGATAAAAAGTTAAGTGATTTTATCTTAAGATTAAAAAAAATGAATATAACACGAAATAGAGATTTAAGAGAGAAAAACTCAATAATAATTGGGGTAAGGCATCGTGAATCTCATTCTTCGATTTGAATTTAATCTTCAACATGACTCAATAATATGAGGACGACTTCTCTCAATGGTTTTGAATGCACATCGATAATTAGTTTATGCACATCGATAAGTCGTCCTACTATGACTTTTGTGGTTCAGATGTCGGAAGGAAATAAAGAATTAAGCGTGCCACCTAATCCTTTCATCTCAGCAGCTCCTTCCAAAGCAAATACCAAGATTCGCCCAAGACGAATGGCCCTAGAGTTGGAAGTTATTGCTGAATGAGAGTGAGCTAGAGATGATGTAGCTTTATTGTTACAATGTACTAACCTTCAACTCCTTGGAGGCGGAGAACGTCATTGGTGTTCTCAATAAAGCCACTCATCAAGTCTTGAAACTCCTCTGACACGGTGGATTCTCAATCTAGGAAGCTTCTGGAAGCAAAGCTCATTCCGTCTTAGTCTTAGTCTTGATCTCAGTCTTGCTGTGCCTCTTCATGGCTGTGGTTACATATTTGGCTCTGGATCGCAAAGGTCTTTAGGAAAACCTCCTCTGATTTGAACTTTTGCTGGTATAGCCAGTGCGTCGTATAGGTGCATTTAACAACTTGATCAATTCCAATAACTTTTTTGTTTCAGTTTCTGAAGTTAATAATGCTCATGTAAGAGCTAATCAAAGAAGTTAGTGTAACTCTATTTGTTCTTAAATGTAAATCATTTTTCTTTTTCACTTTTTTGCTATTTTTTGTTAATATCTTCTTTTTACAAGATGTTCTTCTCTGAAATGATGCACAAAACTATTTGATAGTAGTGAAGAAGTTAGCTCAATTTACGCCGATTATGTAAAATGTGCAGTGACATGTCTTCAGCTCCTATATGATCATCTAAAAACACAACCAGAACATTTGAAAAATGATTTCTCTTCTATATCGATAATTGTTATTATATGTCTGCGAAAAGGCTGTACTTGTTGGCATCAAGGACAATCTGTCCGATGGAGGACATTGCTCCCAAAACCCCAAAGCAGAGTAAATTGAGGCGATCGTCGTGTTTCCCCAGAAAATGAGGATGTTCTTAGAGGGCTTGAAGGTGACATTGTAGAAGATCATTGGCAGAATGAAGTCTAGAGGAATGCACCCAAATGCTCCAATTACAGTGTTGACGTCTCCGAAGAAAGGAAACATGGCTGCAACAGTTGTGGCTATGACCACGGATAATGATCGAAAAACTAATCTTGGTGTAGTGTTGCGAACTGAGAATTGTTCTATTTTCGGGTCTGCAAACTTGCGCTCGAGCACTTCATTTGTTGGCTGCAAGTAAACCTGAGAAATGTGCACAAATTCAGTGTGTGAAAAAAAGAGGGTTATGTAAGATAATTTGGGAGCATGGTCAAAATTTTAAGCTGAGAGGAGATATCAGTTTAAGTCAAGTTTTAACGTTTTTTGACAGTGTAAATGTAGAGCTCATCTTTAATTTTTTTTCATAGAACTTTTTAGGCAAAAGGCTTACCACAGCAACAGCTGATACTTGCAAGAGGGTAAAAACATTGGTCATAAAGAGAACCCAAGTCGGTAACAAGGGTTTTCCATCGACTAAAAAGTTGAGCAGAACTGTTCCTTGTGCCTGATTGCTGAATGCCCAATATCCGGAAATAGCAACACTGACAAATGTTGTGATCACAACCGCATAGCAGACACACAATCCTTTGAGCATCTTGCCCTCCACTGGTGCTGCTATAGTTGCCTGCAAAACACAACAGACTAATTGGGGCAAAGAGGTCTCTTTCAAACCCAACTTTTTCGGTCACATGATATTTTTGGACAACATTTATATAACATGAACAAAGGAAAGTACGCATTTGAGAAAAGGCAATGATTGAAATAGCATTGAAGGATCCAAAAATGCGGTCTTGCTCTGTTCCACTTACAGAATATACCTTCTCTGGTGCATTTTTGGAATGTCCTGCGCAATTTGGAGTAACCAGTGAGGAAATGGATTTTTTTTTTTTTTTTTGTGGGGACAAAAAATCTTACCAATGTATATAGAACCAGCTGTTGCGCAGGCGCTATAAGCAAGACAAAGTACGAGGGATATGAGGTTGATGTGTCTTAGTGAGTGGAGGGATGGAATTTGAACCAAAACCAGCTTCAATATGCCAAAAATGGCGACAAATTGGTAGAGCTGCATTTTTTTCTTTTGGACTAGAAAGCACGTAAATATACTTCCACAAGAGAGTGCAAGAAAGAAGATGAAGAAACGTCAGAATTGTAGTTGCCAAAACTGCATGGCCTAAATTGGATTTGTCCTAATAAATCTAACCAAAAAGAAATATATATATTTCTTTTTCCATGGTCCAATAATGTCCTAACTTTTAGGACATTCTCATCTATACCCCTGAACTTTAGGGTCACTCTCACTTTGTCCCTTGAACTTTAGAAACTCTAATTCTACCCCTTGAACTTTGAATACCCCACTTTACCTCTTCTATCAGAATTTCAGTTAAAAATAGACAGAGAAAAGAGAGTTAAGAATACTCATGTTGTCTTTCTATTTGTTTTCAGCAGAAATCTTAAGAGAGTAGGCTTAGCAAGATAAATTACTCCACTTTTCCGTCTGCATTTAACTGAAAAGTGTGAGTTTTAAAGTTTATGAGACAAAGTGAGATTGAACTTAGTTCAGACAGAATAGATAAAAATAATCCTAACTTTTAAGATATGCCTAGCTTGAATTTAGATAACACCAAGTATATTTCAACAAAATCCTATTTATGGGAAATGAGTTACAACTAATCACCTTAAGGCTTTGCCCTCCAAGAAGAATGCAAGCTAGAACACCACCATAACATAGACCAAACTGAATTGGACCAACAAAATGTCTTCCCCATCCCGGTCCTGTATATGCATATAAATCATCATCATTATCATCTCTTTATATGCTTGAAAATGAAGTTGCCAAAGAGGCCACTTCTCACTCATTCTGGCTTTCCGGTTTGGATATTAGCCAAAAAAAAGAAAAAAAACTGCCTAAAATTTTTTAACATGACATGACAAGTAATTGGGAAAGGCAGTATATGTAAAGGCGCCTAGGATATCCATGGCCATTTCGTGGAAGCGGAGCTGATGCCTTCCGAGCTAAGCATGATGCTCCAAAACAAGGGACAGAAGTTGTAGTAATAGAAAGTGATCAGAGCTGATACAAGAAGACATGTCAACCCGGTAAACCAGCCAAGCAAGGGCAACGCCAACGGAGGGCTTAGCAGCGCGGGGGCTACAATGGAAGTTGTCAAGTGGTATCCACAGTACTGCAACCATGATTCTATGCACCATCAACAAAAAAACATTTTAATCACAAATCTTATCAGTAAGTACTCTTCTTCTCACTAATCAGTCACTATTATATGTATTTGATTTTGGAAACCTCTGGATTTGAGAACAAAAAGAGCTCTAGCATCAAGTTTCTTCTCGATGTTAGCTTCATCAATATGATCTTCCTTTTCTGTTCTTGATACTTCCATCACTAAATTGGGATTAATGGATCATGTTTGTTTGTTTGAAGTGTATAAAAATTGATGCAAGGTACTTTTATGGTGTAGGTTTCTGGTCTTCTTCTTCTTCTTTTGTGTGTGTGTGTGTGTGTGTGAAGATGAATAAGAAATTAAAGCTAGTTCAACCGACTAGAGGACAGTTGACAAGCTTGGCCTCAAATTTTATGTGCTAGAAGATTGAAGTAGTTATTTGGCTTATTAGATGACTTTGAGGGGGCTACATGAGAGACCAAACAAACTAGGGGAGAGGTTTTAGGGTCAGAAAAGGACATGAATTATATGGCAATTTTCTATCATCTAGACAAAATCAACATAATATTTTGGATAAGTTTCACTTTTCTCGTGAACTTTAGACATTGTCACAAAATGTCTATGAACTTTAATTCATAATATTTTTTCCATGAACTATAAAAATGTTTGCAAATTTTCCCCATCAATTAATTTAAACATATATTTCTTAAATCATCAAATTAAATTTATCAATTTGACATGAATTTTGATATAGCACCTCGAGTACTCATCGCGTTCACCTATGGAAAATGACTCAATATATTGTGAAAACTAACTATACATAATTGAAAAATGCTAATGATACCATCTCTTATCCTAACTTTTGAGTACCCACTGATATGACATACGAATTGTCATTATTTTTATTGGTAAGTATTTAAAGTACTGTCACTTCAATTGATTGCATTTACTAATGAAAGTATAACATGTGAGTTGATACTCAAAAATTAGGATTCGAGTTGGTGTCTCTAGCACTCATCACATTATCCATATTAATTTGGGAGAAAGAGCAAAATAGCATTTTTGAAAATAGTAATAGTAAATTATAGCATAAAATTTTAAACATGGTAAAAATAGAATAATCAAATCTATGACCATACAATATGAAATAAAACCCCCGTATCCTTCCTCCTCTCACTTTCTCTCTCACTCCTCCTCTCTCTTTCTCTCCAGTGTGAAACTATGCACATAAATTTATTATTAAAAATTAACCGAAAATATATTATTTTCTAGGAAATCCAAAGATTTTCTTGAAAGTCTTGGATTTTTTTGAAAATATATGTTATAATTTATCATATTTTAAAAAGTATACTATCAATTTCAAAAGTACAAATGAAATATGCTATTTGTTACCATTTTCCTATTAATTTTTAAAGTAATTGACCCATTTAATCCCTGAACTCTTTAAAATGTGAGGTTTGGTCCCCTCCCCTCCCCCCCCCCCCCCCCCCCTTTTTCGACCAAAAATACCTTAAACTCTTAAAATGTTGGTTATGATAATCCTTTCCATTCAAATCCGTTAAGTTTCTAACGGAACGAATCATGTGCAATGAATGCATGTGATCAAATTTGAGAGGGGATTTTAGTAATTTAACAATAATTAGTTTAACAAAAATAAAAAAATCATAAAAAATTAAATTCATCTCTCTCTTCTCTCTCTTCTCTCTCTCTCTCTCTCTCTCTCTCTCTCTTCAATTCCTCCCTCAAATCTCAGAATCTCAGCAGCAAAACCCAAATCGGAATGCGCATGGAGGTTGGGAGGCCAACTAAGATCAGAACTCAAGGGGAAGGGGGAGAAGGAGGGAGGGAAGGTATTTTAGTACTTTTACTACAAAACTAATTATTTCAGCAAAATTCTATTAGAATTTAACGGAGTTTGACAAAAAGGACTATAATGGCCAAGAAAATATGAGTTTAGGGTTTATCTCGGCAAAAAAAAAAAAAAAGGACCAAACCATCACCTTTGAAAGAGTTCAGGGACTATTTAGGTCAATTACGCTAATTTTACAAAGAATGAGCAAAAGAGATAGAGACATATTCTGTAAAAATAAAAAAATATATTTAAAAAGGAGAATGAAATAGCTTACGTTTAGTTCGCTGGTTGGAGATGAAATTTTTAAGTTGGAGTTAGTTGGCTTTTCAAAAACTAGTTATAAATTTTGTTGACTTTTCAGAAAAAGACAAAAATTAAAATTAAAAAAATATAGTTTAGTTGGAGTTAAATTTAAATGCCAAACGAAGTCGTAGAGAACAAAGAAGGAACTAATGTGTAGAATGGGTCCCACTTCTTGGTGGTTGGATGTAATGACACGGATTAGTTTTGGTTTTTTCAGGACATAAAACTAATAAATTAATTTGATCACTTGTGGCCATGTGCATATGACCTTTTGTACAACTCCATGATCATAGTCATATATTTTGATCACTAGGACCCTAAAATTGAACTTTGTGGTATGCTCCTTAGTGGAGCTATGACGCCTTATAAATTCATAAACTTGATTTCATGAATTATTATCATAGATTTCTTTTATTAATATATTTTTAATAAATTATTTTGATGAGTATTAAATTTTAAGATCATGAATGATGTTATATATATCATCAGTATGATGATGTCGATGATCTAATAATATTGAGTCTCTTTATTTAAATGAGAAATTATAGACACATAGAAAATGAGTCGAACAGCATATAAATTTATATGAAAAATTTATTTTGTCATATTAGAGAGATAAATATTAATTTTTGGAAAGAAACCTCAACTATTATTAGTAGGTTAATTTGATGACCTTAATATTTATTTTGGTTATATCAATATTTAAGTATTGAGAGTATGATTGGGAAAATTAATGTGTCATAAAGATAAGAGATGAATGGTTAAGATTGATTAGGAGTAAATCCAAAGGTGGAGGGATTGATCAAGAATTGGGATTAGATTGGAAATTAATGGTGTAGATTTCATGTGAAAGGATCCTAGGTAAATCAATGGCGAAGGTTTGGATACTAAGTGACCAATGAGAGGTTAGGTCAAGGATTGGTGTGGTGGATGATTAAATAAGTGAGATCAAAGATGATAACCCTTGATCAATGGATGGAAAATTGGAAGAAAGAAAAACAAAAATAAAAATGGGAGAGTTAGAGGGAGAATTGGATATTGCTAGTCAACAAGTAAGAAGATGTTTGAATTAAGGTGAAAGTGGTGTGTTGTGCATGCATGCAAACACAAGTAAGAATTGATATGGTTAATTTAGGCAAAAATGACAAGAAGAAAGTACTTGAAAATGACCTAGAGGTACAAGTTGAAGGGGACCATTTGTCTTCATTTTGTACAACAAAATACCACATCAAAAACTCCTTCAAAGTGGCGTCATTTCAAGTCGGAAATCAGAAAATGTTTTCTACTTTTACCTCTCAAAAAACAGTCCCATTTAAGATACATATTGGTTGAAAATAAATCCTAACATCCCATTTCATTCTCACACAAGTTAAGCTCAAAAACCTAGCTTCTCTAGCCACCATCAAGCTCAAAAACAACCAACACTATTCTCCATCTCCAACACCCCTCTAGCACCCCATTACCAAGTTTGAAGAAGTGTGAAGCGGAGTTAGAGGATGTGTTACTAGTGGTAACCTAGTGGTTCTCTTTGTATTTTGGTCATTTTTGAAGAACTAAAGTATGTTATGTAGTTATAACCTTAATGTTAGACTCCTTCTTACCTAGGAAAAGGTTTTAAGAAGAACTTTGGAGGTCCAAGGTCTTAGAGGATCCACGGAGTATTTTGGTAAGATCTACAAACTTTGTTAGAGCTTGTGGATATTGTGATAATATAGTATACATTAAAAACTTTGGTATGAAAAGTAAATTATATGATAAGATTATACAGAGGATAAGCTTCGTTTTAGGCTTTGGAATCACTTGGTTTGCTAATGTATGTCTAAAGTTATGTGCATTTGAATTTGTGACACAAAACTAGAAGGAAAAGGAACCCCTGGAGTATAGTCTGGCCTCTTATGAAATCCGAACCCCTTACTCTCAACATTTTGGCTTATACGTTATAGATCTAAATACTAGATGCTTTAAGTTTTCCAACAAGATATTTTACGTCTCAAACGGATAAATATAAAATTTTTGGTGAATTTTACAAATTAAGACTACGAACTAAGAGATTTTACTGGAACCCTGTACCGGCCTCAGGTTTTGTATGCTTTGGGTTAATAAACCATAAGTTTTTATAAAAATAAAAAATAAAAAATTTAGTGGATAGACATTATAAGCGTTTCAAAGACATATCTTTTACCATATGTGGACTTGTAAGTGAATTGTTATGATTTTTCTAAGTTTAACTACAAATATGGGCATATGGTATATAAGTGAGACCAATAGTAACAAAACCTCATTATGCGGCATATAAGACTCCAAATATTAAGAAATTAACTTTATGGTTGTAAAGTAGACATCTTAAGGTTTGACATGAGCTATCATATGCTTGAAACGGATAAGTACATAAGTTTTAATAAATCACACAACTTTAGATTGAACTCTGGTAAACTGAGATTTTACTATGAGACACTAAGGAAAACGTTCATACTAAGGTTTGAAGTCCTTGAGAATTTGGAAAATAAATTATAAGGATAGAAATTAGATACTTCAAGCTTTTCAACAGGTCATCAAGTATCTAAATAGAATTATACATAAATTTAAATAAATCTTATAATTTGAGATCTCATACCGACAAAATGATTAAATATTAAAGATGTGACCTAAGGGTAAGTCATAACATATGGATATAAAGATTGATGAAATGAGTTGGTTTTAAGTGTATGATCAAATAAATGTGAAAATAACTTTATAAAGCTGAATCACAAGTTTTAGTTGGGCCAAAACAAAGTAAACTAAAGGATTATTAGATATACACGAAGAGACTACCTTAGTCCAACTTAATGACCATAGTTAATGAGATTGGGCCTTACAAGCTCAATACTAAATGGAAGATAACCCACTTAGGGGTAGACACTTAGGTGACTCATTGTCACCAAAGTGATGAAAATTAATTAATTAATTTAGAAATAGATTAATAAACTAATAAATTTTTAACAAAATATATTTATGTTAAGAAGGTTAATTATTAATTAATTAAATTAATTAATTAACTATTAATTAATTAATTAATTATAAGAGCTAATAAATTATTATTAGTTGTGTAAGTAAGAGTATTATGTTGAGTAACTACATAATTAAAATTCATGATTTATTAGAGATTAATTAATCATTAATTATTGATAAAGTTATGGATGATTAATTAGATATTAACTAAAATATTAATTATTAGTATAATCTAATAATTAATTATTTAATATAAGAAATGAATAATTGATAATTATTATATGAGAAAGAATATTAATAAGAATGAAAGTTATAAGTTATGACCTAAGAGATTGTTGGAGGGTTGCTCCCCTAACTCCCCATTGATTGCGCGAATATCGATATGACATAGGGATCTTTAAGTAGACAAAATATATATATAATAAAGCATAATTAAATACATATAGATCACATGAAAATATTTTGTGAGATATAGAACATATATAGATCACATGAACAAAATATATATATACATAGGGGTCTTTAAGTAGACGTGTAATGATATGATCCATGAAAATATTTTGTGAGATATAATTTGTGCTTGCTAAGCGAAATCTCATATGTGTGTGTTCGTGCTATAGGTAGCGTGGGTAAGTAGCCCGCCACTTAAATGTTTTCTGGATTGACGAAGTAATGCAAAGGCGATAAAGGAAGGGAGTAGGATACCACCACGAATTTAATTTCCGCATTTAGACTTCTTAAATTATTTTGTATCGATTGTACTTATAACTATATTTTCAATATTTTGGTACTACTAAACTAGTAAGAGTACTTTACGAGAAAAAAACTTTAGAGTCTTTCTTTTTAACTCACATGACGTTATAGTTTTTTAAATATTATCTAAGTATGAATTTGAATAGAATATTTATTATCTAGAGATTTTCAATTTCCTCGGTTAAAAATTTTAGTATATTTAACTCTTCAAGTACGAGTATGATTTGTTTTTTAATTTCTGTATTTTGGAAATCTAACATATATAAGTGTTAAGACAAAATGAACTAATAATAAGTTAGTTAGTTAACGGTCCAAAAAGTCGAATCGTTACAAGAGCTCTACGACAAATACTCTCACTATTATTTATAGGAAAGAACATAAGTACTTTTTTTTTTTTTCGTTTTTCAACTTGAACATAAATGTAATAGCCGACTTGTTTGTAAATTTATAACTTCTTTTGTTAAGAATAAAGTTCGGTTATGCAATCTGTATGATATGTTTTCTAAGGAATTTGTTGAATCTTTTGTTACAAGACTCAATGAATTATTTGTGTAGGTTTATGATCCTTTTGTTAAAAAGGGAAAATTATGATTTATGACTCTATGTTAGTAATTTAAGAAAATCTGATACGTAGTTCAGAAAAGTTTAGGACAATGGTCCAGTTTAATTATATTGTTATCAGTTGAAAACAGTATATGAATATTTATGTTATTATGTTATTATGAACTGCATTTAGGAGATTAAGCCAATCAAGGCCTTTAAGGATGACACCTCTGATGACAAGTGTCATTGTTATGATTGGTCACCTCACAGGGACCAAAATGCAAATATTTTATGTTTAGGGGTCAATTTACAAATTAAGGAAAGTTCATGATTTTGAAGCTAAAAAGCCTTCTAAGAAAGGATTTAGTAAAAATTTGATGTTTGAAGGCTTAACCATAACCGGCCAAGTCATAGGGACTAAAGTGCAAATATTTTGCCTTTAGGGGCCAATGTGCAATTTTGAAGAAAATTGTAGACTTATCAGTAATTATGTAAATTTTTGAATCAGGGACTTTTTAAGTAAAGTTTCTTAGTTCAATTGAGTCAATGACCCATTTTTAGTTTAGTTAGTTTGGTTGAAAATTAAGAAAGATAAGTTAAGATTGTATTTGAAAATTCTAGCTAGAACCAATCACATTGTTCCATGTGTCACCATAGGAACCGGCCACATCATGGATTGTTGAGCAAGGGATCTTGTTTTTGAAAAATATTATGTAAATTAGAAGATTTTAAGTGTTATTAAAAGTTTACAAATCATACCCTAAGTTTAGTGATTAAACACTTTAATTTAGTTGGTTGATTTTGTGTTATGGATCAATTAGCAAATTGTCTCACATGGTTTCTTCAAAACCGGCCACATGAGGATGAGACACCCTATGCTTCTAGCTTGGCTAAGTCACACCCCTAGCCTTGCACACCTAGGCACCAAAGGCCGGCCACCACAATGAAACAACACATCATGGTGTAGCCTTGGTGAGTAACATTCCTAGTCTTGCTCACTTGGCAAGCTCATGTTTTGCCTAAGCCACCACCCAAGGGCCGGCCACTACAAGGAAGTGACACTTCATAGCCTAGCTTTGGTGAGTAAGTATACCTAGCTTTGCTCACTTGGCAAGCCAAGGCCTTGCTAAGCCAACACCAAGACCGGCCACCCTTAGAGAATGACACCTCATGGACTAGCTAAGGTGAGTAAGCCACTCTAGCTTTGCTCACATGGATAACCAAGGCATTGACACACCCCTTGGCCTAGCCTTGATGAACCAACACTCTAGGTTTCCTAGCCTAGCTCCCTTGGCAAGCCAAGGCTTGCACACCTCACCCTAGGGCCGGCCAACCAAGGGAATGCCACCTCAAAATTTAGCTTTGATGAGCAAGCAACTCTAGCTAAGCTTGCTTGGCAATTTGGGTGATGAATGGCCGGCCAACACATAAGGACTAAAGGAAAAATATTTTGGCTTAAGGATTATTGCATAAAATTACAAAAGATGGATTTCTTGAACTCTTTTAGCCCTTGACACCTCATGCTTTATAGGCTTGCTTGGTAAGCTTGCTAGTCTTGCTTGTTGGTAAGCAAAGGCATGCACAAACTCCACCTAAGGCCGGCCACACTAAGAGAGGGACACCTCATGGTTCCTAGCCAACATGATTAAGCACCCTAGCTTGGGTTAATTGGCACAAGAAGAACAAGAATGGCCGGCCACCTTTCAAGAAGACAAAACCAAATTGGTTTCTTCTATGGACTAAAGAGCAAATTGTTGTACCTTAGGGATTAGTAAGTAAATTTAAGATTTTGTGGTTCATCTATAAATAGGTGAAGGTGCTGTTGTATTATTTGGTTAGCCAACACACACACACAAACTTGAGCAGCACAAACTCTCCCAATCCTGCCATAGAAGCCGAGCAAAGAAAAGAGAGAAAAGAAAGAAAAAGAAAACTAGAGAAAGGGTTTTCGGTTTAGTGTGAGGGAAATTTTAATTACCCTAATTTAAGAATTTCATCAGTGAAACTTGAGGTAAATATTGTCATCCTCTAGTTCTTCATTTGAAATTTAAGAGAATGATTAGTATGGTTAAACAGGAGTTTAATTTTGTAAGATACATGCACTAGGATTTTTATGCTTGATTAAAGTCTCTATCTGGACAGTTTTTCTGAAACTAGATTTTGAGGCCTTTAGAGGCCGAATCTTAAAAATGTTAAAACTACAAAGTTGTAGAGGAGGGAAAATCCTAGGGGCCAACGTGGCCAGTTTTTGAAAATAAGGCCTTTAAGACCTTCGTTTATTCTAAAACCCGAGACCAAATTATGAGTAGTAAGTTTGGTCGAAAAATTTTCTAAGGCAAAAATAAGCATGATAAAGACAGATTTGAAGTTTGAGGTTAAAACAAAAGTTGTAGGAGACTTCAAGATCTACAACTTTCATGAAGAAAACTTTTCCAAATTCGAAACAGATTTGTGAGAAAAGAACTAAACTTTATGAATTGGTTTTGAACCCGGTTTTCAAAATATTAGAATTCTTACTAAATTTCAAAAAGGAGTTGAAATTTAGGATTTGTAGATAGCAATTAGAATCATTATGATATTATGATAGGATGATACTCATCCTATGATTTTTCTTGAAAACAGGAAAACGACCTGTTTGAGTGAAGAATTTTGATTCAAGGCGCAGTAACGGTAAGTACGACTCCGCCTACAGCATAAACGAAAACTGTTTGTTGTATGTTTTCAAGTTATGATGACATAAGTATGATAAAACATTATGGCCTGTATGATATCAAGTTCATGATGTTATGTGAATAAGAAGTATTTATGACATGTATGTATGTACGTTTTTAAGATATGATGAATATTTAAAGTATGAATGGCATGTATGTATTCAAGGAATAATGAATGTATGGCATGTATGATTTCAAGTTCATGTTAAGAGAAATATGATGTATGTTTATAGTATGTATGTTCATATGATGAATAATCGGATAGTATGGCATCACGAAGTATGCTCACTAAAGATAAGCTATTTGGTAAAGTATGAAATCCCAGTTACAGTCAAGAAACTGGTTATGAATATGAAACAACATTTCAAGTATGAAATAAGATAAGAACAAGATTCTAAGCATCAATATAAGCAGAATGCTATATGTCGTATCGACCTGCGTCAGGTCGGGTTTGGTTCATGGTTTGAGTTGGACAGGGCTGGCCGCCCCAACCACTCCATGGCAGCGCGCCACGGTACGTACATTCATGTTAAGTTATGTAAGGGCCCAAAAACTATGCTAACTTATGAAAACAGGAATAAAGCATAAATGGTTCATGCATTATGATATCATGATATGTTGCGGATAAATAGTTGTGCTTGCTGAGCGAAAGCTCATGTTTTAAGTTTATGCTGTAGGTAAGCAACCCTGCGGTACTTCATGATACAAGGCAGTGGAGCATGGCAAGGCAAAGCTGTGAAACTGTGGGACGGGAATCATTACGTTTCTTTTTGTTAAATTATGCTACGCTAAATATGTTATATTTAAGTACAAGAACACATTTCTGTCATAAGTAGTTATGTATAAGTACATGAATGTATGTAAGTAATTATTAACAAATTTCCAAGTTAAGTTATGTTTATCAGTTGTATAAAAAAAAAAAAAAATTTGCCCAAATTTTCATATATTATAAGTAAGCATGTATGGTCACGGCCGACGCTAGGCGGGTCGTGACAATAAATAAGTACGAATGTAAACTAGGTTTTGCTCAAGTTGAATTTAAACAACCAAAATATTAGAATTACATCCGAATTTTAGGCCTTGTTACAAAATACCCTCCGAATATTAATTTATAACATTTTTTCCCTTTGAACTTTGATAAAGTTTGCGAATTTTCTCCGTCAGTTAGATTTTTGACAAAAAACTACACATAACACTCATTGAAAGCATGAGTTGGGGATATTAAATGTAATGTTATGAAGTGGCATACAATGACAACACTCTTAGCACCCATTATGCTTGTTAAATTTGAAATAACGAAATTACTCAGAAGAGAGCAATAGGGAAAAAAAAATAACAATCTGTAACGCCCCAAAAGCTATCTAACTTTAAGTTAGAAAATTAACATTAGAATTAACATAAATATTGTGATGAGATAGCAATTTCTAAATTCTAATGTTATGTTGAGTTATTTTTCACAGGTGACGCGACGAGGACTCGATGTGCTAGAACAAAGTTCATGCCAAATTAATGAATATTATGTGTTATATGATGACTTGTGTGACGGTTAAAATATATACATATATATGATGTTGTATGTTTTTGTACTATGTATATATTGCATATAAATACCATATATGGTTATACGGTTATAGTATATGTTTATATGTATATTCTACATGTCATAAGTATATTTTATTTTATATGTATACAGATTGTACTGTTTATATATATGTCTTTATATATATATATATCATATATATATATATTAAGTTATTTGATTAGTCAATTATATATAATATTATATGCATATATATGTGTGCGTGTTTATATGTGGTATGTGCGGTTTAAAAAAAAAAAAAAGGGAAAGTATTGCAGCCGAAGACGGGAGAAATGTGAGCAAAAAAAAAAAGAGAGAGTTTGACAATTTATATTTCATTAATTCCAAAATTTAATTGAAATTAATAGCTCATGATTTTATAGGTTTATTATTTTAATTCCTTCTCTTCCACGCACATTTACACAATATCTCTCTCTGTCCCTCACTCACGCACAAACTCATTCTCTTTGTCTGCTCTCTCTGCCTTCTCTCTCTCACACACAAAAAAAAAAAAAAAAAAAAAAATCTGCCAAACCTCCAAATCCTTTCAAGCCAACATCAAAGGATTTCAAGGTATGTTTCGGTATTGTTTGATGATGAGGATGATTTTGTTATTTGTTTTAGTTGGGATTTCTTGAAGGATTGAGTGATTTTCTTGATGAATGTCTTCATGTGAGTTGAGGAGAGGATAAGAAATATTTATCAAATGATGATCGAAAAAATGGCGATATGGTTGATTTTGTGAACAAGACGAAATTAGGATTTTTGATTTCTTGATTTATGATTTCATTGGTATGGTGATTGAATAATTTCATATGTTAGAAATATGTCTTAGGGCTGTTTTTGTGTGTGTATAAATTATATAAATATTGTGATGATAATTTTTATATATATATTTCTATTTATTTTCGGATTTGACACTGCTACTGGAATTTCCAGATTCTAAGGTAAGAATTCCAAATGGTTTTTAAGGGTGTAAATGGACTCCAGTTTTAATAAATTTAATAATGTTGGAAAGCCCTAGATGTCTATTTTCTTTTGAAACCAGTTTCATATCGTTTGGAGATATGTGTGAATTTTTATGATTTTTCAAATAGGCAGAGGTCGGACTGCCAGTTTCGGTAAAATTTTAATGATCAGATTTCAAAACTATTTTTGAAAATTCAAACGGTCTCCTTTTTTAATAAATTTGATATTATTGGAAAGCCCTAAATATCTATTTTCTTTTGATATCAGTTTTAGATCATTTGAAGATATATGTGAATTTTTGTGATTTTTCAAATAGGCAGAGGTCCGGCTGCCAGTTTCGGTAAAATTTTAAAAAATCAATTTCAAAACTATTTTTGAGGGTCCAAACGGCTTTCATTTTTTTTCAAATTAGATACATTAGAAAGATCTGGATGTCTACTTTTGTTTAAAATTAGTTTGAGGTTATTTGGATCCTTGTATGAATTTTTATGAATTTTTGAAGGGACAAAGGTCTGACTGGCAGATTCTATCAAGATTTGAAATTTCATGAAATTGTTCAATTTTTGTATTGTTATGTTTTTGAATGATGAAATAGGCCTTTTAGGTACTGCAATGATATGATGGATGTATTTGATGAATTATTATGAGCTTTTGTTGATTTTTTTATATTTACTATTCATAGCATGAACGGTTCTAAAGGCGAGCACCCGAGACCTCAATCGCGCGTCACCATCGGAAAATTTGAAAAGGTTAAGTAAGGCGTTTATGTAAGTACACTCTCACCTGCAACATGAATTAAAGATTTGAGAAGTATATATTTTGATGTTGATGATGATGTTAGGATGTTATTAAATAATACTTCTCCTATGTTGACGTTTTGATAAAAAGTATATATATGGTATGTATATCTATTTTATGTTTTAAAATGGCGTTGTACACCCTTGATGATGATGATGATGATGTGTCCGGTGAGCGGATTTTTGTCACCGTTGGTTTGGGATTTGCTACCCCAACCCTTCCATGACTAGCGCGCTATGATGGTACAACGCCGGGCCCAATATATGATGGTTTTTAAAACTTAAAAAAAATTTAAATGATGTTTATATTTATGATGATAAAAGAAAAATGTTTATTTACATTTGTGAGATTTAAGTGTCTTACTAAGCCCTTGTTTATATAAGATAATTCATGTTGCAGATAAAGGAAAGGGTAAGATATAGTGTTGGAGGAGCTTGGAGCGGATAGCGGGACGATATGTGATAGGAAAACGGGAGGAACGATCTTGAAATGGATTTTTTTATTTATTTCAAATAAAGTTTTGAGATTTTAGTTTATTATTATTTGATTGGATGTTTCATATGGACTTAAATTTTATTTCATGAATTGGGTTTTTAAAATATATATATATATATATATATATTAATTATGAAGTTTAATTTTGATATAGTTTTAAAAAAAAAAATTTGTAGAGTTTTATTTCTAAAATTATCTAAGTAAAGTTTTCCATTATGTAAAGATTTTTAAGTCAAGCTTAATATTTACCGCGATTCTATAAGAGATGAATGATTAAATAAGAAGCTAACTGTAACGGTCCGTGAGGGGTCGTTACAGATATGGTGTCAGAGCGGTTTCCTATTTCCTATCATGCATCGCCACGTATCCACTTCAAACTTCTTCAAGTAAGTAATTAACTAATTTCTTTAAATAGAAATATGTAAGTTGTGAGGTGATGTTCTATTTATGAAAAGTTTGAATCCTGACTCGATATCAAAAAAAAAAAAAAAAAAAGGGGAAGGTCTCTTATTGACATTTTTGCCACTAACAGACAACTAAGATAAGATGGTACGCGGACGAGGACGTACAGTTCGAGGACGTGGTAATGGCCGAGTGCATGCCGAAGATGAGGTTGCTGCAGAACCTAACTTGGCAGAAGTTATGGCACAGTTGCGTCAAGACCAACGAAGAGGTCGTGGACAAGTTGGAAATGAAGCGGTGGCAGAGCCTAATTTAGTTGAACTAGTGGCTCAACTTCAGAGGCAAGTTCAGGAACAACAGGCTCTCATTAACAATTTGCAAGCTAATGCTAACAGAGTGGAAATCCCCATTGATCCACCGGCTGCACAGCCCGTGCAAAATAGAGGAGTTCAAGCAGCAACAAATCATGAGCCCCTGTATTTGCGAATTAAGAGGATGAAGCCTAAGGAATTCAATGGTTCAACTGACCCTTTGGTAGCTCAAGTATGGTTGAAGTCGATCGAGTTAGTCCTTAATTTCATGGATTTAACCGATAATGAGAAAGTGAAGTGTGCTTCCTACTGTTTGATGGATGATGCTAGAATCTGGTGGGAAGCAATAGAGCTGAGCAGGGATATAAGTCAGATGACATGGGAAGACTTTATCCAAGAATTTAACGAGCAATATTTCAACATGTCTGTGACCAGGGAACATTATGACGAGTTTAATAACTTTCGTCAAGGAAATCTATCGGTGACAGAAGCTGTTAAGCGGTTCAACCAACTGGTACGCCTGTGTCCCCACATGGTGCCAAATGAAGAAGAACGACTAAGGAGAATGATCGGGATGCTGATACCCGAGATTGCAGTGATTGTTGATAGCGGGACTACTCCACCAACCACTACAGTTGAATGTGTCAAGTGTGCCCTTCGTGCTGAATATCATCTGAATAAGTAAAAAGAAAGCCAGCCTCGTCAGAGCGAAGTCCCTAAGAACAACAACAACAACAACCAGAACCGAGGGAACTTTGGAAATCAAGGCAGGTCTCAAGGAGGTCAGTGGAACAATAACAAGAGGAAGGGGAACTTTTCCAATCAAAGGAATCATAACAACCGTCAAGGAGGGGGCCAACCAGCTAAGCAAGCTAAGAACATTACACCATGTTCAAAGTGTGGAAAGTTACATTTAGGGGAGTGCCGTATGGGCATAAATCTATGTTATGGTTGCGGACGCGAGGGTCACCTGTCTAAGGATTGTCCGAACAAGACGTACCAAACCTTCCAGCAAAGACAACAGAGAAACCCACCAACTCAGCTCCATAGTATGCAGGCCAATCTTGATGGACCTCATATTTCCCAGGGACGACTTGAGGCTCCTCCACTTATCACCAATGCCAGAATTTTCACCATGACCAAAGAAGAAGCAGCTGCTGAGACTTTTACTGTTGTCATAGGTCAGATACTTGTCAATAACCTATGTGCTAATGTTCTTTTCGACACAGGAGCCTTACACTCCTTTGTGTCTTCTTCTTTTGTTAAAAGATTAGGAATAAACCAGGATATCTTGAGTCAGGGATTCATTACGACACTACCCTCTGGGGAAGTGATGATGCCCACTCATTGGCTACGAGCAGTGTCAATGAGAATTATTGATAGAGAGCTCTACAGTAATCTGATAGTGCTCGAGATGTTTGACTATGATCTAATTTTAGGTATGAATTTCTTGGGAAAATATAACGCGTCTATTGAGTGCCGAAGACGTAAGGTCGTGTTTAATCCCGAGCGAGATGATCGATTTGAATTCATTGGTGATGCGAAGAAGAAGACGAAATTGTTCCTGTCAGCAATGGAGGCCCGAAAGATGCTAGCCAATGGCTGTAATGGTTTCTTAGCCAGCATCGTGGATATGAAGAAAGAAGACAAATTGAAACTTGAAGATGTACCCGTCGTATGAGATTTTAGTGATGTGTTTCCAGAGGACTTGCCAGGTTTGCCACCAGATAGAGAAATCAAGTTCGAGATTGAGTTAGCACCGGGCACTGGGCCAATCTCTAAGGCACCTTATCGAATGGCACCTGCTGAATTGAAGGAATTACATGAGCAACTTCAAGAGTTGTTGACCAAGGGTTTCATTCGCCCTAGTCATTCACCGTGGGGAGCTCCAGTTTTATTTGTGAAGAAGAAGGATGGGACAATGAGGCTCTGCATTAACTATAGGGAGTTGAACAAGGTGACCATAAGGAACAAGTACCCATTGCCGAGAATTGATGATTTATTCTACCAACTGCAAGGTGCGACTGTGTTTTCGAAGATTGATCTACGATCTGGATACCACCAACTGAAGATCAAGGACGGAGATGTCCCCAAGTCAGCCTTCAGAACTCGATACGGCCATTATGAGTTTGTGGTCATGCCATTTGGGTTGACCAATGCCCCTGCTACTTTCATGGACCTGATGAATAGAGTGTTTAAGGAGTTTCTGGATAAGTTTGTAATAGTGTTTATCGACGACATTCTCATTTATTCAAAGACTCGAGACCAACATGAGAAGCATATAAAGACAGTTTTACAGACATTGAAACAGCATCAGTTGTATGCCAAGTTCTCTAAATGCGAGTTTTGGTTGGATCGTGTGACATTCCTTGGTCATGTGATTTCTAAAGATGGCATAATGGTGGATCCTGCAAAAGTTGAGGCCGTTAGTAATTGGAAGAGACCAACCAACGCAAGTGTGATCAGAAGTTTCCTTGGTTTAGCGGGTTATTACAGGAAATTTGTGGCTGATTTCTCAAAACTTGCTATGCCACTTACGACACTTACCTGAAAAGGAAAGAAGTTCGAATGGACAGAGGACTGTGAAAAGAGCTTTCAAGAGCTGAAGAGACGACTCACAAGTGCACCAATCTTGACGATTCCGGATGGGGATGAAGGGCTCGTAATTTACAGTGATGCTTCTAAAATGGGACTTGGTGCAGTCTTGATACAGAATGGGAAGGTAATTGCCTATGCTTCAAGGCAATTGAAGAACTACGAAAGGAGCTATCCCACCCATGACCTAGAGTTAGCTGCCGTTGTTTTTGCATTGAAAATATGGAGGCATTATTTGTATGGAGTCCGATGCCAAATATTCACCGATCACCAAAGTTTGAAGTACTTTTTCACGGAGAAGGATTTGAATATGAGGCAAGGGAGGTGGCTTGAGCTAGTAAAGGATTATGACTGTGAAATCCTATACCACCCGGGGAAGGCAAATAGGGTAGCTGATGTGTTGAGTCAGAAGACCCCAACCACGTTAATGTCCTTGAATGCGATGTCCAAGCCCCTTCAAAAGGAGATTTTTGAGTTTGGGTTGGAAGTAATAGTTGGGCAACTTTCTGCAATGACTTTGGCTCCAACTATTTTAGATGACATTCAGAACAAACAAGATCTTGATCTAAGCCTTGTGAGGATTAAAAAGGAAATGCTCGAAGGGAAGTGTGAAGGATTTAGTGTGTTTGATGATGAAGTGCTGAAGCTTAAGGGACGGTTATGTGTTCCTAAAGACGAGGAGTTGAGGAAAAAGATTCTTGAAAAGGCACACAACACCCCATATATGCTTCATCCTGGTGCAACCAAAATGTACATGGATCTTAAGAAGAGTTTCTGGTGGTTCGGAATGAAGAAGGATGTAGTACACTATGCGAAGCATTGTATGACGTGCTGTAACGACCCGCCTAGCACAGGCCGTTACCATACATGCATATATATCTGTCCTTTGTAATAACTTAATTACATGAAAAATAGTAGAAATTTTTTTTTTATACTGTGCTAACTCGCACATACTGTAACTAAAAGAATGATATACAAATATCAAATCATATACTTAGAAAGAACAAAACGCGTAGCGCCATCTTTTCCCACATTTCACAGTTCGCCCTGCCATGCTCCTCCATCTTGTATCAGCAACTGCTTGCAGGTTACTTACCTACAGCATAGACGTAAGACAGTGAGCTTTCGCTCAGCAAGTACAACTAACTATACCGCGACAATACAAACACAACATATCCTAACATATCATAACATATCGTAACATAACATTTCATAGCATATCATAACTTATCATAGCATGTCATAACTTATCATGGCATATGCATGAACCATTTATGCTTCATTATGCTTTCTTATTGCTTCATAACATTCTTTCTTAACTTATCTTTACTTATGGGCCCCATAACATAAGTGTCCGTACCGGGCGCGCAACTATGGACTTACTCTTGCCATAGCTCAACCCGACCTCACGCGGGTCGGTACGACACAGGTAAGCTCGCTTGCCATCATAACTTTCATCGTTTCATATCTTGATCTTATTCTTATTAATTGGTGAACATGCTTCGTGGTGTCTCACACAATTAAATCATGATCCTATCTTAACCATACCATAGCCATAACATATCCTATATCCTCTCATAACATGATTCTAGCATATTTCATAATATTTCATAGCACATGACATAACATACTACATAGCCTAGCATATTATAACACATAACATGGCATATATAACACATCATAGCATTTAACCCTTTTTTAGCACATGGCATAACATAACATATAACAATAACATAGCATAACAACATAACATACAATAAGGCATACACCCCTAGCATACATCTAACAATAACATACTTGGGCAAGTACCACAACAAAGCCTATGCTGTAGGCGGTGGTTGTACTTACCTCTCTCGCTATGTCCCACGTAATGCTGCTCCTCTTCCCAGTACAGCTACAGGTTACTTCCTGTTTGATGAAGGACACAGTCTAGTTAAACTCGTGAAATGTTGGTGACCTAACCAACATGCTTACATGATCCTGGTTGTATGTCCCTTTGTGCATAAAATCTTACTTGGTTACACTTAGTAACCCTATGGTTATGAATTTGTTTCTTTAAAAGGTTACATTGGGTAACCTTATATGCTAAGCCATAACATACCATTAGGTTTACATCATCTTCCAACCTTAGGCTTCTTCTTTAATCCACAACTAACGGGTTATGTCCATTAACCCTTTATCTTAATTCAATGGGTATCCTTTAGGGTTACATTAGATAACCCTTAAGGTTAACTAAGTCAATATGTTAGTCAACCAAAGTCAACTATGGTCAACTACGGTCAACTATGGTCAACCCCCCCTATGGGTCAACCTTTGGGCCTTGGGCTCGACCCAGTAACTTGGGTATCCTTCCCGGTTACCATGCGTAATCGCTTTACTTACTAAACCTTAGCTTGAAAATCTTATTTTTCCTTAACTTGGAAAATTTGGGGAAATTAATCCCAAAACTCTTTACTTGACTTGTAAAAATCCATATTCTTAAAATGGGGTTTTGTAAAGTCATTTGAGGTTGAAAACTGTCATTGGAACAGTCTCCATCGTCAAAGCTGTGAAAATTAGAAAAATATAGTTTTTCTGAAACAGTTTTTAGAAAATCCTGTGCAGAAATTTCTTGTTTCCTGCACCGACTTCAGAAAACCATGTCAGTTTAAAAATCCATTTATAATTTGAAAGAGTTGTCTTCATGAAAGTTGTAGCTCTCGAAAAATCCTAAAACTTTCATGTTTTGCGAAAAATCCAGTTCCGCTTGTATCCTTGTCAGTTTTCATTTTAATCTGGCTGGTCGTGTAAACTAGGTCTGGGCAGACTAGTCTCGGATTTTTATAGAAACAGAGGCCATTGGGGCCTCATTTTGAGAAACCGTCCGCGTTGCCCCCTAGGAAAAACTCTTCCGAATAACTTTCATGTTTTACGTTTCACCCAAATCGGCCTCTAAAGGTCTTAAATTTCCACTTTCCCGAAACTGGCCAGTTTTGAATCCGAACTGGCAGTTCCGGTTGTTAAGTCCGGTTTACGTCCTATTCCGTGAAGTCTAACTCGACCGAACACGCGGGAGCCTAAATAGCATACAAGCAGCGTATTCTAACGTCCCACATGAATCATCATGTATCTCTAACGTCTCCATGCAAACCAAAACAGATCTGCCCTAACCTAGGGTTTGCATGATCTAGGTTTGCATCACATTCCATTCATCCATCTCATGCCAATCTTGGCTAGCACTAGCAACCTAGCATAATTGCCACAACCGGCTTGCACAAACAGGGCACATACCAACCATCTAATCATGCAAAAATCCTAGCATGCAAGCATGCATACACATATAGCAAGCAAAGCATAAATAAAGCCATAGCCAAACCACCCTTAAAATCCTAATCAAGCACCATACCTAGTTCTAGGGCAATTGAAATAAGAGCTTGAGCTTATGCTCTTACAAACTTTTGACTTGAAATACAAATAAATTTCCAAATGAAATCAAATGGAAAAAGGTTAGGGTTTATGGGAGATTTTACCTTGGCTAACCCTAGAAATGGGTTAGGGTTGGTGGATCCAAATTTCTCCCTCCCTAGGCTCTTACTTTCCCACGGTTTTGCCCTCCAATTGGGCACCAAAATTTTTCACCTCACTTGGTGATTGTTTAAGCCAAAACCGAGCACTCTCCCTCCTATTTCTCTCCAATTTTTCCTTCCCCTTTTCTGGCTCACCCATGGCCGAACTCACCTTCACCTAGGGGCACCAAAATTATTTTTTTTTCTTCTCTCTTTCTCTCTTCCAAGGCTGCGGATTTTTCTGATGAAAAATGGCAAGAGTTTGGCTGTCTTTCTCAATTTTTCAGCCCCAAAAATCTGCCCATCTCATGGGTATTTATAGGCAAATGAAACTTTGCCAAAATCCCAAAACAACCCCTTGAAAATTAAAATTTACACTTTTGGCATGCAAGGTGGCCGGCTGTCTACTTGGAGAGCAAGGCAAGATGACCTCATCTTGGTGACATCATCTAGGTGACATCACATGCTTACATCACCAAATTTCCAAAATTTGCACTTTGGCCCCAAAAGTTAAAATTCTTGCATTTATGCCCTCTAGGTGGCCGGTCCCTTACTTGGAGATCAAGCCAAACTTATCTCACCTTGATGACATCATCTTGATGACATCACTTCGCTTACATCATCAATTTTCCAAAATTTGCACTTTGGCCCCAAAAGTTAAAATTCTTGCATTTATGCCCTCTAGGTGGCCGGTCCCTTACTTGGAGATCAAGCCAAGCTTATCTCACCTTGATGACATCATCTTGATGACATCACTTCGCTTACATCATCAATTTTCCAAAATTTGTACTTTAACCCCTAAAGATAAAATTTTGGCATTTTTGCCCCTGAGGTGGCCGGCCATGTCATCTCTTCTAGAGCATTCCTTGCTTTCTTTCCAAGCTTATTTAATCCAATTATGATGTCATAAATTGAGGATAGGATGATGTCATCCACATTAAGCCCTGTTTGGCTTTTCCTCAATATTCTGTCCATTTTTCCGCTACACAGATATTTCTAATACTGTGTTTGCTTAAATACAGTATTTTTATACTGTACTACAGTCCAAAATTCATCTGTGTAAAAACGGATAGTATAACTTTTTTCTAATTTCAAGTCCTTTTTGCCCTTGATCTATACTAGGTGTGCTTGATTTTCTAAGGTGGTTTTAAAGCCTATTTGAGCTATCTTGCCCATTATATCAAGTTTTACAGTATCTTTTCCACACTGCATCACGTAATACTGCAAAGTCAACCCGTTGACTGCTCTTGGTCAAACTTTGACTTTTCCGGAATTACGTACTTTTTCATCCTTTTCGACTTAAAAGGGCGTTTGCTAATCTTAGCAACTTATTTTGAGTCTTATTAAGCCATAAGATCTCATAAAAAGTGTGAAAAACTCTTAATTGAGCTTTTCCGTAAATACCTCCATGGCATGTATATAATTCCTTTTGCAAAGGAAACAGTGACATAAAAATTCTAGGTATTACAATCTACCCACCTTAAAAATTTTCGTCCTCGAAAATTAGGATAACCTGGGGTAGTTCATTCTCATCTCATCTTCTAAGTTCCAGGTTGTCTCTTCAACCTTGTGGTTTTCATCATAAAACCTTAATCAGGGAAATGATTTTATTATAAAACCTTAACCATAGGAATAATTCTATTCCTTAAGACCCTTTTCTTCTTGATTCAAGATTTGAACTAGTTTCTCTTCATAAGTCAAATCCATTTGAACCTTGACTAGTTCTTGTCTAAATACGTGAGAAGAATCTGGTATACGCTTCTTTTAGCATCTTCATGTGAACAACGTTATACGTTGATGCTAATTCTAGTGGTAGAGCAACTCATAAGCTATCTTTATAATCCTTTCAAGGATTTCAACCAGTCCTATATATATTAGGACTAAATTTCCTTCTTCACTAAACCTCATGGTTCCTTTCCTTAGGAACAATCTTAATAAACACAGCGTTTCCAACTTGGAATTTCTAGAAGCTGTCTACATTATCGTCATAACTTTTATGTCTGTTAAAAGTTATGTCGAGTCCCTATTTAATCCTTTTAGATATTTTCCATGGTCTTCTTGACGAAATCTGTTGTTTGAAGTTGTTTCTATCCAATTTCTTGCCATTGAATAGGAGATCAACATTCCCTTCCATGGAATGCTTCAAATGGGACCATACCAATTGAAGGCTAATAGCTTGTTATCATACAAAAATTCAACCCATGGCAGCTTTTATTCCTAATTTCCTTAAAATCCAAGACACATAATCTTAGCACATCTACTAGTGTCTGGAAGATTTGTGCTAACTGTCCATTCATTTGGGGTGGATTGCCGTCCTAACCCTTAATTTCAATCTCATGGCATCATAATCACTTGTCCAAAATTGAGAAGTGAAACATCTTCCACGATCCAAATTGATCGATTTTGACATTCCATGTAGTCTCGCAATCCGAGATATGTAGGGTTACTATCAATTTTCTACTGAAAAAGTGATCTTAAGCGAAATGAAGTGGGCTGATTTGGTTATTCCATCCATAATAACCCAAATCAGACCATTCTCACTTACAATCCTAGGCAGCCCCACCATGAAATTCATGGTAGTTTGCTCCCATTTCCATTCTGGAAGCTCCGCAATTGTCCGTGAAGTCAGACTTTTCCTCATCGTATGAGCTGAACATTTTACAATGTCGTTAGAAATCGTACGTAGCATCGTAAAAACCTAAGAAATCCATTTCTAAGATCGCATCGAAATTCTAAAGCTTGATTGCGATGAGATCTACACGTAGTTCTTTGTCGTACATACTTATAGAAATATTTTGAATCCAAACATTGGATTACAAAATCTCTCCAAAAGGCAAAGAAATTCCTAAAAGATTATTTAAAACTATCTACACTACTTCCTAATTTCTGGGCAAACTCTATAAATACAATAAGTGAGTAGCACCAGAATTATACAATACAATAACGTCATATGTGGCGATAAGAATCTATCTTGTCACCCCATGCGAAGTCCCAGCTTTGGCATTTCCGTTAGTGTAGGCATAAATTTTGGCTCGGGGTTCAGGAGCCTCCCTATCCTGGTTAATCCAATACTCCGATCTTATCGCCCGACTTACACAGTCGGATACCAAGGTAGGCGGGCTGCTGCTAGCACTTACCTGCTTGGCAACATCGGTCCTAAACATCTTCATTCACCTAAATCGCTCATGCAGTAAATCCTCCCGTACTGGTGGTAAGTTCATTGGCACTTTAGCAGGTGCCATCGGAATCTCAGCATCCCGAAGAACTTCAGGCTGGACCTCTGGTTGAACATTCGGTACCGGATGTACTACTGGGGGTACTTGAGGTGGAACCTCGTCAACTTGGGGTCTTTGGTTCATGCGACCTAGTTGTTCCTGAAGCCTATTCGTCTCTTGTTGCTGTTCAAGCAACTGCCGTTGCAAATCAGCTGTAACAGTCGCCAAATCTAGCTCGGGCGGATTAACAGGTATCGCTTTATGCTGCCGTACTATCTTCTAAATCCCTATCATAAGAAAAGATATTATCATACTGTTAATATCCCTTCTTTCATTTATGACTTATCATATCATATCATACTCATTATACATATTAGTATAATCGTACCTTATCACACATCTAATCATACTTATCATACCATAACTCAATGGTATTATCGTATCATAACCGATACTCATCATAACATAATAGTATCATCTTGATACGTAACATGCTTATCATAGCATGACTTCCTTATTCACAGCATACCTCCTAACTCATATCTCATACTTGAACTGTCTTTTTGCATACCTACAAAAAGCACATCCTATTACGATGTCATATCATATCCATCGTACTATACATACATAGTCAACATTGTGATGGAAGTGTCTACCACTTTACTATCTCATATTCATACTGTCCTATTGCTAATAGAATAATCTAATGGAAGTCGATCCTACATCTTTTGATTTGATCGAGTCTTCGGAAGAAACGTTGGAGTTTGCACTCAGACCTGCATTGTTGAATAAGATCTCGTCCCGGTCGTTCTTAGCACCTGAGTCAACTTCTGCCTTCTGTAGCAGTATCTCTTGCCGTGAAGTTGCTGGCGTCGAGTTCTCCGTAAGCATCAGTCCTGCTTCGTGCAGTAGTTCCCTTGTTTCCGGTGTTGTTAACAACGCTCATCAATCGTCCATCCTATTTCCTATTGTCATTCCAGCCATAACCGTTGGAACGAATCGTCTAATCCTCGGGAGGTAAACCTTCCCGACTTACTTAATACGCCTATACTCTCGGCGGTCCAGGTCCTGTGGAATATGAGGTAACCTTACCTCCTGAAATCCCTGGCAGTAATGACCTATGGACTCGTGAGGGTATGCGTGCCCATCTATTACGTAACTAAACTGTCATACGTAGAATGCATATCGACGTGTAACATTATAGCTCCTTTATCTTATACGAATCCTCATCGTATACTTAACATAGCTAGGAATCTTGGCCCTACATGCCTAGGCATCATTTTCTTGCTTAGCATCCTTTATCGTAATCCAGCGTCCGTTGCTAAGCATCTGCTGACTGATCGAATTCATCGATGAACTTTAATGCAGCATCTATGGAATATCCTTTCCATCTCGTACCGCTTCATACTGTCTCATATTTCTTCATTTTGCTTCCTATCGTCTCATACCCCTATGGCGATAACAACACTGTCCGTCACGGGTCATTGAATAACATAAATTGCAGCCTGTGAACCGACACCGCTGCGTCCCGATCTTTATTGACCCGATCAAGAGTCCTTAATGTCGCATCTATCTCATCATAAGCGTAAAATAACTATTTACGCATACTTACAAAAATATAAACTTAACTTACAATGATGGCGGCGATGGCAGGCAGACTGTGAAATTATATCGCAGGAAACCGCTCTGATACCAACTCTATAACGACCCGCCTAGCACAGGCCGTTACCATACATGCATATATATCTGTCCTTTGTAATAACTTAATTACATGAAAAATAGTAGAAATTTTTTTTTTTATACTGTGCTAACTCGCACATACTGTAACTAAAAGAATGATATACAAATATCAAATCATATACTTAGAAAGAACAAAACGCGTAGCGCCATCTTTTCCCACATTTCACAGTTCGCCCTACCATGCTCCTCCATCTTGTATCAGCAACTGCTTGCAGGTTACTTACCTACAGCATAGACGTAAGACAGTGAGCTTTCGCTCAGCAAGTACAACTAACTATACCGCGACAATACAAACACAACATATCCTAACATATCATAACATATCGTAACATAACATTTCATAGCATATCATAACTTATCATAGCATGTCATAACTTATCATGGCATATGCATGAACCATTTATGCTTCATTATGCTTTCTTATTGCTTCATAACATTCTTTCTTAACTTATCTTTACTTATGGGCCCCATAACATAAGTGTCCGTACCGGGCGCGCAACTATGGACTTACTCTTGCCATAGCTCAACCCGACCTCACGCGGGTCGGTACGACACAGGTAAGCTCGCTTGCCATCATAACTTTCATCGTTTCATATCTTGATCTTATTCTTATTAATTGGTGAACATGCTTCGTGGTGTCTCACACAATTAAATCATGATCCTATCTTAACCATACCATAGCCATAACATATCCTATATCCTCTCATAACATGATTCTAGCATATTTCATAATATTTCATAGCACATGACATAACATACTACATAGCCTAGCATATTATAACACATAACATGGCATATATAACACATCATAGCATTTAACCCTTTTTTAGCACATGGCATAACATAACATATAACAATAACATAGCATAACAACATAACATACAATAAGGCATACACCCCTAGCATACATCTAACAATAACATACTTGGGCAAGTACCACAACAAAGCCTATGCTGTAGGCGGTGGTTGTACTTACCTCTCTCGCTATGTCCCACGTAATGCTGCTCCTCTTCCCAGTACAGCTACAGGTTACTTCCTGTTTGATGAAGGACACAGTCTAGTTAAACTCGTGAAATGTTGGTGACCTAACCAACATGCTTACATGATCCTGGTTGTATGTCCCTTTGTGCATAAAATCTTACTTGGTTACACTTAGTAACCCTATGGTTATGAATTTGTTTCTTTAAAAGGTTACATTGGGTAACCTTATATGCTAAGCCATAACATACCATTAGGTTTACATCATCTTCCAACCTTAGGCTTCTTCTTTAATCCACAACTAACGGGTTATGTCCATTAACCCTTTATCTTAATTCAATGGGTATCCTTTAGGGTTACATTAGATAACCCTTAAGGTTAACTAAGTCAATATGTTAGTCAACCAAAGTCAACTATGGTCAACTACGGTCAACTATGGTCAACCCCCCCTATGGGTCAACCTTTGGGCCTTGGGCTCGACCCAGTAACTTGGGTATCCTTCCCGGTTACCATGCGTAATCGCTTTACTTACTAAACCTTAGCTTGAAAATCTTATTTTTCCTTAACTTGGAAAATTTGGGGAAATTAATCCCAAAACTCTTTACTTGACTTGTAAAAATCCATATTCTTAAAATGGGGTTTTGTAAAGTCATTTGAGGTTGAAAACTGTCATTGGAACAGTCTCCATCGTCAAAGCTGTGAAAATTAGAAAAATATAGTTTTTCTGAAACAGTTTTTAGAAAATCCTGTGCAGAAATTTCTTGTTTCCTGCACCGACTTCAGAAAACCATGTCAGTTTAAAAATCCATTTATAATTTGAAAGAGTTGTCTTCATGAAAGTTGTAGCTCTCGAAAAATCCTAAAACTTTCATGTTTTGCGAAAAATCCAGTTCCGCTTGTATCCTTGTCAGTTTTCATTTTAATCTGGCTGGTCGTGTAAACTAGGTCTGGGCAGACTAGTCTCGGATTTTTATAGAAACAGAGGCCATTGGGGCCTCATTTTGAGAAACCGTTCGCGTTGCCCCCTAGGAAAAACTCTTCCGAATAACTTTCATGTTTTACGTTTCACCCAAATCGGCCTCTAAAGGTCTTAAATTTCCACTTTCCCGAAACTGGCCAGTTTTGAATCCGAACTGGCAGTTCCGGTTGTTAAGTCCGGTTTACGTCCTATTCCGTGAAGTCTAACTCGACCGAACACGCGGGAGCCTAAATAGCATACAAGCAGCGTATTCTAACGTCCCACATGAATCATCATGTATCTCTAACGTCTCCATGCAAACCAAAACAGATCTGCCCTAACCTAGGGTTTGCATGATCTAGGTTTGCATCACATTCCATTCATCCATCTCATGCCAATCTTGGCTAGCACTAGCAACCTAGCATAATTGCCACAACCGGCTTGCACAA
The DNA here is from genome assembly GCA_038430175.1 of Ficus hirta. Lineage (NCBI taxonomy): Eukaryota > Viridiplantae > Streptophyta > Magnoliopsida > Rosales > Moraceae > Ficus > Ficus hirta. The sequence continues at coordinate 11,605,332 of CM076594.1, read as the reverse complement.
ACAGGGCACATACCAACCATCTAATCATGCAAAAATCCTAGCATGCAAGCATGCATACACATATAGCAAGCAAAGCATAAATAAAGCCATAGCCAAACCACCCTTAAAATCCTAATCAAGCACCATACCTAGTTCTAGGGCAATTGAAATAAGAGCTTGAGCTTATGCTCTTACAAACTTTTGACTTGAAATACAAATAAATTTCCAAATGAAATCAAATGGAAAAAGGTTAGGGTTTATGGGAGATTTTACCTTGGCTAACCCTAGAAATGGGTTAGGGTTGGTGGATCCAAATTTCTCCCTCCCTAGGCTCTTACTTTCCCACGGTTTTGCCCTCCAATTGGGCACCAAAATTTTTCACCTCACTTGGTGATTGTTTAAGCCAAAACCGAGCACTCTCCCTCCTATTTCTCTCCAATTTTTCCTTCCCCTTTTCTGGCTCACCCATGGCCGAACTCACCTTCACCTAGGGGCACCAAAATTATTTTTTTTTCTTCTCTCTTTCTCTCTTCCAAGGCTGCGGATTTTTCTGATGAAAAATGGCAAGAGTTTGGCTGTCTTTCTCAATTTTTCAGCCCCAAAAATCTGCCCATCTCATGGAATATAGGCAAATGAAACTTTGCCAAAATCCCAAAACAACCCCTTGAAAATTAAAATTTACACTTTTGGCATGCAAGGTGGCCGGCTGTCTACTTGGAGAGCAAGGCAAGATGACCTCATCTTGGTGACATCACATGCTTACATCACCAAATTTCCAAAATTTGCACTTTGGCCCCAAAAGTTAAAATTCTTGCATTTATGCCCTCTAGGTGGCCGGTCCCTTACTTGGAGATCAAGCCAAACTTATCTCACCTTGATGACATCATCTTGATGACATCACTTCGCTTACATCATCAATTTTCCAAAATTTGCACTTTGGCCCCAAAAGTTAAAATTCTTGCATTTATGCCCTCTAGGTGGCCGGTCCCTTACTTGGAGATCAAGCCAAGCTTATCTCACCTTGATGACATCATCTTGATGACATCACTTCGCTTACATCATCAATTTTCCAAAATTTGTACTTTAACCCCTAAAGATAAAATTTTGGCATTTTTGCCCCTGAGGTGGCCGGCCATGTCATCTCTTCTAGAGCATTCCTTGCTTTCTTTCCAAGCTTATTTAATCCAATTATGATGTCATAAATTGAGGATAGGATGATGTCATCCACATTAAGCCCTGTTTGGCTTTTCCTCAATATTCTGTCCATTTTTCCGCTACACAGATATTTCTAATACTGTGTTTGCTTAAATACAGTATTTTTATACTGTACTACAGTCCAAAATTCATCTGTGTAAAAACGGATAGTATAACTTTTTTCTAATTTCAAGTCCTTTTTGCCCTTGATCTATACTAGGTGTGCTTGATTTTCTAAGGTGGTTTTAAAGCCTATTTGAGCTATCTTGCCCATTATATCAAGTTTTACAGTATCTTTTCCACACTGCATCACGTAATACTGCAAAGTCAACCCGTTGACCGCTCTTGGTCAAACTTTGACTTTTTCGGAATTACGTACTTTTTCATCCTTTTCGACTTAAAAGGGCGTTTGCTAATCTTAGCAACTTATTTTGAGTCTTATTAAGCCATAAGATCTCATAAAAAGTGTGAAAAACTCTTAATTGAGCTTTTCCGTAAATACCTCCATGGCATGCATATAATTCCTTTTGCAAAGGAAACAGTGACATAAAAATTCTAGGTATTACAATCTACCCACCTTAAAAATTTTCGTCCTCGAAAATTAGGATAACCTGGGGTAGTTCATTCTCATCTCATCTTCTAAGTTCCAGGTTGTCTCTTCAACCTTGTGGTTTTCATCATAAAACCTTAATCAGGGAAATGATTTTATTATAAAACCTTAACCATAGGAATAATTCTATTCCTTAAGACCCTTTTCTTCTTGATTCAAGATTTGAACTAGTTTCTCTTCATAAGTCAAATCCATTTGAACCTTGACTAGTTCTTGTCTAAATATGTGAGAAGAATCTGGTATACGCTTCTTTTAGCATCTTCATGTGAACAACGTTATACGTTGATGCTAATTCTAGTGGTAGAGCAACTCATAAGCTATCTTTATAATCCTTTCAAGGATTTCAACCAGTCCTATATATATTAGGACTAAATTTCCTTCTTCACTAAACCTCATGGTTCCTTTCCTTAGGAACAATCTTAATAAACACAGCGTTTCCAACTTGGAATTTCTAGAAGCTGTCTACATTATCGTCATAACTTTTATGTCTGTTAAAAGTTATGTCGAGTCCCTATTTAATCCTTTTAGATATTTTCCATGGTCTTCTTGACGAAATCTGTTGTTTGAAGTTGTTTCTATCCAATTTCTTGCCATTGAATAGGAGATCAACATTCCCTTCCATGGAATGCTTCAAATGGGACCATACCAATTGAAGGCTAATAGCTTGTTATCATACAAAAATTCAACCCATGGCAGCTTTTATTCCTAATTTCCTTAAAATCCAAGACACATAATCTTAGCACATCTACTAGTGTCTGGAAGATTTGTGCTAACTGTCCATTCATTTGGGGTGGATTGCCGTCCTAACCCTTAATTTCAATCTCATGGCATCATAATCACTTGTCCAAAATTGAGAAGTGAAACATCTTCCACGATCCAAATTGATCGATTTTGACATTCCATGTAGTCTCGCAATCCGAGATATGTAGGGTTACTATCAATTTTCTACTGAAAAAGTGATCTTAAGCGAAATGAAGTGGGCTGATTTGGTTATTCCATCCATAATAACCCAAATCAGACCATTCTCACTTACAATCCTAGGCAGCCCCACCATGAAATTCATGGTAGTTTGCTCCCATTTCCATTCTGGAAGCTCCGCAATTGTCCGTGAAGTCAGACTTTTCCTCGTCGTATGAGCTGAACATTTTACAATGTCGTTAGAAATCGTACGTAGCATCGTAAAAACCTAAGAAATCTATTTCTAAGATCGCATCGAAATTCTAAAGCTTGATTGCGATGAGATCTACACGTAGTTCTTTGCCGTACATACTTATAGAAATATTTTGAATCCAAACATTGGATTACAAAATCTCTCCAAAAGGCAAAGAAATTCCTAAAAGATTATTTAAAACTATCTACACTACTTCCTAATTTCTGGGCAAACTCTATAAATACAATAAGTGAGTAGCACCAGAATTATACAATACAATAACGTCATATGTGGCGATAAGAATCTATCTTGTCACCCCATGCGAAGTCCCAGCTTCGGCATTTCCGTTAGTGTAGGCATAAATTTTGGCTCGGGGTTCAGGAGCCTCCCTATCCTGGTTAATCCAATACTCCGATCTTATCGCCCGACTTACACAGTCGGATACCAAGGTAGGCGGGCTGCTGCTAGCACTTACCTGCTTGGCAACATCGGTCCTAAACATCTTCATTCACCTAAATCGCTCATGCAGTAAATCCTCCCGTACTGGTGGTAAGTTCATTGGCACTTTAGCAGGTGCCATCGGAATCTCAGCATCCCGAAGAACTTCAGGCTGGACCTCTGGTTGAACATTCGGTACCGGATGTACTACTGGGGGTACTTGAGGTGGAACCTCGTCAACTTGGGGTCTTTGGTTCATGCGACCTAGTTGTTCCTGAAGCCTATTCGTCTCTTGTTGCTGTTCAAGCAACTGCCGTTGCAAATCAGCTGTAACAGTCGCCAAATCTAGCTCGGGCGGATTAACAGGTATCGCTTTATGCTGCCGTACTATCTTCTAAATCCCTATCATAAGAAAAGATATTATCATACTGTTAATATCCCTTCTTTCATTTATGACTTATCATATCATATCATACTCATTATACATATTAGTATAATCGTACCTTATCACACATCTAATCATACTTATCATACCATAACTCAATGGTATTATCGTATCATAACCGATACTCATCATAACATAATAGTATCATCTTGATACGTAACATGCTTATCATAGCATGACTTCCTTATTCACAGCATACCTCCTAACTCATATCTCATACTTGAACTGTCTTTTTGCATACCTACAAAAAGCACATCCTATTACGATGTCATATCATATCCATCGTACTATACATACATAGTCAACATTGTGATGGAAGTGTCTACCACTTTACTATCTCATATTCATACTGTCCTATTGCTAATAGAATAATCTAATGGAAGTCGATCCTACATCTTTTGATTTGATCGAGTCTTCGGAAGAAACGTTGGAGTTTGCACTCAGACCTGCATTGTTGAATAAGATCTCGTCCCGGTCGTTCTTAGCACCTGAGTCAACTTCTGCCTTCTGTAGCAGTATCTCTTGCCGTGAAGTTGCTGGCGTCGAGTTCTCCGTAAGCATCAGTCCTGCTTCGTGCAGTAGTTCCCTTGTTTCCGGTGTTGTTAACAACGCTCATCAATCGTCCATCCTATTTCCTATTGTCATTCCAGCCATAACCGTTGGAACGAATCGTCTAATCCTCGGGAGGTAAACCTTCCCGACTTACTTAATACGCCTATACTCTCGGCGGTCCAGGTCCTGTGGAATATGAGGTAACCTTACCTCCTGAAATCCCTGGCAGTAATGACCTATGGACTCGTGAGGGTATGCGTGCCCATCTATTACGTAACTAAACTGTCATACGTAGAATGCATATCGACGTGTAACATTATAGCTCCTTTATCTTATACGAATCCTCATCGTATACTTAACATAGCTAGGAATCTTGGCCCTACATGCCTAGGCATCATTTTCTTGCTTAGCATCCTTTATCGTAATCCAGCGTCCGTTGCTAAGCATCTGCTGACTGATCGAATTCATCGATGAACTTTAATGCAGCATCTATGGAATATCCTTTCCATCTCGTACCGCTTCATACTGTCTCATATTTCTTCATTTTGCTTCCTATCGTCTCATACCCCTATGGCGATAACAACACTGTCCGTCACGGGTCATTGAATAACATAAATTGCAGCCTGTGAACCGACACCGCTGCGTCCCGATCTTTATTGACCCGATCAAGAGTCCTTAATGTCGCATCTATCTCATCATAAGCGTAAAATAACTATTTACGCATACTTACAAAAATATAAACTTAACTTACAATGATGGCGGCGATGGCAGGCAGACTGTGAAATTATATCGCAGGAAACCGCTCTGATACCAACTCTATAACGACCCGCCTAGCACAGGCCGTTACCATACATGCATATATATCTGTCCTTTGTAATAACTTAATTACATGAAAAATAGTAGAAATTTTTTTTTTTATACTGTGCTAACTCGCACATACTGTAACTAAAAGAATGATATACAAATATCAAATCATATACTTAGAAAGAACAAAACGCGTAGCGCCATCTTTTCCCACATTTCACAGTTCGCCCTACCATGCTCCTCCATCTTGTATCAGCAACTGCTTGCAGGTTACTTACCTACAGCATAGACGTAAGACAGTGAGCTTTCGCTCAGCAAGTACAACTAACTATACCGCGACAATACAAACACAACATATCCTAACATATCATAACATATCGTAACATAACATTTCATAGCATATCATAACTTATCATAGCATGTCATAACTTATCATGGCATATGCATGAACCATTTATGCTTCATTATGCTTTCTTATTGCTTCATAACATTCTTTCTTAACTTATCTTTACTTATGGGCCCCATAACATAAGTGTCCGTACCGGGCGCGCAACTATGGACTTACTCTTGCCATAGCTCAACCCGACCTCACGCGGGTCGGTACGACACAGGTAAGCTCGCTTGCCATCATAACTTTCATCGTTTCATATCTTGATCTTATTCTTATTAATTGGTGAACATGCTTCGTGGTGTCTCACACAATTAAATCATGATCCTATCTTAACCATACCATAGCCATAACATATCCTATATCCTCTCATAACATGATTCTAGCATATTTCATAATATTTCATAGCACATGACATAACATACTACATAGCCTAGCATATTATAACACATAACATGGCATATATAACACATCATAGCATTTAACCCTTTTTTAGCACATGGCATAACATAACATATAACAATAACATAGCATAACAACATAACATACAATAAGGCATACACCCCTAGCATACATCTAACAATAACATACTTGGGCAAGTACCACAACAAAGCCTATGCTGTAGGCGGTGGTTGTACTTACCTCTCTCGCTATGTCCCACGTAATGCTGCTCCTCTTCCCAGTACAGCTACAGGTTACTTCCTGTTTGATGAAGGACACAGTCTAGTTAAACTCGTGAAATGTTGGTGACCTAACCAACATGCTTACATGATCCTGGTTGTATGTCCCTTTGTGCATAAAATCTTACTTGGTTACACTTAGTAACCCTATGGTTATGAATTTGTTTCTTTAAAAGGTTACATTGGGTAACCTTATATGCTAAGCCATAACATACCATTAGGTTTACATCATCTTCCAACCTTAGGCTTCTTCTTTAATCCACAACTAACGGGTTATGTCCATTAACCCTTTATCTTAATTCAATGGGTATCCTTTAGGGTTACATTAGATAACCCTTAAGGTTAACTAAGTCAATATGTTAGTCAACCAAAGTCAACTATGGTCAACTACGGTCAACTATGGTCAACCCCCCCTATGGGTCAACCTTTGGGCCTTGGGCTCGACCCAGTAACTTGGGTATCCTTCCCGGTTACCATGCGTAATCGCTTTACTTACTAAACCTTAGCTTGAAAATCTTATTTTTCCTTAACTTGGAAAATTTGGGGAAATTAATCCCAAAACTCTTTACTTGACTTGTAAAAATCCATATTCTTAAAATGGGGTTTTGTAAAGTCATTTGAGGTTGAAAACTGTCATTGGAACAGTCTCCATCGTCAAAGCTGTGAAAATTAGAAAAATATAGTTTTTCTGAAACAGTTTTTAGAAAATCCTGTGCAGAAATTTCTTGTTTCCTGCACCGACTTCAGAAAACCATGTCAGTTTAAAAATCCATTTATAATTTGAAAGAGTTGTCTTCATGAAAGTTGTAGCTCTCGAAAAATCCTAAAACTTTCATGTTTTGCGAAAAATCCAGTTCCGCTTGTATCCTTGTCAGTTTTCATTTTAATCTGGCTGGTCGTGTAAACTAGGTCTGGGCAGACTAGTCTCGGATTTTTATAGAAACAGAGGCCATTGGGGCCTCATTTTGAGAAACCGTTCGCGTTGCCCCCTAGGAAAAACTCTTCCGAATAACTTTCATGTTTTACGTTTCACCCAAATCGGCCTCTAAAGGTCTTAAATTTCCACTTTCCCGAAACTGGCCAGTTTTGAATCCGAACTGGCAGTTCCGGTTGTTAAGTCCGGTTTACGTCCTATTCCGTGAAGTCTAACTCGACCGAACACGCGGGAGCCTAAATAGCATACAAGCAGCGTATTCTAACGTCCCACATGAATCATCATGTATCTCTAACGTCTCCATGCAAACCAAAACAGATCTGCCCTAACCTAGGGTTTGCATGATCTAGGTTTGCATCACATTCCATTCATCCATCTCATGCCAATCTTGGCTAGCACTAGCAACCTAGCATAATTGCCACAACCGGCTTGCACAAACAGGGCACATACCAACCATCTAATCATGCAAAAATCCTAGCATGCAAGCATGCATACACATATAGCAAGCAAAGCATAAATAAAGCCATAGCCAAACCACCCTTAAAATCCTAATCAAGCACCATACCTAGTTCTAGGGCAATTGAAATAAGAGCTTGAGCTTATGCTCTTACAAACTTTTGACTTGAAATACAAATAAATTTCCAAATGAAATCAAATGGAAAAAGGTTAGGGTTTATGGGAGATTTTACCTTGGCTAACCCTAGAAATGGGTTAGGGTTGGTGGATCCAAATTTCTCCCTCCCTAGGCTCTTACTTTCCCACGGTTTTGCCCTCCAATTGGGCACCAAAATTTTTCACCTCACTTGGTGATTGTTTAAGCCAAAACCGAGCACTCTCCCTCCTATTTCTCTCCAATTTTTCCTTCCCCTTTTCTGGCTCACCCATGGCCGAACTCACCTTCACCTAGGGGCACCAAAATTATTTTTTTTTCTTCTCTCTTTCTCTCTTCCAAGGCTGCGGATTTTTCTGATGAAAAATGGCAAGAGTTTGGCTGTCTTTCTCAATTTTTCAGCCCCAAAAATCTGCCCATCTCATGGAATATAGGCAAATGAAACTTTGCCAAAATCCCAAAACAACCCCTTGAAAATTAAAATTTACACTTTTGGCATGCAAGGTGGCCGGCTGTCTACTTGGAGAGCAAGGCAAGATGACCTCATCTTGGTGACATCACATGCTTACATCACCAAATTTCCAAAATTTGCACTTTGGCCCCAAAAGTTAAAATTCTTGCATTTATGCCCTCTAGGTGGCCGGTCCCTTACTTGGAGATCAAGCCAAACTTATCTCACCTTGATGACATCATCTTGATGACATCACTTCGCTTACATCATCAATTTTCCAAAATTTGCACTTTGGCCCCAAAAGTTAAAATTCTTGCATTTATGCCCTCTAGGTGGCCGGTCCCTTACTTGGAGATCAAGCCAAGCTTATCTCACCTTGATGACATCATCTTGATGACATCACTTCGCTTACATCATCAATTTTCCAAAATTTGTACTTTAACCCCTAAAGATAAAATTTTGGCATTTTTGCCCCTGAGGTGGCCGGCCATGTCATCTCTTCTAGAGCATTCCTTGCTTTCTTTCCAAGCTTATTTAATCCAATTATGATGTCATAAATTGAGGATAGGATGATGTCATCCACATTAAGCCCTGTTTGGCTTTTCCTCAATATTCTGTCCATTTTTCCGCTACACAGATATTTCTAATACTGTGTTTGCTTAAATACAGTATTTTTATACTGTACTACAGTCCAAAATTCATCTGTGTAAAAACGGATAGTATAACTTTTTTCTAATTTCAAGTCCTTTTTGCCCTTGATCTATACTAGGTGTGCTTGATTTTCTAAGGTGGTTTTAAAGCCTATTTGAGCTATCTTGCCCATTATATCAAGTTTTACAGTATCTTTTCCACACTGCATCACGTAATACTGCAAAGTCAACCCGTTGACCGCTCTTGGTCAAACTTTGACTTTTTCGGAATTACGTACTTTTTCATCCTTTTCGACTTAAAAGGGCGTTTGCTAATCTTAGCAACTTATTTTGAGTCTTATTAAGCCATAAGATCTCATAAAAAGTGTGAAAAACTCTTAATTGAGCTTTTCCGTAAATACCTCCATGGCATGCATATAATTCCTTTTGCAAAGGAAACAGTGACATAAAAATTCTAGGTATTACAATCTACCCACCTTAAAAATTTTCGTCCTCGAAAATTAGGATAACCTGGGGTAGTTCATTCTCATCTCATCTTCTAAGTTCCAGGTTGTCTCTTCAACCTTGTGGTTTTCATCATAAAACCTTAATCAGGGAAATGATTTTATTATAAAACCTTAACCATAGGAATAATTCTATTCCTTAAGACCCTTTTCTTCTTGATTCAAGATTTGAACTAGTTTCTCTTCATAAGTCAAATCCATTTGAACCTTGACTAGTTCTTGTCTAAATATGTGAGAAGAATCTGGTATACGCTTCTTTTAGCATCTTCATGTGAACAACGTTATACGTTGATGCTAATTCTAGTGGTAGAGCAACTCATAAGCTATCTTTATAATCCTTTCAAGGATTTCAACCAGTCCTATATATATTAGGACTAAATTTCCTTCTTCACTAAACCTCATGGTTCCTTTCCTTAGGAACAATCTTAATAAACACAGCGTTTCCAACTTGGAATTTCTAGAAGCTGTCTACATTATCGTCATAACTTTTATGTCTGTTAAAAGTTATGTCGAGTCCCTATTTAATCCTTTTAGATATTTTCCATGGTCTTCTTGACGAAATCTGTTGTTTGAAGTTGTTTCTATCCAATTTCTTGCCATTGAATAGGAGATCAACATTCCCTTCCATGGAATGCTTCAAATGGGACCATACCAATTGAAGGCTAATAGCTTGTTATCATACAAAAATTCAACCCATGGCAGCTTTTATTCCTAATTTCCTTAAAATCCAAGACACATAATCTTAGCACATCTACTAGTGTCTGGAAGATTTGTGCTAACTGTCCATTCATTTGGGGTGGATTGCCGTCCTAACCCTTAATTTCAATCTCATGGCATCATAATCACTTGTCCAAAATTGAGAAGTGAAACATCTTCCACGATCCAAATTGATCGATTTTGACATTCCATGTAGTCTCGCAATCCGAGATATGTAGGGTTACTATCAATTTTCTACTGAAAAAGTGATCTTAAGCGAAATGAAGTGGGCTGATTTGGTTATTCCATCCATAATAACCCAAATCAGACCATTCTCACTTACAATCCTAGGCAGCCCCACCATGAAATTCATGGTAGTTTGCTCCCATTTCCATTCTGGAAGCTCCGCAATTGTCCGTGAAGTCAGACTTTTCCTCGTCGTATGAGCTGAACATTTTACAATGTCGTTAGAAATCGTACGTAGCATCGTAAAAACCTAAGAAATCTATTTCTAAGATCGCATCGAAATTCTAAAGCTTGATTGCGATGAGATCTACACGTAGTTCTTTGCCGTACATACTTATAGAAATATTTTGAATCCAAACATTGGATTACAAAATCTCTCCAAAAGGCAAAGAAATTCCTAAAAGATTATTTAAAACTATCTACACTACTTCCTAATTTCTGGGCAAACTCTATAAATACAATAAGTGAGTAGCACCAGAATTATACAATACAATAACGTCATATGTGGCGATAAGAATCTATCTTGTCACCCCATGCGAAGTCCCAGCTTCGGCATTTCCGTTAGTGTAGGCATAAATTTTGGCTCGGGGTTCAGGAGCCTCCCTATCCTGGTTAATCCAATACTCCGATCTTATCGCCCGACTTACACAGTCGGATACCAAGGTAGGCGGGCTGCTGCTAGCACTTACCTGCTTGGCAACATCGGTCCTAAACATCTTCATTCACCTAAATCGCTCATGCAGTAAATCCTCCCGTACTGGTGGTAAGTTCATTGGCACTTTAGCAGGTGCCATCGGAATCTCAGCATCCCGAAGAACTTCAGGCTGGACCTCTGGTTGAACATTCGGTACCGGATGTACTACTGGGGGTACTTGAGGTGGAACCTCGTCAACTTGGGGTCTTTGGTTCATGCGACCTAGTTGTTCCTGAAGCCTATTCGTCTCTTGTTGCTGTTCAAGCAACTGCCGTTGCAAATCAGCTGTAACAGTCGCCAAATCTAGCTCGGGCGGATTAACAGGTATCGCTTTATGCTGCCGTACTATCTTCTAAATCCCTATCATAAGAAAAGATATTATCATACTGTTAATATCCCTTCTTTCATTTATGACTTATCATATCATATCATACTCATTATACATATTAGTATAATCGTACCTTATCACACATCTAATCATACTTATCATACCATAACTCAATGGTATTATCGTATCATAACCGATACTCATCATAACATAATAGTATCATCTTGATACGTAACATGCTTATCATAGCATGACTTCCTTATTCACAGCATACCTCCTAACTCATATCTCATACTTGAACTGTCTTTTTGCATACCTACAAAAAGCACATCCTATTACGATGTCATATCATATCCATCGTACTATACATACATAGTCAACATTGTGATGGAAGTGTCTACCACTTTACTATCTCATATTCATACTGTCCTATTGCTAATAGAATAATCTAATGGAAGTCGATCCTACATCTTTTGATTTGATCGAGTCTTCGGAAGAAACGTTGGAGTTTGCACTCAGACCTGCATTGTTGAATAAGATCTCGTCCCGGTCGTTCTTAGCACCTGAGTCAACTTCTGCCTTCTGTAGCAGTATCTCTTGCCGTGAAGTTGCTGGCGTCGAGTTCTCCGTAAGCATCAGTCCTGCTTCGTGCAGTAGTTCCCTTGTTTCCGGTGTTGTTAACAACGCTCATCAATCGTCCATCCTATTTCCTATTGTCATTCCAGCCATAACCGTTGGAACGAATCGTCTAATCCTCGGGAGGTAAACCTTCCCGACTTACTTAATACGCCTATACTCTCGGCGGTCCAGGTCCTGTGGAATATGAGGTAACCTTACCTCCTGAAATCCCTGGCAGTAATGACCTATGGACTCGTGAGGGTATGCGTGCCCATCTATTACGTAACTAAACTGTCATACGTAGAATGCATATCGACGTGTAACATTATAGCTCCTTTATCTTATACGAATCCTCATCGTATACTTAACATAGCTAGGAATCTTGGCCCTACATGCCTAGGCATCATTTTCTTGCTTAGCATCCTTTATCGTAATCCAGCGTCCGTTGCTAAGCATCTGCTGACTGATCGAATTCATCGATGAACTTTAATGCAGCATCTATGGAATATCCTTTCCATCTCGTACCGCTTCATACTGTCTCATATTTCTTCATTTTGCTTCCTATCGTCTCATACCCCTATGGCGATAACAACACTGTCCGTCACGGGTCATTGAATAACATAAATTGCAGCCTGTGAACCGACACCGCTGCGTCCCGATCTTTATTGACCCGATCAAGAGTCCTTAATGTCGCATCTATCTCATCATAAGCGTAAAATAACTATTTACGCATACTTACAAAAATATAAACTTAACTTACAATGATGGCGGCGATGGCAGGCAGACTGTGAAATTATATCGCAGGAAACCGCTCTGATACCAACTCTGTAACGACCCGCCTAGCACAGGCCGTTACCATACATGCATATATATCTGTCCTTTGTAATAACTTAATTACATGAAAAATAGTAGAAATTTTTTTTTTATACTGTGCTAACTCGCACATACTGTAACTAAAAGAATGATATACAAATATCAAATCATATACTTAGAAAGAACAAAACGCGTAGCGCCATCTTTTCCCACATTTCACAGTTCGCCCTACCATGCTCCTCCATCTTGTATCAGCAACTGCTTGCAGGTTACTTACCTACAGCATAGACGTAAGACAGTGAGCTTTCGCTCAGCAAGTACAACTAACTATACCGCGACAATACAAACACAACATATCCTAACATATCATAACATATCGTAACATAACATTTCATAGCATATCATAACTTATCATAGCATGTCATAACTTATCATGGCATATGCATGAACCATTTATGCTTCATTATGCTTTCTTATTGCTTCATAACATTCTTTCTTAACTTATCTTTACTTATGGGCCCCATAACATAAGTGTCCGTACCGGGCGCGCAACTATGGACTTACTCTTGCCATAGCTCAACCCGACCTCACGCGGGTCGGTACGACACAGGTAAGCTCGCTTGCCATCATAACTTTCATCGTTTCATATCTTGATCTTATTCTTATTAATTGGTGAACATGCTTCGTGGTGTCTCACACAATTAAATCATGATCCTATCTTAACCATACCATAGCCATAACATATCCTATATCCTCTCATAACATGATTCTAGCATATTTCATAATATTTCATAGCACATGACATAACATACTACATAGCCTAGCATATTATAACACATAACATGGCATATATAACACATCATAGCATTTAACCCTTTTTTAGCACATGGCATAACATAACATATAACAATAACATAGCATAACAACATAACATACAATAAGGCATACACCCCTAGCATACATCTAACAATAACATACTTGGGCAAGTACCACAACAAAGCCTATGCTGTAGGCGGTGGTTGTACTTACCTCTCTCGCTATGTCCCACGTAATGCTGCTCCTCTTCCCAGTACAGCTACAGGTTACTTCCTGTTTGATGAAGGACACAGTCTAGTTAAACTCGTGAAATGTTGGTGACCTAACCAACATGCTTACATGATCCTGGTTGTATGTCCCTTTGTGCATAAAATCTTACTTGGTTACACTTAGTAACCCTATGGTTATGAATTTGTTTCTTTAAAAGGTTACATTGGGTAACCTTATATGCTAAGCCATAACATACCATTAGGTTTACATCATCTTCCAACCTTAGGCTTCTTCTTTAATCCACAACTAACGGGTTATGTCCATTAACCCTTTATCTTAATTCAATGGGTATCCTTTAGGGTTACATTAGATAACCCTTAAGGTTAACTAAGTCAATATGTTAGTCAACCAAAGTCAACTATGGTCAACTACGGTCAACTATGGTCAACCCCCCCTATGGGTCAACCTTTGGGCCTTGGGCTCGACCCAGTAACTTGGGTATCCTTCCCGGTTACCATGCGTAATCGCTTTACTTACTAAACCTTAGCTTGAAAATCTTATTTTTCCTTAACTTGGAAAATTTGGGGAAATTAATCCCAAAACTCTTTACTTGACTTGTAAAAATCCATATTCTTAAAATGGGGTTTTGTAAAGTCATTTGAGGTTGAAAACTGTCATTGGAACAGTCTCCATCGTCAAAGCTGTGAAAATTAGAAAAATATAGTTTTTCTGAAACAGTTTTTAGAAAATCCTGTGCAGAAATTTCTTGTTTCCTGCACCGACTTCAGAAAACCATGTCAGTTTAAAAATCCATTTATAATTTGAAAGAGTTGTCTTCATGAAAGTTGTAGCTCTCGAAAAATCCTAAAACTTTCATGTTTTGCGAAAAATCCAGTTCCGCTTGTATCCTTGTCAGTTTTCATTTGAATCTGGCTGGTCGTGTAAACTAGGTCTGGGCAGACTAGTCTCGGATTTTTATAGAAACAGAGGCCATTGGGGCCTCATTTTGAGAAACCGTCCGCGTAACCCCCTAGGAAAAACTCTTCCGAATAACTTTCATGTTTTACGTTTCACCCAAATCGGCCTCTAAAGGTCTTAAATTTCCACTTTCCCGAAACTGGCCAGTTTTGAATCCGAACTGGCAGTTTCGGTTGTTAAGTCCGGTTTACGTCCTATTCCGTGAAGTCTAACTCGACCGAACACGCGGGAGCCTAAATAGCATACAAGCAGCGTATTCTAACGTCCCACATGAATCATCATGTATCTCTAACATCTCCATGCAAACCAAAACAGATCTGCCCTAACCTAGGGTTTGCATGATCTAGGTTTGCATCACATTCCATTCATCCATCTCATGCCAATCTTGGCTAGCACTAGCAACCTAGCATAATTGCCACAACCGGCTTGCACAAACAGGGCACATACCAACCATCTAATCATGCAAAAATCCTAGCATGCAAGCATGCATACACATATAGCAAGCAAAGCATAAATAAAGCCATAGCCAAACCACCCTTAAAATCCTAATCAAGCACCATACCTAGTTCTAGGGCAATTGAAATAAGAGCTTGAGCTTATGCTCTTACAAACTTTTGACTTGAAATACAAATAAATTTCCAAATGAAATCAAATGGAAAAAGGTTAGGGTTTATGGGAGATTTTACCTTGGCTAACCCTAGAAATGGGTTAGGGTTGGTGGATCCAAATTTCTCCCTCCCTAGGCTCTTACTTTCCCACGGTTTTGCCCTCCAATTGGGCACCAAAATTTTTCACCTCACTTGGTGATTGTTTAAGCCAAAACCGAGCACTCTCCCTCCTATTTCTCTCCAATTTTTCCTTCCCCTTTTCTGGCTCACCCATGGCCGAACTCACCTTCACCTAGGGGCACCAAAATTATTTTTTTTTCTTCTCTCTTTCTCTCTTCCAAGGCTGCGGATTTTTCTGATGAAAAATGGCAAGAGTTTGGCTGTCTTTCTCAATTTTTCAGCCCCAAAAATCTGCCCATCTCATGGGTATTTATAGGCAAATGAAACTTTGCCAAAATCCCAAAACAACCCCTTGAAAATTAAAATTTACACTTTTGGCATGCAAGGTGGCCGGCTGTCTACTTGGAGAGCAAGGCAAGATGACCTCATCTTGGTGACATCATCTAGGTGACATCACATGCTTACATCACCAAATTTCCAAAATTTGCACTTTGACCCCAAAAGTTAAAATTCTTGCATTTATGCCCTCTAGGTGGCCGGTCCCTTACTTGGAGATCAAGCCAAACTTATCTCACCTTGATGACATCATCTTGATGACATCACTTCGCTTACATCATCAATTTTCCAAAATTTGCACTTTGGCCCCAAAAGTTAAAATTCTTGCATTTATGCCCTCTAGGTGGCCGGTCCCTTACTTGGAGATCAAGCCAAGCTTATCTCACCTTGATGACATCATCTTGATGACATCACTTCGCTTACATCATCAATTTTCCAAAATTTGTACTTTAACCCCTAAAGATAAAATTTTGGCATTTTTGCCCCTGAGGTGGCCGGCCATGTCATCTCTTCTAGAGCATTCCTTGCTTTCTTTCCAAGCTTATTTAATCCAATTATGATGTCATAAATTGAGGATAGGATGATGTCATCCACATTAAGCCCTGTTTGGCTTTTCCTCAATATTCTGTCCATTTTTCCGCTACACAGATATTTCTAATACTGTGTTTGCTTAAATACAGTATTTTTATACTGTACTACAGTCCAAAATTCATCTGTGTAAAAACGGATAGTATAACTTTTTTCTAATTTCAAGTCCTTTTTGCCCTTGATCTATACTAGGTGTGCTTGATTTTCTAAGGTGGTTTTAAAGCCTATTTGAGCTATCTTGCCCATTATATCAAGTTTTACAGTATCTTTTCCACACTGCATCACGTAATACTGCAAAGTCAACCCGTTGACCGCTCTTGGTCAAACTTTGACTTTTCCAGAATTACGTACTTTTTCATCCTTTTCGACTTAAAAGGGCGTTTGCTAATCTTAGCAACTTATTTTGAGTCTTATTAAGCCATAAGATCTCATAAAAAGTGTGAAAAACTCTTAATTGAGCTTTTCCGTAAATACCTCCATGGCATGCATATAATTCCTTTTGCAAAGGAAACAGTGACATAAAAATTCTAGGTATTACACGTGCCAACAAGTTAAGGCTGAGCACCAAAAGCCAGGAGGGGTTCTTCAGTCAATTCAGATACCGGAATGGAAATGGGAAGACATTGCGATGGATTTTATTACTGGATTGCCAAGGACTACGAATAGATATGATGCTATATGGGTGATCATTGACAGATTGACCAAGTCAGCACATTTTCTTCCTATACGATTGACGTCCTCTATGGAACAGTTGGCAGAATTATATGTGAAGGAGGTCGGGAGGCTTCATGGTGTTCCCAGATCTATTATTTCGGATCGAGATAGTAGGTTCACCTCTCACTTCTGGAAGAGCGTTCAAGCTGCTATGGGTACGAAGTTGAAATTTAGCACGGCTTTCCATCCACAAACAGACGGTCAGACGGAAAGGACTAATCAGACACTTGAGGATATGCTTCGAGCTTGTGCCTTGGACTTCAAAGGGAGTTGGTGTAAGTTTTTACCATTGGCTGAGTTCGCTTATAACAATAGTTATCAAGCGACGATTGGGATGGCTCCCTATGAGTCACTTTACGGAAGACGTTGTAGGTCCCCAATTTATTGGCATGAGGCTGGGGAGAAGAAGCTAGCGGAGTCAGAACTTAAGGAGAAAACTGACTTCTTCAATAAGACGACTGAAGCATTGAAAGTGATTCAGCAGCGGATCGCCACAGCTCAAAGTAGGCAGAAAAGCTATGCGGATGTACGTCGAAGGCCCTTAGAGTTTGAGGTTGGAGACTTGGTGTTTATCAAGGTCGCCTCGATGAAAGGCGTGATGAGATTTGGGAAGAAAGGCAAGCTTAGTCCCAGGTATGTGGGACCATATATGGTAATTGAGCGTATCGGCAATGTGGCATACAAGTTAGATTTGCCTCAGGAGATGACGTCCATCCACAATGTATTTCATGTCTCGATGTTGAAGAAGTATGTATCGGATCCATCTCACGTCATTCAACCGTAATCGATTCAGAAGAGAAACCAGTTGAGATTCTTGATCGAAAGACGAAGACCTTGAGAAACAAAGAGATTCTTAGTAAAAGTTCTTTGGCGTAATCACAAGATAGAGGAAGCTACTTGGGAGCGAGAAGATGCTATGAGAACGAATTATCCGGAATTATTCTAAGTTTCGAGGACGAAACTTTTATAAGGTAAGAGGGATTGTAACACCCCAAAAACTATCTAACTTTAAGTTAGAAAATTAACATTAGAATTAACATAAATATTGTGATGAGATAGCAATTTCTAAATTCTAATGTTATGTTGAGTTATTTTTCACAGGTGGCGCGACGAGGACTCGATGTGCTAGAACAAAGTTCATGCCAAATTAATGAATATTATGTGTTATATGATGACTTGTGTGACGGTTAAAATATATACATATATATGATGTTGTATGTTTTTGTACTATGTATATATTACATATAAATACCATATATGGTTATACGGTTATAGTATATGTTTATATGTATATTCTACATGTCATAAGTATATTTTATTTTATATGTATATAGATTGTACTGTTTATATATATGTCTTTATATATATATATATATATCATATATATATATATTAAGTTATTTGATTAGTCAATTATATATAATATTATATGCATATATATATGTGTGCGTGTTTATATGTGGTATGTGCGGTTTAAAAAAAAAAAAAAAAAAAAAAGGGAAAGTATTGCAGCCGAAGACGGGAGAAATGTGAGCAGAAAAAAAAAGAGAGAGTTTGACAATTTAAATTTCATTAATTCCAAAATTTAATTGAAATTAATAGCTCATGATTTTATAGGTTTATTGTTTTAATTCCTTCTCTTCCACGCACATTTACACAATATCTCTCTCTGTCCCTCACTCACGTACAAACTCATTCTCTTTGTCTGCTCTCTCTGCCCTCTCTCTCTCACACACACACACACAAAAAAAAAAAAAAAAAAAAAAAAATCTGCCAAACCTCCAAATCCTTTCAAGCCAACATCAGAGGATTTCAAGGTATGTTTCGGTATTGTTTGATGATGAGGATGATTTTGTTATTTGTTTTAGTTGGGATTTCTTGAAGGATTGATAATTTCCTTGATGAATGTCTTCATGTGAGTTGAGGAGAGGATGAGAAATATTTATCAAATGATGATCGAAAGAATGACGATATGGTTGATTTTGTGAACAAGACGAAATTAGGGTTTTTGATTTCTTGATTTATGATTTCATTGGTATGGTGATTGAATAATTTCATATGTTAGAAATATGTCTTAGGGCTGTTTTCGTGTGTGTATAAATTATATAAATATTGTGATGATAATTTTTATATATATTTCTATTTATTTTCGGATTTGACATTGCTACTGAAATTTCCAGATTCTAAGGTAAGAATTCCAAACTGTTTTTAAGGGTGTAAATGGATTCCATTTTTAACAAATTTAATATTGTTGGAAAGCCCTAGATGTCTATTTTCTTTTGAAATTAGTTTCATATCGTTTGGAGTTATGTGTGAATTTTTATGATTTTTCAAATAGGCAGAGGTCGGACTGCCAGTTTCGGTAAAATTTTAATGATCAGATTTCAAAACTGTTTTTGAAAATCCAAACGGTCTCCGTTTTTAACAAATTTGATATTGTTGGAAAGCCCTAGATGTCTATTTTCTTTTGAAATCAGTTTTAGATCATTTGAAGATATATGTGAAGTTTTGTGATTTTTCAAATAGGCAGAGGTCCCGCTGCCAGTTTCGGTAAAATTTTAAAAAATCAATTTCAAAACTATTTTTGAGGGTCCAAACGGTTTTCATTTTTTTCGAATTTAGATACCATTAGAAAGATCTGGATGTCTACTTTTGTTTAAAATTAGTTTGAGGTCATTTGGATCCTTGTATGAATTTTTATGAATTTTTGAAGGGACAAAGGTCTGACTGGCAGATTCTATCAAGATTTGAAATTTCATGAAATTGTTCAATTTTTGTATTGTTATGTTATTGAATGATGAAATAGGCCTTTTAGGTACTGCTATGATATGATGGATGTATTTGATGAATTATTATGAGCTTTTGTTGATTTTTTTATATTTACTATTCATGGCATGAACGGTTCTAAAGGCGAGCACCCGAGACCTCAATCGCGCGTCACCATCGGAAAATTTGAAAAGGTTAAGTAAGGCGTTTATGTAAGTACACTCTCACCTGCAATATGAATTAAAGATTTGAGAAGTATATATTTTGATGTTGATGATGATGTTATGATGTTCTTAAATAATACTACTCCTATGTTGACGTTTTGATGAAAAGTATATATATGGTATGTATATCTATTTTATGTTTTAAAATGGCATTGTACACCCTTGATGATGATGATGATGATGTGTCCGGTGAGCGGACTTTTGTCACCGTTGGTTTGGGATTTGCTACCCCAACCCTTCCGTGACTAGCGCGCTATGATGGTACAACGCCGGGCCCAATATATGATGGTTTTTAAAACTTAAAAAAATTTTAAATGATGTTTATATTTATGATGATAAAATAAAAATGTTTATTTACATTTGTGAGATTTAAGTGTCTTACTAAGCCCTTGCTTATATAAGATAATTCATGTTGCAGATAAAGGAAAGGGTAAGATATAGTGTTGGAGGAGCTTGGAGCGGATAGCGGGACGATATGTGATAGGAAAACGGGAGGAACGATCTTGAAATGGATTTTTTTATTTATTTCAAATAAAGTTTTGAGATTTTAGTTTATTATTATTTGATTCGATGTTTCATATGGACTTAAATTTTATTTCATGAATTGGGTTTTTAAAAATATATATATATATATATATATATTAATTATGAAGTTTAATTTTGATATAGTTTTAAAAAAAAAATTTGTAGAGTTTTATTTCTAAAATTATCTAAGTAAAGTTTTCCGTTATGTAAAGATTTTTAATTCAAGCTTAATATTTTCCGCGATTCTATAAGAGATGAATGATTAAATAAGAAGCTAACTGTAACGGTCCGTGAGGGGTCGTTACACAATCAGCTCTAAATATTTACTTTTCTTACCTAATTAAAAAGGTAATCTTATAATTTCATAATATTTGCAACTCATGTTTCGAACGAGTGTCACGTGTATTTTTTTCATAAAAAATTTAATTGAGGGGGAAAATTCGTAAACATTTTTAAAGTTCAGAGGAAAAAATGTTACGAATTGAAGTTTATAAGCATTTTGTGATAATGCCTAATTCAGGAGAAAAAGTATAAATTATTTATAATAATATGTGGATTTTTCCTAGTGGTAAAAAATTGCCATAAATTATCTCAAAAAAAAAAAAAAAATTTGCCATACAATTCATGTCCTTTTCTGACCCTAAAACCTCTCCCCTAGTTTGTTTGGTGTCTCATGTAGCCCCCTCAAAGTCATCTAATAAGCCAAACTATAGCCTGTCTTCTGGCAGATAAAATTTAAGGCCAAGCTTGTCAACCGTCTTTTGGCCGGTTGAGCTAGCTTTTCTTGCTCATCTTTTCACCACAAAAAAAAAAAAAAAAAAAAGAGAGAGGGAGAGACCGGAAACCTATACCATTAAAGTACCTTGCATCAATTTTTATACTCTTCAAACACACAAACATGATCCATTAATTCCAATTTAGTGATGGAAGTATCAAGAACAGAAAAGGAAGATCACATTGATGAAGCTAACATTGAGAAGAAACTCGACGCTGGAGCTCTTTTTGTTCTCAAATCCAGAGGTTTCAAAAATCGAATACATATAATAGTGACTGATTAGTGAGAAAAAGAGTAGTTACTCATTATAAGATTTGTGATTGAAGTGTTTTTCTGTTGATGGTGCATAGGATCATGGTTGCACTGTGGATACCACTTGACAACTTCCATTGTAGCCCCCGCCCTGCTAAGCCTTCCGTTGGCGTTATCCTTGCTTGGTTGGTTTGCCGGGTTGACCTGTCTTCTTGCATCAGCTCTGGTCACTTTCTATTCCTACAACCTTTTGTCCCTCGTTTTGGAGCATCACGCTCAGCTCGGAAGGCGTCAGCTCCGCTTCCGTGAAATGGCCACGGATATCCTAGGTGCCTTTACTTGCACTGCCTTTTCCAATTACTTGTCATGTCATGTTCTAAAATTTTCAGAGTTTTATTATTATTATTATTATTTTTTTTAATCCAAACTGGAAAGCCAGAATGAGTGAGGAGTGGCCTCTTTGGCAACTTCATTTTCAAGCATGTAAAGAGATGATATTGATGATGATTTATATGTATATACAGGACCAGGATGGGGAAGATATTTTGTTGGTCCAATTCAGTTTGGTTTATGCTATGGTGGTGTTATAGCTTGCATTCTTCTTGGAGGGCAAAGCCTTAAGGTAATCAACTATAACTCATTTCCCATAAATAGGATTTTGCTAAAATATACTTGGTGTTATCTAATTCAATCTCACTTTGTCCCATAAACTTTAAGAACTCACACTTTGCCCCATGAATTCTGATTTAATTCCCCTTACCTCTTTTTATCAAAATTTCAGTTAAATGTAGACGAAAAAAATAGAGGAATTAGTCTTGCTAAGCTTATTCTCTTAAGATTTCTACTAAAAACAAATAGAAAAGGCAACATGACCATTCTTGACACATTTTTTTCTGTCTGTTTTAAACTAATATTCTGGTAGAAGAGGTAAAGTGGGGTATTCAAAGTTCATAGGACAAAATTGGAGTTTTTAAAGTTCAGATGACAGAGTGGGAGTGTGATCTTAAAGTTTAGGGGTATAGATAAGAATGTTCTACAAAGTTAGAAGGACATCATTGGACCATGGAAAATGAAACATATACTTATCTTTTCTGTTTGATTTATTTGTGGACAAATACAATTTAGGTCATGCAGTTTTGGCAACTACAATTCTGACGTTTCTTCATCTTATTTCTTGCACTGTCTTGTGGAAGTATATTTACGTGCTTTCTAGTTCGAAGGAGAAAATGCAGCTCTACCAATTTGTCGCCATTTTTGGCATATTGATGCTGGTTTTGGTTCAAATTCCATCGTTCCACTCCCTAAGACACATCAACCTCATCTCTCTTGTCCTTTGTCTTGCTTATAGCACCTGCGCAACAGCCGGTTCTATATACATTGGTAAGAACTTTTTGTCCCCAAAAAAAAAAAAAAAATTACATACTATTTCTTCACTTATTACTCCAAATTGCTTGTATACTTGCAGGACATTCCAAAAATGCACCAGAGAAGGTCTACTCTGTAAGTGGAACTGGAGAAGACCGCATTTTCGGATCCTTCAATGCTATTTCGATCATTGCCACCACATATGGGAATGGAATAATTCCTGAGATACATGTTTTTCTCTTTGCCTTTTCTCTAATTCCTATTTTCCTTTGTTCATCTTATATAAATGTTGTCCAAAAATACCATGTGACCGAAAAAGTTGGGTTTGAAAGAGACCTCTTTGCTCCAATTAGTCCGTTCTGTTTTGCAGGCAACTATAGCAGCACCGGTGAAGGGCAAGATGCTCAAAGGATTGTGTGTCTGCTATGCGGTTGTGGTCACAACATTTTTCAGTGTTGCTATTTCGGGATATTGGGCATTCGGCAATCAGGCACAAGGAACGGTTCTGCTCAACTTTTTAGTTGATGGAAAACCTTTGTTACCGACTTGGGTTCTCTTGATGACCAATGTTTTTACCCTCTTGCAAGTATCAGCTGTTGCTGTGGTAAGCCTTTTTCCTAACAAGTTCTCAACTGTGCTTTAGGCACAATCAACAACCATGCATACAATGAAACCCGCATCATCTTTTTTCTTTTTCCCCACCAACTGGCCTTGTGCACCTTTCTCAGGTTTACTTGCAGCCAACGAACGAAGTGCTTGAGCGCAAGTTTGCAGACCCAAAAATCAAACAATTCTCTGTTCGCAACACTACACCAAGATTGGTTTTTCGATCATTATCTGTGGTCATAGCAACAACTGTTGCTGCCATGTTTCCTTTCTTTGGAGACATCAACGCCGTAATTGGAGCATTTGGGTGTATTCCTCTAGACTTCATTCTGCCAATGATCTTCTACAATGTCACCTTCAAGCCCTCTAAGAACAGCCTCATTTTCTGGGGAAACACAACGATTGCCTCAATCTACTCCACTTTGGGGGTGTTGGGAGCAATATCCTCCATCAGACAGATTGTCCTTGATGCCAACAAGTACAGCCTTTTCGCAAACATATAATAACGACTATCGATATAGAAGGGAAATTATGTGTTTAAAAACTTCAGTCAATTCCAGAAAAATCATTTTTCAAATGTTCTGGTTGTTTTTAGAATATCATATAGAAGCTCAAGACATGTCGGTGCACATTTTACATAATCGGCATAAATTGGGCTAACTTCTTCACTACTATCACATAGTTTTGTGGATCATTTCAGAGAAGGAACATCTTGTGAAAAGAAGATATTAACAAAGAATAACAAAAAAGTGAAACAGAAAAATGGCTTACATTTAGGAACAAACAAAGGTACACTAACTTCTTTGATTAGCTCTTACATTCGCATTATACTAACTTCAGAAACTGAAACACTCGCTGTACCCGCAAAAGTTCAAATCAGGGGATGTTTTTCTAAAGAGCTTTGCAATCCAGAGCCAAATATGTAACCACAGCCATGAAGAGGCAGAGCAAGACTGAGAACAAGCCTAAGACTAAAACAGAACGAGCTTTGCTTCCAGAAACTTCCTAGATTGAGAGTCCACTGTGTTAGAGGAGTTTCAAGACTTGATAAGTGGCTTTATTGAGAACACCAATGACGTTCTCCACCTCCAAGGAGTTGAAGGTTAGTACATTGTAACAATAAAGCTACATCATCTTTAGCTCTCTCATTCAGCAATAACTTCCAATTCTAGGGCCATTCGTCTTGGGCGAATCTTGGTATTTGCTTTGGAAGGAGCTGCAGAGATGAAAGGATGCTAGAGCTCTTTTTGTTCTCAAATCCAGAGGTTTCCAAAATCAAATACATATAATAGTGACTGATTAGTGAGAAGAAGAGTACTTACTGATAAGATTTGTGATTAAAATGTTTTTTTGTTGATGGTGCATAGAATCATGGTTGCAGTACTGTGGATACCACTTGACAACTTCCATTGTAGCCCCCGCGCTGCTAAGCCCTCCGTTGGCGTTGCCCTTGCTTGGCTGGTTTACCGGGTTGACATGTCTTCTTGTATCAGCTCTGATCACTTTCTATTACTACAACTTCTGTCCCTTGTTTTGGAGCATCATGCTTAGCTCGGAAGGCATCAGCTCCGCTTCCACGAAATGGCCATGGATATCCTAGGCGCCTTTACATATACTGCCTTTCCCAATTACTTGTCATGTCATGTTAAAAAATTTTAGGCAGTTTTTTTTCTTTTTTTTTGGCTAATATCCAAACCGGAAAGCCAGAATGAGTGAGAAGTGGCCTCTTTGGCAACTTCATTTTCAAGCATATAAAGAGATGATAATGATGATGATTTATATGCATATACAGGACCGGGATGGGGAAGACATTTTGTTGGTCCAATTCAGTTTGGTCTATGTTATGGTGGTGTTATAGCTTGCATTCTTCTTGGAGGGCAAAGCCTTAAGGTGATTAGTTGTAACTCATTTCCCATAAATAGGATTTTGCTGAAATATACTTGGTGTTATCTAAATTCAAGCTAGGCATATCTTAAAAGTTAGGATTATTTTTATCTATTCTGTCTGAACTAAGTTCAATCTCACTTTGTCTCATAAACTTTAAAACTCACACTTTTCAGTTAAATGCAGACGGAAAAGTGGAGTAATTTATCTTGCTAAGCCTACTCTCTTAAGATTTCTGCTGAAAACAAATAGAAAGACAACATGAGTATTCTTAACTCTCTTTTCTCTGTCTATTTTTAACTGAAATTCTGATAGAAGAGGTAAAGTGGGGTATTCAAAGTTCAAGGGGTAGAATTAGAGTTTCTAAAGTTCAAGGGACAAAGTGAGAGTGACCCTAAAGTTCAGGGGTATAGATGAGAATGTCCTAAAAGTTAGGACATTTTGTTAGATTTATTAGGACAAATCCAATTTAGGCCATGCAGTTTTGGCAACTACAATTCTGACGTTTCTTCATCTTCTTTCTTGCACTCTCTTGTGGAAGTATATTTACGTGCTTTCTAGTCCAAAAGAAAAAAATGCAGCTCTACCAATTTGTCGCCATTTTTGGCATATTGAAGCTGGTTTTGGTTCAAATTCCATCCCTCCACTCACTAAGACACATCAACCTCATATCCCTCGTACTTTGTCTTGCTTATAGCGCCTGCGCAACAGCTGGTTCTATATACATTGGTAAGATTTTTTGTCCCCACAAAAAAAAAAAAAAAAAAAAATCCATTTCCTCACTGGTTACTCCAAATTGCGCAGGACATTCCAAAAATGCACCAGAGAAGGTATATTCTGTAAGTGGAACAGAGCAAGACCGCATTTTTGGATCCTTCAATGCTATTTCAATCATTGCCTTTTCTCAAATGCGTACTTTCCTTTGTTCATGTTATATAAATGTTGTCCAAAAATATCATGTGACCGAAAAAGTTGGGTTTGAAAGAGACCTCTTTGCCCCAATTAGTCTGTTGTGTTTTGCAGGCAACTATAGCAGCACCAGTGGAGGGCAAGATGCTCAAAGGATTGTGTGTCTGCTATGCGGTTGTGATCACAACATTTGTCAGTGTTGCTATTTCCGGATATTGGGCATTCAGCAATCAGGCACAAGGAACAGTTCTGCTCAACTTTTTAGTCGATGGAAAACCTTTGTTACCGACTTGGGTTCTCTTTATGACCAATGTTTTTACCCTCTTGCAAGTATCAGCTGTTGCTGTGGTAAGCCTTTTGCCTAAAAAGTTCTATGAAAAAAAATTAAAGATGAGCTCTACATTTACACTGTCAAAAAACATTAAAACTTGACTTAAACTGATATCTCCTCTCAGCTTAAAATTTTGACCATGCTTCCAAATTATCTTACATAACCCTCTTTTTTCACATACTGAATTTGTGCACATTTCTCAGGTTTACTTGCAGCCAACAAATGAAGTGCTCGAGCGCAAGTTTGCAAACCCGAAAATAGAACAATTCTCAGTTCGCAACACTACACCAAGATTAGTTTTTCGATCATTATCCGTGGTCATAGCCACAACTGTTGCAGCCATGTTTCCTTTCTTCGGAGACATCAACACTGTAATTGGAGCATTTGGGTGCATTCCTCTAGACTTCATTCTGCCAATGATCTTCTACAATGTCACCTTCAAGCCTTCTAAGAACATCCTCATTTTCTGGGGAAACACGACAATCGCCTCAATTTACTCTGCTTTGGGGTTTTGGGAGCAATGTCCTCCATCGGACAGATTGTCCTTGATGCCAACAAGTACAGCCTTTTCGCAGACATACAATAACAATTATCGATATAGAAGAGAAATCATTTTTCAAATGTTCTGGTTGTGTTTTTAGATGATCATATAGGAGCTGAAGACATGTCACTGCACATTTTACATAATCGGCGTAAATTGAGCTAACTTCTTCACTACTATCAAATAGTTTTGTGCATCATTTCAGAGAAGAACATCTTGTGAAAAGAAGATATTAACAAAAAATAGCAAAAAAGTGAAAAAGAAAAATGATTTACATTTAAGAACAAATAGAGTTACACTAACTTCTTTGATTAGCTCTTACATGAGCATTATTAACTTCAGAAACTGAAACAAAAAAGTTATTGGAATTGATCAAGTTGTTAAATGCACCTATACGACGCACTGGCTATACCAGCAAAAGTTCAAATCAGAGGAGGTTTTCCTAAAGACCTTTGCGATCCAGAGCCAAATATGTAACCACAGCCATGAAGAGGCAGAGCAAGACTGAGAACAAGACTAAGACTAAAACAGAACGAGCTTTGCTTCCAGAAACTTCCTAGATTGAGAGTCCACTATGTTAGAGGAGTTTCAAGACTTGATAAGTGGCTTTATTGAGAACACCAATGACGTTCTCCACCTCCAAGGAGTTGAAGGTTAGTACATTGTAACAATAAAGCTACATCATCTTTAGCTCTCTCATTCAGCAATAACTTCCAATTCTAGGGCCATTCGTCTTGGGCGAATCTTGGTATTTGCTTTGGAAGGAGCTGCAGAGATGAAAGGATTAGGTGGCACGCTTAATTCTTTATTTCCTTCCAACATCTGAACCACAAAAGTCATAGTAGGACGACTTATCGGATGCCACTGGACACACAGAAGTCCTACAATTGCGAGTTTCTTTGCAGTTTCAGCATCTCTCTCCTCCTCAATTAGAATTCGAAAATCTTCTCCTTCTTGTAGAAGATTGTAAACCCATTCCGGGTAATAAATTTCATCCATATTCTCTTCAGTTACATTAGTATTCTTTCTTCCTCCTACCATTTCGAGCAATAACATTCCGAAACTATAGACATCAGACTTGCAGGACACGTTTCCAAAGTTTCGAGAGAAAACTTCCGGTGCAATGTAACCAATGGTTCCCCTACCAGTAGTAATTGAAACTACGCTCTGATCCTTGGAACACAACTTTGCGAGGCCAAAATCGGAAATTTTGGGTACAAAGTTTTGATCCAATAAAATGTTATGGGGTTTGATATCAAAATGAAGGATTCGTTGATCACAACCTTGGTGGAGGTACTCAATTCCTTTGGCAATTCCAAGAGCAATGTTATGAAGTGTCTCCCAACGAAGTGAACGGTCTGCACCACCTGCAGCCGCTGACGATAAAAACTTGTCGAGTGAACCATTTGGCATGAATTCATAAACTAGAGCTCTTTTAACTCCTTCAGCGCAGTAACCAACCAAACGAACCACATTGACATGATGAATTCGAGCCAACGTTGCCACTTCATTGATGAACTCCTCTCCATTTTCTTTGGTACTAATGTTTAGGATCTTCACAGCAACGATGATGTCATTGGAAAGCTTCCCTTTGAACACCATTCCGTAGGCTCCTTGGCCTAACTTGTCCTTGAACCCAGCTGTGAACTTCTTAATGTCAGCGTAGGTGTATCTTGATGGTATAAGAGCGGTATAATCCTCCAAAAACTTTTCAATCCTCAGACGATTCTCTTTATCTTTTTGGACTAAACTATGGAGATAAAAAGTTGCACCAACCACTAGTGAACAACAAATCAGCAGACCTGTGGTTGCAACTGAAATGATAAAACAATTAATCGTTAGTATTGAACTGATATGTGTCTCTGTGTGTGCATGTGAAGTTATAAAGGTCTAGATAGAAAAATTTAGACTGACCTATCGCCAACGCTATTTTTGAGATGCCTGCAAAAGAACATGAAATTGGATTATAAGGTGTTTATAAGCATAAATTAATTATCGATGTGGATTCAAAACCATTGAGAAAAGTCGTCCTCATTTTATTGATCAAATTAGATTCTGATTCAAAAATTTGGTTAAAAAATCTACGGGGAAATTCTAGGTTCTTGATTGGATTAATTACTATGCAATACAGATCCTTGGAATAATTATACCTAAATAAAACTGTTTTCTAAAGACTGCATATTGTTGGAATGAAATTCAGTATTATAAATAATTCAAAAAAAAAAAAGAAAAAGAAAAATTCAGTATTATAAAACAAATGGATGCCGGATTCTTGTACTGTGCTGATCAATATAATGCGTTAAATCAAATGAAATTATTCAAGAATGTGGAATCTTTACCTTTTCTTGGTTCCAATACATTGAAACATTCAGTTTCATCATGTTCAGCACCTGCAAGTTTCGTCAGTTTACATCTCTTTCCTTCTGCTTCACAACCTCTGCAATCTGGTTTAGACCATGTAAGTGAAAATGACGAATCCGCATTGTTCCAGAGCATATATAGATCATCGGGAAGCGATTCAATCTCGTACATCTTGGCACAATAAAGAGTTCCGTAAGGCATGTCCTGGATCTCACGGTTAGAAGGAAGCAGCACAGAACTCAAACAAAGTGAGCTGTAAGTGTCATCTTGTGAGCAATTTAACACTACGTAGCTGGAGTTGTTCATGCGAAATCTGTATTTGAAAGGAATAAAATTGCTTGATAGATTGACAATTTGTTGAATCAGCTGAAGCTTAAGACAATCTTTTGGGTCATATACTATGATTTCCTGCGATATATAATCTATGTCTCTCACGTACAACTTCCTTAGTGGAAGCTCGAGTGCCGTTCTGTTGTTAGAAGTGCAGGATAGATCAAAACCAGGGTAGCCACAGTGGGATGGCTGGCTATCTTTGAGTCGGAAAGGGAATCTGATTGGTGGCTCGTTTTCCCCGCACCTTGATTCCTTGCAGTACATGTACTCGTGATCTTGGCCTGCTTCTTGCTCATCATCTGCAAGACAATTGTTGATGATCATCATGATGATCACCAAAATCGACAACCAATTAACAGAAGCGAACCCCATAAGTAATACTAGCTCAATGAAAACACTCAAATATCTCAAGAGCATCGCAGAATATCTATATCTATGTATTAGAACTGAAAAAAAAAAAAAAAAAAAAAAAAAAAAAAAAAAAAGGAAAAAAGTCTAACTTTGAAAAGTATGGTCAATGGAAGACTGGACAAGCAGGCGCCGTCAAAATAATACAATGACTAACGAGAAAGAAAAAATTGAAATGATGAGATGACTTTGTGATTTACCATTATACCCATTTCTCTTCATCAAACAAGCCTGAATTCTTCACAAATTAAACCATGCTTTTACATTATAATTCTAGTTAATTTCACCTCTCCGTCTCTCTCTGTCTCTCCCTCACGATGGAAGCTCCGCAAAACACACCTCTTCTTGTTTTGATTATCACCATCATGCTCCCTAGAATTACCAGCCCTATCTTTGCACAAGATGATTATCACAATAATTCTTTCCCTCCTTCTTCCTGTGGAAATATACATAACATAAGCTACCCGTTCCGACTTCATACCGATCCATTCCGGTTTGCTCCATGGCTGCCGCCTAATGTTCATGTGCTTTCTTGTAACAACAACGTTGCGGTGCTACGCAACAACTTTGTGCTGCAGGCAATCAACTACGACAACTACACTATTAGAGTTGTGGATTACAATATTCATAACAATACACATAATTGCTCTGCCATTCCCCAAAATTTTGATAATTTAATTATTCGATCCAACGGACTGGAGACAAAAATTAGGTTTGGACAAGTTGGAGAACAATGGCGGACAGAGGGTGAATGGAGGAATGTTCACCATCTTACAGAGACTCTACTATTTCTGAGCTGTGAAAAACCAGTCCGGAATTCTTCTTATATACCCACCGCTCCTTGCATCAATAGCTCTGTTTTGTCCCAATATTCAAGTTACTTTGCGGAATCTACATCTCAGTACTCCTATGTGGTCTATGGTACGGGCTTCAGGCTTTCTGATCTGGAGGACTCCTGCCTAGTTTACAACCAAGCTCTCGTAAAGCTAGATCGTAATCGCAAGAATATAACTTCATACATGGATGTCTACAAGGAGTTTGTCTACGGATATGAACTTTCATGGGTGCAGAGTTTCGATCAAA
Organism: Ficus hirta; assembly: GCA_038430175.1. Classification (NCBI taxonomy): domain Eukaryota; kingdom Viridiplantae; phylum Streptophyta; class Magnoliopsida; order Rosales; family Moraceae; genus Ficus; species Ficus hirta. The sequence continues at coordinate 11,573,816 of CM076594.1, read as the reverse complement.
GTGGAAAGCGTCTTTGCTACGTGGATGAAGACTCAAATAAGGTTTATTGTCTGTCTAAACCCAACAGAACACGGTCCGGTGTTACTGGTAAGGACTCATTTCTAGCCCATAAACATCTATATATTTGCAATGAGAATACATATAGCCTGAAGTTCTTTTTCTTAAATGTAGCTTTAGATCATGCAGGACTCGTAGAGCGGCTGAGAAAGATTCTCCACAAGGCAATTTGTGAGGGTTCTCTCTTTCTTATCTCCGTCTTGTTTACAGTCATGATTTCTTCTAAAAGAGATTAAACTCCCTACTTTGTTGCGTATTTTAGTATTGCATGTATTTCTAATATGCTTCTGATTAACTTTTCCGTTTCCGCTCTGTTGTTTCTTGCAGATTTCCTATCTGACAGATCTAGATACATATATGTTTGTAAGATCTCTTATTTTACTCATTCTCACTACCTTAGTTTGAAACTTTGAAGAATAAAAACAACACAAACTCTATGAATATATATATATATACATATCTATCTATATGCATAGTAAATGTTGAGGATGAGTTGTTGTATTTATAGGTTCACCCACACTTGATCACTTTTCATTTTGGTCTGATTATGAGAAATCTTCACCAGAAAAGCGTTGAACCTATGTAGTAAAAGAGCAACAATTAATTTCAAGTATATGATTTCTGTTGTCCTTCTGTTTTCTATTTCTTGAATTAAAAAAAGAAACATTAATTGAGCTCATGATGCTTTGCTAATTTTTCAGTGTGCTTGTTACAACCAAGAACGACGATCGGTGTTGCTTTTGTGATTGCCTTTACCATTTACAAATGGCGAAGGCGACATCTATCAGTGTATGAAGGCATTGAAGAATTTTTGCAAAATCTAAGTGATCTCATGCCAATAAGGTATTCATACCACGAAGTCAGACAGATGACGGAAGACTTCAGAAACAAATTGGGTGAGGGCGGCTTTGGTTCTGTCTATAAAGGAGAGCTTCGAAGCGGCCATCTTGTAGCAGTTAAGATGCTAGGCAATTCAAAAGCTAACGGGCAGGACTTCATAAATGAAGTTGCTACCATCGGAAGAATTCACCATATCAATGTGGTGCGACTGGTTGGTTTCTGTGTTGAGGGTTCTAAACGTGCTCTTGTATACGATTTCATGCCAAATGGATCTCTGGATAAGTTCATTTTTGCGGGAAGAGCTGGACATAACTCCTTAAACAACAAGAGAACGTTTATGATCGCGGTTGGAATTGCCCGGGGTATTGAATATCTACATCGAGGGTGTAACATGCAGATTCTACACTTCGATATAAAGCCTCACAATGTACTTTTGGATGAGAATTTCGTCCCAAAAATTTCTGATTTTGGCCTTGCAAGACTCTGTTCATTGAACAATAATACCGTGTCTTTGACCGCAGCAAGAGGAACAATAGGATACATAGCTCCAGAATTGTTTTATAAAAACATTGGAGGAGTGTCATCCAAAGCTGATGTCTACAGTTTCGGCATGTTGTTGATGGAAATGGTAAATAGGAGGAAGAATCTGAATGCGAACGCCGACAATTCAAGCCAGATTTACTTTCCGACATGGATATATGACAGAGTTAGTAAAGGAAAGGACATCGCAATAGAGAACGCGTCGGAAGAGAAGTTGATGACAATGAAGAAAATGATCATAGTGGCATTATGGTGTATACAGCTGAAGCCTTGTGATCGCCCGTCGATGAGCGAAGTAATAGAAATGCTCGAAGGCGAAGTTGAATGCCTGCAAGTGCCTCCAAAGCTTTGCTTATATCCACAAGAGAATCACAATGCAGAGGATGCTGGGGACGGATCAAAGATAACGTGCTCATCTTCATCAGCAGAATCAGATGAGGACTCTCAAGACATTAATTAGTTTGCAGTGAAATTGTGAGATATGTGTGATTTTCCATTTGTAAGCTTGTAATAAGAGATGTCATGACTTTGTGTATCTTGTATTATTTAGTTTATGTTTTTGATAAATAATTTTTGAGTTGTTACACACGTTATAAAATAGAAGAAAATGGAAAAACAAAACAAAATAAAATAAAATAAAATAAAACAAAAACAAAAAATTGATTTGTTCATATATCAAAGAACAGAGGAATCAAGAAAACATACACATATTAAAGTAATTAAAAATTAATTGGCACGGTGATTGTAGATTTAGTGTACATTAATATAGTAATTAAAGACTATTTGGGCAAAGGTGAGATTCTTATATGATCTGCATGTAACATCATGCAAAAATGTGAAATATGAAATAATTTAAAATTATCAGTTATAATATATATGTCAATGAAAATATTATATTAAAATAAATTTGTTGTTACATTAACATTAAAAAAAAAATTTACAAGTATCGCTTTATAAGGATGTTTGATATGATACTAAACCGAAACAATTCTTACTTATGATCAGGTCTCTTTCGGGCCAATAATGAAATTGTTATAGTTTTACCGATTGTCTAGTGGCGTTCGTCGACAAAGACCTTTTTTTTTTTTTTTGTTTATTGCCTCTTATGTTACGTTAGTAAACACTGCCTCTTATGTTACACTAGTAAACACTTCAGGGAAGACCTTGTAGAAGAAAATAGAGGTTATTTTTTCAGACGAAGACTCACTCATGAAAATGGGCAAAAAGTTTTGATAAAGACTTAAAGATTTGGTTTGAAAAAAGTTATAATGCTGTGAAGACTCGGAACTATAGAAAATTAAATAAGAAAATAATAATAGTAATTATTGGGGTTAGACTTCGTCTTCCCTTTACAACGTTAGCTTCCAACAGTTTGTCTAATAAATGATGAACTCTCTATTTTTGGGCCGGACCCAACTTATGATATTACTTTATCATGAGCAATGCTCAACCATACAATTGGGCCAGACCCAATCCACCATTCCGTTCAATCTTGAACGATGATCGCTCATATAATATGGGCCGGACCCAGTTTGCAATTCTGATTCATTACAATATGAGTAACGATCATTCATACTCGAGCATCGAACAAACAGATCGAACGTGATCTTTATATAATCCACGAACGATGGATCACAAAGACAACGGCTTGTGTTCTAACTATCGTTCGTCGCTCATGTTCGACAGATTATAAGATATATCTCACATAATCGTCGAACCCAATGTCAACAATGACATCACATTAGTAACCGCCAAGCCCATTGTCCGAGATTAAGGTTCACTCTGGTAACCGTTTAATCTAAACCACCAATGGCATGTTTACACGTGTCCCTTAGGACAATATCTGAAACTATCATCAGCGGTTATGGGTTCAGACCCACAGGACTTCCTCTATAAATAGAGGAAGACCATCCCTTCAGACAGGATCGAACTTTCGGAAATCTTCTCTTACTAGTCCGAAACATACATAATGTTATTCTGCCAAATTATTCCCAGAAGCATATTCTTGTACTTACAAAACACTCATATATAGTGAAATCACTCACTCACAGAGGAAGTAGCACATCGTTTGGCGAACCTCTCTACATCTTGGTGTTGATTGATTTTCTATTCATTTTTCTGATTTGATTATCTGTTTCATATTCATTTACTGACATGAATATTTATGTTCTTACGTTGCTTTATAAGTTTCATTACAATGTCCAAGTGCCCAAATAATCGATTATTACGATTTCTATACTAACTTTTCTGTTAAATTTTGACTGTAGAATCACGCCATCTACAGTAATAAGAGAAGAAGAAGGGAACACAAAAATTTAACGTGGATGTGTTTATATCCACATTAAATATTTTAAATGTATTAGTGAAAAGCTCTATATATGGGTTATCATATATACACAAGTTTACAAATATGCAAAATTTGATAAGTTTCCCAATATTAATAAATTTATAAAAATCACGGCTTATTCTAAATTATAAATAATTAATAGTTTCTAATAAAGATAATTACATGTAAAATAATAACTTTCTTTAATATAATACTAACTTTTCCTAATAGGAACTTCATTGGTTATGATAAAAGTTATAATAAAATAAGCTTAACAAAGACTATAAAGAAGTCGCCGATTGGCTTAAAAAACTGTCCGTTCAACTGATTTGTGAGTCATTATGTAAACTAGTTGATTTTCTCGCGTGATATTTTTTATTCATCTCGCTTTAATCTGTTCACTATTTTTTTAACTTTTTTTTTTTTTTTTGGTAGATAAGCACCTTGTGCGGTGTGCGCCCTTTCTGTCCACTACTTACCTAACCTGTTATTAATTTTAAACGCCAACTCATAATCGAACATGAGGCCGCTGGCCCTGGTCCCCAAACCCCACTTCCCTTACTAGCTTTCTTATTATTATTATTATTTTGAATTTAAGCTTTATTATTATTATTATTATTTTGAATTTCGAGTAAAGGATTTGAACTTTATATTATTTAATAGAATCTATACGAAATTACTACTTGACTGTGATTTTTTAATAAACCATACATAAAAGGCCGTTTGTACCCTTTAAATGGCCCAAATAACCCAAGGAAAACCATTCTCATACCTTTGGTAACCCAAGAGTTCATACCTACTTCCTTAAGTCCAAAAGGGCCAAGGAAAAGCTCATTCCCTTACGAAATTTTGATCCCCAAAGACTAGCTTTGGAATCCATTAACCACCGTGTAATCCGTTCCACAGGAAAACTCACTCCTCCAAAGGACAATTTGTTTGTCCCAAGGTTAAAGGAATATGGGCCTCTCTGGCCTTTGGAGTAGTGTCCCATGCTACTTCTCTTTGGAGTAGTGTCTCATACTACTTCTAGAGCAACAGCCTAACATTACCAAAATAGGCCATAATTATCACTTGCAATTATGAAATTGAGTGTAGCAGTGTTAGAGCATGGGAGGAAACACTAGTGAGCTTCATATTAAGACTGTCAAAAACATAAATCTTGATTCAAGTTAATACCTCCTATCAACTTCAAATTTTGAACATGCTCCCAAATTATGTTCTTTATCCCTATTTATTCACCCATTGAAGCTGTGCACATTTCTCAGGTTTACTTGCAGCCAACAAACGAAGTGCTTGAACGCAAGTCTGCAGACCCAATAATCGAACAATTCTCCATTCGCAGCACTATACCAAGATTGGTTTTTCGAACATTATCTGTGATCATAGCAACAACTGTTGCAGCCATGTTTCCCTTCTTTCGAGACATTAATGCTGTATTTGGAGCATTCGGGTACATTCCTCTAGACTTCATTCTGCCAATGATATTCTACAATGTCACCTTCAAGCCCTCTAAGAATAGCCTCATTTTCCGGGGAAACATGGCGATCAGCTCAATCTACTCTGCTTTGGGGATGTTGGGAGCAATGTACTCCATCAGGCAGATTGTCCTTGATGCCAACAAGTACAGCCTTCTTGCGAACATATAATAACGACTATCGATATAGAAGGGAATTTATGTACTAAAAAAGTTCAGTTAATTCCAGAAAAATCACTTTTCAAATGTTATAGTGTTTTAGATGATCAAATAGAAGCTCAAGACATGTAACTGCACATTTTACACAATCAACGTAAATTTAGCCAACTTCTTCACAAGTATTACGTAATTCTGTGCATTATTTCAATATATCTATCCGAACTAATTCTCCTCTTTGACTAGCTCTTATATGCGCACTTTACAACTTCAGAAACTGAAACAAACAAGTTATTCGAACTGATCAAGCTGTTAAACGGACCTATACGATACGATTGCTAGCTATACTGGCAAGCGTTCAGGTCGGAGGAGGTTTTCTGAGAGAGGTTTGCGATCCGGAGCTGAAGATCCAAGTAACCAGAGTCACGAAGAGGCAGAGAAAGATGAAGATCAAGACGATGCGAGTTTTGGCCTGGAGGAGCTCGCTGATTCTGTCTCTCTCTCCTGGAGCCATTTGGAGCATGTCTAAGACGATCTCGACCAGTGCTTCGAGGAGCTTCCTAGATTCGGAATCCACCGTGTTAGGGGAGTTCAAGACCTGAGAAGTCGCTTTCCTGAGAAAACCGACCACGATCTCTGCCTCCAAGGAGTTGAAGGTCGTCAAATCGCCGGCGGCTTTGGATCCACAATCAGTGAAAGAGAGGAGGTCTGGTTTTACTTCCGATGAGTGAGTTAGCTCAGAGAAAATCGAGCTTCCAGGAGAAGCTGAGAGATCTGGATTGGACGGACTCGCAGAGAAGCTCTACCAAGCAGAACGAAAGAACAAAAGGACTTCAAAATCGAACAAATTATTCACAAAATTTCAAATTACATTCTCAGTAACAAACAGCTGTGAAAATCAAACCTAATCCGAAATGCTTCGGAATCAGAGTGAGAAAAATCAAAATTAAGTGCAAGAAACTTGCGGATTCGTTCTCTCTTGTATTTGCTCAACAAAAATCAAATCGAAGCCACGTATAATCCAAATTGCAGCAAAATCACACAAAAATCAGCCAAAATTCGAACAGAAATCTCAGATCGAAAAGCGAAATGTCGAAGGAGGAGAAGCAAGCTTACTTGGGAAATGGATTCTCCATTAGAGCTTGCCGGAGACGAGTCGAAGACCAGAGTTCGTGCTTGCAATGGCTTCTCCTTCTTGAATCTGCTGCGATCGGGCTTTGAAGGTCGAGAAGCTTCTTTCGGAAGAATTTGGTTTTCGCCCATGGTTTCTCTCATTCTCCTCTTTTTCTCCTTGGCGGGAAAGGAGTCGCGATTCTTTCAAGCTTTGCTGCCTTGGACATGACTAAATCTAATAGGGTGTTTGATGAATGAGTTGAGTTTGAGTTGAATTGAAATTTTTAAGTTTGAATAGTAATATTTGTTGATTTTTTTAGAAAAGATAAAAACTTTTTCAGAAAAAGACAAAAAAAAATACAGTTTAACTTGAATTAAACTCATATGCCAAACAAGTCATAAGTTTTTCATTTTAATTTTTATCTTTTTTAAAAAATTAATAAAAAATATAATTAGTTTTTAAAAAATCAATTAATTTTAACCTAAAAATTTCATCTCAAACCCGTGTTCCAAACTGAGCCGTATATGTATATATATTGAATGTATTTACCTACTGTCTATTTGACACTTAAATTTTTAATTTTGACAATTTATTATTTGAATTTATTAAATTATTGTAATTAACCTTATATAGATTAATTTTCTATTAAATTATTTCAAAGAAAAATCTCATTCATCTTAAAATTTTCCAAATATAAAACAAATTATAATACAAAACTCCAAATTCAAATCTTCAATTTTATTAAAATTAATTTAATGGGGTATAATGTAATAATTTAGCAAGTTTAAAAAATAAATTGTCAAAATTAAAAATTTAAGAAGTAAATTATCATATAAGTTCAAGAACATCAATACTTAAATACCTTTTATATATATATATATATATATATATATATGTAGAGAGAGAGAGAGAGAGAGAGATAGATATGAAGATAAGAAAGATCACAGCATCTCCAATTGTTATTGTAGTACTTAAGTGCTAAATTGAAGTGTTAATAGTAGATTTTGAGAATTAAATAAAAAAAATTATATTACAAATTTATTATATTATTAGTTGGAAGCACGCATATACTGAATTCATAGATTTTTTTTTTAACGCGGATGTAATTTTTTTTTTTTTTTAAGTTCTAGCCTTTTTAATTCAACAACAGGGAAAAAAAAAATAGAGAACGCATTTTAGAAAGGGAAAAAAAAAAAGATTTATAATAGGGATTAGACAATAAATTATTTAGGAAATGTGCATGAAAAATTATTATTAGATTTCAAGTAGTTTGTAGACTCAAAAATAAAACATTCTCTTTTGTTGCTAAAAAATAAAACAATTTTGTGTTTGCATTTTACATATACTAGTATACTACCATTCATCTGACTGAATCATTACATAAACTTAGCAAATTTCTTTACAACTACACATGATAAAGTTTTTAAAGGGACTTATAAAGGGATAGACAATTTTTAATAGGGACAAAATAAGAAAAATATAATTTTTTATAAGTAAAATTAAAAATTAAAAATAGAAATTTATTAGTAGCTGAAGCTCCACTCGAACATGGGTGGCTCCATCCTATTTGTATGTCATGTCAAAAGAAGAATAACAAAGATGGACAGTTATACCCCCTGTTGAAGAATTATATTCTTGATCTATCGCTTCACTATAATTGTAAAAAATAAAATAAAATAAAAAAGTGTGGCATTATTTTAGTTTTCTTGTATATACAATAAGTGATCGGCAGGAATTGAGACAGCTACCCAACTGTCGCCTTTGGGCTTCTTACCTAATTTTTCTTCTTTAGCCGCCTCTAAAATTTTTTAGTTCTAAATTTATATGCAGAATATTTTAAAAGATTTCATTTATATGCCTAAATTTCACCAACAATTTGTAAAACTTATCCCCTAAAGTTTTTATAGTTCTTAATATTTTACAAAAAGTTTTAAAATTGTCATTTACACTCTATTTTTACTTTTAATTATGTTATATTATACAATTAATTTAGTTTAAAATTCTAATTTAACTCAAACCCCTCTTGAAAAAGTTTTTTTGATTTCCTCACTCACTCAGCATTTCTCTTCCCTCTCTTTTCCGTATCTATGTTTGGCATGATGGAAAAAATGAAGGAAAGATGCGGGGGAGGGATTATTAGATTGAAAATAACATGTAACTTGTTTGGTAAGAGGAATTATTAGATTGAAAATAACATGTAGCTTGTTTGGTAAGAAGGAAAGATGTGGGGGAGGGATTATTAGATTGAAAATAACATGTAACTTGTTTGGTAAGAAGGGAGAGAAGAATGAAAGAAAAATAGGGTAAATAAAGATTGGAGAGGGACCACTAATTTTATGGTGTGTTTACTTACGCGTAATTAGGTGGGCATAAATCGGAGAGAGTGAGACTCTGAGTGGACATGATCTGGAGTCCGAATAAGTTGTTTACTTTAGGATTTAAAATCAAAATCACTATGAAGTCAATTCATCCATTTACTTAAGCCTGAAATTGGTAAATCGTGGAAAATTTACTTATATATCCTTTTATTGTCGTGTTGTCAATGTTAAAAATGATTAATTTGTATATTTATTTTCATACGTATAAATATATAAATAGTATGCAGAAAGATCATGTATATAGCATAATATGCTACAAAAAAAAAACAGAGAGAGAGAGAGAGATCACGTATATAGCATAATCAAAAGTCTTTCAAGGTTTCTTTCATTTCAATTTGACTGGTTAATTGCATTGAAAAATGCTTTTCTTAAAAGATACAAAATGTCACACTTGTTAGTTGTCAGGCTTTTGACTATGGAGTAGAAGCCAAAGAGTAGCAAAGGGCTCACACACTAACGGAGCTTTTGCTTTCATATGCAATCCATAAAATAAAACAAGCAAAAGTTATAATTATTCAGTAATTTGGAGTCATATTTTTAAAAGAGTTTACTCGTTAAATGATTTCAAAATTTTCATCTAAGCAAATGAAGATTTTATTGTCTTGCTAAAATTACTCTTATACAAGTTTCAAAAACAATTCTAGAGAGAACTAGAAGCTCTTCTGGAGAATTATATATAACTCTTAAAATAATTAATTCAAACACTTATTCATTTGGTTAATAAGTTTTAGTTAAAATATTTGGATTGGATTTATTTAGCCTTTTAAAATTAGTTAAAGAACTTATTAACTTTAAAAAAAAAGGATAAAAATTAGCTGAATTTTTTTTTTGTTTAAATTGATGAATGAAACGAGGGCTTATAAAAGAGCTTTTAGACCCAAAAATCTAAAAACGGCTTCAAAAACGCTATACCAAACTAGTCCCGGTGGTTCTAAAAATTTACACACAAAAGTTTGATTGATTAGCTTTTCCACAAAATGCCAATCATAAGATAACATCAATGTGTCGTCACTCCAACTCCAACTAAACCTACTAAAAGGTTTATTTAATTCAGTGCCCTTTGAATACAAACGCTTTTTGGAGAGGACCAAACAATCAGTTTGAAATATCGTATAATTTTCAAATATTGCAATATCCGATGTTGACTTGTCGAATAATCCAAAATAGTGTTCAATTATTTCCACCATAAGCATAACGATCAAATTAATCTTCTGTTTTGCGAGCGGTTTTAAATTTACTTTTACAATTTTTTTAATTTCACAATACTTTTTTCATAAAAATTTAAATTTATTATTTAAAATAACTTTCATCGAATGTTTAATATATTTTCTGGAAACACCGATAGGGATAGATGGATTGGTAAAGATAGATATTTTTATTAGTTTCTTCTTTTTGTTCATCCGGGTTCAACTTTTGTTATATTTTTTTAGACCTCGCTCCAGTTTCAGCTATTGAAGTATTGGTTTAGTGATGATAGGATAAATCCCAAATGACTGATTGAGAAAAACTAATATAAAAAACACGTCTTCCTATTATATCTAGGGAAATAGATTTCTACCTATAGGACTGAAAACATAAAAATGATATTGTCACTCTCAGATTCTTTTTTATTCACAAAAAAAAAAAATATATATATATATATATATATATTCTGGGAATCTGTTAATAAATATTGATTTATTATCATTTAGCTCTAGTTTGGTTGACTTAAATGTATGCCACTCCTCTCACTCTCTCTCTCTCTATAACAGCCAGACGGCCGCATTCTCTCACTCTAAGCATCCCATATAGTAGCAAAAGAGCTAGAGAGAGAGAGAGAGAGATGGGAACTGTGGCTCCAAACACCACGGAAGAATCAAAGGGAATCGGAGTCGGAAACACGCCGAAAGAGCTCGATGCCGGAGCTATGTTTGTTCTCAAATCAAAGGGTTAGTGAGTTAAGATCATGATTTTAATATATATTTTTTAATTATTATATATTCCTCTTGCTCATGACTAGTTTAACGCTTGTTAGTATATAGCTACATGCATTTCTTTGATTCTTTGTTTGTTTTGTTCCCTCCGGATAGCAAGAATTAGCAGACACCGCATAGCAAGAACGACGCCAATGAAGGCCTAAGCCCCCCTCAATCTTTCTCATTTTTTGTTTTTTAGCCTTTTTATTTTGTATAAATTTACAAATAGCCCCTTTCATGTCCACCTCATCTTTTCCCTCTTTCTTTTTGGTCAAAATATTTCTATATAAATTTATATTTATGGTCACAGCTTTACGATAATTTTTGACTTCGTACATCATAGAATAGTTGGCCTTGTCTAGTAGTACTTTACCCATGATTCTTATAATTTGTGGATAGATCATGGTAATGACCAATACTTGTGAGACCCACTCGTTATGTAGGTATGTGTCCTTTTTGGACCTCTATTATTAGTTGTTGTAGATTTTTTTTTTTTTTTTTTTTTTTTTTTGGGTTGGGAGATTATGAAATCTGTTAATATGAATTTTCTTTTTAGTTATGTTTTTGGCATTTTTGTACTCTGCATGATATAAACACCTATTATTTGAAGTCATATCTACTAATTCGTAACCATAAAAGTCATTGACAATTGACAATTGTCAGTTGATTTTATTTTTTTTCCTAATTGGGAGATTAATTTATTTGGTAGGGTCTTGGCTGCACTGTGGGTACCACTTGACAACATCAATTGTCGCACCAGTGCTTCTGAGTCTTCCATTTGCCCTGGGATTGCTGGGTTGGGTTGGAGGAGTGATTTGCCTGGCTTTGGCCGGCTTGGTTACTTTCTATTCCTACAACCTCCTGTCATTGGTTCTAGAGCACAATGCGAAGCTCGGACAACGCCAACTCCGGTTCCGGGACATGGCGCGAGATATTTTAGGTGAGTACATAATTTCTAACAATTCAATAATTTCTTTTACGCTTTTAAGAGAATTCGTAACATCATATGAATATATATATATATATATATATAGAGAAATTTATTCCCTAGAATTATAACATCATTCCGTAATAAAACAAGACTAGTAATAAAGATAAAGCTCAATTTCATAAAAGGGACAGATAAAATGTTGTTAGGATGTGGAACATTGGTATGGTATGAAATTTTATATATGGTATTGTCATGATCAGGTCCAGGATGGGGCAAATATTTTGTTGGACCATTGCAGTTATGGATATGCTTTGGTGCGGTTATTGCTTGCACTCTTCTTGGAGGGCAGAGCCTTAAGGTCAGTGTCTGTGTATCCTTATTGGAATTACTTTTAGGCCTCTTTTGTTTCGATCATATGTTCGGAAAAAAATAATAAGGGTCCATTTGGAACATCAGTTGGAGTTAGAGTTTTGGAGATGTGCCTAAAATGTCTATTTGGTTGAAATATTGATTGGAAATAAATTGTGATATTTAAATAATGAAAAAACTTAAAATGAGATTTTTTTTTTAAAGACAATATAGATATTAATTCATTTTTCTAGTCATTGTAAGCATTCATCTAATTTTGAATAGAAGTAAGAAAGTTATGGACTTTTAAATTTTAGATTTTTAGAATTGGAAGAGAGAGAAATAGAGATGTGGGATTTGTACTATACTTAATTAGAGTTGGAATTTTTGGAAACCAACTTAAAAAAATAAATTTGAACAGAAAATTTAAATTTATGTGAGAGAAAATACTATGAAAGTAAAGTTTAAACCCTAGGTGTAAAATGAATATCCTCTAATTTCAATTACTTATCACCTTTACAATTTGCACAAAAAACAGAAGAAAATTAAGTAAATTGAGCAGAATAATAATTGGGTATAGCTGTTCTTTTGGCAGTTCATTTACGTGTTGGCAAATCCAAATGGGAAAATGAAGCTTTACGAATTTATCATGATGGTCGGAGGAGTAGTTTTGGTATTGGCACAAATGCCATCATTCCACTCCCTGAGGCATATCAACCTTGTTTCTTTGATCCTCTGCCTTGCTTTCAGCGCTTGCGCTGCAGCTGGTTCCATACATATTGGTAAGAACCTTTTAACAGCCCGTTTAGTTCATAAATAACATTTGAATGTTCGTTTAATGTAAATATTTATAATTAAATATAGAATTTAGATTGAGTATTTAAATGAAATTTTGTTTGAATAGTTTTGTTAAAATAATATTTAAATAATGTAAAAGATAGAAAAATAAGTGTAATATAGATTTTTAAAAAGTGACAATTCAGATTTGAATGTGAATTAAATTGTTATAAAATAATGAAACATTCAAAAAGGTTTATTCCAGTAGTGCCCAACGTTTTGCATTCGAGTAGAACAATGATTATTCTAATCGCTCATCCAAACGGACCATAAATATCATTCATAGTATTGTTTTTATTTAAAAAAAAAAAAAAAGAAAGAAAAGAAAAACTATTAATGAATTGTATTGTCAAACTATATGGGTCTTTGAGTAAAAATTTGTAGATTCTAAAGTTGCGTGTGAATTTACTATCATAGAGAATCGACAAATCAACAAATACTAAAATGATTCATCTTTTTCCTTCAAATTTACCTACTACAATTTCTGAGTGAAATATTTTTAAAATTTTTTTGACTCCATTACTCTTTTTATATACGTAAGATATCAAATAGATGTTTTTTTTTTTTTTTTTTTTGGGGTCAAATATAAGTAAGTTTTCTCCTATGAGCAGGGCATTCTAAGGATGCACCAACAAGAGACTACTCCGTGATAGGAAGTGACAAGGACCGAGTTTTTGGGACCTTTAATGCCATTTCAATCATCTCTACTGCATATGCCAGTGGAATAATTCCTGAAATTCAGGTGAATTTCTCAGCTACTTTCTTTGAAAATTTTTCTAAATATCACTACACCACATTTACTATTATTATGATCTTATGACTTAATGCATGTTTACTTCGCATAAATAGAAAGAAGAAAAAAGATGAATGTTTCTCATTTTCACTTATTCATGTGTTTATCTACAAAATGAGAGCAGCGAATGTCAAAATTAAGGGTCCATTTAGTAGCATTTTGAAAATGTTTTTTTTTTTTTTTTGATAGTAAATTGAGAATGTTCTGAGAATGGTATTAATATATTTTTTAAAGTTGTGCTTGATTGTGTTTCTAGAGATAATGGTTTGGGTACAAAAAAAAAAGAAGTAAAATTGTGTTTGGCTATATTTAAAGAAAATATTGGTTGGTGAATATAATTAACTTTAGAAAATGAAAACCAAAATGAGAAAACAACTTTATTATTATTATTTTTTTCATTCATTAACAAAATACGGAGACAAATTTTTTGTCCTGTTTCTGTCTTCTAATTTTGTATAAAATAAATGTTATTTTAGAACTGATTCTGATAACAACTTTATCAGTAAAACGTGACAAGCGTTTTGATAACAAACTGAGGCCTAACTCTTCCCTTTGATATTGATTTCAGGTTTAGTAGAAATAAACATTGAATTTACTTGTGTGCTCTTATCAACTCTATATGTTTGTTTAACCATGCGCAAAAATATGTCAGTTCTTAAAAAATTAAGATTTGTATTCCCTTTTTTAAATCTTTTTTTTTTTAATTTTATCCTTAAGGAAAAAGCTCTAAATTAAAATGGTATATTGCTTCAATTAATTACCTCAAGTTTTTACCTCAAATTTATATTGTGATTTTTGCAGGCCACAATAGCACCGCCAGTACAAGGGAAGATGTTCAAAGGGCTGTGTGTGTGTTATAGTGTAATAGTAGTGACATATTTCGGAGTGGGAATTTCTGGTTATTGGGCTTTTGGGAACGAGTCCCAAGGAACACTTCTTTCCAATTTTCTTGACTCTCAAAACCGCCCTTTGCTTCCCACTTGGTTTCTTGTGATGACCAACGTCTTTACTCTTACCCAAGTTCTGGCCGTGACACTGGTAAGACACATTTACTATTGTGTTCGAGCTGGTATTTTCTAAATTTTCCGTCTCATGTCACGGTTCATGTTCGGGTTGACTTAAGTCAAGTTGTAGATTATCAACCTCAACTTGACATGAGCACGAGTCGTGACATGAATTGTCACACCTCACTAGCTCTAGGGCCTTTATTGCTAGGTAGGTTTTATGTGCAATGTTTCCATTCTTTTCAACAAATAGACTCAATGCCTAAGACTACTAATGTAATAGCATATCTGGACTTGAGACGGCCTATTTGATTTGGGCCTCAAAGAAGAGTCTTAACCCGTCTGCTGGATGTGCTCATAGATTTGTAAGGGACTTCTTATAATAAGGATCCTAACAGATAGATGCTGATCCCCGAATCTGATTGTGGGTGATGTTTAGAAGATTTGATTGCGCCTATCCATCAATTACATTTGCATAGACTATGGTTTGAAAGACCAAATTCTAGAGGAGTATAGGATAATAGTGCATGTATCATTTATGAATTTTTTTTCCTCTCTCTCTTTTTTTTTTTTTTTTTTTAATTGTACCAACTATTTGCAGGTTTACTTGCAACCGACGAATGAGGTGTTTGAAAAGAAGTTTGCGGATCCGAAAATGGAGCAATTCTCCAAAAGGAACATCATTCCACGGTTGATTTTCCGGTCCCTGTCCGTGATCGTAGCAACCTTTTTCGCCGCAATGCTACCTTTCTTCGGAGATCTAATGGCGTTGTTCGGGGCATTCGGATGCATTCCTCTGGATTTCATCTTGCCCATGATTTTCTTCAATGTCACTTTCAAGCCCTCTAAGCGCGAGCCCATTTTTTGGGTGAACACATTCATAGCGTTGGCTTCTTTGGTGTTGGTTGGCGTTGGGGCTATTGCCTCTGTGCGCCAAATAGTTCTTGACGCCAAAAAGTATCAATTGTTTGCCAATATGTAAATGCAGTTTCATGTTTACTTTGCATCAAAGGAAAAAGGAAAGGGAGTATTCATTTTCTTTCTCACTTAATTTTATGTTTACTTACAAAATAAGTAATGAGATTTTAGTAGTTCCCACATATATAATATAAGGAAGATAAGGGGAATGTCAATCCTTACATCTCTATTGGTATTGATTCATTGTCAAAGGAAATATATATCAAATTTACTCATATTCCCTTGATAAGTTTCAATGTCTTAATGTTTTTTTATTATGTAAAATGATATTTTAGTAATTACATTAATAATATTAACATTACTAAGATTAGTAAACACTACAAAGGGAATAGAGTTGTTTCCTTTTACACAATTCAATAGGCAAGTAAATACTAAAAGGGAATCAATGATTATCCTTCTTATTCTATTACTTTATTTTCTAATCTCATTATCTTTTCCATTACATTCTTTTACAGTTTAATAAATGCGCATGCCCTTCTAGAGTAATTAATAAATTAAATTTTACAATGTAATTACTTTTATTTGAGCATATATATATACATCAATATACATTTTTATGATATTGGGCTCGATATGATAAATGTAAATACGTTCAAATTTCAAATATGAGAGGTTTTATGTATCCGAACCTTTACTCTCCTATCTGTTGAGTTAGTCCCAGCTAAATTTGTGCTTATACATAGCCCCCCAAAATAAAATTTAAGCAATTCTTCTGAAAGAAAAATTAATATCTATTTTGGCTTTGACAATATTAATTTATTTATTCAATAATTAATTAGCTAGATCAGGAGTCGTACTTTAACAAAAGAATTTTTATTACAAACTTCAAATGTAAAGTCGTGACTTTTTTTTTTTTTTTTCCTTTTAACTTTTTCATCGAAATTTTAAGACCTTAGCTCATGCAAAAGTCAAGTGTATCATAACGACAACAAAAGGTTAATTGACACAAAAAGCAACAATATCTTTAACGAGAAAATAAGTACCACTGCCTCCAACTCGGATTTTTTTTTTTTTTTTTAATGAGATATCGTCATGAGCACCGGATTATTAATTTGGAAAAACAAAAAACAAAACAAAAACAAAAAAAAAAAAAAAACAAAACAAAACAAAATCTGAAACATGAGTTGGTCTATAAATAATTATTTGATGTTAACTTTGAATATTATTTTTGCAGTACAACTTCTCAAGGCAAGCCACAATCCAATAGCCAATTGACATTTGATGTTATTATCCGGCTTTCCCGACAATAATCGTGTGTATATACATAAATATATTACTTTTTAATTTAGAAATAAAAGCATTCGAACTTTTCACATTAAAATAGAATCGATTGTGAAATTATCATTAGACTATGTTTGCAACCATAATATACATTGAGTCTTTTTTGTTAGACAACATATCTTTTACGACCTACCATGCATGAATTAAGTTTTGTCCTTGTGGTACTCTGATCAGCTTACTAAATATTTCAATATTAAGTTTTATTACCATCTCTCTCTTTTCAAAATATTTGATCAAAGTATTTGTCAAAGAAAGAATATATAGATCAAAAATCAGTTTTCTTCTTCTTCTGCTGCTTTTTTTTTTTTTCCTTCCTCCTCTTGTGAATTTAACTTCCCGAGTACAAGGGCCAGTGCCACATGGAAATGTAAGGGGAGGAAAAGAAAATAAATATGTAGAGCAATATTATTAAAACTAAAATCCCAAAAGTCCCTTCAATATAACAGATAAGTAGTAGAGAAGGAAGACGTATTTAGTACTATAGGAGCCAATAAAAGAGGAGTCTCTACCAATAGACTCATAGCCAATTATATGAATTTGATATTATACATAACATATATATACATAAAAAATATTTACATAATATGGTTTTCTCAAAAGCTTACATATTCTTCTTACTTTTCTCTAAAAGAACACAAGGTTGTGTGTGTGTGCATCAATTGAGAACATTCTATTGAAGTGTAGAAATGGGAACTCATGGTGATCATCTTGAAGTAAATTATGATCAAAACTCGAAGAACACATCCAAAGTTTCTAACATGGAAAATGGGGTTCTCAAAGGCGGCGCACCTCCTCCGAAAGAGGCCGATACCGGAGCCTTGTTTGCCCATGAATCACCACAGGGTACAAATATCAAGAACCTTCTCTCCTTTTCATCTCTCTTGCCGATATTAGAAGTCGCGAAGAGAGCTAGGTCTTCTTGTTTGAACCATTTTCACAAGTGCGAGTTTACATCCATGTGAATATCAAATCATATCGAAATTTAGTATTTCGAATGTTAATTAAAGGTTTAACAACATTCACTACCTAGTTAACATTTTAAAAAGGGCCTAATTAGAAAACTCGTGTTTAAATTTATTTTGTGTGGCAATAATAGAACCCTTATTAGAACTACAAGTACTTAATTCCTCTAATCTCTATATTTTGACTATGGTACCCTAGTTATCAATTTTCATGACATTTTTTGGAATGTACGTGGTTACATTGTAGCTACCACTTGACGACATCGATCGTGTCTCCAGCACTACTCTGCCTTCCCTCGGCTCTAGCCATGTTGGGATGGGTTGGAGGGATTCTTTGCTTGACTCTAGCGGGGCTGGTCACCTTTTATGCTTACAACCTTTTGTCTCTCATGTTGGAGCACCACACACGGCATGGAAGGCCCCAATTTCGATATCGAGACATGGCTAATGATATTTTGAATGCTTTTTTCAATCATTTTTTTTAATTGCATTTTCTTCGTGTTATAAAATGAGATGATCACCTTTTGAAATATCCTAAACAGGAAACGAAATGATTAATTTTGTCTAGCTAATTAGTGAGAAAAATCCTTGGCTGATATAAACTATCCTGGTTAAATAATTACATAATTGGAAATATTTAGTATCTTTCCAATTTACTTGGGTGTTTGGCATTTCTTTTTCTTGCGATGGTTTAAATCAGCTTTGACAAGTAAATAGTCAAAAAAATGTTTCTTTAAGCTGGTCAAGAGCCAAAAAGACACTCACTTGTCAAAATGATGAATGTTCTTGCTAATTTCACTTGGCAATCCAGCTAAGGGAACTGTTCTTGCTAATTTCATGGCTGGCGATTGGCCTTTGCTTCTCACCTGGTTTCTTATGATCACCAATATCTTCATTCTTTTGCAAGTATCAGTAGTTGCCACGGTTAGATTTTCATTTCACTTCTTTATCGATTGTTGTTGACGTAGTTGTGCACGACTTTTGTGGTTTCTCAAAAGCCTTTATGATCCTTATGACGAAAAGTACTTTTCCTGTTTTGAGGGTTAGGAATACCAACTCTAATCATAATTTTTGAATACTAACTTTGCGAAGAGTCGTCGTTTTTTCAATAAAATAATAACGGTTCTCATGCACTTAGATTGGTATTAAAGTTGTGATTCAAGTTGATATCTCTAGTATTAATATTTCTCATCTTTCAGACTTTTTGATAAATGATTATATTAAAAATTAATTTAAAAAAAAAAAACCATAAGGGTCAATATTATATCCGTAAAATAATTGGTTAGCAAAAAGCAATAGCATAAATTTTCCTGTTACAATGTCAAAGTCGTGTTAGTTCTCATATTCATTCATTTTTTTTTTTCTAAAAAATTGATTCTCATATTCATTCTTAATGTACCTATCTTGAATTTTGCCATTTTTTTAGTTTACTCATTATATATTTGATCTTTCTCTCTCTTTTTTTTTTTTCCTTTTTGGATGAATGTTGAAATATTATTACGTTATACCTGCAACTACCTTTTTTTGTCCTTTTAGCTGAAGATAAGATGTAAATACTCAATGATAGACACCATAAATGTGACCAAAAAATATTTTTAAAAAACAAGTGACCAAAGGTCGTGCACCATATTAGAGTTAATTTTTTTTAGTAACAAAATCTAACGTGCATTGCAGGTGTACTTGCAACCATATCCAAAGGCGGATCAATTTTCCGGCCGCAACATAGTCCGGAGGTTGATTTTCCAGTCAACATCGGTGATCATAGCCACGAATTTGGCCGCGATGCTTCTGTTCTTTGGAGATCTCATGGCTTTGTATGGGGCATATGGGTGCATCCCTCTGGACATCATTCTTCCAATGGCTTTCTATAATAAGACCTTCAAGCCCTCAAAGTATAACATGATTTTTTGGGTCAATATGATGATAATAGTCGTTGCCTCATTGCTGGCCGGGATCGGAGCAATAGCATCCGTTTACAAAATAATTTCTGATGCCAAAACGGTCCATTTATTTCCCAACGTGTAACCGTTGTTTGGAAATTTATTTAATTATACTTTGTATTTTAAGTTTATTTTAAAAAAAGTATAACATCTATGTTGAACTTCACAAATATAAATCAATACATTTTAAGTGTGTGCCAAATCTAGAACATAAAAGGTCACTCTTTCATTTTGACTCCTTAAATAAAAGTTTAAAAAATAAATTTGTAAACCCAAAAATAAAGAATGCTTTTTTAATAAGAAAATACTCTCTTTGTTTCATGTGTTTTTAAATTCGATTTTTAAACTTTATTTATTTTCTTTATTTTTTGTCCTTTTCAGGATTGTTTTCGTTATAAAATAAAATTGAATATTAACTATTCTATGATATGAATTTGTTACACTTAAAATATTCGAATATAACGTTCAAAATAATTGATAACGAATATATATTCGAACATACCAGTCACATAGCTCTGACTTTGGCTGTAATGTTCTGATCTCTATCTTCGGTAATTTTTATTTTTATTTTAATATGGGATTATATAAGCATTCACTTTAATAATTTAAAAACAACCCTATAACACCCGTTCCCACGTGACACCATGAAGTGCCTTTGATATTGCAGTAAACTGATAGGTGACTATGAGTCACCTTGCGATGATTTTCAGTAACCAAGTACGGACTACTAATGATATTTGGAGTAACTTGGTAGCTTATCATCGGTCACCTGCACGGTTCTGTAAGGGTAACCACTGACCTCAACATGGACCAAATTATTCTTGATCCATCTCCCGACAGAACTGGACATGATAATTTTCCGCCATCCAGCTGAAATGCTTTGGGAAGTTGAAAATAAGTGAAGATCAAGTAAACGCCATGGTCGCTTTTGAGTGCAAGATAGAGGAAACAACAAGACATTTTTAAAGGGTTAATATTATAATTCTAACTCCTAGTAAGTATATATCAATTTAGTTCTTTGTATTTAAAAACTACAAAGAATTGAAAAACTTGTTTTAATTCAATTTCTCGCTCACTTTGTGGACCAAAAAACAGGGGGGGAGGGGTGTGGGGTGGTGGGTGTGGGAAAAGCAAAGCTTTAATTAGACCAAAGTTATTTCTGAAAAACATACATATATGCAGACATTTGGAAGAACTTTTGAAAAAATACTTTTAGTATCTAAAGATATAAAATTGAAGTTCCTTTTAAAAATAAAAATAAAAATAAAAAAAGAGATAATTTTGATGTTTTGTTTCAGGTTTTTTTTTTTTTTTTAATGCTTTTCCAACATATAAAAATATTTTTAATGATCTATTTAAGGTTTTTATGTCATTTAGCGCAATGTTTTTCATTCACAAATTGCCACCTCCGACTAAACTTTTCACCCCGTCTCTATAACCACCCCTCATTTATATTTTAAACGTTCAATATTATTTTTCACACCCTTTGTTGTACCATAAAGTCCCTTAGGTTGGTTAATGTGGCGCTCGTTCTCTTCGTTGAGTGTTTAAATTCGAATTGTCACCACCATGTTGGTCGGGATATATGGACAATCTACTTCGTGAGGGATCTATATATCACGCTAGGGAACATCCTCCATGGGATTATCTGGACATTCCAACCTTTACCAATTCTTTTTTATCAAAAAAAAAAAAAAGTCCCTACAATTAAAATTATTTATTTATTTTCTTTTTTCACCCACCAATCAGTATCCTTACTCTCTTTTATTCAATAACATTTTTGCACTCCCTTTTTTTCTTCAGCGATTCTCCAACTATAATCTTTTTTCTTTTTTGGTTTCACTCCGGTTTCATTATTTCAATAAAACAGAGAGACTTGCACGATTAAAAATTTCTATGATTTTTTTTTTTTTTTTTTGGGATTCCCAGGATCTTAAAAAAAAAAAAAGTTGTAGATGACATAGACTCGGTTCATATAATATATCATCTGTTGGTGGCTTCCTCTTTTTAATATGGGAAGGTACTCTTTCATGGACGAATCCAGTTCATTGGACAGATAAGTTTGCTTCTTTTTTCTTTTTTTTTTTTTTTTTTTTCCCTTTTCCTTAAAATTCTAAAACTTTTCTATTTAAAAAACATCGATCAAGGTAATGAGTAAAAATTTATCAAATAAAAGTTATGGGTAATAATATAAAATGAACAAAAACCATCGATTAAAGATTTGAAAAAGAAAACTACTACTTACAGTTTTTTTTATTCCTTTTGATATTGTTTGAATTAATCTTGTTGAAATACATTCTGTCTATTTTTGTTTTATTGTTACTTAACTAAAGGATTCAATATTTAGTTTATAATGTATTTGAAAGGGTGTAATTTCTTTTCTTAGAGTAGGGTGTGTAAGGAGTATTTTTTAAGACCATTGTGCTCGTCAAATCCAACTAACTATAGATCCATTCATCTTAAGAAATGTTAATCATAGATATAACCTCTCAATAATTACACCTATAACTTGTATAAGGGATAGAGTTTTTCCTTTAAAAAAAAATTAGTGTTCGGATTCAAATTCTATATTTTATAATGAAGTTAATATAAAATCCTCGCTAGGCTATGTGCCCTATGTTTGAGAGAATTTCTGCTTTTATTTTTTGCCAATAGAAGAATAGTAGTAAAGAATATGATTTTCCAGTAAATGTTTGGAACCACATCTTTATTAGTTTTTAATGATTCAAAAGCGTTCTTAAATTTTCTTAAAAGTAATAAAAACATTATAATGCAATTTACAATATCTTGTTAGAACTCTACAGGTTTCAAAATCTACTCAAAAAAGTTGTTTTTTTTTTTTTTCTTAATTTTTTAGAGACCACATACTCTTTGACAGAAAGCACTTTTGACAAATCATTCAGACACTTTCAAAAGTAGTTTTTTGACCTAAAAATCAAAAGTAAGTAATCTCTCGGCCAAACAGGTCATATATTTGCAATCACTCATAAAGGATAGAGTTTGAACTCTCAACCTAAGTTTAAAATATATTTTTTATTGGAGGTGCATTATGTCAGATGGGGTATTTTTGCACCATTGAATGCTTTATCAATTGAAAACCTAATGTCACAAACAACTGTTGAACTTATATAAAATCATCAAATGTAATTATTACACCGATTTATTTCACCAAAAGCCTCTTAACACCACTATAAAGGAAGTCAAAGAGCAATTTACTCACACTTGTATCACACACAAATGCCACTAAAAGAAAGTCTTTAGAATGATTGGGTTGCATATATCATGATTGCAAATATGTATTTGCAAGCAACAAATGAAGTGCTAGAGAAGACCAGTAGTGGTGATCCAAAAGTGGATCTTTTTTTTTTTTCTTTCTTTTTTTAGGGAAAAAGGTGGATCAATTTTCATCCATAATATTGTCCCACTTAAGAGTACTTGAATTCCCAGTCAATATACCAGTCATCATAGCTATGCCTTTGGCTGTATTGCTTTCTCTTCTCTTTCTTAAAAAAAAAAAAAAAATTTTCCATAATGGACATTCACTTTATAATTTAAAAGAAAATCTCACATATTTCAAATCTCGAATTAAGATTTTAAACCTCCTTCCCATATGACGTTATTAAGTGCCTTTGGATATATTCCGGTAAGTTGATCGGTATCCATGATTCGCTTTCTGATGATTAATGTTAATCACTGGAGTAACTTGGTAGGTTATCATCGGTCATCTACACAGTTCTGGCACAGTGACCTCAACATGAGTCTAAATCTGTTGTCATATTTCCTGTCATAATGATTGTCCCCTTAATAATGTTTTAATAACTCATCAATTTGCTTTAGAATTTTTAGTATTTAGCTTTTTCTATATAGCTAAACTTTTAAATTCAGATGATATGGCAAAATAATATTGGGAGAGCAGTCAATAAGACAGGAAATCTATGACAGCAGATCTTAACTCCCTCACCATGGACCAAAATGAAGATCTAGTAAATGCCAGGCTCATTAGGAGTAACTTTCCAAATTGGTTCCGTTGCCACTTTCAAGGAAGCACATACTCTTTCAAATATTGGTTTTATTTGTTTCCAAAGTTATGCGTATCGCTTGTGCTATAATAGGTTTTTCACGTGAATCCAGGCTAAAGGCGACCCTGCGCCACTAATCCTGACAATCAAAAATGGATTGGTCACTAAAACCCTCGGCATGAAGAGTGTTTTTGAGTTTTTGGTCGAAACCCATTTGCGTGTCTTGTCTTCCCAAAGATGATCTCTCAGAAAGTGAAAATGACATTTCAAAATAATATTAATTTCTCCAACCTTTCTAACATTACTACTCCACTAATGCTTGACAGGGGGTCAATGACAATTATGTGTCTGTTTTCTTGCTCGGAGCAAACGGATTTGCACAAGTAGGATGTTTTCTTAGCCTGATAGTTTTACTGATTTTGATCCATTATCCCAGTAGGAGCATTTGCTTGAAAGCACTCACTTAGACACCGCTAGTGACTGCAAAGGCAACCAAGTCGGATCCAACAGCAGGTTGTGAGAGACCAGAAAGATAAGAGGGAAAAATTAATGTCATAATTCTAACTCCTAGTTTTAACTACTTCTCAATTTAACCTTATTACAAACATATTTTCTTAAATGTGAAAAAACTTGTATCAATTTTAACCCTCTTGCATTTTATGGACAAAAAAGACCAATCCTTTATTAGACCGAAGTTAATTCTGAAGAAAAAAAAGGGAGAAAAATATTGAAAAGTATTTTTAGTATCTAAAGAACATAATTAAGTTCAAGATCTTTTTCGAAAGTCGATGTTTTATTTTAAATTTTTTTTAAATGTATTAAGTATTTTCATAAACTATTTAAGGTTATTAATATGGTTTTGCCAAAATTTTGTCCCGAAATTTTGCATCCCTTACTAGCTTCTGGGTCCCACAAATTAGATAAAAAATAACGTGATAGTGTTAGTAATGAAAGAAAACAAAAATAGTGCTAGTTTTAATAATATTTTTTTTCATAGGTGCTATTATTAAAGTTAACCCTTATGAGCTAATATGAATTATTCAAAACTGTAAAATTCTTATGGATTACATTTTCCCTCTTTCTAAAAAATGCCATGATAAAGATGTACAAGAACGGTCAACGCCATCATACCAAAGAAAGCAAACTAGTGGAAAAAGAAAATTTTATCTTCGGGACAAGATGATGAAATCCACCTAAACTGAATTCTTAAATGATAATCCTAGTGCCCAACAAGCCTCAAGAAATTAATTACAATTATTATATAAAAAATGATGAAGATTGAAGAGGAATATAAAATAATGACTTAATAATCACTTCCAGCATGAAGATTAATGGGGCACCATCACCATAACCAAAATCTTCAAATTTATAAGAGGAAAGCATCTGAATGACACAAATTTAGAGATTTTTACACCAACATAATATAAAAATTTTAACACTAGATCAATATGACATAAAACTAAACTAAAGTTAGTTAAAATTTATGTTATGTTAATTAAAAATAGATAATTTATGTCATGTTGGTCAATATATGAAAAAAAAATAACTATTTAGGTAATTTTCTTAATTTTTGTTTTTTACAGTCTTTCGTCATCTTATTCTCTCTTTTACTTTTTCTTTTTTTTTTTTCCTGAATTTTACAAAATTGTTGATATTATTGCAAATATCTCTAGATGGTTTTAAAGTTGCATAATTTTAAGGACAATTAATGATAAAGAAAATAGTGAAACCTTTGTGGGGAAAATAACGTCATTTTACAATTTCTAAGGTGCCCTTCATCATTGCAAGTAGAATTACAACATCACTTCAGGAAAATAATAATAATAAATAATAACAGCAATAATAACAATAATAGTAATAATAATAACACTTACAACGTCACTTCGAGTCTTTGACCGAAAAAACGAAAGAAAGAATTACACACTTCTTATCACAATTTTTTCCCCCTAAGAAACACATTTTATAACAACTTGAAAATAGAAAATGGAAGATTTTTGTGGTAGTTATAATTAAAATTAAAAAGAAAAAAGGATTGTTATAGTTCTGTAGGTTAGATTTTTCATTAAATTTGTTAACTATTATGTATATTTTTACTTTGATATGATTTTGAGATTATTTGACGATTTAAACATGCATCTTATTAGCATTTTTTTATACCCTATTCAAAAAAAAATTCTCCAAAAAGATGTCATAATTAAAGTTAAAATTAAGATAAAATATAAAAAATTCTTTGCCAGTCCTATACAACTAAGAAATGGTAAATTATATCAAAATTATATCGAAACAGAAAATAATTGTAAATGTTTGAAGTAACATATGATGTAGATAGTCTAAAACTACACAGTACCAATGATTTTTTTTTTTTTGGTTTTTTTATAAATATTTTTGGGAACTTGTATGATGAAATTTTTTATCTTATTATCTGTGCTATTCTAAATGTTACATCATAATCAAACATAACAAAAAATATACGGAAATACCGAATGAAAAAAAATATATACAAAAATAATGAAACTTGACAAAAATCTAACAAATGAAAAGTGTACAACACCAATTAGGTAATTTTTTGTACCTGCTAAAGAATTCTCTTTGTTATTTTGTTGGGGTAAAATCTCCTTAAAAAAAGAATAGAACGAGAAAACAATTTGATCGAAAATTTGATTCACAAATTACAATAAAATTTTTCTCACTTAGGCCGCTGTTTTTCAAAACGGAGAGGAGTCTTGAAGGTAACTGTTGTGAAAAGAGCCTTCGATGCTTCACTACTCCAACTTAAAAAAAAATTTATCTATATGTATATATATATGCTGAAACATAATTAGTAGCTTTGGTTTATGCCACTTTAAAACTTAAAAAAAAAAAAAGGCACTATTTAATTATGTAGATGTTGCAAAGAAGTTTCAATTTACATATAAACGAACCCATCCACTGATATAATCAGTTATAGTGTGATTTGACCATCAGCTATAGTTTCCATAGTTTTTTTTTTTTAAATTTTTATTGAACACTATAATTTTCATAGTTATAGTTAGGTATATATAATCTTATCAATCTCTCTAATTATATCTTTATCTATGAATTCTATAATTTAAATATGATAAAATCAAAATAAAGTTGGGATTTATTTGATTTCCCATGTCGAATATGTTAGATCACATTTATTTACTTAAGTCCTGAATTAATACTAATCAAAATATTGCTATTAACGAAAAAATCTCACACACATTGACAAATTAAAAGATATAATTATAAACAGATGCGAGTTCATTAATCGCTTAAGATTTAGTTCAATCCACCACTTGTCATCGATTATAGAATTTATTCTCTTTCAATAGTGGATTTACAAGAGACTAAATTACATTGTAAATTTAAACTTAACAACTTTTCTATGTTTTTCGAAAATATATCTTATGAACATGAACACTTAATACACATAATTAAAGGACATTGCCATATAAAGGAATCTTTTGATATTTACTCATTAATTGTACAAATTTCTCATAAATTATTGTCCTTGTCACATTTTGCCCCCTATTTCAAAATGTAACATCCAGTTTCTCTGATCTTTATTTTGTTAACAAATTCAATCTTTCTGTTACGTTATTGGATGTAAATTACACATGACAAATATTAAACATGATTGTTGAGATATTAAATACATAATTACTATTTTATCTTCCATTCTAATGCATTCTTTATTAAAACTTTAAGAAATTTAAGAAAAACCATTTTAAAAAAATAAAATAAAATCAATTCATGCATAAGGAATTTATTTGTTAACGGAACATAGATTGAAGGAAACAAATGTTATATTTCAAAATTTGGAGGGCCAAAGTGTTACAAGACCTATAATTTGGGGAAATTTTTGTAATTAAAAGTGATTTTTTTTTTTTTTCAAAAAACTAATGATTGGAGGCAAATTTGTTACAATTTCAAATTAGTTCAGGGAACGAATGTTATGTTTTCAAATTGGGATGACAAAGTGTTACAAGAGCTATAATTCAGGGGAAATTTTGCAATGGATCCTATAATAAATAAAAAGTTATATATCAATTATTGTTAATAAATGAGTTATACTAAGAATGCCAACTCTATTCTCAATTTTTTAATACCACCTCATATGATAGTGAGTTGTTATCTTTACACTAATAGATACAATTAAATTTTAACCGAGATTAAATGTGAAATATTTTAATATTGATTGGTCGTCCTCAACTGACAAACCCCAAATAATTAGTTTTCAGGTTAATTGAATGCTAATTTATTGAAAAAACGACATCAATTTCTCATTCCTTGTATTTAGAAAAACGACTGCTCAACTTGCTCAGACAATAAGGTAATAAACCAACCGGCAAAATTAGGTTAGTAGGCAGTGTTTGAACACTTATTTTTTAAAAAATGACTGAACTTTTTTTCCCTTTAAAAAAAAAATGGTCGCTAACTATTAAGAAACTGATTGACTTAACCAGTCAATTGTTGATGATTGATCATAATTAATCAGTATTGATTGATAAAACATTTATGGATTATAGTCAATCATTAATTAACTGTCTATCAAATGGTCAATTAGGTATTAATATTAAAAATGATTTTTTTTAATTTAGCAAAAATTAATGTTAAAAAGGCCAAAATCCCCAAGGTATATATATATTTTTTGTCTATTTTGTTTCCTCCTTTCATGGACTTTTTTTTTCTTTTTTTTTTTTTACGCAAACCTATGGATAATACCACGAACTTACTATTATCATAAATATTATTTTTAATGATAAGATAATACAGTGGACTTGATTTAAAAGGATACGTGCGCCGAATGTAAGACATGACATGTAAAGTAGAAATATTTGTATAGTCAAAAAGTGAAATCCAAGCCGTCTTTTTTCTTTATGAGACAAAAATATGACCAATAAACTATAAAACGTTGTTTTACCCGTCAACAAGCCGTCTTTTGTCTTTACGAGACAAAAATACGACCAATAATTAACTATAAAAATACTATTTTGCTAGTCAATAAGCATATTCAATGTAATTCCCAAAACAAAAACAACTTATTGAACTAAAATTATTTTAATAAAAAACCTTTTTTTTGGAAAATTAAAAAAGAAAATAGACAATTAGAATTTTGACTAGAGTGGAAACAAAATGACCAAAGCTGGCAAATTACTTTTAGACTTTCTACGACTTTGTTATCCCTCCTTTTAAAGCAGCTTTATTAAAATTATTTAAAAAAAAAAAAAAAAAGGTAAAAAGTGGAATTACTCATAGGAGAGAGAAAGGAAAGTTGCATGGCAGATATTTAAAGTTTGAGTTTTTTTTTTAATGGAAGATAGAGAAAAAGATATAAGGATTTGAATTAAAATTTTGGAAACAAATGATTTTAAAAAAGGAAAAATGTCATAAATTCCCCACGAACTTTGTCACTAGTGTCAATATACCCTATGAATTATGATATGTACATATTGTGCCTCCTGAACTTTAACATGTGTGTCAAGCTATCTCCTCTGTCAGTTTTCGTTAGTTTTAGCGTTATCTTTAATGTCAAAGTGCCCTCTGAACTTTGTTTTTGTGTCTGATCTTTAATATTTGTGTTAAAATGTCCCATAATTTTTAATATTTGTGTCAAAAGTCATATTTATCTTATTTAAATTATCTAATATTATATAATTACATAATAATTATTAACTTTTTAGAATATGTAAAAAAAAACTATATATATTTTTTAATAATAACGTGATATGAATAGTTTTTTAATACACTTTTTTATTTTACTTATTTTAATTCAAGTTTATTTTTGGTACAATATTATCAATCATAATTAAATTAAAAATTGTAATATTTGAATAATAAAATAATGAATATAAGTTGGTAGTTATTTCAGTTTAAGAAAATCAAAATGAATGTAAATTTGAATTAAAATAAGTAAAATAAAAAAAAATAGTTGGTCAAAAAAGATACATTTACTTTTATTAGGAAAAAAAAGTAATTTTTTTACCTATTCCAAAAAAATTTAATAATTATTTGGTAATTACATAATATTAGATAATTAAAATAAGATAAATGGTGCAGTTTGCTACAAATATAAAATATTAGGGGGTAGTTTGACACAAATATTAAATATCATGAGGTATTTTTATATAAATATTAAAGATCATGCGGCATTTTGATATAAAAATAAAGTTTAAAAGGTATTTTGATATTAAAGATAACAGAAACTAATAAAATGAGCAACTTGATTAAATTTTAGGGGGTACAATAGATATATTTTATAATACAGGACGTATATTGACATTAGTAATAAACTTTAAAGGGCATTTATGAAAATTTTTCACTAAAAATAGACGCCAAAAGTTTTCAAAATACGGGTTGACCCGACCCGGAAAAGTTCACTGGGGCCTGGGGGGTTAAATGCGTAAAACGACAAGTTTCCGCGTGGTCACCATTAATGATTGCGACGGATCTTCCCCCCAATTCCGTAGTTTTTGCAATTGAGGGCTCAATCTTGGGTTTTATTATTTTATTGTTGTTATTATTGTTATTTATGACCACATTTTCACATTTTTCAAATCATAGACTTAGAGAGAAAAATATTAGAAAAGAAAAATATTAAAAAAAAAAAAAAAAACCAAGTTGTTGGGAATACTAATAATTTTTTGTTATTGTAATGTATAGCATGACGGGGAGGTATTGGCTAGCATGCTAGTGGGGTACTTGGTCATTGAGAATATTGGAATTGATTTGAATAAATTATATAATAAGATTCAAAAACAAATTTGACAACAACTAATGATGGTCTCTTTGGAAGGGGATTGGTGTAGATTTTTTATTTTCTTCCTCTTCAAATATTAGTGGGCCAAAGACATTTATTTTAAAGTTACAAAGTATTATGATATTTGTTATTCTTGTTAGTCTATTTTGCTTGTTTCTTTCATTGCTAAATATATATATATATATATATATATCACAAGTTAAACTCTGCATAATTATTTTTGAAAAGACTGGAGGTTTTTTTTTTTTACTTACAAAAAATATGATATATATATATATATATTGTTAGGGTGGGTTTTTAGCATGAATCCCAATCAATAAATACAAAAATCAATTCTTGATCTCTGAGCTCACAAGTTAAACTCCGCATCCTTATTTTTGAAAAGATTAGAGGTTCTTATAAAGAATATACTATATGCATATATCTTGTTGGGACTGGTTCTTAACATGAATCCCAAGCAATAAACACAAAATTAATTCTTGATCTCTAATCTCACAAATCAAAATCTGCATCCTTATTTTGGGAAAGGAGGCTGGAGGTTCTTATCAATAAAATACTGCGACACTCAAATCAAAATTTATAAGAAAGTTTTGGAAATGAAAATGCAAGAGTTCCCAACCTTTCTAGAGGAACAAAATTAACATGTAAGATTGGAAATTTTGATCAGAAATTTAATATTAAAACTTTATATTTATTAATTGGAACTCGAGCAGATTTATGACTTTTAGGAGTCAGCAAAGGTGAAATAAAAGTGGCTACCTTTGGGAGGCATAATCCTTTAGTGATTTTCTAAGAAATACAACGAATTTAGGTCCAATCGCCAGCAAAAAAGCCAAAAGAAGAAAATAAATAAATAAATAAAAACAAAACAACAAAAAGTGAAAAAGAAAGAAAAGTCGTGAAGAAAAGAAAAGAGTATCAAAGAGGAGGAAAAAAGTGCAAGAGGACAAAGATGGAAAAGGGACTTCACCATAGGGACAGTTGAGCAATTTAAGAAAAATCAAAGGACATAAAATGTAAAAAAGAAAAAGGAAAATAATAATAATAATAATAAATAACTTGTCATATCTTCTTTTTAATTTCACTCGCTTTTAGCTGTTTTCTACATTTTCTGCTAAGTCCTCTTCCTTCTCTCCATGTGGCTCAAGTTCCCACTGAAACTTCTCAGCTATTTCCTCTCTTTCTCTCTCTTCGTTTCTCTCTCTAAACTCCCATTTTTTTCCACTTTCGTCCTCAAAGATTGCTGAGCTAGTTGCGACTTCGCTTGATCGGTGAGTCTTCTAATTGTTTCTGTTATTATTATTCTTTTTCCTAATTTTGATTGTGTTTATTTTCAGCTCTTGGAGATTTTCCGTTTGATTTTTTTTTTTTAAAAGAAAATTTTGCTCAGAAATGGAACGAATATACTGTTGTGTGAATCTAGGCTTGTTATTTTTAGTTCGTGAACTTGCCTGATTGTGATGTACTGTTAATCGATTTCGGAAATTAGACAAATTTTGTTTGATTTTAGGTTTTTAGTTTTATTTTATTTTTCATTTTCGTACATGTTTTAGCTCCTTTTTTTTTTTTTGGTGAATTATTTGTCATTAGATGCATATTCCTCTGAGTTTTGGTTTCAGCTGGTAAGAAATTCTGCAGTTTGTTCTTAAATTGGAATTTGGTTTAATTTCTAGATATGAAAATCTGGATTTAAAAACTTGTTGTTCTCATTTTATTTTATTTTTATCTGAGTTCTTAATGCAAAAAAAAAAAACGATCTAATTTATATTATCTTTAGTTTTGCATATGTTAAGTTAATTTGTTCATTTTGCAGGGGCTTTTTGTCCGATATATACATATATATATGTATTTATGTATGTATGTATGTATGTATTTTCATCATCTGAACGCGATTGTTGTATAAGGCTTGGATTCTTTTTGTTACCATAGAAAAAGAAATATGGTGTTGAGAATTGTTGCTTAGAGGTCATAGTAGCGAAAGAGATGGTTGCAGAGTCGTGGTTTCGCAGCCTTTGGAAGACAAACAAAAAGCATGAAGCCGCTATCGAAAAAGCGGGTATTGGAGTTTTGGCATTTGAAATTGCGAGTTTAATGTCCAAGTTAATCCATTTATGGCATTCTCTGAGTGATAAGCAGGTTGGGAGGTTAAGAGAAGAGATTGCAAGCTCAGTTGGTATAAAGAAGCTCGTCTCAGATGATGATGAATTCATCGGGAATTTGATATGCGCCGAATTGATCGATAATGTATTTCACGTGGTGAACTCCGTGGCCAGACTTGGAAAGAAGTGTAGTGCTCCTACGTTGAAGAGTTTTGAGAATGCTTTCAACGAGTGGATGAAATTTGGTGTCGATCCGAATGGGTGGGTATTTACGTGCAAGAAAATGGAAAGGAAAGCTAAAAAGATGGAAAAATTTATTGCACTGAATGCAAATTTGTATCAGGAGATGGAAGTGCTTGCAGATCTCGAACAGACCTTGAGGAGAATGAAGTGTAATGATGACCAAGATGTTGCCAGTTTGCTCGAGTTTCAGAAGAAGGTCACATGGAAGCAGCACGAGGTGAAGAATCTAAAAGACATCTCTCTGTGGAACAGGACTTATGACTACACAGTTCTTCTCTTGGCACGTTCTCTCTTTACTATATTCAATAGGATCAAGCATGTCTTTGGAGTTCCACAAATGAATATCGGTGAAACCAAAGATTCCGGGGTTATTGACTCGGATCAGATCTCTCGGAGCCAATCAGTTTCTGCACTACTGCAATCTTCAGGTCATCAATCTGAGAATGGCCTTCCTAGATTTGCATCAGGTCCCCTCGGGAATTTTATGGCCAAGTCAGGGCCGATTTCAAAAACAAGTAAAACCAATAATTTCTATTCGGGTCCTCTTAATGCTGATGCCTCAAGTACAAAGTCGGGTCCTATTTCCGGGAAGAATAGAAATGTTTTTTATTCAGGTCCGCTGGGGAGGTCAACGGCAAAATCAGGCCCGTTTTCTGGAATGAATAGATACACCAAGAAGATGTGGCAGACTAATGACCGGTCACATGCCAAGAAATCGCAAACGAAATCTAATAAGATGACTCAAGTGGGACCTTTTAAGGGGTGCATGATGGCTGGATTCAGTTCTCCTGTGACCAATTGTCAATTGAGTTCAAATGACGTTCATTCGAGAATGCTCAACGGAGTCATTGATATCAATGCAGACCTACTTATGCCCCGCAGCATAGTGCATCTTAATCCATCAACCTCACTTTTCAAGTGTAAGTTGTTGGTTGCGCCACCTGAAACCCTTGGTGCAGCAGCCTTGGCGCTGCACTATGCAAATGTTGTTGTCGTCATCGAGAAGCTAGCAGCTTCTCCTCACTTGATTGGACTTGATGCGAGAGACGACCTGTACACTATGTTGCCTGCGAGTGTGAGAACGGCCCTTAGGGCGAAGCTAAAGCCGTACAGCAAGAGCTTAGCCTCGGCAAGTTATGATACGGTTCTTGCAAGAGAATGGAGTGAAGCAATGACAACAATATTAGAATGGTTGGCGCCACTTGCTCACAATACGATAAGATGGCAATCCGAGCGGAGTTTCGAGCAGCAGAACTTGGTTTCGAAAGCAAATGTGTTGCTTGTACAAACCCTTTACTTCGCGAATCAAGAGAAAACAGAAGCAACGATTACCGAGCTTCTTGTTGGTCTGAATTATATCTGGAGGTTCGGTAGAGAGCTCAATGCAAAAGCTCTGTTAGAGTGTGCTAGCAGCAGAGTGTATGATGAGTACTTGGATCTGGACGGATGAGATCACTTTTGCTTATTGTAATTACCACACGAATTCCAATATCGAGACTGGCTACAGTTGTGTCGGGAAAAGGCACCCTGCCACGTTGCTAGTCCACAAGGCTTCTCAATCCTCCCGGTGGCGTCAACGGTTGCTTGGTGGTGAAGAGAAGAAAACATTCTAAAAATTCAAGGGCACCGCGCAATCTCGATGACAAAAGGGCATTCTTTTCTTCTGTTGAGGACTTCTTGCCCCCAAAAATTGAGTCCTCTTCTCTCCTTTATAAAATCTTTATTTGCCATTTCAAGTTAAGCTGTTGCACCTTTAGAGGTCTTTGTTATTAGCTATACTCTTTGTGTAGTTGTTGTAAAGTTACCATATAAAAGGTTTCTCATATTCATAGATAGAAGACCGATAAATGGTCACGCATGTTTCTTTCTGGGTAGCTGTCTTTAACACTAAGCTTGGTTAGCTTTATGCCACGTTGTAACTGAATCGTATGTGTTTCGATATTTATATCCGATTCAAGCTTTCGCCTGTATGGGCAATACTTGAGTGCACTAGCAGTTCGAGCTTCAAATTATGAACTCTGCCCCGTTAACTTTGTCTAACACCAGATACCGAACATGTTCTTTTGCTTTGTTCTGATTTTGTTTTTCTTTCTTAGATTGCAAAATGTTCTTACACAACTTCTCTGGTTTGCAAGGTACATTTGTTAACTTCATTTCACAGTGTGCTTAACATTATTCGTCGTTGATGTTCGGTATTGTCGGGTTCCTTTGCCGGAACTAGCTAGCCGGCAGGTTTTCAAACTTGTTCTTCTGTTTTGGATTTCTAAATTAAATTAGTTACTCTGTGCATACTAATTATTCTTGGTGTGCGTAAGGATATTAGTCATGGTTGATGCTCAGTATAATTAGGTTCCTTTGGCTAGCATACTATTTTCCGGCTTTGTGCATTGTTCTCTTTCTTTCGTACGAGAGTTAAATTCTTATGGAGTCCATTTGGTCCAAACACCTTCATGTGGCCTCGTATTTGTGCTGCATGGTGCAATATGCACTTTACCAAAACAAAAAACAAAAAACAAGAAAACAAAACAAAACAAAATCAAAAACAAAAAATAAGTTCATAACAAGTTGCCTTTAACATAATTCAAATCTTAGCTTGCGTTTAGTTTGTCGGTTGTAGATGAAATTTTTAAGTTAGAGTTGGTTGATTTTTCAAAAACTAATTATAAATTTCCTTGACTTTTCAGAAAAAAACAAAAATTGAGATAAAAAGTATTGTTTAGTTGGAGTTAAACTTGAATGTCAAACAAATTATTAGTCTAAAAATGAAGAAACCAGTGAGCCAAATATGGAAAACATGCATAATTCAAAGAAGAAACTAGCAAAGAGAAATTTGGGGAAGAGATACAGCTATGATAAAAAGATCTAGACTTTTAAGATTAGAGAAAGAAGGTTTACAAGAAGATCTAGAGTTTGAGATTAATGCTCTGTCGGTAGAAAGGAAAGAAAATAGGAGGGAAAAGACAATTATGATGGAAAGAAAATTGTAAGGAAAGAAAGGATTTTGATTTTTCCTTAGGTTGTTTTATATGAGAAGGTGAAAAGAAAATCATTTCACTTTTTCTTGTTTGGTATTGGAGTAAAATCAAACGATGGAAGAATTACTATTACTACAATTACTATTATACCCTTGCATTACCAATGATATTTTGTTTTTGGTTAGGATTTTGATGGATAATAAGGGTAATTGCGTAAATGCAATACTCTTTTTTGTTTTCAAAGTTTTTCCTCACAAAATCTTTTCACATTTGGGAAGATATATTTTTTGGGCCTCACCTTCAAATTATTCCCTCCACTTTTTCATTCCATCCAAATTTCTCTCAAACCAAACACCTCTAATTATCATTTTCCATCTTTAATTCCCTCATTTATTTTCTTTGCTTCCTCTTTTCCACTTTACCAAACGGAGCATAAGGAAAGAAAGAACAGACGAAGAAAAAGAAAGTGTACTTTGATGTATTGCTTAGATGTGAACCTGGACAAGAAAGAGAAGAAGAGCTCTTTGAAGTGTATGTTGATGTATTGCTTGGCTGTGAATTCCGGAGAACAAAGAGGAGAGGAGAACTTTGATACAATCACCAAGTGACAAAGCATTGGCAGAGAGAGAAGTAACGGATAAAGATGATTAATCCTGTTTGGAAAACACTGTTTGGAAGAAGGGAAAAAAAGAAAAGGAACCGGTGCTTGAGTTACAATGTTTGAAAAAAGGAAACAAAAGGGGAAAGAAAAGATGAGAAAACTCGGCTGAAATACACTGTTTGAAAAGAAGTAATAATAATAATAATAATAATAATCGGTACGCTGTTAAGAGGAGAGAGCTTTTTTTCCCCTTTTTTAAATCATTAGTTTGGGTACGTGTGTTACACGTGTTGAGTAATGATGAAAATTTTCATAGCGTTTAATATGAAGAAATATTTTGTAGAGATTATAAAAAAATACATATTAATAAACAAAATTAAAGAGTTAAACTTCATAATACAATCATAAAATACACAATAATAACAAAATCAAATATTCTAATAAATAAGATAATAACACACAACTCATTTATTTATTTATTTTTTCAAAACATATAGAGTTACATTTTGTTATCTCAAAAAAAGTTTTAATCCCATTGTTGGCTATACAAAAAATAAAACATTGCAATAAGAAAAAAAAAATGATTGGAAAAAGAAAACTAAAAACGTTTTGAAAATATGACAACGAAGTAAAGGTAAATAAAAAAAAGAGTCAATATGAATATTTTACAAAAAGAGTCAATATGAATATTTTACATACATTTTAATTTATATATAGAGTCACATACATACATGCATCTGCAAACAAAGTTTAAAAAAAGCAAAATAGTTTATTTTTATAAACATTTTTAGCTGAAGAACAATATGCTAGCGGTAACATTTATACCTACTTGTTCAAAGTTTTGTAGCAAAAATAAGTATAGATGAAATGCTAATACATTCCTAAACTTGAGTTCTCACATGGTAAGTTGTAGTAGGCATTATCCTAAGCAATATTGGATATATGCTTATTCCTGTATAATGAGCTCCTAAAACTACAGTAGGACGGATGATCATTCCAAAAGCAGACAAAAGTAAGAAATTTCTAAACAATAAAACTCGATCGAAACACAAATTTAACATGAATATGCTTGAAAATAATGGCAAAATGACATAAAAGCAAAAATAAAATTCTAAAATGAAAGAATTCTATTAACTTTGTTTTGAAACCTGAAGGCATCACTAGCTCACAATAAAAAAGAACTCTTTTTCCTATTGTTTAAATGAAACTTTCTAAAGCAAAAGAGGAAACTCAATATTCTAAAACAATATATATATATATATATCCGTGTGTGTGTGTATGGAATACAAAGAAAATGTTCTCTCTCTCTCTTTTTTGATGATAAAGCAATTTCAATATCCAATCTCCTACTTTATCTACTATTTTACAAATGTAGGAATATATTTTGTTTTCGGAAGGTGAGAAAACAAAAAGAAAAATCTCTCACTAATGACAGGTTTCATGCCAAAGAAAAGGAAAAAAAAAGTAGGAAAAAAAAAAAAGAAAGAAAGAGAGAGAAAACCTATTCTCAATGTTTACGTGGGACTCATCAAAGCATCTAAAGTAAGGAACGACGCATTTATTCAAGAAGGCCTTTAGTCAACACGTGGAACGAACAGCAACAATAATCCTTAAAAATAGTGGCTAAAAAGCCGAAAAAAGAAACAAATCTTAAAAAAAAAAAATGAAACGAGCGTTTCAATCAAAACACTCGTTTTGATTTTGATTGAAGCTCATGAACAATACTACATATTGACATTTTTATATATTTATAGATATATGTTTCGTTTGGTTTTTCAACTAAAATTTAACTAATATATGTATTTTTTTATTTTTTTCTGAAAAATCAATAAAAATTATAACTAAATTTTTAAAAGAGTTATTTGTAAAATAAGGACTAAACTATCACTTTTAAAAAATTTCGAACATTATTTAAATTAATTACTATATATATTTGTAAAATTTATATAAAATAAATATTAATACAAAAAAATCTTTTTTTCCTCTCCTCTCTCACACTTCGTACTCTCTCTCTCTCTCTCTCTCTCTCTCTCTCTCTCTCTCCCCTTCCTTTCCCCTCGAGCAAAAGAAAAAAAAATCAAAAAAATCCCCTATCCCACTCACCTCTCTCTCTCTCTTTCTCTCTGTCTCCCCCTCTCTTCTGACTGTGTCAGCCGGAAAAAGACCCGAAACCCAACAACTCCCCCCACACACACACTCTCTCTCTTTCTCTCCCTTCCCCGTGTGTCAGCTGCACAGCAGCCAAAAAAGCCTCAAAAAGTTTCAAATGAATTATATTCGTTTATGTGGTGTTTGAATGGATTCTTTTGTCTGATTTTTTTTTTCTTTGTTTGGTAGCCCGTATTTCTCTCCCCGTTTTTCTTTTCTTTTCTCTATTTCTTAAAATTTTTTACGAAAGAGCGGTGAAGAAGATGATGTATTTCAATGCCTTCCAAAAAAAAAAAAAAGATTGGATGTGTAGATACCACAAAAAAAAAATATATATATATATAAATAAATAAATAATGGGCTCCTTTCATAAAATTAAAAAAATAAAAAAAGAAAAGAAAAAAAGGGGAAAATGTATTCGTTGGAGTCCTTTTGTTGAGCTATTCCTTTGTGTTGATGAGTGAGATTTGGTTAAATGAATATACTGGTTTCAACATTCAACTTTTACTGCTCTTTTCTCTCTCTCTCTCTCTTTCTCTCTCTCTCCTTCCTTTCCCCTCGAGCAAAAGAAAAAAAAAATCCAAAAAAAATTCCTCATCCCACCCACCTCTCTCTCTCTCTCTCTCTCTCTCTCTCTCTCTCTCTCTTCCAACTATGTCAGCCGGAAAAAGACCCAAAACCCAACAACTCCCCCCATACTCTCTCTCTCTCTCTCTCCCTTCCCCATGTGTCAGCTGCACAGCAGCCAAAAAAGCCTCAAAAAGTTTCAAAACCCAAGTCTCTCTCTCTCTCCCCCCTTCCCTCTCTTCCCCGTGTCAGCTGCATAGCAGCCAAAAACAAAAACAAAAACAAAAACAACACCAACACCAAAAAACGGTGCGTTTTTTACTTTAAAAAATGAACAGTAGATTTTTATCCACTCTTTTATATATATAGGAATAAACAAAAAACGACACTCCTAAAAAGTCGTTTTAGACGACTTTTGAAAAAAGATCAAAAAGATAAATGGACTAAAATGAAAGCAATTATAAAAAAATAAAAATAAAAAAGGGCCAAAAAAATAAAAAAGGACTAAAATAAAAACAATGATCCGGAATAAAATAGAGGACAAAAAAATAAATACAAAATAAAAATTAGAACTAAAATGGAAAAAATAATGGTCCAAAAAAAGTTAAAAAAAGGGACTAAAATGAAAAAAATTGGTTCGAAAAAAAAACCGAAGGACCAAAAAATAAATATAAAAATTTTTCGCTCAAAACAAACCGTTTTGGACAAAGTATGGAAGCATTTATTGTGCTTTCTATAATATTGTATAGATTATTAGGATTTTTTTTTTTTTTTGAAAATATAGAATTTGTTATTATTAACAAAAAGTACCTAATACAATAACAATTTCTATAGATGGAAGTTAATACTCCGGCCAATAAACTCAACATCTATAATAAGAGTATAAGATGTCCAGTAAAGGTAGCTCTATTAGCTTCCAGCTACACGTCCTGGAAATAGATAATAAACTAGACATATCTGATAATAAGAGTCCAAACACCTTACAACAATAAGAAAAATTGTTAGAAGTTTAGACTATTGTCAATGTATCTCACTCCAAATTTTGGAGATTTTAACCAAGATCTTAAATTGTTCTTCAAGTGTTCCTTTGAGTTTGAATCCACCACAGTACCACCTCAGCAATTGACCTAACATCAATATACGAAGATTTAGTAACTTTTAAAATTTGATTAGAAAAAATACCGAGATATTTAGATTTAGATTTCTTCACTTTATAGAAATATTCCATTGGAACCGCTTCAGTCCCCGTAGTATGACTTTTGAAACTTACATAAAGAGATACTACAAGAAATAAGTTAAGAAACTCTCAAAATGAGAGACTCGTAATAAACTCTTGTCATAACTTAAGCACATGGCAGACGATGCTGGTTCTATCGGATTTGACAACGGAATCGTATTACTCAGATCACCACTCTGTTCTTACCCAAAACTTGACAACCGTTAGAAGGAAGGGATTTCCATCAATAAGTAATGCAAAACACATCTCTGAATACAATCATTTTACAATTTTGTGAAACTCATTAAAACACTGAAAAAGAAAAACTAGTAATAAATAATTTTAGAAACCTAATAAATATATTTACATTTTTGAAACAATACACTGAATGTTAATCCATGATAGAATCATTAATCAATAGTAATTTCCAACAATAAAGTAATTAGAAAAAATCTAAAAAATAAAAGAAGGATACTACAATTCTACGAATAAAAATATATTCTCTCAAAATTAAAAAATAATAGAGTGTTAAGGGTGTTTGGGGTTCATTTGGAAACAATGTATCCAAATAATATTTGTGTACTTTGCCTCCAATTTTACTATTTAATTTTCCAAATATTTATAAAAAAATTCAAACTTTATAAGTCCATAATTTTATCATTTTAAGTCGAAATAAGATATTTATTTTCTTTTTTCAAATTACATAGAATTTTGAGATAAACAAAACAAGATCCATATTGCTATTTTTTTTTTCAAACACATTTCAAGTTTTTATACTTTTTCACTCAAAATAGTTCATTTTCACCAATCACACATTTCCAAAACTCAAACCATCGCGAACCTCCAAAATACTATCTCCAAAAGTGACCCCAAACGGGTCTTTAATAAAGAGAAATTAATAAAAAAAAATTATATTATAGAAATATAATGCATGCAGTTTGTTTGTTTGTTTGTTTTTTTTTTTTTTTTTTTAAGGGAAAATTTCATTACTCTTACTAATGAGATAAAAAAAAACACCAAACATAATAAACCTCATATTACATGAGACAAAACCCTTAAATAAGAATGAATCCACCAGTGAAATCTGATAATGCTCAAAAGGAAAGACGTATGCTTGAGGCTTGATAATAGATATATACCTCGGCACACTGAAATCGAACACATGTAAGGCTCTTTTTGACAAAACCCTTACAGTTGATGGAATTTCCAGATCAAGCGAAGGCCAAGACTCAGTAGCACAAGGGTCATTACTAACTCCACATAAAAGTAATTCTAACAGGACCAAAACACTATTAAGACTTAGATCTGATGGATAAACAACCAAAGCGAAAGGTGGATAAACCACCTATTAGGAAAGTTAGTATTAACATTAAGGAAAGTTAAAGTTTTGTATGTAATTATCTTTATCGGGAACTTTAGATTTATTTGTATTTATTATAATTTAAAATAAATCTTGATTTTAGTAGGTTTGTAAGTATTAGAAAACTTACACGATTGTATACATTGTAACTTATATTTATATAAGAGCTCATTCATAGTGCTCCTTACTAATGAATCCACTGTTATTAGTTTGTGAAGTACATTCACGTTAAACATCTTTGTGTTCCCTTCTTATCTACTTTTATTACTATTATTATTTTTCTTATTTAATTTTCTATATGGTGTTAGAGCTTTAGATCCTAGACTTCAATACCTAAAACACTCCCCTCCCTACCTTTTTTTTTTTTTCTTCACGTAATTCGTAAACCACCAAACCCAAACACAGTCTCCCCTAACACCCACCTCATGTAATCCCCTTTCACAAATACATCTCATTCCCCAACTTCTTTGCTTCACGTTTCTATCACCCACAAAAGAAAAAAAGGGAAAAAAAAAAAATCATATCTATCCCCAAGACCGAAAAAAAAATACCAATATCTCTTTTGTTTTATTTATTTTATTTAATATTTTTTTCATTGTGATTATACTCAAATGAGTCATTGATCCTTTGATCCCAACGCTATTGCATCCTATTCTTGACGATTACTGTCTTAGCGCCCATGTGTCCTTTCTCTATGCACCCAAGTGCCCGTTATCTTCTCCCTCTCTTCTGATGATTGCCGTCCCTACACACAAGTGCCTGTTATCTTCTCCTTCCTCTTCTGACGATTGCCGTCCACCTGCACCCAAGCGCCCTCTTTCTCGCTCTTGACCCTTATCGTTCGTTCTCTTCATTCTTGTGCTCCAACATCTTTTATTTTTATTTGTCTAGAAGTAAAAATTAAAAACACCAAAAAAGAGAAAATTACAACAACAAAAAATGGGACAAAATTATTTATTCAAGTTTCTTTTATTATAGTTCAAGATTGGATTTCCTATCGGAGCTTCATCTTGCGGGAGCATGTTAAGAAAGTTAGTATTAACATTAAGGAAAGTTAAAGTTCTGTATGTAATTATTTTTATTGGGAACTTTAGATTTATTTATTTTTATTGTAATTTAGAATAAGTCTTGATTTTAGTAGATTTATTAATATTAGGAAACTTTCCCGATTGTCTATATTGTAACTTGTATTTATATGAGAGCCCATTCATAGTGCTACTTACTAATGAATTCATTGTTCTTCATCCGTGGAAGGACATTCACGTTAAATATCTTTGTGTTTCATTCTTCTCTACTTTTATTACTATTATTATTTTTCTTGTTTAATTTTCTATACCACCTCCTTTATTAGAAATAATAGATAAAAATAAAACACCCAAAGAAAAGACGATGAAGACATCATCATTATTACATACAAACCTACATACCGTAAAACAAGAAAATAAAACCAATCACATAGAAAGAGTTTTTAGCGATAAAACGAACCACATCGCTGGAAGAAACTAAATTGCCGAAGCGGAGCTACTGCATGACCTCTTTGGTACGTGACGACTACGCATCACCACCAACAATCTCATTCCTGCCTTGCTCCTTCCCACAATACCCATCCTCCTACCATGGGCTCGTCCCTGTTAAGACCCTCACCATATGATGCCCACCTTCATCTCTGGGGCCGAGAAATCAGAGATAGGCTAAAAGCTGCCACCAGAATTCTGCCTTAAGAGAGAGAAACGACTGAGAAACCTTAGCCCTCACGCGTTCTTCAGTACAAACTTACGACCTTTGCATGCAGTTTGTTATTTCAATAAAAATAACCGCTGCTGAAAAAAAAAAAAATTTGAATCTTGGTAACCGTTTCCCCATCATCTCTTGTGAACCACGAGTACCCACTAGAGCAAACCATCCAATTCCGACTATGTCTTCGTTGAGTTAATAGTGGCCATGTAGAGCCAATACCCATGAACAAAGCATTACTAATACTCCTAGAAAATGTTTCTACTTACTTCATTGAACCAAACTTTTCTACGTCCGAAAGTGAGCGGGGAATACCAGGCGGCGGCGGCGGCAGCGGATAAAAGGTATATTAATAATGATAAAAAGAAAATAATTACTTTGCTTATTTCCGGATATAACTGCGATCCCATGAGGTAAAATTGCTTTCCCCTTGTTGCCCTAAAATTTCTCTGCTTCTTTTTGCCCGAAAACTTGTCTTGATCAGGCGATCAGTTCATGTCATGTCGAGGCCTTCGAAGCGCCCCAAAATACGCCGAGGCGGTTCTCTAGTATCCACAATCTCTCAATTTTAGAGGTACCTACCTTTTCTCCTATTCTCATCTGGTTTTCTTCCACTTTTTTTCCTTTTTTTTTGTTTTTTTTTTTTTGGTGTTAATCTTCCAT
Source organism: Ficus hirta (assembly GCA_038430175.1). Classification (NCBI taxonomy): domain Eukaryota; kingdom Viridiplantae; phylum Streptophyta; class Magnoliopsida; order Rosales; family Moraceae; genus Ficus; species Ficus hirta. Next base: position 11,529,514 of record CM076594.1, on the reverse strand, counting down.
CGATATTTAGTTTTCTTTTTTTAAGTTAAATATATATTATTGGTCTACTTTTCATGGTTTCGATTCGGATCTTTTTCTGTCTTCTTGATTTGTATTTATTTCGTTTTTTTTTTTAATTTATAATTATTTGTGTTTATTTTGTTGCGGAGAACACTTCTGACCTAGCCATCAATGGTGGAAAACCCTCGAGGCTTCTCCGACTTACTGAGGTATTGTATATTGTTCATTTTATTTTATTTTGACTGTTTTTACTATTTTACGTTTTTTTTTTTTTTTTTTTTGTGTGGTTTGGAGGTTATTGTTAATTATTGTTACTTGTGTATTAATTAGGGATTTTACGCTGGTAACTGGGAAGCTGGTGAGTTTGAGCCTGAGGATAATGGAATAGCTAACAAACAATTCTCGGACGATCAGTGACGGATCCGAAAATTTCTCTTAGTGGAGGCACATATAAGGAGAAAATTTTTAAAATCAATAACTCTATAAGATAAAAAAGTTTAATAGAAGAATAAATTACGTGTTATATAGCATATTTGAGGGGGAAAAAAAACTTTTGAATGAGAGTAAATTACAAAATTTTAAGAAAAAATAGGGACATAATTTAAATTTCAAAAAATTGAGGGGGGCATGTGACCCCCCTAGCCCTAATGTAAATCCGTGTCTGATTGAAGCAGCCGAATTCGCAATTTCAATGTTAATGAAAAAGAAGGAACATTTTACATAAAAATGTTTTCTCGTCAATTGTTATGGACGGAGAGCAAGAAATCATTGTGTTTCTGTTTATGGTTTTGCAAATAATTCAAGCAGATTGAATATTTTGTACATTGCATATTATATTGGGTCTTTTTACCACTACTTCATGGGTTTGATAGCTGTGATCAGAAGGAACAAGTATTCAAATCTATTGTATCATTGGAAGTGTAATTTTTTTTTTTTTTTTTCCCCTTTCTCTATCTTCAAAATGTTAAGAGGAAATTAGATAGTTCGCTTAGTTTTGTGTAGAGAAAAAAAAAAAAAATTTCCAAAGGATGGAATCAGTGACAAAATCGGGAATTTTGGGTGGGGTTTAATCATAGTTACAATAAAATTGAGTCTAAATTAAATCAACTATATATCAAAAGTACAACAATGGTCCTCAGCTGGTTTTTATGTATTGTGAATAATGTTGCAATAACCCTATTATCAAGGACATTGAAAATGCCTTTCTCGATGAATCGATGTGCACAATTACCAATCGTTAATTGATAGGTCGTCTAGCTAATTACGTAGCCATCACAATATTCCTAGGAGAATATACCCTCCCTGAATTGATGCTAACGTAAAAGCTGGTAAACTAAAAGCAAATCTTTCGTTTTCTATTCAGCCGCTCATGAAAGCTTTCTCATCTCTGAAAGATTCGAATAGAAAATCGTCCTTTGTGCATGTGGAGATGAGAGCTTTGTTATGAGTACTTGCCTGCACTTCTCAATCGTTTCACTCGTTTGGAGACAGAAAAGATTTATGGGTGGGTTTATTGACACCTCTAATTTTACCTTTCTCACCCGTTTTTTTTAAATCACTTACCATAGTAATTTTAAAATTAAATAATTACTTATTTCCACCCCTTAATTTTTCCAATAAATCCTTATAAATAAATTATTTACTTTTTTCTTTCTCCTCCCATTACAATCCAAATCCCTATACATTTTTTTCCTAACTTTTTTTTTAAATGTTTTATTTTATTGTTATTTTTCAATTCATTTTCACAAGAATTTTTTAGGAGAAAAATCTTTTATTTTGTTTGTTAGTATTCCTATTTTTCAATAGTTTTTCTAGTTCCTTGTTATAACTAGTTTTTTGTTTTCTGAAAAACAATAAGCAAATAGAAAACACATATACATGATATGGATATATAATCATATATATTGATTTGATTGGTTATTCATTTTATAAAATAATTGAGAGAAATAATTAGGAATTCATGCAAACTCTGAAGTGTGAGCTTTTTCTAATTCTCTAATAAAAGTATTAACCAAATTCATAACATTTTCAACCATACTTGTGGAATACTCAGCTTCATCAGCATATTATCCTCAAGTTTTTATCATCTCAAGAAGAAGTATACCAAAAAATAGGTTCATAGATTTTTATCTTAACATATAAACTGATAAAGAATTTTTATTGGATATCTAAAAAGAAATCTTGTGGGAAAAAATTTTTAAAATAAAAATAAAACAAAATATATTTAAAAAAACTGTACAATGGTTTAGATTTAGTATGTGAAGAAAGAAGAAAGAAAGAAAAAAGACCAATAATTTAGTTATAAGTCCTTTTTGGGAAAATTAAGGGGTGGAACAAGTAATTTTTTTAATTCTAAAACTAACTTGTTGATGATTTTGGAAAGTAAATAGGAAAAACAAAATGGGGGGTGTCAATAATAGACCCACCCAAGTTTTATATAGAGACTAGGGGTTTTTTTGAAGTTTTCCATACCGGTGAGATTTTATTTTTTAATCATTTTATTTCTATCACAAGTCAGCTTGGTATGTAATGTTTTGCCAGCCTTTTATTATTATTATTATTATTATTATTATTATATGGTGATGGAAATTTCTTCGTCTGTAAGGTAATTGCATTATTAATGGTAACAAATTGCAAATTCTGTGAAATCCAAAATAGAGTTATGGCGACGTACAATCCACATCCAAATTCTGTAAAATAAAGCAACGAAAGTGAAGTATTCACAATGTATCTATCATTTGTGTAATCTTTCAGAACCCAGTCTCGGGCTGGCATTTTCAAATCATGTTGTTCAGCTGTATTTGTACAATCCAACCGGCGACCAACTCGTAATTGGCGGAAAAAAGAGTGTTTTTTTCAACCTTTTTTTTTTTTTCATTATTCTTCTTATTTTAAAAATGATGAACACCTTATTGTCAAACATATTTTGTACAATCTGAATACCATTTATTCTCATTTTTTAACTTTTCAAACAAATTCTAGACACATTTTGTTTTCAACAAGGAAGATTTTTTTACACATTCAAATGCCATCTAATTTGCAAAATGAAATGACTTTCTCATTTCAACTAATAAAATTTTTATTTTGAAAATGCATATGCAATCCAAATAAGCCCTATTTCTCATTTGGGGGAAAAATTAAAAGAAAAAAAGGTTATGCAGGTTCCCAAAATTTTAAGTTCTTGGTACTTGGGTCACCATTTTTTCAATTTGTATATTTTCTTATGTTTAATTTAGGTTATTATTGATAATTTAGTTTAGACTTCTTGAAGATAATTCTAATCTTAACGAATTTTCATAGTAAATTTTTCATATTAATGTTTAAATGTTTTAACTAATATATCTTTGTCATCGGTGTTGTAATGAATAAATTATTGTTGTGAGAAAGACCAAAAAGCATATTAAGTTTCATAATTTTAACAATATAGCATGTGGTAAAATTTGAGGTACTAAATAACAAATTGTCATCAAACTCAAATAGAAATTCTCCAAAATACCCCTCACAAACAAAACTCCCACAATCTCTCACAAACACCCAAGCCTGACACACCCAGCTCCCGCAAATCAGGAACCCTAGAGACAGGGCCAACGCCGGCGTCAGTTCCGTTGAGACTACCTGATTCGATCACTGTGGAGTAGCTAACCGAAGGAGGGTGCGACAGTCGCCGTGGAGTCGCGAACTGGAGGAGGGTGCGACGATCGCCGTGGAATCGAGATCCGGGGTAGGGCGTGACAGATCTCATCATGGAGGCTTGATCTGGAGGAGGATCTCACTGTGGAGTCGCAATCAGAAGAGGATCTCGCCGTGGATCTGAAGCTCGAGAGGAAAATCACCGGAATCACGAAGAAATTCGCAGGATAATAGCGACCGTTCATCCTCGTTTCCGTCGACATCGGATCTCCATCCTCCTCATGTGATTTTTTCGACGGCCGTCGCCTAGCTCTTGTCTTCTTTGGCTAAACCTTTTTGGATTATGGTTTTTGGGGGTGGATTTGTAATTTTTAATAAAATTTAGGCTTAAATAAGTGGTAAATCTATTTATTTCCAAATAATAAATTTACAATTTATCAAGAAAAATATTCATTAAATAATTTATTTACTATATAATTTACATATTTACAGAAAATGTGATATTCATCATTTTATCAGAAGAATGAAAATATTTATATTTATTAATAAATTTAGTATTTACGTTGTTTCAAAAATTATCAATTTATCAAGTAAATAAAAATATTTACCAAAATATCTTAGTATTTATTATTAATTTTCGTTGTCTAAAAATTATCAATTTATCAAGTAAATCAAATATTTACTAGTAAAGAAGTAAATCTAATATTTATTGATATCTATATTCATATTTATTTTGAAATTTATCAATTTGTTAAGTAAATCTTAGTATTTACTAGTAAATCTTAATATTTATCGGAATTTAAGTTATTTTAAAAATTATGAACTTATCAATAAAATCAAAATTTTATAAGTAAATTTTAGTATTTACTAATAAATGTAAATTGACAATCTAAAAATTTACCATTTTTTCTTTTAAAAAAACCATTTTTATTAATTTATATTGATAATTATTTATTAGTAAATATCTATATTTACTTACTGGCATTAAAACTAACTTATTTACCATAAAATATGATAATTTACATTCATAATTTCATATATTAATTAAAAAAAAAACAGCATTTACATTATATAATGGTAAACACATGAGAAATTACAAAACAAATAACAACAAATTATTTTATTTTACTAATATACAACGAATCCCTCAAAACCAATTAATTATAAAGCAGTCCCAAAAAACCAAAACTAAAACCTAACACTAATTGCCTAGTGCCGCAGCCAAAGAAGACGACAGCTCTGGTGTCGGAGTTGTGGAAGATTGCCATCCAGCCTGTTAAAAGAAAAAAAAAAAGGCAAAAAAAGCAAAAAAAAAAAAAAAAAAAAAAAAAAAAAAAAAAAATCCACAGAAGCAAATACCCGACCTAGGGAGGAGAGAAACCTCGCCTTCTCGTCCACCTCACGATCTCATCGCCGTTGCTCTCCTCTCGCCGTGGGCTTACAAAAAACCAGAAGCAAAAGCCAAACCTAGAGGGGAGAGAAAAAAGTCACATCCCATCGCGATCGCGCTCGTCTTGCCGTCGAGATCTAGTCGCGCTCTCGTCGCCGCCGCAATCCAGTTCTTCACGCCACCATCTAGTTCCATTCTCGTCATTGCCGTGATCTTCCCACCATCGTCGACTGGTCCTTTCCGGTCAACAAGGGGAGAGAGAGAGAGAGAGAGAGAGAGAGAGAGAGAGAGAGAGAGAGAGAAAGGAGAGAGGGGGGAGAAAGAGAAGTAAGAGAGGGAAAATATGTATGTAAAAGGAGAAAGGGATAAAATCGGAATAAATTAAAATGTATAATAAATATGCTATAATTTCCATTAGTATCTTTTAAATATGCTATATAGTACAATTACTGATTATTATTTACAACCCTAATGTTAATTACAAATTTTTCTCATATATATATCCTATTAAAAAATATTTCTTTTAAAGAAATTTATATTGTAGGAACCCTATTTTTCATTACAAGAAGAAACTGCTTTTTAGTTGAATTTTTCTTTCCTAAAGGTGTAATGAAAGCATTCTCATCTCAGGTTTGAAACTTGAAAGTTCCGATTCAAATTTCTTCTGTCTCATTCACTGAATTAGTATCAATAGAGTTCAAGAGACAATATGAAATTAATAGCATAGTCTTAGGGTAATTTTACAATAGTAATCTTTATTAGGAAAATTATGTTTGGTGACCTATTTTGGTCACCCAATCTACTAGATGGCATAATTTTCTTTTTCTTTTTTTTTTTTAATTAGCAAAATGATCCGTTATCATTTTCTTTTTCAGAGTTGATCAATTATTGTCTATCAGTGATCGGCTTGAAAATTAGTTATTTACGTTATGGTCAATCACTGATTGACTGCAATCAATTATTGATTTACTAAATTACTAATATTATGTGATCAATCATTGACTGACAATTTAAAATAATTGACTGACCAGTTTTTTTAAAGGACATTTTAACTAATTTTTAAAAACATCGATTATTTGTTAATAAAATTTTTGATAAAAAAGGTTATTTATCTCTAAATCTCTCTTTAGAATTTATTTTTGCAACTTTTCTAAAACGCCTCCCGTTTTCTTGGTTATGTGCATGTACATGATAATTTTCATGCAAAAACTAACAATTCGTAGTCCAGAGAGATTGAGAATTGTTGACTCTAAGCCTTCGATTGGTTCGTTATTGGAGATAAAATTTTTAAATTAGAATTGATTGATTTTTTAAAAACTAATTATAATTTTTGTTGATTTTAAAAAAAATAAATAAATTAAAATTAAAAAATTTAAGTACTAATTAAAACACCAAATAAAAGCTAATTCAAAATTTAAATGACAATACACTAATATAAAACAAAATAATACATGTATGTATTTCAAAGAGTCATTGTATAAAAAAATAAAAAAGTTTATTTTTATATTTTTCTAAAAAATAAATTAAACTTATAATTAATTTTTAAAAAATTAAATATTTTCAAATTAAAAATTTCATCAGAAATCAATCAATCGTGTTTTAAAAGTGTGTTAAATTTTACGTGTGCCATCAATGATGATTCTACAATTATTAAGTAAGGGCAGTACACCTTGTAGCATCTTCGAAAAAAGAAAAAAGAAAAAAAAAATCAGAAAATGATCAGGTTAGTTATGGGGGGATGACGTGGCGGAGGGCAAAGATAACAGATTGCGCAAGAGAGAAGAGAAGGTTTGAACGGCAGGTTTGGTTTGTTTGTTCTTTTCTTTTACACGTTCCCCCACAACAAAACAAGCCCTTCCCTTCCCTACCCTTTCAGTCCTTTCTCTCTCCTTATTTCATTGTCAATCGCTTTCTCTCTCTCCTCCCGTAGAAGAAGTCTGTGGAATCTTTAGACGAAAGTCGGTTCGCCGCGTCCCTGGCCGCGCCACCGAGGTCTCGCTCCGGCCGATCGACTCCTCTCAGAGACTCTTCCTCCGACAGAATGGAGGCCACCAGTAGCTGGGACGCCCTCGAATGGACCAAAATTGAGGTTTCATCTCTCTTCTTTGTTTTCTAGGGTTTCCGTAATCCATGATTTTCCCTGTGAACGAGAATTGATATGTGTTTGTATATATACATATATGTATGTATGTATATATATTCTATGCAGCCAGTTTCACGGTCAATTTCGAGTACGAATTTGGAGTTCCTGATTGAGGCCGAGCAAGTCATAGTGGAGGTACTTGAGAATTCAGCGTCATTTTTTTTTTCCCTTTTGAATAGTTTCCGTGTGTATGGAATTCATACAGAAAATCATCTGTGTAAAATTAGGTTTTGCCATGTTGAGCTATTTGTTATTATTATTATTATTTTTTTTTGGAAGATTCGAATTAGTGAGTAGAATAAAAATGTGGTAAACGTACGAAATGGTGAAAACCGTGATGGAATTAGGCCTGTTTATGGAAAATTGGGTGTAGACTTGATAACTAAGCCACTTTGTAGGTTTTTTTGGTTCTATGTGTCATTGATTGGGTCGTCAAGTAAGTGGCTGGGAGTAGGTAGAAGGAGATAGAAAAGAGTCACGTAACAACCGGCTCGTTTAAATTTTAAAGTAGCTTACTGAATTCCATCGTCTTGTTCCGCTCATCTTGGGATTCCTAATGTGGGTTTAGTGAAGCTTAGATGATGAAATCATGGATGATGTCTTATCTTAGCGGTCTGCAAGTATTTTAACTGGTTTGCCCAAATTTCGTTTTTGCTTTGCTGTTTAGCGGACCAAAACTGATTAAGAGTCAACTATCTGTGAGATACTTTTCTTGTTTGAGTTGATATTATTTTTCCTCTGTTTTTGGAGTTTAGTGGAGATCTTCTATAATAGTCAGATATTAAATTGCCAGTTATTTCCTTTGTATGCATTAATATTTATTTATTATTATTTTATTAAAGTGACTGTAACATTTACTTTCAGGGTTATGGTGTTGTTCTTGTTAACACTGACGAGGCGGGTACTTTGCTAGTAACCAATTATCGACTCCTTTTTTTGGTAAGTGATGTGTGGAACATCTCCCAATGTAAATATATTTAATTGACTTTACGCCAATAGAAGCTGTGCGTTTAGGTTGAATTGCAAAGTTAAATTTTGATAATTCAGTGCCTTAATAATTTTGCCTCATGAAACCATTTGAAGGTTATATTGGTAATAGTTTCTAAATTCGAAAGTCATTTTCTTTAAAAAGTTGCTTTTTTTGTTTCCTGTTTAATAAATTTCAAAAGATTACAACATAAAGTATGGACAGACCTCTAAAGCACATAAGGCAAGAACTTGCGAGTATTAAAGTATAACCTTTTAGGATGTTATCATCTTTTTATTCCGCTCTGCTCTAGCTAAGTTGTTATGCACAGTGGGCACGTATCTAGGACAAACATGACACACGCTCAGTTGTCCATGCGCACCACACACGTGTGTGGGTGACAAGACTTGCAAATACATGGATAAAATTTTTTCTCTATCTCATTTATTATAATTTATCTATGATGCCAACGTATGTCTTTTCAACTATACTAGATAGTTTTGGATAGTGCTTTCGTGTGGTTGTGTCTCATTTTCCTGCATGTATTCCTGCTTTAGTTTTGACTGAAGTCTCAGCCCATGTGTTGTTTATTGTGTGGAGGAACTCAATTAATATAGCTGTGCCACTTAAATGTTCAAAATATGATGATATCTCGAGTAACTTTCCCTTTCCTTTTTTTTTTTTTTTTTAATTTTTTATTTTTAAAGAGTGAGGGAACCAGGAATATTATTCCCCTTGGTACTATACCATTGATGACAATTGAGAAGTTCAACAAAATTGTAAGTTTCACACCTTTCCTCCTTTTATTCTCGGTTTTCGTTGTTGACTTGGCGAAGAAGTGATTTTGTGCTGTTGTGGAAAGCCTGTTTTCACTATGAGTCCAAACCTTTTTAAGAATTTAGACATGAAAATGTCTTGGATCTGAAAACATGTTATTCAGCTTTTCCCCCCGTCAAATTAGTAGAATGGAAGTGCATTAATATTATTTTCTAAGAAGGTGTGTTGATATAAGGCATTTTCTGCGTTTCTTCAGCTGAGGTCATTTTTCATCCTTACTCTTTATTTAATCTTCTTTACATATATCACCAAGAGAGTTTTCCATGGCTGTAGTGTGATGTTTTCTTGCCTTTTAGCATCCTCATCAATTATTTGTCTTCATTTCTTTGTTATAGTGATGTATTCTCACCTTTTAGCATCCTCATCAATTATTTGTCTTCATTTCTTTGTTGAATAATGAAACGAAATATTCTACCATTTGCAAAATATTTCTCTGTATTTTCTCTTACACATGGACACGGTGGAATAGAAACACAATTTGATTGTTTTCTTTCTCATTGGAAGATCTTATTTCATTTTTAAACATTGTTAGCATGGAAATATGGGGGAGGAAAAAAAAACGAAAAAGAGAGAGCAAACTTTTAAATCTAACATTGCAGTAGTATCATATCTGAATCTAAATAACCTGTGTGTCCTGGCTTTATGGCTAGATGCTGGTCTATCTTCTTCTTCTTATTCAATATCTTGTTTTTGGGAGTTGTAGGCTGTAAAGACGCAATCAGCTCCTCGCCAGTTTGACAAAGGTCCATCACTACGACTTCTCCAGGTTATTGGTATGGTTTGAGATATTTCTCTAAATTTTTTTTCTCTCTCTCTTGTTCTGTTTGCCTGAATTTGGTGTTGAATTGTGAATCAATATTATGGCAATGGACACCATTTTAAACAGAGTTTTAAGATTCTACGATCTGGTGTTTGGAATACCATGTTGTAACCCATAAGAGATGTGAGTTGGTTACCTGATGGTAGTTAATATTAGTTTGGTTGCTGGTGATATAGTTGTTTGCCTGGTTTTGGCATAAAAACTAGTACTTTCAGTTATGGAAAGGTCTCTCTCTCTCTGCTTTATATTTTAACAATAGAACCGGAACAGATTAATTTGTTTTCAAATTTCAGTTTAGAGTGCTTGAATGGTATGGATTGTTTCTGCCATGAGTTCAACAGGACAAGTTTAACTATTTTAAATAGCTTTGGACTTCCATTTTTATTCAGATTTGCAGCCAAACCTTCGTCTCTTGAAGTTTCGTCACAAGTCATTATTGGATCCAAGTTTAGTGCAATTACGACAACAAATTGTAACATGGTGCAGTTTAATATAATTTGCAATTTTCCGTTTGGAAAAGACTTCTTATTAGAAATGAACTCTACTGCTGGTGCCAAGAATAGATGACAACAATTTTTGTAAAATTTAAACCATAATGGATGTAAAACAACCACCATACCAATGGAATTTTCTGATGCTAAATTCTATCAATTTTTAATGGAACAAAGAACAAATCCTTTGTTCAGTAGAGGTGGTTGCTGGAGATGGTACTGGATTGTTTTGCAGTGGTTCAGTACAATGGCAGCATCAGTATCTTAGGTTCCACTGGAGATAGGTGTCAAGTTCAGTGGAGTTTGAGTAAGGTTAATAAAGGTTGAGAAGTTACCGATAAGTTCCTTGTGGTGGATTAGAGTCTTAGGATTTTGAAATCTGGGAACATTTTTGTTTGCTAACTGTAATTTTCGGTTCTTTTTAACTAGTCTTGTTACTTGTTATTGGTGGAGATCTAGTGTTGGTTTCTCGTTAAGGCGCGTTTGCATTTTCTAATTTTTGAAAGTAAATCCTTTCTTGTGATGGTCGCTAGTATATCTGTGGCTGGTTGAGGATATTCTTGCCCCTACTTGTTTCTCTTGCTCAGATTGCAAACAATTGCATTTTGTTCTATCAGTTCTTTCTGAAGGCAATGAGAAAATAAAGGATTGTTATCTGTTTTTCAGGAAAAGACATGAGAATAATTGTCTTTGGATTTCGACCTCGAACAAAGCAGGTGAATTTTCCTGTGTGTGTGTCTTGAATTCGAATTTCAGAACAGGTTTATAATTTTTTTCGACAATGAATTGCTTTTTCTTCTTCTGGAATTTTCCTTTATCTCTCTCTCAGTTCGAATTTCAAATTAGTTTTTTTCTTTCTTTCTTTCTTTCTTTTTTTTTTTGACACGGAATTACTTCTTCTTACATGCATAGCATGAATCAAATTTTTCTGGTAATAGGCATTGCGTAAAAGGTTCCGAATAGCTCAATACTAGTTTCGCATCTTCGATCCTTGCATTTGGTTCCAATCTTCCATAAAATATTGTAATCAGAGGCATATTTTCATCATCAGACATGAGCTTTGAGTGTTTTCAATGATTGTTTATTATACATTAATAGGCTAGAGAAGTCGCACTTCACATGATGAAGGCTTAACCATACACACCATTTTGAAGTCTCATGTTGCACTCTGAAGCATTTTTTTTATCCAACTGAGGTGCTTGCTTGCAAATTTTTCTTGTGAACTGTTAGTAAAAAAGTGAAGTGCATGCGAATCCAAATATGACATGTAAGAAGTAAACGATTTGTCTGGATGGCAAGTTATTGGTGAGGGTAGGTGCTAGTTGATCTAACAGAGAGTGTGGCGTTTCTTTGGGATAATCGATGATGGATGATCCAAACTCATTGTCATGCTCTCATTTGTAAGATAGGAGTGGACTGTGAAGCATGCCACATTCTCTTAAATTGACTTGGGTTGTCCTTTATAAATCATAATTGATCAGACAGCTTGGTTTTGTCACATTAAATTGACATTAGCTGGATGTTTTATTTTGCAGTAGTTATTGTGATTTTCATGAGTATGTTCCTTTTTCTTTGTGTGTAAGGTATCTTTTTCCTTGTTAGTCGGTGAACTTTCTCATTTATCTGCAGTTCTATTTATTTTTATCAATTTCAACTCTATAGTTTAAAGTGGTTTATCATGCTTGTGTTCACGTTTTTGTAAGTGGTATCATGAGTTCAGAGATCCGAGTGTTTTGCTGTTGGTTGCTTCTTTTCTCTAATAGGGTTTGGTTTATTACATTTTGACATCTACAGAGACGTGCAATATTTGATGAATTATTGAGGTGTACGAAGCCAACAAGACTCTGGGATCTTTATGCTTTAAATTCTGGGCCTTCCAAATTCAGTAACAGTAACCCACAGTTGCGATTATTAAATGAATATTTTCGGCTTCTTGGAAAAGGCCTTTCCCATGCTTCAATGAGTATGATTGAAGATGGTTCTTTTACATTGTTCAATGACTTGTGGAGAATAAGTAGTGTAAACTCTGGCTATACAATCTGCCAGACTTATCCATTTGCCTTGATTGTCCCAAGAAGCATTACGTAAGATTTTGAGATCCTTCCACTCTATTTTGGCTCTTGATTTTCTGTTTATCTATGATGAGGTTTACTTTGGTTTGTAATTAACTACGCCAATGACACTTTGATTGCTGCCAATGGTAGTGATGATGAAGTGCTTCAAGCTTCCGCCTTCCGTGCAAGATGTCGATTGCCTGTAGTTACATGGTGTCATCCAGGTATGCAGTGAACCTTACATTTCTTTATTTTCAATTTTGCCACTATTTTAATTCATAACTTTGTGTGCATGATGAATTGCAGGAACTGGAGCAGTTCTTGCACGGTCATCCCAACCATTAGTTGGCCTCATGATGAACATGAGGAGGTAAGGAGTTGAAATAAATCGCTATGCCCAAATGGAAAATGCAAAAAGATGACTGCTTGTTCTTTCTTTAAAATATGGTTATAGTTCAGATTTTGTTCTTTTTCTTTGCAGCAACACTGATGAAAAGCTTGTTGCTGCACTTTGCACTCAACTTGGTGTAGCAGGGGGGAAAAGGAGGTAAGGAATAAGGATTGACCTTTTATCTGGTTTTTTCTCTGCTGACGGTTGACTCCTTCCCCCCTTTTCGAGGTATTATTTCAGAAAACTGATTTTTTGGATTAATTTTTCTGATTTTCCCCCTCAACCAGGAAGTTATATATAGCTGATGCTAGGCCTAGAAAAAACGCTTTGGCTAATAGTGCAATGGGAGGTGGCTCGGAGTCATCTTCAAATTATTTTCAATCTGAGGTCCGTCTCAGGTTTGAGATTTCTGTTTTTGCTTCATTTAGTGGTGGAAGTTGACATCATGGTTTTGCTAATTATTTTAATTAAATGTTACATTTTACCAGATAGTTTTCTTTGGGATAGACAACATCCATGCGATGCGGGATAGTTTTGCTCGGCTAAGAGACTACGTAGACACACATGGTACAACTTCATCAGACGGAATGTCCTCATTCTTGGTCAGTCTTCATATAGATTTACTGCTTTTTGAGCATCAAGCCATGACATCTAGTCTAATTTGATAATATAGACGAAAATTATGCACGTTAGTCATCATACAACTGTTTAGCAAACTTTTATAGTTTTGGACTCTGAAACTTGACCTTGGATCTAACAACTAGTTTTACAAGTTTTCTGTATTATCCATCTATTAAGCTATTGGACAACTCACTTGAGGGAATTTTCCTTGATCTTGTCTGCAAGTACAAATGCTTAGGTTGTTTCCGTGATTACATCATCTGATCATGTGTTGGAATGATCTATTGAGGCATCCATTTATGCACTTGGAAAGAGTTTTCTTTTACGTGGTATATGTAAGCCACATCGAAAAGTATTAAATTATACTTAAATCCTAAAGGTCCTATTAGTGTCTGTCAAGATAAATTTTAACAAATGAAATCTATTCTTGGGCTCACACCACAATGAAGTTGTTGAGGGGATGGGTTTGATTTTGTAATGGCTTCATAAGTGTTGTTTTGGGACTGTGATTGCTTTTCTGGTATCTTTGTTTTATTGATATTTGTTTTATGTTTTAAGAGGTCCTCTAATTGTTGTATTTCTTTTCTGCTATTAATGAAGCTTTTCGTTTCTGATAAAACAAAAATATATATGTGAATCAAGAGAGTAACGATTAGTTTGCATCATGTCTGGAGACAGAGACATGGTGGATGGACATGGGGTGGAGGCAATCTCAGCAGTATGTCTGTTTCAGTATCCAGTCTTGGAGACAGTGGTTGGTTAATACATATACAAAGTGTCTTGGCTGGCTCAGCTTGGATTGCTGCACGTGTTGCTTTAGAATCAGCATCTGTACTAGTTCATTGCAGGTGAGGTATTTTTTGTCAATTTATTCATAGAAACCGTAAGTGTTTATCCATTTGGTATTTTAAATGGTATGCTATTTCTAACGTTTTCACGTGCCATTTTTGTAGTGATGGATGGGATAGAACAACTCAACTAGTTTCACTTGCCAGTTTACTGCTTGACCCATACTATCGGACTATCGCAGGGTTTCAGGTATGGTCTGGAAATTGATATACTTCTTCAGTTGCATTTTCTTTTAATTTATCCACAAATCTCATGAGGCACATAAAATTCTTTAAAACTTGCTTGTACGATATTCCTGAATGTGGCTCCTCGTAACAGTACAGTTTTTAGAATTTGCTTGGTTAAGGGCTTGTTTGGTAACCATTTCATTTTAAACTAAGTTGTACTTTTTTCATCATGTTTTTTGTCTTTTTCCCTAAAAGTTTTTTGTCTTTTCTGAAAAAGTCAACCAAAATTACTATTTAAACTTATAAATTTTAACTCAAACTCATACACCAAACTAATTTAATCAAAACTTTATCAGAATCTTAGTTCCGTCTCCCTGCCTTTTGTAATAAGAAATACTTGCTTGAAAGATTACCTCTTGACTTATCATTTTATATTTTGAATAGGCACTTATCGAAAAAGATTGGCTAGCATTTGGCCATCCATTTTCAGATCGTGTGGGCATGCCAACTGTATCTGGTGGTGCCAACATACCTTTTGAATTATCTAGGCAGTCTTCCACCGGAGGTTTTCCGCCATCACCCATGCGCCAATCGTCAGGATCTCATACATCTCAAAATCCCAATTCATCTCATGCACAGACTTCAAACAATTATTCTCCCATATTTTTGCAGGTGCATGCCATCATACTGAGAAAATCTTTTGTTGACTTAATCCATCTCTTCATAAAGGGTTCATCTCTTCATATCATTGGCGGCAGTATATATAGGGCTGTGGGTTCAACATTTTGTTTGAATGGTTTAGTGGTAAATAGATAATGCTGAAACCTTGTAGGCGGTTCTCTAATAGAAAAGATCTCTATGAAATTCAAATAGGGTTGTGCAGGGCATGGGTGGTTCCCAGAGCAGGACTGTGGTTCCCAGGGGGACTCATGTGGCCTTCAGCAGACTATGAGCTCTTCCCGGTAAAG
This sequence comes from Ficus hirta, assembly GCA_038430175.1. Lineage (NCBI taxonomy): Eukaryota > Viridiplantae > Streptophyta > Magnoliopsida > Rosales > Moraceae > Ficus > Ficus hirta. The sequence continues at coordinate 11,514,186 of CM076594.1, read as the reverse complement.
GATTTCTGCTGGGCCCACATAAGCCTAATGGGAAGAGACAAGTTTGCTCCTCTTCTTTGTTAAAGTGATGCTGTGATAGGGGAACTTTTGATGCTTTAAAATTAATTGAGATTTTTAATGTCTTGTAATGAGTCAATTGGTGTCTTGCTAATGAGATGAGTGATTTCAGAAAAATCAGGTGGTATTTGAAATTTCCTTTATATTTGGTACTTATCTGATCTTAATTTTTGTGCAGTGGATTGATTGTGTTTCACAATTGTTGCGGATGTATCCTTCTGCTTTTGAGTTCTCCTCAGTATGTATCCCCCTTTCAAATGCAAAGTTTCCGCTTTTATTAAATTGCTGGGTTTTCTATTTTAAGTTTATGAAAAAAGCATCTGGTTCTTATCCCCCTTTATTGGATTAAAGCCATACCCTCATAACTATTTCTTTTCTTCGGGTAATGTAGGCTTTCTTAGTGGATCTCTTGGATTGCATGCTTTCTTGTCGTTTTGGGAACTTCTTGTGTAATAGGTAGGTAATCTCTTTTGGTTTCTGTGATCTGTTACTTGATATTCATCTATTCATTTTATTGTTTAATGGGTATTGACCAAATTCTCGGATGCATACTGCATAAAGTTAGGTGTGATAAGAACGGACTGGTGTAATTAAGTTGTTTGGATGCCATGAAATCAGAGAAAAGTTGGAAATGCTTTGAAACTTGATGATGAGATGATAAAATATGATGAATTGTTGTTTAGATATAACACAGTTTTTGGGTGAAGAAATTACAAGGGTCTTGCTTGTTATTATTATTGCTCTTTTCTTTGTTTTTGTGTAATTCTCTTCTTTTATTTTTTTTATTTAATAATAGGTTGTTAGGTGAAATGTGCCCATGAAGCTTTTTAAGAAATAATGCGAAATTGAAGAATTTGGTGATAGTTTTTAAAATATTCTCTTTTTTTTTTTTTTTTAAGTCAATGTATATTACTGTATAAAGACAGTTATCCTCAACGAAGTCCAAAAATGGTGCTTGGTTACATGAATCTTTGATAGTCGGAGCAAAGTGCAACCCAATGATGTTGATGTGATAGATAGACCATGAACTTCTACCCTTACAAAATGCCAAGTTTGCTGACTACTAAGTACTTTTTTATTTTTCTTTTTTTCTTTTCTGTTTGCTTACGTTAAATTAGTGACAAAGAGAGGCAACAATGTGGCATTGCTGAAGCTTCGGGATGCTTATGGGTATATTTGGCTGATTTACGTGCTACAGAAGGAAGTTCACACGTACACTATAACCTCTTTTATGATCCACTGAAATACGACGGTCCAATATTACCACCAGCTGCAGCTTTGGCACCAACTCTTTGGCCTCAATTCCATCTTCGTTGGTCTTGTCCCACAGAAGCACAAGCTGCAGAAGTTGAAACTGAATGCCGGAAGATGGCTCTTAAATTCTCCGAATTGCAGAAGGTAATAAGTTTATTATTTATTTTAGCTGTTATTTTCTCTTTAACCCCATTAGCAGAAATAATATAAGATATAATTCGCTGAAAATGAAATCCTGAAAATCAACTATCTAATGCTAACTGTCCCTTTAAAATGTATTTGGTACATTGACCATGCTCTTAGGCCTTCTCATTTAGCACGTTTTCCACTTTTAAATTTATCCTAAATCAATATGCTGCCACCTGCACCTCATCTATCTATTACCTTGATCTAATTTCATCGAGCATTACTAATCCAATTCAATGATGACTTGTTTTTCATTAGAATGGTGTAGTATATCATATTTATTAATCAATTTAGTAATTTGGTTTTTTATTAGTAAAAGGAATCCGAGGCCATTAAAACAGAAAGAGCATGTTTAGGATGATGTATTTAATACGTAGACCTTACTAAAAACTGAGTTGTGGGACAGCTGACTTTTATGGATACAACAAATCTTGAAGAATACTTCGGAACTTCTTCATATAAGATAAGGACTATCAGCTGTTTCACAAGGGACACTTAATCTGAAATGAATGTTACACTATTGGTTTTTCATGGCAGAATATGGTAAATTGTTAACATGCTTCTGTGAGAAAACTATATATATGTATATGTATTTTTAATCATGTGCACAATGTTTTGCAGGAAAAAGAAGCAGCAGAAAAGAAAACTAGGGAAATAGCCACTGCGATGGAATCTTTAAGCGCGGAGTTGAAAAATGAAAAGCAAGTCCGCAGCTCAGCTATGAGCTTGGCCAAGAGAGCCGGCAAGGAAAGTGAGGCTATTAAACGAGCTATACAATCACTTGGATGCAAGGTCCACTTCTCGCAGAGTGGTGATTGCACTGTTGATATTGAAAATAGCCTGATTGCTACTCCACAGAAATTTATTCATTCTCCTTCAAAGAGAGAATCAGAAAGTATAATGCAGAATGCTGAGAAATCAGATCTCTCTGTTTCCATTACACTTGTAGCCGATGATGTTGCTCCTAGCAATCCAATTAGTCGAGTGTGTGAAACCTTGTGCCCACTACACACTCGAGACGGAGGCTGCAAGTGGCCGGACGCTGGATGTGCTCAGCTCGGTAGCCAATTTGTTGGAATGAAGGCAAATTTTGATGCATTCGACCGTCTTTCTATTTATGATGGTTACTTTCAGCCTTAATGATTTCCAGGTTAAGCTGAAATTTTTCGTAATACATCAGCCGCATAGTAGATCATCATATAGAGTTCAGAATGAGATCCTTCTGGTTAGAATAGTCCAAAGGATCTTTTTACTAAGCTTGCATTAAGAGAGGACCCTGGAATTTCGGACGGGTCTCGGGACTCTGTACAGAGATTATAGAGTTAGCTCTGGGCCATCTTGTTGGTATGAAGGGACTCTTCAGGAATAGGAAGAAGAAAAGTTTGGAAATATTGGAAATAGAACGCGCACAATTTTCAATAGATAGCTGAATACAAGTGCCATTCATTTCCCAAATAAGGTCAGCCTTTGTACAGGTCTCTGGCGATCTATTCATGTGCTGTAACTTTCTTCACCGAACTTCTTTAGTATATGTTTTTAGTTGCAAAAAGCAAATAAAAGTATTTTTAAAGCTCTTTATAGCTCTGCCTTATGAATGCAATGTGTTTGATTAGTGTCGTTTTTTAACCATCTATTCTTTGGGAAATCTAGATAAATGCAACGACACATGTCCTTTCTTTAATATTTTTGTCCTTCCCCCTTTATTCTTAAACCTAAAACTTAAAAAGGGTATGGTTGCATAACATTCATATTTGATTCCATTGTAACGAGCAGGTTTCAAATCCACCGATACCCAAGTTATAAAAGTACAAAAAATAAAATAAAAATAAAAAGCAACAACAACAACCCACTTGAAAAGGGTCAAAATTCTATGGGAATGGCTCAAAACGAAAGAGGTGCGTCAATACTCCAAGTGACATATTTCCTAATTCTCTATATTTTTCCTCAATAGAAAAGTATGTTACCTAGCTTTTTATTTACTACTTGAGGCTTAATCCAAATACCATTCCTCTAGCTTTAATTTCGACTTCAGACATGGAATACACATATTGATGAAAAACATAAAATAAAATAAAATAAATAAAAAGAAAAAGAAAAATGTCTAACTATTGTCTGTAAGAAATTTTTTTGGAGACTAGAATCTTTATTACCAACCTGAACTAGATTGGAGTTGGTGACTTTCTTCCACGGTGAGATTTGGATTGATATTTCTCTCTCTTCAACTAGAATTATCGGGTTTATGCAACAAAAGTACTAAAAACTGTCCCTATTTTAGGCAATAACTCAAGGCAACGTACATCACCACTAACATATTACAAAACTGTGAGTCAAAACTGATCATCATTCTTCTAGTGTCATAGATTTGAGCAGTGAGAATTTCATGCTATTAAGAGTACTAGAATTGTCTCTCTCCCAATCCGAGTTTACAAAGTCGATGTCAATCAGTAGTATGATTCACTTAAGATATCTAGGACTTAAATTGCGCCTATTTGATGACAGAGCATACCTCCCAAACTGTATCAGCAACTTACGGAACCTGCATACTTTGCATATTCATTGTCGTCATGGGGAATGCATGCTTCCTAGAGGCATATCGAAGTTGACGTGTTTGACACATTTGCTAATACCATCCTTACGGCTCAAGGGATCGACTTTTGCTTGCACTTAGTGCAATAGAAGTCCTTTCCAAGTGAATAACTATGGAGGTTCTCACACCGCAAATTCATGGGACCCCTGGATCAGATACAATACACTTGTCAAGCTGACTAATCTTCAGCATCTAAAACTAAGAATCTACAACAAAAGAGAGGCTAAGGCTATGCTCGACTCTCCAGTTATTGAGTCAGGCAACCTTCAATCCTTGGCTATGTATTCATCTAGAACGTTCGCGGTCAGATTTCCGAGTCTGCAGCCACTATCTCGTTCTCATAGTCTCCACATACTATATTTACAAGGGCCAATAGAAGACCAAGGTGTCAATCCTTGCCGTCATTGTCTACGGTTTCTACCAGCCAATCTTTCAAAGTTGACATTGTTAGATTCTTGCATTTATCAGGACCCCATGCCAGTTGTGAAGAAGCTTCCGAATTTGAGGCTGCTGCGTTTGTGTAATAAAACCTATTTGCGGGTTCGAAATGGCTTGCTCTGCCGGTGGGTTTCCTAAGCTGGAGACTCTTCAACTGAGCAGCTTGCCGTCCCTAGAAAAATGGGAGATTGAAAAAGATGCAATGCCAAGTCTTGAGAGATTACATATTAAAGATATATTCCCAAACAGAGTATGATTCCGGAAGGATTGAAATTTGTCACCACCACCCTGCGACAACTAGATATCGAGTCTATTCCCAATTCGTTCCAACACCAGCTTAGACTCCATGGAAAAATAATTGAAGGCGATGATTATCACAAAGTGCGTCACATTCCCTTCATCTCACTCGGATAAAGTTAGGTCATATCTTCTACTATCCATCCTGTTAAAGTTGGAGCAGTAAACAATATTGGTAAATTTCTAGTGCTTTACTTTCTTTCACTATTCTTTCTTTTCTTTTCTTTTCTTTTTTATTTTTTTATTTTTTTATTTTTTTTATTTTTTTATTTTTTTTAAAGCCTCTTGTATGTTATTGTGTAATCCAATAACATGTTGATTTTTCTGATACTTGAAATAAAGGTTTCGTACTCCGCAAGAAACACCTCTCACGGTCACAAGTTTGAATAAATTTCAAGTTCCAAATGCCTCAACCGGGAATGATAAAGAGCAGCAGCTAGTGTTAAGTCACCACAATATATATTGGTACTCTTTCATGTAATTGGAGAAATATGAATGACACACCATTTTGAATCCAAAATATTTAATTAATTCAAACCAAATACAAATTCACTTTGTTGAAATCTACACCATCCTCATTTTTCTTTCTCCCAAACACACATTTATTTTAGATTCTTAATTCAAATTGAATTTTTTCAATCGAAAATGGCATGTCCAACTGGAGTTTGTGTGTTTCTGTTCAGTAACATTGAATAATTCATGAAGTTAAAAACCTGTATATACAATCTGCAACCACCCCTGTAGCAATAAAAGACGAAGCAAACAAAGTCAATTAATTAAGTTCAAATCCACTAAAGAAACCAAATAAAAATAAAACTACAAATAAATAAAAACTGAAAAACTCTCACCCTGTAGGAAAAACCTAGACATGTCTTGGGTAATACTACGAGTAGAATACCAAGTTAATTTCACGCACTTGGCAATTTTCCTTCCTAGCCAGCACAATCAAGTCTCTCTCTCAAATTTTTTTTTTTTTAAATAATAAACTTGGGGTGGACCCTTTGGCATCTAGTCATTTGTAAACAATTCTCGATATGAAAACTCATAGACAAATGGTTGATTTTTTTTTTTTTTTTTAATTTGATGCGGAGGTATTCAAATTTATATCTTGTAGTAGATCAGTTGTTAAATTATTATTAGATTATACCTATAATCACTATTAAATCTCTGTCTCAGTTGCTTTAAGTTTGAGACGGTATGTAGAATTTAGTATGTAATCATGGACCGTCTGTTGATGCCCAAAAATGCACAAGGACCAAAAAACAAAACCAAATTCAATAACTATTCTGCAACGTAAAAAAGGTATGTACGTGTGCCCAAGCCATACTTGGGAAATTTTAATAGACTGTGGTTTAGTAAGCCATGAGAGTATAAACGGGTCTATTTATTTTATGGTTCAAGTAGTTCTTAACCCGCTTGAGGGCTATTGAACTCATTGAGCTAAAAGAATAAGTTGGACAAATGGAGTAAAAAAAACCAATCCGCTTCTTCACTTCAACTAATCTAGCAAGCCTAATTTTTTGAATATCCCATTAGAATATTTATTAAATAGATAGTCAAAATTAAGCTTTCAAACCTGTCCAAAGGTAGCGGTAGTGCCCACTCATATTTCAACATCCACTTATACGGTTGGCTATCATGTAAAAATATACATTATTCAACTGAGTATATTTTTGAAATACTCAGACAATCCAAAATAGAGTTCCAAAAGAAGCCTATTAGTCGTTAATCCCTATATACATTTTTTCTACCAAAACTAAAGTTTGACCGTGTCCAAATATTGGTTTAAATCTCTTCTAGTTCTCAATACTACCTTGATTAGCTATGTAGGAGTAACTAAGTGTGGGAATGAAATCAAAATTCTTCCTCTCCAGGTAAGGGAGCTAACTAGCTTCTCCAGAGGTTAGTTAGGTAGAGAAGTTCTCCCACACTATAAATACTCATTCACCTTAGACGGTGAAAACACACAGAAACATGCTTACTTTTCTAAAAAAGATATATGCCAAAAGCTTTCTATGCTCTCAAAGGTCTTAAGAGCAAGTATGAAAGCCTCAATCCATAAGTCCCTTACCAAGCCCATACCTTTTCTATAATCATCTCCTTATTGTTAATATTTGACTTTGGAAACTCTTAATTCTTAGGTGTTTTCTTTGATTTCGTGGCCAGAGACTTTCTCTGGAGACTTTTGATTTTTAGTCTTTTTTTTTTTTTCCGTGGCCAGAGACTTTCTCTGAAGACTCTTTGTCTTTGGTCTTCTTCTTTAGATTCATGGCCAGAGACTTTCTTTGGAGACTTTTTGCCTTTAGCCATTCCTTTTTAGTTTTGTGGCCAGAGACTCCCTCCGGAAACTCTTTGTTTTTAGAAGCTTTTTTTATTTTTCTCGCTAGAGGCCTTTCTCCTTTACCTCTAGAAAATTGTTTATGCACTCCTCCCACCTCTTCATACTCGCAAAGATTCTCATCTATATTGAAGCTCTCACCCATTGGAGTTCAGTAATATTTGAGTCCCTAGAGGCCATCTCTTCGGGTTCATTTGGGCCTAGTTAGATCCCTAGACTTGGGGTTCTGCATCTGTTATTGGAGATTGACACTGCATAAGTTCTCTAGAGACTGGGCATCTCATGTTAGAGGTCAGCCTGATTTTACCCCAACACCGTCTTATATGATTAATTGGAAAAAAAAAAAAAGAAAAAGGAAAAAATTAGGTGGGGAGTTATATTTTGAGTACATTCTCATAATTTTACTCACTACAACATTAAAAATGATAATTTTAATAATATAAAATAGTAAAATTATTAACTTTAATGTTATGACTGACATAAATATGAAAATGTATCAAATTTACGGCATTCTTCCATTTAACCTTCAGAAAAATGAAAGTTCAACAAGTTTATGAACCGTATTTCTCTTGATCACCAGCATCTATATATAACGGAATTGGTTAATGTCTTTAATAAGATGGTATTAAACCACTACTATGTTGTTGGACAGGAACCTCAATAGCATTATATCCTCAAGTTTCTTTCTTTTTCTTTTTTTTGTATAATTGAACATTTGAGGGAGAAAGTTATAAATAGCGTATTTGTATAAAAGCTAAAGAAATATATAACATATTTACAAAATTACTTAAGTAAATAATACATTTACGACTACATTTTTTATTAGTAAATATAGTATTTACTTAGACAGTTTCATTAATATGCTAATTAGTTGTTTTAGCTTTCGTAAATATGTTATTTAATATATATTTACAATATTGTTAAGATTTATTGGAACTTTAATTCATACACCTTGCTACACCTTGCTACGACTAGGTCAGCGGGTAGAATAGGTATTCTGAAGTTTGAAGCCTATAAGTACTTTTTATTAAGTGGAACTGTCGAAGCCATAGACACCGTACTGTATATTAAAAAAAATCTTTAATTAATAATTAAATTTTTGTATTGCTTGACAAACTGCCATATGAATTATGAACTTTTGATTTTGATAATTAGCCCCCACACTTGTGTCATTATTCAATGTGACCCAAATAAGAAAGGGGACTAATTGTGAAAATTAAAAATTCAGGGGCAATTTAGAAAGTACAAAAAGTGATTAATGCACAAAAAGTTGTGCATTAATCAATAGATTTAAGTTGTAATGCAACTTAAATCTATTAATATACAACTTTGTAAGAAGTTCAATTGTAATGCAACCATGCCAAAGTTCCCTGGAAGAAGCTTATAATATTTTCTTAAATTTGCTTATTTATTTAGGAAAAAAAACACCTAAATGATATAAATTTAGAGATCATTATATCAACATGATACAAACAATTAATATTAGACTAATACGACATAAAATTAAATCAAATTTAATTAAAATTTTTGTCATATTGATCAAAAGTGAAAATTTTATGTCATGTTAGTCAACAGATAAAAAATATATAGTTATTTAGGTAATTTTTTCATTTATTTAATAATTATTTTCTAGAGAAAGAGTACTTCCTTTGCCCAAAAACTCAAATGTTCCATTTTTTTTTTTTAAAGAGAATTCCCGATTGAAAATTTTGACATTCAAGTCCCTATATAAGATGGTGGGGGCTTTGGGCACTCATTTGTTCTCTACTCAGAAGTCAGAACCAACATTCAGAGTTCTCTTTCTTTTCCATTATGTCTGATTTTTACTAATCCCAAACTCTTATCGATAATAATAATTAAAAAAAAAAAAAAGAAAGGAATTGTAGCGTCTTTTAAGCAGGTGAAAGGGAAAAATAGGAGGAACAAAAGGACAATCAGCAGTGAATAAATAAACAAGGAGGGAAATTTTACGGCAGGACGCAATTTTTTTTTTTTTTTTTTTGGTCTTGTCGATAAAGCATTTATATATATATATATATATATATATATATGTAGATACATATTGGATTATACTTAAAAAGGTCAAATTTGCAAGTGTGAACACTTTCGTGTCACATATGTGCTATTAAAATATAATCCGCTAAGGCAAGAAGTAGCCTAGTAAGACCATCAAGTATACATAATCAGAATATCATCTCAGGCTTTAACATTAATTTTTTGAGCTTTTGGTTTACTTCTAACTTCTTGCAAGCAGTGGACAAATAGTAATATTCTTTAACTTGTTACAAAGATTCACAACTAAGTAGGATAGAACGATACTTTCTCCACCTAAACAAGGTTGGTATTAACAACTTTATGCCTTGATTGGTACTGAAGCGATACCAATTTAATCTTATGCAACGTAAAGTATTACTTTAATTATCCTTATATTGTTATGTAAATAGGATTTATACCTTGTTTATCCGCCAGAAAAGTAAAGTACCAAAATTCCTTATCCGTAGTCTAATAGACAAAATCAAGACACAAGTAAAGTTAGGTCACCTCAAGTTTTGAAATTATTGTGTCTCTTTGCTTTCTAGCTTTCACAAGATCAATGGCGGAATCACTACTCTCAAAGTTGGTGGAGGCTGTCGTATCGCAGGCAGTTGAAACAATTGCTGAATTACTTAAGAGTGAAGTAATCTCCTTGACCAGCGTCAGGGGTGAAGTGGAACGGTTGCAACATGAACTCCAACGCATGAAGTGCTTCTTGGAAGATGCAGATCGCAAGCAAGATCAGGACAAACGCGTCTGCAAATGGATAGCTGAAGTCGGAGACGTAGCCAACGATGTTGAGGACGTCATCGAGACCTTCATCTGGAAGGTTTCCTCCTCGTACATTGTTTTCAAAGTGTGTCACCTCTTCAAACTTAGGGATGAAATCAACGTCATCCAAGCTAAGTTGAACGACATCTCAAAAAGCACGCAGTTGTATAACATCGGGTTTAGTAGCGGAGAGGGGACGAGTTCTATGGCTAATCAGCTGCAGCGGACTTTGAGAAGATCATATCCAGATGACGAGGATGACGATATCATCAGCTTGGAGGATAGCACCGCGGCATTGAAGGGTGAGTTGATGAAAGTGGAAGATAGGCTCTGCATTGCCTCAGTCGTCGGCATGGGCGGCTTAGGTAAGACCACTCTTGCCAAGAAAGTCTTTAACCATGTAAAGGTTCATTTCGATTGCCATGCTTGGGTTTTTGTATCCCAACAGTATGTTCCGAGGGAGATCTTGTCAGATATACTGATGCAGATAGGGATTGGTGATACTCAAAATCACGACGGGCAAAGTTTAGAAGAAAAGACGAACAAAAGAGAGATGTTGAGAAAATTGGAAGATCATGGTCTAGATGAGAAGAAAAAAAGAGAGATTTTGAGAATATTGGAAGAGCATGATCTACTTGAGTTGGTTGATGACAGCCAGATGTTGAGAAAAGTATTGGCAGATCGTGATCTAGTGGAGAAGACAAATAAAAGAGAGATTTTGAGAGTATTGAAAGAACATGATCTAGTTGACTTGCTTAAGAAGAAGCTTAAAGAGAAGAGGTATCTTGTGGTTCTTGATGATATTTGGAGAATTGAGGCTTGGGATAGTATTAAAAATGCTTTTCCAAAAGGCAAAGAGGGAAGTAAGGTTCTTTTTACGACCCGCAACAAGGAGGTAGCATCGAATGCTGATCCATTTAGCTCCCTGATTGAACCTGAACCGTTGACATCTGAAGAGAGCTGGGACCTTCTTCGACGGAAAGCATTTCGGAGAAGTACTTCCAACAAGTATGACATCCAGCCAGAATTTGAAGAGTTGGGAAGGGAAATGCTAATAAAATGTAAAGGATTACCACTTGCAATCATCATACTTGGAGGCTTGTTAAGAACAAGAGATTCAACTGATGGTTGGAAAGAGGTAAAAAAGAATCTTACTGCCCACTTGAACAAACTTAAATCGCATCAAGAATACGAAGGAGTGGATGGGATTTTATCCTTGAGCTACTATGATTTGCCCTACTATTTGAAACCTTGCTTTCTCTATTTGGGTACTTTCCCAGAGGATAGGGAGATTCCCAAAAGAACACTGTTTCAATTGTGGATTGCAGAAGGCTTTGTTGATCCCTCAAGTCATAATGGTGAAACAGCAGAAGACTTAGCTGAACAATATATCGGAGAGCTGGCAAACAGGTGCCTCGTCCAAGTGAGCAAAAGGAGGGAATTTGGGATTGGAGTGAAAGCATATCGCATGCACGATCTCATGCGAGATATGTGCCTGTCAAAGGCAAAGGAGCTGAACTTCTTTGAGATTATCCAGGAGCGAGAAATGAACAAGAAGGTGATGACAATTCAGTCTCGGAGGATTGCAATTCATCATCCTCGTTGTGATTTTGCTGGGTACGAAATTCAAACCCGTCTTCGATCACTAGTGTGTTTTGAAATCAATGATTTTCCTACATCGTGTTTAAGAAGCCAGAGCTTTGTGACATTGAGAGCACTAGAATTGGGGTTCAGTCGCTTAAGTGTTGACTTATCCATGTTGGAGGCAATCTGTCAATTAATTCACTTGAGGCACCTGGGGTTGAGAGATACTGGAATAACAAAATTGCCAAACACCATCAGCAACCTGCAGAATTTGTACACCCTTGACCTTCGAAATAATAGTGTCATCCTACCATGGGGAATATCTAGGTTGACTCGTTTGACACATCTTTTCGTATTTTTCACGTTCAATATCGAATTCTGGAGGGCAGAATGCGGTTGGATTATGGCAACAGGGGAACCAAAAAGAATTTCTTTTGTTAGATTCGACAACCTAGTCAAATTGACTAATCTTCAGAATCTGAAAATAGCAGCCATAAGTGGCAAAGATGCTAGAGCTTTACTCGAGTGTCCCATTTTTAAAACCGGTAGCCTTCGATCTTTGTTTATGAGACTTGTGGGCAACCATGAATTCCCAAAGCTACAACCACTCTCCCACTGCCATCTTCTTACCAAACTACATTTAGTAGGGAGGATACCAGAAGACAATCTACAATGTTTGCCACCGAGCCTCGTCAAGTTAACTTTGGTTTTCTCTATCGTTCATCAAGACCCCATGCCAGTCCTGGAGAAGCTACCAAACTTGAGGTTTCTTTGGTTGGGCAGAAACAGCTATTACGGATCTAAAATGGTTTGTTCTGCTGATGGATTTCCTTCGCTGGAGACTCTTCGACTAGTTGGCTTGCCATCCCTAAATGAATGGCGAATAGAACAAGGTGCAATGCCAAGTCTCACGAGATTACTGATAGCCGAAATTCCAGAACTGCAGAAGATTCCGGAAGGATTGAAATTTGTTACCACTTTGCAGCAACTTGATTTCAGTTCTATGCCCTCGACTTTTGCAGACAGGCTTAGATGCGAATAAAAATGGAATTGAAGGGGAAGATTACTACAAAGTGTGCCACATTACCTCCATCTCATTCGATAAAATCCTCTTGGGGCGTACACTGTAACCTGAGAAATGCTTTTTTCTGGTAAACTTTCCACCGACTTACCGTTTTATTTAGATACTAGTATTTATATTTTGTATTTTCATTTTAATTCCCTAACCATTGAACCTAAGTTTTTTTTTTTTTTTTTTTTGTTTTTTTAGGGCACTAAAAAAAGTGTTTTAAATATAGCATGTGTCACTGACAATAATAATATAATGACCATCTTTAGTAATTACTGAGATAAAAGAAAACAGTCAAAATCAGTTATTTTTCGAATATTATTTAATTAGTGCTATAAAAAAAATTAAAACAATCTGATTATGACTAATAAATCACCTGTAGGTTCCATTCATAGACTGCAATTAATTTTGTTACTCCTAACAGAATTTTCCATTCTTGTTTCACTACATATATGCGGATACCTTTGAATATATATAAATATATATATATATATATATATATGTTCAAATCATTTGGCTGACAGATTTTCTTTTCTTTTCTTTTTTCCTAACAGAGCCGAATTTCCTTAACCAGTGTATAACCGAGTCCAAAGGTAGGTTCTTTCTCACTCTCTTCCTCCTTGGTTTTAGTCTCTGTTTACTTCTACTTCTCTAAATTCAAATCAAATGTTGGTTGCAGGCGCTTCAGAAATATCATCAACTCGTTGTCTCTGTTTGTTTACCTACAATAACTCTTTGTATTGTGTGCAACCTTGGAAGTTCCAGAAGCTTCTTTGAGACATAAGCCGTGCTATATATATGTGTGTGTATTTATGTGTGTGTGTGTGAGTGTCTGAGATCCAATAATTGTAATAATGTGATAGTCTCCACTTACTAGAGAAGAGACATAAATTTGGTGTTATGTTTAGCTGAAAATAAAGCAAACTGAGCATCTTTGCTGGGGAAATATAGGTCCTAATTTCGTGTTTCTCTTCCCTAAGATTTGTACACACACCCTCTAAGATTAAAACTCGGTTTATAACCCACGAGGAAAATACACAAACTAATGACTTCATTATTATTATTATTATTATTATTATTATTATTTTGCTTGAAACTCAGTGTTCAAAATTCTGATGTTCGAAGGATTTCACAGGGTAAAGCAACATCTCTTCAGCCAATTTCAGATCATCATCTTCAGAAGAATTCTCCTTCCGGTCCTTCCTTTCGTTCCATCTTGCCCAAATCCACCTCAACCCCATTAACCCTCCATCCTTCTCTCTTCTCGATTTATATATATATATATATATATATATATGTGTGTGTACATTTTTTTAGTTGAAGGTGATAGTAGGGTCATATATCAACCTTCCCACAACCAAATGGTTAAACTCTAATTTCTTATTCTAGAAGCGATTAGATAAGAAGTTTACTTAGTGATCTTCGTTCCTGTTAAAAGTCCGAAGTTTAATGAACATGAGCAACCCTCAGGCCAATTTCACAGGTAAACAGGAAAACCAGCCCATTTAGATTGCTATTATCCGTAGATAGATGGACAAAAAGAGTACAATCTATTATCCTATATTGTTTCTTGTTTTTAAAATTGTTTTTCTACGAAAATGTACAAAAAGTTAATTTTGCATTCATGTGTTTGTGGGAATTGCATCACTACACTGCAAGTAAAGTGCACGAAAAATTTTTTGACAGACAAATGGAGATTTCAAGTTCCTCTATGATAAAGCGGATACATAACAAAAAATGAAAGGAAGAAAATATGTAGTTGAGAGCTCCTGATGACTATAAATGAAAAGACTATATTCACAATAGCCTCAAAACAATTCCATGACAGCAAAGGAAAGAACTAGCTCCAAACAAAGTAGTATGAAAGAAAATATGTTAAACTATGAAAAACAAGGAGGAGCAGATTATTGAAGCAACTCTAGAGGGAAGACATTCAAACTGGCAAGACAAGAAAAGGGCAAAGCCACCACAAACGAAGAACTGAAAATATATTTCCAAAGGAGCAACCACACTAGAAAAGCAATATATTCATCACTTAAAGAAAAACAGTCTCTTAGGGCCCATTTGGGGATGTCTGGAAACCGTGTTTTGAAGGTTGGATTGAAAATATATGTTTAGGGGGAAGACTTTTAGAAAAAGTTCTATGATATAGAATATAATGTAAAAATTTAAAATATGTTAGGAAAAAAATAGAAAACGACCGCCGCTTCTCTCTAATTTCTCAGCCCACTTCCACATAAGACCATGTGTGTCTTCTATACAATTAATAATCCCATTAACTGGTTTCTTATCAAACCAGTTTTCACCAAATTTGGACCACATCTAAGGGGCTAATAGTTATGCTAATAATATCCTCTTCCCCTTTTTTGAACTATATAAGGTTTTTTGATGCTTACTATTATTTTTGTTTGTAATTTAAGTCTTTTCTATCAAAACAAAATTTGGTCACCTAACAAATTATTCAATAAATAATTAATTAAAGGATTTCTTGTATTGATACACTCTGAATTTGTCACACAATTACAATTTGTATTTTTAAAATTTTTATTTTTTTTATAATTTACACTATAAACTTACAAATTTGTAGTAATTTACCTTATTGATAATAATATTAATCTTTTGAAGGAAATTGACAAGTAATTTGTATATGAATCATTAATTAATGATTTGAAAGATCATTTTTCATGTATTTTAACCCAAATTTATTGAGGTTAACATGTTTAATTAAATATTATTAAAATAGAAAATTTTATCTTAACTTTATTTTCAATATAAATTTGGGTTAGCATTGATTAAAATATACCTGTTATATATTCTCTTAATTAATGATCTATATGCAAACCAAGTGTCAATATCAATAAAAGAATCAATATTTTTATTAATGAGAGATAGATTGCTGTACATTTTGTAAGTTTATGGTGAAAATTGTAAAAAAAAATAAAAATTTAGAATGCAAATTGCAACTATACTGTAAGTTTTAAGGTGCATCGGTGCTAAAAAGGAAAAAAAAAAAAATCAAAAGCACTGAAAATTTAACAAAGATGTGAAAATAGTCTCCAGTCACGTATCATTTTTTTTAAAAAAATTTTATGAGAAGGCATTCAATCCAATCAGAGACTTTACAAACTTAGGGTCCGTTTGGCATCTGGGTTTAACTCCAACTAAACTGTACTTTTTCATCTCAGTTTTTATCTTTTTCTGAAAAGTCAATAAAATTTATAACTACTTTTTAAAAAGTCAATTCAACTCAACTCATTCACCAAACACCCTCTTAGTGAATATGTTTAACACGTTATATCTAGTATCCACCGGAACATCTCTTTTTAGGATCCGTTTGGTTGGAGGGAGAGATGGAGGGAGGGAGAGGGGTGAATGGAGAGAGTAAATCTCTTGTTTGGTTGGATGAAGGGATAGAGGGAGGAGCTCTCCTTTTGGGCCCACAAAAGTGGATCCTTCCACTAATGAAAAATATTCATGAAATCCCTTTCCTTAAGTTTAAAATATCTATTTTACCCTTTATTAAAAATATTTAACTAAAAATAAAATAGACAAAATAGTAATTTTACAATAATTATTCATCTCTCCTTTTAACTCTCTCTCCTCCTTACTAAACAATATAAAGGATTCTTACAATTCTCTCCATCCTTCACTGTCTCCATCCTTTCAACTTTCTCTATGCACGGCTTGTTGCAACGAAATAAAGAATATATGAAATCCTAGGTAATAGTGAGAATTTTTTAATTAATTGATGCAACAAATATATGAGATCCTAGGTAATGATGAAAAATTTTAAATTATGTTCCCCTGCGTTAAATTAAAAACATTATAAGGAACATTAATATTTGAATAACGTAAATGTAGAAAAATAAGTGTCCTACGGATTTTTAAAAAATGAAATTTGGATTTGGATTTGAATTAAATTATTTATAAAAAAAAATAAATATTTAAATAGTTTCTTAGAATAAAACTCAACCAAATACATATTGCATATTTAAATACAATAATAACTAACAGAAACAACGGAAGATGCTATAGTACATCACAATAGCTAATACAACCGGGCCATTGATGTCAACAATTCATTCATTGCTTATGTACTAAAATTTTACATATATCTTACTATGGCATGGTTTGATTTATCATTTCATATTTAGATTAATTCAATCTTTTAAATTTGTTATATACAACAAATGATATACCATTGTTTCCTTTCAAAATTGTTAGAGGTTTGTCATATCCTCAACTTTTTTCCCTTAATAAGCTGGTAAATAACTGTATTCATTATACAAGTCATGATTATTTTTTCTTCATATTATTCTTGGATTTGTTAAGGAAAAAATAAAAATAAAACTCATATTATATTTGTTCTACATAAATGTTATTTTTTTAAAAATTTATGTTATGATATCGTCTAAAAAGATTAAAACATGGACGTTCACTTTAAATAAACAAATGAAATATATTTTGGAAACTACAGTTATAACCCTCAACAATACATGGATTTACACCTTTACCAGGGCATTCATAATGCTTTACTCACAGCTGTCATTTTCAAAGGCAAATAGACAAGTTAATAAATTGTGAAAACTCACACATGGATCCCATTCTAACAAATCGACTATGCAATTTTCAATTAAAAATCACACCACATGGGTGAAGGACCATCCTTCATGTAGGACATTAGAAGTTTCCTCTTAAAAAAAAAACAAAGAAAAAAGAAAAAGACAAAACTATCCCTAACAAAACAACGACGTTTTCCTACTTAACCCCACCCCAAAGAAGAAAAACCACTTGTGGATTAGTCCCCTTTCTTCTTCGACCGTTCACTTGCTCTTTCTATCTCTCTCTCCACCGTTGACGTTTTGTTTGACCGCCGTTCTCTCTCTCTCCATCTCCAATTTCTTGTTGGTCTTTCGTCGAGAAGATGGCGTGAGAAGCTCTGTCCCTCTCTCTTTCTCTCTCTCTCGCCCTGTCCCTCGTTCGCCTTCGTCCTCAGAGTCAGCGATAAAAGCTCAATTCAGTTCAGTTCAGGACTTTAAGTGAGTTGGTTGCCTTCCTCTCTCTCTCTCTCTCTCTCTCTCTCTCTCTCTCTCTCTCTCTGTGGCTGTTGGTTGGTGCCTGGTGGTGAGTCGTGAAGGTGAGTATGTTGGTTGGTGGTGGCTTTTTTTTTTTTGTTTTTTTTTTTGGGTCTCTGACCCGCTATCAAATCTAGAAACTAAAAATAAACGACACTAGTAAGATGAGTCAATTCAAATTTTGAAATAATTGTGTGTTTTTGTGCTTTCTAGCTTTTACAATATCAATGGCAGAATCACTACTCTCAAAGCTTGTGGGGGCTGTCATATCGCAGGCGGTCAGAACAATCGCTGAATTACTTAAGAATGAAGCAATCTCCTTGACCAGCGTCAGGGTTGAAGTGGAGGGGTTACAAGCTGAACTCAGACGGATGAAGTGCTTCTTAGAAGATGCTGATCGCAAGCAACAACAGGACAACCGTGTCCGTAACTGGATAGTTGAAGTCGGAGATGTTGCTAACGATGTGGAGGATGTCATCGAGACCTTCATTTGGAAAGTTTCCTCCTCGTACGCTGTTTTCAAAGTTTTTCACCTCCACAAACTTAGGAACGAAATCAACTTCATCCGAGGTAAGATGAACGACATCTTCAAAAGCACGCAATTGTATAACATCGGGTTTAGTAGTGGAGAGGAGACTAGTTCCATGGCTGATCAGCTGCTGCGAAATTTGAGAAGATCTTATCCAGACGACGAGGACGAAGATATTATCATCTTGGAGGATAGCACCGCATACTTGAAGGGTGAGTTAATGAAAGTGGAAGATAGGCTCTGCGTTGCCTCTGTCGTCGGCATGGGCGGCTTAGGTAAGACCACTCTTGCCAAGAAAGTCTATAACCATGTAAAGCATCAGTTTGATCGTTATGCTTGGGTTTTTGTATCCCAACAATATGTTCCTAGGGAGATTTTGTCAGAAATCCTTATGCAAATTGGTTTTGATCATACTCAAAATTATGAAAGGAAAAGTATAGAAGAAAAGACAAACAAAAGAGAGATTTTGAGAAAATTGGAAGATCATGATCTAGTTGAGTTGCTTAAGAATGAGCTTAGAGAGAAGAGGTATCTTGTGGTTCTTGATGATATTTGGAGAATTGAGGCTTGGGATAGTATTAAAAATGCTTTTCCAAAAGGAAAAAGGGGAAGTAAAGTTCTTTTTACCACTCGCAATAGGGAAGTGGCATCGTTTGCTGATCCATGTAGCTCCCCAATTGAACTTCCATTGTTAACATCCGATGAGAGCTGGGAGCTTCTTCGACGGAAAACATTTCGGAGAAGTTCTTCCAACGAGCATGACTTCCTACCAGAATTTGAAGCATTGGGAAGGGAAATGCTGAGAAAATGTGAAGGATTACCACTAGCAATCATCATACTTGGAGGCTTGTTAAGAACAAGAGATTCGGTTGATGGTTGGAAAGAGGTAAAGAAGAATCTTAATGCCTACCTGAACAAACTTCAATCACGTCAACAATACGAAGGAGTGGATGGGATTTTATCCTTGAGCTACTATGATTTGCCTTACTATTTGAAACCTTGCTTTCTCTATTTGGGCACTTTCCCAGAAGATAGGGAGATTCCCAAAAAAACATTGCTTCAATTATGGATTGCAGAAGGCTTTGTTCAGACACCAAGTCATCTAGGAGAAACAGCAGAAGACGTAGCCGAACTGTACATGGGAGAGCTGACTAGCAGGTGCCTTGTCCAAGTGAAAAGGAACAAATCAGGGGTTGGAGTGAAAGCATATCGTATGCACGATCTCATGCGAGACATGTGCATGTCAAAGGCAAAGGAGGAGAACTTCTTTGAGATTATCCAGAAGCAGCAAATGAACACGACGGTGATGACAATTCATTCTCGGAGGATTTCTATTCATCATCCTCGTTTTGATTTTTGTAGGTACCATGTCCAACCCCGTCTTCGTTCTCTTATGTGCTTTGAAATCAATGATTTTCCTACATCATGTATAAGAAGCAAGAGCTTTGAAACATTGAGAGCTCTAGAATTGGGGTTTAGTCGCTTAAGAATTAAGTTCTCCGTGTTGAAGAAAATCTGTCAATTAATTCACTTGAGGCACCTAGGGCTGAGAGATACTGGAATAAGAGAATTGCCAAACACCATTAGCAACCTGCAAAATTTGCACACCCTTGACCTTCGGAATGATTTTGTCATCCTACCAAGGGGAATATCTAGGTTGACTCGTTTGACACTTCTTTCGGCATTTTTCACGTTCGATATTGAATGCTGGAGGTCTTGGAGAGATCATGGCTATTGGATTAGTAGAACGTATGGTCTGGAAAGAATTTCTTTTGTTAGATTCGACAGCCTAGTCAAACTAACTAATCTTCAGAGTCTGAAAATAGCACTCACAAGGGGCGAAGATGCCAGAGCTTTACTCGAGTGTTCCATTTTTAAAACTGGTAGTCTTCGATCTATATTTATGAGCCTTGGGTACAACCATGAATTCCCAAATCTACAACCACTCTCGCACTGTCATCATCTTTCCAAACTACAGTTGGAGGGGAAGATACCAGAAGACGATCTACAATTTCTGTCACCAAGCCTCGTCAAGTTAACTTTGTTTCGCTCTAACATTCATCAAGACCCCATGCCAATCCTGGAGAAGCTACCCAACTTAAGGTTTCTTTGGTTGGGCAGAAACAGTTATTGCGGATCTGAAATGGTTTGTTCTGCTGATGGATTTCCCAAGTTGGAGTCTCTTCGACTAGTTGAGTTGACATCTCTAAAAGAATGGCAAATAGAAAAAGGTGCAACGCCAAGTCTCCAGAGATTACAGATAGCCGGACTTCAAAACTTGAAGATGATTCCAGAAGGCTTGAAATTTACTACCTCTCTGCGACAACTAGATGTCAAATTCATGCCCTCGACTTTTGAAGACAGGCTTAGAGGTAATAATAATGGAATTGAAGGGACAGATTACTACAAAGTGCGTCACATTCCCTCCATCACTTTCAGTGAGAATTGCTAGCATCTATGTACAACTGTATACTGAGAAATGTTTTTCAGGTAAACTTTTGACCGACGTTTTAATTTACGTACGTAGATACTTGCTATTAATATTTCGCATGTTCATTTTAATGCTCTAATCATTACCTCGAACACGTGTTTTTTTTTTTTTTTGGGCACTAAAAGTTTTACGATGATATGATTACTTTCTATTTTAGTAAAACTACCACAAAAGATTCTTTTAATGGCAGATTTTTCTAGTAATTAGAATAATTACAAGCAATCATTATATATATATATATATATATATATGTGTGTGTGTACACTTTTTTAGTTGAAGGTGATAGTAGGGTCGTATATCAAACTTCCCACAACCAAATGGTTAAACTCTAATTTCTTATTCTAGAAGCGATTAGATAAGAAGTTTACTTGGCGATCTTTGTTCCTGTTAAAAGTCCAAAGTTTAATTTCACAGGCGAACAGGAAAACCAGCCCATTTTGATTGCTATTATCCGTAGATAGATAGACAAAAAGAGCACAATCCATTATCCTATATTGTTTCTTGTTTTTAAAATTGTTTTTCTACGAAAATGTACAAAAAGTTAATTTTACATTCATGTGGCTTAGAATATCTATTCATGCTTATTTATTTCTTGTGTGTGTGAGAATTGCATCACTACACTGCATGTAAAGTGCACGTAAAATTTTTTGACAGACAAATGGAGATTTCAAGTTCCTCCATGATAAAGCGGAAACATAACAAAAAATGAAAGGAAGAAAATATGTAGCTGAGAGATCCTGATGACTATAAATGAAAAGACTATATTCACAATAGCCTCAAAACAATTCCATGACAGCAAAGGAAAGAACTAGCTCCAAACAAAGTAGTATGAAAGAAAATTTGTTAAAATATGAAAAGCAAGGAGAATCAGATTACTGAAGCAACTTTAGAGAGAAGACATTCAAACTGGCAACACAAGAAAAGGGCAAAGCCACCACAAACGAAGAACTGAAAATATATTTCCAAAAGAGCAACCGCACTAGAAAAGCAATATATTCATCACTTAAAGAAAAACAATCTCTTAGGGCCTATTTGGGGGATGTCTGGAGACAGTACTGTGTTTTGAATGTTGGATTGAAAATATGTGTTTGGGGAAAGACTTCTAGAAAAGTTCTATGATATAGAAAAGAGTGTAAAAATTCGAAATGTGTTTGGAAAAAAATAGACAAAATGGATATTATCTTGGTCATCTCGTCGTTATGAGCATTTTGACACAAAACCATCTCATTTCAATTTTATTTTAATTTGAAATGAGAAAGTTATGTATTTTTAAATTTTGAATTTTTAAAAAATAAAAGAGAGAAAAAATTTGATGTAGAATTGAGAGTTGTAGATCCAAACTACATTTTGCCATCTAGAAACATTATCCCAAATGGGTCCTTAAAATCCTGACTCATATCTAGAACACTCCTTTAATCTTCCTGTCAGTAGTCTCAGTAAAATAAAAATAAAAATAAAAAATACGGCCATAATAAAGAGAATAATCATTTTCACCATGACGACCTTGCACATGCACGTACTTTAAAAGTGAAGCCTACTATAGTGAAAATGGCAGTGGAATTACAGTTCAACAAAGCCTTTCTATAACAACAATCTAACATTATTCAAAACATTCTTTCTTGTTCCTAAATAATTCAAGAAATAACTATACTAGTCAAATCATTATCCAAACAGATTCAAAAGCAAACCAAAAACTAATTTCACTGAAATTATTGTTGGTCAATATAAAAGCAAATTACGACGTGATAGTCTATGATCACTCCGAAATGAAAAGATTAGGTCCCCGAGCAAGAGAGAAGGACGACTATATCACTGCAACTCTTGTCTATCCTTGTGCCACAATCAATATCCTCTGAGAGTTCTTTACGTTGTGGATCCGCAAGATTATCCATGAAATTCGACCGATGCAGAATATTACTAAAATGTTGTCAATCACAAAACCTTCTTCCAGAAACAAAAAAGATTTCCAGCAAAAAAAAAATCTATTAAATTAGTGGTCATAATCTACTTTCCCAACACCAAAAAACATTTCAGTAACGCCACTATCCTTTTACTTTTTCAAAGTGGAAAAACATTCTTATTGATTTCCATGGTGGAAAGCCAGTTCTTGATGAATCAAACCAAGCTTCTGAATCTTTCCAATCTTCTCTCAAATGGAAGGTAAATAAATAAGGGTCCGTTTGGTGAAACGGTTTGAGTTGGAAATTTTAAATTTAAATAGTAATTTTTGTTGACTTTTTAGAAAAGACAAAAAACTTTTTCAGAAAAGATAAAAAAAATTTTCAGAAAAAGACAAAAACTGAGATGAAAATTTTGGGTTCAGAACGGCGAACCAAACGAGGCCTAAGTAAAAAAACTCGAACTATAATCAAGCACACTACTGCTAAATGCCCAGACAGAACCACAGATAATTGATAAGCGAAACAAGCCATTCCAAGCAAACATTTGCCATCATTTTCGCGCCAACCAAACAGAATTTACGAAAAGAAAAGGGAAAAAGGCAAAACCTGCCAGAATAATATAATTGGGTTCGAAGTCTTCCCAGTCTCGTCGTTTTCAACCGCCACCGGAGTAGGAACCGCCACTTGGGCCTTTGGAAACCTCACAAAGCCCGGTTTCCGTGTTTCGATTTTTTCACTCCCTCCGTCGGCGACCGCCGCTTCTCTCTAATTTCTCAGCCCACTTCCACATAAAACCATGTGTGTCTTCTATACAATTAATAATCCCATTAACTGGTTTCTTATCAAACCAGTTTTCACCAAATTCGGACCACATCTAAGGGGCTAATAGTTATGCTAAAAATATCCTCTTCCCCTTTTTTGAACTATATAAGGTTTTTTGATGCTTACTATTATTTTTGTCTGTAATTTAAGGCTTTTCTATCAAAAAAAAATTTGGTCACCTAACAAATTATTCAATAAATAATAAATTAAAGGATTTCTTGTACTGATACACTCTGAATTTGTCACATAATTACAATTTACATTTTTAAAATTTTTACTTTTTTTATAATTTACACCATAAACTTATAAATTTGTAATAATTTACCTCATTGATAATAATATTAATCTTTTGAAGGAAATTGACAAGTGATTTATACATGAATCATTAATTAATAACTTGAAAGATCATTTTTCATGTATTTTAACCCAAATTTATTGAGGTTAACATGTTTAATTAAATATTATTAAAATAGAAAATTTTATCTTAACTTTATTTTCTATATAAATTTGGGTTAGCATTGAATAAAATATACTTGTTATTCTCTTAATTAATGATCTATATGTAAACCAAGTGTCAATATCAATAAAAGAATCAATATTTTTATCAATGAGAGGTAGATTGCTATACATTTTGTAAGTTTATGGTGAAAATTGTAAAAAAATAAAAATTTAGAATGCAAATTGCAACTATACTATAAGTTTTAACGTGCATAGGTGCCAAAAAGGGGGAAAAAAAATCAAAAGCACTGAAAAATTAACAAAGATGTGAAAATAGTCTCCAGTCACATACCATTCTTTTTTTTTTTAATTTTTATGAGAAGGCATTCAATCCAATCAGAGACTTTACAAACTTAGTGAATATGTTTAACATGTTATATCTAGTATCCACCGGAACATCTCTTTTTAGGATCCGTTTGGTTCGAGGGAGACATGGAGGGAGGCAGAGGGGTGGATAGAGAGAGCAAATCTCTTGTTTGGCTGGATGAAGGGATAGAGGGAGGAGCTCTCCTTTTGGGCCCACAAAAGTGGATCCTTCCACTAATGGAAGGATTCTCCTTTAAGTTTAAAATGTCTATTTACCCTTTTAAAAAAAATAGTTAACTAAAAATAAAATAGATAAAAAAGTAATTTTACAATAATTATTCATCTCTCCTTTCAATTCTCTCTCTTTTTTACCAAACAACATAAAGGATTCTTGTAACCCTCTCCATCTTTCACTGTCTCCGTCCCTCCAACTCTCTCTATGCACAGCTTGTTGCAACGAAATAAAGAATATATGAGATCCTAGGTAATAGTGAGAATTTTTTAATTAATTTATGCAACAAATATATGAGATCCTAGGTAATGACGAAAAATTTTAAATTATGTTCCCCTGCGTAAATTAAAAACACTATAAGCAACAATAGTATTTGAATAATATAAATGTAAAAAAATGAGTGTTCTACGGATTTTTAAAAAATAAAATTTGGATTTAAATTAAATTATTTATAAAAAAATAAAATATTTAAATAGTTTCTTAAAATAAAACTCAACCAAATACATATTACATTTAAATACAATAATAACTAACAGAAACAACGGAAGATGCTATAGTACATCACAATAGCTAATACAACCGGGCCATTGATGTCAACAATTCATTCATTGCTTATGTACTAAAATTTTACATATATCTTACTATGGCATGGTTTGATTTATCATTTCATATTTAGATTAATTCAATCTTTTAAAGTTGTTATATACAACAAATGATATACCATTGTTTCCTTTCAAAATTGTTAGAGGTTTGTCATATCCTCAACTTTTTTTCCTTAATAATCTGGTAAATAACTGTATTCATTATACAAGTCATGATTATTTTTTCTTCATTATTATTCTTGGATTTGTTAAGGAAAAAATAAAAATAAAACTCATATTATATTTATTCTACATAAATATTATTTTTTTAAAAATTTATGTTATGTTATCGTCTAAAAAAATTAAAACATGGACGTTCACTTCAAATAAATAAATGAAATATATTTTCGAAACTACAGTTATAACCCTCAACAATACATGGATTTACACCTTTACCAGGGCATTCATAATGCTTTACTCACAGCTGTCATTTTCAAAGGGAAATAGACAAGTTAATAAATTGTGAAAACTCACACATGGATCCCATTCTAACAAATCGACTATGCAATTTTCAATTAAAAATCACACCACATGGGTGAAGGACCATCCTTCATGTAGGACATTAGAAGTTTCCTCTTAAAAAAAAAAACAAAGAAAAAAGAAAAAGACAAAACTATCCCTAACAAAACGACGACGTTTTCCTACTTTAACCCCACCCCAAAGAAGAAAAACCACTTGTGGATTAGTCCCCTTTCTTCTTCGACCGTTCTCTTGCTCTTTCTGTCTCTCTCTCCACCGTTGACGTTTTGTTTGACCGCCGTTCTCTCTCTCTCCATCTCCAATTTCTTGTTGGTCTTTCGTCGAGAAGATGGCGTGAAAAGCTCTGTCCCTCTCTCTCTCTCTCTCTCTCTCTCTCTCGCCCTGTCCCTCGTTCGCCTTCGTCCTCAGAGTCAGCTATAAAAGCTCAATTCAGTTCAGTTCAGGACTTTAAGTGAGTTAGTTGCCTTCCTCTCTCTCTCTCTCTCTCTCTCTGGCTGTTGGTTGGTGCCTGGTGGTGAGTCGTGAAGGTGAGTTTGTTGGTTGGTGGTGGCCTTTTTTTTTTTTTTTTTTTTTTTGGGTCTCTGACCCACTATCAAATCCACAAACTAAAAATAAACGACACTAGTAAGATGAGTCAATTCAAATTTTGAAATAATTGTGTCTTATTGTGCTTTCTAGCTTTCACAACAGCAATGGCAGAATCACTACTCTCAAAGCTGGTGGGGGCTGTCATATCGCAGGCGGTCAGAACAGTCGCTGAATTACTTAAGAATGAAGCAATCTCCTTGACCAGCGTCAGGGTTGAAGTGGAGGGGTTACAAGCTGAACTCAGACGGATGAAGTGCTTCTTAGAAGATGCTGATCGCAAGCAACAACAGGACAACCGTGTCCGTAACTGGATAGTTGAAGTCGGAGATGTTGCTAACGATGTGGAGGATGTCATCGAGACCTTCATTTGGAAGGTTTCCTCCTCGTACGCTGTTTTCAAAGTTTGTCACCTCCACAAACTTGGGAACGAAATCAACTTCATTCGAGGTAAGATGAACGACATCTTCAAAAGCACGCAATTGTATGACATTGGCTTTAGTAGTGCAGAGGAGTCTAGTTCCATGGCTGATCAGCTGCTGCGAAATTTGAGAAGATCTTATCCTGATGACGAGGACGAAGATATTATCATCTTGGAGGATAGCACCGCGGCATTGAAGGGTGAGTTGATGAAAGTGGAAGATAGGCTCTGCGTTGCCTCTGTCGTCGGCATGGGCGGCTTAGGTAAGACCACTCTTGCCAAGAAAGTCTATAACCATGTAAAGCATCAGTTTGATCGTTACGCTTGGGTTTTTGTATCCCAACAATATGTTCCTAGGGAGATTTTGTCAGAAATCCTTATGCAAATTGGTTTTGATCATACTCAAAATTATGAAAGGAAAAGTATAGAAGAAAAGACAAACAAAAGAGAGATTTTGAGAAAATTGGAAGATCATGATCTAGTTGAGTTGCTTAAGAATGAGCTTAGAGAGAAGAGGTATCTTGTGGTTCTTGATGACATTTGGAGAATTGAGGCTTGGGATAGTTTTAAAAATGCTTTTCCAAAAGGTAAAAGGGGAAGTAAGGTTCTTTTTACCACCCGCAATAAGGAGGTAGCGTTGTTTGCTGATCCACGTAGCTCTCCAATTGAACCTCCATTTTTAACCTCTGAAGAGAGCTGGGAGCTTCTTCGACAGAAAGCATTTCTGAGAAGTACTTCCAACGAGTACGACATCCGGCCGGAATTTGAAGTGTTGGGAAGGGAAATGTTAAGAAAATGTGAAGGATTGCCACTTGCAATCATCATACTTGGAGGCTTGTTAAGAACAAGAGATTCAATTGATGGTTGGAAAGAGGTAAAGAAGGATCTTACAGCCCACTTGAACAAACTTCGATCGCATCAACAATATGAAGGAGTGGGTGGGATTTTATCCTTGAGCTACTATGATTTGCCTTACTATTTGAAACCTTGCTTTCTCTATTTGGGTACTTTCCCTGAGGATAGTGAGATTCCCAAAAGAACATTGTTTCAATTATGGATTGCAGAAGGCTTTGTTCAAGCACCAAGTCATGGAGGAGAAACGGAAGAAGATGTAGCTGAACGATACATGGGAGAGCTGACAAGCAGGTGCCTTGTCCAAGTGAGCAAAAGGAACGAATCAGGGATTGGAATGAAAGCATATCGCATGCACGATCTCATGCGAGACATGTGCCTGTCAAAGGCAAAGGTTGAGAACTTCTTTCAGAATGTCCAGGAGCCAGAAATGAACACGATAATTCAGTCTCGGAGGATTGCTATTCATCATCCTCGTTGCGATTTTAGCAGGTACCAAGTTCAAACTCGTCTTCGTTCTCTTGTGTGCTTTACAATTAAAGATTTTCCTACGTCATGTTTAAGAAGCAAGAGCTTTATAACATTGAGAGAACTGGAATTGGGTTTTAGTCGCTTAGGAATTAAGTTCTCCATGTTGAAGGAAATCTGTCAACTAATTCACTTGAGGCACCTAGGGCTGAGACGTACTGGAATAAGAACATTGCCAAACACCATAAGCAACCTGCAAAATTTGTACACCCTTGACCTTCGAAATAATGATGTCATCCTACCATGGGGAATGTCTCGGTTGACACGTTTGACACATCTTTTTGCATCATTGGCATACAATTTTGAAGACTGGAGGCCTCCGAGATATAAAGGCTATAGGAATAGTCAGTTTCTCCTTTTACGAAAAGATAAATGTTCTGTTAGATTCGACGTCTTAGTCAAACTGACAAATCTTCAGATGCTAAAAATAAAAATTGCAAGTGCCGAAGATGCTAGAGCTTTACTTCAGTTTCCCATTTTTAAATCTGATCGCCTTCGATCCTTGGTTTTGAGTCTTATGGACAATGCTGAATTCCCAAATCTAGAATCACTCTCCCACCATTGTCTTCTCTCTAAACTACATTTATCGGGGATGATACCAGAAGGCAATCTACAATATCTGCCGCCTAGCCTTGTGAAGTTAACTTTGATATGCTCTTCCATTAATCAAGACCCCATGCCAGTCCTGGAGAAGCTGCCCAACTTGAGGTTTCTTTGGTTGGCACATAACAGCTATCGTGGATCTGAAATGGCTTGTTCTGCTGATGGATTTCCTAAGTTGGAGATTCTTCGACTAGTTGACTTGCGATCCCTAAAAGAATGGCAAATAGAAAAAGGTGCAATGCCAAGTCTCAAGAGATTGCTGATAGCCGAACTTGATTACTTGAAGATGATTCCAGAAGGCTTGAAGTTTGTCACCACTTTGCGAGAGCTAGATGTCAGTTCTATGCCCTCGACTTTTGCAGACAGGCTTAGAGCGAATCAAAATAATGGAATTGAAGGGGAAGATTACTACAAAGTACGACACATCCCTTCCATCTTATTCTGATAGACCTGCTGCTAGTTTCTGTCTATGTGTTCAACTGTAATCTGAGAAATGTTGTTTTTTTCAGGTAAAACTTTCCACCTACTTGCTGTTTTACGTTATTACCTGTGTTTATCTTATGTATGTTTCATTGTAATGCCCTAATCATTATTTAAACCTTAACCCCGTTTCTCTTCTCTCTCTCTCTCTCTCTCTCTCTCTCTCTCTCTTTTTGAATTGTTTCAAAGATAGCATGTGTCACTGCCATACAAGATTTTCCAATTAGTATGATAATTACCCACAATCATTATAATAATCACTCATGGTAATTATAATGACTATCTTTAGCAATTACTGACATAAAAGTAAACAGTCAAAATCAGTACTTTTTTTTTTAAATAATTTTTTTAGTGCTGTAAAATTAATATAACACAATCCGATTATGACTAATAAATTTTAAAACACAATATAAATCGCCTGTAGGTTCCATTCATAGACTACAATTTTGTTATTCTTTAGAGACTTTTCCATTCTAGTTTTACTATATATGTGCAGTTACGTTTGAATATATATATATATATTTTTAAAATCCATTTGGCTGATTTTCTTTTTTATTTACTTAACAGGGTACCGAATTTTCACTATAGTACCGTGTGCAACCTCGGAAGTTCCAGATGTTTCCTTGTGACATAAGCATGTTAAATAGAGTTTTATATATATATAAATATATATATATATATATTTAAGTGTGTGTGTGTGTGTGTGTGTGTGTGTGTGAGATCCAACGCTTGTAATAATTTTGCAGTTTCCACTTGACAAGTGACATAAATGTGGTGTATTTATTTATTTATTTATTTTTACTGCAAACATAAATATGGTGTATGATTAGCCGTAAATGAAGCAAATTGAGCATCTTTGTTGAGGGAAAATAGGTCCTAATTACGTGTTTCTCTTCACTAAGATTTGCACACACACACCTATTGAGATAAAAACTCTACATACCAGCAATATGGAAAATATACAAAATAATATTCGAAAACATATAGAAAAAGGCATATCATTTGGTTGACAACTCAAATACAGTAGAATTTAGTGTTCAAAATTCTGATGTTTAAAAGGATTTCACAAGGTAAAGCAAACACCTATTCAGCTGGATTCTGATCGTCATCATCATCCTCAGAAGAATTCTCCTTCCGGCCCTTCCTTTCGCTCCATCTCGCCCAAATCCACCTTAACACCATAAACCCTCCAAGCGCATAAACCTGCGGGTACACGAAACGTTATAATAAACCTGAATAATAGGAAGAAAAAGAAACAGTGCCATGTTGTCGAGAGATTTCTACGGTCTAACAATGTTCCCTTTTCTCTGGTATATCTATATATATATATATATATGTATGTATGTATTCAATTTTTTAGTTGGAGGTGATAGTAGCATAATAGATCAACCGTCCAAACAGTTAAGCTCTAGTTTCTTCTTCTAAGAAGGAGTAGTTTGAAGTTTACTTAGTGGTCTTTGTTCCTGTTAAAAGTCCAAAGTTTAATGAACGCGAGCACCCTTTGGCCAATTTCACAGGTAAACAGGAAAACCAGCCCTTTACTATTATCTGTAGATAGAAAGACAGAAAGAGCACAATCCATATCCAAAATAAATAAGTCAAGAAGAGCAAACAGAAAGCACCGGTTAGGAAGACGATCCAATTAAGAAATAAATTTATCAACCAAAAAAGGAAACAGGAATTGCCTTAACCAAAGATTTAGTCCCCTTATATACATCCAGCAAAACTCTTCACCTTCATTTTATTTCTTGTTTTTAAAAGTGTTTTTCTATGTAAATGTACAAAGAGATAATTTTACATTCATGGTGGCTTAGGATATCAATTCCTGCTCATTCCTTTCATGGCTTTGTGGGAATTGAATCACTGCGAATAAAATGCACGGAAAATTTTCTGACAATCCATGACAAAAGCTGCAATAGAACAAAAAATGACAGGAAGAACATGTGCAGTTGATAGCCATGGATGACCATAAATGATGGATTATACTCACCACAGCCTCGAAACAATTCCGTAACAGCAAAGGAAAGAATGAGCTCCAAACAAAGTCGCATGAAAGAAAATATATTAAAAGATGAAAAGCACGAAGGAGCAGAGTATAGAAGCAACTCTAGAGAGAAGACATTCAAACCGGCAACACAAGAAAAAGGCAAAGCCACCACAAAAAAAAGAACTGAAAATATAGTTCCAGAGCCTCGCTTATTAGATTATGATAATTTCTGTACAGCTTGAGCAACCGCGATAAAGAAGCAACATGTTCATCGCTTAAAGAAAAAAAGTCTCTTAAAAGTCCTGACTTATATCTACAACGCCCTTTTAATCTTCCTGTCTGTAGTCTCAACAAAAAATAGGGCCATAATAACAAGAATAATCATTTTCACCATGACGACCTTGTAAATGCACTTATCTTTAAGCTTGCAAATGCACATATCTTAAAGTTTGAAAAACCTCAAAACCATCTGTCATCAGATCATAGTGAAGGTGGCAGTGGAATTATAGCTCACCAAGGCCTTTCTATAATAACAATCTAACGTAATTTAGAATATTTTTTCTTGTCCTTAAATAATTCAAGAAATAACTGCACTAGCGGATTTGTTATCCAAACAGAGTTCAAAAGAAGCATCCAAACTAAACTAGTTTCACATCTCACTAAAATTATTGTTTGGAAATATACAAGCAAATTTTTACGCCATAGCGTATGATCAATGTGCATCAAAAAGATTAGGTGCCACAGGACAACTAAATCACTGCAACTTAAGAATAACCTTTTTGTCTAATTTCTTTATGCAGAAACAATAAAAGAGAAAAATAAAAATAAAAAATAAAAAATAAAAAAACAATATTCAAGATTGTCCAAGGAATTATATAATATATATATATATATATCTATATATATATCTTCTTAGAGGCCATTACATTGCGGATACCAGATTGTACAAGGAATAATGCGAAACAATACTAGAATCTTGTCACTAACAAAACCTTCTTATAGAACAAATTTTCAACTCGTATTATACTTCTATATATTCACACAAACACACACACCACATTATTTCCGAAGCACAAAGAACCTAGAAGATTTATTATATTAGTGGTCAGAATCTAATCTCCCAACACATAAAACCTTCCTATTGATTTCCAATTATACCTCTAAAATTTCCATTTTCCTCCTAATTCTCAATACTATTTCCATAATGAAAAGGCAATTCTTAATCAACCCAAGCTCATTTCTTCTGTCAAATGGAAGGTAAATAAATAAGCAAACAAATATAATTAACCAATAAACTCCTACTAAATGCCCCAAAAAAAAAAATACCACAGAAAGTTGATAAGCAGAACAAGCCATTCCATCCAAACGTTTTCCATCATTTTCCCGACAACCAAACAGAATTTACAAAAAGAAAAGGGAGAAAAGGCCAAACCTGCCAGAGTATAATTGGGTTCGAAGTCTTCCCAGTTTCTTCGTTTTCAACCGCCACCGGAGGAGGAACCGCCAATTGGGCCTTCGGAAACCTCACAAAGCCCGGCTTCTGTGTTTCGATTTTTTCACTTCCTCCGACGGCGACCGCCGCTTCTTTCGGACCCTCGTCGGCGACGGAGCCATCTTTGGGCTTCAGAAACGGGAACTGAAGCTTGAACTTGGGGAAGAGCGAGAAAACGTTTTTGGGTTCTCTTGGGTCGGCTTCTTGGCCGGCGATTTCAGAGTTTCCCGGCATTTTCTGGCAGAGAAAGAGCGGTTCTGAAGGTAGGTTGTTTGGGTTCAAAGCGGCGGAGAATACAGAGCGGAAAATATGTAATACATGAGAAAGAAAGAAAGAAGGAAAGAAAAATAAAAATGAAATGGTTGTGAATTGCGATAAAATTGGGACGTGGGTTTTAGGTCTTTGGGGCTGTGATTTATGACGCTTTGACTCTTGAAGATACTCGGGGACTTGTCTCGAAGATCCTATCATAATCACGCACATTTGGCGCTTTTATCGGCATGTCTAAACTCTAATAGAGGGTTAAATTAATGTGTCCGAAGAAAATTTTGATATTTTAATTACTTATTTATGTCAATGTTATATTAATTTCCTTAAATATATTTTACCCCAAAAAAAATCCCTTAAAAATGTAATATTATCTTATCATATACTTCAAAAATGAACCGTTAATGTGATTACAAACATAATTTAGTAGTAATTAGGCACCAAATTTTATTTGTAAGGTGTAGAATTCATATCCATTCATCTTCATATTCCAAAAAAAAAAGTAAACTTCTAGTTTTTTGTTGGAGATATTTTTCTTAAGATTTTTAAATTTTAAAAAAAAATAAATAAAAACATTAAAACAATTATAGAAAAAAGTAAAGACAACAATCAATACAAATTTAATATTAAATATGACAAAGTTTAATAAATTTAATATTTAATATTAAAGTGTTATCGATTTTTTTTAATAAATTTATCACAAAGTTTAACATAAGAAAAACATGACACAAAAAATAGCACTTTATTAAATAGTGCTTTTTTATTCAAATGTCATAATTTACTATTGACATAAAAATTTAGCAACACATTGAATATGATCGAGTATTATCTTTTAAAATTTGTAACATTTCAAACTTTTTATTTATTTATTTATTTTAATAAATGGTGATAACAGGAATTAGTAGGTGCACTAGAATATCCCAATTAAGTCGACCCCCTTTTAGTGCCTTGATCATTTTCTCATCTCACAATAAATTAACAGTAAAAAAGAAAATACAACGAAATTTGATGAAATAAACAAAGTCATTCCAAATTGGAGAGAAAACATTAAAAAATCTCTATACTATTATAATATTAGATCTACCTGGAAAAAATATTGTGCCTCATTAAAAGTCTTTCTCAAAAAAAAAAAAAAAAAAAAAAAAAATCCAACCAAGGAAAAAAGAGTGTACATTACACGATAAATTAAACATCTTAAAAAAATGAAGGAAACTTTTAAAAAGAAAGATCATTCTTATCATTATAAAATAAAAAGAGAGGATACAATTTGGCGCATAGAACTACCCATGAAACTATAAATGTTGAATCTAATAATTTGCTAATTTATATGCAACACCATTAGCTTCACAAAATTTATCACTAGGACCTTGGGTAGTATAAAGAATGAAGTCATCCATGAAACTTCCGAGGAACTTTATCTGTTTTTATCTTGAAAAGATAAACTACATAAATGGAGTCATATTTGATCCACAAATTAGGCTATTGATATTCATAAGATTTTTAAATCACCAAAACAAAAGCAACAAGTTCTACCTCAGTAAAGGAAATTTTCTTAGTAATAGCAAAATAACCTTTAACAGAACCCCTACTATTTCAAGAAACGACCCCGGAACATACACTATCAAGAGCACCTCATGCAACACCATTTTATATTTACTTTGATATGACCTTGAGAGAGAGACAATCATCTCACTTAGGGGTGGCAATACGGGTCGCGACACGACGACACGACTCGAAAACGACACGAATTTCACGGGTTCGGGTTGGAAAAAATAGGGGGCGGGTCGTGTTCGGGTTGGGAAAGTTTGACACGAAAAAAAAAAAAAAAAAAACGGGTCGTGTTCGTGTCGGACCCGTTTTTTCGTGTCAATTTCGTGTCACTTTTTCGTATCAATTTCGTGTCACTTTTTCGTGTCAATTTCGGGTCAATTTCGGATCAAGTTCGGGTCGCGTGTCAATTTCGGGTCAAATTTCGTGTCAATTTCGTGTTAATTTCGTGTCAATTTCGTGTTGCGGGTCAATTTCGTGTCGCGGGTCAATTTCGTGTCACGGGTCAATTTCGTGTTGCTGTTCAGTTTCGTGTCGCGGGTCAATTTCGGTTCGTGTCGTGTCAACCCGTGAGGGTTCGTATCGTGTTCGTGTCACGGTTTCGTTTCGTATTCGTGTCACGGGTCGTGTTCGGGTCGGGGAAGAAAAAAATCGACACGGCTCTAACACGACACGAACCCGACACGTGACACGAATTGCCACCCCTAATCTTACTACTATGATATCCAAATCACCTCATGCAACACCATGCGTATGCTAGGCTGGAACACATTGAGTTTTTGAGTTATGGGTTTTGTTGGATATGTTTTTAATTTTTAATTTTCTTTTTGAATTTTTGGAGATGCAAATTCTAGGTCAAATTTTCGGAAAATACTACTTCCTTGCCCATATTAATTGAATCTTCTATGGCAAGCAATTGTGGATAATGGGGTTGGAACATTCTAGTTCTAGAATTTATTTTGTAACAGGAAATTGCATTCGGGCAAAGGGTTTAAGGAGATCCGTTTGCACAACCTGAATTGGCTCTAACTTGGGGCATTCAACAACACCATAAAAAGTGTACTGGCTTACGATTAAACTGTCTACAAGCTTTACAAAAGAGTTGCTTCGTTTGGCCTACGATTTAACAGTCTGTGCATGATACGTGTTCTTTTTTTATTAGTTAATTAACGGAGGAGGTAAATTTGAAAAAATTTTAAAATTCGAGAACAACGAATGTTATATTTTAAAATTTAAGAAGCATTTTGATATAAGGATGGGGGAAAATTAAAATTTGTCCCATTGTTTACTTCTATAGAAAATAGTGAGCCCACCATATCCAAGTCCAAATCTTAACTAAGCACACAAGTTTGTTGACGGAGTGTTGCCATCAGCACATAGAGACTCAGACACAGAGAGCGGCCACGGACTTCAACTGCAAATATAAACAAAAGTCTCTTCTTTCTTTTCCTTTTTCACTTCCCACCGAATTTGGAGTCGGAATTGGGGGGGTTTTGCTGTGCATTTGTCTTTTCCTCCATTCAACGTTTCTCTCTCTCTCTCTCTCTTCCTTGTAACTGTTACTAAACTACTACTGCTACAAAACCACTCTCCTACAAATTCATTCACTCTCACTTTTCCCCGAACA
Organism: Ficus hirta; assembly: GCA_038430175.1. NCBI lineage: Eukaryota > Viridiplantae > Streptophyta > Magnoliopsida > Rosales > Moraceae > Ficus > Ficus hirta. The sequence continues at coordinate 11,478,206 of CM076594.1, read as the reverse complement.
AAAAAAAAAAAAAAAAAAAACAGCCCGAGAAAATCTGTGGCGATCTCGGATCGAATTTTCTCTGTGAATTTCTCTCAGTTTTGTGTGGAAAAATGCTTGTGAATCACTTGCTTCTCGAGGAGCCTATACGCATGGCTTCCATTTTGGAGCCTTCTAAGCTCGTTAGTTGCTCTCTCTCTCTCTCTCTCTCTCTCCGATTTAATTTTGGTTTTTGAGCGATGATCGAGTTTTTCTTGCTGTTTCGTATCTCCTTCTTTGGGTTTTTGTGATCGAGCTTTTGAGATTTGAGCTCTGCGGTTGGTTTCTGGGGGGGGGGGGGGGGGGGGGGGGAACACGGGAAAAAGGAAGGGATTTGGAGAGAAAATGTTTGGAAAGTGAGAATAATGTTGAGTTTGTATGAGTATGTTGTGTTGAAATTTTGAAATGTTGAATTTTCATTTTAATGACTAGAAGTAGGTTTTTTTTTTTTTTTTTTCCTTCAAAATTTTTCTGCCAATTTAACCAAAACAGCTTTGAATCTGAAATTTTCCTCAAAAAAAAAAAAAAAAAAAAAACGAGGTTTTCTAGATATTTTCGGTGATTTTTGAACTGTTACCTGGTACTTTGGCAAGAATTGGGTAGGATTGTTTGAATTTGTGGCTGATCAGCTCTGATGTTGGCTGGATTGATTCTGCAGACAGTATTTCCTGCAATGACGAAGATAGTTGGAACACTCGGTCCGAAATCGCGGTCTGTCGAGATCATTTCGGATTGCCTGAAGGCAGGAATGTCTGGTACAGAGCTACTTTTATCAATTGTTGTCTATGATTTAAGTGTTAGAGTTTATAGTTACTCGTATCTCCCTCATGAGTGTTTAGTAATTAGTAAAAGTGCAAAAAGAATAGGGATCTATGGGGAAAATGGCATTTTTTAAGCATTTTTTTAATAGATTTCCCTAGTTTTAGGAAAATGAGCGTTTTCTTAACCTTACGTATCAATCAACATTTTAATAGTCACCCTCCATTTTCGTAAAATGAAAGTTTGGCTATCTTTTTGAACCAAGTGTCCAAAGCTGCCCATCTATCTAGTTTTGCCAAACGGCGGAAAGAATATATCTTCTCACCGTCATGTACTCGTATTTTTTTGTGGTTTCAAGATATGTGTGTGTGTGTGTGTGTAACATCCTTGAGTTTTTAACCATTTATATGGGCTGTTGAGAAGAAGTTTTGATGTACTTTTCTGTCACTTTCTATCAAATAAAAAGCAGGGTATTCTGCTGTTGTTATTCGGATGTTCGTTTTGGTTTTCGTTTTCCTCGGAACTGAACAAATTAAGAAGATAATGGTTACAGAGTTGGTATTTCTTTACTTCAGTTGAACTCATATCATTATGTATGACAGAATTGAATTTGATAAGTGTCCATCTATGAGTTTACTAGTTGTTAATTGTCTTTTTTCTTGTTCCCCAAACATTAGTGGGAAGGTTTGATTTTTCGTGGGGCGATAATGAGTATCACCAAGAGACACTGGAAAATTTGAAGGCAGCAATCAAGAACACCAAGAAGCTGTGCGCAGTAAGCATGTTGTTCAGACGCTGTGATTTTTTTTTTTTTAATCTTGTATTCATTGTATCTCTTTTCTGCCTGTATATATTTAATTGGTTAGTTAGTTCTCATAGAATTTTTTCTAGATTACTTTTGCTTTCTTCCGAATGTCATGTCTTTCAAAGTTGCCAAAATATGCACCCAGTCACATCTCTTCTTCTTTTTATTTTTTTCTTTTTCTTGGTTTTTCAGGTTATGCTAGACACAGTGGGTCCCGAGTTGCAGGTAGTTAATAAAACTGGTCATCCCATTTCCCTTCAGGTGGATAAATTAGTTGCCCTTACACCTGATCAAGAGAAAGAGGCGACCTCAACTCTTTTACCCATTAATTTTACGGGGCTGGCCAAGGTTGGATTTATGTGATTTTACTTTTTAATTTCTTGTTTTTCCTTGTTCTAGAAACTTTTTGATTCATTATGTAGGATGTGATCTCCGTGATTGTAGCTCCATTCTTTTCCCAAAGATTATGAAGGAAAGAAAAATGCTAAAAATCCCAACTCATAGGGAGTGAGCCCCACCCCTCTCTAATCCCGACTCAACCTGTGTCACGATATATGGGGGGTGCTCTGAAGAAAATGTTTGCACTTATCAAAACATATTTGCTACTAGCTACTTGGTCATGTGGTTCATAAAACATATTTGCTTGTTAAAGTTCTGGGACACTTAACTCCTAACTAAATACCGTGTTTACATCAGGACGTTCCACTGCTGAGAACAGTCTTACTATTTTGCTGTATATCTCCTACTAAATTTACCTGTATATTTTTTAATATATTTCCGTTTGTTTAGATTCTCCATTGAGCTCAAAGATATTGGATGGATTAATCACTTCTATGATTCATCTGAATTAACATAATTTTTTTACTGAAGAATGAAAGATTACATATGAATAAAGTTTCATGGTTTTTAATTTTCTTTTAATGTCTTTCTTTAAGATTTTTGTGTCCTTCAGTTGGCTACAATGTTGTAAAACAGATGGAAAATTTTTGAATTAGCTATTTGTAATTTGGCTGTCCTTATGGGTCAGAAACTTTGTCCTCTACATTTAGTTGGTTCTTAGTTTTTGTTCTTTCTCACACATTATACACCTTAGTGAAGCTATATGTATGTTTGAAGTTTGAACACTGACTTGATTGGCATTGGACTTGATCTTTTCAGGCAGTGAAAAAGGGGGACACTATTTTTATTGGGCAATACCTTTTCACAGGGAGCGAAACGACATCGGTGTGGTTGGAGGTAAGGAAATTTGAGAAAGCGATTCAGTAATTAAGTTGGTCATTGTTTTACATTCCATACAAAAGTTGGGAATGGAAATAAACTACTTGACCTTATATACATACTTACATACATACATACATACACATATATATATATATACACACTTTCATCCCTGTTCTGGAATGAGATACTTTGGTTTCCATTTTTAAGTAAGCTTGTAAAGAAGCAATTTCAGGAACTCATTATAAGAAAGAGAAATGCCAATATCACACTCCAATTAATGTTATAAATTTGATTTCTATGTTTTATCGTAAAATAAAATCTAGTCACAAAAGTAAGGTAAAAGCTTTAGTAGCCTTGATTGAAGTCTCTGAAGCCACAATAGTAGGCCTCGTCAAACATTATGTATGAAGACAACATTTATCTGAGGAGTTTGATGAGTGATTAGATTAGACCTTGCCTATATCTGATGAGTTTGATGAGTGATTAGATTAGACCTTGCCTGGAGCCCAAAGCAAACGTCGAATGGGGTTAAAGACTCGTCCCCTCCTTTGGAGCATAATGAGAACATCTAGTAACGTTTTTCGTTCTGCCTGTGAATTGGCTCTTTAGCCTTGAAAATGTTATTTCCAGTCTCTCTCTCCAATTTCTGTTGAAGGTTTGGCCAAAGGATTGCCTCCTTACTCCTTTTCCTTTCCTTCAATTGACTTTATAGAGTGTTTTCAAGAAATGGGAAGAGAACAAGTGTAGACCAAGGGATTGCCTTTCCTTTTCATTTTCTTCTACTCACTTTAGAGACTATTTTCAAGAAATGGGAATGGAACAAACACTTGCATCCTATTTCCTAAGTTTCTTGTCTCTGATGCAGGTAACTGAGGTACATGGCGAAGATGTTGTTTGTGTGGTAAAGAACTCTGCTACCTTGGCTGGATCGTTGTTTACTTTGCACGTTTCTCAAATCCATATTGATCTCCCAACACTCACAGATAATGATAAGAAGGTACTTTTGTTATCCTCTAAAAAAATCTGGCACAAAAAACAAGATGCAAAATGTTACAAAAAAGCAAAGGAAAACTTTTATTGAAAAGCTGGTGTTGGCATAGTTTCATACCAACAACGAAGGTGATCAGGGACTACCTACTTCTTGTCTTGAATCTCACTTGAGGCTATGAACTTGTTGATTTTTTCCCTTGGGTGACATTTTTTAAATACATAGAAGATATTCAACTAAAACAATTTAAATTGAACTGAAGGGCTTGCTTTACCAAGTCTTATCTGTATATATTTCCATTTGAAACTTTTTATGCTTCTTTTCAGGTCATAAGCACATGGGGTGTTCGAAACAATATAGACTTCCTGTCATTGTCACATACGCGTCATGCTGAAGATGTTCGTCAAGTGAGGACTGTTCCTATTGGGCCATTTCTGTCTTCTTTGACATAGTAAATAAGAAAAAAAAAAAAAAGAAGAAGAAAAGAAAACTTCTATTCATCTCCATTTCCTTCTTGTTTCATTCTGCAGTTAGTTTCAGGTTTTACTGCATCAAGTTGTTCTTCTCACTTCAATTACTCGCTGTTCTGACTGTTTTGTAGGCTCGTGAGTTTATTTCTAAGTTAGGTGACCTCAACCAAACTCAAATTTTTGCGAAGATTGAAAACACAGAGGTGAATTACATCAACAAGTATTTAATTTCTATTTCTGTCAGAGTTACGACCTAGGTATAATAGCCCTACATGAGTGCCATATGCAGGTCGTTTCTCAGTGAACTGAACTGGTGATACTGGTTGTTTACTGGACTCAGTATGTGCCGTAGTGTTGCACTTGTCAGTTTCCAAAGCTTTTCCAGGCATTGTAGTGACCTCCAATTTTCGTGAGCATGGCAAAATGGGGTGTAGGGTCCATTTAATCTAGGTGGTTAGAAACGGCTGAAAGAATGATATATATGATTCGTCATTGTTCTTTTGATTCTAGAAGTGAATTATATTTTTCTCATTTTATTTTATTTTTCCAGGGATTAACTCATTTTGATGAGATTCTGCAAGAAGCAGATGGGATCATTCTCTCTCGTGGAAATTTGGGGATAGATTTGCCACCAGAGAAGGTCAGCTTTTAACACCTTCAAATTGAATGCTTTTGTATCATCAAAACAACAAACATCTTACTGGACATGATTTTCTTTAGTCATATATAAGTGTGTGATTGTAGACAACCTGCACGGATGAAGATATACGATGCATGTACACATGTACCATACATGATATGAAAGTGAACGAAAAATGGTTTCTTAGATCAACTAATAGGTTTCAAAGTTTAACTCTGATCCTGACCATCTTATGGGAGGTATTTAGAGTAAATTATGATAAGAAATCTCACATGTTCATTTATGTGCATTTCTCCAATGTGGGGTTTCCAGTTTAGTTGGACGTTCTTTTGTTAAATCATGTTTGAGCCAACAATTTTCTTGTTATCACTATAGGTGTTTTTATTCCAAAAGGCTGCTGTCTATAAGTGCAATATGGCTGGAAAGCCAGCAGTGGTGACTCGTGTTGTGGACAGTATGACTGAAAATCTGAGGCCCACTCGTGCTGAAGCTACTGATGTTGCCAATGCAGTATTGGATGGTAATTCTAGTTTTTGGACGTTAAAATTGTCTCTCTTTGCTTCTGTAATGTATATCGTAGCTTGATTGCCACCTGGATAATGGATGTTTTTTCTCCGATGGTTGGCTCCCACTAATAATATTTTTATATTGATGAGGCTGGTGCACAAAAAGAACTTACTACAATTGAATATGAAATTTCCCATCTTAATTTCAGTATAAGAGTTTTATTGTTGCTCTTGTTTCAGGAAGTGATGCAATTCTTCTAGGTGCAGAGACTCTACGGGGACTATATCCTGTTGAGACCATTTCCACCGTTGGAAAGATTTGTGCTGAGGTAAAAGCTTTTGTAGACAAACATTCGCCAGTTTTCTCTTTTCTTTTGGTTCAGACTATACAATATTCTCCAGAAAGGTTTATGTCACAATACATTCTCCAGAAAGGTTTATGTCACAATCTTGTGGTCAAACTCATCTTTTGGAGTCCACACTTCCTTCAAGATTATGCCCCTAATGACTAACTTTCAAATCAATTACCTTACATGGTTAGGTCGGTTTTTGAAGTTATTCAAAAGAAAAATGGCCGCGGTGCTGTCTAATTTGCCGCTGATCAGACTGTAACATTTCTGTACACATACTATTTTAAGCGTTAATTCTTTTGGCTGTATGTAGTTAATCATATCAGTATATGCTGTTAATCGAGAAAACAACCAAATAAAATTTTCTCCCTTCACTATCTCACTTGCTCGCCTGCATGTTTAAGCTCCAGTTATCTGGAATGTCTGCTGACCATATTTTCTTTTATGTCCTACAACATTTTATTTTTCAATATCACCCCAGCCTTTTCCTAACCATACATTCTATTATATCTATTCATATTATTAAATTTTCATGCCTGATGTTCACTACTAAAGCCTTATGGTAGGAAGATTGCATTATTGAGAAGAAAGTAAATTTAGATAATTTTCTGTTTTTGTTAGAGTTTTAAAATGGATAAAATTTGCTGCACTCCCTCGTTGCACTTTTTCTGTGTCACACTATGAAATAGGCTCTTAATCTGAATGCTGTCTGCAGGCAGAGAAGGTTTTCAATCAAGATCTTTATTTCAAGAAGACTGCAAAATATGTTGGTGAACCTATGACTCATTTGGAATCTATTGCATCCTCGGCTGTACGCTTCTACTTCAGTCTTTTTAAATCTTGTTTCTAATTGCTCTCAAATATATTATTGTCCTTACAGAGCATTAGTTAGCTGGTGTCTCTTTCGAAGGACGACTTGTTCTTTTTTCTTTCTTCCTTAGTACTTGTTTCTTTCTCTAGTCAATATATACATATATATTTATAATAAGATGACTTATTGTTCTCATGATTCTCAATATTATTATTGTGTTTCTTGCATTGTAGGTACGTGCAGCAATCAAGGTCAAGGCCTCTGTAATTATTTGCTTCACTTCATCTGGAAGAGCTGCAAGGTTCTTTTCCTATTAGTTCAACTTGTATTAGCTTTTAGTTCCACAGTCGAGCATTGTGGCTTGTAACGTCACAAGATCTTGAAATTTTCACCGGTATTATTTATATATATATTTTTTTTGGGTGAACATTTGTTGTTTAGATTTTTGCTGAGAATATATTCCTTCTTTTGTAATGGCATTCTCGTAGGTTGATTGCAAAGTACAGGCCAACAATGCCTGTGATTTCTGTTGTTATCCCTCGGCTAAAGACAAACCAACTCCGATGGACTTTCACTGGTGCTTTTGAGGTTAGTTGTTAATTTTTTTGTTCACATCTGGCTTCTCCTTTAGATACTTTATTTTGTATGATTTGGTAGAAATGCAGAATGCTAATATCTTGCATGATTAATCGTTTAGTAGAGAAATGAATTTTCCTGATCCAAGCATCTTGCAAAAGAAAGGTAGCAGATAGATTAACTTTTTCGGGTTTTTGGTTTGGGGCGAACAAGTGGCAATTAACCTTTCCATATTGGTATTGGCTTTCTAAAGCGGCCATAACCTATGAAAATTTTGAAGGCCAAGTCTGGTCGAATCTCCCATTCCAGGACCCCACATAGTTGGAGCAACGATACTTAATTAATGGCCTTCTAGAAACCTTAACCATAAAAGAGAGGACTCATGTTTGCATATTATTCATTTTGGTTTCCCTTGACATTGGAAATTTTTGTTTTGATTGCATTTTGATTTAGGACTCCTTATCCTTTGTTTGTTGTACTTTTTTTTTTTTTTAATTTGATCAACATTTTGTTCCGTATTTATAAGGGAAAGGAAAATAGAATGTCAAATACTAGCTCCTTACTGTCTTAAATGGGTCGAATTGAATCCTTATCTAATAGGAAAAATAAAAGATTACCAATATCATTACGACATGCTTATTATGATGAATTTCTCGCAGGCAAGGCAATCGCTAATAGTCAGAGGCCTTTTCCCCATGCTTGCGGACCCTCGACATCCCGTAAGATTTATTCCGTCTTATTTGAGAAATTCTAGTTTCATGATATATATTTGATGAAGGGATAGCTTGATGCAAACTATTGCAGAATGATAAAAATTAGGAACCGTTTTCAATGAGGGGAGCAAATGATTACCACGTCAAGAGAATCATGTTTAAATTGCCTAAAACAATTACATCACAACTAGGAAATAAAATAAAATAATCAAAAAAATGAAAAATAAAATAATCATAACTTTTACGGAGCACGACCGGCTCAAGTAAACAGAAAAAACTTTTGAACAAGTAATTTCTCAGTCATTGTTAAAGCTTTTGCTTGAATTACATACTGGAATGGATGTTAAAAATTTCAAAATGCTTGTATTTGTAGGCTGAGTCTAGGAATGCAACAAACGAGTCCATTCTAAAGGTTGCTCTGGATCATGGCAAGACCTCCGGTGTTATCAAGCCGCACGATCGTGTCGTTGTTTGCCAGAAAGTTGGCGATGCATCAGTTGTGAAGATCATTGAGCTCGAAGATTAGAAGTAAAATTGCGTGTTCGTTTTGTGTGTTTTGCTTTCCGCGGTTGAGTGGTTTCAAAAATAAGTGAAGCTATATGCATAAAAAGGGGCCTAATACTAATGGTTCGCATGGCATACTCAACTTGACTGAGCTCTGTGTCCCAATTGTGCAACCATACCCTTTTTTCGTATTAATTTATATTGATCTGTAATTGTCTATGAACGAATTTGTTGGACTCTCTTAAAATCCAGCAACTTTGACAAGTACCTCCAGGATCTCATTGCGAGTTGGATTGAGTCGGGATGAATAGAACTGTTTGTCTCTTATATTGCGAGTCGGGATGAGTAGAACCGCTGATCTAGCATCTACAACACTAGGTATTGAGGGTATTCCACTTGGGGAGTGACGTGATAACTCTGAATCATGAAACCAATACAACATTATCATACAAATTGTACTTTATATTAGTAACTTTCAGCCTACACATATTGCAACTAAAAGAACCCTAAATTAAATTAACCAAAGGAAAATTCTACACGAGTTCGAGGTAGTGAAAAAACCCATATTTGGTTTAGACTGTAAATCTATCTACAGCTTTAGAGTTTGTTTCTCTGTTCCGTACATATTGCTATCTCAAAGTGCCTCGGAAAAACGCAGCTCTGCAGGGCCAGGACCCAAAATGCCCTTTTGTTCGCTTATGTTGCCAAGCCCAGCAGGGGGCGCGGGCAGGGGGGCCACTGTCGAAAGGGTGGGTGGTGCAAGCGGCTCTGCATGTCCAACCATTTCATCGTCTTTCCAGCCCAAAGCCTGCCACTCCCTCTGCAAACAACAAAAGCAAATTAACCGAAAATTAGAAACAACATGAAAATCATGCGGGTTTGAAAGGCATTTTTGAAAAGAGAGAATTAAAATATCGGGCATGTCTACTAGAATTTCTGTTTCCAACCTGTTTATGTGTTTATTTACAAAATGTGAAAAGCTGAATGGTGAGATCCACATGATGGAGGGAATGAGAAACAGAAAGCCAATATTCCCCCTTTAATTGGAATAAGCCACAACAGTATTTTTGTATCCTTGCCAAATTTTAACCACTAATTATATGCATTTGGACAATTAGTACTTAATACGTACTCCTATTTTTTAAGTTAGGAGACACTAAAAAGGGAATTGCATTGTTTTAAATTTTACTTTCAAAGAGGAAGATAAACACGAGAAAGGTGATCATTGGTCCTTTTTCTTTCCTTTCCAACTTCTTGAGGAGGAAGCTACTAGAACTTTTTTGTTACAACTATCAGGTCGAGTAACATCAAATTTGTTCAACTTGGTTTGGTCCGAGTTAAGTTCATTAGGTCATGTTCTTGCACCGAGCACAAATAGAATACTTGCAGTTTTGGGCTTTTAATTATAGTACTTGCCTCATCATGGCTGTAACTCGTATCTGGCAATACTGGTGTCGTAAGGGGTGGAGCAAAATCTGGATCAGGCTTCTGAAATATAAATGTGGTATACAGACCTGCAAGGCAAAAAGGCCAACAGAAATTAATCCTATCAGTAACTGCTAACTAGATTACAAATGCCAACATGGTAGAACCCAAAAACAACAGATGAATCACCTAACACATCAAACGACCGGGGAAGAAGTCTCCCTCTGGAGTCCACCAAGTTCGGACAAGAATTCATAATCATGCCTGCAAGTTGCGCTCTTGCAGCAGCATCACCATAAAAGTAAGAATAATTTTACTTTAAACAACTTTGAAAATGAAATCATCTAAACATAGAAAGTGAAAGCTCGAGACACAAGCCTATTTAGAGAACTAAATTTCAATTATTGCGGAATCGGTGATGAGCTTAAGAGAACCACCTATTATCCTCAAAAAATTCAGTTAGGTTTTGAATCTCCACATACTCAAGACCTGCTTCTCTGGCCAACCTGGGCAGACATACAACAAAATATGAGAAGTAGACCATTTAGCAAAATCAAGAATAAACCAATGAGTTTATATGCATGTCACCATGCATAGAATAAACAAAAGAAAGCAGTTTTCTTTTTCTATATTACTTGTTATTTTCTTTCTAAACAAGATAAAGAAGATACTAAAGAGTTCCTTCAATTGAGTAACACTGGCAATCCAAGTTCCCGTAAACTACACAAATCCCTCTATGTTTGAACAAACCACCTTCAATCGAAACAAAAATTAAAGATTCAATTTGGGTTTATCTGTATTCCCTGGAATGGCGAAATAACATCTAATTCAATCTAAAAGAAAAACATAAAACCTAGTCTGCAAGCCTCTGTTAAAAAAATATTAAGCATTGTTGGTACCTAAGCTGTCAACATGGGTTCGGTACCTCCTGCCATACTAATCAGCTTTAATTCTTCTGTAACTAGTTTACTAAAGACAGAGATAAACCTGATGAAGCTTGGGAAATGAACCAAGCAGTGCGTTTCAGCAGAGACATCATTAGTGAATTTCAGCTGGTATTTCTTCCCAAACAACGGAAACCTGGAAATGTAAGATGCATAGTTGGAATAAATTGACAAGTCTTGCACCAAATAAAGAAGAAGTAAAAGTGTAGCAATGCCAAAAACTCATCCATACTTTTCCTCCTCGACTTCAAAGGTGATCATGTAACTTTCGGACCGAATGCAATTGGGAACAATGTTTGGCTTCATACCGCTGCCCCTATTGTGGTATGCTTCCACATTCTTTTGGTACTTTGCCCTGGAGACGACAGAGAGAGATTACAACTGTTGATGCTTTATATAAGCTTGGGTTTAATATATTCAAGAGCAACAAGAAAACAAGAAGAACAAGAAATAAGAGCTGCGTCCACTAGCCATTGCAAAATATTGCTATAAGCAGGGAAAGAAGTACAAGATACAATCCACTCTTAAAATGTCTCTCGTAGTCTCCATTTTGCTCTACTGAGAAACAACTGCCCTAAGATCCCATATATCATGAGAATTAGGGAAAACTAAAACATGCAAAGAATACCCAAAGTACTGTCAACGGACAAGGGTATGGTATAATAAGGTGCCGAGCAACTCCAGACAGTCAAATATTTAAAACCGTTCGTAATAGCAGACAAGCTAGAAGCAATGGCCAACTCTAACTGTATAGAATTCTTAACATACAGTGAAGCCTAAAAGAAAGTAACTGCAGCTAGAGTTAAGCATAACATAATTAACTTGAAAAAGAGCAGGTTTTTCTTCAACTTATTTCATACCATATTGTAGATGAGTCAGGAGTAATACCGAAAAAATAACCCCCCGGCTTCAACAAAGATGACACATTATGCAGAAGCCTCCTCGCTCTCTCCTCAGTTTCGAAACAAAGCTGCAATTGAAAATCAAGTTTCAAAAAAAAAAAAAAAAAACATAATAATAATAATAATAGAATAACAAGCTACAACTTTACAGGCAAAAAAAAATACGGAATATATAGTAAATAGCAGACTTATGACACTGTTCAAGTAAAAACATAATAAAATATACCTAGTAAATATGCTATTTATTTCAAAAGTTTCGTAAACATGCTATCTGCTTCTTTTAACTTCCATGAGACAAACTGAAAGGCAAAATGGAAAGAATGTAGAAAAAACCTGCAAGTGTTGCAAGCAGCAAACAAAATCAGCAGAACTGCTCTTCTCCTCCTTCAAATGGGTTTCTAAGCTTTCCTGTCATACAAGCATAAAATAAAAGTCAAACCATAAAAGTCAACATTTCTAACATAAATCAAATGTTTATGAAAACTGCTCTTACCATGCAAGGGTCAAGCTCAAAGAACTCAGCAGTGTAAACCTTCCTCTGGCTCTCCCATGCTTCTCTTCTTTGGCTAATTCCAGACGACGATACATCTAATACCCATCAACCAAAATCACATCTTTTTATCATTTTCTCAATCAAAAACCCCAAAAAAGAAAAACCCAGAAAAAAGAAAGAACTTTTTTTGCTCAAAATCTGATGACATTTACCAATTCCAATGTAGTGGCCAATTTGGGCTTCGTCCCACTTCTCTGCGTCGGGTCCTCCTCCACAATACAAATCACAAACCTTCGCGAACGCCAAGAAAAACCCAATTTTTACAGAAGTTTAGAGAGAGAAAGAGAAGAGGAGGGGGAGAGAGAGAGAGAGAGAGAGAGAGAGAGAGAGAGACGTACTGTGGCGTACGGGTGGACGAAGATCTTGATGAGGGCAGATTTAGCGAACTCGTAGAGACGATAGTGAGTGGACTCGGTCCGTGGACCCGCCGAGTGACTCATCTGAGTCGCCGATGGCTCTGTTGCACCCTGTTGATTTCCGGAAGCGACTTTGCAGGCATAAAAACGCCGAGCTCATAGTTACAAACTCCAAATGTTTTTTTTTTCTTTTTTCGTTGGCATTTTTAAAAAAACTTTTTTCAATTAATCACCCAAGTTTTTTAATATTATAAAAATGAACATTTTTTAAAAAAGGTCAATAAAATAATTCAGTAAATCATAATTTTTTATTGATTATTTATGATTAATTATTAATTAATTATGATAAATTATTGACTTTTATGATCGATCATCATGGTGCCAAATCTTTTATGAGCTCTAAAGAATTTTGCCTTTTTTTTTTTTTTTTTTTCCTGGTGTCCCTAACTTTTAGCACAATTAAATTAACCTCTTAAATTTTTTATTTTGATAATTTAATCTTAAACTGACAAAAAAGTTTAATAAAACATTCATGGCCTTTTTTTTCCGCTCGAAACAATCTAATTAGTTTTCTAAGGAAGAAAAAAAAAAAAAAAATTAGAGATTCCATCTTCTCTGAAACCAACACTTTTAATATTGTTCGATGCAAAGTAATTATTATATGTCTATTATGATTCTGCACTTCTTGGGATTGACAAACCTCTTGCATGTTGAATGGATGCGGATGACTCTATATCAACTTCTTTGGTCTAGTCATGACACATGATTGGTTAATATTATTTTTTTTAAAGAAAATTATTGATATTTTGCTCATCGGTAATTAATTAGTGCCCAAAAAAGACCTATTTTTATCTATTTTAACTTAAATTGATTGCATTTAGGAACTTTAATTTAGTTTGATTAAATTTGAAATCAAACTTGCTTTAAATATAAATTTGGATTATTGGTTAGGAAAAAACCTTTTATGTTATTAATTAATGGTCAATGCGCAAATCACTAATCAATTATCACCAAAAAAATTAATATTGTTATGAAGGTATGCTTTGCTAATATTTTTAAGTTGGACAAATCGTTGAAAATAAAACTTTATGATTGTTAATTATTAATATGGGATAAATTTAGTAACCAAAAAAAAAAAAAAAAAAAAAAGGGCTTCAAAAGGGAGTTAAGGTGTGTGGAATATATCCTAGTCTCCTTTTGGAGGAACCATACGAATGTTAATAGTTAGGGTTGAAACATTTGAACGGATTTAAATTGTAATTCAAACTGTCATTTAGATATTAACATTTTGAACACGAATATTGAAATATGTATTTGAATAGTTGTTAAAAAAAAATCATTTAGATGATATGAAACAAATGTTAAATGGCTTAAAAAATGCAAAAAAATTTTAGGACTGGGACTTTTTACATCTATGTCTAAATATAAAAATGGATCATTTGGATGATAAAAACAAACACATATTTAAATAGATCATTCAAATGGACTGGTCCAAATTGCCTCAAATATTTTGCCCTTAACATAGGGCTAATGATTATGTGAGAAATGACTTTCTTTCTTTCTTTCTTTCTTTTTTTATTTTTTATTTTTTTTATTTTTTTTAAAGAGATTCATAACTAAATGACCTTTTTTTTAAGAAGTTTTTTGATAAATAACTGAAGTTTTTAAAAATTAGTTAAAATGTATTTTTTCTTCTAAAATGATTAATCAATTTTCTTAAATGGTCAATCAGTGATTGACTTATATAAGTCAATAACTTATTAACCAAAACGTAAATCATTAAATTTCGTAGTCAATCACCGATTTTCACAGTCAATCACTAATTGATCAAATCTGAAAAAATGACAAACGATTTTTTAAATGAAAAAAATTTGGATAATCTATATTAGGTTTAAAAAAGATCACCCATCTAATTTTTCTTTTTTAAATGAAGTCGTGTTAAATAAAGAAAATAATCATTTTCTTAAACAATGATACTGATTGGTCTCTTAATAGATGATAAATATTAATATGAAAAAATACTAGGAATATCAACTCTAATCATAACTTTTTACGTACCAATAAATGTAATATATGAGTTGTCATTTTTTATTGGTAAATGTTGAAAGTATTGCAATATCAATTGGTTGTATTTATTAATGAAAATATGACACATGAATTAGTATTCAAAAACTTATGATTGGAGTTGATATTTCTAGCATTACTCTATCAATATATGTTTTTACTAATGAGCTACAGATTGACTTATGATCAGTCACGGATAATTTGATCTAACCAATTAATTTATTTTTTCAAAAAAACGTTCCACGATATTTTTTTAGAGAAAATTAGGTGAAAAGTCACATTTTGGGTACCTCTTTATAATTTTGTTCATTTTAATATTAAAGTTGATAATTTTAGGCTTTGTTTGGTTGGTAAGTTCAAACTTACCATTTCAAAATTTTTTTTGTCTTTTTCCCAAAAATTTTTTGTCTTTTTCCCAAAAAGTTTTTTGTCTTTTCTGAAAATTCAAAAAAAATTTACTATTGAAACTTAAAAATTTCAACTCAAATTCATGCACCAAACGGACCCTTATTAATGTTATTAGATGGTAAAGCTACTATTTTTAATGTTACACTGATCCTAAATTAAGGTGTAAAATTTACTACATTCCTACTTATAACGCATTCAAAAACTGTCATCTGACCTATATTAACGTGGGCGGCGAGACACGCAGCGGAAGCAGAGAGATGAGCCCGAAGGAGGAGACGCTGGTGGAAGCGGCGCTGCGAGTCCTTAACACTGCCGACCCCTTCGAGAAGGCTCGGCTCGGCGACTCCGTCGCTTCTCGATGGCTCGAAGGAGCCTTTGCTCTCCCCTACGACCCTGCCCTGGACCTCCCTGTGCCCGACCGTCCCGCCAGGCTCTCCAACGTAGGATTCTTTTGGACGCCAACTGTTTGCCCACGTAGTGCTTGATGAAATGCCTGAATGAATTTTGTTTTCGTTTTTGTTTTTGCTTTTTTTCAGGTTGAGTTGGTGTCGCCGAGTCTTATGCCGAAGCTTGGCAAAGCTGGGAGCTTGCGGAGCAGACAGGCCATTGTTCATAGCCTTGCCCACACTGAAAGCTGGGCTATTGACTTGTCTTGGGTACTCTTTATTTTTCATTCTTTTTCTTCATTAGTTGCTCTGTACTTGTGTTTCTACACACACACACACACACACACATATATATATATACACACATATACATATATATGTATATATATATTTGTGTATATGTATACGTTAAGACCACACTTCACATCACATGGCAATAGAGAGAAACAACTTTCTTCTCAAATTCTGTTCATAGAATCGTTTTGGCGGAAAATGATAAGCGTGTTCTCTATAATAAGCTTTCTAATGTTTTTTCCAATTGGAGTTTTTTTTGCACTCTTTTTACTTGTTACTACTATAAAGAAAGAAAGGAAAAAAAATTTTCAATTATAGATTTTTTTTTCACCTATGTTTTGTGTCATTTTTAGACTTGTCTTTCTTTGTGTAGGATATTATTGCTCGTTTTGGCAAGCAAGAGGCAATGCCAAGAGAGTTTTTCACTGATTTTGTCAAGGTAGCTCAGGATGAAGGCCGACATTTTACCCTCCTCGCAGCAAGGCTTGAAGAGCTCGGCTCCTTCTATGGAGCTTTGCCAGCTCATGATGGCCTTTGGGACTCCGCCATTGCCACTTCTAAGGATCTTCTTGCACGTCTAGCAGTCGAGCATTGCGTCCATGAGGTGTACCTTATCACTTGAAATGCTCATTGTCATTTGCTTAGTATTGCCCGTTTATTGTATACCAAAGTGCAGAAACACTAATTAGGGATGGATGTAAACTCGGGGTTAATGACTAAATCTAGCTGCGTGTTTAGGTCCAACTTTATAGGTTGTGTATCATTAGCAGATCCTCGGATGATAGAAGCTATTAGAAATACCAGAAAACCCAAGAAGGAATATTTTCTTGAACTAGAATTTCGATTTCTATACACTTGACTCTCGAGTATTAGTTCATGTGAATGGGTTCTTTAGCTAGCATCTTATAGGGTCAACCCTAGATATTCGAGTATAATTGTTGTACAGAGGAACTTGCAATCTAAAAGGTCGTTCGGTGATAATTTGAGGTGAGAGGACCTAAATTTTACATTTAATTTGAGTGTTCCACTATGTCATGTGTTCTATATTCTAAAAATAAAATAGCACTATCTGATTTCGTCTCAGAATCCAATGTGTTCATTCATTTAGGGGTGAAAACTTAAATTTTTGTATTTAAAAGAAAAATCAGTAATCTTTTCTACGACGAATCATACGGACATTTTAGTTTTGCAATGAAAACTAAAATTTTCCTTTTAGCTATTATGAGAACTGAGAAGACTGATCTATTTGTATGTCAAAAGGTAATCCTTTAAGCTCTTTTCTTTTTTTTTTTTAATTACCTCTTGAGATTTGATGAACACAGGCAAGAGGACTCGATGTTCTGCCCACAACCATCAGTCGGTTTCGCAACAGAGGTGATGACAAAACAGCTGATCTACTTGAGAGCGTGGTTTACCCTGAAGAGATTACCCATTGCGCCACAGGAGTAAAATGGTTCAAGTATCTCTGCCTGAGGGCTTCGAATCCTGCTTCACTACCAGATAGTTTGGCATCTCGAGAGGGCGAGGAAGAAAGTGAAGCCAAAGAGGAGGAAAATGAAGAAGTAATAAAGAAGTTCCATGAGATAGTAAGAACGCACTTCAGGGGACCATTGAAGCCTCCTTTCAACGAAGACGCTAGAAAGGCCGCTGGGTTTGGCCCTCGGTGGTATGAACTGCTGGCTTTCAAAGAGACTATCCTCCAATGACCATTTTGTTCCCCCATTGTAGGCATATCAAGAAAAATCAAATGCCTCAGCCTTGTTTGTTTGTTTCTTTTTCTTTTTCTTCCTTCTGTTTTGTTTTGTTTTGTTTTGGTTTGTTTGTTTGTGTTTGTTTTCGGGACAATTTCAGCTTGAATATATTCAATTATAATTTTAAGATGATAATAATCAGGTTGCACTATCGCGTGCCTACGTTTAACTGTTCTATAGTTTAATTACATCTTGTTGAATCTAGTCCATCCAAAGTTGCACTTTCCAAGACTACGATGAAAGAAATGAGAGAATTCAAACCTCACTGTTCAATTTTTAATGTCCCAAAGGTTATTTTATCAATCATATTATACATTATCTTAAAAAATATATATACATTTTGAATATGGGGATGATGGATTCGAATTCTACTCCTAATGAAATCATGTGTACAATTACTATTAAACTAGACCTACAACCATAAAATTAACAAAATTTTGAGACATAATTTAATTGATAAGATACCATTCAAGACACCAAAATTTACCAAGAAATCTCAACTCAGTAGAAACCTCCATAACCGTCATTAACCGTCATATTCCAAAATCCTAAGATTCAACGCCCAATGCATACACTCTTTTATATATACACACATATATATACACATATTCATATGTACATGTATATATTATTAATTTTGAAGTGGGAAACAGAAGATACTGAACGGGAAGGAATTTATAGATAGAGGTACTGGCAATTTCTTAGCCTCTTTATACACCCTCTCTCTCTCTCTCTCCCTCGTTTGAAAGGAGAAAAGAAAAAAACCTTGGAAAGAAATTTATTGATAGAGTTATTGGCAATTTCTTAGCCTCTTTATACACCCTCTCTCTCCCTGTCTCTCTCCCTTATTTGAAAGGAGGAAAAAAAAAAAAAAAAACTTGGAATCAGAGTTGTACAAAATTTTGCAACAATTGGCATGTCAATGATCTTGTTACCAAGCAAGTTTTGATTTGATGCACCAAACAGGAATTTAGAAACAAGAATGGCACAACAAAAGCAACGTTGAAGCAATGGAAATTCCAGCGAAAAAATCAAATTAAATAAATTTCAACTCCGAAAATTCTGAGTGGGCTCTGCAGCGAACTCCTGACGTTATTGTTCTCTGCCAATGTCAAATTAATTCGAGTCTCTTTCTTAATGTTGTTACAAAAGAAGTCTTCGGATGTCACTGAAGTTCGAACTTAAGGCCGAGAGGAATGCACCTGTTAAATAAGATCGGAATTTCGTCATTGGCAACTAGCCAAAAACATGACCAGGAATGAACTGCAAATGACTAGTTGTCTATACTGAAAAGAAAAACTATGATTTTTGTATAAGACAGAGAACTTGTGTTGGCTTGTTCAATATTTGCCCGTCAAAAGTGATGAACAAGACAATGGAATGGACCACCGTTCATAGTTGGTCAACAAACTGGCGGGTTACTATGACAGTAAGTCTATGTCATCTAACTCACAGCATCAGTATATTCTAGACCGATTAGTTTCATGTCACAAAGGAAGGACGGACTTGGCTATGTTGCCACCAAAAACTTGGGGCGTTATGCTAGTGGTTTCCTTCGTGCCTTCAAATAGAAGGCTTGAACTTGGTAGTGAAATCCCATAATATTAAGTCACTTGTTCAACACTGAACCTCAACGGCAAGTTATTGTCCACAATGTGGTTTACTAAATCCAAACTGAATGTAATTTATCTGAGTGACACCAAAACCACACGTGCTAATCATCCCATTATACAACATTATCTCAGTCCTGAAACTTAAGAATGTAACATTAAGTACCTCCAACTTTGCCGTCAAAAACACGGTGATCAGCAGACAGTGTCAGGTTCATCTTGGTGACGGCTGCAGCCCTCTCGACTCCTGCAGGAAAAAATAGAAAGAAAAGTCACATGACATAGCCCAATCTTCAGGGCACCAACTACTTGATTGCGTACAATAAAGAAACAAGCATCTTAATCTTACCATCACTTCCAACTATGGGCTCAACAACTTTGTTGCCTCTGCCAACGGCAAGGATACCAGCCTGCAAAACTTGAAAGACTAAGCAAGGCAGGAGATAGTGAACACCAAATATCTCAACGGTGTGCGACTAAATGAAGAGGTAATGAGGGATAGAAACATGCTATAGCAAACAAATGGAGTGCGGGAAAGAACCTGTGGAGGGTTTATAATCGCGCAAAAGTGATCCACAGGAAACATTCCTAAGTTTGAAATGCTGCACAAGCATTAAAAGATTCATAGTTATTGCTATCAACAAGAGACAGTTACAGGGATTGAGGCAAAAACTAGAAAATTAAGATTAACGGGCCAAAATATGACCTGAAAGTTCCTCCTTGGAATTCATCTGGTTTAAGCTTTCCTGCCCGAGCCTTCTCAGCTAGTTCCTTGACCTGAGTAAAAATGTTCCCAAGGAAGTTGATAACCACGAAGTATAAATACAAGCTCCCAATTAAAGTAATAACATAATGAAATAGATATTGTACATAGAATCTATCAGAATAACTTGAATGGCTAATTAAAATCACCATTTCACTCAAATTTCTTTCAACTCTTAATCAACCAATGTGAAAAATCATAGGCTTGTATTTGGAATCTTTTAGCCCTAAGTGAGTAAAAAAAAAAAAAAAGAAACGGAAAAAAGAACAAGGTGGTGAAGTTCAATAACAACAAAACTAAAGGCATGGCAGCAGAGTACCTCTGAGGAGATGGCTGATATACTCTTCTGGTCAGCATTCCTCACTATTGGAGTCATCAAACCCTGGAACAAAATATACTTATTACAATATGATTGTATATGGTATAAACACTCAAATAATAATAACGTCATTACCTTCTCGGTAGCCACTGCAATTGATATATCAACAGATTTGAGTGGAATGACCTCTCCTTTCTTGGCATCCCAAAAAGCTGGTATGTATTAAGTCAGAGCACATGATTAATTTGAAAGTGAGAGATGAAAACAGCATTCTATTTGGCAAACTAGGATATGAAGAAAATATCAAAGATAGGAGAGTGGACTGGAATTTGTTATAGTGAAATTAATTGATTAAGTTTTTAATAAAGAACATAACTTCTAGTCTTTTTAATGTTGATTTAAGTATGGAATAGACAAGTTAAGGAAGGTAAATTTTATTCTCTCCTCTCCCCACAAAAAGTGCATAACCCTTAACAATGAGTTCTAGTCCTATGTAAACCTCTTTGTACACATAGAGCCCAGATAAATGATAAAGACATATCAGCCTAAGGAGGCAGCCCATCAAGTAGTCATTGTGTGCTTATTAGTAATTACCATTAGCTTCTGGAACATTTCTCAATGCAACAGCCACCGCTTTAATCACAATGTCATTCACTGAAACCTTAACATTATGCTGCTCTGCAGTTGATAAAACAATGAGAACGAATTATCCACCGGGCTCAAACTATCTCAGGAAAAAGAAGTGTAGCAACGAGAATTGTTTTCCATACCTTTGAGATCCTTTCTAAGTGAAAGAAGAGGATCCAGTATAACCTCTGATACACAAGAATAAGAATAGTGTTATACACAGGGTTAGCTTACATTAACATACATAAAATAGAGCGTGGAGTCTCAGAACCTGATGACAAATATAAGTGTGGTGTATTTTGTTTCGATTCTAACAGCCTTCTAGCAATCACCTGACAAACATGAAATAAATAATCTTGTATATTTTTCTTATGGTTAAAGAGTAATCCATAAATTTTAAAAGAATTAAACACAAATAATAAGATTCTGATATTCATTGAACGAACTATAAATGTTATAATCAAAAAGCCGCTTGCTCGGAACTATTTGTCAGGTGAAATGAAATCTACCTTCCTTATTTGACTATTTGGAAAGTCTTCAAATGAATCTTCCTTCTTCAAGTGGGATTTTTTTTCTGGTGATGATGGTTGAGCAGTTTCTCGTTGGACTTGAGGAGATGGAGTTGTCTTTCCTTTAGATGACGAAACTTTTGACAATCCTACTCCTGACTTGATTGCATCTAAAACATCCCCTTTTAGTAACGTACCATGAGGACCTGATGCCTTCAATGATGAAGTGTCCAATCCGTGTTCCATAATGAGTATCTTTGCAGAGGGACTGATCCTTTTTACAGGGGCTTTCTTTGCTCCGGTTTCTTTTTTAACATCAGTATCAGTCGGCTTTTCCTCCTCCTTCACTGCTGAACCACTAGTTACAGCATTTTTCACTGTTTCCAGCTCAGCCGGATCCTCAACCTTGAAGAGCCAGCAGTTGAGTTTTCATAAGATATTTATTTATTTTCCTGAACTGTACTTTCATATGAATTGAACAACTATAATAATTGTCAAAGACAACGGTGAATGACAAACTTCACAGATTAACCATTTCACAATGAAATATGACAATTACATGCGAATAAAACTGAGCAAACATATTGGTCCACTTTCTTCTTCTTCTCTCTCTCTCTCTCTCCTTTTTTTTTTTTTTTTTTTTTGCCTTCTCCGAATGTGTGCTCCGCTGCCATTATATGATTGCTTCAAACAGTAATATATGAATTGAACACTTACTGTTACTGCAATTGGTTGTCCCACCAGCACATCCTTCGAACCTTCAGGGACAAGAATCTTAGCCAAGTACCTAAAAAAAATTTCACCAAAAACAATATGTATTATATATACCCTTAAAATGTTTCACTAAAAATTCATAAACTTTATATCAAACGCTTTAAAAAAAAAAATTAGTTTCTAGGATTAGACTCCCAAAAAAGAAGATACTATATAGACGAAGAGAATGAGATATGTGCAAATGATTTGCTTTCCCTAGTCTTGTCCACTTTGAAAAAAGAAAAGGAATCTGTTTGAAATCTTCTCACAATGCACTATTCTCAGCGCCATTTTCTTCTCATTCTAAACAACTTTTTGTTTTCAAAAAGAAAATATTTCACACATCCAAACACCATCTTATTCCCAAAATGAAAATACTCACTCTTTAAAACACGAAAATTTTCCTTTTCGAAAATGGACACGTGATCCAAACGGAGCCTTAGCATAATTAACACCAGCCGAAGTTTATTAGCTACTCAACAAAAGAACCAAGCATAAGGAAAGAACCTTACCCTTCTTCAAGACTTTCAAATTCAAGGGTGGCTTTATCAGTCTCTATCTCACATATTATATCACCCACTTCAATCTGTTTGTTTAAATACATAAAAATAAAAAGAAAAAAGAGGTTACGTCACTGCTGTTACGAGTCGATTTGTTCAGATGTAAAAGTTATTTCAGTGGCAAATCACAAAACATCAGACTAAGTACAACTAACCTTGTCTCCTTCTTTCTTTCTCCATTTAGCAATGTTCCCTTGATTCTTGGTAAAAAAAGAAAATTTTTTTGATCAGTGAGCCTCCATCACAGTAAAGAACATTTAACACAACAAGCAGAAAGTTTTGTTTGTTACCATAGTTGGGGACAAAGCTGGCATTTCAAGAAGAATATGCGGAGGAAGATCAGATGTGTTTATATTTACAGAACTTGTTTCTTGTGCCCGGTCCACATTTTTGACATCATTGTCTGATGCTGACATCTCCCCTTTAATCTCGGATCCTCCCGCTACAGAAGCAGGCACATTTTGGATATCATCTTGATCTTCAACCTTGTAAATGAACATAAGTTAGTGTTACAGAAACTAAATTCTTGAGAGGTATGAGTTACTTCTACACCATGAACAAATTGATAATAAGTTCATATTATGCAGGAAATTGGGAGAATAAAGTAAACTAAATGGGTTGGGAAAATTGACATTCTTAGTACGATTAAAATGATGCTCAAAATGCTAGCGACTCTCTTCCTCTTTTGAAAGTTAAATAAACTTCTGTGAAACAAGGAAAATGGGAACGGAGCTTAAAAAAAAAAAAGAGCTCAAGCAAACAGTGCTGGAAGGTTTGTCACACAATACCGTTATTGCTATCGGTTGTCCCACAGGCACATCCTTCGAACCTTCAGGTACCAGTATCTTAGCCAAAAACCTGACAATTTATCCAAGTACGACTATAAAGATTAGTTCACAAAGGAGTTTGATTAATTCTCTGCGTTGAAGACCAACTTCATGCTCAAGGAATTATTTGAAACTTGACCATAAAATGGTAGAGGGAAAATACATAGGAAAAAAAAAAAAAAAAAAGCCTTTATCGTTTCTACTAAACAAAGCCCATGAGTAGCAAGAGTGTTCCTGGTTAATCTATCATCTAATAGTAAACTGTAGATGTACGTCATGCATGTTATTAATGTCCATTACCCTTCTTCAAGACTTTCAAACTCAAGAGTAGCTTTGTCAGTTTCAATTTCACATAGTACATCGCCCACTTCAATCTGTTAAATAAAAGCAAATTATCAGGAAAACAGAAATCACTTGATTAGGTAGATATAGCAGTCACTGTTCTATATAGAGAAGCTTGTATGTTTTATATATCAAGCATGCCTTAAACAACGGAGACAACCCTAATGTCTTTGTGTTTTACCCCGATATGAAATAGAAAATTTTATCAGTATGAAAACATTACCAGTGATTCAAGCTCGAGGATATTATTAAATCAAAGGAACCCTATTGTTATGTAAAGCTAACCTTATCTCCTTCTTTCTTCCTCCACTTTGCAATGTTACCTTGACTCTGCGAGAAAGTAACAATAGGCAACAAAACTTATTGGAACCAAATAATGGAGGAGAAGGAGAAAATTGAAGATGTTTAATGTAATGCCTATAATTCTTCCTTACCATTGTAGGAGACAAAGCTGGCATCCCAAGGACTTGATGTGAAGGATCTGTATAAGCAATTGACTTTCTAGTGAAGCAACATCCAAAATAAAATATTGCAAAACAAGCATAACTAAGTGTTTGCTACAATTGAGTCGAATAATTAAAGAATAAATTTGAGATGCAGTTTGCATCTGTACTCGCAGAGGAGATGAGGCTTTTAGCTTTGTGGCTTAAAGCATAATACTTTCTTTCTTCCTTGATATTTTTGTTTTCTCATCAACTATTTAGTTGAAGAAGATGTTATCAATAAATGGATAAGCCATACCTGAAGTTGAGAAGAACTTGACACTGGTCCATGGCTGAAAATGTACATAGGTCAGTGAAGAATCTTGAAGAGAGATAGTTTCAAATCTCTATAATTTAATGTACCAACCTTGTAGTTCAAAGATTTACTCTGAACTCTCCCAAGAACGGGCAAAGATGTGGGCCTGATCAATCTTGTCATTAGTAAACTTCCCGAAGAGGTAAGAACAATAGAGAAAAGTTAAAAACTGAAATCTAATTCTAGGATGTTCTGTAGCTTCGCTTGGATATGTAGGAAACTATAAAACTAAAACGAACATGGGCTATTTAAACCTAATCTTGTCCAACATCATATTACCAACCAGCTGAAAACAGGGGTTAGGGCTTTAGTAACAGTTAGAACGTATCCATTTGGTGCTAAGGTTAAGTTGGTTATGAGATGACAACCTTACAGTTGGTTTTGGTTCAAGTTTCAACGCTAATCTGTCCAATCTGAATCAAAATTCCTCTTTGTATCGATAAAACTAAATTGTAAAACTCTTATAAGATTAACTAATCATTAAAGATTTAAACCACGCTTATTATGAAAGTTCGAAGAAGTCTTCCCATGGTGAAATCTCAAGCATTGGGACGTAGGCAATAAAAAAAAATTGCAACAATAGACAAGTGGAAAATGATTAATACAAACCTTAGAGCAGTGCCCTGACCATGCACGACAGAATTTAGTGCACTGTAACTGCCACATCAGAAAGCAAAAAGATTACAACGTTATTAACTTGGCCATGCAGCTCTACACAATGAAGGTATATATAATTGAGCAAGCATTGATGCAACAGTATCAAGTTCAATTATCAAGAAATGTAGGGTCGACACCTTTTGGACATGTATTAGGGTAGCCACCCTACAGTTTTATTGGTTTACTAGATTATTGACTTTTTCTACCTAGTATTTAAAATTCAAAGATTGGTATATCACTCTTTCTTTGTATACTTATAAGAATTAAAGTTGATATATGAAACAACTGACAACCTATACAGGCGATCAAATAAGTAGTCCTTTTAGACTGTAATCTAAAGTCAAAATTTTTACTTGTATATTATATAGAAAAATGTATAAGAATAGTAATAATCTACGCTATCACCTCGACAAATACGCCATTCACCTACGCATGGAGATGCACACTTGGTGCCATTTGGGATTGATTCCAGAACCGCGAGTATGATTTTACATGCATATCTAATCATAAATACGTATGGTAAAGCGATACAAAGTGATTGACACATAATCCAATATGCTGCTCTACGAGCATACAAGACGTGATTAACACAGAATCCAAAAAACGAAATTGTAATAATTATAATAATTTTTGAAATCTAGAGTAAGCACAAAAGACTGCATTTTGGGATTCAATCGAGAAAATTCTCTCCAAACGGGTCCATATATTTATTTATTTATTTTGTGTAAAATAAAAATAAGAAAAGACAGTTACCATCCAAATGTCAATGAAATGAACAAAACCCATTACTCATCTCTCTTCCTTAAAGGCAAATACACATTTTAATACAAGTAAACACAAAATAATAGCACAGAAGAATTCTTAATTGTTATAATAAGTAGTTCACCAAAGTTTGAAAGGTATTATCCCAATCCAAGAAATGCCCACAAAACCCCAATTTTCAAAACACTCATCATTCCAAAACAAACCCGATCAAATCCAAAATAATAATAAAAATAAGGTAAAACCCAAGAATCAAGCCACAACCCAGACCAAAACAATCAGTAATGAACAAAAATCACGTCACAGAATTCAACACAACCAATGGATTCTCGTCGCATCACATGTACAAGTCAAGGAGTGTTCTTAACCAAATTCACCAAAAATTAAAACAAATAATAAAAATAAAAATAATTAAAAAAGACAGAAATGAAATGGCAACAGTACCGAGAGAAGGATCTGGAGGACGACGATGAGAGGAGGCGGGCTCTTAACAGAGAAGGAGCCCCATAAATAACTGGCTGTCGAAGCCGCGAAAGCGACATTTTTTTTTTCTTTCTTTTTCTTTTGCAGAGAAAGAAGAATACAAATATATATTTGCCCCTTTTCGGTTTTGTCTGTCTCCCCTCTGTTGTATAAGTTTTTGCACAGAAAAAGAAGAGTTCAGAGGCAGCTGAGTTATGCGAATTTATTAACCTTTTTATTATTTTTTTTTTTTGGTGGGCGGGGGCTTGGCAGTTCTGACTTTCGCAAAGAATGTTAGATCGGTAAGTGTCATAGAGACGGAACGGCGGCGTCTTCAGTGAGCTTATATGTTTTTCTACTTTTTTTCTTTTTGTATAAATAATGACCTCTTTTTTTAACCCCATCAATAGTGTAAAAATTTTCAACTCTTCGATTTTATTTGAAAGGTTTAGATGCTCCGGACACACAAAATTATTATGCATCTAACCATATAGGATTACAAACAATTAAAAAAAAAAGACAGCCGTGCGGTGGAGGGGCCACGATGGCCCACGAGGCGGAGTGGCCCAAAGCAGACGGAGGAGACGAAGGAGTAGCAGAGGCCGCCAAAGGGTGGTTGCGGTGGACGATCTCTGAGGTTGCATAGACGACATCAGCGAAGGTAGGGGCGGTGGTGGCCGGTGGTGTGGGAGAAGCTGATTTTTTTTCTTTCCAAAAAAAAAAGTTTTTAAAATAATTATTTTGTAATTTGAAATAAAAAATGGTATAATCAAGAGCAATTGTTTCTATTTTTGTTTTCATGGGAAAGATGATTCAATACCGTTGACTATCAATTGGATGGTTAAATTTTTTTACTCCCACCGGTGGGGTAAGAAGTACATCCCCCACCGTAGAAGTCCCCATAAATTATTTATTGATTTTTTTTAAGGGACTTTTCTATAATGATGCAAGTTTTTTTTACCCTATCAATGGGGTAAAAAAATCTTGACCATCGGAATAAAATATAGAGGTCAAGAAAGGTTAAAGACCATCTAATGATTGTGAATCCTTCCACACACAATTATAATCTCACAACCGGATTAAAAAAAAAAAAAAAAACACCAAAGACAATACCAGCGACACCCACGACGGACCAACAACCGTTGGCACAAGGGCGATCTTCAGATGGCATCGACGGTGTAGGGAGCCAATGATGAATTCGCTCCGGAGGCATCGAATGGCGATGGTCGGCGTCCCCATGGCCGATGGATCTAGAAAATCTCAATCAAGCCCGGTTCTTCGCCATCTACGTCACTAGTATCGTCCACGTAAGTCATTGCGCCGCCCCCCCCCCCCCCCTCTCCCACACACACACACGCACACACGATGCGGATCTGGCTCATGGGGGGTCATGTGGTGGTGGTTCACCGTCACTGCGGGGAGCGCTGGGTTGTCGTCGAGGGGGGGGGATGGGAAGTTTGTTGCCGGGAAGAGAGGGCTTTTTTTTATTATTATTATTTTTAAGTATGATCATATGTTGTAGGATACATTGTAATTTAGTGTACCTTTGTAATCTAACCGTTCTCATCCGATGGATGGGAAGTCGAATCCCCGCTACCTCCTTGAAAGAGAGATGTCCTGAACTGCTAGACGATGGGGGCATACTTGCCCAACCGTCATCATACTATGATCATAGTATGAATAGTTTTTTGAAATTGTCAATATAATGGAATCATATGACTCATGGATCTTACCCAATTGATGGGGTAAATTTTTTTACATTATTATAGAACTCCCCTTTTCTTATTAGTAATTTTTTTTTGGTAAATTTTTTTATTAGTAATTATAAGATGGAGCAAAACTGCACAAAACCAGCCCCTCACCCACAAACTACCCACCCGAAACCGCACCACCTTACCTTGGCGGGTTCAACCTGCTCGCTGACATGCTAGCGGGCGGATGGCAAATCAAGCAATCATTTTCATAGCGGGTTGAACCTAACCAACCTGCCATGAACATTAAATTAAAAAAAAAAAGGCCTAAAATTTAAAACACTTTTATGGGATGTTTGGAACAACTTCAATATTAAAAAAAAATTAACTTATTTTTTTCTTTTTCTAAAAAATCAATAAAAATTTTAATTAATTTTTAAAAAATCAAACAACTCTAACCCTAAAAACTCAACTTTGATCTATGCACCGTATGCATGCTTACTTTACCCTCACAAACTATTCGTGATGTCATCTTCGCTCACCCTCTTCGCTTTTCTCTATGTGCCTCCATCCTCGTGGTGACGTCATCTTCTCTGTCCGTGCAGGCCCAAATCTTGTAGGTCGGGTTCTCTTCTTGCCCGTTGATGTAGCCAAGTCTAGAAATTGCAGAGGAGCAAGAACTGAAGCGGTGGCTATTAAAAGAATGGAATATTTCATAACAGTCGTATTTATTTACCTCTTTTCCTTTTTTATTATCTATACAAATTTTTAAATATCATATTTATTTATTCTAACTTGCATAACTATATATATATATTTGATATTTTAATTTAATTCAAATTAAATAAGATTATTTTTATTTTTATTTTTTAAAAATCAACAAAAATTATAACTAATTTTTTTAAAATCAACTTACTCTAACTTAAAAATTTAACTTTAGAGATTCAAACAGAAGCTAAGAAAAAACATTGAAACCCCGAATTGCCAAGCACATAAACATCTTAAAAAATATTATAAAAAAAAAAGCAAAAAACAACTAAAAAAAATCAAACTCCCGTCTTCTTCATAAAGAAATAAAATAGAACTCCTATCACATCAAAATGATGTTGGGAACTGTCCCTTTTTATTTGCTATAACAAATGAAAAAAATATCATGACATGAGTATATATATGTATATAAATATATCCGCGGAACGTCCCTGTCCTTCTAAATAGAGAGAGGATTATTTGGTAGTACTTGATTTGTTTGTTCCCCCAACTAATTATTGTTCAAACCATACAAGACTCGTATGCCCTGAATATCATCAGCATGCAAATCCCTCTTCGTCTTCCCATAGCTAAAATACGAAACCATGACCGCCTCCGGTACGTTATCGTCGTGATGTAGCCCGAGAACATGACCTATCTCATGCAACGCCACCGATTCCAAGTCAACCTCCTCCGGTCCCGGGTTTGCGCTCCAATTCTCGTCCGCGTCGAAGTGGAGCCAACCGTATGTCGGCTGGAACGCGTGAGCAAAAGTGCCGCCGCGTCCGTCGAACGAGTTCCTCTCGCCGTCGCCGTGTTCGCCCCGGTGGAACCCTATCTGGATATCGGCCGCGGAGTTGTCAGAAACTTCTTGGAACGTGAAGTGGCTCACTTGCGCCCATTTTTGGAACGCTCTAGCGCAAGCCGACCTCACGTTGGCTGTGCCGGCCGCGGACGTGGCGTCGCCTGAGGTAAAGGAGTACGTCAAGTGGGTCTTCGTAGCCGGCCAACGTGGGCTTCCGTCGAAGAATTTGTAGTGAGAGACTCCATGGATGATCTTGCGGTTATGGTGGTGTTTGTGTTTGTGGTTTTTGTTGACATTTGGAGGTAAACCGGTGGTTGACCCGTTTACAATGTCCGGAAATCCACATCTAGGCATGGTCATTTGCTTCACCGTGGCGGCATCTAGGGTTCCGGTGACTTTCAGGTGGAAGTGCTGTTGGTAAGATTTGATGGCGAACTCCAGAATGTCATCGAATTCGTCATCGCCGGCGTGTTTGTTGTTCCGAGAATCATAGTTCAAGTAGCCGAATTTCTCAAGATATTGCTTGAGGTGGTGAAGGCCGGAAGTATTCTGGCCCTTGTGACATCCCTTGAGGTGTTGAATGAACTCAAAGGCGTCTTGATTTGAGGATTTGGATTGAATTGTGTCTGCAGAGATCAAAATTGCCACCAATAAGACAAGAAAAAAGGGTCCGGAAAGTGGGATAGCTTTTGGAGGCATTTCTGTTTGCATGGGAAAGATTTAAAGCAGAAAAATTGGTGCTTTGTAATTTATACTATTTGTGTTTGTTTTATGCTTAATATAAAAGTTCATATATATATATATATATGTATGTATGCATAGGATGCATTGAAGTATGTGTGCAATATGTGAATTTCGTTTGTTGCCTTGTTGAAAATGAAATATTAACTTCTGGAGGGTCTTGTTTACTTTGATTTTTATGTGCTAATGTTAATGCATAAATATTCTTGCCAAAAGACAAGTTCTATGCACCCGTGTTTGACTGGATTTGTAACTTCCCTATTGTCATAGTAGACTTCGTGTATGATGACTTGGTCCCTGTGGCAAGAAGAAAAATCTCTCCCTAGTTGACTTGCACAGAAAGAAAAATTATATTTTTTTTGTCACAATGTTTTCTTATAATATTTTTTGTTACTACATTTTTATATGAATGAAAGTCACTTTTAGCCACAAATTTATAATTAATATTATAGAATTGGGTTTTTGTTGTGATTAAAACCTTTAATTACATATAAGGTTTTCAGTCTCGTCTTAGACTAAAACATTTTCTTGTGAATAAAAATCTCGTGATTAAAAGTTTTAGTTACAAAAAAAATTTGTGATGAAGTTGTGACTAAAACTGCATTTAGTCAAAAAAAACGGTAAGACTAAAAGTATCATAAAAAAATGTTGCGACTAATTTTTTCTTCTCTCCCTGGTTTATTTATTTTTATTTTTATTTTTTTTGGTGTTTAGAACTTTGACGAGGTCTGTGACGATTGGACTAATAATTTGTTATATATATATATATATTTATTTATTTATTTATTTAACAACTTTCTGGGAAAAGCAATAATGTAATTAACCAAGAAACTCCCTGCATAAGACTCAGTTTCTTCTTGAAGGGAAGAAAACTATCCTCGGTAATTTGGCAGGGTTTCTGGTGATTTTTCTTTTCTTTTCTCTTCTTTTCTTTTCTTTTATTTCTCCCCCAATTTTCTGAGGAAACATGACCATGTTAACGTCCACAATATATAACTTGTGATCTCTTTATAGGAGTGCTTAATATTAATTTCCTTTTTTAACTATTTCTTTTTTCTGGTTTAGAAAATCCATGTTAACGGTCTCATTCACGTCCATGATATTACCTACTAATAATTTATATTTAATATCGTAGTCATATTTAAAATGACATGTAAAGTTATATTTTATTATTTGCAGTCATATTTAAAATGACATGCAAAGTTATATTTTATTTTTTGTTCCTTTTCGTTAGACAGCTGTGAGTATGTTTGTTATTCTTTGCGCCGGCGTGTGTTTTTGGTTTCTATCTAACGCCTGCATGCGTATGTTTCTTTATTTTATTGTCATGTTCTTTGATATTTTTATTTCTCTTTAAGATTATTCTCACAAACAGCCTTTAAATTACACGCTCGGTCTCGCATTGACTCATAACTTTTGATCTTGTACGTCATTATATTACAAACTTTTTTATTAATACGTAAATGATCTTTCCCTTGGTGATCCCTTAAAAAAGGGCAGAAATTAAACATGCATGTCGTAATAACTTGAGCTTTAACTAATGGTAAAATTGTAATTAAAATTTTCTAAACTGCTACCTTCAAAATATATCTACTAAGCTATAAATTATTAATGAAGGTATAATTTTACCTCCAAAATGTCGTTCATACAGGTACAATTTCCCTTAAAAAAATGTTTAATTACAATTTTAACTTTAACTAAAGCTTATATGATCAGAATATGTTCCTAATTTTTGACATAATAATAATGACATAACCATTTGTGTAATAGTTGAGAAGTTTAGGGTAGCAGGATGTGTAAAACTAAAAGTCAGGGACCAATATGGAACTGGGTATCAAAAATAACTCTTTCTTGTATTTTAACAAAAACTAATTTGGATTTGATTGTACGTTAGTTTCATGAAATCTCTACGACTTTATATTTTCCTTTAAATTTTATATCTGAACTTTTCAATTTTTTGGTTATATATTAATTGATAAATTACTTTTAGTTTAATTTGGAGAATGGAAGCAATTGTTACTTTTGCAATATTATTTTTAGTTGTATACTATATTTCTAATAAGTCTTAATGCCATGTAACTACTTTTGCAACTAAGGCTCTCTTATCACAAAATAATAATAACAAGGGTTCGTTTGGAAAATGAGTTTGAATTAAGATTTTTAAGTTAAGTTGAAGATAAGTTAAGTTGAGAGTTTGAGTTGAGTGTTTGGTAAAAATTTTGAGTTGAAAAGTTTAACTTGAGTTAAGTGTTTGGATGTAAAAAAGTTTGAGATAAAAAGTTTAATTTAAGTTGAGTGTTTGATAAAAAAATTTGAGTTGAAACTTTTAACTTGAGTTAAGACCCTGTTTGGATATAAAAAATTTGATTTATAAAGTTTAACTCAAACGTCTAAAGCAACCCACCAAGTTGGACCCCAACGTGCCACATCTACCCCCTTATCTCGCATGCTTTGTCTCAGACGCCCACCATGCTTCCCACCTACCTCCGTTGTGACTCTCTCTTTTTCTTTGTACTTATTTTGATTTTTATTATTATCACCTTCCCCATTCTCTCTCTCTCTCTCTCTCTCTCTCTCATATTTCTTGAAGCCCGTTTTATTTAACTACATTAGCTGTATAAGCCACTTTTCCCCATTAGAGCTGTATCTAGAGAGAAACTCATCTTTTATCTTCCTTCTTTCACTCTTTCTCTATTATATATCTCATAGGCATTTTTGTTGTAATCTACCTAGAGAAAACTCTCATTCTAATCGACAAACCCAAAAAACAAAAAAAAACAAAAAACAAAAAAACAAAAAACAAAAACAAAAATGATTTCCGTTGCAAACAACTCTTCCCTTGAAACCCAACAACAACAAACGCCGGTGGAGAAAATCATTCCCACCATTCCCACCACCACCACCACCACCCACGTTTTCAAATCAAAGAATAATCAGCCAAGTAAAAGAAGATCAAAATAAAGCAAAAACAGGAGAGAGAAACTAGAGAGAGAAACAAACAAAGTGGGTTTATTAACTCACAGAGAGATCCGGTAGTCAAGCTTCAACGTGGAAGGGAAGCTAAGGCCATCTCTAACCCATTTACTCTATTTTAGAGTACATAAACTCTAAAATAGAGTATCTGTCACTTCAAATACTATTTTATCTCCAACCCATTTACTCTATATCATACTCTAAAAGAAATATTCTATTTATATTCTTTTTATAATCATTTAGATATTATTTTATATTTATTCCCTATAATCTTTGTATTTTACAAATTATGCCCCCATACAATCTTTTTAACATATTAATCCGTTGATTGTTTTTATTTTTTAGAATAATCTTTAAAAATAGAAAGTTATATCAAATAACCAAAACACTATAATTTAGTGTGATTATCAAAAACAACTTAATATTGAGTGAAAAAAAAACTACATGATTTTCTTAATTCCACACACAAAAAAAAAAAAAGGAAACAAACTGACATTCAATATTTAAAAAAAGGTATAAAAAAATAAATATAGCTTAAGATTTAAACATACAAATACTTTACATATAGAAAAATGGGTAATTTTGAAAGAAAAATTAAGTTAAGGGTAACTTTATAATTTTTATTTTTACCTAAATATTAATTTAAAATTTAATTAAAAAAAAGAAAAAGTAGTTTAGAGTATGAATAGTGATACTTCAAATATGAAGTATACTATTCATACTCTATATTTGAAGTTTCATTTAGAGTATGGGTTGGAGAGGCTCCCATACTCTAAAATGGTGAAAAACTCTAAAATAGAGCATGGTTGGAGATGGTCTAAGGCAGATTCACATGGGGAAATAGGAAGCTCGTAACTGGGTTGGTGGGGGGGCACGGTGGATGGGCTCACCGGAGGGGATGGTTGTCGGCAGTTGGGGAGAAATCATAGTCGGTGGGTGGGGGTTAACCGGAGGGGATGGTTACCGAGGGCCTGGGAACCATTGCAACACAAATGGGGAGAGAGAAAGAAGACAGCAGCCTCTGTCGGGGGGCTCCCGAGGTTCGCGAATCAATTCACGTGGGTGGGCAGGCAACAGTAAACCCATTTCAATCACTGTGCAACGATTCACAATCGAATTCAAGATGAACAGAGAAGCCAAATGTACTAAGTTTAGTTTGGACTCAAAAACTTGATCACCAAATAACCCCTAATAATAATAAAATAAAATAAAAATAACAAAAATAAAATAATAATAATAATAATAATGAAATAAAGTAAAATAAGGCTCTCTTGAAAAAGTATTTTTCTTTGTAAAGATTCCCTTAAATTAGTCTCAAAATTCAGTTATTATTTTTTTTACAAATTAAGCGTCTAATCAATAATAGTGTTTTTTTTTCTAAAATTCAATAGACATCAATCTCGTAATGTACATTCGAATTACATTGAGACTTTAGCACCCAAAAAAAAAAAAGAACAAACAATTGAGACTGGAGGTGCTCTTTCTTGTTATTATTATTGTTTTTCACGATCGGATTCACATTTAGAAAGGTAAAAAAAAAAAGTAAAAGGAAGAGATATTTGCAACAGCTAGTATAATGAGGTTGTATTCCACTTTTGAAAGTAATTTATTTATTTCACGTTGACACGAAACTTGGGCTTAAATTCCCTGCTGAAGGGACACATTTGAATGCTAAAATTAAAAAAGTTATATTTCTCTAAATCACCCACCAATTCTTTTTTTTTTTTAACTGTAATTATCATTCAAATTAAAAGGGAATATAAATATCAATACTAAAGATGAGACAATCATGTGGTACAAGAGACACAACTCTCGATTAAGGCCTATTCCATCAGTAAAATCTGATGAAGCTGTAATATCCAAAAATTTTCACGAACTCATGATTTTCTTGTATATAAGAAATCTAAAGTTTGTACTATGTGTTTATGTGCAATTGTATGGGAAATATACTGCGGAAACCGTCTTTACGGGCAAGATAGTATAATTAAGTTTTAAAACCACCATAGAAAAATCAAGCACCTAAAATAGGATATTAAAGACCAAATGGCTTTAAATAAAAAGAAAAATTTTTATACAGTCCAACTATACACAGATAAATTTTGGACTGCAGTCAAGCAAAACAGTACTGAATTGTACTGTGTATTAGTGAACATAGTATTAGATTTATCTGTGTTAGCATAAAAATGGATTGCATATTGAAGAAAAAGCCAAACAAGGCCTTAGGATGACATCACCCACCTTTTTGATTTATGACATCATCTTATTTGGATTTATGACATCATAATTCCATGAACCAACCCTTTAAAGACAAGTGTCTTGTTCTAGAAACTTCTTGCTTGTTCTCCAAGACTCATGGCCGGCCACCTATGCACCCTTGGTGTGCAAATCCTTGCTTCTTCAAGGACCATTTTGCAATTTCAAAGAGTTCTTCTTCACCTATAAATAGGTGAACCCATAATTCAAAAAATTAGAAAACCTAGCTAAACTATGCCCAATTTTTCCCTCACCAAATCCGAACTTGAGAGGCCAAGAGAGAAGAGAGAAAAATCAAAACCCAAGAGGGGGAGAGCATAGGGGTTGGTCGGATTTCACCTAGAGCCAAGGAAAAAGTTTGAAAAAAAAATTGGAACCCATTCTAGGCCAAGTGGCCGGTTGTGGGAAAGCAAGAAAGGGGAAGAGAAAAGTGAAGAAGGAAAGTGTGAAGAGTGGCCGGATTTGGTAGGATCAACCACCAAGCGAGGCCAAATTTTCAGTACCCATTTTGAGGGTGAAAACCGAGTGGGAGGAGAACAAGAAGGAAGGAAAAAGTTGACCCTAAAACCAAGCCCTAACCTTTGAGTGATCAAGGTAATCCCTTAAGCCCTAAGCTCTTCAATTTAAATTTCAATTTGGAAATTTAAGTGTATTTCCAAGCAAGGGATGTAAGAGCATAAGCTCAATTTACTTATTGCCCTAGAATAGTTTAGGTGTGGTGCTTGATTAGGTATTAAGGGTGGTTTGGTTTAATGGCTTTGATTGGTTATGTTTATGCTTGTTTGAATGGTTATGTTTATGCTTGTATGAATGTTAGGGTGCATGCTAGATGGATGATGAATTGTATGTCCCCTGTTTTATGTGCAAACCGGTTCTAAAATTTCATGCTAGGTTGTTAGTTTCGGTTATGGAATGGTGAGACAACCTAGAACCATGCAAACCTAGGCTAGGACAGTTCAGTTTTTGGTTTGCATGGGCGCGTTTGAGTAGCATGATTGTTAATGTGGGACGTTAGAAAACGCTGCATGTATGCTATCTAGGCTCCCGCGTGTTCGGTTGAGTTAGATTTGCGACAATAAGACGTAAAACGAATTTAAGAATGAAAACTGCCAGTTCGGGTACAAACTGGCCAGTTTTCTGGAAAGTGAAATTTGAGGCCTTTAGAGGCCGAATTGGGAAAAACGTAAAACATGAAAGTTGTAGAGAAGAGATTTTCCTAGAGGACAGCGCGGACAGTTTTTGAAAATAAGGCTCCAAAGGCCTTCGTTTTTGTAAAAACCCGAGCCTGACCGTGCCCAGGATTTATACACGGCCAGGTGAGTTCAAACGGAAATATGAACATGTTAGAGTCCGAATTAAATTTTTCGTAAAACACGAAAGTTTTAGGATTTTTCAAGAGCTAAAACTTTCATGAAGACAACTTTTTCAAATTAAAATTGGATTTTTAAACTGACACGGATTTCTAAAGACTGTGCCGGGAACAGGAAATTCCTGCACAGGATTTTCTAAAAACAATGCAGAAAAACTATATTTTTGCACCAACACCCCTGTTTTGATTATGAAAACTGTTTCAAAGGCAGTTTTCAGCCTTTAATGATTTTTATAAAGTCACACTTTAAAAACCACGAATTTTCAAGTTAAACAAAAGATTGTTGTCAAATTTTCCAAATTTGGAAATTAGATTTTTAAAAGCCAAAGTATTGAAACAAGAGGTTGACGGATGGTAACCGGGAAGGATACCCGAGTTACTAGGCTTGGTCCAAAGCCAAGTTTGACCATAAGATATTGACCACCTCAAGGGTTACCTCATGTAACCTAATGAGTTATCATGTATAATTGGGGGACATATAACTAAGATTGTGTATGAATGTTGGAAAAATTACCAACATTTTATAGGATCCTTATCCTATGTTCTTTTCAATAGCAGGAAGTAACCTGCAGTTGCGATCTGGGTTGAAGCAACAAAACCAGAAACCTAGCATATCAGGCAAGTATCAAACCTCACCTACAGTGTGAAAATAGTAAATACTATTTTCAAATATACTATGTTAAGCTATGCTATTTACACTATATGTTTAAATATACATGCTATGTTGTGTTATGATATGCGATGATATGCTACGACATGTTACATGTTATGCCATGTTATAAGAATGTCATGTTAACAAAAATGTCATGTTTTCTAAAAATATCATGGTTTCCAAAAATGCCACGTTTACAAATATGTCATGGTTTTAAAAATGCCATGTTTTCAAGAATACCATGTTATAGCAAGTGTTAAGTTTGATAGGACATAGTGACATCATAAGGCATGTTCACTAATGTTAAATCATATGGTAAGATAAATCAAGTAAGGTGTCGTACCAACCTCCCGTGATCGTGGAGGCTACATAATTCAGTTGTGACATATACCTTCCGTGATCGTGAAGGGTCAAGTTATAATTCCCAGAACTGTTAGGGCCTTGCAAACCCTAGCTTTGTCTGGAGGCTGCGCGCTTTTGGTACGTACACTATGGGCCCACATGTTGAGACAAGATAATAAATTAAAGATTGAGTCAATAATGAAGCATAAGATTTTCAATCAATCATAAATGATTCATGCATAAGCTACATGATGATTGGCATATTTTAAGATGTTTAAATTATTTTGTGAGATTACGTTTTATACTTGCTGGGCGAAAGCTCACTCTTATATTCATACTGTAGGTAAGAAGCCTGCAGTTTAAGTGGTGGGCTATGCAGACGATGCGGCGGGTGAAGGGCGGTGTGGGATACCACTACGTAAAATTTTCCGCAACCGCTTTTGAGTTAAAATAGATATATTTCAAAAGTAAATTATGTTGTGCAGTATGTATGAAGTTTAAAGACTTGAGATTATACTTTCAGTATGGTATGTATGCATGACAAGTTTTTCTCTACCAAATAACTTATGTGAATATGTTTTAAAAAAAAAAAAAAAAATTTGTCTCAAATTTTCAAGTAAAGAACTAGTATGTATGGTGTCGACCTGGCTTGGGAAGTCGGGGCGTCACAGAAGCAGTTCAGTTTGGAAGTTATAAGCGGATACCCGGTAACGGAAGAATCCCTCGAATTCCTTGGCAATACTCTATTTACAAAGCTCTTTTTAAAATATATATATATAATAGATTAAATATTCCAATCGATTGAGAGACAGTCATTCGCAGTACATAGACTACAACAAACTCCGTCTAGCTATAATACTAACTGAACTAATAGACATATATTGCCAGAAAACGTTCCCACCAGTTCTACATTTTTGGAAAACATTTTTACTTTATGATCTCAAATTAACCAGGATGCAACCTATGTAATTTTAATTGAAATTGTATTAGAATTGACTTAATAAAAGATGATAATGATAAAGTTTAAGGGTGCATTTGGATTATAAATTCACACCCACAATTTAAAAAGTAAATTCATATTTTTTTTTTCAACTAAATAAATTCAAATTTCTATGAGAAAATACTATAGAAAAAGTTTGAAAAGAGAGTTTAAATGGAACGACAAATGAGAGATAAAAATAAGGCAATCATAACGCACGAGCCATAGCAAAAGTTCCTTGTAGTACTACTAAGCAAGCACATTTAGTAATTTTGAGTGACAGTAACAACTAATAAGCCATAACTAGTTCTTCCTATATCTACAAGAGCAAGAATATATATATAGTTGGTAATAGCAGCAAAGATAAGAAACGAACAAACAAACCACATTTCTCCTTTTATGCAAAGTCTTTGCAGCAATCAGAATTAAAAGAAACTACAGCATAAGTTTGGTCACATCTATCCTATTAAGTTTTCTCAAACTAGCTAAAAATCTACAGCGCCTCAGGAATATCAAGCTTCTAGAGTACTGATTCGCGCTCATCCATCCAGGCTGGCTACTTTGATCTGCAAGTAGTAACAAAACAAATCATATTCTAGAACACAAAATAAACATTTAAAAAATAAAATGTCAGATTCAAATAATTCGATTCTAAGATAATGTACAGAGATCGAGTCTGTGATTTTCACAAAGCAAATATCATCATCATGTCCGGATAAGAAATATTGTGTAACCTTGATGACGTCAAATTTGATAGTCAGAGCCCACACAAACACGTCGAAGTGTCAATGTTTCGATGGTTTCACAACCTCTCAGAATTCGGTCTAACAAAACCCCGTTCTCACCCAAACTGACATGACCCAATGACAGTCTCTTTAGGGAGGTAAAGTTTCTGAACTTATCGGTATCGAAAATGCAACTAGCAAGGGAAAGAGTCTCTAGCAAAGGTTGATCGTAAAACGCGTCGGCCAAAGGATAGAAGGGCCTTCTTAAATCAATAGGAACAGAGAAGTTTAAGGAGACTATTTTGGGAGCCCGGTTAATGGCAAAGAGTATAAGCCGTGTAACTTGGTCTCGATACACTCCAGCAGCTCTAGTGAAGGAGAATAAAAAAGCATCCAATTTCAGGGACCTAAACCTTAGCAAAAATTGATCCATGTTATCTTGACGCCGAGTCATGCGCAAAAATCCAATCTCAGTTATGTGCAATTGGTCCGAAAATTCCCATACCTATAGATACAGGAAGAACAGAAGGTGACAAATTATTTTTTATTTTAAAACTAGACTTACTGCATAAAGAAAAAACATAGTAATAAATAACAGTAACCGGGAGTAACAATATATATATATATATATATATATATATTGTCATGAAAAATCAGCAAGTTTACATCTTTCCAATCCTTGGAGAGCAGGGTAGTGCGGATCGCTTGTTCAATGGGCAGTAAGGAGAGTATTTTGGATCGAACGTCGTTTGGCAAGCTGGAAAGGCGATCAACCGTTATCCTTGGCTTTATCTTTGTTTTTATCTTCCTCATCTTGAAGCCTCTTCTTGCGGCTCTTGCAAAATGGGCATTTTTTTCGGCCATTAGAAACGTGTTTCTGCTCAACAGAACTGGTTCTGCAAGATTTTCAAGAAAATGTTGCAATTAAAAAAAACAAATGTACACGTTTTTCATCATGATCATAACAATACTTTTTTGAGCCGCGAAAGAAGAAATCGAGACTAAGACGATGAATATTGAACATTCTTTCTTTAGTTTAGCAGAGAAGAAATATACAAGAGAAGAAAATATTATCAAACACGAAGTTCTGGCAAATTCGCAGGCAAGCTAAAAACCTGAAACTGATTTTATCAATTTCAACAAGAAAACTTCAAGAAAAGGATAAAATTTCACCAAATTACACAAACATATATTTCTTTTTTACGTCCAAGAATTATTGAGATTATACTTACTTGGTCTGCTTTGGACAGAGAGAACTTGAAAATGGAGAAGAAGATGGTTACTAGGGTAAACCTTTTCGAACACAATGTTGGCACGGACAAGCTTCTTCTACTCTCTTCTCTTCCTTCTCTCTCTCTCGGTGAAATCTTTATTTGTCTATGTTAAAGAGAATGATTAGTGTACTAATTAATTAGTGTCTG
This sequence comes from Ficus hirta, assembly GCA_038430175.1. Lineage (NCBI taxonomy): Eukaryota > Viridiplantae > Streptophyta > Magnoliopsida > Rosales > Moraceae > Ficus > Ficus hirta. The sequence continues at coordinate 11,437,075 of CM076594.1, read as the reverse complement.
ATATAATGTAGAGTTAGTTAAGTTTGTTAAATGGTTAGTCTGTAAGGTTAGAGAATTAGCTTACCTTTGGTTCGCCGGTTGAAGATTAAATTTTTAAGTTGAAATTGGTTGACTTTTCAAAAATTAGTTATAATTTTTATTGACTTTTAAAAAAAAATACAAAAAATAAGATGAAACATTATAGTTTAATTAGAGTTAAACTTAAATATCAAACGAAGCATTAGTTTAGTGATGACGTCGGTAATAAGTTTGTTATTTATATGCGCTTGTACTTCATATTCTTATAATAAGGCAATTCTCTCCGTAATCATCTCTCTCTCTCTAGTCTCTTTCTCTCTCTTAACCTTTCATTCTTTGAGTTCTAAAACTCCACTCTTTCTCTCTCTCTCTCTCTCTTGTTTATTTGTCCATTTCTGTTTTCATCTTTGGGAAATTTAAGTAAGGCTTTTTGTTATATCATCGTTTGATTTATGTCTGTAACAGTTTTACCTTACGCATTGTAAATTTTTAACATAGACATACCTAATTCTGACCGTCAAAAATTTAATCTAAAAATTAAAAAGCAGTTCTTGCTAATATTGCGTAACAAAACGTCCTACCCTTCGTCTTTTCCTTCCAAAAACTTTATATATTTTCCAAACCCCTTAGACCGTATATTATGCATGGTGGAGTTTTCACTCACCCAAAGGAAAATTCAATTGAGAGAATATATTTATGTTGACTTTTTTCCTTGTTAAAAAAAAGATTGGGAAGAGAGCGATAGATATTAGCATATAACCCTTGACTATTATCAAAGAAGTTCCTCAGACATTTATAGGAATGTCTGAGGGCATTATAGGCTCGCTCTGTCACTTGATGAAGAGGGCTCCAACCTATCCTTATCCGTCTATATGAACTTCAATTACTGTGAATGTGAACTTCAGTTATTAAAAATGTGAATTTGTACTGAAGAAAATATAAACTTAGAGGAATTCACTTTAGTTATATTTTTTTTCTACATAAATTTACCTTCCTAATAACTGAAATTCATATTCACAGTAACTAAAGTTCATATTACTGGATATCATACAATATTGGATACTTGACTTTATATATTTCTCTTATCTTCTTTTCTTTTTCGTAATAGCACAAATAAAAAACTTACTTTATGGTCTTGAATGTTGGATTTTTCGTAAAAGCACAAATAAAAAAACTTTATGGTCTTAAATGTTGAATCGTTTGAAATGAAAAGAAAATAAGGAGACTAGACACTCTTGCTCAAGCAATTTGAATCATTTGTGTTCTTTGTATCCCTACAACAATGTCATGACACTACTTGATCAATAAACTGATATGATTTTTAATTAATATGATATTTTAATTGACATTTCATGATACTAGTGTAGGATTATGAAATCAGGAATAGGAGATATAGGAGCAGAACCGAGTGGGAAAAAAAAAAAAGGCATAATTGTTTTCATTTTTATTTAGTACGTAGTCTTTTCTAATCCGTATAAAGTCTAATTATTCTTAGTAAAAACTAAAGCTGATAGTATGATTAAAAGGAAAATTGATTGGTATGATAAAATAAAAACCAAAGGAACTAGTTTAATTATTCTTGAATTCAGTTTTTTTGTAAATGATATCTAATTTTTTACCTAGCATGGCTTGAGGTTTTGTAGTATAAATAGTTAAAATTTGGCAAAATGACAAATTACGTAACTATTGATTACGTCTAAAAATTTAGGTAAAATTTTTGTACTAATTTTTTGTTTGGAATTTTATATTCTAAATGTGGTCAAATTAATGTATATTTATTTTTACAATAACTTTTATGCTTTCACATAATGTAAGAAGGACAGATAGTTATTCTTTGATTAATGTTTCGAATATTATATCGATTTATAATGGCCGTAAGGTAACAATAATAGGTTAAATTTTTATATAATTAATTATAATTTATTTGTAATTACATGCAGAATATTTATTGTCTTATAATCACTTCTTACAATACAGATCTGTTATTAATATTAACTACTTTTTACTGGGAGTGAGGGATTCGAACGTTATCTTTTTGTGGCAACATAGTTTTATTAATTTAAATATTATTACTTACTTTATAATTTTTCAAAAGTTTCATTTAAATTCCAGTGCTTTAAGATATATTTATGTATCTTGTGTCAATTTTTAACAAGATATGTACTCGGAGTCACCAATATTTTCATGGATATCCATTCTTTTCATCGTACATGTACGTAAGACTCCCTTAATTGATTATATAAGCACAAGGAAGTAAGGCAATAAAAAGTTCTCTCCTTGAAACCCAAGCAATCTCACCACTTTAGCTTATGTATACAACACATAAAAAAAAGTCTCTAATTTCTTTCAGTCAACCAGCTTCTATCCAAAGATCAAAATATTAATATCGGTATAAAATATTGATAGTACAGTCTTACAGAAAATATCGAAGTAAATCTCAATATCAATGGAAATGGAAATATCATAAGACTTATGGAAACTGCGGAAATTTGCTTCATATAACATATAAATGCTACTTAAGATAAAATATAAATGTATTAAGAAAGGAAAATTAGACTAGGTAGTCTTTTTTAATCACATAATCTAATAGAAGACCCAACTTTTTTTATTTAAGAAAATATTAGCCGTTTGTCATTTTTCAGATTTGGTCAGTCAGTGATTGACTATGAAAATTGGTAATTGACTAATGATCAATCAGTGATTAACTATCAAATTTAGTGATTTATGTTAAAATTAACTAGTGATTGACTATAGGGTAATCACTGGTTGACTATTATGTAGTCAATCACTAATTGACTATTTAAGAAAATTTATGAACCATTTTAGAAAAAAAGACCTTTTAACTAATTTTTAAAAACTTCGGTTATTTATTAAAAAACTTTTTAAAAAATTATTTAGCTATAAATCCATTAAGAAAATGTCCTACGAGACTTACATGATTGGAAATCCAACTTGATTGAATTATACTGGCGTCATAACATGTTTGTGTAATATTGAATTTAGTCTTGAACATTATATATATATATATATATATATATGTATTACTGCTCCCTTATGTACCTTATGAATGGAAGTACGAGTTCTCTCATATTTTGCTTGAGATGATAGTGGCGCCTAGATGAGGAAACTTAAAATTTTATATTGGGTATAGTGAAAAAAAGAGCGTTGAAATAACTATCATTTTTCCATTAAATTTCCTCTGCATATGAGTGAAAAGTCTACCATAATATATAAAGGGAGCCCTGGAAAATATATAATGTTTAGAAGAGGAAGAAAAAGATGAAGACCAATATAGACAAAAAAAGATTTCAGCCAAATAAAAAAAGAAAGAAAGAAAGAAAGAAAGAGAAGCCATTTTGTCCAGTAACCATCTTCTTCTCCGTTTTCGAGTCGTGTCAAAAACAGCAAGTAAGTATAATCCATATTTTTTGCATGAAAGATGTTAATTAGGGTTTGGAGAAATGTTATTATCTTTTAACTTTTCTTGATATGTTTTGTTTCAACATAAGTTTTTGTTCTTGTTTTTGTTTGCTATGGAAACAATTGCACGGGCATGAGAGAAGTTCCTATTTGACGTTTTAGCTTCGGCCAACTAATTTCTTCTCTTGAGAAGGAGTACTCTTATTTTTATTTACATCTTTTTTAAGTGCAAAATATTCTTGATAATCTTGCAGAAGCAGTTTTCACAAGCAATGGCAAAAAGAAAGAGAAAACTGCCAGTACTCTTGAACAGAAATGCATTGACATTCGCCCGAAACAATGCCCGTTGTGTGAGGGCCGTGAGAAGAGGCTTCAAGTTGGGGAAGATAAAAGTGTCAGACTATGTTGATCGCATTTCCAACTTGCCGAGTGCCCTTCAATTCAAAATACTCTCCTTCTTGCCCATCGAACAAGCCTGTCGCGCTTCTCTGCTCTCCAAGGATTGGAAAGTGGTAGTTTGTTTTTCTTGCTGATTTTTCTTGGTCCTCTTCAGTTTTCTTTTATGCAATATTTATTGGAATATTCTTTTATTTTTCTCAGTTTTAAGATGTTCTAAGTATTGTAAGAAGTAAAAAATTAATACATTTTGTTACCATCTATTTGTTACTATAGGTATGGGAATTTTCCAACCAATTACACATATCTGAGATGGGATTTTTGGGCCTGAATCGTCATCAAGATTTCATGGATCAATTCTTGCCACGGTTGAGGGCTCCGAATTTGGACTCGTTCTCATTCGCTTTCACTAGAGCTGATGTGTATTACAGCCAAGTTAGACAGCTTATAATCTTCGCTACAAATAGGAGTCCCAAAACAGTCTCCTTAAACTTCTCTGATCCTAATGATGCAAGAAGGCCTTCATATCCTTTACCCGACGCGTTTTACGATCAACCTTCGCTAGAGACTCTTTCCCTTGGTAATTGCACTTTGGATAGCGATCAGTTTAGAAAGTTTATCTCCCTAAAGAGTCTGACACTGAGTCATATTATTTTGGGTGCTGTGTTAGAGGAAATTCTGGGTGCTTGTGAAACCATAGAAACATTGATACTTCAAAACGTTAGAGTGCTTTTTGATATAGTCATCAAGTCTACAAATCTAACGTCTCTGATGATCGAGGACTGTCACATTTTTGCATTCGAACTCTATACACCGAATTTGATCTTCTTCAAATATCATGGAACGGAGCTGCTTCTCCAACCAGGGATGATCGATGAGACCTTCGTCTTTAATACGATGTCACCTTTTAGGAAGGTGGATATCAAATTTGTAGGTATCCCGTGTAAGGATAGGAGAATTGTGGGTGATATTGCTCATAAACTCTTGACTGATCTTCACGCCGAAATGAGATCCCTAACAATCTGCAGCTTTACATTACAGGTGCGATTATATATTTACGCGTTTGATCTGTGTGTTGGTTCTTCCTCTCTAATTCTGCAGTTTTTGAGCTGTTGTGGATGTCACGTTATTTTTTCCATTTTTGTTCTGTTTCAGGCCCTTTCGAAGGGCGATCGCGTGGCGAATGTCCTGCACCTTGGAGTAACAGAACTCACCATCAAGACTGCTCTTCACGATGAAGAATTCGAAGGAATTATAGTCCTATTGAGGAGCTGTCCAAATCTTGAGAGGCTAACACTAATAATCAAAAAAGAGAAAGTTTGCACGGTAAGTTTTTACCTTCGTTTTCGATGATTCCAATTTGACGTTACGAGTTTACCCCCAAGTAGTCCTCAATTATTATTACGTATATTTCTGATTTTTCCTTTCCGGACTTATCTTCCTCCATTGCATCCGATCAGCCCTGAACTCAATTTCCCGTGTGTACGAAGCACTCTGAAAGAGGTTTCTGTGCATGGCTATAAAGGTTCTTTCATGGAGGACTTCCTTCCGAAATATATGATTAAGAAAGGAAAAAAGATGCAGCAGAAAGTGCTTTTAACGACACAAAATATACGACATTTTTCTCTAAATGTCGTAAAAAGGCTTTTTAACGACATTTGTTCAACAAATGTCATAGAAAAGAGCAATTTATGACATTAAAAGAAAAATGTCGTCAGCTTTAGTTTTATTGCAAAAGCACGATGACATCAAAATGTCAATTAATTATGAAAAAAATGCCTACAAACGTATATGGACTGTCTATTCGTGTATTTAGCTTCGGGACTTTCCTCTTAAAAGGAAAAAAAATTTATCAACTTGTGATAGTTGAGTATTATCACCTGGCAGATAGAGAACGGATAACCAAAAACATACCATAACAGGTTGAGTATTATCACCTGTCAACTTGACGTAGAAAAACTTCCACAACTTTTTGGTCTTCTGCTATGATGAAAGAAAAATTTAAATAGTTATATGTCACAAGGAAAAGCAAACAAGGTCAAGTTTATTTTCCCTGATTGTGGAGAGACAATTAAAATCCTATCAATATCTTATAAAAATTTTCACGGATATTGATATTTTACAAGATTCGTAAATTTTTAATATCTATCCAAACACAAATTTAAATATTTTCTTCAAACGTTTATTTTCATATTGTGAACATCCAAACATCATTTCAATTGACAATTCAAATGATATAGAACATTAAATGATTCTATACAAATATTTATATCGAAAATATTATTATTCAAATGACTTTACTAAATGGACTATTCACTATTTCACAACAATTCAATTTGAATATAAATTTATTTTCACTTTTTAGAAATACGTATCATTTATTATTATTATTATTATTATTTACATTTACAATATTCAAATGTTACTATTAACAAAATTTATTCAAATATATATTTAATTTTTACATTTGAACAAAAACATTTCAATTTTAATAAACATTTAAATGCAATTTATTATCCAACGGGCACTTATATTTTTCTTTATTTAGAATTCAAATTTTGAAGGAATAGTCAAATAAGATACTGAATGCATTAAAAAGGGATGGTAAATTAAAAATTAGAATAGAAACGATTTTTGTGATAATATGTAACTTAAATATAGTTCAGGTATCCTTTTCTTGTTTCGTTATTTTAATTCAGAATTTTTTGAATTTTAGTAAATTAAAAAAAATCTTGTTTATGCATTTCTATTTTAAAAATAAATTTGTTTAGTTAGAAAAGGATGTACATAAATATGTACGGAAGAGTGGTGATCACCTTTTCCAAAAAAAAAAAAAAGGATGAAGAAGAAAGAATGGTGATTTACATTTTTAATTATGCATATATTTATATGTATAATTAATATATTTATATATGGTGACTTCATTAGAAAAGAAAATTCCTTAAAAAAAGGATGAATGACTGCCACCCGGCTAATATGCAAAGACAATATGTAGCTTAAAAATAGTTCAGGTATCCTTTTCTTGTTTCGTTATTTTAAATTAAATCAGAATTTTTTGAATTTAAGTAAATTTAAAAAAAATCTTGTTTATGCATTTCTATTTTAAAAATAACTTTGTTTATTTAGAAAAGGATGCACATAAATATGTACGGAAGAGTGGTGATCACCTTTTCCAAAAAAAAAAAGGATGAAGAAGAAAGAATGGTGATTTACATTTATAATTATGCATATATGTATATGTATAATTAATATGTTTATATATGGTGACTTCATTAGAAAAGAAAATTCCTTAAAAAAAGGATGGATAACTGCCACCTGGCTAATATGCAAAGACAATATGTAACTTAAAAATCGTTTTATTTTAAATCAGAATTTTTTGAATTTAAGTAAATTAAAAAAAATCTTGTTTATGCATTTCTATTTTTAAAATATCTTTGTTTATTTAGAAAAGGATGCACATAAATATGTACGGAAGAGTGGTGATCCCCTTTTCCAAAAAAAAAAAAAGGATGAAGAAGAAAGAATGGTGATTTACATTTATAATTATGCATATATTTATATGTATAATTAATATATTTATAAATGGTGACTTCATTAGAAAAGAAAATTCCTCAAAAAAAGGATGGATAACTGCCACCCGGCTAATATGCAAAGACCGTTTCATTTATGATGATAATTAAAGTTACATTTAAAATAGTAAAGCTGTAGGCAAACTGCTACAAGAAAAGGAGGTAAACTAAAAATTTGTAGTTCGCGGTTTGTAAAAAAAACTTAAATTTTGGCGCTTTATTTCGGAATTTGAACTTTGAAGTATCAATTAAATAGGAATCTTGCTTCCACGTTCAAACCATTCAGTTCCACATACATAAAAACAACTTTTTTCTTTCTACTTCTCTTCTCTTTTCTTGTTTCCCCCAAAAATCTCAACACATATTCTGCTAAAAGGTAATTTAATTTATCGTCTTATTTCTTTGCTTTCAATTCAACGTAATTGGTTTTGCAATTCCTTGGTGCAGTTGTCTGCCATATCGAAATCAAACACTCCCATTTGCCATGCAATTGCCTGGATTAGAGCTTCTGCTATAGTGTCCGGCATCAAATTCTTGCAGTAATCCCCTACATGCAGTGGAGGCCGATTTCACCTTCCCCAAGGAGATGAAGGTCCTTTTATTGGGCTCTTTTTTTATTTTTATTTTTTTTTTATTTGTTTTGTTTTGTTTTGTTTTTTTTGGTTTTGTTTTTTTTTCATGAACCCATTTAATGGGCATTCGAACAGAGGCTTAATTGCTTTCTATGGGCTCTTGATTTTTTCAGGCAGTGAAAGGTTTAGAAGGCAAAACTAAAGCAAAGCCAATGGCTTAACTACGTCGGCTTGGAAAACTAGAGAGAGGTTGTTGGCAGAACGTTTGAGATAAAAGTACTAGAAGATTATGATCCTGATGATTCCGTTGATGCCTTGTGCTCTTTGTTCTACCCGAGATGCTATGTTTCATATCAAAAAGGAGAAGACCCAAAAAGATGACGATTTTTTTTTTTAGGGGGTGGTTTTCTTTTTTTTTTTTTCTTCTTTTTTAAATCTGTACTAATGGTTGAAGGCTCCAGGAGAAGCCAAAGAAATGTATTTTGTATAATTGCATGTAAATGATATATAGAACATGAAAAACGTTTTCTTCTTGTGAGTTTTTTTCAGATGATTCTTCTTGTGAGGTTTAGTATCCAAATATTTTATTAAAGTCAAAATTTCACGTGGAAATTAGAATTTATAAAAAATGAAAATTTTATTTTCTACCAAGAAAATTAATGATTTTTTTTCCCTAAAAATTATTGTTCTTTTGAATGTACAAATTCACGACATTAACTAAATGTGGTGACAAGATTTACTCACGACATTTGTTGGCCGTTGTGGACAATATGTCTATGAAAATGAAAATATTTTGATGACGGTATTTTTGTGTCGTAGAAAACTCATTAATGACATCCTTTATGACATTTGAAAAAATGTCGTTGAAAGTTTTACACTTTTCACGGCACCCCCATTCAATGACTTTTACAAAACTGTCGTTAAATCCCTTCCACGACATTTTCTAAATGTCATCGAAGACCTTTTTTTGTTGTAATTGCTTATTTGTGCTCATTCAAAGCCCGTCTATCGCAAAAGAGCTCATCGCTTGCGGCGCTTTAAGAAAGGATCACCCAATTTGCGTATCACAGTAGAGTAGGTATGTGTAATATTGTTATATGCCTAAATATTTACTAGACTTAGATATTGCAAATTTGTGTTCTGCTGCAAAAATCGAACGACATCTCCAAAATTTGTATCAATTTCTATCTCTTTGTACTCGAACATGAGAAAATGACCGTGTTTCGCATTGTGTCAGGTTTACTGCTTGACTCGTGCTTTTGTATTTGTGCCTTGTACCAAAACCTGTGCCTTTTCTAGTACCTATATCCAGTCCGATCCTGCTTGTGCACTGTGTCGTGGAATTAAATCATTTTTTTAAACATATAATTTACATGTACAACCTGCAAAAATAGCATTACAGATACATAATCTATGTGACATTTTTCTTAATCGTTGTTTAGAGATGGCTATTTTCGGATCAATGGCATCAAGCTAACACATTTCATATCAGGACACGATATTTGTTTTATGCAATTCAAACACTTGATTTCTGTACATCAACATAGAATTTAATATTTTTTAGAATAAGGGATTTGTATTCAATTTGATATTTTTTGAAATGTTTGTCGTGGATTCAAGAATATGATATGTTCTGAAACTACTAATTGCAGATCAAAGTAGCCAGCCCGGATGGATGAGCGCGAATCAGTCTAGAAGCTTCGAACTCGTTTAGAGATTGTTGAGCTGTAGATTTCAGCTAGCTTCGAGAAAAACTTCATAGGTCGGATATGAAGCTATGCCATGTGTATTATAGAAATTAAGTGAGGTTAATTTTGTTCACGTCTTTAAACTAATGAGCAAACTTTGTTTTTTTTTTTTTAAAAAAAAAAAGGGAAAATGATGTCATTAAAATGAATAATGCCTTGGTCAAATCTAATCAATTACAGTGATAGGCAACTAAATCAATTTGATCGGTAAACCATTTATTGATATTAATATCAACCAATCAGTAATTGACCACAAAAGCACTCCATCACTGATATACCATCTTTTAAAAATGATCAGTTTCTTAATTAACAAAATTTATGACCTATTAAAATGAATGTCCTTTTTCATAGTATCTTCTTAGTTTGCACCACCGATAGTAAACGACTTTTAAAAATGAATGTCTGGTAAATTTTCTATTTATCACAAATATTTTTAAAATTTGATTATTTACTTACTGAACCCACTTTTCCTTAAAAAAAAAAAAAAAAAACAAAAAAACAACTGTTTAAAATGATTACAAAAATATAAAATACTTAAATTTGGCAAAATGCCCCGGAATCATAAATGGCTACATTGGAGTCATGCTTTTAAAAAACGTCTAAAGACAAACTTATTTGCAATATTAAACAAAAAAAAAATGAAATTGACCATGTTGTGTTGACAAAAATACCCTTAAATTTAATCTAAGAAATAAAAAAAAGATTCCTAAAAGATGGCCACATTAATTTCAATTATCTATTTTATATCTGAAAATAGAAATTAAAAAACCCATAAAAATATTCTCAATCCATATTCATGTATTTGAATATTTTTGTGAATATATTTTATTATTTGTTGATTTTTTGTATTTGCAGTCAATACAATATTGATGAGTTCAATATGTTATTAAATATTGAATCTTTATTCAGTAAATACATTTTTTTCTCCTCAATGACACAGTTAATATGGTAATGATTTGAAAAATAATAAAACTGAGAATTATGATATATGAAGTTCTTGTATAAAATAATATAGTCATTGTCACATAGGCTATATGATTAAATTGTTACTGATTAAGAGTATGTAATAAAATGATAAGATTACAAACATCATATGATGAAATATAATAGTTTAAATGAAACAGCCATTATCATATGACCAAAAATAAACAAATGCAAGAAAATAAAAATAAAAAAATAAAAAATAAAAAATAAAAAATCTATCTAATCATGAAAATACTTTCGTTTGAAAATAAAATTTCAAAAAAGAATTTGATTTAAAAAAGAAAACGTAGATGGCAATCGACAATCATCCCACGAAAACAGTTAAAAGATAAATTTTCATTTAAGAATTGAAGTTTGAAAAAAAAAAAAAAAAAGCCAAAAAATGGTAGAAAGAAGTTAAAAAAGTCAAATCATGCTTAAAATAAGGAAGGGTAAATATGGAACAACAAAAGCATGACATTCAAATTTTGTTTAAATTTGTAAATAAGTAAAAACGTTTATTTTTTAAAAGGGATGTTTGAAAATAGATATTTTAACTTAAAAAAAAAACAAAGAAAATAGATATTTTAACTTAAAAAAAAAACAAAGAAAATAGATATTTTATGTAAATACTTCTAATGGAAACAAGTAGAACTCTAATTAAGTTGTGCTTTTTTATACTAATTTTATATTTTTTTGAAAAGTTAATAAAATTTATTATTAATTTTTAAAAAATCAATCAATTCTAACTTAAAAATTTCATCTCCAATTAATTTATCAAACGATTCTAAATCTGAATTCCAAATTCAAGAAAAAGGGAAAAAAAAAAAAAAAAAAAAAAACCCTAATAACAAAAAAATTCTGTACGCAAAAAAGGAGAGCCCGAAAATCATCTCTTCATAGCCTGGCCGTCAATCTCCGTCCTTCTCCGGCCGGCCACTCCCACTCGCCCCACAGCCTCCGGTGCCATCCGTTCCTCCACGCCCAGTCGAATCTCTGATGTTCCGAAACTGTAATTTTTTTAATTTTTCTTATTTTTGGAATTGAAAATTAGAACTGTTCTTAAAAATAACGAACTGTGTTTGATTTTTTAAAGTGCTTTGGTTTCTAATAAAATAGTAAAATAATCACAGGGCTAGGGCATACGTAACACTCTTTCGGAACAATTATGGGCAAAAAAGTGAAGGGAAAGCATCGCTTGGACAAGTACTACCGGCTTGCCAAGGAGCATGGCTACCGCTCCCGCGCCTCGTGGAAGCTTCTCGAGCTCGACAGCAAGTTCGGCTTCCTCCGCTCGGCCCACGGCGTCCTCGACCTCTGCGCCGCCCCCGGTGGTTGGATGCAGGTCGCTGTCAGCCGTGCTCCAGTCGGCAGCCTCGTCCTTGGCCTCGATTTGGTTCCGATCGCTCCCATTCGAGGCGCCATATCCGTCCAGCAGGATATCACCAATGTCAATGAATGCAAGGCCAAGATCAAGCGCTTCATGGCCGCCCATGGCTGCATGGCTTTCGACGTCGTTCTTCACGACGGTGCGCCGAACGTCGGCGGTGCTTGGGCTCAGGAAGCAACAAAACAAAACGCCTTGGTTATTGACGCCGTCAGGTTGGCCACTCAGTTCCTTGCTCCTCAAGGAACTTTCGTCACAAAGGTTTGTTTTTGAATTTGAATTCCCTTCCTTTTCCCATTTATCAAATTTGTTAGTTTTATCTTGTATTAGGAATTTTTTGTTTAGTTGATTAATAAAAAATGGAGTTCCCTAATCTTAGAGTAGCATTTTATTTTTTAATTTTGCTTCAAATTTGTTTTCACGTTCATTATACCATGATTCTATTAAGTTTTGGATTGTTATTATTCAAATTAAGAAAACTAAAACCGTTGAATTTTTACATGCACATCAATATAATTTGACATGCTCTTTTATCCCCACTACATAATTGTATCCTCAAATTTTGCTTTTGTTTTTGTTTTTGTTTTTATTTTTTTTAAAAGCATTTCATTGGATCTTTTCATCTGTGTTTTCTATTCCGTGCAAAACCTTCGAGTTGAGACTTGTTACTTTCATGTTCTAGTTGAAACCATTAATTTTTCCAGTGAAGGAATAATGTAGCAATCTTCCAATTTCAGCAATAAAAGTGCTTTCTTGATCTATTTTTCTTTGATGTCGATTGCCGTTTCTTTTGATCTTGTGTCAGGTTTTTCGCTCACAAGACTTTCACTCTGTCCAATATTGTCTAAAAAAGGTATTCTCTGCATTCCATTGATGAAGATACATTGATCATGATTACTTGAATGGATGCATTTCTCTTATCTTGTTAAGCCCTTTTGCAGTTGTTTGAGAAGGTTGAAGTGCACAAACCAGCAGCCAGTCGTTATGCATCTGCCGAGATATTTGTTCTCGCTTTTAAGTACAAGGCTGCCGCCAAGATTGATCCGCGCATTCTTGATGTCAATCATTTATTTCAGGGATCCTTGGAACCTCAAAGGAAGGTAAAACTTATTAAAAGTGACTTTTTCCTTTATGATATACTTTATGCATTGTAATATTTTGCTTTTGAAATTAACACCTGATGTAGGTGATGGACGTACTTAGAGGGACGAAGCAAAAACGACACCGTGATGGGTAAGGTTTCCCTTTGTCTATGAATTTATCTAATTGGTTGATTATGCCGCCGAATAGAGAATAGCATGACAGTAGTGTGATTGTAGTATGGAAAGTAGTTTTGCTTTGCGGCGGTTAGTCATTAGATACATCTATATTATTGCTAATTGGGGTCTAACTACAGGTATGAAGACGGGCAAACAGTTTTAAGGAAAGTTTCAACAGCTTCAGATTTTATTTGGTCAGGCACTCCGCACGAGATCCTCTGTTCTTTTACTTCCATATCCTTCAATGACCCGGCATCCGCTCCCATTAAGGATAATGCTTTAACAACAGAAGAGGTTGTTATCATTCACTTTTCATGTAGTTTAATTTGTTCTATGGGAGGTTATAAATACTCTTTGCGACAGCTTGTTTATAAAGTACACCCAACTTCCATAATCTGGCAGGTTCAAATTCTTTGTGACGATCTGCGTGTCCTGGGGGAGCAAGACTACAAGCGCCTTCTGAAGTAAGATGTGTAATCTTTGTCCTTTCTTTTTTTGTTTAGTCTAGAATCCCGTTTTCTTTGATGTTTTTATGTTAGTAATCCTACTTCTTTGTCTATTTTTTTTTCTTTTTATGTATTTATTACGTTTTTGTTACTTTGGTGGGGGGGAACTGTTTAGGTGTATCATGTCCGGTTTCATCTTGTTAACGTATTTGGCTTTGGACATCAAAATTTCATGAGAAATCGAGTTTTTGCATGTTGGATGGGTCAATCAACTAGTAGAAGTAACTTTATTATTGATATCTGTTGTCACATTATCTGGTTTGCCTGTCTAGATCTTACTTGTGGGAGCAAAGATCTTTTATTCAATATGACTTGAATTGGTGCGTTTGTGTTTGTTATGCTGATTAGGTCCGCATAGGCTCATAATAGGTCATCGTTTTTTCTGTTGCTGCTGTCTTTTGCAACGTAATATGTATATGTTGGTACCATGGTACTTCTGTGGCAGAGAAAGGAGTATTTAGCTTATCCCGATTAATGATTTACGATTGTGATATGTGTGTGTGTGTTTGTTTTTGTTTCAGTCTACTGTCTCTTCCTTTTTACCTGAATTTTTATCGTTATGGATTCCTCACTAAGCTTCCAATTATTTTTGTCATGAAGATGGCGGGTAAGTATAAGAAAGGCCATGTCTCCGTCAGTAAAGGCTGAAGCTCCTCCTCGTAGAGACGCCGGAAATGAAGAGGAGGGTGAAGAACATAAAATACTTGGTGAAATGGAGGAGCTGACACATGCTATGGAGCGCAAGAAGAAACGAGAAAAAAAAATTCTCACAAAGAGACGAACTAAGGTTTGGCCTCTTATTTCATTCCCCTGTCCCAAGCAAACATGCTTACATGTGTGGACACTGATATGAGATGGAAATATCCATCTTATCTTCTCAAAATTAGAGATCTACAACTTTAAATATTCATGAAACAAAATTATCCTATATCTCTTGTGAAAAAACACTAATAATTAAACCTCAAAAGAAATAATAAATTACAATAGCAAGATTTAGATTTTAGAGCCCTAAATCTACTGGCGATGTTAACCTGTTTCGACACGCTTGATATTCAAGGTTTGAAGGTCACCGAATTCATCCTTGTGTCAATTGGCCACAAGTTCACAACTTGAAATCCAAGTTTGTATGGTGCTCCGAAGTAATTCGCACACGTAAAAATAAAAAAAAAATAAAAAAAAATCTGAAGACTCTAATTCTTCAGTTTTCTTGTAGCTAATGCATATTTTGTACAATTGAATTTTAATTTTAAGAAACAGCTTTAATGAGATGACGAAACTTTCCATTTTATTGAATAGAGTATTCTTTATGATGTGTTGCTGCATGACATTTGATTTGTAGGACAAGTCACGGAAGGCACTTGGCCTGCAAATGGATGCAATAGAGGATGGTTACGTCGACCACGAGTTGTTCTCTCTGTCTGCCATCAAGGTATGCTTCTGGTGTTAATTCAGATTTATTTATTTATTTCAATTTTTGGCCTTTTTTCCCTCTTTAGCCAGTGTTAGGCTTCAAGGCTTTACTAGATTGGATAAAACTGGAATTGATTGCTGTTCTGAACAATCTTAAAGGTTTATTTGATGTTTGATATTGTTACATGTAGTAGATAGACATTTCTATTGTTACTTTATCCTTCTCATTGTCATTTTGGTGCTACATATTCGTTCTTCAGGGTAAGAACGATCTTGCGGCGGTTGATTCAACTGAACCGGATGATGAACACGGTAAAATGGATGATAGCGAAAACGAAGAAAGCCAAGATGGAAGTGAAAATGATTCATCGAGTGATTTAGATTCTTACGAAGAACGGAAAAGGTGCCATTATTAGTTCTGATACTGAAATTATAGTAACACAATAATAATTTCTCAGCCTTTTATGTATTAAATCATTAAATGTTTGTGTCCTGATTTTTTAGATATGACGAAAAAATGGAAGAACTTCTTGACCAGGCTTATGAACTGTTTGTCTCCAAGAAGGAGGGCAGTGCAAAACAGCGGAAGCGTGCAAGAAAAGCTCATTCTGAAGACATCGAACTTCTTGAGGTACAGAGCGCTTTTCACTTGGTAGAAATGAGAGAATTTTCATGAACTGCTCATCTTATGAAGTCTTACGTTTTTCTCAGGTTTTTGCAGACGTTTTTATCTGTAATTTCCTCATATTATTTGTTTTTCAGCTTTAGCTGAGATGCCTAAATAAGCAACTCCCAAGATTTGTGAATTTATACATGTTTTGAACTCTTTTTTTTTTTCCCCTCCCCAATTTGTGAATATCATTGTTTTGGCTCGTGCAGGGCGGTGATAACGAAATTATCCATTCTGATAATGATTCAGAGAGACAAAACAGTGATAACGAAGCGAATCCACTTGTGGTACCGCTGCTTGATGACAATGGCCATGGTCCAACGCAAGAAGAGATTACAAACAAGTGGTTTAGTCAGGACATCTTTGCTGAAGCTGTAGAGGACGGCGATCTCGGGAGGTTTGATAGTGAAGACGAAATGCAGGTTCACAGCCAGGAAATGGAACAAACTTTGCCAGAGACAACCATAGTAAAGAGAGAAACGCAAGCTCATGCGGCATCCAATCGCGCTCAGCGTCCAACTTCACAAAATGATGACTTTGAGATCGTCCCGGCGCCTGCTTCAGATTTGAGTCACGACTCGTCCTCAGATGAATCGTATGAAGACATTGACACAAAAGCGGAGGTATTAGCTTGCGCAAACAAGATGCTAAGAAAAAAACAAAGGGAACAGATACTCGATGATGCCTATAATAAGTACATGTTCGATGATGAAGGCTTGCCCAAGTGGTTTTTGGACGAGGAAAGGAGGCACCGCCAACCAATTAAGCCCGTAACCAGAGAAGACATTGCTGCTATGAAAGCACAGTTTAAAGAAATCGATGCCAGGCCGGCGAAGAAGGTGGCCGAGGCCAAAGCACGAAAGAAACGGGTTGCGATGAAGAAGCTTGAGAAGGTACGCAAGAAGGCAAACATGATATCAGAGCAGACCGATGTTTCTGATCGATCGAAGAGGAAGCAAATTGAACAACTGTATAAGAAGGCAACAATTCCTAAAAGACCACAAAAGGAATATGTGGTCGCAAAGAGAGGAGTCCAAGTAAAGGTTGGCAAGGGTAAAGTCCTCGTCGATAGGCGGATGAAGAAGGATTTTCGGGCTCCGGGAACAGTTAAGGCTGGAAAATGCAGTTCCAAAAATGGTAAAACAGCCCGAGGGCGAAGGGTCTGCAAAAGCTTCAGGAAAGACAGGAAAGAGTAACAAAGGAACAAAGGTAATTTTCTTTTGTTCTGCATTTGATGGGTTTTATTCTGTTTTTCTGTTTACTGAATTGGAGAATTAAATTAATGAAAATATCGATTTCCTAGTGTTAAAATTATGGCGCGAAATGGGACGTTTTTCTTCCTATTTTTCCTTTTCATGGATCGATTCATCAACATCATTTTATTAAGGCTATTCGAGCAAAGGAAATACGAGTATTGCTGTGGACGCCAATTCTAACTCCAACATTATTTCTTTACCTGAATCATTCCTTTGGAGGTTGGCAATTTGGTTAAGCTTGTTTTCCTTCATCTTCAAGAGATAAACTCACTGGTGGTATCCCACTTTCCTTGGGAAAACATTTCATCAGTCGAAATATTTTCTGTCGCATGTACCATTCTGCTTGGAACCATTCTCAATGAGTTAGGCAGATTGAAAAACTTGTGTGCTTCTATTGTCTGTCGTCCGTCCATCATTTGTTGTCGTTTTTTAATTCATGTTGCATATCCTTTAACTGTCGTTTCGTAGTAGTAGTAGTAGTAGTAATAATAATAATAATAATATTAATTAGCGTCTTTGTTAACAAAAAGATGTTTTCAGTGTCACTTGCATATTTAACTGCCGTCCCATCTTTTGCTGTCATATAATGTCGTTTTCTCGCTTATTAATTACCGTCTTTCAGTTTCTTGTTCCGAAATTTGTTTTCTTTTTAAATTAATTACAAATAATTCTCCCCAAATTATAGTAAGTGTAGTGTAACATTTTTTCCTACGAATTACGAATTTTAAACCTAACATCTATTTTCTCCTGTCTATACTTCATTAACAAATAAAGTCCTTCTGTATAAGTTTGTTTATGTTTTGTTTTTTTAAATGTCATTTCTTATATTTCTTTTATATAGTTTATTCAAAGAACTTAAAATTGCATTATAACAAAGGCTGAAATAGTCAATAATCATGCTTAAATGATTGATATGTGTAATTTTCATCCATCGAGATAATAGAAAAACTAAATTTATTAACGGACTAAATATCGGAGGGAATGGATGTTATGATTTAAAATTTGTAGTTAAAGTATTTTAAGGCCTATAATTCAGGAGAAATTTTTGTAATTAATCTTTTTTTTATATAAATTCTTTTCTTTTTCAAAATTTTTCGTTTCTATTTTTTCTTGTCCCTTCGTTTTTTTGCAGTTGTCTTTCTTGTATTGTCGTTTCCAATCATTTTTTTTTTCAAGGAAACGTTTTTAATCGGGCTAGACGCATAACTTATTGTCGTTACTCTAGTGTTGTGGTTTTTGTAATGTTCTTTTTTTTTTAATAGCTTTTTTCTTTGCTTTCAAATCTTCACGTCGCTTTTTTTTTTCATAAAATAAAAAACAGGCATGTCAAAATAAAAAAGGCGTGAGTTGCGCACTTGTGAGGATTGAACTATGACACATATCCACAGGGCGTTGCATCCTTGGCAAAAAGAGCAGAATAACAGTTTTGAAAAAAGTAATAGTAAATTATTGCATAAAATTTTAAATATAATAATAAATAGTATAATTATATTTTTTTTATCACATGATATTTTAAAAAACTCATATTTTTTATCACATGATCCATAAAAAAAACTCTTCCTTTCTCTTCTCTTTTTCTAATATGAAACTATGTATATAAATTTGTTGTTATAAATTAACTCAAAATCTAGAATTTGTTAGAAATCCAAAGAAATATATACAATAATTTATCATTTTTTTAAAAACATATCTTAAATTTCAAAGGTATCTATAAAATATGTTATTCACTACAATATCTATACACATACATATATTTTTTTTACCCAAAAAAATTATATATATACATATATTCTTATTTATATCTCGTTCCGCACCTCTCAAAAGATATCATGTCACATAATTAATGTAGCCTTCTAATGTTCCGATCTGATATTTTAATGCAAAAGTACATGAGATAGGCCATTTTTAAAATGTTTAAAATAAATATCATATTTTAAAAATGGTTAAGGAAATAGTATATTTATGATAAATTGTTTATTTATGAAAACTTTTTAAGATAAATTATTTTTAAAATTATTTTTTTAAGATAATTTTGTCACAAACATGTTTTGTAAATACATCATTTACTGTGAATATGTTATTTACCTTCACTCAAAAATTTTATGCCATTTATTTTAATGACTAGAGGTTTTTGGCAAATTCCCCTCTCTCCCTATTTTTAATTTGAAGGGCTAACAACTATTGAACTATGTATTCTTAATTCTTTGATTCGTTAGTACCATGTGTTCTTTTTCTTTGCTTTTTTTTTTTTTTTGTTAGGTTCTTTTTCTTTGCTTTTAGTATTTGAAAACGATTTTTTTATGATTTTTTTTATATGATTCTTCTTTTTATTTATTTTTTCTTGCTAGGTTCGTTTAAGTGATTCTATACATACATATTGCTTTTCAAATGCAGGATGACAAAAATAGAGAAAATTCTGTCATGGAATATACTAATATATGCATCACCAATCTGGTAAAAGCTTTAAAATTTTGTATCATTATACATAGATTTTATTTTTATTTTTATTTTTATTTTGTCAATCTACTTGTAGCTAGGTTTTCAATTTTATTGTCAATCCACAAAAGAATTTTATTGTTTTCTCTTTTTTTTTAAGAGATATTTAATGTTTCTTTTTTCAGGTTGAAAGACTTTTTTTTTTTTTTTTATTTAGATTTGTTAATTTATTTATAATAAACAAATTAAAATTAAAATTAAAATGGGTATACGGAAAGTATCTACAAAAAGATGGATTTGTTATGTTTATATTAGAAAAAATTTATTAGGTAGGGTATTTATCAATATTATGAGAGTAAATGTAAGCACTCTGGATATATTAGTGATGGATCATCTAAAATCCAGTAAAAGAAAAAATAGAAATAAAAAAAATTGCAGTTTAGGTAGGAAAACTAAAATTTGTTTTGTTTGTTTTGTTTTTAAGTAATGGCCAAAACACGTAATTTCCTAAGATATATGGCCCTAATATAAATGAACTTACTCGAACATTCGTTATTATACACATACAAAGTCCAAAACTTTAATCATCCAAAGAAGCTTTTGAGTTTGGAACGACGACCGCGTTGTACCGTTACTTACGGACGTGAAGAGATGGAACTACTGCTCAACAATATGAATAGCAAAATTTTTGGCCTCTCTTGCGTCTCCAGCTTTTGTTAAATTGTAATAAGTAGGAGAAAACAAAATGTCATGTTTCAGATCTCCGATAACGTCGCAGTACTTATCGAAACCACATTTCGACATTAATACAGCAGCTCTCTCTCCCCGTTTAAATCGAAAACTGCAAACAGTTTGAGAACAATATCCTATTAGCCCATTTGTTAGATCGGAAATGTATAAACTTTATGTTTCAGTGAGGTATTTTTTTTTCTTGCTCTTATTATTTTTTTAAAATTTTTGTTGAAATATAAAACTATTATTGACCTACTTCTCAATAGTTTAAGCTTTTAAAATGGATTGATAAACTAATGTGGTATCATAGTGGGAGCTTCTGAGTTTGAACCCCTGTAATTGCACTTTTTAATCTCTTTATTATCATTCTCGTGTTGAGCTTTTAATATGCTCCAGGTTTTCTATTTACCTTGGACTTTCAAGTTAATATTTGTTCGCTCGTCTGCCCATTGTCTGACCTGCACGTGAGAACGATTGTTGGCAATGGCAAAGCCCAAAATTTTTTCAGGGGGTGTTAAATTAAACTAGATTTTAAACTAAAAAATTATTCGACTTAATTTATATCTTATTTTCTTCTTTTACAAACTTTGTGATCTAATTTAACCAACTTCAAAAAACTAAAAATACGAATTTAAATAGTTGTGTACTTGACTTTTTGTTATTTGGGGTTTTAAGTGTGAAGTAATGAATATTTATAAGTCAAATATTGAGACATAATTGAATTTTTTAAAAATTCAAAATAAACTTTGTAATTTCAAAATTCATTTTGGGGGGGGGGGGGGGGGTGGTGTTTAAATGGAGAGTTAGTGAATAAATTGTTGTGATGAGGATATAAAAGAAAACGAGCCAGTTGGGTCGGGGGGCAACTGCCCCCTCGGCCCCAATGTGGCTTCGCCATAGATTGTTGGCCCCAATTCCCAACCGTTGGGATGGATCTGTAAACTAACATTATATGGTAGAAAAGAGATGGGACCTAGAGCATATCCAACTACAAACCTACGTTGGGAAGCCCACATGGCGTAGAAAGTGCGATCACGAGCAGCAACTTCCCAACTCCAACCCCTCTTGTCACCAATGACATGAATAACGGCGGCCTATGTAATTTGTTGCAAAATTATTGTCGTTGCTACGGTGGCCATTAGAATCGACATAACATTCATCATTAACGTCGTCATGCTAGCTTCTCCTAGCTAGTAGTATTTTCTGCGAAACGGAAACTTGAAGACGACGTTGAGTTTACGAAAAAAATTATAGTATTTAGTATCTCCTGAAGTCTAGTTGTTAATTCAATTGTTATGTCTCTTGAGGGTTCCAATGAAAGAGTATTCTATTATAATTCTCTCTCTTATAAAAATTTAATTTTTTTTTTTGTTTGAATTTTCTATTTAAACCTGTTATTACAGCTAATAATAACAGGTAATCTTTCAAGAAACTAAAACAGGTAATGCAACACTTCGGGACTGGAAGAGTTGAGACGAAATATCGAGATGATATATTTTTTGTATTGTTTTTATAGTAAATTTTTATCTCATACGTAACCTTATATATGTATATTTTTTTTATGTTACAGTTATTCTTTTTATTTTATATTATAATTGTATCATGTAAAAGAACAAATATCTCGCTTTTTTTTTTTTTAATTTAGTTGTACTTATTATATTCAACACAAAGCAAAATTGAACTCCTAATGAAAATAGTGATTTTGTGATTTGAAAACATGGCACGTGCTTTTGCAGAAGACTGACATGTCTATAGGAAGAAAATGTCGTACGCCCTTTAACAATTTGTTATTAGATGCATTTTATTTGACGAAATTAAGTTTGGTGTCTGGTATTGAACACTCAATTAAATAGATAGTCTTTTTTTCTTTTTTTTCTTTTTAAAGTTAAAAGGTCTGATGGTCCTTTTTCTTTAATTTATTTTTTATTTTTTTAAGTCAAATCAATCTCTTTCTTTCTCATGAAACTGCCAACAGCTGATGTTAGAGAGGGTGATAGAGATGCCAACAGCAAAAATTTGGTTCGCAATCACGATCGTGACTTTTGACTGTGCCCCGACGTCGTCTTCTCGGCAAAATTGTGGTTGTCGCAGCCTGAGCTCCTCCTCTTCTACGGCGACGGCCACCTTTGTAGTGGGTTTGGGTCTGGGGGGAGAGAGAGAGGGTTCGGTGATTTGGGTTTAAATATTTTTGTATTATAGTCAATTATTAATCAATGATTAACCATAATCGAGTAGCAGTTAAGTAAGAAAATAGGTGATTACTATTATTGTCAATCAACAATTGACTATGACCAAGTAATGATTACTATGAAAATAGGTTATCTAGCTATATTACAATTACTCAACTGACTGCGGTCAATCCCTGAACTATATTATGTAGTCAATCAATAATTGACTATTTATCAAAATTGATTGACCATTTTAGGGGGGAAAAAAAAAAAAAAACCTTTAAACTAATTTTAAAAACTTCAGTTGTTTGTTTCAAAAGAAATTTTTTTTTTTTGAAAGGGCTATGTACCTCTATATCCCTTTTAGTTGATCATAATTTGGGTCAGCAAGGTTGCATGTCCAATCGGAGTACGTGTAATTAGAGAAGATTACCTAAATAACTACATATTTTTATCTATTGACTATAACAGCGAGGATAGATTTTGTCGCTACAAAAAATTTGACCACTCCAGTATGAGACCAATAGCGAGGAAATATTTTCTCGTTACAAGAGTGATGCGAAAAAAAAAATTGGGCAAATTTTCTTGTAGCGCCAGATTTTGTTGGTAGTATGTCAGTTGGGACCTGTAGCGAGAAATAATTTCCAACGTTGTTGAAAGTCCAAAAACCATTGTGGAATGTCTATAATTTCTTTTTAAAAAACTATTTTAGTCAAATTATACTATATACTAAAGGAAATGGGTGTTTTACTGTTCTTTGAACAGTGTTCGACAGTGTTTTGTTGCTCTTTTTTTTTTTGTTTTTCCGGTTACTGCTACAGTACAAAATAGTATTGTACAGTAAAATTACTTTTTGGCCCTCCTGCCTTTGCTTGCCGGTAGGAATCTCACAGTAAATGGACAATTTTGCCCTCAAAATTGCCTTTGGTTTCTTGCCTGCCGGTTACTGAAAAAGCGCAAGGGGACAGGACAAGCCAACTCCACGTGTTGGCGAACTCTTTCGTTCTCAGTCACAAGATTCCATCGAATTCTCTAGATTTTTTTTTTTTTGAGTAAAAATTCTCCAGATTTCAACTTACCCAAAATTAAAATATAAATAAATAAATTAAAGGACAAAAAAATACCCCGAGTCTGACGTGGCATCCATCTGTTTCCTCTCACCCTTTTCTTTTTCCTTTTCCCTTTCTTTCTTTCTTCGTCACAATCCAAAAACTCTCCTGTCCTTCTTTTTTTACTTTAAATTTTTTATCTTTATTTCAGATTTTTTTTTGAGTTTTTTTGTGTATCTTTTTTGTTTCTTTTGTTATATTTTTAAAAGACCCATGTTTTTTTAGGATCTACATGCATTTTTTTTTTTGTCTTTTTTGTTTGTTTTGTTTTATAATTAAAAAATCTTTTGTTTTGTTTTGTTTTTTTTTTTTTTTTTACGTTTTTACATGTATATAACCTGTTAAAAATTTGTTTTTTTGTTTTTTTTGGTTTTTTTTAAATACAGTAAAAAAAAAAGGAGAAAATGGGATATATATATATATATTTTATTTTGTTATAATTTTTTTGTTAAGGTTAGTTTTTTTCGGTTATTTTGAATCTAAAGATTTTTATTCCTTTTTTTTTCTTTTTTGTTTTAATTTTTTTTCTTTAAATGAGTATGACTACAGAAATTTTTTTTTATTTTGTTGCTTTTGTTTTCGTTTTTATTATTGTTAGTACTATTGTCATTTTGATTTTGCATCTTTACTATTGGGAGAGATTTTGGAAAAAATTATACTTATTATAATTATAATATTTATCTTAACTAACTACTTTTATTATATAATACTCAGTTTATTTATTTATTTTTTTCTTCCTTCCCCATGCAATGCACTGGTATTAAACTCGTAATTGACTAAAACGATATTTGCTATTTAACTGATTATAACTAACAATTATCATCACTAATTCTTAAAATACTATCCACAAATAATAATAATAATAAAAAGGCTATCATATTTTGTCAATACAACACAAAAAAGCAATTTGTAAGTTACAAATCCTCTTAATCGTATTCAACAATATAACTAACATAAAATAGTTGAATAAAAGAAAAACTAATAATGAACCCAAACGGAAAAAAAATATAAAAAACAGCAAAACCCAAATATAAACTCAATCAAAATTATCTATAACAACAATAAATTAGAGAGATGAGGAAGGTCATAGTGGGGCCACGGCTCCGGCGAAGGACACAAGGTGGGGCCTTGGTGGTGCAAAAGGTGAGTCGTGCATGTGAGTATATATATGTGAATGAGGCTAGGAATGGAGAAGAGAGAGATGATGGAAGCAAGAGAGTGAGGAACAGAGAGTGTAATCTAGGAAAGAGAGCATTTCGATATGGAAAATAGAGAGAATATGGGAGAAGAGTGTTTTAAATAGAGAATAAGAAAATGTTTGAAACTACATTTTGAGAATGTTTGAAATTATAAATAGTAATTGAGGATCTCAAAAATTTTGAGCAGGAAATTTTTTTTTTTTTTTTCCTGAATATTTTTGAATTTTTCACGATGATTTTTAAAAATTGATCATGAAAAGTGTTGTAGAAAGTAAACTTTCCATGATAACTTTCAACATCTATCGTGGAAAGTCCCTTTCCACAATTTTTTTTTTTTTTTTTCCGAAAACTGTAGTGGAAAGTTCATAAAAATCTCCATGTCACGTATTTTTACAATATTCCATGACTGCTTTATAGAAACTATTGTGGAATATCTGTCTCCTTCGAAAAGTTTTCATCTACTAAGGGCTCCATCTTGTTACAATTTTTGGAATGAATTTTGTTAGAATGATTTAGAAACGAGTTAATCTCATTTTTAGTCCACGAAATTATAGGTAAAATCCCATTGAATCTCTCGATCTGTCCTTCCATTTGTCGATGGCTCAAAGAGATGTTCAAATTAATCTCAATGTTTGACTATTGATAAAATAGTCATGTATAATCATAAAATTCAGCCTGAGAAACTAAAATAATAATAATAATAATAATAATAACATCCTATTAACTGAAAAAAAAAAAAAGATTGACAATTTTTATTTTTTAATTTTAAGGGACGGCTAATATCAACCGCTCCATTAAAAAGTTTTGAGATAGTAAAAATTCTCTCTCTCTCTCTCTCTCTCTCTCTCTCTCTCTTCGTGGGATGTTTATGGTTTTCAGAGGGTGTGCCTCTCAAAGGGCTAGGACTAGGCGACGGTGCTTTGCTTGCCATCGGTTTTCCGGCCCTAATGATCAAGATCTGACCATCGCGGGGAAGGGAGGGGGGGGGGGGGGGGGGAGGGGGGGAGGGGGAGAGGCTAACTAGGTGTGGAGGTAACTACTGGGTTGGGAGGCTGGCATTTCAGTGAAATAGAGGAGGTAAAGGGTCGTGGTTTTGACGGCACTTTTAGGCTGTCTACTTTGGCTATGGTAGTCATATTCTTGTATGTGGCTTTTCTGGTATTGATAGATTTTCATTTTGTTTTGGTATGTTTGTGTGTAGGTGTAATAATTGTATATCATACGCATATTCGGTTTTATTTGTTGTTTTAGTTTGTTTGTTTTTAGTCCTTAATAATAACGATGGTCTTCCCATTGTCTGAGTTAGTGGTTTGTCCACCAGATTTAGATCTTGATAATTTGTTGGTCTTGCTAGACTTGTGGCTATGCAGGTTGTTTGGTGATCTCTGCGATTTGAGACCGTGGCTCCCAATTAATTGGCAGTTTCTGTTGTTGGTAGGGGCTTGTTAAGAAGAGCTTGGTGCATGCTCGTTTCTGGCATATCGAGGTACTTGCCCATTTTTGGGTCTCAGACTTATACCATTCCCACTGTGCATCAGTTGTTTGTACCAATAATTGAGGATTATGACCGTAAAATTATGAGATCTTTACATTATATTGTTCAGTTTGTAACTCTTCAATAATGTTAATACATTTTTTTCCTTCCAAAAAAAATATATATGTCACCGCTCCATTTAATTTCCCTAACATAAATGCACCTTTATTTTATTTTATTTTAATGAGCCCTTTCTTGTTGTATAATGAAGTCCACAGCTTCTACCAACCAAAAGAAGCTTTTGCGTTTGGAACAATACTAGCTAGTACTATAATTAAGTGAAGAAAAAAAAATGCTAGATACACTAACTAATTAATATATTAGTTCTTACTTTTCAGTATCATTTTATGTTAGTTGTCATTTTTTATTGCTAGTTATTTAAAAGATTACCACGTTAATTGATTGTATGTACCAATAAAAAAAGACAACTTACCATCGTACAAGTTAGTACTCAAAAATTAAGATTAAAGTTAGTATTCGTAGCATGCAGTATGCTTTAATTACGTGAACAGATGGAACTATGGATCGACATGAATAGCAAATCTTTTGCCCCTCTTTAAATGGTAAGTAGTAGAATAAGGGTAAATTGATGAACTTTGCGGATATAGATGGATCTTGCAGGTTTTGAAATTTTGCTATTTATAATTGAGAACATCTTTTCAGCCTATTTACAATTGGATCAGAAATGTATAAACTACTGTAAGTTTTAATGAACTTTTTTCTTTTTTAATTTGGATTTTCTGTGGAAGAAAAGATTAATGAATGCCAGATCACTTTAGAAAGTTAATATGTGAGTGTAAATTGTAACTCTATAATAAGTTTAGAGTGCATGAATATAAAAAAGTTAATTTTTTTTAATAATAAATGAGAATTAAAAATACTTATTAAAGACAAAATATATAACCAAAAACATAATATTGGATAATAAATGCACTCTTTTCTCAACCCTTTCTTATTAGGCATGTAACGACCCGCCTAGCACAGGCCGTTACCATACATACATACTTAGCTTAAATAGCGGAATTTTTTTTTTTACAGCGTAATCACATAATTACATACATAATTAAGAATAACGAATACTTAATAAAGTTGTTTGGACGTAATATAAAACTTATAAAATAATTAAATAAAATAACAAAACAAATATCAATACGCGTGGCGGTTTATTCCCACATTTCACAGTCCGCCAGTCCATGCCCTCCATCTTGTATCAATACTTGCTGCTAGGCTGCTTACCTACAGCATAGACGTAAGACAGTGAGCTTTCGCTCAGCAAGTACAACTATTCAATACCGCAACACAACATGACCTAATATTTATAATCAACAAAACCTAGTATTTCATACTTAACTTAACCATAAATCCTAACATATCGTAACTTATCTTAGCATATGCATGAGTCAATTATGCTTCATTATGCTTACTTATTCATTCATAACTTTCTTGTCTTAACTTATCTTGTCTTATCTTATGGGCCCCATAACGTAAGTGTTCGTACCGGGTGCGCAACTATGAATTGGTTGGGGCGGCCAGTCCATTTCCAACTTAATTCATAGTCCAACCCGTCCTAACGCGGGTCGGTACGACACAGGCAATTGCTTGCCATCGTAACTTTTATTATTTCATACTTAATCTTACTTTTATTAATTGGTGAACATGCATCATGATATTTCACACAATTAATTTATGATTTTATCTTTAGCCTATTGTAACTTAACATGTTTCTATAACACATAACATAGCATTTGACATTTCATAATTCATAGCATATAATATAGCATACTCAAAACATATTATAACATTTAGCACACTATAGCATATAACATAACATTTTCCTAATATATAACCTAAGACCTTTTATAACACTTATCATGTAACATTTACAACATGTAACATTTAAACATAACATTTAACAAACATACTTAGGCAAGTATACACAACAAAGCCTATGCTGTAGGCGGAGTTGTACTTACCTTGTTTGTGTTGGTTGTGTCTGATATCGAGTTGAGTCCCGTCAGAACACTTCTGCGTACTATATTCTGTGATAAATTAAAAGTAAGGGTTAGAAATGCTGGTAGTATAACCAACATTCTTATATAACCTTAGTTATATGCCCTTACTTAATTTTACGTTATTCTACTGGGTTACATTGGGTAACCCTAGGGTTTAAATCTATCCTAATCGGATTGTTTTAGGTTTCAAAGTCTTCTTTCTTTGGAAAAGAAAACCTTATTTTAGGTATAAAATTCTTTTTGTTTACTTTTAAAAACTGGAAATCATATAATAAGACTTAGCAAAATTATGGACTATTGGAAACTGCCCTTGGAACAGTTCCACAGTGTCAATTATCAGTGTTATGCAAAATTATCCTTTTTCTGTGTTGTTTCTAGAAATCCTGTACAGGATTTTCCTTGTTTCCTGTACAGTTTCCGAAATCCAATTTCATTTAAAAATCAAAGCTGATTTTGAAAAAGTTGTCTTCATGAAAGTTTTAGATATCGAAAAACCCTATAACTTTTGTGTTTTGAGAAAAACTCAGTTCGGCCTTTAACACGTTCAAATTCCTTGTTGAATCAGTTCTGGCCGTGCATTGGTCCTGGGCACGGTCAGACTCGGGTTTCAGTAAAAACCGAGGCCATTGGAGCCTCATTTTACAAAACTGTCTGAGTTGTCCCCTAGGAAAAACCCTACTCTACAACTTTCGTATTTTGAGTTTTTCCAAATTCGGCCTCTAAAGGCCTTAAAATTTGTTTTTCCCGAAACTGGGCAATTTCTACCCGAAATGGCAGTTTTCGGTTTAAAATTTGTTTTACGTCCTATTACGTACACCCTAACTCAACCGACCGTATCGGGAGCCTAACACAGTCATGCAACACGTTTCTAACGTCCAATTTCTTCACCATGCAATAACATTAACATCATACATCAAACATACAAATCCTAGCCATTCAACAAACACCTAACATGCAACATTGAAACTACCAAACCAAAACCCTAACCAAATCAAGCACATACTCCACATTCCTAACTAAGGCAGTAAATTAAAGTGAGCTTATGCTCATTACAACCCATGCTCATAATACATTTAAATTTCTCCAAATGAAATTTAAATAAAAGCTTAGGTATTTAGGAATTTTACCTTGCTTTAGATCAAGACTTGGCTTGGCCTTTCTTCACCAACAGCCGGCCTTCCTTAGCTAATAGGGTCCAAAATTTTCAGCTCCTCTTGCTTCAATACCCGGCCACTCCTAGCTTCAAAACCCTAGCCACCACAAGCTTTTCTCTTCCTTTTCCCTTTCTTCCCAAAACCGGCCTCCTTGGCCAAATTGGACACCAAAAATTTTTCCAACTCTTTGCTTGCTTCTCTTAAGAAAACCGACCACTCCTAGTCTTAGATCTCTTAAGTTTTTGTTAAATTTCCACCTTGCTTGCTCCTCTCAATTTCGGTTTTTGGGTGAGAAAATTTTGGGCATAGTCTAGCTTAGTTTTTCAATTTTTTTGAACAATGACAACCCCTATTTATAGAGGTTGGGGAACTTCTTGAAATTGCACAATTAGTCCTTGAAGAAGCAAGGAATCACACCAAGGGGGGGTTGAGGTGGCCGGCCATACTTGGTCTAGAAGCCTCCCAATTTCTTTCCAACACCTAATTAATGAATTATGATGTCATAATTTAAAAGTTAGATGATGTAAGCTTAACTAAAGCTTGTTTGGCTCTTTGTTTATCATACAATCCATTATTAAGTTAACACAGGTATTTCCAATACTGGATTCACTTATACACAGTATTGGTTTACTGAACTACAGT
Organism: Ficus hirta; assembly: GCA_038430175.1. Classification (NCBI taxonomy): domain Eukaryota; kingdom Viridiplantae; phylum Streptophyta; class Magnoliopsida; order Rosales; family Moraceae; genus Ficus; species Ficus hirta. The sequence continues at coordinate 11,406,915 of CM076594.1, read as the reverse complement.
CCAAAATTCATCTGTGTAAAAATGGACAGTATAAAAATTTTTCTTATTTCATAAAGTCCTTCTGCCCTTTAATTCTACTTAATGTGCTTGATTTTCTAGGGTGGTTTTAAATCATCAACATATCATTCTATCCATAAAAACAGTTTTAAACCGTATAATTTCTATACTGCTGATTATTTAATCGTACAGTCTTTTCTTTAACTTTTTGGGGTCAATCTTCGGCTTTCTCGTCTACCATTGACTTTCTTGTCAACCGTTGACTTTCTTGCCAAGATTTTACTCCCGTGGTCAACAGTTGACTTTTTGGTCAACCGTCGACGTTTTTGGTCAAACTTTGACCAACATAAAAATTTTGGTAATTTTGTTCCTTTTTGCTAAAAAGGTTGTTTGCTTGACTAGGCAATCATTTTTGAGTCTTATAAAGTTATAAAACTCACAAAACATAATAAAAATCCTTAACTGGGCTTTTTCCATAAATACCTTTATGGTTCAATTTAAATTTCTATACAAGAAATTATGATCACTGAAAAACTAGGTATTACAAGGCAAACGAAGTCCGAAGCTTCTACAAGACGTAGAAGCTTTTGCTTCCGGTCATTTATGTTGAAAACAAAAAAATTTAGTAGATCAAAAATATATAAACTCTAAGTTTAATTTAACGAGCTTTTTTCTTTTTAATATGGATCTCCTGTAGAAGAAAAATTGAATTCTTTTGAAGGCAGGCCAAATGACGTTAGAGATTTATGTTGCTAATAAAGGACTGAAAGTAAATCTTATAGATTAGAAGCATTTAAAAGCCAACATCGAATAATGTTGCTGATTTTCTAAGATGCAACATTCAGTTAGTAAGAAAAATCTTACATAATATATATGCATCTCATATATAGTGGAAGAAAACAAGTAGCACATAGAGAAAGTAGTACGTTCCAATTAGATTTTTAACAATCTCATCCCGCATTAAGCTTTCCACTCGTATGTAGATCCAATACAATAGATATTTTGGTAGCTAATCAAAGGAAAAAAGTAAAATGAATTCAGAAATTAATGTCTCAAAAGTATAACAAATGACAACCACAAAGAAGAAGGAAAAAAAAAAAAAAACTCAGACATTTTCGATCAACTAATGAGTTATATAAATAAGAAGAAATCAACGATAAAAGAGAATAGCCAAAACCATACCTTTAAAACTCAAATATTTAAATAAACATTATAAAAATTCTCAATAGGGAAAAGAGAAAATTAGGTGTTGAAGAGTCACATATTGAGTACTTCCTTTTGATTTTACCTATTCTAATATTAAAGTTGATAATTTTAACGTTATGAAAATGACAAAATTATCAACTTTAATATTATGGTAGGTATAATTATAAGAAAGTATTAAATTTATGGCATTCTTATTTGTAACCTATCAAGTATGAGAAAACGAGTATTTACACTTGTTCTGAAAGCTACATCTATATCCAAAAAAAAAAAAAAAGGATAACGAAAATCAAATGAGAAGATTAAAATATAAGTTTCTCGACTTGATAATTAAAACCTTGACATATATATGTTTAAGAAAAATTGTGAGAAAAGAAAAGGCAAATATGGCAATGAACCTAGACAATCTCCAACTTCAAACTTTTGGATGGACGCCCAGGCGGCATAGAAAGAAGTATTAGAAGCAGCAGTTTCCCAATTCCAACCCTTGTCTCCACCGACGTTGATTTTAGACTTACAAAGTATAAAAACTGAATCTTCCAAAATTATTGACGTTGCTGCTGAATAGACCATTATTATTATTAGAAAACATGTCACTTTGATCACGGACTTCACCATGTTTCTGCTGCACTATTTTCTGCCAAATTGAAACTTGTGGACGAGGATTTCTGTTGTTTATTTAATAAAGTCTAAAACAACAACAAATAATAAGGCAAAATTTTTCTTTGGAACTCTACTTGTAGTTTACAAGTTGAACTAACGATACGATCTATGAATATTCTTATTAAAAATTTATATGTATCTAGTTGGTTTTAGTCATTGATCAGATTATTGAAAAGTTGATCGAATATTTAAAATAATAATTTTTCTTGGCAAGATACAATTCCTATGGTAAATTTTTGCTAATAATAACGATAATCACAATTATTATTCATTATATTATTGTTACTATAACGGCAACAAGAAGGAAAAATGGAATTATAATTTTTCTCCTATCAGCCGTTATTGTTGTTTTGGCAATTAGATTAATTTTTTAAGGTCTGATTAACGTAGAGCTGTTCTGCATCGAGTATTATAAATTTTTAAGACAGACACTTATAAATTTGATAGATAAAAAGTTAATTCAATGAATAAAATAATAATACGTGATACAACACTTTAAGGAGTGGAAAGAGTAGCTAAAAAAATAAACAAAACATAAAGATAGTGTGCTATTGTAATGTTTTTTCATAGTAAAATTTTAATTATACAAATTATTAAAGTAGAACAAATATGCTTACAGAAGCGAAATATTATTAGGCAGAGACATATATATCTATATATTATATGTAAGGATATAGGAAGAAAATGTACTAAAACAAATTGTTATTAAAATATTATCATTCGACCATATTTTGGGCCAGTGACGAAGTAGCACGTTTTATTACTGGAGCACGTATTTGTTTTTAATAACTTTTCAATTTCAAATTAGAAGAGCGTTGCAAATTAGAGGCTTTGATTAGAGTCTTTGGTTAGACGTTTTCTCTTGTTCATTTTTCATGGATTTTTCTTATTCCGTCTTATTAAATTCTTTTGTAATTTTTTTTTTATTTTTTTTACTTTTTTATGATATTTAATGGGATAGAAAGGTGAAAAGGGTGCTACTACAACAAACTTAATAGTTGACGGTTCAAAACCGTCATCTAAAATTAAACAGTTTAGAAATTAAGACGTTGATGCTGAAGAGACCATCATTATTATAAAACTTGTCATATTGATCACGGACTTCACTATGTTTCTGCTGCACTATTTTCTGCCAAATGAAAACTTGTTGGAAGAATTTCTATTGTTTAAATAGAGTCTAAACAACAATAACAATCATGCAAAACTTTTTATTGAAACTTTACTTTTATTTTACTAGTTGATATTGTTGTTTTAAACTTTGGATTAACGGTATAATGTACGAATATTCTTGTTAAAATTTTTTACATGTATGAAATTGGTTTTAGCAATTGATTATATTATTGAAAAGTTAATCTAATAGTTATAATAATAATATCTACTGACGAGATAAAAGTAAAGTTCATACCATACAATTTTGCTAATAATAAAGATAATAATAATTATAATTATAATTATTATAGCAATAACAAGGAAAAATGGAACTATAATTTTACGCTAATAGTAGGTATTGTTTTGTTAGTAGTTAGATTTTTTATGTGTCCCGTATTGTAAATTTTTAAAATAAACACTTACAAATCTGATAGATAAAAAGTTAATTCAATGACTAAATAATAATACTTGGATAAAAGTACAATCCAATGTTGCAAATAATAATCTTCCCTTTAGTAATTCCTCAAGGCGTGTACTTTAGTCGATTGCCATGTCTCTAGGGGATCTAGTGAACCATAAGTAAGCTTCCAAACTGTTTAAAATGGAATTGAAAAGAAACAAGAATAAGTTTATAATTTATTCTACAATATCATAAAGAATTTAGCTTTTGCAGAAGTCTTTATATTTTAATGACATATATGGTCATATAAATTTGTACAACAAATAGCAACGGGTGATCTTTCAGGAAACCAAAACAGAAAACAACACTTTGAGGAGTGGAAAGAGTGATAATAGCACAATAAACAAAACATAAAGATGGTATCCCTATTGCATAGTTTTTTCATAGTAAATGATTAATTTTATCTTTGGTTAGGCGTTTTCTCTTATTCATTTTTCATGGTTTTTTCTTATTCCCTACTCTTTTGTAATTTTCTTTTTATTTTTTGTGATATTTTATGGGATGGAAAAGTGAAGAGGATGCAATAGCGGTCCTAACCTAGTATGGATGTCTTGATGTATATGCTGATTTTTGTCATCACAGTTTATTAAAAAAAATGAAGAAAGAGGTAAATAGTATTTTTATAATATACATATATATTTTTTGAAATATTTATAATATATTTTTGAAGATATAACATGTTTTTAAAACATTTTAAGTAAATAATAATAACAAATAATAAATTTATTATGAAATTGATTTATTTAATTTGAGTAACAATAGATTATTTGCATGATAATTGCTTTTTTGTTGAAATTAAATTTTAAAATCATGCTGTTTAGTTTCGTTAATTTCGTGATAACGCTATTTACTACAGCTTCCTAAGTGAAGCAATGAGTGGCCAATTTAAAGGGTAATTAATATTGCTATCCTTCAAACTTGTCACTTTTTAATAGTATATCTTATAAATTTCTAATTTTGTCAATTTACCTTTTGAAATTTCTAAATTGTTGTAATATATATGCCCTATTTTGCTAACTTTCCATTAAATTAAAGATTTGAACTTGGAATATTTGTAGAAGGTTTGTAGAATTTTTGGTCAAAAATGATGTTTTACATCTTCAAGTATAATGTGGGATTTCCGTTACCAATTTAGCAGGAAGTTAAGGCAAAAGGGACACATTATAATAATTTAGAAAGTTTCGATAGCAACTTTTAAAAATTAAAAAGTTTTGGGGACAAGTTGCAAGAGGGCAACAAATTTGCAGGGATAATAATGCTAAATACCTTCAATTTAGACACGGAAATAGCCAATCATAGTTTCTGGGGAAGAAAAAGTTAGAAGTACTTTTGGAAATTGGTATAAGAATAGCTTTATTTTTAGGTATTATTAGGTTAAAAATTGAAGAAAAAATCAATTTTCATGATAACTAATAAATATTGTAATTACCAAATTAAGAAAATATCTGTACTTATGCATTTAAACTCCATTTTTCGAGGCATCAAACTTCAAAAGTGGAGCATAAATCAACAATAAAACGTGAATTACTCTTCAAAGTGGAGCAGAAGTATTATATCATAATTATGCATTTAACTCATTCAACTAGTATTATTAAAAGGTCGAACGATCAATATAAATGTATTAGCTTGTCAAAACGAATATTCAAGTACCAAATTAAGTACAGACAGGTTCGAATCTGAATTAACATGCGAAAATATTGAGCAAAATTATAACAATGAATCCAGAAATTGCGCTTTGTCTTTTATAATAAAATGCTAATAAAATTAAGGAATAAAATTCCTATATATAGCAAATATGAACTGGAATCCGAAATTTCGAAGAGTTAGGCCAATAGCCAAATAAGACCAATAAACACCAGTACAAAGTGATTCTAGATGGTCAGGTTCATTTGATTTTCATATGCTAATTCACTAATATTCTTTTTTGGTGAACAAATAAGGATATGGGGATAGTCTTATCATTTTCTGGTTTTCAGTCTCATAGGTAGGAACTCCTTTTCCCTAGGTATAGTAGAGAAACAAGTTCTTTATACTAGTTTCTCTTAATTGACTATCTAAGGTTTACACTGTCATTCACCAAATCATGTTTTAACAGCTGAAACTGGAGTGAGGTTTAAGAGGAGGTAACTGAAATTGTATCCGAATAAACAAAAGAGAGAAGCTAGTAAAAGCACCCATCCTTGTCAACATGTTAATTCACTAATATTCTTGCCCAATAAACTAGTTTTCCATATTTATTTGACACTTTGATTTGATAAGTCGTCTTCCAATTTCTCTTTTTCCTACAACTCAGTGCATGACTTTGACACAAATATGGGTTGGCAATGAGTGAAGCAATTTAAAGTGAAGCAATGTGTGGCCAATTTAAAGGGTATTTACTATTGCTATCCTCCAATCTTGTCATCTTTTGATAGATTGTTCTATTAATTTCTAAGGGTTTGTTTGGTGAATGAGTTGAGTTTGAAAATTTTAAGTTTGAGTTGAAAATTTTTGTTGATTTTTCAGAAAAGACAAAAACTTTTTCAGAAGAGGACAAAAACTTTTTTCAGAAAAAGACAAAAATTAAGATAAAAAAATACATTTTAGTTTGAGGTGGACCAAATCACCAAACAAAGCCTAATTTTATTAATTTACCTCTTGAAAATTTTAAATTATTGTAATATGCTCTATTTTGTTAACTTTCCATTAAATTAAAGATTTAAACTTGGAAGATTTGTATTAAGGTTTGTAGAATTTTTCGTAAAAAATGGTGTTTTACATCTTCAAGTATAATATGGGCTTTCCGTTAACAATTTAGTGGGAAGTTATGGTAAATGGGACACATTATAATAATTTAAAAAATTTAGATAGTAACTTATAAAAATTAGAAAGTTTTGGGGGCAAGATGTAAGAGGGTAACAAATTTGCAGGGATAATAATGCTAAATACCCTCAATTTAGACACGGAAATAGCCAATCATAGTTTCTGGGGAAAAAATAGATAGAAGTACTTTTGGAAATTGGAACAAGAATAGCCTTATTTTTAGGTATTATCAGGTTAAAAATTGAAGAAAAAATAAGTTTTCATGATAACTAATAAACCTTGTAATTACCAAATTAAGAAAATATCTGTACTTATGCATTTAAACTCCATTTTTCGAGGCATCAAACTTCAAAAGTGGAGCATAAATCAACAATAAAACGTGGAATACTCGTCATAAATCAACAATAAAACGTGAAACACTCTTCAAAGTGGAGCAGAAGTATTATATCATAATTATGCATTTAACTCATTCAACTAGTATTATTAAAAGGTCAAACGTTCAATATAAATGTATTAGCTTGTCAAAACGAATATTCAATTACCAAATTAAGTACAGACAGGTTCGAATTTAAATTAACATGCAAAAATATTGACCAAAATTATAACAATGAATCCAGAAATCTCACTTTGTCTTTTATAATAAAATGCTATTAAAATTAAGGAGTAAAATTCCTATACATAGAAAATATGAACTGGAATCCAAAAATTTCGAAGTGTTAGGCCAATATCCAAATAAGACCAATAAACAACAGTACAAAGAAATTCTAGAGATTCTAGATGGTCAGGTTCATTTGATTTTCATATGCTCGTTCACTAATATTCTTTATTCTTTTTTGGTGAATAGAGAAGGATATGAGGGTGGTCCTATCATTTTTAAGTTTTCAGTCCTATAAATAAAAATTCATTTTCCTTAAATATAGTAGAGAGATAAATTTTTTATATTAATTTTTTTAATTAATCATCTAAAATCTATCATGTCATTCATTAAATTATATTTCAATAGTTGAAACTGAAATAAATTTTAAAAAGAGACAACTGAAATTACTTCCGAATAATCAAAAGGAAGAAACTAGTAAAAATACTCATCCTTTTGCCAACCTATACATGGCGTTAATTCACTAACATTCTTGCCTGATCAACAAGTTTTCCATATTTATTTGACACTTTGATTTGACAAGTCGTCTTCCAATTTCTCTTTCTCCTAGAACTCAGTGCATGACTTTGTCTCCCACTTTTGCCAGGAAATTGCTCTCTCCTTGACTTGGATTTTTAGGCGTCTGTGATGAGCATTACGTGTATTATTTATTTATTTATTTATTTGCATTTTCTTTCTTTTATCTAATTGGGAAAAGCACCCAATGTCACGAAAAACAATTTTTCTTTTAACTTTCCGAGAAAATCAATGTTATTTAATTTACCAGGAACATGTTAAATGACTACTTTGCATAGTTACCACCGCGTAAGGAAAGAGCTTAAACAAAAATAACGACAGTAATTACTGAGTCAAAAATAAAAAGCACTACAACTATTTATCATAAACGAAATACAATTACTCCATTACAGCTAGTTCAATGGATGAATGGGAGAGTGGTTTCGATTATTGGAACATTCAAGTTAGAAACTTGAAAGTGTTTTTGTATAACTATACCATTAAGATGGAAAACATAATTCTCTAATATTATTGGTCTCTAGCTCTCTACATACAAAGATTTTTCATAGGCATATAAGAATTGATGAAAGTATTCTTTGATCTTATGTGGCTGCCGATTATAGGCCGGAAATGGAAGTCATGAGCTATTCCACTCGATTGTAAATTTTCTTTGCAATAATTAGAACATATTATTTTTTATTAGTAGTAAGCTAGCTAGTACATATAACTCATGTAATAATGCTTTTATTAAATTATAATGCTTAAAAAGGGGCCATTTTTCCATGTATATCCATAATTCTTTTAGCAATCTCATGTATAACTTACTAACACGAGTAAAATTTACCCATCTAAAGTATAATCGGTTTTCTTCTTTGTTGTTGTTATTTTAATTTAATCCAAACTAATAACATAATTACATATATAGTTTAACGATAATTTCATACTAACGTCTGTTATAAGATGCAGACTTCGAATTTATCTACCACTTCAATTCATATAATAATAACAATAATAGCAGTGACAATAACAATAATAATATACTAAAAACAAATTAAGACGAATTATAGATTTGAAAACAAAACATCACCGTAGGTTTTCATAGACGGCCAAAAAAAAATAATAATAATAATTCTCGTATCCGGTCAGATGAGGAGATCAAATACGTCTCATATGGGGAAAACTAATATATTTAAACGTTCCCTTCACGTTATACGCAAATATTAGAAAACGAGACCCAAACTGCAAGTTTGAAACCGGGAAATTTTGTAATTTATGTTCCCACTACAATAATTTGTGTATATATATTTGCATATTGCAAAGTGTTTTACAAAAACCAAAACCTAGCACACAACCAAAACTCAAATTATCCTCCATAACAAAAATGGCCCCAAAAATCTTTTTCTCGAGATCAATTTTACTTCTTTTAGCAATGCTTTCTTTGGCCAAAATCCAATCCAAATCACACAAACACGACGCCTTTGAGTACATCAACCACATGAAGGGGTGTCACAAGGGCCAAAATGTCTCTGGCCTCCACCACCTCAAGCACTACCTCGAGAATTTCGGGTACTTGAACTACAGCGACGTCGTTCAAAACCTCGAGCACCGCAACGACGGCGCCATCGAGAACCACGCCAATGACGACGTGTTCGACGACGTCTTAGAGTCCGCCGTCAAATCGTACCAAAGGTACTTCCACCTCGAGGTCACCGGAAACCTAGACCCCGCCACGGTGAAGCAAATGACCATGCCTAGGTGTGGAGTCCCGGATATCATAAACAAGAGTAACAAGTCAACAACGTCCCATCAAAAAGTCCACAAAAATCGCAAGCTGATCCACTTAGTTTCTCACTACTCTTTCTTCCAAGGAAGCCCACGGTGGCAGAAATCCCACTTGACCTACCGCTTCCGCTCGAGCGTGGCGGTGCCGGGGACGGATAACATACGGTCCATCTGCGCAAGTGCGTTCCAGAGGTGGGCACGTGTGAGCCACTTCACATTCGAAGAAGTTTCGTCTAACTCTCAGGCCGATATTGAGATCGGATTCCACCGCCGCAGCCACGGGGACAACTATCCGTTCGACGGGTTTCAGGGGACTCTAGCGCACGCCTTTGCACCGAGCCGCGGGTGGCTCCATTTCGATGCCGACGAAACTTGGAGCGCCAACCCGGCCGGACAGAACCAGGTGGACATAGAGTCCGTTGCGGCGCATGAGATAGGGCACGTCCTCGGTCTCGGTCACGAGCCCAACGTTCCGAATGCGATCATGTATCCGAGCTTTAGGTATGGAGCGACCAAGAGAGACTTGCATGAGGATGATGTTCGAGGAATACGTGCTTTGTATGGTTTGACTTGAATGGAGTTTTGATGTTAGGGAACGTACGTATGACAACTTGAGATGAGCAAGAGTGACGTACTACGGTTGAAGTTACTATATATATATATATATATATATAAAAAATATAACAGAAAATAAAATATGTTTTATATAAGTGATTATGTTGCGATGTAATGGGATTTAGTTACATACGAATCCACCGAAACCTTTATAGGTTTCTGTTTCTGTACTAGTGGATAGGATTGAATACCATCACTATTTTATGAAAATTATGACAACAAGATTAAGAACGATGAACGGTTTTTTATTTTATTTTATTTTATTTAAAGTAAATAGAGTGGAGGAAAACTCCCTACTCAAATTTATTCAAGAGATAAAATAGAAAAACATTGATAAAGAGATTTAGAATCCAGCCCCAATAACTAAACCAATAAAATAAATAGGCATTCGAAAAAGGGAAATGTACTCAACTTAAAATTGGCTTCATTTCTACGTTTTGAAACTCTTTCCCTGTTGAAGATGAATTTTTGAAATAACGCTTATATCTCTTCATAGATTATTGGGTTATACCCGTTTATCTCAAGAACTTGAAAAACACAATCTTCATTTTTTTTCGAGCAAATACATATATAATTATCAAATTTCTCTCCTTGTTTGCAAATAATGAGGTTAGTCAAATGCAAATACTAAAATATTGAGAAAGCAAAAAAAGAGTATAAAAAATGTAGGGTGATTTAGAGGATCTCCCCTCAAAGAGCACATTTAAGGATTAATTGCCCTCTTTACAGTGGTTTCATGATTTTTGACTTCCTATAAAATAAGTGCAAAGTCAAAAAAAATATATCTTTTCAAAATTTCCCTTGTCGGTAAAAAAAATATGATAGATTACTGATGTTATTCTACCAGATTTCGTAAAAATCAACACAGGCCACCAATTTTCCACCGTCGCAAAGATAATTTTACCACTATAAAATAGAGTTAATTTATCACTTTTGTGCATCTAAATTGACCATATTTTTGAACATTTTACTGAATTTTAGGTTAATTTAGTTTGATTTTGCATAATTTTGATTTATATTAGTTTATTTTAATTTCTTGTAGTTTCATTTAATTTTAATATTTAATTAGTTTAATATTGATTTTAATATGTTGTTACTAATTTGCCCTACTAAATAATTAATTTTCTTAATTGTGTAAGTCATAGGTGAAAATAGGTAAAATGGGAATTTGGACTTAAACGGAAACAAAACGGTCATTAAAAAAAACTTAAAAGAATGTAAAAAAATTTGCATTTAATTGCACCAATTGGAAGATGCCACGTTTTCCATTGCTGAAGCGAGCCGGATCTCCTGCCAAGCTAGCGTGCACCTGCAAGCTTCACCCAACAGTGAGCCTCCACGTGTTGTTTGAAAAAAAAATGGAAAAGAAGAAAAGAAGTTATACGGATAACGGACTACAGCTGGAACCAGCGAAAAAAAAAAAAAAAAAAAAGAGAAAAAGAAAAGAAAAAGGAGACGTTGGTTCGAGGAGGACAGAGGGAGGAAGAGTCTGGTGAGGCCGTGGAACCGGGGCCCAAAAACCAAAGAGAAGAAGAGAGAAATGAAGAAGCAAAAAAAAAAAAAAAAAAATAGAAAAATAGAAAAAAGCAAAAAAGAAAAAAAATAGTAGTGTAGGATTTTTAGGATTAGGATTTAGTTTTTATTTTTAGTTTTAGACTTTATTCTCAATAAAATTTCAAGGGAGATGGCATTTGAAGAGCAAAGAGGAGAAGATGAGAAATTTGGGGAAAACATGAAGGATTGTTGGAACATTTACGGGGTTTTTCCTTTTCATATTTTATTTTTTTTGTATTTTTCATTTTTGTAATTTGATAATGCTTGAACCCTTGATTTACTTGATTTTGTGTTTATTTTCATTTATGGGTATTGTGTAGTTTGTTGGTTTTAGGGTTTAATATAGTTCTTCTTGAACTATGTTTTAATAATTTAGTTAATTGTGAATCCAATTTCATTTCAATTAATTTGTGTTCTCTATACTTAATGCCTCGAGTTTATTTTCTAAATAAGTTAGTTGATTTTGATATGTGGATTTGGTATTTAGGAAAGAGAATTTCATATGTCGATTTGAGATACATAACCTAAGTAGTATTAAGTTCGGCAAGCTAGTATTACTTGAGTAATTACATTTATAGCTTGATTTTAATAAATGTTTGTGCATTTTAGTTGATAGGAATATCAATTTTAGGTGTTCATGCATATTATCTTATTTTACACTCGGGAGAGGTAATAAGGTTAGATTAAAGCCATTGATTAATAAATTGGATGGAGTTTATTAACAATTGCTAAATCAAATAAGCATAGGAATAGTAGAATGAAATCAATTCCCAAGAATCTTACTTGTGTCTTTTTATTCCTTCGGTTTTGTTTGATCATTTTAGTTTACTTTATTTATTTTAATTTGTATTTTCGTTGTTTTTAAATCAGTTGTTCAAATAATCTTAGCGTTAACGAATTTTAGTAATTAACTTAAAATTAAACATAATCCTCGGGAAATAGATAACCTTACTTATCACTTTATTACTTATGCGACTCGTATACTTGCGAGATTACACGCAACAATTTTATTCTTTTTTTTATTTTTATGTCGAATAAAAAATTATAAACAATCAAAATCTATTTTGAATTATAATATTAACGAAAAAAATTCCAAAAATGTCTATTTTACAAGCTATCAATTTTGCGACTTGTATACAAAAAAAAAATTCTAAAAATGTCCATTTTATCACTTTATTACTTGTGCGACTCGTATACTTGTGAGATTGTACGCAATAATTTCATTCTTTTTTTTTATTTTTATGTTGAATAAAAAATTATAAACAGTCAAAATCTATTTTGAATTATAATATTAACAACAACAAAAAATCCAAAAATGTCTATTTTACAACCTATCAATTTTGCAAACACAACTATCACCAAATGCAGAAGAAAGGAAAAGAAAATACTAGAGCGTCGTGAAATATGAAGATATTATTTAGCAGAATTTTCCCTAAAATTAACTGTTACAATATGAAAATCAAATTAAAAATCAACCATCTAAATCTCCTAAGGCCTTTCAAAGGACAACTAAACATGTAAAGATCATCATCATCATCAAGACCATTGATTAGCTCATTATGCTTGGCGCGCTTCAACTCGTCAACACTTTGATTCTTGTAAAGATCCTCCAACCGTTGATTCGATGAATATTTGTGTTTTTTGTTCGGTTGTGATTCAGTTATGCTCAGGGTCATGAAAAAGAAGAGAAAGAAGATCACAATAAGAAGCCAGGAAATTCTTGAAGCCATTGCAATTTGCAAGTGAAACACTCAAGAGACAAGAGAACTTTTATGCTGTTGTAATTGTGTTTGATCTTTTAGAGAGTTATTTATAGGACTTGCACTGGTTTTGGAAGGGTTATCTACGTTTAAATTGGCCTTGTTTGACACGACAGGCTGAAGTCCTGATATAGGAAAAATTTAATGCAAGCGCGTAGTCAACGCTTATATTTTGTAGTAAATAAAACCATGTATCTCAGACATATTCTATCAAAAAAATAAAATAAAATAAAATAAAATAACACTCGGACATGTTTAATTAATACTTCTTTAACTAAATGTTGTTTCATATTGGTTTATTTAATACTTATATAATTTATCATTTTGTCTCTTTTGTTTCTCTAAGGAAATACGAAACACAAATGAAAAAGTACACATTTATACTGAAAAAATTGTTTTAGTTTGCAGGTTAAAAAACAAAGGGGTCACTTATGTTACGTACAGAGAAACATTTTTTTTTTCTCAATTATTAGGTAGATATAGGCATTTTTTTAACACTTATTTAAAAAATTATCGAATTTTTTATTTAAAAAAATATTAGTAATCATTAAAATATTGATTAACCTCTCCGGTTAATCAATGATTGACTATTATAATCATTTAATGATTGACGGGTAATATTACATATTGATATCAGTAGATCATTGGTTCATATTATTTAGAAAACATAAAATTTTCTTCTTTTTTTTTCACTTAATTTAGCAAACCTCGGGTATTTACTAACAAATTGCTTTAAAAAAACACCATTTACAAAAATATCCCATTTTCTTTTCTTTTTTTATAATTCTATCCCTATTTTCTTTAGGAATCTTGGAATTTTGACGCCGAGAAAATTAAATGAAGAGCATAATAAAAATAAAACTTGAATGCATAAAAATTAGTTCCGTTGAAAGAGTCCTTAGCGGTTTGCCAGGTTTCGGGCGACAGTCACGCATATATAGGAACTTTGGGGCCCTTAAGGTGTCTGTATTGTCTACAAGCTTGACTGAATCAAGAAGAACAAAGAACATACAAGCTTTTCCACGCGCTTTTAGAAAAATCAAAGGATATTTATTAGCAAAAATCAAAGTACGGGTGAATTCAAGTTTAGTTTAAATTTATTTTCCTTCTATAGAAGGTTGTTTTTTTTGTTTTTATTGCTGTTTTGTTTGTCATTAGGTTTGTTTCTTCTCATTAGATAAAATTTGATCTGGTGTACTGTTTTTGTGGGTCCCATACACGGCACATTTCGCTTGATTTCACTTCTATAATTATCACAAATTCTTTTGTGACAATGCTAAAGCTGAAAAGTATTAAAAAGTATTGTTAGATATGAAATTAAAATTTTCAGAGGTGCTAATTCTTTAAATTAACCCAAAAAAGTGTCAAATAAAATTAAAAATAAAATATTGATCCTAAATAAAAGCAAAGATTATTATTGCAAAGAAACTATGATATTAAAAATCTTATAAAGTAAAAAATTAAAATGAGATAAAATATTGATAACAAAAAAGGTACACCATAAGTTTTATATTAAAATTGTTAAATAAATCATAAAAAAGAGCGACACATGGTCATGTCCTTGTTGTGTCACTCATCGTATCCATTTACGTGCTCGTGCCTAGCCTTTAATGTGTTGTGCCATTAGCATCCTTTGTACTTAAAAATCACGTCAAGCACGGCTCAATTAATAAAACGTGTTAAGTTGGACCCATTTGATAATCATGTACTCATATCATGTCTTGCCCACTTTTAACGTACCATGCACGTGTCGATTTACCAAGTTTGATTCTTTTTGACATCTTTAAATACACTCATCCAAAAATAATCAAGAATATATATGTATAAAAGTAGTATAAGGTACACCAACTATAATCCCAACTTTTAGAGTACCAACTCACATATTATAATTTTATTGATAGATGTAATCAGTTAATGTGACAATATTTTAAATACTTATCAATAAAAAAAACAACTCATATGCTTATAGATTGGCATTCAAAAGTTGTAATTAAATTTGGTGTTACGAAATTAAGGAATGAGATAGGCAACAAGAAAACCAAAAAACAAGAATACACAGATTTACGTGGAAAACCCTAGAGGGAAAAAACCACGAGCAGTAGAGAAGAATCCACTAAATCAAAGACTGGTACAAGAAGCAGCAGCTACCACAAAAGATCATAATAATGAAATCCTAAAATTACATCATATATATACCTAAAACCCTAAAATGTAAAACAGGTTAGCCCGATCCCTCTGTTACCACCACATATCCTAAAAAATTCTCATAATTAAAACTCTACCACATTTACAGAATTTTTTTTGAATAAAATGAACCCAAATTAACCAATGATTTTATATCACCCTTCATCTAATTTAACAGTTGACAGATGACAATGATAGAGAAATTATTTACATAAAAGGATAAAAGTTCATGGTAATGTGACATTTAAAATCAAAAGTCCGGGACCATTACAAAATTATGTGTATAATTTGAGAGTCATTTACGCAAATAATGCTTCAATTTTTTATGTCATGCTATGACACTATTTTCAAAAGGTGAACCAAACAGCTCCTAAATTGCTTGCTACGTACCTTGTCTTTGTGAAAGTTCGCGTGTCGACTTTCTATTGAATAAGGAGGTGGAGTACAATACGCCCACGAAATATATATTTTTTTTCTTTTCATTTCATAAGCGTGAATATATAGCCCCACTCTCTCTCTCTCAGTACAAAGAGCGCTCGCTCACTCACTCACTCACTCTCTCTCTAGCAAGGCCAGGCTTTCTCTCTCTACCAAGAACATGTATTTTTCACTCTCTTCTTCTTCTTCTTCTTCTTCTTCTTTTCATCGACGTCTTGAAATCATCATATTGTTACTTAGCCTTGGTTCTTCATTTTCCTGGTTATTTTCTTTTTCATCACTTTATTTTAGCAAAATATTGTCACCATTTCAAATTTTCACGTAAAATATAGTTCAAAAAGTTACTGTTTTAATGTAACTCAAGGCATTATGGTAGTTCCAAAGTTTGATTTCTGTGGTTTTTCCGTTGTGTTTTAGCTCAAAGTTACCATTTTTCCCTATTCTTTTGTTTATGACCAAAATCTGCTTTGTTTGTTTAGAGAAAACGTTTGGTATCTGGGTTTTTACTATTATTATTTCTATTATTAAAAATGGAAATATATGTTATCATTTATGAATGATATATTTACATAACATGCAGAAGATCTCAATGGCTTCCTCTGGCTCCAACCCCAAGAACAGGTATTTTTCTGATTTCCTTATTTGGTTTCCAAGCCTTGGGTATTTTTCTTTGATTAGTTTTTCTTCGTTATTTTATTTTTAGGCAAATATTGTTTTAGTTTGATTCTCCATTTGTATGAGAGAGAACTTGTTCTTGTTTTTGTTTGAGAAAATCTTACTAAATTCTTCTGTTAAACTTAAAAAATAGTTCAAAATTCTCATTTTTAGGTAACGTAAGCCTTGACATACTGCTCCCAAAGTTTGATTTGTGTTGCTTTCAGTTTTATTTTAGCACAAAGTTTCCATTTTCTTTTTCCAAGTTATCATTTTTATGTTTGGCTTAATTTTTTTTTATTGTTTTTAATTTTTTAAATTCTTTTATATGCTATGCTGTCTTCTAGTTTTATATATATATATGTGTGTGTGTGTGATTTATGAAGTCACCTTTCCATTATTTAGGATTGGAATAGAAGTTGGAAAAGTAAAAGTGGAAATAGTTTTGTTTTTGCTCAAGACTCTTTCTCGGTGGCAAATTGTTTTGGGGCTTGAAAGTTTAACTTCCGCAACTGTTAAATTGGTTGCACTACTGTAGTTTATAGTTTTGACGACATAGGTACAAGAACCGATAAAAACCATTGCCTAATGTGCTAAAGAGAAACGCCCAATCTGGATTTCACAACGCCATTTAAACAGACGTCTTCGGCTAATGAGATGTGCTGTTGGATGAGTAGTTCGATATTCCTAGTTACGTGTTTTTTTTTTTTTTTTAATCTTCGCTCTTGTCTTCCCTTGTTTCTTTCCGTTAGTGAGGCTTCTGTTGCATTGTGTTTGTCATGTTCTCCTGCTTATAAAAAAGTAAACAAATATATATATTACTAAAAAATTGTTCTAAGCTATCGCGCTTTGCATTATGAATGCAGAGTGATATAGATGCAGGAGGTCAAGGCAGCCTCTGGCTCTAATCCGATGTCAAACCCGAACTCTTCTAATCTTGAAGAGCTATATCCTAGTGATCTGGTTGATGTAAGTGACTTTGAATTTGAAATTTTTTAAAACCAAACTGTGATTTGTCAAGTTTCATTTCAAAACTTTATTTCATCTTTGTGACTGCTGCTATTGTTGACAACAGGTTTCTCAGAAGCTTTTAGCAGAAGGCAACATTGCAAAAGCAGAGGCAGTACTGAAGTAAGCTGTTTGACAATATTCTGAATAAATTTATGGCTTGATCTTGATGCTTATGTTCTCTGAAAATTTTGAGATTCTTTATTTTATTTTATTTTTTTCAAGAATGGCATTAGCCAAGGATCCTGAGTACCTCCATGGATTGATGGCCATGAGCTCCTTGCTTATACTAAAAGAGCAGTTTGCAGATGCTCTTAAGTTCCTAGACCGTGTCATATCCAAGGTAAAAGTGGTTTGAAACTAATTCCGAAATACAAATTGGAGTCACCTTATGATTCTTTAGTGATATTTATCATATATCTTGGTGATTACAATCTTAATCACAAGTTGTCATCTTTATGTTTAGCCCTGTCCCGAGCATCCGCTGGACTTCTCTACTGCACGACTTGCTGCGCCTCAGATGGCTGCTACCTGCTGCGTTAATCCGGTGATACAAATTTTCGGTGTCCTTAAATGGAATGTTGAATTGAAATTGAGCTACACAAATAGAAACTTCATCGTTTTCATCTTCGTCATGCATGTTTATGAACAGGGAAATCTTAACGAAGCATTTGGGTATCTGGAACCGCTAGTTAGTATGAATGAACCCGAGAATCCAATTGCCACCGCAACTACTTTGAGGGAATTGGATTGCTTGGAGGGTAACAATCAGTCTCTCCGTTTTCTTCTGTATTTTTTTGGGTTTACTAGGTAGCTTGTTATTAACTTTGTAGCATTTTCGTTGTAGGATTTCATTGGATGTCGGTCGTGTGGATGATGCTGTCAAGTGTGAGAAGATGATGTTTGCTAAAATAGGTCGTGCTCGATATGCAAGAAGGGTGTCTCATCTTCCGACTCGGCACAGGGAGTTTGTGAAGAGTCTTAAATACGTTTGAGTGAGGACACATCTTTACTTGACATGAAACAAGACAACATGCGACGATTGAGGCTAGAGATTAACTTACTTCTGGTCGTAGTTTGATAAATATCGGGTAGATTGGGTTGTAATAATTGAGCGAATATTTGACTCGTTTTATTTGAATGTTTTGGATTGCATGGATAACTTTAATCTTTCTTTGTCATCCTCTCTCAATTGTTAGTAGCTGCATTTGTTAATTTCTTTGGTTGGGAGATATCTTTATTTTCTAATAAAGTGAATGTTTGTTTTACATACTTTTCATACATTAAGTTGTGAAGTGAACACTGAATTGAAATTTTTTGCAAACTAGAAATTCAGTACCCCTCGATTTTATTAAATTATTATCTTTTTTATTTATTGGTGTTGGAAAAAATATTTTGAGGAGCCATTTTGAAGTCCAAATTTGAGTAGGACTCACTTTATAAAAGTAACAGATCCTGGTGGATATACGTTCTCCGTCGCAAGGAGATCAAACTCGTATATTCATACGCTCAAAATTGTAATCGGGTGAATGAGAAGTTGGTGCTCAAAGTGTGTCCATTGGTATTGGAATTTGTTGGAAAAAATGCTAAGAATGTGGACTCCCACATTGCTTAGGCATAGAGGCTTAATGGACATTATAAGTGATTGCACTTGTGGTCTTAGATAAGATGGTGTATCCAAGAGGATCTATCACGCGTAGGAAGGGGGGTGCAAATCACGGCCCCGGTGGGTTTGGGGCCCAATGTGTACACCCGCATGACGTGGTAACCTGGTATTAGTGGGCATAAATTGCATGATTAATGGATTAATCATCAGAAGATGAATGGTTGTAACCTAAACATTTTAGGGTTATAATTCTCATTAATCCAGATTAAAGAACCTCTTAATTTTTGTTTTGTAATACCTCCTTTTGAAGCCTATAAAAGGAGCCTTCCACAAGCATGATTGACACACACTTAAATATACAACACTAAGTTCTTGTTCTCTCTTGTTTTTCTTTGTTCTCATGGATGTTTTTCTCTTGTAGTCAGTTTTGTTGTTTTTGGTGATAGAGGGAAGGCTTTGGTTTCAAGTTCGCCGAAAGTGGTTTTCAATCGTGCTAGACTACCGTTGTTCGTCATTGTATCCTAAGAGACAGACTGTAATAACCAAATTTTCACGACCTTATGTTTTCTTGTAAAGAAACTTATGCGATGTTTAGAATATATTCATGAAAATCTGGGATGGATTTTTATTTGAAAATTTTAAGTTCTCGTGATCTTATGAGACTTAAAAATGATTGCTTTAACAAGTATGTATCATTTTGAGTTAGAAGAGTAGAAAATTTCACGTTTGCATGGTCTTGCATGGCGGTCAAAGTTTGACCTAAAAAGTCAAAGTTGACCCAAAAAGTCAACGGTTGACTAGAAAAGTCAACCATATGATGATACTGATTTATGGTCAAACAGTATGGAAAATATACTGCGAAAAACCATTTTTCAGACAAGATGTTAAGATTAAGATTTAAAATCACCCTAGAAAGATCAAGCACACTAAGTTAGGAATAAGGGCAAAAAGGACTTTAAGAAATAAGAAAAATTTTATACAGTCCATTTTTACACAGATAAATTTTGGACTGCAGTATAAAATAACAATACTGTGTAATAGTAAGCACAGTACTAGAGATATCTGTTTTGACATTAAAGTGAACTGCATTTAAGGAAAAAGAGGCAAACAAGCCTTAATTAGGCTTACCTCATCAACCTTTATACTTATGACATCATTATGAGATTAATCAAAAAAATTTGGATAATATTGGATCATTCCAGAGCATGATGTGACCGGCCATTTTGGGGCCAAAAATTAAATAAAATTTTCTTAAGGGTTTGAAGGAAAAAGGAGAACAAAAGTTAATTATAAAATGACCCCAAAACTCACCTATAAATAGGCCTAAGGAGTGGGCTGTTTTTGGCTGGAAAAATTAGAGAAAAACAGCCAAACTCTTGCCAAATTCTTCCACAAGAAATCTGAAAATCAGAGGAGAGAAAGGAGTGAGAGAAATCAAAAATTTCCTTGGGGTTTTTGTTCCTAGGAGTTCGGTTTTGAGCTAGGATAAAGCCAAGAAAAGTTTAGAAAATTTTTTGGGACATTTGGTGGTGTGGCCGAGTGAGTGAGGGAAGAAGAAAAACTGAAAATTTTGAGGCCAAATCCTAGTGGAGTGCTCGGCTTGGAGTGGATCTACCAAGGAGAGCAACAAAAAAATTTTTGGTGCCAATTGGGTGGTGTGGCCGTGAGCTAAGGAGGGCTAGGTGGAGGAAGAAGTTTTGTGACCAAACTTGACTTTGGTCTAAGGTAAAAATCTAGAGCCCTAACTCTCTTATTTGAGTTCAAATTTAAAGATAAAAGGTAGTTCAATTTGGTTGTAAGGACATAAGTCCATTTCCTATTTTGTGCCCTAAGTTGGTAGTATGTGCTTGATTTGTAGATCTAAGGGTGTATGGTTTAAATTCTTGCATTATTGTGCTTGTTTATGATTGATTTTCATGCTTGATGCTTAGGGTTGTGTGTCCCCTAATTTGGTCCAAAAATCTGCCCTAGGGCAGTGCTTGAAGCGTGCTAATTTAAGGAGCAAGGTTTGATGCTTGTATGTGATGTAAGCAACAAGTTAGGGTTAATGCAAACCTAGGCTTAGGGCTTTTGAATTTGGTTTGCATGGTTTCAATTGGACGATTTAAGGGTTCATGTGGGACGTTAGAAACGCTGTGTGTTTGCCATATAGACTCCCGAAGTGATCGGTCGAGATAGATTTCACGAAATAGGACGTAAAACGGACTTAACAACCAAAACTGTCAACTCGGATTCAAAACTGGTCAGTTTCGGGAAAGTAAAAATTAGAGGCATTTAGAGAACGAATTGGGTAAATCGTAAAACACAAAAGTTGCTCGGAATGATTTTTCCTAGAAGACTACGCGTGCAGATTTTAAAAATGAGGCTCCAATGGCCTTAGTTTTTACAAAAATCCGTGGCGGGTTTGCCCAGACCCGAGTTACAGGATCAGCCAGTTTCAAACAAAAACTGACGCAAATACAAGCGGAACTGGATTTTTCGTAAAACATGAAAGTTTTACCATTTTTCGAGAACTACAACTTTCATGAAGACAAGTTTTTCAAATTCCAAATGTATTTTTAAACTGGTATTGTTTTATGAAGAGTGTGCAGGGAACCGAAAATTCCTGCACATAAGTTTTACAAACAGTTTCAAAAAGAAAAAGAAAACTGTGTTTTTGCTTAAAACTGTTCCAAAGGCAGTTTTAAATCTTAAACGACCTTTATAAAGATTTGTTTTAAAGATTGGAATTTTTACCAAAAATATTAAAGGGATTTAAAGATAAATCTCTCAAAATGGCAAAAAGATAAGAAAATAGAGTTTTTAAGATAAAAATTGTAATCAAGCCAATTACGGACGGTAATCAAGGATAATACCTGAGTTACCGGGCCTAGTCCCAAAACTCAAGGTTTTAAAGAAACCCGGCATTTTTGTCAAAAAATTAGCCCAAGGGATTGTCCAAAATAATCTTTTAAAGAATAAATCCTCCCAAACAGTAGGATTAATATTTGTGACCAAACCAGATATTAAGTATCGGGGACATACAACTAGAAATTAGTAAGCATGTTGGTTAGGACACCAACACTGCACAATGAGAATTGAACTCTCACCTATGTCCCTATTCAAGCAGGAAAGGACCTGCAGCTGTGCCAGTTAGAGAACAGTATTAAAGAGGGACATAGTAAGAGAGGTAAGTACAACTCCGCCTACAGCATAGGCTTTTTGAGTGTAACATGATACAATGTATGTTATGTGCTACGATTTAAAGTAGATGGCATGACTAAGATATGATTACCAGTTATATTCATGTGACATCATAAAGCATGTTCACAATTAATAAGAACAAGGTCGAAATGACAAATAAGTATAATGGCGAGCGAGCTTGCCTGTGACGTACCGACCCGTCCAAGGTCGGGTAGGACTGTGGACTGAGTTGGAATTGGTTTGGCCGCCCCAACCGCTCCATAGTTGCGCGCCCGGTACGATCACCCATGATAAGGGGCCCATAAACAATTACGCATAATAAAGCATAATTGGATCATGCATAATTAGAATATGTTATGATTTGCTATGTTAAGTTTATAATTAATTGTGTTGCGGAAAATAAAGTTGTACTTGCTGAGCGAAAGTTCACGACTTACGTCTATGCTGTAGGTAAACAACCTACTGGCGAATTTTGATACAAGATGATGGAGTTGGCGGGGTAACTGTGAAAGAAGGGATAAGCCGCTATGTCTTTCGTAAATCTATGTTTAGTATTTTATGTTTATATTATTCCAAACAGTACTCCGGTAATAAAAAAAAAAAAAATTTCCACTACTTTTGTAAATAAATAAGTATGTTAAGCATGTATGTATGTACGGTAACGGTCCGTGCTAGGCGGGTCGTTACAGAGTTGGTATCAGAGCGGTTCCCTGCTACCTGATTTCACAGTTCGCCTTCCAACGCCACTATCATTGTAAGTTAAAATTAGTTTATACATAAATATTTATTATGTGATTATGGTATGTAGATTCGTTGATATGGAGCCGGATCACGTAGATGCGGACCGAGAGGCTATATCATCATTCTATGAGGCACATCCGTTATTATTTGACGGTACGAGTCACACGGTATCTTTAGGAGCATGGTTATATGACACGGAGCTGATTTTCCGCACCAGCCATATCCCGGGGCGCCTACAGGTCTCGATGGGGAGTCGATGTTTGAGAGGCGACGCCCGTATTTGGTGGATGTCAGTAGGGGAGCCCCAGCTACCCAGCCGGATCTGGGTGCATTTTCGCTCACTGATGGTTGGACGTTTTGGACCGATACTGGACTACGGGCCAGGAGCTCCTCAGCGTGACCCTGATATTTATAGAGATATGTATGACATGCGATACCACAGCTATACACTTGAGTGGCACGCATATCCTCTCGAGACCATGGCCCATTACTGTATGAGATTTCAGGAGGCCATGTTGCCCTATGTTCCGCAGGACATGGACCACCCTATGATGGAGGTATTGATGGTTTTGCAGAACGGCTTACCTAGCCGTATTCGCCAGCATGTTCCTTATCCCTCACCCAGGATGTCTGTGGAGCACATGATAGAGTATATTTTGGAGGCTGAGGTGCGCGCTGACGCTGAGCAGGCGGAGGCAGCTGAGGGTGATCATCAGGCACCCGTAGACGACGCTGGTATAGGGGAGCCATTACACGAGGTAGGACCAGCACCCCCAGAAGAGCCGATCCCTGCAGTTCCAGAGCAGGAGGTACCAGCCCATGAGGCTGGGGAGCAGGAGGATGCTGAGGGTGACCAGGAGGCCGGAGACCCAGAGGAGGACGATGTTATGGTTATACCCCATGATCCACCAGCAGACCCTCCTGTCATAGACATCCCCAGTGACGAGGAGGATGATGTTGAGATTATACCAGCAGATCCACTGGCAGATCCCATTGTCATTGATATATCCAGTGAGGAGGAGGACGACGACGAGGAGATGGAGCCGGCGCCCGAGTTAGAGCAGGCGGGATGGTTAGAGGGTCAGGAGGATTTTGTTGACGACCCCGAGGAGATCATTTTCGACGACGGAGATTGGGAGACTGACTCCGACGGAGCCGCTTAGATGACGATAGAGATCATCATTTTGGCCGATCATGTATATTTATTTTGACCATAGGACTGATATGTACTCGCTTATTTTTGGATAGTAGGCTTGTACTGATGTATGATGGAAAGTGGTAGCCACTTCCATCGCTATTTTTGACTATGTATGATGGTGAAGTGTTAGACACTCCCATTACCATTTTTGTTCATGTACATAAAATGCTATGAAACAGATATGTATTTACAGGAATGGTGTAACAATCTTGTATATATTATTTTGGCAAATATAATGTACTTTCTGTAAATATCCAAGAAACGGATCAAGTATCATGTTATGTTATGATCACGAAAAATCATGTTATGATACGACATGTTATGATTATGAAAGCCATGTTATGATGAGAATGATTATGTTATGATTCAATATATTACGATAAGATGCACGATGAAAGAAAGGATATTACTAGCTCAATAATATCTTTTCTTATGGTTTAATAGGAATTAAAAGATGGTACGTCCTCGCAAAACAATGCCCGTGAACCAGAATCCACCTGCACCGGATCTAGCAACTGTTGTAGCAAATTTGCAACGACAGTTACTTGAGCAGCAACAGGAAACAAATAGACTCCGGGAGCAGTTAGCTCAAATCAATCAGAGACCTCAGGCTAACGAGGTTCCCCCTCAAAATGTCAGAGTACCTCCAGTAGTACCTCCGGTACCAGAGGTTCAGCCAGAGGTTCCAGTAGCACCAGTAGGAGTACAAGCGAACTTACCTCCAGTACGGGAAGATCTGCTTTATGAGAGATTTAGGCGGATGAAAGCGCCGGAATTTGAGGGACCAACAGATCCAATTGCCGCTGACAATTGGTTGATTGATATCCAAGTTATTTTGGATTTCATGCGGTTGACAGAACAAGAAAAAGTCCTTTGTGCTTCCTTCGCTCTCAAGAAAGACGCTAGACACTGGTGGGTGACCGTCCAGATGCGTCGCGATGTTACGACCATGAGTTGGCAAGATTTCGTGTCGGAGTTCCGAACTATGTACTTTAACAGAGAAATCCTGGCAGCCCAGCAGGATGAATTTACTAGTTTGAGACAGGGAACGATGACGGTAATGGAGGCTATTAATAAGTTTGAGCAGTTAGCCCGATTGTGCCCGGAATTGGTACCAGGTGAGACCGAAAAAGTTAGATTGATGATGAAGATGTTTCGGTCAGATATCGCTAGGCAAGTCAGTGCTGGTGATAATCCACCTACTCGGGTATCCGATTGTATAAGCCGAGCCATAAGAGCAGAATATTGGATTAACCGGGACAAAGAAGAACGAGCTAAGTTCTTTAAGGCAAAGAAGGAAGAAAAGGCCATGGGGAAGCAGACGCAACCCCGTCAGAATCCCAAAATGAACCAAAAAGGCCAGCCCCGCAATTTTGCACAAGGTTCTAAACAGTTTGGGAAGAGTAAACGAAACGAGAACTCTACTGGCCAGGGTCAGCAAAGAAACTACCCTCAGAAAAAGATTGCTCGTGGAAATGAGGGCAATAGCAATAGCTACCCGGTGTGTACCAAGTGCGGGAGAAAACATCCGGGAGTATGCCGAATGGGATCAAATGCTTGTTATCTCTGTGGCAAGGAGGGTCATTTTGCAAAGAACTGCACTTTGAACACCCAAGGCCAGAATCCTTCATACCCAAGCCGGAACCCCAACAGCCAGTTACATGCAGTCCAGGCAAGGCTCGAAGGACCCACAATCGCTCAAGGCAGATTAGAGGCTCCTGAACCGCAAGCCAGAATCTACGCCTATACCAAGGGAGATGCAGAAGCCGGGACTTCGCATGTGGTGACAGGTCAGATTTCTATCGCCACCTATGATGCAATTGTCTTGTTTGATTCTGGTGCCACCCACTCGTTCATATCATTGGAATTTGCTCAGAAAATAGGAAGGGGTGTGGATAGTTTAGAACAACCTTTCAAAACCTCTCTGCCATCCGGAGAATTTTTGTGGTCCAATTTTTGGATACGAAACACATCCGTAGGAATTTGTGGCAGAAAATTATATGTAGATCTCATTGCAATCAAGCTTCAGGATTTCGATGTGATCTTAGGAATGGACTTTTTGAGTAAATACAACGCCAAGATTGACTGCCGCAAGAGGTGTGTGACGTTCAACCCTTACGGAGAAGTAGAGTTCAACTTCTATGGTCAGTCTCGGAGTCCAGCAACTCGATTTGTTTCAGCAATAAGGGCCTGGAAAATGTTAGCTAATGGTTGTCAAGGATATTTAGCTAACATGGTAGACAAGGATCAAGAAATGGAGCTAACACCGGAAGACGTTCCTGTTATAAAGGAATTTGTAGATATTTTTCCGAAGGATTTGCCAGGACTTCCGCCAGAAAGGGAAATTTCTTTTGAGATTGAGTTGCTACCTGGAGCTGCCCCAATATCGAAAGCCCCCTATCGTATGGCACCAGCTGAACTGAGAGAGCTTCAAGTGCAGTTGCAAGAATTGCTCGACAAAGGATTCATCCGACAAAGTTACTCTCCCTGGGGAGCACCCGTTTTATTCGTCAAAAAGAAGGATGGATCATTGAGAATGTGCATCGACTACCGTGAACTAAATAAAATTACGATCAAGAATAAGTATCCTCTTCCAAGGATTGACGATCTTTTTGATCAACTCCGAGGAGCGGTTGTGTTTTCAAAGGTCGATCTACGATCAGGGTACCATCAGCTCAGAATTCGGGAGGCAGATATCTCCAAGACAGCTTTTCGCACGCGATATGGGCACTATGAGTTTTTGGTTATGCCCTTTGGATTAACCAACGCCCCAGCCGCCTTTATGGATCTTATGAACCGAGTATTCAAGGAATATTTGGATAAATTCGTCATCGTAATAACATCTTAGGATGGTAATGGAAATGTTAAGGAGGAATCAGCTTTATGCTAAGTTCACAAAATGTGAATTTTGGCTGGAGAAAGTTCATTTCTTGGGGCATGTTGTGTCAAAAGAGGGAATTTCCGTAGATCCTGCAAAAGTGGAAGCAGTCAGTTCATGGCCAGTACCCAAGAGTGTGACGGAAATAAGAAGTTTTCTTGGATTAGCCGGATACTACAGACGTTTTGTCGAAGGATTTTCCAAGATTGCTGCACCAATTACCACTCTCACTCGAAAAGATAAAAAGTATGAATGGACTCAGAAGTGTGAAGAGAATTTCCAAGAGCTCAAGAAAAAGCTGACAAGTGCGCCTGTGTTAATAATCCCAGATGTAGATGCGGGAAATTTCGTAATTTACAGTGATGCTTCCAAGAACGGACTAGGAGCTGTCCTGATGCAAAATGGGAAAGTAGTAGCATACGCATCAAGACAATTGAAGAATCATGAACGGAATTATCCTACGCATGATCTGGAGCTAGCAGCGGTAGTTTTCGCTCTTAAGATCTGGAGACACTATTTGTATGGAAACAAATGCGAAATCTACACTGATCACCAGAGTCTCAAGTATATTTTTACTCAGAAGGAGCTCAATATGAGACAGCGTAGATGGCTGGAACTTGTAAAGGACTACGATTGCGAGATCCTTTATAACCCTGGAAAGGCAAACAGGGTAGCAGATGCTTTAAGTAGGAAATCCTCGGGCATGCTAATGTCTATCGAAGCATTCCCTAAGCCACTACAAAAGGAGATTTCTGAGTTCAACCTGGAAATGATCACGGGGAAATTATCATCTCTGACTCTTCAGTCCGATCTATTGGAATCCATCAAAGAGCACCAAGGAAAAGATTCGTTTTTGCTAAAGGCACAACTTTTTGGCGGAAAGAACAAGGAGTTCAAAACCTCTGCCGATGGCACTATCTACTTCAAGGAAAGGATCTGTGTTCTCGACTTTGAATTTCTGAAGGATCAGATCATGTCAGAGGCTCATAAGACGCCATACTCGGTACATCCAGGAGCTTCCAAAATGTACAAAGACCTCCGAGAGAACTTTTGGTGGCCAAAAATGAAGAACGAAGTAGCAGAATACGTATCAAAATGCCTAACTTGCCAGAAAGTTAAGGCTGAACACCGACATCCTGGAGGAGAATTGCAGAAAATAGAGTTCCCTGAATGGAAATGGGAGCAAACTACTATGGATTTTGTAGTAGGATTACCCAGGACGACAAGTGGAAATGACACAATTTGGGTTGTAGTGGATAGATTGACCAAATCAGCCCATTTCATTGCTATCAAAGCCACATTCTCAGTGGAAAAATTGGCTGAAGTCTACGTATCTCAAATTGTTAAGCTGCATGGAGTGCCAAAATCAATCATTTCAGACCGTGACGGACGTTTCACCTCTCGATTTTGGACCAGTGTTCACAATGCCATGGGATCAAAACTGAAGTTTAGCACAGCTTTTCACCCCCAAACTGACGGCCAGTCGGAACGAACCATCCAAACATTGGAAGATATGCTGAGATCATGTGTTCTGGATTTCAAAGGAAACTGGGATCAGAAGCTGCCATTGATCGAATTTTCTTACAACAACAGTTATCACGCTTCAATTGGTATGGCACCATTCGAAGCCCTATACGGAAGAAAATGTCGATCTCCCATCCACTGGCAAGAGGTTGGACAGAAGCAGCTACAAACAACAGACTTCATCAAGAAGACCTCTGAAGATATCAAGAAGATTAAGCAGAGGCTCAACATAGCTTTTAGCAGACAGAAAAGTTATGCCGATAAACGTAGGAGACCATTGGAATTCCAAGTTGGAGAGGCCGTGTTCATTAAGATTGCTCCTATGAAAGGAGTAATGAGATTTGGCAAAAAGGGGAAGCTCAGTCCGAGATATACAGGACCATTTGAAATCCTTGAAAGGGTTGGGAAAGTAGCTTACAGGCTTGCTTTGCCACCTGAATTAGCTGCAATGCACGATGTTTTTCATGTTTCAATGTTAAAGAAGTATGTACCAGATCCGTCGCATGTGCTTAGTCAAGAACCGGTGGAAGTTCAAACGGATTTGACATACGAAGAAAAGCCAGTTCGAATTCTGGATCGAGACGAGAAGGTCCTAAGAAATAAAACCATTTCCCTGGTTAAAGTTTTATGGCGCAACCACAAGGTTGAAGAAGCAACCTGGGAATTGGAAGATGAGATGAGAAAGAACTACCCCGATTTATTCTAATTTTCGAGGACGAAAAATTTTAAGGGGGGAAGATTGTAATAACCAAATTTTCACGACCTTATGTTTTCTTGTAAAGAAACTTATGCGATGTTTAGAATATATTCATGAAAATCTGGGATGGATTTTTATTTGAAAATTTTAAGTTCTCGTGATCTTATGAGACTTAAAAATGATTGCTTTAACAAGTATGTATCATTTTGAGTTAGAAGAGTAGAAAATTTCACGTTTGCATGGTCTTGCATGGCGGTCAAAGTTTGACCTAAAAAGTCAAAGTTGACCCAAAAAGTCAACGGTTGACCCAAAAAGTCAACCATATGATGATACTGATTTATGGTCAAACAGTATGGAAAATATACTGCGAAAAACCATTTTTCAGACAAGATGTTAAGATTAAGATTTAAAATCACCCTAGAAAGATCAAGCACACTAAGTTAGGAATAAGGGCAAAAAGGACTTTAAGAAATAAGAAAAATTTTATACAGTCCATTTTTACACAGATAAATTTTGGACTGCAGTATAAAATAACAATACTGTGTAATAGTAAGCACAGTACTAGAGATATCTGTTTTGACATTAAAGTGAACTGCATTTAAGGAAAAAGAGGCAAACAAGCCTTAATTAGGCTTACCTCATCAACCTTTATACTTATGACATCATTATGAGATTAATCAAAAAAATTTGGATAATATTGGATCATTCCAGAGCATGATGTGGCCGGCCATTTTGGGGCCAAAAATTAAATAAAATTTTCTTAAGGGTTTGAAGGAAAAAGGAGAACAAAAGTTAATTATAAAATGACCCCAAAACTCACCTATAAATAGGCCTAAGGAGTGGGCTGTTTTTGGCTGGAAAAATTAGAGAAAAACAGCCAAACTCTTGCCAAATTCTTCCACAAGAAATCTGAAAATCAGAGGAGAGAAAGGAGTGAGAGAAATCAAAAATTTCCTTGGGGTTTTTGTTCCTAGGAGTTCGGTTTTGAGCTAGGATAAAGCCAAGAAAAGTTTAGAAAATTTTTTGGGACATTTGGTGGTGTGGCCGAGTGAGTGAGGGAAGAAGAAAAACTGAAAATTTTGAGGCCAAATCCTAGTGGAGTGCTCGGCTTGGAGTGGATCTACCAAGGAGAGCAACAAAAAAAATTTTGGTGCCAATTGGGTGGTGTGGCCGTGAGCTAAGGAGGGCTAGGTGGAGGAAGAAGTTTTGTGACCAAACTTGACTTTGGTCTAAGGTAAAAATCTAGAGCCCTAACTCTCTTATTTGAGTTCAAATTTAAAGATAAAAGGTAGTTCAATTTGGTTGTAAGGACATAAGTCCATTTCCTATTTTGTGCCCTAAGTTGGTAGTATGTGCTTGATTTGTAGATCTAAGGGTGTATGGTTTAAATTCTTGCATTATTGTGCTTGTTTATGATTGATTTTCATGCTTGATGCTTAGGGTTGTGTGTCCCCTAATTTGGTCCAAAAATCTGCCCTAGGGCAGTGCTTGAAGCATGCTAATTTAAGGAGCAAGGTTTGATGCTTGTATGTGATGTAAGCAACAAGTTAGGGTTAATGCAAACCTAGGCTTAGGGCTTTTGAATTTGGTTTGCATGGTTTCAATTGGACGATTTAAGGGTTCATGTGGGACGTTAGAAATGCTGTGTGTTTGCCATATAGACTCCCGAAGTGATCGGTCGAGATAGATTTCACGAAATAGGACGTAAAACGGACTTAACAACCAAAACTGTCAACTCGGATTCAAAACTGGTCAGTTTCAGGAAAGTAAAAATTAGAGGCATTTAGAGAACGAATTGGGTAAATCGTAAAACACAAAAGTTGCTCGGAACGATTTTTCCTAGAAGACCACGCGTGCAGATTTTAAAAATGAGGCTCCAATGGCCTTAGTTTTTACAAAAATCCGTGGCGGGTTTGCCCAGACCCGAGTTACAGGATCAGCCAGTTTCAAACAAAAACTGACGCAAATACAAGCAGAACTGGATTTTTCGTAAAACATGAAAGTTTTACCATTTTTCGAGAACTACAACTTTCATGAAGACAAGTTTTTCAAATTCCAAATGTATTTTTAAACTGGTATTGTTTTATGAAGAGTGTGCAGGGAACCGAAAATTCCTGCACATAAGTTTTACAAACAGTTTCAAAAAGAAAAAGAAAACTGTGTTTTTGCTTAAAACTGTTCCAAAGGCAGTTTTAAATCTTAAACGACCTTTATAAAGATTTGTTTTAAAGATTGGAATTTTTACCAAAAATATTAAAGGGATTTAAAGATAAATCTCTCAAAATGGCAAAAAGATAAGAAAATAGAGTTTTTAAGATAAAAATTGTAATCAAGCCAATTACGGACGGTAATCAAGGATAATACCTGAGTTACCGGGCCTAGTCCCAAAACTCAAGGTTTTAAAGAAACCCGGCATTTTTGTCAAAAAATTAGCCCAAGGGATTGTCCAAAATAATCTTTTAAAGAATAAATCCTCCCAAACAGTAGGATTAATATTTGTGACCAAACCAGATATTAAGTATCGGGGACATACAACTAGAAATTAGTAAGCATGTTGGTTAGGACACCAACACTGCACAATGAGAATTGAACTCTCACCTATGTCCCTATTCAAGCAGGAAAGGACCTGCAGCTGTGCCAGTTAGAGAACAGTATCAAAGAGGGACATAGTAAGAGAGGTAAGTACAACTCCGCCTACAGCATAGGCTTTTTGAGTGTAACATGATACAATGTATGTTATGTGCTACGATTTAAAGTAGATGGCATGACTAAGATATGATTACCAGTTATATTCATGTGACATCATAAAGCATGTTCACAATTAATAAGAACAAGGTCGAAATGACAAATAAGTATAATGGCGAGCGAGCTTGCCTGTGACGTACCGACCCGTCCAAGGTCGGGTAGGACTGTGGACTGAGTTGGAATTGGTTTGGCCGCCCCAACCGCTCCATAGTTGCGCGCCCGGTACGATCACCCATGATAAGGGGCCCATAAACAATTACGCATAATAAAGCATAATTGGATCATGCATAATTAGAATATGTTATGATTTGCTATGTTAAGTTTATAATTAATTGTGTTGCGGAAAATAAAGTTGTACTTGCTGAGCGAAAGCTCACGACTTACGTCTATGCTGTAGGTAAACAACCTACTGGCGAATTTTGATACAAGATGATGGAGTTGGCGGGGTAACTGTGAAAGAAGGGATAAGCCGCTATGTCTTTCGTAAATCTATGTTTAGTATTTTATGTTTATATTATTCCAAACAGTACTCCGGTAATAAAAAAAAAAAAAAAATTTTCCACTACTTTTGTAAATAAATAAGTATGTTAAGCATGTATGTATGTACGGTAACGGTCCGTGCTAGGCGGGTCGTTACACAGACGTCTGTTGAAACCTCATGTACTTACCGGAGCGGGCAAATATGTTTTAAGGAAAGCTTGAGTTACACGTGCCTCAGTGTTCTTCATCTTCGTGTTGTTACATTTGGGTTAAGGTTGAATTTCCGGTTGTAGTAATTTTCATTTCCATATAATATAACTTGTTCGTTATTTATGCTCCATGTTTTCTAACAATTGGTAGTTTTAATACTATAATTATCTGTTGTAATTTTTTTTTTTTTGGGTTCTTAATCCTTTTCACATTACAAGATTTGCGACAAGTTGTTTCCAAGAAAATTTTTTATCTTTTCCAGTAAGATTTTCTTCGCTGATTTAGGTTCTCTTACAATAATGGTTTTTCGGTTTCGAAATGGATGCTTTGGAAAATTGCTGAATTTAATAAGATTACCATTGAATTGTCTAATGCTGATGAGTAGCTGGGACTATCTTTTTAAATCAATTACGAGTACAACGGTGAGGATCGGACTCAAAGAAGAGAGTTCGTTTCGTCTCATTTCAGGAAATTAATGGGTAAGCTCTGGTTGGTAATAATAATAATGTGGTCCGCATTAGAAAAATATTTACAATTTCGAAACACTTTCCAATTAAAATGCTGGTCGGTAGTTAGATATGCCCTTGGAATCTTCTTAAAAAGATTAATAAAAAGAGGTTATTCATGTTTAATAAGTTATGTCTTATTTACTTTCATTTGTTGATTGTATGATTATTTTGAGCAAACATAAAATACTCCTAGGTTATTGGTAATATATCGGATTACCATATATATACGGGGTATACATAGAAGACGTGGTAATTTGATAACAGTCTAAATAAATAGTCCGCAATCGATGGAATAAGATTTGGGGATCTTATTCATGATAAGATTGTAAAGGTTGTCTACTTCCTTGGAGGGATGGTTTGTCTTGACCATCGGATAGGTTCCGAGTAGAAACTTTAATGTATACCAG
Organism: Ficus hirta; assembly: GCA_038430175.1. NCBI lineage: Eukaryota > Viridiplantae > Streptophyta > Magnoliopsida > Rosales > Moraceae > Ficus > Ficus hirta. Next base: position 11,373,318 of record CM076594.1, on the reverse strand, counting down.
TATTGAGGTATGACATTGGACTGGACCTAAGGTATTAATTGATTCGGTTTAATAATTCCATTTATAAGAATCAATGATATTTTGATTATCATCCTGCATTAATCTTAATCCTAATATGAATACTTGAGTTCGCATCTATGACTTATGCACTTTGATCCACTATAAGTGAGACACTGATAATTGATGGTCAATATACTTGTGGTTTGGGTGTATGATTTATGCATGGAGAAATGAAGATTCATAGATACGAAATCCATAGCTATCTTAACGATAGTACATGTTATCTACTTAAAGACATTATTCGAGAATTGAAAGATAATATAACAAGATCTTGGCCATCGGTTTACTTTGTGTTCTCTGATGATTTACCGATTGTATGACTTTACAATTGATGGTACTTTCAATGGAGAATAATGGAACTTTATGTTAAAATGATTGAAAAGGTAAAACGGAAAAAGTCCTTAATTTAATCATGGATAACATATAGGGATTAAGCAAGCGATGAATAAATCATGGAAGAAGCGCTCCGTTAGAGAGCTTTTGTAATACGGTATGTAAACGGGAGTTCAGCTTCAGACTTTTAATGTATACCAGTATTGAGGTATGACATTGGACTGGACCTAATGTATTAATTGATTCGGTTTAATAATTCCATTTATAAGAATCAATGATATTTTGATTATCATCCTACATTAATCTTAATCCTAAAATGAATACTTGAGTTCGCATCTATGACTTATGCACTTTGATCCACTATAGGTGAGACACTGATAATTGATGGTCAATATACTTGTGGTTTAGGTGTATGATTTATGGATGGAGAAATTAAGATTCATAGATACGAAATCCATAGCTATCTTAACGATAGTACATGTTATCTACTTAAAGACATTATTCGAAAATTGAAAGATAATATAACAAGATCTTGGCCATCGATTTACTTTGTGTTCTCTGATGATTTACCGATTGTATGGCTTTACAATTGATGGTACTTTCAATGGAGAATAATGGAACTTTAAGTTAAAATGATTGAAAAGGTAAAACGGAAAAAGTCCTTAATTCAATCATGGATAACATATAGGGATTAAGCAAGCGATGAATAAATCATGGAAGAAGCGCTGCGTTAGAAAGCTTTCGTAATACGGTATGTAAACGGGAGTTCAACTTCAGACTTTTAATGTATACCAGTATTGAGGTATGACATTGGACTGGACCTAAGGTATTAATTGATTCGGTTTAATAATTCCATTTATAAGAATCAATGACACTTTGATTATCATCCTGCATTAATCTTAATCCTAAAATGAATACTTGAGTTCGCATCCATGACTTATGCACTTTGATCCACTATAGGTGAGACACTGATAATTGATGGTCAATATACTTGTGGTTTGGGTGTATGATTTATGGATGGAGAAATTAAGATTCATAGATACGAAACCCATAGCTATCTTAACGATAGTACATGTTATCTACTTAAAGGCATTATTCAAGAATTGAAAGATAATATAATAAGAACTTGGCCATCGGTTTACTTTGTGTTTTCTGATAGTTTACCGATTGTATGGCTTTACAATTGGTTGTACTTTCAATGGAGAATAATGGAACTTTAAGTTAAAATGATTGAAAAGGTAAAACGGAAAAAGTCCTTAATTCAATCATGGATAACATATGGGGATTAAGCAAGCGATGAATAAATCATGGAAGAAGCACTGCGTTAGAGAGCTTTCGTAATACGGTATGTAAACGGGAGTTCAGCTTCAGACTTTTAGTGGAATAGTCCTGAAGTTGATAATTGATGTATAATTAATCTGGGATTAATTTTTCACAATTATAGGAGCCTCTTTACATATTCTTCCCCTCTTTTCTAGGAGAGTCAAATTCGTCCTCCACATAATGTGGAGCTTGATCGGTAGTTCAAATTTAAATCAAGAATCTAGACTAGTCAAAAAGTCCTAATCCTATCTAGATTCAAACTCCTTTTAAACCTTTGAATTTAAATAAGATTCTCTTATTTGAATTTCAATAAATATTTTTCACAAACATTATCCATATTTCATAGTTTAAATAAATGGAATATTTTAGATTTCCTTTCCATCAAAAACTGTGTACCATTCTTTAAAAAAAGAAAATATAACAAATAAGCTCCATTATTTAAATCAATTAATAATTTAATGTTAGGAATATATTTAAAAAATTTTGAAACAAAATCTTCTTCCCTCCATCCATTAAAATTCGTGCACTATTAATTAGGAGAGAAAAATTTTGTTTTCCAAAATAAAATAATTCAAACACAATCTTATTTCCAAAATTCAATTAACAAAAATAATTAACAAATAATTATTTTATTTATAACCAATCATATGTTGACAAATCACATTATTTGTCTATATTAATTTCACATGTCCAATCCTTTCGGGATTGCATGTTAGAGAGTACTATGTCTTAATAATAGACATTATTAAATTCCCATTTAATTTACCGATCTTATTAGGAACAAATCCCGAGACGTTTCGTGGAACTATATGAGCTAGTAGAGGAAGTCCCTCCCCTAGCAAAAAGAAACATCTATTAGGTTCAAAGAGCCTAGTCCGAAATTTATATGATCCTTTGGTTCAAAAGATTATCCAGAAAAATAATTATTAATTATTTTTTAAGTAGGAGATATTTTTGAAAAAGGATTGCAATATTATATAAAGGCTAGGGGTTCTTGAAAAAAGCTAACCATTATCATACACACAAAGGAGACGTTTTTGGGAGAGAGAGAGAAAACGTCAAAACTAGGGTTTTCGGGCTGAGAAAATTTGTCCTTCTTATGTGTGAAAAAAAGAGAAAAATTTTCATTGAATCAAAACTGTGAGGAAGGTTAAGCCGAGTGATATTTTTCATAGAAGGTTAACCGGTTCATGTTTTGTAGTTTTGAAGAACGAACCTGGATTGAATTCTCAACGAGGTATATCGGGATTGAGAAGGTGGGATCTAGACTTCGGAAGAATTACCGGTCGCTTGGATTCATATCACGTGTGCTCACACACACTCTGAGATGTGGGGACTCGAGAATAGTGGAGAAGACATGTTAGTCGATGCTTTAGCAATTCTGGAATCCAAGAAACAAGGTACGTTTTATCATGTTTTTAATTTATTGTTATATACATCATGAGCTTCTTTCTGAATCGGCATAAAATTTTTAAAACTTCCGCTGCGCCGTAACTCTGATAACGGATCCGTTTTTTCCAACAAGGGTTTACTTGCATCAGTCAGCAGCTGCAAAAAGAAAAGGAAAAAAAATATTAAAAACAAAAAAGAAACAAGAGGCAGCTGATAGGGTTTGGTTGGAGGCTTATAAAAAAGAGCCTAGGGCTCCGTGAAAGAGGTCTTTGGCTGCTGCTTGGTAGAACTGAAAACCAAAGGAAAAAAAAAAAAAGAAAAAAATATATTTCTTGAGTTTTAGGTTTTGTTTTCTATAAAATTAGGGAGTGATCATCTTGAAGATCAAGAAGAAAAGGAGGAGGAGATTAGAGAAAACTCTTGGAGACTTGTGACACCTCTGTAAAGGGGTCTTTCTTGTTATTTTCTTATCTTTTGATTTTTGTAATTTAAGAATGGTTGAACCTTTGTTTTGTATATTTTTATTTATGAATTAATTTTATTTTCTAGTATTTCGGTGTAGCCTAAATATGATGTTTTGCTTATTCTTCCAATTTAGTTATTGATTTATTTTCCATGATTGAGTGTTCTCCACTGTTCTTAATGCTTCTAAATAATTGGCCACTATTTAATTGATTGGTTAATCATAATGAAACAAGAAGGAGATTTATATGTGTAGTTCATTGTGTTGAATGCCATAGGTTGCATGTGGGATAGGAATATGGCTTGTGTAGTCGCTACAAGGGAACCACAAATCTTAATGAGTTCTTATTAGTTTTAATTTACATAGGAATATAGTGGATTAGCTTTTAAGGTTATTTTTATTAGACCTCGGGAGGGGCTAGTGAGTAGGTTTGGGATTCTTGACTATCAATTGTGGAAATAAATTGAGACTTTTATGATTGAATAATTAAGACAGAGTAATTATGGTGAAATCGGAACCCTAGATTTTTAGTTTTTTGAGTTTTTCATTTTTTATTTTTATTATTATTGTTATTTTTATTTTAAATAATTTTTTGGTTTATTTAAATAAAATTATGGTTAATTAATTTTGGTACTTAGTGATCAATCAATTCTCGTAAAAACGATACTCTACTCATTAATTTATTACTTGTGAACGATAACGTACACTTGCGTTACAAAATCCACACCATTAATCCTTAGAATGACATTGTCATATTGAACTAACCACGAACAAAATATATAGGATAAAAAAAATGTAGAAAAAGAAATAAAATCTCATGTAGTGTAAATGGAATTTAAAAAGAAGAAGAATAGGAAAAATGTCCTTAAAGTGAAAATAACCAATAAAACAATAAAAAAAAGTAAGGTTTTTATGTAGAAAAAATACAAAATGCAATGAACGAATAACTTGTTCCATCTCCTAAAAAAAACGAAAGTAATAATATTAACAACCTATTTCAGATAAGCTAACCTCAATATGTTAAAAAATAAAATAAAAATTAAAAAAAATAACATAAAAAAAAAACCTTATAAAACTTATGAAACTTATAAAACTAGATTAGTCCAAGAATTCAAACGTGGAGTAAATTGAATATGAAGTAACTGAATTTTTTTTTTCCCGAAAAAAGTGCCAATAATAATAAATGTAAAGTAATCAATTTTTTTTCCAAAAAAAAAAAAAACCAATTTAAAAATCTTCATACTAAAATCTGGAAGGGTAAATTTGGAATGAAAATTTGCTTAATTTCAAATTTTGTTTAAATTTGCAAATAAATTGAATAGTGCTTATTTTTTGAAAGGAATGCTTTAAAATAGACATTTTGTATAAATACTTCATGAATAAAACCTCGTTAAACAAGGCAGCGGGGAAGCCACTCTATACATGAGCACATACATTAAATAGTTTTCACAAATTAATATATATAGATACACAAATATATAAAACGCACTTTGTATGGTTTATAGATACAAATCAACTCCTTTACTTCGAGTAACAATTATTTAACATAACATGGACCAAATAATTATCAACTGCATCTTCTTTAAATTATTATAAATAGAGTTTAACCCAAAGCCCCAAAAAAAAAAAAACAAATAACAAAAAAGAAAAGATAAAAATAATCTTGAAAAATGGACTATTCAAAGATGATGATGATGATGAGTAATTCAAGCTGGGAGTTGTTTCAAAAAGTGAAGAACAGAATTGGCAGTATTGAGAGCTGCAAGGGATCCAAAGGTATTGATAGCGTTCTGTCCCTCTTGTTTTCCAGCTACGTCTGATAGCCCTCTAATCACTATCACTGGGAATCCATTTGACAAGCTTGTCTGCCCAATCCAATTGCATTTGTGTTAGTCGAAAACATCGAATATGAAAAATAGCTCAACAAAACAATGTGCCTGAACTCTATCACTCTGAAACACCTAGACGATTTGGTGCAATCAAACAGGAAGTGGCCTTTATCTCTTTCTCATGTGGGACAAGAGTTCTTCCTTTTATTTTTCTAACCTCATGGGTGCAGTTTGAGCGTTAATTTCTCATTCATCCGTGTATTATTTTGAGCATATGATTATTTCAATCTCCTGATCATGGAGGAGATCACGAATCCATTTAAAGCATTCACTAATATAAAGTGGGTCGCACTCAAAATCAAACCTCAAATGATACCCAAAATGGGTTTCTAAACCATTTTTCGAGCGCATTGTTCATTATATATAAGAGAAACGTAAGAATTAAACGTAAGAATTATATATATATATATATATGTATATAAAAGAGAAACGTAAGAATTATATGTAACAGAAAGGAAAATAAATAAATAAATAAATAACTTGCCATTACTACTGCAGAACTCTCCATGTCTGAGGATGAAACGTTAAAAGTGTTGAAAAGGAAGTCCCTATAAGCTGCATTGTCCACAAAAATGTCGGAAGTTGAGCCCCTGAGTCCCACAACTAGCTTGGGCTTCTTTTGGAGGCACAAACTAGAATTCACACATTGTTGTAGCTTGATCCCCTGAAGTAGTTCAAAATTGAAATTACAATTCGATCAAGAAATTATACAGCAGAGATCAATACACTTTATTCTATGTATAAGTCGATCGGATTTTGTCTCATCGTATTTTTTCAAAGTATCTAACATCAGGATTCGTTGTCAAGATGGACCATCTTAAAACTTTATATTGCATTATTTTATTACGACATTATTTCTTATGATCATTGTATTATGTTAGTTAACACCGATAATAAATTCTCATTAGAAAATCCACCGATAATGAATATTTATAGTCTTTGTGTAATTTTTGGTATACTGTGTTGTAATGCTATCTTATATTGGATTGAAATTGGAACCGATTCATAGTCGGTCTAGATCAGAGTCGAATTGGTCAAAGACCAAGATCATATCACAATGAAAAAAATAAAATGTATTAATGCACTAAACTTTGTATTAGGTTATTAACCTTTTTTTATACTTTACCAACCAAATATCACCTTGTATTAAAATAAAATACAACACAATATGATATGAATACATTGTTTTCCCACAGAAATGCGTCATGTAAATTATTTCCCTTCTTTTATTTTCCAGTTTTAGATAAGTACTCATGTTTTAGAATACACGTTCTTCTCCCCATTCAAAAATACAATAAATGCCAAACCACAAAAAATCTCATGTTCGGTCTTTGTTAATTCGTTGTATTTATTATGAGTAGTGTTAGGGATACCAACTCTAATATCAACTTTTAAGTATCAACTCACGTATCATATTTCTAAACAACTTCAAAAAAAAAAAAAAGTAAATATAATTATAATAATTAATAGAGAAAATCTTTGTAAAAATTGGATATATATATACATATATATATCTAACCTCCAATTTGGAAGCAACATGAAGCCAGGCTTGATTAACCTGTGCCCAAACCAAGGTCTGGGCAATATTTGGCACCCCAGAAGTGGAATAGAATTGCTCAAAATTGAATCCAATGTGTCCCAACAGATTGTCTCCTGCTTTTAGTGTATTATAGTTTTTCACTTCTAACCCTGCAATATCTGTGCTGTCCACTGTCCCATTTGGGTTCTGCCATAAATAAAATTCATATGTTATCTTAAACATATATATATATATATGCATATATATATATATGTTGTAAAAAAATTTCTACTATATTCCTAAGTTTTCTCGACCTAAAATAGCCCCAAAACTGTGACATTTTTTATTTTTTTTTAATAAATAATGAGAGGACATAACTGATGTCAATGGCAATTAGCACATATATCCCAACTAGATTGATACTTACTAATTACCAAACTAAACTCGCCACTCAATGTTGATTAAAAATTGAAAAAAAAAAAACAAAACAAAAAAACAAAAACAAAAATGACCCAAAACCAAAAGGGACAATAACATTTCGGATGTCTGACTAAAACCCGTGCCTAAATATACACACACACACACACATATATATATATATATATATATATAAAGAATAAGGCAAGTGATCCAAGGAAGGTGAAGGTGAAGACATAATTACCAGCCAATCCCAAATGCCAGTGTTAATAAACTCTTTAGGAATGGAAACGTCGCCAATGGACATGGAGTTGTTGATATTGCCTGCTATTCCAAAATGGACTATCCCTGATATCCTAAACACATCCACCATTTGTTGTGTTGTTGCAGCTGCATTTATCTGTTTCAGAACCACTCATTTATTTTCATCCATACACAAATAATTAACTTCATATATGATTGTTATATATATATATATATAACATATATATATATATAAAGCTTTTTCTTTTCTTTTCTTTTTTTAAAGGAAAGAATATACAGCTTTTTCGAGTTCTTAGTTATTATGAAAAAAAAAAAAAAAAGGAGAAATAAAAATAAATAAAAACAGAAAGAGAGGGGAATGGATATCTCTTCAATTTAAAAAAAAATACAAAACAAAACAAACAAACAAACAAAAAAACAAACAAACAAACAAATAAGCAAACAAGCAAACAAACAAGAACAACAGCTTTTGTAAATTAAGTGGAAAAATGGATGGCATTTTAAATAATTAATTTTATAGACGATAACGTATTTGATACGCATGGTATATTATTATACTACTTAAAATTACGTGCTTCGCACGTGTGAAACTTATACATATTAAAATTATTAAATATTTATTTTATAATATAAATATCAAAATTTTCAATGATATTTTATGGTAAAAAATAAGAGAATAAAAAAAGATATTTAAAAATGTTATTAAAGAAAAAACAAGAGAAATCAAGAAAAAAAAATAAAATAAAAAATAAAAAAATAAAAAGACATCGTCACAAAAAGATAAAATAATATTATCAAATTTTTAAATAATATTTTTAGGTAACTTCAATCTTAGAATATAGGAATAGATTTTAGATATATTATTCGTGAGGATCTGCAGAACATTATTCTAATTGAACTTGCACAATTATTGACCTATGAGATTGCAAAGAATATAGTGTCGGGTGTGTGTCGGGTGTGGTGTGTTTTTTTTTTTTTTCCCTTTAATTTTGTTAAATTAATTGTTTCGCTTGAATTGGCTTCGCTGGTCATATATGGCGGCTTAATTATAACTGTTGTGAAGGAGCCATTCTTGGACTCATAATTTGTTTTATTACATATGTATTTTTTAAATTTTACGTAAAACACAAAACTCTGGAGAAATTTTCAGGAAAGCCACAAAAATTTTCACTTTTGAAATTCTTTTATTAAAATTTCGGCCACACACAAATAGACTTAGCTAAGATAACAGAAATCTGAACTACAAATAAGTTATGGCATGGTATACTACATAATTTTCTGATACTTTTCTTTCTAATTAAACCAATTGATATGAACATGGCAAAAAGTTTTTTTTTTTTTTTTCCTAAAAAATAGTACTGATTTAAGGAAATATCCAAATTTTAGAGCGGTAATTAAAAAAATGGCAAAATATTTTTAGTGCAAAATTTTAAATATATATAGAATTTTTTTTTATATCTATTGTATACTAACTAAAATCAAGCAATAAATATCCGATTTACTGAAGAAAATAAATGATAAATATCATAAAACGGAGCTATAAATCTGGCTACATTCATTTTTTTAGAATAAAGAAATTAAATTGGGTTATTAATTACGATTTATTTACAAACAACTATAAAGAGTCAGATAACATTCGATCGACTAATTATGAATTGTATGAAGCTTGTGGTCATTAGGACATAAAGTCAGTACGAAGAGGAATAAATTTTTTTATTATTATTATTATTTTATTTTTGAATAAGGAAGAGGAATAAGTATTTGAACTTACCAATCCAACACCACATTTCACATATATAACTCTCTTGTCATAAACTTTTCCCACGCGAAATCGCCTGCCTGTAAATCCCAAAAACCCGTTATAACTAGACTAACCAAATTCCCGATTAAGAGAAGAAGACGAGAGAAATTCTGCGCGGTAATTAAGGTACAAAAAATATCTATCAATAACTAAGTCGACAAATAATGGAGTTTTTCTCCTTTTATTGGATGTGATCGTATTGACACGAAATTTACAATACAATAGATAAAATAAACAAAAGCTAAGATTAATTACCTGAAATAATCCAAACCTACGAAACAAACGAGGGCTACGATGAATTACCTGACAAATCGAGAAAAGGGCACTTGGGGTCAGGCTTAAAGGCCCCGGTGGAAAAGAAGGCATTTTCTTCAGGTGGATATACAGTGATAAGGCCAATGTATGGCCCTTTACGATTTACTTGTTTCAGAATATCATGTCTCGACCATGGAACACAAAATGCAAATGCAACCATCTGTGAGTACAAAACCACCAAACCTAACCATTTCGCCATTTTTGTTTCTGAAAGCTATCGTGCAGTTTTCTTCTATCGCCCGATCTCCTGATAAAGTATGATATGCATATATAATATATATATATATATATATATATGTATATAAAATACTAGTCCACTATATATGCACAATCAACTATGTATATGATTTATATTATCATATTCAGTATATAATAATCTATTTTATGCTTCACATACTGTCGCGTCTACAGGCATATAACGATAATAATATTCAATTCCTAGCACGCATATATATGTTAATTAAAATAGTCCACCGACAATGACAAATGATAATTAACAACGTTTTTCTTTCCCTTTTGCTGGAAAATATTTCAATTTTGTGTTCACCTACAATGACAAATGATAATTAACAACGTTTTTCTTTCCGGCCTTTTGCTGGAAAATATTTCAATTTTGTGTTGAGACTGTTGGGGATTTATTGAAAAATCAAATAAAACAAAATAAAATAATATACAGAAGAAAGGTCAAAGCATGCTGGGCATTATCCTTAAGGATAGATTATACCCTCTCGTATGATGCACATGTGCAATATAGGGTTCACGGCAGTCTAATTTATACATATTTAAGTAATGCGCATGTTAAGCAAGATGAGTGTTCCTCATCTGCCGTGCATTGGAAATAAATAAATTTAAATAATAATTAAAAAAAACATTAACAAATTTAGCTTTTCTAATGCTTTTGTCAAGGTTAACACATATTAAATACAAAGTCCATTATTTGATTTAAATAATGTAAACTTAACAAATATTTGAAATACTTTATTTAAAAATTACAACAGAGACTATTTGGAACTGATCTCATGTATAGTTGCTCTAGATTTTTTTTTTTTTTTTTTTTTTTTGTGTTGGGGTTGAATCAGGGCCTTTTTTTTTTAAATAGAAAATGGATAACACATAAAAATTCATAATAAAGAACATTAAATAATAGATATATATTAATCAGACCTCATTATAACTTAACTAATCGAGTACGTCCAAACGGTCCAAATTATTAGACATATTGATAGGTAAAATATTGATACCTATTTAAAACATATACATATATATATATTGATTCCTGTTATTTAAAAAATGGTGTTTTAACAAATAGTTGGTTTTAGTCTATAATAAATAATTATTGTAAACGTGAACAGTACATGCAATACTAAGTCATAATCATGAAAGACCTATCGAAATAATTTGAGTACAATACAATGTTAGGAAATAAGTTAATCAAAACCAATGATATTTATGAAGTATTATTTTTAAGATGCTACCTATTTGTCTATGATAGTTTCCATAAAGAGTAAACAATAAATTTGTAAGAAACTAGAGAAATTTAAAAAAAAAATGAAAGAAAACAATTAATTTATTGATGTACCTACCTAGAAAATCTAATTAAGAAAGAAAAGAATTTACTGACAAAAATTGTAAAATCAAATGCATAATGTGTACAATAAAACAATCACGTGAAAGGCAGTGGATATTATAATGTATAAACTGTCTATCGTGAATCACGATCTCAAGCTTTAACCAAAAATATAATAAGATCGATATATAGTAAAAGCTTCCTAAGCAAATTGATCTCTTCAAACCTAACTAGGGATACATGACTCACTCTATTAGTCTTCTTTTCGTGGAGCGCATTTTTATTTTTTCTGATTATGAACTTTAGTACATCATTTCATATTTGCTCTTTAAAAATTTCTCATTTTATTTTCCAAACTTTAAATTCATCTTCAATTTTGGCCAAAAATAGACGAGAAAAAAAATAGAAAAAAAATGGATAATTAGTCTTATTAAATTCATTTTGTTTGGCTTTCTCCTAAAAACAAATATAAAAAGATTACAAGACTGTATTTAACTCATCTTTCCATCTATTTTTAACTAAATTATAATAATGAAAGGGGTTAAATAAGGTAAGTTCATGAGAACAAAATGAGTTAAAGTTTAACGGTTAAAATTGAAATGATCTTAAAGTTTAGGAAACATATAGATAAAAATAATCATATATTTTTTAATATTAGTAAGGAGGAGTAATTAGCAAAAAGAATTATGTAAAACAATAAAACGACAACAAGATATCAAAGAATATGTCGGAATCATTTTCCAAGTTTTTTTTTTTTTTTTGAGAGTGGGAGATTTGAACTAGGTTTAAAAAAAAAAAAAATAGAGCGGGGATCATAAGAAAGGCAATTAGAAGTGCATTCCCTTGTAATAATTGGTTCAAATATCTGAAATTGCACTGAGTCTATGCTATCCTCTTGCTGGGTCTCTCATAGCGGCCCTCGAATTAATATTTGACAAATAAAAACATGTCTACAACTTCAAAGTCTATATAAGGTAAAACGTCGGTGGATCGGTCTTGAAATGGGGAATGAAAACTTCACTTTAATTATTACCATTCAATTATATCTAAACGGCCCAAAGTGATGATTTAAGGGCAGCTAAACTTTTAGGTAACGTGCAATAGTTGTTAGCCAGTTACCTCTTAGTTTATTTTTATTTATATATATATATATTTTTTTTTTTTTTTTTTTCTTTCTCTTTTTTTTGGGTGTGGCATCACCATATACAGTAACTCTATACTAAAGTTGGACAATCTTCCATGTTAGATTTCTAACTAGTCAACAATCCGTTTGCCATAATTAGAATTTTTTTTTTTTTTAATGAATTCATTGTACCTTTCAGGAATGAAGAGGGGGCAAAAAAATATATATAAATAGGGCACACCAAAGTTATCAATCATGTGAAACTAACGAACATTTCCAGCAAATATATATATGTGTGTGTGTGTGTGTGTGTGTGTGTGAAACCAACATTATAATAATTCCCCGACTTAAAGTCATTTCTCTTTTATTTTATTGAGAGTGCTTTAACTTGAATGGTCAAATATAACTAAGCTTTCTTGCCAACAGAAATGTGATATATACTAGCACCAGGTAGGAATTGTTAAGGCAAAAATCAAACTACTGATTGCTTGTTTGGCACCCTGTTTTTCACCCCATCTTGGAAATTTTTAAATGTACTGTTTAAATTGTGGGTTTGAACTTATAACCGAAACGAGATTAAGTTTCACCGATGTTAAATTATTAAGAATAGATGGTTGAGACGGTCCTAAATATTTTCTTCTTCCTCAATTATATACTTCAAACCATGCATCATCACTAACATACATAAAGTAAAAAAATAATTTTGTGTGACAAAAGGTGTAGAGTTGAAATTAGCATTACCTTTGGTCTCTATAAAGGCACAAAGGAATTAGGACGTGGAGCCATACCCCAACAAGAATGTTCGGATAGCTAATGTGCCAGGTTGGATGTGACCATAAAAGTTTCAAACAGCTAAGCATTAATATTTTATGACATCAAGTATTTATATACATATATAAAATACACATTTTCCATGAAAAAAATAATTTTAATAACTTCTTTTTTTGAACTTAGAGTTGGGGATTTGAATTCTATATTTTTAGATAAAGTAAGATGATATTATTATTAGGCTACATCTTTCTTGGGGGAAATTTGCTAATCTGAAATGGTGTTTTCTTTCTTTTTTCTTTTTCTTTTTTTTTAAATTAGAAGATAGTGAATGATATTTGTTACGTAGACATGATTTCTTAACTTTGGTGTGTTTGGCCACTCTGGTGTCTCATTTCAGGCATGCATCGCGAAGCAAAAAACTGGAAATGAGCCCCAAATGTAGGCCATTTCCCCATAAATCCCTCAACTCCTAATCTCAACTGTCTGCACTTAATGACCACCTTATCCAACAGCTTAACAATCTTGTACGATCAATATATATATATATATATATATATATTGATCGTACGTAGTAATTATCAAAATTTGTTTAAAGTCCTGGTATTCACGGATGTAAAGAAACTAGAGAGAAGAAGAAAGAAAGCAAGAAAGAAGCATTGAAATGTGGGAGCGTGAGTACATGTGTGGCAGTGTGGGCGGTTGAGGGGTTTGATTTTTCTCTCATCTTCCCCTCGAATTTCTGTTTGAAATCCTCACCGACCAGGTTAGTTGCCGTGAGCACAACCCTTGGCTGGCACTTCTCCGTCATGCCGACCCCCTCACAGAATGCCAAAACCCCCTTGATTCCACAAGTTTATTCAAAGGGAAAAAAAAAAAAAAAAAAAAAAAGGTCTCGATTCCTCAATTCCTTCCCCTCGCATACCCTCTGCATAGTTCAACAGAATCATGCCATGAAAATGTTTTGAACGAACCAGAAAACTTTACTCACAAACAGAGTTGCAAGCAAAGGAAAAGACTGTTAAATTGCTCTACACCTTTGGACTGCTAAAAAAAAAAAGAGCTTTTTCTTGCAATTTCAAATATCTTTCATTAAATAAATTATGATCTGGGGGCATCAACTGTTTTCAAAAGAATTCCCCATGTTCCTCTACAATATTATAGTTTATGAAAAGAATGTATTTGTCAAAAGCAGGAGCAGATTTCACCGGTTCTGAAGCCCCTCTATTGCCTTCTTCCATTGCCATGATCTTTGTTTCGCGTCCTCAAATGATAACACCTTCTTGGGCTGAAAACATCAATCAATTTAATGTCAGGGAAATGAACCAAAATGCCAAAAAGCATGTTGTTGCAAATCCGAGATATTTCATTAATCGCACACCATGATGTTATAGCATGGGATCCGTATAATACTACAATAATGATAATGCATGAGTAGAGTTGAAGCCAGTGGCGTCAATAGGGTGGTTCTGTTGGCAATATCAATTTAAGAAGTTTTCTGTGCAGAAGAAAATGGAGGAGATGCACAGAAAATGGAGGAGAGAAGTCGTACCGTACAGATCTTGAAATTTGAAGGGCTCGCTACTTGGATGTTGAGGTCATTGGAGTTATCAGACCATATGATGTTTCCCTTCACTATGAGTTTTGAAGGGTCAACATAAATTAATTTCGGCTTGTTGGTGAGGATAAGCTGCACCTTCTTGCTTGATAGTTTCTGAAGCTTCTTCACCATCGAGATCATAATTACAGATTCTCCGGGTTCAAGAAATTGCTGCCTGTTCACATGGTAAGTGATCAGATCAAAAGAAGAATCTTAGCAAGACAATTTTCCCAACTTTAGAAAGTCCTTCCCGTTCTAAATAAAAGACACGAAAGAAACACGAGAGGGCAAAGTGGCTTAGGCTTTTAGATGCCATTTTCATCTGCTACAAAGAAATGTAGAATAAAAGATCAAGAGACTTCCAACAAAATTTACAATAGAAAGCCCAACAATTAGAAAACTACACACCCAAAAGCTCAATGATTCTTCGTTAAAAAGAAAACCCAGTAGAGTTCAGTAAGAACAAGCACTAAGTTAAGAAAAAGGATCTCCACTTCGCCGTTTCTACCAAGTACATAATAAGATCAAGTCTAAACATCTATTCAAGCATATTTCAAAGTCATGAACTCTTGCTAAGAAAGAAGAAAACAATATGGCATTAGAATTGGCCTAGAGTTAAGTGCATATAGATTGTAACCAAAATAGAGTCCACATCAGAGTTGTGAGCAGAACTAGATCCTAGACCTAACGGTTCACTGCAGATAGCTTGCAAGTAAAGAATAGGTAGTACAAGGCATTGCCATTTTGTAAGGAGCTGATACCATTTTGAATCAAAGGAATCGATGGAAGCAAGCCTTGTTATGTGAGCATTTGTATCGGAGGACGACGGAGCACCAGTACTCCCCTCGTTTTGTCTCGCTCCACAGTCTCCAATGTGTGAAGGGTTCCATGAAGAGTCGTTACATTCATCGCCTTCATTTGAGTGTGCCTAAATAACGCATTAACATCAGTACATTCTTCAAATATTATCTCAAGCCAAAATAGGCAGGGATACGAAATTCTATGTCCCTTTTTCCTATGAGAAGTTCAGAAGAGAATAATGAGATGATGCTACCTCCAAAGCAAGTTTAGGAGGGATTTGATCTCTTAAACTTGTCCAATCAACTCCTTTAAAGAATGGATGCATCTTGAGTGCTGCATAACCACCAAGTCCCGCACCTGGCCGCCTGCTAGGATCCAAATCCTACATGTGTTGTACAGTAATTATTTGTTATTTTTCTAAAGATTTTTATAATCGTACATGATTTTTCAGGCTTCCAACCAATTAAAATATGGCAAAGAGTTTATGACTTTTGCATCTTAGCAAAATATATTTTTAAAAATAAAAATTAAGTTCGGAGTTGGGATTAGAAATCCACAAGTAATATAGAAGGGCTACAAATGAAGGCTAATGAGGCGTGGGCTTACCAACAGACGATCAATGAGGTCTCTCGCTTCCTCTGAAAAATAATCCGGAAATCTAATATCTCGGGCTATAATTCTTTGGAAAATAAGCCATTCACTAGCATCTTTGAACGGAGAAGTTCCTGAAAGCATTTGGTACAAGGTGCAGCCAAGTGCCCAGAGGTCATTACTGTTGGAAAAACAGAATGTTATCATACAGGTGGTAACACATGATTAAAGAAAACGGAGAATAGAAGCCAACCGCTAGCCAAAGAACATCGAACTTTTAAGGAATTTACAAATATTACACAAAGAATTTTGTCCTCTTATCAACCTTTCACAGTCTAACCGATTTGCCTGTCTGCCTGAATTAAAGATGAGATCTTACCCAAAAGTTGCAGGAGAAGAATTCAAGACTTCTGGAGGCACGTATGCAGCGGTCCCCACAAATGTGCATGCCTTATCATCTAAACATAACAGCGATTAGCAATCTGTCATTGTTGAAATATGAAACACCACCAGATAGGATTGTAAGTGTATAATATACCTGATGCTGCATTTGGAAGGACTGTAATTTGGCTATCTTGCATCGGCTTTACACTCCCAAAATCAGCAATTTTAATATGGCCATCCGCGGTAAGCAGCAAGTTCTCAGGCTGCATTCAAGAAATTTTTAGTATGATTCAAACGCCATTGAAATTGGGCAAGCATTCAGGAAATGTACCTTTATATCTCGATGTATCAGCCCCATACCGTGTATGTATTCAAGTGCATCTACAACTTCCGCTGCATAAAAGCGAGCTTCGACTTCAGACAAACGACCTTTCTGCACTCAATTAAATTAAAAAGTCGGAAGCATACAATTTGAAAAGCTAAGAGACAGAAAACAACAATTCGAGGAATACAAGAAACTTTTATACGCAAGAGTACTTTGGTACTCAAACTATTCAGAAACTTCAAGCATGCAACACTTTCGGGCCGAATATGCAAAAAAAACTCTGAATATTAAGGATTTTGAAATCGTCTCAGTTGACATCTCATTCAACATCCACAATCAACTGATACATCCAATCTTTTCATCAAAAGCAGCAAGAGAATAATTCGAAGATAAATTCAAATGACATGAGAAGGGCAGAGAACACAACATAAAAGTTCTTATTCAACTTACCCTCGTTATTTGATCAAAAAGTTCTCCGCCCTCGCAGGACTCAAGTGCCATATCTTCACAAAAAGCAGATGACAATGTCGTTTGAGAACCAAAATGGTAAATCATAGATGATGAAAAATGACTCCAAGAATAAACATTAAAATAAATAAATTAAATTAATTTACCAAAACAAAACAAAGTGAGGAACGGAAGCAAAACGAAAGCAAAAAATTATTAAGAAATCACAGAAAAGAATACCTACATAGCGAAAAGGTGTCTTGAAAAGTGAAAAATAGTCGCACAATGCCTGGATGATCCAACTGATCAAG
Source organism: Ficus hirta (assembly GCA_038430175.1). Taxonomy (NCBI): domain Eukaryota; kingdom Viridiplantae; phylum Streptophyta; class Magnoliopsida; order Rosales; family Moraceae; genus Ficus; species Ficus hirta. The sequence goes on along the minus strand of CM076594.1, from coordinate 11,355,625 downwards.
AACAATACGTTCCAACTTCACATAAGCGGTTTTATTCTCTTTGGTTATGAACTTTTTATCCATTATCTTCAATGCGTATACGATTCCTGTGTCCTTCTTCTTCGCCCGCACAACCTGATGACGGAATTAAAGAGGCAGACATGAACTCCGCATCGTATAGGCGTCGTAAATAGTTCAACATCACTTGTTTTCATATCATGTACCAAAGCTTCTACATTTTTATGATATTATAATTCGTTTGATCAAAACAACATGTACTAATTTCTTTATTGGTTACACCTTTTCAATTTTCAAACATCTAACAAAATGGTACAAAGTACAAACTAAAATCTCCAATAAAATTTAATTCTTCTAACATTTTGGAAACAAAATTAAATTAGATTAGAAAAACAATAATCTAATATTACACCAAAAAGAGACGGTTTGAATTTTGAACCAAATCAGGGAATTTATCAAAAATCCATTCTTGTTACGATTCAAATGCTCCTATATTGAAATAACCAACAAAATTGTTTTTTTTTTTTTTTTATGAGGAAAACAAAAATAGTTCAATTAAAATGAAATGCATGAAAAGGAAAATAATAATAATAATAATAATAATAATCTGAAGCCGACATAATTCAATAAACTACCAAAAATGTAACAAAAACAGAAGGAAAATTATAGACTTGGAACAGAATTGGAAACACAGGAAAAAAGGGAGAAAAAAAGTTGTGCCTTGGAATAAGAGCCAACGCCATAGATCTTGCCCAATTCGAAGTCGTGAACGGTGAAATTCTCCTGGGGAGCTCGGAAAGCGAAGCTCTTTGATCGCTGGACATTGCCACCGCCGCCATTGGAAGAATTGGGCTGAATCCTCAACTTAGCATCAAAATCCTTCTCCATTGCCAACATCGCCACTCTACCTAAAACTTCCTCCACGTACCACCACTACCATAACCACTTTCTCTCTCTACAACCACCCCATTCTCCTCTCTCTCTCTCTCTCTCTCTTAATTAAAAAAAAAAAAGGGGGGGGGGGGGGCCTCGGGAGGAGAGCGACGACCACGAAAGTGGATCAGAAACAAGGGGAAAGAAGAAGGCCAGTCTGGGTTTCTCTCTCCTCTTCCTAAAATATTCTCTTCTGAAAAAGGAAAAGGTGGGTTATGAATTTGGGATTCCTATGGGTGTCTGTGTGTGTGACCAGCTTTACCTTTGGGTCCTTTTTTTTTTTTTTTTTTTTTTTTGCAAATTTCAAAACCCTAGAAAGTAGAGAAAGAGATGGGGAAGAGAGAGAAAGTGAAAATGTGTATTTTTTTAATTATTATTTTTTTTTTGGCTAAAAATTTATGAATGGAGGAGAGAGAGGTATGGAGATTGAGGAGAAGAGAGGAGAAAATAGGGAAGGCACAAGGGAAGGAACGATGGAGATCGTTTTTCTTCCATATTTTTCCATTTTCATTCAATTTTTATTCTCTCTTCCTAACCAACCTTTGCTTTCTCTCTCTCTCTCTCTCTCTCTCTCTCTAGAAGCATTTTCTTTCTCTAGATTTGAGCCTAAAAAAGGAAAGTGGAGAGAGAGAGAGTAGACTACTGGTTCATCTTGATCTTGATGCTGGTTATGATTGTGAGGAAAAACAAAAAAGAGCTTTGTTGGACTGCTTTAATTTCACATCAAAATAAGAACAAATCACAAACTAGAGTTTACAATTATAACCAATGTAGATCACTTTATTAGATAGGGTGCTTTTTTTAATGGTAGGCTGTTAAAAAAAAAACATTATTTTCAGATCTAAATAGCTTGTTCGTAATTTCATATACCTAAATTATTTTTACTGTTTGAATTTTAAAATTCTCAAATTTATAATCTTTTTTTTTGGAGAATCTGTGGTAGAGACCTTTGTATGGTCTCTACCGGTAAAGTTCTTTTTTATATCGTTGTGATTTAATCGGACGGTTGAAACGTTGATGGTATATCATACTTATCGTGCACCTTACCTCACATAATCCTTCCCACCCAAAGTCTTTCCCGGCGCCGGCGATCTTCTCGCCGCCGGCGACCGACGCCGGTGACCCACCCCGGCGCCGGCGACCCACCTCCGGCCCCCCGGCCGCCGGCGACCCCATTTTCTCTCTCTTCTCTTCTCTCTCTCTCTTCCCCTTTCTCTCTCTTCTCCTCTCTCTCCCGCCGGCGACCCTCTCTTCCCCTTTCTCTCTCTTCTCTTCTCTCTCTCTTCCCCTCTCTCTCTTCCCCTTTCTCTCTCTTCTCCTCTCTCCCGCCGCCCCCCACCCCCGGCCCCCAGTCGGTCCCCCGATGCGCCCCCCAACCCAGGCCCCCTCCCTCAGCCTCCCCCCACCCCCCCGGCCCCCCGGCACCCCCCCCCCCCTGACGACCCCCCCGGCCCCCTCTTTCTCTTCCCCCTTCTCTCTCTTTTCCTCTCTTCTCTCTCTCTCTTCCCTCTTCTCTCTCTTCTCTCTCTTTGCCGTCGTCGGGGGTGCCGGGGGGGTGGGGGGAGGCCGAGCCTGGGGTGGGGGGCGCACCGGGGGACGGACTGGGTGCCAGGGGTGGGGGGCGGCGGGAGAGAGGAGAAGAGAGAGAAAGGGGAAGAGAGAGAGAAGAGGAGAGAGAGAGGGGATCGCCGGCGGGAGAGAGAGGGGAAGAGAGAGAAAGGGGAAGAGAGAGAAAATGGAGTCGCCGGCGGTCGGGGCTGGGGGGCCGGAGGTGGGTCGCCGGCGTCCGGGGTGGGTCACTGGCGTCGGTCGCCTGGGGCGAGAAGATTTTGGGTGGGAAGGATTATGTGAGGTAAGGTGCACGGTAAGTATGATACACCATCAACATTTCAACCGTCCGATTAAATCTTAACGGTCTAAAAAATGACTTTACCGGTAGAGACCATACAAAGGTCTCTACCACAGATTCTCCCTATTTTTAATTCAAATTTTAATTATTTAATTTCTTTAATTTCACATCAAAATAAGATGGTTCCTGTATCAAAATGCTCACAATGATAAGATGAACGAAACACTATTTATGTTACATTTTTTTACGAACACATTTTAAATTTTTACATTATTTTTTATAATACAGTTCATTTTCAATTCATATTTCAACTAAACACACATTTATAAACCAACCTCTAAAATTTCATCTCTAAAAGTTCCCCAAACAGGCAAAGTTTTTTAACGAATGGCCGAAGTTTTTAAATATTAGTTAAAAGGCCTTTTTTTTAATTTAAATGGTTAATCACTAATTGACTATGATAGGTAATCATTGATTGATCATAATCTAAATCACTAATTTTCAAGTCAAAAAAATGATTGACCAAATCTTAAAAAAAAAAAAATTAGAAAACGGTCATTTTACTAAATTAAAAAAAAAAGTTTGACAATCTATTGGATTAGTTGAACAAACTAGGACACACACCTTAATTTTCTTAAATTTTTTTAGGTTTTTTTTCAAGTTGTATGAGTTATTTTAGAAAAATGAACATTATATTTCCAAAACATTTTTTTGCTTGGTTCACTTTGATTTGTTTCAGGTGTATTTTTTGAGCTTGTTTAATAACAGTTTTAGATAAAATTTTATTATTTAATTTTAAAACTCCTAAATCTATATCTCACTTTATCTTTTTTAAATTTTCATAAAATTCAAACTTTAAACGTCCATAACTTTTTTACTTTAAGTAAAAATAAAATCATTTATTATTTTATAAATTACATAGAATGAGCGAGAAACAAATAAGATCTATATTACATTTTTTATGAGTACATTTCAAAATTTTATACTATTTTCTACATCACAGTTCATTTCCAATTCATACTTTAACAAAAAAATACAATTCAATTCCAACCTATAAAACTCCAACTCCAACCTCAACATTATTCTAAATGGGCCCCTAGATTGTAAGGACATTGTTTAAGTTTTTACCTTAAATAATAGTATAGAAAAATGAAATATTCAAAAAGATATGGACGTTTTTTTTTTTATTATTCACATTAGTAAGAATGCACCATACAAGACAGATTGATCACAAAGGCCTTCGTTAGGAGGAATTTTAATAGACACATAAGTGAATCCCATTAACATATGGTACTTTATATGATAGGGAAGACATTTTTTTCACTCTAATAAAATCTTTTTTTTAAGAGAAAATTACCTAAATAATCATCTTTTTTTCATTTATTAACCAACATGACACAAATACCTCATTCTTGACTAATATGACACAAATATTAGTTAATTTTAGTTTAATTTTATATTATATTAGTCTAATATTAATTTTTTATGTCATGTTGATGCAATTGTCTTTAAATGTGTGTTATTTAAGTGTTTTCCCTTTTAAAAATGTTTAATTTACTTTCCGTACCGTATGAAATTTCTCCTACTCATTGACTAAAGATTTTTTTTTCTATGTAAACTTTCCTTTGTAGTAAGATATTTTAATCATAATAAGTGTTTTTATCGTTAAATCATCACTTCAATAATATTTTAACAAAACATTATTATTTATTTACAAAGAAAAATTTGATATTACGAAGTATCTATATAAATATATGTGTATTTACTTCTATACAATGTAAAATAAATATTAGTACTTAAACATGTTTTTTTTTTTTTGGCTATTTTTGGTAGCCAAAAAAAATATATCTATAGGAGATTTTTTTTTTCTTTTTTCTTTTCTTAAAAGCTCAACAAACAAACAAAACCCTGCACCACTTTTCCTCCTTTTCTCCGTTTGTTACTGTGAGGTCTTGAATCCTTTTTTTTTTTTTTTTTTTTTTCTTTCTTTCTTTCTTTCTTTTATTCATCATTCTAGCACTAGGAGAAGTCGATTTATTGATTAGTAATATATCATTGTGTGTGTAACATCACATCTAATAGAGTGTTAAATTAATATGTCAATAACAAATTTTGACTTTTTTTTTTTAAATGTGCTCTCTAATAAAGTATTATTTTTAATATCAAGATTATCATATGTCAAAAATATGACAAATTTATCACAATATACAGTTAATGTCAAATTTGACATTTGATTTTTATTAATTGTTATCTTGATTTTTTATTAATCATTATAGTTATAATATTTTATTTTAATATTAAATGTTTATTTTACCAGTTTCAATATATAACGATGATATAAAAATAGAAATAATATCAAAAATTGCATTTAAATATTATAATATAAAATAAGATAATATTATTTTTTTAATAACTTTTTGTAATAAATATAATATTGATTTTTTTGATAAATATAGTATTGACATGACTATATATGAGAGATGGCTTAAGGAACGCAAATTAATTCACCAAAAAAAAAAAAAAGGAACGAAAATTAGCAATCTATTACAATGATAGTTCATTTGTTTTTAAAAGTGAACAAGACAAATACATGACTGAAAAATCCAATGCAATTCGGGCGTCCAACTAAGCCAAATTATCTCTATCGATGTTTGCATTGCAATGTTCGTTTTATATTCTTTAGATACTAGTGTCAAAGTTGTAAATTCACTGCCAAAACAAGAAACAAAAATTTAAAGATTTTACTTATGTGATTTGGGTTGTAATATAAATAGAATAATAAAATTTGAAAAGTTAAAGCAAAGTATGTGTTACCTTATTAAAATGATGAAAGGCACTAAAATAGTATTTTAGTGCCTTTCGTCCTTTCCTTCCCTCTCACCACGTGACGGGTCCTTAGCCCGTTATTTGATATTTTTAAATAAAAATTTTAATTTTTAAAAATTAAAAAAAAATTGTTTTATTTTACTTTATTTTTCTATTTCACATGGATTCTAAACCGTAACAATTATAAATAACAAAATAATTTTTAAAAATTAAAAAATTTTAAATTAAATATTTTTTTATTTTTTGTTTTGTTTTGCTTTGTTTTGTTTTGTTTTGTTTATCTATCGTGAGACTACTTAATTTTAAAAACCGTTCAAATTATATGATTTCACGTGGAGTGGTTCTTTTTTTTTTTTTTTTCTTTTCTCCTTTTTTTTTTTTTAATCTTCATTATTTGGTTTGGAGATTAATCAGTACTTAACCACATCGTACGGTACGATTTGAAGTTTGATTTTTTTTTTAAATAGTAATTAACCAAACCACTTGGTATATTTTAATTAATGTATATTTCAAATACTTTTATCTTGTTATTACAACTTTAAATATATTAAATTTAATTTTGGTGGATATTTTTAGAAACTTATTTAGATAGCTAGTGTTTTTATTACAATTTCCCACACTTTGTTAAAAAAAAGTCAAAAACTATTAAAAAGGGGAGAATGAAGGAAATAGCAGGTTTTAATAAATGTGAACTTGATAGTTCTTTTAAAAAATAAGCCAAACTATTTAGATTATCAAAATTTATAAAAGGTTAAATACCACATTATAAAAAATTGATGTGATTTGATAGGGTTATTTAGTTAAATTCTTTGACGATGGTTAAGAAAACTCATTAAAACTGCATTTGTGGTTTGTCCAATATTTTAGATTATTTTTAATAAATAATCGCCCAAATCAATTATTAATTAGTAACTTTAAGTGGCTAATATTTAGCCCCCAAAAAAAACGATTTTTATTTCCTTCTTTTTTTTCTTTTTGGTGAAAAAATGTAGTTAGCAATAACTTAAAAAAACATTAAAACCGTTTAATTAACTCGAAAAAGTTAACACATATACAACATTATTAGAGGCAGCACGGGGAGTACTTCCCTCCTCCCCAACCTGCTTTGCATCCCCATTTCCTTCGGATCAAAGTCCTGCCGTTAACATTGCCATCCATAGAAATTTTTTTTTTTTTTTTTTTTTTTAAGAAATGAAGCGATTTATTTGCCTCAACAAAACCTTGCAAGAATTTCAAAAAAAAAATTTTGAATAAATAAATAAGGGCTTGTTTGCGGAAGGTATTAGAGACAAAGTTTTAGAGATATTTAGATTGTAATTGAGATGAGTTTTGAAAATTTATATTTGATTGAAGAAAAAAAATTGTTTGAAGTGAAAAAAATGTATAAAAAAATTTAAAAATAAATATTTCAAAAAAAAAATATTAATATTAATCTTATTTCGTTTCTCTCGAAATTTATACATATTAAAAAAGCAAATTTCATTTGGACTTGAAATAATAAAGTTATGAAATTTTAAAATTTGAGTTTACTGTAAATATTTAAAAATATGAATAATAAAAAGTAATTTTAAATTAAAGAAAAAGACACAAAAAAATTTTTTTTTTTTTTTTTTTTGAAAATGTGGTTTCCAAAACCTCACGGAACAAGCGATAAACAATACTAAGACATCAAGTGTGGGCCAGAAGAAACTTAAAGAGCTGGACCATAATTGTGGGCCTAATACATCACATGGTAATGTGGGCTCCACAGTGCATGGGATCAACCCATGTTTTGTATCCTATGGGCCCAGCACATGTAAACGCTTTGAAAGCAAAGCAACAAGAACTTCTTGGTCAAAGTGATAAAAGAATAAGGATGAAGACAACCAAAATAATCTGTGACTTTGGATATTGTTGGGTAAAGCTAACTTCCCCCACATGCAGTGGATGGGGACAAGGAACAGTTTGGGTGGCGATTCCTATTATTCGCATCAATTCAGTTACTAATCATGTCATAAAAGATCCATCCAAACACGATTTCTTTTTTTTTTTTTTTTAATTATTATTTATAAGTTAGAAGATACTAATACGAACACAACATGCATATTAATCGTGTTAGTCATTGTTAATATGCATAACCCGCTTAAATTAATATGTTGAATAAAGAAATGATATAATTATCATTCATTTCACATGATTATAACGTGTTTAACATATTTAATGATCCAATTATCTTTTCTTTAAAAAAAAAAAAAAAGAAAAGAAAAGTGAGTTTTAGTTTTAAATTTTAAAACTCATGTTATTTGTTTTTACTTCTGACTGTTGATGGCCATCAACACTTCGCAAAGCTCATGCTGGTTGCGTTTCTACATCCAATCTCCATGTTCCAAATTCCTACTTGGTTTCACAAATTACTTTGAACTTGTTATCAATAGGTCAATTGTGTGATTTAAGAAGACATCAGATTATTAAAATAGGTCATAAAAATGGGGAAGGAAGGAATTACTAAATACATAGGACCCACCATTTTGATTTGGAAAGAAAAATGGAATGAAATTTTTTGACCAAATAAAAATATTATGTAAAATAAGTATTTTGATCTTAATATCTCCTCACCTTTTTATTTATATAAGGATATAATTATAAAATACATAGTTTAAGTATTTTCTTTTGTCGTTTCTATTTCTTCTACCAAACACCCTGATATTCTTTTTTATTTTCCTTATGTTGATTTTTTTTTTCTCCTTCCTTTTCTATCTTTAATTCTTCCTTCCCACCAAACATAGCATGAAAGTACTCAATGTAAATAACCCTTATTATTACCACCAAACATAGTCATATAACCCTTATTAGTACTATTATTTTATTACTTTTTTATACTCTATGTTTTGTTTCTATTCAAAAAGTAATCCTGCATTTTGAAATCTTACATTTTTATACTATCAGATTATATTTAATATACAAATCTATATCTTTTCTTGGTCAACACATATTTTAATCTAAAAATATCCAAAATATTCTTAAAAAAGCTACAATTTAGTTTATTTACTTTTTTATACCATGTATTTTGCTTTTATTCAAAAAGCATATTCGTGCATGCAAAGTCACACATTTTATATCATTATATTAGATTTAACAAATAAATCAATACTTTTTAGCGACCTACACTTTATTCTGATCTAAAAATACCAAAATACCCTTAAAAAGAAATACGATAAAACAACACCTCCAATTTTCTCAACAAAAAATTTGGACTTCTCAACACCGCCTTAAAAATCATCCAACTCTTTCCCACCCCGCTGCCACGCACCCCTTCCAACCTCGCCTTAGTCCCTTTATTTAGTTGTTAATTTAAATTAGAATTTTTTCAATTATTTTTTATTTTTGATTTCAAGGACATTTTGGGTATTTTAAATGAAAATTAAGTGTTGATTAAGAAAATATATTTATTTATGTATTAAATGTAATATAATAATAAAGAAATGTAGACATTTAAAATACACAGTATACTTTTTGAATTAAAAAAAATACAAGGTATAAAAATATAAATATACTAAATTCTACTTTTCTTTTTAAAGGTAATTTGGACATTTTAATGTCAAAATTAAGTGTTGCCCAAGAAATGATATAAATTTGTATTTTGAACATCATCTGAGATATAAAAATGTAAAAGTTCAAAACATAAAGTATACTTTCTGAATAAAATACAGAGTACAAAAATGTAAATATCTCTAATATTAACATGTCAAGCTCGGAACCATGTGAAGTAGAGTAAGGAGAGATGGGTGAGAGACTGGTGAAGGATGCGTGTGGTGGAGTTGTGGCACGATTAAAGCTGTAAATATAGACTGGGCTAAACATGCTAGCCTATTGCTCGCACTTTTGGCATGAGGGTGGGCCCAGCCTGGACCTCACTTTTGTGCCCGACAGGCCAAGCCAGCCCTTTCACTTCGTCCTAGTGGGCTGTCTGGCTTGCCCAAAGTTTATTCTGTATTTTTTTTAAAATAACATTTGTTTATTATTTTAAAATCATTATATATAGTATATATGCTAAGATTTAAGATGGTTAGGACATATGACTATGTTAATAAAAAAAAAAAAAAGATATGGATGTGCACGACCATATTATTGTATTACATAGTTATAATATATTATTTTTCCTTTTTTTTTTTAAGAGTTCGTGGAATTTTTTTTTAAACTTTGGTATTTCACTATCTTCTCCTAATTTCTTGGTTCCGGGCGAGACCCAACCAGGCTAGCCAAATAATTGGGCTGGGCTCGGCACGGTCCGTTTTTTCCTTCCGCCAATTAGGATCAGACCGGGCTAGGTTTAGTGGACTAACACAAACATGGCACGTTGAAAAATGGGTAGGACACGACATGATACGACACGGTTGTCAAATGGGACCAGCTTCGCACGTTTGATTAAGTGAGCCATGCTTGACGTGTTTTTTCAGCACAAAGCACATTAAGGGCACGATCCATTAAGGCACAACATGAACACGAGAAGGGGCACATAAATGATATGACAACGTAACTATTTCATATGATAATTTTAACAATTTTAATATAAGACTTATGGTGTTTTTGACAATTTTCATCGAAGACTTGTGAAGATTTCTTCTCCTTTGAGTTTTTACTTGATAAGATTTTCATACTATAGTTTATTAATTATTTGCTTTGTTTTTGTTAAAAAATCAAAATTTTTTTATTGTGTTTGAAACTTTTTTATTTTGTTTATTAAAAACGTTTAGCATTGTTCACGATTAGGATACGGATACATGACATGTTTATAAATGAACCGTGGACCGCGCTTGGCACTATAAATTAAAAATGGACACGACATGACCCATTTATTAAAGGATTATTTACATAAATATCTAAATTGAAGATTATGATTTAAAAAAAAAATCCATTTTTTTTAATTTACATGAATGTCTAAATTGATACTTCTATAGACCACATTACCATTTCATCAAGAATTGATAATAAATAAATAAATAATTGATTAAAAAAAAAACAAAAGAAAAAATCTCTAAAACATTTCAGATTAAGCAAATCTTTCATTAAAGGAGAAAAAAAAAGGATCATTTTACTTGATTTATTATAAGGAAAAGAGAAATATTGGTTGTATGACATATAAAAAAACATTCATTATGATAAATAATTGGTCATTAAGATAAATTCACAGCTAACATATTAAAAATGATATTATTAAGAAATATTAAACACTTTATTACATCATAATGATATACTAATTATCATAAAAAAAGAACATCATAATGATATATCATAAATAAAAAAACAAAGCACATTTAAAAATATATATATAATGATCTAGTAATTACCATAAAGAAATAAATAATTTTATATCACATTCAAACTTTAAAAGCTATCTCTTTATATATATATATATATATATATATAACTTTAGAAACTATCAATTAAAACAATATCAATAATAATATAAATAATAAATTATCAAAATAACGTAATAATTATCATAAAGAAGTTAAATCATAATTAAAAAAAATTATTTCTAAGAAACCTAAATCATATTTAAGAAATACGATTGTAAAACAACATAAAACATAAATCATACTAATAAGTAATCATTATAATAAAGAACTAGTAATTAAGATAAATATAAAAAAATAATAAATAAATAAGGGAAAAAATAATGAATCTAATAAGGGAAAATGATGTTAAATATGATAAAATAAATAGTACAAGTATTTTTTTATTTCAAAATAAATATTTACGTAATATTATCAAAAAAATGAATATATTTTAAAATGAGATTCTAAAATAGACTTGTATAATTATTTCTTTATTAAATGAACTAACACAGATACAACACGAAACACTCATAGACTCAAAATAAATAAGTTGGGCCAAACCGAGCCAATCCGTTTGACATCTCTACCCCTGATGGTGATCCAACGTGGGCTAGCAGAGAAATAAATCTAAAGAGCATAAAATAAGAGAGGCATATTCTTTTATTTACTCTACTACCTGTTGAAAATTTGAACCTACTGAAATGTAACAAATACCTCGGACATGGGACAATGAAAAGCACCATTCAGGACAATACCAACATGGAAGAATAAAAAGCCACGCTAGAATTCCCATTAAAAAAAAAAAACCCCCATTAACAAGACAAATGTACATCTAAACGACCAAAACTATTCATCACAACCAAAATCACCATTCCCCAACGCACATTCTCCATTGAGGGGAACCCCAAAAAAAAAAAAAAAAAAAGTCTAGACAACAAAACCTACAACTTTAAATTCACCACTATACATCCCAACCATCCCTCCTGTCATTAAATTTCCACTTATGTGCCGCCAAATTTCCGTACATCTCGGAGAACTTCAGTAGGCAGTCGCTTCTTTTCTGGTAGTGCACCTGCGTATTCCGGCTGATCGCTGCACCGGACAACTTGGATGTGTCTATAGCCCATTTTGGTTTCACATACTCTACTGTCCTACCTGAACTTGCATTTACATACAAGTAGTTCAATAGTACATCCTCACAGTTAAAGTATTTGTCCACCACTTCCCTACCTTGCCGTGCTTCTTCGCTCCAATACCTCCCGAAAGCTGTTTTACCATCGATGAAAGCCGCCCCTGTGAGGATCATGTTGTACCCTTGATGCTTTCTGGCAAAACTTTCACCCCGATACTTCAGCCGGCTTCCATGGATGAGCCGGGGATAGAACCCCACTATGCGATCTGTATGTTGACGCCATACTCTGAAACCACGCTCAAGGTCGTCACAAGTCATCATAATGTCATCGTCAAGCTCAAGAACAGCTCGTGTCTTGATCGCTGAATCCATCTTGAAGCGATTGTTCAGCGAGTTCTGCTCCTCTATTCTGATCCTAATGGGCACCGTGGAGTCGAAATCGCTCACTTCAGGAGGTGTTCCTTTGTTCCACACAACAACAATTTCCCTGACCGAAGAACATCTAGAGTAGTGCTTCACAAACAATTTCAAATTCCAAAGCCGCGCGTCATAGGTCATTGTCAACAAGGTGAACTGTGAGTACTGACCTTTCAACGGATACGCTTCTTCAGCACCACTCCCACCGTAGATTAACTTAACCCCGGTGCACATCACTATAACTCCAACTGTGAAAATTATGGCGAGAACTACTCTTCCGGCACATGTATTAGGCCTAATCCTACCTCTAAGGTATGAAGCTGCTCTGTTCAAGCGGCCGCAAAACCGTCTCACTTTCAAAGAGAACAAGTAAGACCTTTCCCATGACAAGAATGCATCACTTCTCTTCCCTGAATTGTGAGCGCACCAGTTAAGGGGAATGATGCACTTCACAGCTCCAATCAAAAAACCCAATAGTGCAACAAGTAGGAGAGCAACTGCAACCGAAGAACAACCAAGAATAAACCGACGAACTGAATCCCCAGAAGGAACTCGGTCTCCGTCCATTACTGCAATCCATTTACCATTACTTAGCTTCTGAACATCTAGTTGATGGTAGCGAGCGCCATTCCAAGCATTCCGACCCTTTCTTGGCTCTTCTAGGCCCAAGGGCACTTCGACTTCTTTGTATTCATCTTTGGTAAGAACCTCCACCCTGAAGACCCTTACTCGTTTTCCATATGTTTCGCCGCAGTCTTGACCAACACGATAAAGATGTCCATCGTAAATAAAAGGCCTGCCACCATTACGAGCCCCAAAGCTCTTGTCTGTGTTGTATATAGGATTCTTCTTATGTTGTTTCCAAGGACCAAGAAGCGTGCTGCTATACCAGATTTCTAATTGTCCATTCTTTTTGGTTCCGAAACCGCTGTGGTCAGAGCCAAATAGCCAGTACATGTCATTGTACTTGATTATAAATGAATCAACAAGAGGTTTCTTCATGATGACTTTCTTCAATCTCCATTGCAGAGGAAATTTGACAGCTTGGTACAGACGAAGTTCTCCTTTCTCACTGCTCTCGGGCATCATATATATCTGAAATACACAAGGAAAAAATTGAATTTAGATAATTATCTCCGATGCATGAGTCCTAAGCCCCGAAACTCAACCTAATGAATTAATTGCAAGCCTGTAAGTTGCATTGTAAAGAAATTATGACTTACGTTGTCGTGGTCTTCAAAAACATACGGATAAGAAAGATGCCACTCTTCATCCAAGGCTATGCCCAACTGTTGCCATGTCGCTCCCCTATCGGTACTTTTTGCAACTCCAATGTCTCCTTGCATGGTTATTGAATTCTTGGTCTCGTAAAACAGGTAAAAAGAATCACCCTGGAAAAAAAAAAAATTAAGCGGGGGCAAAAATTGTAAATAATCATGTTTTTTTCCAATGTGACGATGATAAATTCGAGCACACGCAAAATACAGAGGAAGGAGATGCATAACTACGTCTACGACTTTCTAGCAACCTAATTAGTCAATTAGCATGTCAATATAGTAGTTGAACAAATGAAAGCAGAAGAGAGAGAGACAGTGGGGATTAAGAGGATAAACTAAAAAGGATGTGCTTCTTAGTATGCCACTTTTCAAAGGAAAAAAAAAAAAAAAAATTGGAACCAACAGAAAACTGCTTCATGACTTCTGTTTCTTTCATAACAACAATAGTCTTTTTCTGAGAATTATAATATATACACTCATATATATACATAAATGTGGCCACCACAAACTGTCGTATAATTAATTAATAATCAAGGATGCGCCAGGATTAGCGCTATTTTTAGAGTCCACACTGGTTTTTGTGACTTTTATCTTTCTATTGTTATCGGATTCCTAAAACATCTTTATCAAGGAATGGACCAGCAGACTATCTTGTGGTGTCGCTTTGAAAAGGGTCTCGTCAAGACGGAAAGCTAAATCCCCTCCATCAATAACAAGCCAATTGCGAAACAAAAAAACTAGCTTGGTTTAGGACAAATCGGAATTTACTTGTACATATTTAGCAATAAAATTTTCAAAGAATTCGATTCAAATATAGCAATAAGACTTGTCAAAGTTAATAATTGACTTGACATGTGAGTTTCTGTTCGGTAAATTTGACACGGCTCCAATGTTATAAAGTTGTCCATATCTACAACTGAAAATTTCTAATGTGGAAAATTAAAAAGGTCTGTCACATAATGGCTCACGTTTAACTTGGAATTCTTATCTTCTTAAATCAGTAAAAACTACAGCTCTATTCTTGAATTTCAACGGGGGCATTTCTCGTTTGGCAAAATTTAACGCAGCCCCGCCTCACTCAACCTACAAGCGCTTTCTTTTGTAATTATTTTTAATTCAAGAAATTAAATTTGACTATTCAACCATGGTCCACCTCGGTTGTCAAGCATTGCCAACCATGATAATGGATCAACTTTGAAAGGTTCTAGAACATATCCGACGGCTTTTCTCACGGTGCGAAACTCTTGGCTTTATCCAAAGGGAAACTATATCCCGAGAGGAAAATGGTAAACGGATGTCGGGATATGAAAGGATGGTGGGCCCCACGTCCCTGCTCATCCAAGCCAGGACTTGTAGAAGTGCTCATTCCGAAAGTGTAAAAGTCCACGATAGACATGAAGGCAACAAATTTCCTATGGGGATTGGGGTTGTTGGGACGGGAGAGTAGGATGCGTCCCACATTCCTACATGACTCCCGAGTCGGGATATATAGAAGTGCTCTTATCCTAAAAGAGTGACAAACTTTAACATGTTAAGCTATATATCAGAATTCTCCTCCATAACCAGTTAGTCTCCACCGGTTGACTTCCAAGTCTTCTGAAATCCCAAATGACCAAAAGAAACACAAATTTCATATCACCATTACTTCTCTAACTTTCAAGGGGGCTTGTATATTTAATAACGTTCGGGGATTCAACTTCACAGGACCACCCACCTAGTAGTTTACCAACCAATAACGCCAAATTTTCTTCTAACCAATATACATACATACATACATATATATATATATATTTATATAATTCATGTAAAGCAAATTACCAAATACCCATTTCTCCTCAAATCCTTATCTTCAAGACTTGATAGTGACAGCTACAGACCCAAGTTTTTTTTTTTTTTTTTTTCCTAAAAATCAAACACAGAATCCCAAAGAATTCAAGGGCAATTTTGTTAATTAAATCATTTCACACAACTACTCAGCTTTCCCCAGAAAAAAGAGAGAAATTTCAGAGAATTTTACCTGAACATAGAGGAAAGGATCAGCCACAAAATTACTTGGGAAACCAGCCTCGGATACCGATGCGCACGTCACCACCGGATTGGCCACCGGCCATGCCGCGCTCTCGTCTTTCCATACATTCTCCTGTTCGTCAATCACAATCCAAATCAACAAAATATACATAAAACATAATATATATACACACACACACACACACATATATATATAAATTCGTAAATTAAGAGAAAAAGGGACTGACGGATTCGATGGGTTTGAGGGAGAAGGGGGAGTCGCCGAAGAAAACGCCGACGGACCAGGAGCCCTCATTGTCGTCGTGACAGCCGGACAACGAGAGTCCGGCGGTGGTACGGACGCCCGGCGAGAAGGCGAAGCGCGCGTACAGCGTGGCCAGCGATCCGAACAGCGCGAGGCAGGCCACAAAGAACACGAATCCCGATGAGAACACCAGCCGCTGCAGCACCAAGTGGTGCTGCTGCTGCTGCCTCCACCGGCACCAGCACTTCATGCTGACGTGGCAGCAGCTCCCTCCGCCTCCGCCTCCGCCTCCGCCGGCGGCGGCGGCGGCGGTTCCGTTCGCTCCACCGCTCGCCGGGCCCACAATTGGGTTCGACCCCATCTCCGAGTAAATGAAAAAAACAAAAAACAAAAAACTAAACCGCCCAAGAGACTAAAACGACGCCGTTGCAGCAGTTGTGATTTCACTCTCTGCTCTGAATCTGAGTTTAAACCGGAGGAAAACTAAAACGACGCCGTCTTAAGGACGCGCGGCGGCGGCGCCGTCGTCGCGGAAGATATGGTGGATTCGTCTGAGTTTTTCTTTTTTTTTTTTTGTAATAATTTCTCACTCTTTTTGGAAGAAAAGTCGACGGACCGACTCTGCTGCGAGAGGTTGATGAACACGAAAAAGATGATGAAAAAAAAACAAAAAACAAAAAACAACGTTAACCCCAATGTTGGGGTGTGTATATATGTTTCTATATGTGTATATGTGGGGGAGTGTATATGCAATCCAGTGGTGGTGTGTATATCATTTCATTTCTCTTTATTTTCTTGCTTTTTTCCTTCCATGTTTGCTCCACGCGGAGAGAGTTTTTATAGACCCACCGATGGGACGTTCCACGAGCCAAGAGAAAGCGTGTGTAACGCACTCGCGGTCTGCTGAAGAAATGTGCCCACGGAGGTTTGCGAATGCGACGCGTGGGGTTTCGATGGCGAGAGTGGCTCTCACGCGACGGGTTTGCGTCTGTGTTTAATCAATTCTCTTTTCTTTCTTTCTTGCTTCCTTCGTCTTCGGTTTCGTTTCAAAATTAAAAAAATTTCGTGGGCCTTTTTTATTTTTTTTTATTTTTTATTTTTATGGGGTGTTGTTTCAAAATCAAATAAGGTTTGCGGATGAACATTTGGTCAAATAGCGGGAGTGGGGTAAAAATTGCCTTTTTTTTTTGTTTTGTTGGGGGGCGGGGGGCGGGGCGGGGGGTAAATGGGTGAGAATTGCATTTAAGAAAACGTGGATTCGACCTATTTATTTTTTTTGCAATGAAAGTGTAGATCAGTAATATATGAAATATAATTAAGGTTCCCAAATAAATATATATTTGAATTTACATAATAAATTTCAGAAAATGATCACAAACATAGTTTAACGATGATATAAGGATGAGATATTTACCAAAAATAAGGTTAGTTACGCATACCCGACACGGAAGTGGGAATTTGATTTTATACGGTTAAAGACTATAAAGATTTTTTTCTTTTTGAATTTAAAGGTGTGGAGATTCGAACTATACACCTTATTATGAAGTTAAATGTAAAATAACTGCTATATCTGCTATCATAGTTGTCATGATTTTTGAGATAATGACTAGAAATTTCAAGAGTTTGGAATTTTTTTTTAATGTTAGCTTGTTATCATGAGATACATTCAATTTAAGTTGCAATTTTTATTTAGTTTGATGGAATTTATTTTGAGTTCAAATAATATTACAAGAATTATTTTTAAGTTCTTGACAAGTAAATGAGTAGGAATTAAGAAAAGAACTCAATGGGGATTTCCTGCCGCATGTAAGACATATATGGGAATGAAAAAGGGATTATCTTACATATCCGACCACATTATAAAATGTAGTGTTTATAATCCAAATAAAAATGCGGATTAAGGATTTAAATGGGCCGTTTTAAGGTGTCAATGGCGTTTCCAGTAAATAAAATTTAAAAAAAAAAAAAAAAAGTACTTCTAGGGCTTCTCACTAGGTGATTATTGGGTCCCCTAGAATAAAGGGGGACCAGAATTATGTGCTTGCCAAATTCTGACTAATTTGGCTTTTGTAGGGATTCATAGCTTATTGAGTTTTCGAAACCGGCTTTATTTGTTTTAACTTTTTAGATTCTATAAATTAGAGTAGGTGTTAGAATTGAAAGGGTACATTCTTTTACCATTTGAGATAAGTTAGGAATTTTGGTCACTTTTATTTTATTTTCTTTTCTTTTCTTCAACCAATTTTATTATAAAATTTTTCATCATTAGAGTTATCGGCGCCTAAAAATGCTAAAAAATTAACGTATCAAGATATTCTACCAAACAATGGTAAAATGCCAAAAACTTTCCAAAACTTCTCAGTACTTTTATTAGGATTCCGCCGATTTATTAAGCATCATCGACTTTTAATCCAATTACATCGAGCTAAGGATACCATATGGTGTGTGTGTGTGCGTATATATATATATATATATATATATATATATATATATATATATATTCGATATCATCATGGCATTCCTGTCATCCAATATAAGATCACTCACAAGGACCAATAATACTCTCTACTTTTTTTTTTTTTTTTTTTTTAAGTTTATGACATACTTTTTTTCTTAGAAACTTTATATGGAAACAATACTGTGGTTTGACACTGTAATGATATCGAATATGAACAGAGATACTTTAGGTTCCGCTTGAATTACATGTTTATTATTGAAAAGAAAATTTTTCTTATTTTAAATATTTTTTTTTTGAGAATAAGATGGTATTTGGATATATGTAAAAAAAAAAAATTTTGAAAATAAAAAGTTGTTTGGAATGAAAAAAAAAGTATTGAGAATAATATATTGTGAGAAGATTTCAAAAAGATTATTTTTCTTTTTCTAAAAGGATACTGTACAAAATAAGTTTAAAAATAAGATAGTTTTTCTTTTTCAAAATGAGAGAATGATGAAAAAAAGTTAAGACAAACACTTTTTTTTGCAAAAACTTTTCAGTTTCGGAAATTAAACATGTCATCCAAACATAATGTTAATAATCTATTAATTATTAAACCATATCTCAACTTTAAATCTTTCAAGAAAAAAAAATTATATATATATAGGTTAATTTCAAAAATAACACATGTGAGAAAAATATTATTAACACTAGCATTATTTTTGTTTCCTTTCATTGCTAGCTTTGCTGCATCATTTTTTCTTCTGATTTGTGGGACCCAAAAGTTTTTATGGGATGTCAAATTCCAGGATTACCCCCGCTTCCCACCCACCAAAATCTCCTTCTAATACCCTAACTTGATTTCAAATAATTTTCAATATTTTAGAGAGAGAAACTCCCATTTAGAGAGAGAAAGAGATCGAATGAGAAAAAGAGACCATCACCCACAGAAACCGTCGAAAACCGCTCCATAACCGTCCGAAACCGTCGAAAACCACCACCAACGCCCTCTATAAAGCTTTTCGAACTCTGTAATGGGTGAAGAATCTTCTAAAACCATCCAAACCCAGTCAAAAATTCTTGAGTCTCCTACATTCAAACCCACGAAGTTGGCGGAGAAAAATATTACTCCCGAAAAGAGATCTTTCCGAGTAATGGTTTCGGTAGAGAAAAGGCCAACGACGGAGAAAAATCTTAAAAAACCGACACCAGAGAAAAATAGAAGAGCCCCTGAGGAAGGGTTGAAGAGAAAGCAGAGAGAAATTGAAGTTAAGGAATCCAAGAAGGCGAAAAGAGACCTAGAAGAGAAGAAGAACTCGGATGCTGAAGAGGTAAAAATGTTACATTTTCAATTAATTGTTTAAAAAGTTTACATTTTTAATATACTTTTGGTAAAAATGAGCATTTTTAATGAGGACGTTTGTATTTTTGATTGATTATGTAAAAAAATCTTGCATTTTTATATGTGTTTTTGATGAGATTCTGCTTTTCTAATTGATTTGTTGAAAAAAATTTGCATAAAAAAAGTAAAGTTTGTATTTTTATTAGATTTTGTGACATAAACTAAAAGTTTGTTAGTTTGGTATTTGGATACTGAGAAGAAAATTGAGTGTACTGGTTTATATAAATTTTTAGTTACCGAAGGTGTTTGAGTTTTTATTGATATTTGGTTAATTGTTGGTGATATTGAAAAACGTGGTTGTGTGGTTATTTATTTGAGATCATGTTGTAATTTTACCCATAGGTCACTTTTATGATGATTTGCTGGTCATTAATTTAATTACTTAGAGTTCTATTATTTCCAGCTAGTTATTTTTATGATTACTTGTTGGTCATAAATATAAATACTCTCTTGTGATACCATTACCACATGTTCTGTATGTTCGATGCGTACCGGATACTGAAATTACCCGTGTAAAAATAAATACTTTCATTAATATTATAGAGACTTATAAAAACTTGAAAGAGTAGTTGTCACCCTGACAGTACCAGGGAGTGATTCGACAGCTATGCATTAAAAAATTTCTGAAGTTAAAGACACTTGACTAGGCTGGGCAGGTCTTGCACAACTTTGTAATGCGTTTGACAGATCACTCAAGAATGGGTGATGCTCTGTGGTTTGAGTTGGTGAAGTCTTGGGTAGATTTTCCATCAACGAGTTCTACCTAATAACCGGCATGAAATGTGTAGGGTCTACCTATCTCGCACTAGCGGTTGATAACCGATTAATGAGAAGATATTATTCTACATTACGAGCCTTGTCGAGAGAACATTTGGAGTTACAGCTGTCGAATGCAAAATTTGACAACGACGACGACGCTGTCAAGCTTCGTTTACTGTACATGATATTTTGCATTCCTCTTACAAATGCAAATTCCGTTAAGATAGACCCAAAATATTTTGCCATAGCTGATAACTTGGAGGAGTTCAATACTTTTCCGTGGGGCATGCTCTCATGGGAGGCAACCCAAGTTGCAATATGTAATGCAGTTGAAAACAGGCTGTCTTCAAATAGAAGACCATTAAAGAATACTGATAAAGTGTATTACAGTATCGCGGGCTTTCCTCATGCCTTACTCATTTGGGCATATGAGAGTATCCCAACAATAACAAGAAAATTCATGACCAAGCACATTGAGGTCAATTCTCGTATGCTGTCATGGACCTCCACGGATAATGTGAAGTTTTTTGCTGTGATATCGGCTATAATTGTTGTTAGTGAGAACTAGGTAATTTCCATTATACAAAACGTATAACAACTCTCATTTATGTTTTAGAACCCCCTGTTGTTACATCAATTTCTATATATTTTCCATTGGCACTGAGGTCACAATGAAATTGACCTGGTGGTCATTATGAAAATGATCATTTATGTTTAACTCTTAAATGTTAGGCAAATCTATGTTAGGTAAATCCATGTTTCTTTTCAATTATACACAACGTATGACTACTCCTATTTGTGTTTTAGAACCTTGTTGTTACATCAATTTCAATATATTTTCCATTGGCATTGAGGTTACAATGAAATTGATCTGTTGGTCATTATGAAAATGACAATTTCTGTTCAACTCTCAAATATTAGGTAAACACAATAAGTTATAACACCTATATAAGAAATCCACAAACGTAGTATTTAAAATCAATGACATAAAGTTATACCAAACTGTATGTAACTGCTGATACAAAATAGTGATAAAACCATCACATAACGGTGCTCTGAGATGTGAAAGATCTATGCGACCTTGTTGTTGGGCCTGTGCGAAACGATACTGGGTTAGTACAAGTTTGCTGGTTGTGTCCATAACCATGACATCTG
This sequence comes from Ficus hirta, assembly GCA_038430175.1. Taxonomy (NCBI): domain Eukaryota; kingdom Viridiplantae; phylum Streptophyta; class Magnoliopsida; order Rosales; family Moraceae; genus Ficus; species Ficus hirta. The sequence goes on along the minus strand of CM076594.1, from coordinate 11,333,851 downwards.
CTGCACTGAATAGTCACCGGTTCCTCACCTTGGGACAAAATCCTAGTAACTCTTGGCCTTCCAGGACCATGATTTATCTTGGGAGGTTTGACAACTTAGGATTTGACTTCTTCAGAAGCATCCCAGCCCTCTGCATTGCCAATCGGATGAACAATAGATTCATAGGCTACATAGAGAACATCTTTTTGTGTAGTAATGAGAGCAATAATTGTACATATTAATTCGTCGGTGGTTACAGACGGCCCTAGCATGAGGACAAGGAATTTGACCCACATAAAAACATCTACAGGTACAAGTCCTTTCCTTCACATCCACAATCCAGATTTGAGCAGCCTTATTAGTAACAGTGTAATCAAACTGATCAGCTAGCTGAGGCTGTAAACAAAGGAAAGTTGAACACATTAGTTTCTTCGAAGTCATTATCAACATTACTGCAAGGTCATTTATAAAAGTACCGATCATTACAAAATTTAGCATATACTATAAGTCATTTTTAGTAGTTATCACGTACCATTACTGTTAGTCCTGATGAAAACTGTGTGCGAAGAAGTTTCTCTGCCTTGGGGGCCAGTTTCGATGTATGTTTAAGGGCCTTTTCACGTATATCGACAAACCATCTTCGTAGTAGTTCCCTTAACCATTCTACCAAGAATCTCACTGGCATTAACTGGCTTTCCGATCCACACTGTTCAATGACTCGGCAATGTTGATTGTCATGATTGCATACCTTCGTCCATTGAAGTATGCTCGCGACCATTTTTTAGGATTTGCTTGCAAAAGGGATCGGTGCATGTCGGGGTTACGATTCTGGATGGATTCCATATGATGCTGGTGCTCGCTGACAACATACGCCCTCGATGCAACCTCAAAATAGGTCTTCATAAGGCCCTTGAAATCTTTGTACCTCGTCTTTAAGTTTGCTACCAAGTGTTAAACGTATATCCCGAAATCAGCATCTAGATAGACAATGCCAAATGCATATTCGATACTCTTATGCCTATCAGCCATAATAGAAGAGACGCTTACGTGCCTATTGAATCTCTTAGCTTCTCGAAGAACCATTTCCACAATTCATTACTCTCTGATGGAAAGATACCAAAAGCGAGTGGAAATATGGAGCCATCTGCGTCGTGGCAACAAGCAGTGAGCAGCATTCCTCCAAACCTAGCCTTTAATGTCGATCCATCAACCACAATTACTAGACGATAATGAGTCCAACCCTACTTCGATGAAGCTAAGCACATGTAGAAGTATTTTAAACTCTTTTTTGAGTTGGTCTCAATGTGAATGTCGGATCTATGATTTTTTCTCTTAACCATTTCACCCCAGACAGGCAGAACTGTAAAGGGCCAAGAGAGGTCATTATTAAAAAATAATTATCATGTGATCAATATATAAGTTACCATGCCGGTCATTAAAATAATTACCATGATCAATATAGAATTTACCTTTATATGACTCTGCATCATCACCCTACAGGCTGGTCAGTGCAGCTTCCTTCCCTCGCCATACTCTCAGATAATTGAAAGACACTCCAAATTCATCCTGCATATCCCGCATTATTTTTCGAGGTCTATATGAGGTATTAGTCAGATCCAAGTATTTTACCTTCACACACTCTCCGATCATCCAACTCTTGGCTTGACAATAATGCCCTTGAACGATTGCAATAAAGCAAGTATGGATATCATAGTACCTCTTCACAATAAACAAGTCACTACCCTTTATCCTAGTTGCCTGCAACTACCATGGATATTTCTCATTATCTATACATACCACATGTAATATAGTAGTGGTCGACCTCTTCACCTTGAATTGGTAGTGTTTACTCATGGCATTGTGATGAAAATGGTATTGCAATAACCTTTTGTTATCAAAAATATTATTTACGTGCATAGTGATAGGTGTAAAATCAGCAACGACTACTGCGCTAGAAAAATTGTCACTACCAGGTACATAAACAGATTGAGTTCTAGTTTTATTGACAACAGATTGGGCTCTAATGCTTCTTACGATACTCTTCTCGTTTGAATCACGAGAAGCTTCGTCAACATTGAATTCCCCGGCATTACAATCATCATGGTTCATGTCTAAGTCATTGTTCAAGAATTGATCTTGCTCTTCAAGTCCATCTTCCATGTGCAAATCCAGACCTACTATAAGAGAAGGGATAGGAGAATGGATAAGAGAAAGGATGATAGGATTGTTAACAGCTACAGGTTGAATGGCTTCATCACTCTGTCCACCATCCCTAGAAGGTTGTACAGGTATGTGATTGTTTTCCCCTACCTAATATGGTATCACGTCGGTCACTGACTCATCCAATATATCGATGCTAATTGAGAATTTGCTAAGCATATAAACACCCTTCTTCTTCAGTTGTATGTAGAAATTAATGTTAGTGTCACATTGTATCCTCACAAGAGGCATTCCAGGTTCAACGGCGTATCTCATGACTATAATCTTCTCTAGGCCTCTCATTCCAATAACACTCATCATTAACTCGATAAGACCAACATAAGTTGTGGTAAGGGACACCAATATTCCCTTCATTTCACCACCAGCATATCTCGATGTACTATCTCACTGACCATTATACTTGATGAAAACACAAACCTCAGCCATTCCTGAACTAAATAGTAAGAAATTAGTCAATATCTTAATTACATTATAGAAAAAGGGAAAAAGATGATAGATATAGAGAATCACTTATATATATTGTTGGTGGGGGTGGGGCTGGGCGGGAAAGTGGGAAACTCCCATTTGCATAACATCTAATTGTATTTTTATATTATAGACAACGTATGACAGCTCTAATTTATGTTTTAGAACCCCTATATTACGTCAATGTCAAGATATATGTATCACACTATTAGCACTAGAAGGTTATAATGAAATTGACATGTTGGTCATTATAAAAATGACCAAGTGTATTAAACTGTCGAATGTTATGCAAATCTATGTTTTTTTTTTCTTTATAGACAATGTTTGACAAAACCCTTGTTGTTACGTCAACATCAAGATATATGTATCACACCATTAGCACTAAGAAGGTCATAATGAAATTGACCTGTTGGTCATTATGAAAATGATCATTTATGTTAAACTGTCAAATATTATGCAAATCTATGTTTTTTTTTTCATTATACACAATGTATGACAATTCCCATTTATGTTTTAAAGCCTCTATTGTTATGTCAATGTCAAAATATATATATCACACAATTAGTACTGAGAAGATCATAATAAAATTGACATGTTGGCCATTATGAAAATGACCATTTATGTTAAACTGTCAAATGTTATGCAAATCTATCTTTGCTCAATTAGCGCCAACTTCAGGGGCGGGACTCCAAAGCTGATTTTGTTCGCTCTTATCTTTTTTTTTTTTTTTTTTCATTATAGATAACGTATGACAACTTCCATTTGTTATTTAGAACCCATGTTGTTACCCCTGTTAGTCATTATGAAAATGACCATTTGGGTTAAACTATCAAATGATATGCAAATATAATTTTTTTTTTCATTATCGTCAATATCGTAATTACTGTTTGGTAAAAATATTATTGACCGATTTGGTCATCATCATGATGACCATTATTGACCGATTTGATCATCATTATGTTGTTTACCATTAGTACTGTTGAAAATTTTTTGAAAAGAGAAATATTACCGTAAGAGACCAAAAAAACATAGATAATCTATCTTACTACCCATAGGTGCTACAGGAGACAACAGATGTTGTAAGATCTTGCCCTCAAAAGTTTAACAAAGTCATTTTTTGGATTATAATTCAAAACGCAAACCCATTTAAAGCATATAGAAACAAATAAAACCAGAAAAACAAGCAGCATTACCTCAAATTTGTACCTAATCTAAGTTAGAATGAGGCTGATGGAAAGTAGGAAGAGTGGCAAGTGGATTAGGAGATGAACTGCCAGCTTCGGTTTAATTATAGTGAGGATAGAGAGGGTGAGGTGAATAAAGTGAACAAGGATGGGGAGAGATTTATTGGACTTAGAGTGAAATAACTGAGCTCATATATTCAACAATGGTGAAGAGAGAGTGCGTGAGGCTAGGATGAGAGGAAAACGAGGGAAGAAAAAATGAGATATAGAGAGAGGACTTATATATTGTGAGTTTTTTTTGTGGGGAGGGGGAGGGGGGGGGGGGGGGGGGATGTGGGAAAAATGAAGAGTTTAGGGCTGGCTGAGGGCATTTCTGACTTTTTTACAACTACCTTAATTGATGTTGATGACATGACAGTGTTAGTAATGAAAGGAAACAAAAGTGGTGTTAATTTTACTAATATTTTTCCCACATGTGTTATTTTTTAAATTAACATATATATATGTACATCTACATTTGCCTGTAATAATATACATTTACAAGAGAAGATAAGAGAGAACCAAAAGGAATTATTCTAAAATAAGAATCACTTGTTCGAAAAGTCACAAATTTTGCCGCTTTTAAATAGATTAATCTATAATAACAATCACATTTATTTTTTGTTTCTTACATCTAATTCTGTATAAATAATTATATATGTACATTTCACGTCCTTCGAAGCTAATCAAAGAGTTGGCATTTGTAATTTTATATTCAGCGTTTCAGTACCAAACAGAAGAATCTTAGAGACCATCACCAAAATGTTATTTATGTTAATGCCAAACAAAACCATCAATGCTATTGGCCTTTGATAATCTCAATCGAGATCTCTATTACGTCGGTCTCTTACGTTATTATGGAGTTTTTATCTAAAAAAAAATCATAGATTTTTCATCCACATCCATCTCTTCAAAGATCACTAACTTTCACTAACTTTCATCTGATTTTTTCTTCGGAGTTTATCTTGTGCATATATATGACTTTATCTGAAATCTGATTCTAAGTTCACTCATTGAACATATGAGGTTTCAATAAGGTTAATCTATTAGAAGGAATATCTCAAGTCTTTTTAAATTCAATATCAACTCCATTTCTAATTAATGTGAGGTTAGTGTGACCAATAGAAATTTATGACAATATTTATATGTATAAATAAAACAACAAATCAAATAATATTTGTGTCAAGTTGTTGTTGACGTTTACATTTTAGTTGATTTTTTTCCTGGAAACGTTATAGTTGATCTTAAAGATCAGAAAAGTAAACACATGACATTGTTCAAATAATTAAGCTCAAAATCTTAGCCCAAAAAAAAAAAAAAAAAAAAAAAAAAGAAAGGAGAAAAAAACGGTTCAAATAATTTCTAGAATTTTTGGTACTGATTTGTCAAACTACTTCTTGTCTCTTGATTACTGTGGCATGGTCTGAAATCCGGGTCATTTTAACTCGTAAAAAATAAAAAACTTTATCTATGGGAAATGATTCCTTTGACCAATTTTGTGGCCTAGCCTGTGAAGGTTTCATTTGGGTTTGGGGAGTTGGGAAAGAGTAAACTATACTCTAATACCTGGTTGAAACATATTTTATTCGGAAAATTTTATGTTAAGTTATGAAAGAATAACTTACTAACTAAAGAATCATTAGGCAGTGCAATAAGATGTTTACTCTCTCGATCAGAGATTTTGGATTTAAGTCATCACCGTTACAATAATCAGGAAATATGGGAAAACACTTTGAGAGATATTGATATATCATATGGGAGAATCTCTTCCTTTTAAGATTATCTATACGTCATCCTCTACCCAAATAAACGTCTTAAAAAAAATTTACTAAATACAGTTATATTCATTAGATTCTGCTAAATTATAAAACTTTTCTTATAATATACTGAAATTCTTATTTATTTAATCCTATAAAAATAAGTAGTATTCAGGGTGGTATTTAGCTAGTGTGGTTTCTTCCATGGAAAAATTTGGACCAAGTTGAAAGTTCTCTTTTGACTACTTGCAATGCTGGGCTGAGGTAGGTACATTAGGACACCAGATAGAGTAAGTCCGCTGGTACAAAAAAGAAAGAATTGATTTTAAAATAGGACAAATTTTATTTTTCCCTTCCAAATTGTTGGTCTTATCACAAAATTCTCCCCATATTTTAATTTGTAATATTATTTTCCGAACTTTAAAATGTTTGCGAATTTCTCCATTCAGTTAAATTTTTGACAAAAAAATACACCAACACCCGTTGGCAGCATGAGTTAGGGGTATTAAATGTGAAATTACAAAATTATTGTTATAAATTAGTTTAAAAAGTAAATATTTCGGAGATTGTCATTTTTTTTTTTCATATCTTTCTTATGCATAACTTCATATTTTCATATTTAACAAGGATAACGAGTGCCATTTCATAATTTCACATATGATATCTCCAACTTATGTTACCAACAAGTGACACATGTGTTTTTCCGTCCAAAATTTAATTGGGAGAATTCGTAAACATTTTAAAATTAAGGAGAAAGGATATTATAAATTAAAATTCGGAAGGTATTTTATAACATGACTTAAAGTTCAGGGGGAAAAAAGTTAAATTTGTCTTTAAAAAATATATAATCCAATTTGAATTTTTCTAGTTGGGAGGGACGAAATAGGTTCAGAACAACAGATGCCAATTTGGCTGCAAATTTGATTCTGAACAACAAATGCCAATTTGGCTTCAAATTTGAACCAGAAGCCACCTCCCTGCAAATATTATTTTTATCCCTTCCAGTATTCAACCTATATAAATTATAGTCCCACAAATATATTTTAATGGAGTCCAAACGAACATCATTAAGGAATTGACCATTCCACGAAAAAGAAAGTTCAGAAAATGACAAAATTGAACCAAGAGGTGGCTACGTTTTTTTGGAACTCAAGAAATGCGTATCTTAGTGGAGCTTTTTTTTTTCTTTCTTTCTTTTTTTTTTTTTTTAAATAATAATTTTGCCTATTCATTGCAATCTAATCTTAATCTTTTTTTTTTTTTCTTTTTTTCTTCTTTGAAATCATAGTACCCTCATGTTCTTATGTTGTGTCGTTTTAAAACTCTAGTGAAAACGCATATAAAACAATCAGATGTCGATGATCAGCACATGCTCTCGAGAATAATTTAAAATTTTTGTATTTTTGAATCAAACCAACCCTATACCTATATGAGAGAACAATGGACGGACATAATTAAGGATTTAAATAGAGCCCCACATAACCCGCCCCATTTAGTGTATGGGTGCGGGGTGGGTCAAACCCATGTGGGTCAATGACCCGCTTACATTAAAAAAAAATATATAATCCTACTCAATTGTTTATTCAGCAAATGGGAATTGTTTTTAAGACTTTTCTTTTTCTTTTCAATGTATAAAAGATTTTTTACATATAAAATATCATGCTGAATTATGAAAATATTGAAACTATGTCTGAGATTGTACGTGAAAAAAAATCCAAATATGAAAATATCCATATACTTTTTAATTTTTTTTTTAAATTTCTGTCTTGTCCTTTACTAAAGTGTTGAGAAATTTTTTTTTTTTTTTTTTTTACTTTCCTGTAAATATTTTTGATAAGTAATATCAAAAAATACTTATTCATAAAAACTGTATTAAAAAAAAAAAGACAATACTTATGAGTTACATATTGAAAAACAATCAAAACATAAAACAAAATACACTCTCAAAACATGCATACGTTAGATGATACAATCCACTAAAAAAAGAAAAAAGAAAGAAAGAAAAAGATGGTTAAGCTTAAAAAAAAAAATCAAATAGAAGATGAACACAAATGATCAAAAAGTATCTATTCATGCGATTAACGTTTCTATAGCATTATACAAGAACTAATTTTATGCAATTAATAGTTGTTTGATCAGTTTGATTTAAATTTAAAAGAGTTTGTATTACAAGTAGGGATTTACGGAATGAGAGGAAAAAATAAAAAAATGAAACTAGCAAGCATTTTTTTTTTTGGAAGATAGCTTTAAATGGGTTGGTTAGGAGCGACCCGTTCCATCCCGTGTGCCGACCCACATCTAGTACGGGTCATGACCCACCCCGCATGACAGTCCATATATTGCAGGGCAGGACTGTTACCCATTTGACCCATCTCATTTACATCCCTAGACGAAATCCTTTAAAGCTAAAACTGAGCTTTCATTCAAAAACCAAATGAGGGCTCTTTAGACACATCACTCCCACTTATTTATGTCAAAGTTGACAAATTTGACAATGCGTTGGTTCATTTTCTGCAATAAGATAATATATAGAATATAGATTATTATATATAGGGTCTAATCATAATCCTCATTAATCTTATCAGCATTGAAGAAGTTTTGTATTGTGATTGTAAAAAGAAAAAGAAAAAGAAAATTAAGGTAAAATTCTTCCAATCAATTAAGGTTTTTGTGGTTCATAAATACTTGTGTGTATGTATGAATATTTTGCTATAATTGGGAGGGATTAGGGAAGAAATCGAGTACATATATCTTTCCACACGCAATGTAAATTTACATTTTTTGAATCAATTGGAATAAAGAATTCAAACTCTATATCGTATTATATAGTCAGGTATAAAATTACTGCTAGACTTACATACGCAATCACATAAAAACAATAGCTTTTCTGAAAACTATATTTAAATAATTGCACAATTTGGGTTTGAAATCAAATTTAATTTAGACTTGGCAAATTTATTGAAATCTCTAAAAATGAAATTCTTTGCTTATTAGCTCAGTTGTTTTACTTTTGTAGTAAGTTATATTTTTAACCTAATGATTTATTATGAAACAAATTTTTTTAAATATATATATGTGGTTATTTGAAGGGGAATTAAAAAACAAAAAAAAAAAACAAAAACAAAAACAAAAACAAAAAGGAGAAGCAGAGAAAGTCAAGATCCTAGTCCCCCCCCCCCCCCCCAAAAAAAGGCGTGGACTTGCCAATGGAGAAAATAATTTTCTAGCTAAATCTATTTTTATTATTTTCATTATAGTTATTATTTTTTAGCCAAAGAATGTGATTTGTTTTGTCTTGTAGAACATCATTGGGGAGAAAAAAAAAAAAGTAAAAAATAGACCCAAAAACACGACACCACTGGTGTTGTATAGTGGGAATCACTTTTGCACTAAAATTTGGAAGTTCACATAATTCCAGCTTCATAATTCTCAAGTCATGCGGTCTTCTTCACATTTGATTGCAAAATGTGGGGCCAACCTAAATTTTCCACATTGCATGGTTGGGATTGTTGAGTGTGGAGCCGAATCAGCCTAGCAAGACGGAAAGAAAAAGAAAAAAATAAAAAAATAAAAAAAGGAGGGTGGAAGCGGTACAGTGCCGGCAATGGGCACCGCAACGCTGGACCCGAGTGTCGTAGTGTTGTGACACAGAGCGGACGTCTTCTCGGAGTGCCTCAGCGCCGGTTTCGAGCACCACAGCACTGCAAAACAATGTTCGGAGCGCCGCAGTGCCAAGGAAGTGTGCCGCAGCGCTAGGTCGGCATTAGGTCGTGAATTGGAGCCAAAAGAATATATTTTTTGGGGTTTTTTAATTCTTTTCTTGTATACCTATAAATAGGAAGGCTATGGTTAATTTGTATAATTAAGAGAACTCAATTGGGAGGATTTTAAACACTGAGAATGATTGAGAGAAATTGGGAAATACAATCGAGAGTTTGTGTGAGTGATTTCTCTTGTAATCTGTAATCTTCATTATCATTATAGTGGAATCTACAGCGGCAGAAATAGGATGTCGTCTAGATTTTGGACGAATTTGTATAAAAATTTGATTGTCTCTCTTGTCTTTAATTTCTTTTACAATTATTCATTATTAGTGTTCTTAGAATTAGGAGACGCCTAATTCCTAATAGGGACTTGGGACCAAAACTTTTGCAATTTGCCTGTCGCTTCAGTTTATCCCTAGTGATTTGAAATGATCACATCCACGATGGGTATTTTTGTGGTGAAAAAAGAACCAAAAAAAAAAAAAACATAACGCTTATAGATAATTTAGTGAATTTGTTAATATAAGATATTTTTCTCTTTTGTCTATTTGTTGGGGGTGGATTTTTTAAACGTGGATGTTCTTCAATAGATATATTTCGTCGTTCTCTGTTGCGTTGTGTTGAAGGACACTGAAAGTGTACTTGCAAACCTACAAGGGGCACTTCGGAGTTCAAGCCGAACAGTGATTATGAAAATTCCATGATATTGCTTTAGAACATCAACATGTGTCGCATTTTTAAGTGAGTCGTTCGAGATCGTGGTCTCAAGTTAACTGATAGTAGTCTTGATCCCAGATTAGAATACTGGAGGAAGCTAATCAATATAGATTATAGATTGATTCAAAATCTTATTAAAAACTAATGCTATACTTATATATAGGAATATCGCAACTTCGAATATGGAAGTCAAAGGGATCAAATAAAAAATTATATTATGAAATTGTGATGAAATATATATGATCAATCAATATTTATGAAGTTTGAAAAAGAATAAGATTAAATAGTTCGATTCTTTTATTTTATTTTTCGAACCGAGGGATCTATGAATTAGGGATTCCTAATGCATTTAGACACAAATAGTCTAACTTTCCATAGAACGCTTCTAGGTCAACCACCGAAATTGTTCAGTGGTACCCTCGAAGTTTAATCTCACTTCGACAAAGTCAGTGTTCTTTGGTGGTATCGAGATCCAATCTCTAGAGGTTTGATTTCTAACGTCAAACGAACACATATCACACTCTCGATCTTCTACGAGTTCCCCCCCCCCCCCCAACATGAATCAATATATTGATTTTTTTCTCTAATTGTACAATTATAGATTTCATTAGAGGTGTTCATTGGATATGATCCGTCCTATTTTAGTAGCATAGCAATCGATCCAATCAATGTTTGGTTTTTGAAAATCTCAACAATCCAATCCATTAGTAGTATAATATCCAATCCAATCCATTTATGGTCGTTTGGATTGAATTGGATTAATCGATTGCACTTGAATCTTTCTATTGGACTTCGTATTATTTCTTCTTATTTATCTATTTTCTTATTCGGCCTATCTATAATAAGTAATCTATTAGGTCTTTTTGATATAATTGACATACTAATTACATATCAAATTTTAAACAAGAATTATAGGACGTGAAAATGTGTAACATAACATGTTAGGTAATTAAAAAAATGAAAGAATGATTTTTCTAGTGTTAATATCATATTCTGTAGGTTTTGAAATTTTTTATCATGAAAGTGTATTAAAAAAAAAATTGGGCAAGTTATATAAATCATAAACATAACCTTTTTTTTTTTTTTTTTTTACAAAACTATAAATAAAAATTGCATTAGATTGGATGGGTATTTTGAGGGTAGGTGCATTCAATCCAACCTATGTCAATTTTTAAGAATTGACATCCAATTTAATCAAATAAAAGTCAATTATTTATAAAAAAAAATTGAATTGGATTGTATCAATCGATTTCATCAGTTGATTAGACCTGATCAACACCCTTGTTTCATAAGTGATTAGTATTTTGTGGTGAAACCGATTGAAATGAATGTATGGAGGAGAAAACAACTAATCTGCATCATTCACATGGTCAGTATTGACTACTTACCCCCGGGCAGCAAGTCTACGACATTGACTTCCTGTATTTCCTTTCTTTCTTTCTTTTTTCATTTTTGGGTTTTCACAAAAAAAAAAAAAAAAAAAAAACCAATTTTCATGTACAGCTCTGTCTCTCTCTCAGACTCTGGTGCTCTGCCACTGATTTTCCTTTTTTTTTTTTCTTTTTTTTTTGTTTTTTGTTTTTTTTGTTTTGTTTTGTTTTTTGTTTTTTGCTGAATAAAAGATATGGTGATGATCCCGTCATTTTCCGTTTTAAAATACCACGCAGACAGAATTTACACTCACTTGAGTTGGGAGAAGATTTGAACTCCGACTTTCCGGTTAATGAGATCCTTAAGATTGTATCTTGTGTCAATTTATCCACTCCTGCATGAGCCTGTGACTGATTTTCTTGTCACAAATTGTAACCACCTTATTTTTGTGTAAAGATTTACTTGCCATTCTAAGCCTATGTTTAGTATAGTCAAAAATAGAGAGAAAGGTACTTATCAAAATAAATAAATAAAGAGAAATGAAGTTGAATAAGGGATTCTAAAAAGAAAAATAAAATCTTAAGTTGTTTTACAGAGTAGAATATGAGAAGGAAATAAACTGTGAACCTATAAGACCCAATATTGTAATTCAGTTCCTCCAACTTTGGAAAAAAAAAAAAAAAACCGAAGGGAAAGGTTTGACATAAAAATAACACATAAACTAACTATTTTGATCTTAATCTCTTGTTATGTTCTAATTTATATGAGGATATAATTCTAAAAAACATGGAATTTAACATTTTCTTTTCTTTTTTTTTTTCCCCTCTGTTCTACCAAACAACCTCAAGAAAAATCTCTATCATTTCTTTTTAGGGTGGTTAAATTGACACATCCCCTTGACTCTCTCACACCCACAATTTATCAACTCCTTTAATTACAATATATATATATATATATATATATATATCAAACAAAATGACATGAAAGGACACTATTAAATTATGTAAAATAAAACTTTATTATAGAAAAAGAAACTCAATTATATTCCCTTTTTTTTTTTTTTTTTTGTGCTTTCCACACACACATACACATCAAATCCCCAAATAAACAACTTATAAATCACCCTAATTTTCATCCTAATTTTTACTCATCGATAAGTATTCCAAAAAATTACATTTAGAAGCGTTAATATTTTTTTTAGCAGTTATAAAATTATGTTTGTTTCTTCTTGTGTTATGCCTTACTATCAATGTAGTTTGTTGGCTTTTTTTCCCTTTGAATGTTGTCGTTGATATTCTTGTTGGTGTACTGTCCACCCAGAAAAAGAAAAAAAAACCTCCGTAAATTGGCTTCTAATTTAATTACTTCTTGTTTTATTGTTTGGCTTTTTTTTTTTTTTATTCAATTGTTGATCGGATATATATACATATAGATATGAATTTCTTTATTTGCCTTTAGAAAAAAAAACTTTATTGTTTGTAAAATTTTAAATTTAACCTACAAAGAGAGTGGAGAAATCAATTTAAAATTTTTTGAAATGAAAATAATCAATTTAAAATTAATAAAAATGTTTTTTTGGAATGAATCTCAGTCATAATGGGAGGGTCTATTGACACCCTCTATTTTGTTTTCCCATTTATTTTCAAAAATCATCAACAAAATAATTTTAGAATTAAAAAATCACATGTTCCACCCTTTAGTTTTCCCAGAAAAACCCTTATAACTAAATTGTTTGTCTTTCTTATTTCTTTCTTCTTTTTTCACATATTAAATTTAAACAATTGCACAGTTTTTTTTAATATGTTTTATTTTATTTTAATTTTTAATTTTTTTCTCATGAGATTTCTTTTTTCTTTTTTTCTTTTCAGATATTTAATAAAAATTCTTTGTCAGTTTATATGTTGAGATAAAAATCTATGAACTTATTATTTGGTATGTTTTTTCTTAAGACGATAAAAACTTGAGGATAATATGCTGATAAAGCTGAGTGTTCTACAAGCATGGTTGAAAATGTTATAAATTTGATTAATACTTTTATTAGATGATCAGAAAATGCTCAAAATTCAGAGTTTATATGAATTCCTAACAATTTCTCTCAATTATATTTAAAATGAATAATGAATCAAATCAATATATTTGATTATATATCCACATCATGCATACATGTTTTCTATTTTCTTGTTATTTCTTAGAAAACAAAAAAATAGTTATAACATAGAACTACAAAAACTATTGCAAAATAGGAATAATAACAAACTAAATAAAAGAATCTTCTTTAAAAAAAAATTTATTGTAGAAATTAATTAAAAAATAACAACAAAATAGAATATTAAAAAAAAGTAAAGAAAAAAATGTATAGTGATTTAGACTGTAATAGGAGGAGAAAGAAAAAAAATAAATAATTTATTTACAAGGGTTTTTTTTTTTGTGGAAAAATAAAGAGGTTGAACAAGTGGTTTTAAAAAATGGGTAGAAAAAATAAAATGGGGGTTGTCAATAGACCCACCTGTCATAATATATCAACTTTTTCATTTCATGCAAGTATATACTCTTGATATTATCAAAGTAGAACATCAAAATAAGCCAATTACAAAACATGTAAGTGTGAATACAAATTTAAAGTGGTTGAGTGCTTTTTATTTTATGGAAATAGTTAGGGATAATTTACAAATATAAAAATATTTATGGATGTGTAATAAGAAAATTTAATAGTTTTAAATTTAAGAAGGATGTGCATTTAGAAGGGATATAAAGAGTCAAGAATGATGTATCAGTAACATCATTATTCTTTTTATTTCCATCACCTAAATAATTTATGTATCCTTCTTTTTGTTTTCAATCACTGCAATTCAAAAAATAAATTAAAAAAAATTAAAAATTAAAAATTAAAAAAAAGTTATCATATTAGCTGATGGAAGAAATTATAAGTGACGGCAGGAGACTAACTTGAGATATACATACATGTACATTCTTAAAAAAATAAAATAAAATAAACTTATTCCCTGATTGAATCATTAGTTCGAATCCAGATTGTTTTTTACAGTGTTTTTTCTTCTAAAAATTTAAATTTTCTGTTGAACTTGACCCTCCAAATGCAGCATCAAAACGGGCCGTTGAAATCAATTATGAATTAATAATCAAGATAACTATGAGTATTTATAGCTTTAGCAAATAAATTCTAGTTATATATTATCTTCTTTTACTGATTATAGAAGAGCCAATGGCTCTTCTACAATTATCTTTTGGTCACTACCTTGGGATTGTCACGTGATAGTCCTATTACTGTCATCCGTCTCGTGACGATCCAATCACTATCACAAGACGGTCCAATCATTGTCATGTAATGTTTTTTTTTTTTTTTTTTTTTGTCTTTTTGTCTTTTATTCTAATTATAAAAGAATCAATGGTTTTTCAACAGTGACCATTTAGTCACTACTTTGGGGCTGCCATATGGCAGTTCAGTTACTATCACGTGGTGTCTTTTTTTACTTGTTTATTCTGTACACATGAAATGTGTACTATACAACTAGTTATAGATACAAGTATGAAAAATAGATATTGTTATAAACATAACATGATAGTATATCACTTGCTCTATTATAAGATGTAAACGTAAACATAAGGACAAATTTCAGTTTTTCCCCTTAAACTTTAGGTATTGTCACAAAATACCCCCCGAACTTTAATTTGTAACATTCTTTTCCCTCGAACTTTGAAATATTTACAAATTTTCCCCCTCAGTTTAATTTTTGATGGAAAAATATGTGTAGCACTTGTTGGTAGTTTGAGTTGAGGAATGCTAAATATGAAATTACAAGTTGACCAATAATTAGGTCAAAAGAGTAAATATTTAGGACTTATTGTCATTTTTTCCTGTACTGCTATCTTATGTTTAACTTCGTAGTTTCATATTTAAAAAGAGTAGGGAATGTCATGTATACTGCAAATGCATACCACTTCGTAATTTCATATTTAATACTGCTGCTAAGGGTGTTTTTTCGTAAAAAAACTAAACTGACAGGAGAAATCTGTTAATGTTTTAAAGTTTAAAGGAAAAAAATATTACAAATTAAAATTCGGAAGGCATTTCGTGAGAATGCTTAAAATTCATGAGGAAAAAGTAAAATTTATCCTAAACATAAATCTCATGCATTCAAACTAAATAAAACAAAAAGTTGAGAAATATATAAACATTCACACCTAAATTTTAATAGATATAGATATATAGATATAGAGCTGGATGTAGACGTGAAGATATATAATGTACACATATATAAAGGATACCTAGACATGTGGAAACAAGACAATGACTTTTGTGGCAGTGGAAAAAATAATGACTCTATACTATCAACATCTGAAAGTGTATGTATGTATATATATATATATATATATATATATATATTTTGGTTGAAACATCTGAAAGTATTTAACATATAGATAAATGTACCCATATTTACATATATAAAAAAGCGGGCATTGGAAAGTCGTTTGCCGTGTAACACATGTGACGCACTAATAAAAGTTGTTTGTTTTCATTTTGTGGTCCTTTATTGGTATTGCTCTAAGTCTCTTTATTCGTCTTGAGTATGTTATAATGATTATTTTGTAAGGTATGACTCGCTTGACAGAGTACATTTTTGCTTCTATTTTTAATCAGTAGAAAAAAAAGTAAAATATTACTTTTCAATTAGTATTTGAGAAACACATTTTTAAAAAGCTATTGAAGTGAAAGTTATGTTAAGCTTTCTAATACAAGTAATGAAAATTTGAAAATAAAGTTTATAATGTCGATTTTAAACTTTGATATAAAGTTCGAAAATTTGTTTAAAAGAACTCTTTGAAAGTCAAATTTATGACTTTAACATGAAATTATTCTGGAGACAAAAGCTCTCCTGACAGATCATATAAAACACTTCCATACATAAGTTTTGTTTTGTTTTGTGGATTTAAGTGTTAGTCTCTCTAGTTTATAAAAGAATTACTAAATATCAAAAAGGTGACCATTTTGGAAAACAAAAACTTGAAAAGATGATCTAAAACAAAATTATATACAGAGTCACACACAGACAAATTAATCTGCTTTTAATTGGTTTGATTTTTCATTTTCGTTTTCGTTTTCGTTTTCGTTTTTTTTTTTTTTTTGTTTTTTGTTTTTTGTTTTTTGTTTTTTGTTGCTAGTCGAGTCAAATTTTATTGGTTTAATTGGTGATCTTGATTGAATTACATAGCGAATTCTGATATCTCTCATCGATTAATTTAGGGCAACATTAATTAGTTATAAATAAGATGTGAGTTGTGACAATGCATTAAAGTTAGTGTAGCAGTTACAACATATCGAACCAAAGCCGCTTAATCATTCAAGAGAACAAAGGTAAGATGAGATAAAGTACTCGTGCCAGTCTTGCCATGGCAGAGCCCTAATTTTTTTTTTCCCCTTCAGAGGGTGTGAATTGAATTCACATTAACATTATAAACTAGAATAGTTGTGCTTATTTTTAAAGTTTATAATTTACATAATTGTGAATTTATAGTATGATTATATATATATATATATATATATTTTTTGGTAGAAGTACGAACATAATCATCCTGAAAAACAGTACGCATATAATCTTCCTTAACAAAAAATACATAATCTCTTAATATGATATAACTCATTAGATTCCGTTGAGGCTGGCTCAGAGAAAGAGGGTGAGGGGTTTGAATGTGAATTTTTAGATTTAAAATTTGAGCATGTTTTTATTTCTTTTTAATAAAATAAAGTCATAGATTTAATATCATATAATAATAATAATAATAATAATAATAATAATAATAATATACCTGGTTAGGACTAGCTGGGTTCTCAAATTCAAAGTCTAAAAGTATTTTTTATATCTATTTAATAAGTATAGCCATAAATCACATACTATTAAAAACCAAAAAAAAAAAAAAAGGCAATCTATTAAAAAATCATCTAATCTGATCGATTATTATGTAATCATATTAAAGAAAATTACATAAAATGATGAGAGAAACAAAGCATGATCTATGTTATTATTTTTTCTGGATAAATTTTTGTTGATGTCATTTTCTGCTCCGACCACAAAACACGGAATCTGGCCACCCGACGGCGTAGATTTGGCTTCGGAGGCCTGCTCGGACAAAGTCGCTCCGACCAGTGCCGACCAGTTCCGAGAACACGCCCATCCGACCAGGTCTTGCCATCTTTCCAGGACAACCCGAGTTCTCGGTCTAGATTGTTCTCCGAGCACCCTATGCCGGCAAGTGTGCTCGGAATTGGTAAGAGCCCGTTAGGCCCACCTGTCAACTCACTTCTGACACGGGTCCCATCGCGGTACCCCCCAGCTGCAGGCGCCGCCCACCTACTCCTACAGCATGTCACTTCACCACCTGCCGCCACCTACTCTGACGAAGGCTGCCCTTGTCAGGCGCCGGTGGTAGCCACCCTACTGAGATGCGTGGCACCTGTTCATTGGGCCGACAGTACCTGTAAGCCTAAGGCCTAGCTGTCGATCGGGTGCCCTAGGTAGCCGACCCGACTGGGTCGCTCCGAGCACCCAGACCCGCGAGAGGTGCCCATAAATAGAGAAAGAACCCCCAAATTCAGGTATGGTCATTCTTGCCTTGCCAAAGCTCTGCCTCTCCCCTTACTCATCAGTTTCCTTGCTGACTTAAGCATCGGAGTGCCCACGGCAGACACCACACCGGTGTCCCCATCATTCCGAGGTGCTTCCCTTTTGTAGGTGATCGACGGCGGAGCGACTGGCCAGTCCCGACCGGATTACCCGACCACATTGGGTGTTGCTGCCGGAGGCAATTTCGGCACCAACAATTTTAAGTTTTAATAGTTAACTACCATAGTTCACTTTCAAGCAAACACACAACTTCAAACATTCACTTATTTCTAATAAAAATATTGTAAAACTTACAATTGGAGTGTACTTAAAAAAAAAAATGCTCTCACGTTCTTAGTGTCGGTGCATAGGAGTTTTTTTTTTTTTTTTTTTAATAATATTTTTTTATCGTGTGTGTGGAGTAATGATTGAGATATGGCAAAGCACAATACAACTCTTTGGCGAAGAAAAGAAAGAAAATGAAACTCCGCTTTGAATTCCTAATTATCCAAAATTCAAAGCAAAGGGGAAGAATATCATATCCACCACCAATCAAATTCTGATAATGACTGAACTGAGTCAACTTTTTTTCTCTTTTATTCTCGAATAAGCATGACACCAGCCGTGGGGCACTGTGCGGGAAAAAGAAATTATGATAAGGGACTCTCGCAAGTTGTATGAATGATTAAAAAAAAAAACTTTGTTCTTATCATAATTACATAGTACGTAAATTTGATAAGAACTTCGTGATTGGGGGGGGGGGGGGGGTGTAAAATAAAATATATATATATATATATATATATAGACACACACACACTAGTTTGTAGCAGTGCCTACGGCACTTGTTTATTTTGGGTAAATACCTTGATTTTTATCTCTAAATGAGATAATGAAGGGATAAAAAAAGTAGTAAGATTTTTTTTATATTTTTTTTTTGCTGGAAAATTAGTAAGAGAATATATGTTAATAAAATTTGTGGTTACTTTAGAAAATTTCGAATACAAGTACAAAATAGTAGAGATAATTTATGTAGATTTAAGCATAATAAATGCGTGGTATATGTATCAGCCAAGAAAAAAGTTAAAAAAAAAAAAGAAGCATGATATAAAGTGTGAGAATAGTCAAAATAAAAAAGAAATGAAATAGCGATGTTTTTTAATCCGGGTGAATCACATGAATTGAGGGTTTCACTGCAGTAAAAATACTAAGTAATTCATGTTTGACATTTTTGTAGGCCATAGGAAAAAAGAAAAAAAAAAAAAAAGAGATTGAAAAAAGAAAACAAATAGATGACACTTTTAAAATACATATAGATCTTTCAAGATATTATGATGATTTAATTTATCAGCAATATGCTTCGTTTAAAACAAAAATGTAAAGGTTGTGAAATATTGTTAAAAATGACTCAGATGAAGATATACTCTTGAATGTTGATTAATCGTAAAGAGTGGGGAACAATTTGACAATTTTCATACTGATTTCTTGGCATAAGATTTTTTTTTTAAAAATCTTTATGTTTATTTATTTTTTCAGTTTCTTTTCCTTTAGAAATGCTTGAAGATATTTCTTATCAACCTAAATAATAGGTTGTGGGGTCCTATATCATTTGGCTGATTTTAGAATTACAAGAAAACATATTATATGTATGCATATTTATTGTTGATGTACAAGGCATAGAAAAAGTTAAAAGACAAAAATAAATTGGTATAAGAGTGAGATGTGAGTTAGTGTGAGAACATAGAATATAGCCAAGTGGATTTATATAATCCGTTAGTATTAATATAAGTGAAGAAAGAGTAGTGTGAACCATAACCATTGGATTGAAAAGTTGGAAGTCCAAAAAATGCAATTCTTATTGCAACTTCTATAAAATGTTATAGATATAGATTATTAAAAAAAAAAAAAAACACACACACACACACACACACACACAAATACAAGATTAAAAATTTTTTTAAAAAAAGCAAGCATGTAAGTTGGAACAAAATTTTTTGTCCTTTTCTACCTTATTCTCCAATCTATATTTACTAGCATGGGTCACGAGCCTTAGGCATGTATCATATTTGTACTTATATATATATATATATATATATTTTAAGGCTGTATTTATATATTTTTTTCCTTAGAACAAATTATTAAAAAAAATAAAGAAAACTTTGTTAAATTAACTATAATAATATTAGACTATGTTTGATATCCACCTACAACTTTTTGAATGAATGAAAAGGTTAAGGAATTATTTCTTGTTTGTATAAACTTTTATTACATTATATTAACTATCCATATTGATTTTATTTAGTATGATTTTGATTGTTAGAAAGAATATTTTATGAGAAGATCAACTTTTTTGGTTGAAAATTTGAAAAAGCAATGTAATTGCCTATTTTAAATATAGCATATATTTACTAAAGAAAAAAATAAAAAAAAATATATTGTGAAAAGCATTTAAAAATACAATATTTTGAAAGTAAATAAAAAGAAAAAGTTATGATAAGAACTGTACTTTTACATTATCGGTAGGAATTGTTACTTGAGTCATTGGATCAATTTTTTAATTGTTTGTTCTATGATTGAAAGTAATTTTGCATGTTGCATTCTAAATTTTAACATATATCACAAATTAAACTATTATGAATTTAATTTAATAATTAATCTTAACAGCACCTATGAATAGAGTAAAAGTACAATTCTTATAATAAGTCAGGAGCCGATGTCATCCACGCACGAGCCATGGCTGCATGGCTTTCTTAACTTTGCAAACCGAGCTCAATGACTCAGTGGCTAATATTTACAGATCATTGTACTAACATGACATAAAAAATTAACACTACACTAATATGACATAAAATTAAACTAAAATTAACTATAATTTATGTCATATTAGTCAAGAATAGAAAATATGTGTCATATAATTGATCAACAGATGAAAACAAATTTGGTTATTTAAGCAATTTTCTCTAAAAAAAAGTTCACATTCTCTTGAACTTGCAGAACAAGTGATTTATAATGAAGATCGTGTTAAAATAAAGTTCATGAAAAGTCTGTAAATCTAAAAGATGTCTTGCCAGCTGATTTAATTGTTATTTTTCTTTGAATATTTTAAATTGAGATTATAATAAAAACATTCACCATTTTATATCACGTTGATCTACATATATTATTTGCAGTCGAATCAGATGCCAAAGCAGGAATAGTACTTCAGCTTGCAGATTAAACACACACACACACACACACATATATATATATATATATAGATCACTTTCCTCACCTTCTTAGCAATTATTCAAGATTCCAAAAGCCCCATCAAATTTGATTCTTTTGAATTTGGAATTATTCTGAGCAATGGTAGCTATAGACATATTGGAAAGGAAACACTGGAAGTTTCTTTAATTACCTCACTTTTAGTTTGGCCACAAAGTACTGCAGGAAGTTTCCGGGAAATTAAGCAAGAGATAAGAGACACCTATAATATTAATAGATGAAATAATACAAAATGTATAGATGTATACATTCATTACATATATATTTATGCAAATATATATATATATAATATATATAATGATCAGGTATACCAGTGTCAAAGTCAGATCATCTTTAGTCCAGGTCGGCCATTAGCAATATTTAATATGTAAAATTTTATAATCAAGAATCTTATGTTGCATAGGTACCCAAAAGAAAAAAAAAATGTCATAATGTTTACTATAAGAGATAAATAGTTTAGTGGCTAAGTTTTACAGTTTCGAAGCTGTATTTTAAAAAAAATATTTATTTATTGTTCTTCGGTTAAATATTGTTTTTGAAAATGTTTGAATATTATGTTAAAAGAGGTTTAGTACTCTATAAGAATCTTTAGTCAAAAGTCATAAATTATAGTTTCTAAAATAGCACTTATTAATTGATTTTAAAATTTGTATTAGAGTTTATAAGTAAGATATAATGAACTTAATTGTAACATTATTATTACTTACTAAACAAATTTAGGATCAGTTTGACTTATAAAGTTTTTTTAAAGACAACTTAAGTTAGGAATTCTATTTTTATCTTAATTGTTTAATCTGTGAGTGTCCAAATTAAACGTACTGCGCGACAATTATGTGGTGTTCGATTGAATTTTTAACATGAACAATCTGCATAAAATCTATCATTAAAAAATGTTATACTAATAAAAAGTTGTTTTCTACAGGTGGTGTTAAATAAAAGGTCACTCGAAAAAAATAAAAAAGAAAAAAAACCTAAAACAAATGTAAAACTCTATCGAACAGGTCTTAAAAAAAACTTATGACAACGCAATTCAACGCATTAACAGACTAGTAGTACATTTCATTTTTTTAAATCCAAAATTATCAAGTTCAGTCTAATTTTATAAGTTATCAGAGATGTATAATAACAATCTCACAACGGAAAATGAGATTCCATAGTATAATATACTAGATTTACTTGTTATAGATCATTCTCTTATCAATGCCAGCCGGTGCTATAGTACACTTGGTTTTATTTATTTATTTATTTGCTATAGTATAGTACACTTGGTTTACTTGTTTATATTTCTTGGATCAGAGTTGAATTTATCGATCTCAATTGTCGTCTTCAGCAAAGACAGAGAGATTTTTTTTTCCCCCGGCAAAAAATTTGTTATTTTCTTGGACTCCCACATGGAGAGGAGGCACACAGCGGAGACTGGGACACGGCCGCCTGGCTAAATGGGGAGTTGTTGCCCTCTAAATTTTAATATGTTAATTATTATTATTATTATTATTATTATTATTGTTTCTTGTTATTATAACGTACTTCATATTTTACGTTATTAACAAGTATAATTGTCTTAATAGTTGTATTATTATTATTATTATTGTTATTATTATTATTATTATTTCTTCTTATTATAACGCACTTCATATTTTACGTTATTAACAAGTATAATTGTCTTAAATAACAATCTATAATGTAAATAGTTTTATATCACGAAATATATATTTTCTAGATAAGTATATTTTAATCCGATAGTTGAACATCATTAATCTTATCTTAATAGTTGTTTGTTTCGATAACAACCTATAATGTAAATAGTTTTATATAAATTATTAATAAGTATAATTGTCCTAATAATCGTTTGTTCCGATAACAATACATAATGGTTTTATATCACGAATTATATATTTTCTAGATAAGAATATTTTAATCAGATAGTTGAACGTTATTAATAAGTATACTTGCCTGTTTGGTAGCACTCTCATTTATTTGAATAAAGCACTTTCAGGTGGCAGTCTCTTGACCTTTACGATAGATGGATAAGTCATTTACCGTAACATTATTAATAAGAATAATTGTCTTAACAGTTGTTTGTTTTATAACAATCTATAATGTAAATAATTTGTACCATCAATTATATATTTTTTTAGATAAATAAATATATTAATCACATCATTAAAAATTTAATCTTAATTATTTAAAAACAGTTTCTATAGCATAATAAACAATCTAGAAGGTTATAGTTTATCGTAAAGTAATAAAGATATTGATGAGATAAGAACAATGCGTCTAGTTGGTTGTCAAACTGGCCAAGTGTTGTACATGCAATGCACATATATATATATATATATATATCTCTCTCTCTCTCTCTCTCTGTATGTGTGTGTGTCTGTATAAGAATACGTTGTTCCGTTTCGTCATGGCATCATATTATATCGTCCATTTACCTACAAATATTTATATATATATGCCTATACATATTTGATGACAAAACAGGCAGTATTTATATATATATATATATGTATATATATTATATAATAAAAGAACATGTATATTAATTATCTGAGCAGATTTATTTTTTTATATTTTACTGCCGCTGTTTTCTGGAGAGGCATCTGTTTATGTACTTGTTTTTTTTTTTTGAAGGAGAGCCGATTGTTAAACCTTTAATCGTATTAAATAATTATTCTACTCGATAGGATCTTCTTTCACATATTCTATTAATCCAGATAGGAAAGTTCTCGTATAAGGTTGTTGATCTGTCGAATCCACTTGTTTCTTTGCTTTCAACTAAAATATTGTTTGAGTTTAAGCATAGGCAAATGACCTAGACATTTAAACATAAATTAACGTTTCATTAAAAAAAAGATTATGATGCCACATATTTAGCATTAATTTTCTTGATCTTTTCTTAACTACGTACTCATTTGAAAAGTCAACTCACCAAATCCTAATTATGAAATCAAAAATGTACTGATGTGTCCTATCAAAAAAAAAATGTACGGATGTGGTGGATCCAAAGCAATTAATTAAGTAGATAAACAACTAATGCGTCGTAAGCTTAATAAAGTAAGTTAGGAATGCTAGTTTACGCTATAACAGCTACTTTTACATACATATATATATATATATATATATATATATATCAGCCTTGAACCCGTCAGCAGGGTGAGAGTAAAAAGATGTGAACTTTAAATAAAAGCTGTCAGATTCAAAATTAAAAGATTGTATTTTTATTTTGATTTATTACATATATACATACACCAACCTTATTTTGAATTTTTTTTTTTAAGAAAAACACATATATTATTATAGGTGTTATCTTGTACACAAAAAAAATAAAGATTACAAGTGAAATCGAACTCACAATTCCCCTCTCTGACCACTCCACTAAAAGATCGTCAGAGAAAATTATATATATAATACATATATAAATATATATATATATGTATATAGATTAGACAACAAATATAGAATGAATACTAACTTCCGGTATTCGAAAGCTAACCTTACATCATCACTGATTTATAAGGGCATGTCAGTCCGACGTGTGACTTATTGGTTTGTTTTTAAAAGTATGGTTAATTTGACGTATCAATCTGAAATCTTCTTCTTGATGTTTTGTAGAGGCCAAGCCTTGGAATTAATGTATGTTTGTTGTGGAGATAAATGAAAAGAGTTTATCCTTTATATATAGTAGTTAATTAGTTAATTCAATGATATTTCATTTGCTTTAGAAGAGGAGGATTTTTAATTTAAGATGCAAATGACGTGTCCAAACCAAAATTATATATATTGGGGCAAAAAGAGAATAACAACAATAAATATTTAAAGACATGTCCAAACCAAAATTTTATATGTTGCGGCAAAAGAGAATAACAACAGCTATATCTAAAATAAAAAATAAAAAGATAAATAATTATGTGTTGCAAGTATTATCATTGATCATTGCCGATGGCCAAAAAAACAGATAAAAAAAGAATAACAATAATTATATCTAAAAAAAGATACACAATTATGTATTGCAAGCATTGTCATTCGTCATTGCCGATATCCAATGAAACAAATAAAATTTGAGACTTTTAAAAGATGAGTTTCATCTTAAAAAATCTATTTATTAAGCAAAGTGATATGAATGTTCATTATTGTTTTTATTCTCTCATGATATACGGGATTAGGTTTTCTTTTCTCTCTTTTTTTTTTTTTTTAATAACCCGTAACAAAGAATTCTAGCCAAAGTTTGATATCCAATAACATGTGTTACAAAAATAAAAGTAAATGGTACGGAAAAGGCATATGCTTAATTAACTTGACCCTCTAATTTTGCTGTAATTATACCTAGTCATTGTTAGGTATATGATTCAAATTAGTTTTTGCACAAGCTGTTATTTTGTGAGTTTGCAAAATTATCAATTTTGTGTCCCATTGAGAGCTTATAAATAAGTATATTGTGTATAAAGTTTTGTATAGTTAGAAAATAAGAGAATATGTGCGTCTTCTTTTGAGAGAAAGTTAGAAGAAAGATAGGTAAAAGGTATAAGAGGTTTTGTGTAACAACTCATTTCTCACTTTTGGGCCTCGTGCACGCACGATTTTGATTTTGAGCTCAATCTCAAAAGGTCTCATAACATCAGGGAGGCATTGGTCATTATAAATTATATCAAAGCCAATACCCAATTGGAAGTGTGGCTAACGAGGACGTTGGACCCAAAAGAATGGATGATTATGACAGTCATCAGTCCCTACAAGGACAATGATAAGTTGTACAGTCTCACATCATTTGAGAATGGATTATGTGATGGTTCTTAAGTAAAGGGACCACCTTTTAATGGTATGAGGCATTTTGGGGCAAAGCCCAAGAGCAAAACCATGCGGGTATGAGGCCCAAATCGGATAATATCATACTAAAGGAAGGCATGAGTCATTATATTTTAGGTAGAGAGAGTTTGCGAGAGTTTATTGAGTATGTAATTCTGAAAGTGTTAGCAAATTTATTCACTCTCTCCCGTAGACCTAAATAACTTTACCGAACTACGTAAATTCTTTTATCTTCTCTTTTATTTCGGTTTTGTTTTTTTTTTTTTTTGTTTTTAGATACGCTTTGAGTATAGGAGTGTTTTCCCAAACATCACAAAAAGTATTTTGGTTTTCTTCTTTTCCAAATGGAAGAAACAAAAAGCACAACCTAGCTGGTACTGAATAAATAAGTTATAAATTAGGAACATTAACCGAACAATTAGTGTAGTATATGCGCAGTGATATCATCATCTTAGCATGTTTATCCTTTGCGATAATATCCCGATTCCCTTATCCTAGATAAGACTTTGTCATGCTCTCATGATCATTTTCTCATGAATTATCAAAGTTTACAACTTAATAATTAGCCATGGCTATCAAGTTTCTAGCTAATACATATATACATACATTAGTAAAATGGCACACGCTTTACGCGCGGACAAACAAAGCAAAAATAATTATAAATAATGAATTTTTTTTTAATTTTTATTTAAAAAAGAACCAAAATGATTAAAAGACTAAAAAAAAAAACATAAACCAATATAAAAAATGGACTAAAATGAAAAAAAAAAAAAAGGTGAAAAAAAAAATTGATCTCGTACCGTTTTGGACGAAAACATTAACTTTTTTTCTCCTTTCTATATATTATAGATTATTGGTTAATAAGACAAGGTCTCTAATGTATATCTATGTTAGACAATATACTACAAAGATAATAACTAATTTTAGTATGCATTAACAAAATCTTGTTTTTTTTTTTTTTATGATCAATTATGACTTTTTTATTTAAAAAAAACATTTTAAAATTTTAAATTTGAGAGTTCATATCTAAATCCTTCCTTCAACCGGCTGAACTAACCTAGATTAGAAAATATTTGTTTATGTACTTGAGAGTTTACTACACTCGAAAACATTATAGTGTTATATAAAAATTTAGTACTACAACTATAGTCATTGTTTCAAACTATATGTAGCTTTTAAATTAACGTTCAATATATATATATATATATATATTGCTATAGCTAAAGCCTAAAACCCTAGCAGTATTCATGATATATAACTATCTATCAATATTCTTCTTAATTATAAAGTACTCATCGGAGAAGCACTAGATCATCGCTCTTTAATTGATGGATAATAATTGGGGGCGTTATGGAAGTCTTATTAGCTGATATATATATTCAAGGCAAAAGAAAAACTAACGTCAGCAAAACGTTCTCTTTCCATGTTTTATGTCATTTTTTAAAAAATTTAAAATGAGAGATTAATTAAGACTATGTCGTATAATAAAATTAAATGCGAAATAATTGTTAGATTATGTTTATAATAATTTGTATGCTCGTGTTTCTAATTACAAACTGATTAATATATTTGAGTACAAAACATCTTGTTAAACAATAACATACATATAACCATTCATGCTCACATACATAGCCACAAAATAGCTAGGGCGGTGGACCAATTTTGACTCGCCACTTCATGAAGAAAAGGTGCTTAACTTTTGGATGAATGATGAAACCTAATTAATACGTAATCATAAAATTAAGCTGAATTTCTAATGTATACCTAATATGTTTCTATTTTTTATTTTTTTATTTTATTTTACGTGTCATCACTCTCTCTTCATAAAATATTATTATTGGAGGGGTTGGTGGTATGCTTGCCTGTAATCTCTATCCCATTTCATGTCCACACCTTACATGGTATTTCATCATCACTTTCATAAATATTTAATTAATTTGAAGGATTACGCAGGAAATCTACTATGTCGTACTCATATTTAATTTTGTTCTTTCTCTCTATTAATCTTTCCAATTGGTTGGAGGATTACGTAAGCTTGCAGTCCACAATTGTAGATTTAACCAAAAATGGTTTCAAATTAAGGTTTCAAATTATCCCCTTAATAGATTTTACCCAAATAATGAATTAGAGATTTTTTTTTTTTTTTTTTAAGGAAGGAATTAGAGAATTAGTACTAAACCAAAAATAAAGAGACTCAAATATATAAGAATTTTATGATAAAAGGATATCAGGGATATCCTCATGTCTCCGATCTAGTGAAAACGAAAAAGTATTAACCACTGTGACCATCAATTAGATGCCAAAAGATCATAACCTTGAGCCTTTACAAGCTAACAAACCAAGAGCTTAAACAGTTTTCTTAAAAGCATAGTCTATGCCAACACAATACTGATAGATTTTTTCACGTAGTAAGACTCCAATGCATAACCTGGTAGAAGCGACCTTGACCTTCACAAGCTAACAAACCATGAGTTTAAAGAGTTTTCTTAGAAGCATAGTCTATGCCAACACAATATTGATCGATTTTTTCACGTAGTAAGACTTCGATGCATAACTTGATAGAAGTGAAAGCCTCAAATAGAACATTTTTTGTCACCATATATCTGTGGTTAAAAAGGAGGGTTAGACGTTGGGAACATGTATTGAAAAGATGGTTACTACATTTTGTTGGTAAATTTGAATCATTTAGGAAAGTGTTCATTTTGATGTCATTTTATTAGGTTTGTAGAATATTCTATAAGTTATTAACAAATACAATTCATGCATCTTTATTTGGTGTTGAGTAGTCATTCTTTTTAAATAAATTGCATATAAAAACCAAGGTATTTGCTTGTTTTTCCTGACTTTTCCACTCATGCTTAGGTGGAGTTGTCTATTTCATGGTTCTGTTTCAAAAGAAAATTGACTCTTTGAGCATTCGAAAAAGACCCCCCTTAATTATTTTGATTTAAAGGGTTACATCAATAATGTCGCCCATTCGATGAATGGTTGACACTTTTTGTGGATGACATGTGACGATATCGTCTTTTTGTTAAAGAAAGTTTGGATTGATTGCACAAATAGGCCCCAAAATTTAAATTTAAGTTTGTGACTCCCGATTTAATTCAATGAGCAAAAATTCCTTAAATTTATATTTTAGTGACAGAGGTTTAAAGCGGAATCGTCAATAAGGCTCAAATGACCTAATTCTAAGGGTAAAACTAAAAAGGAAAGTATATTGTCATTTTTAAAATTTATACAGACCTCGTTAGGTATTATTTTGAAAACGTTTTTAACGTTTTCCAATAAAGTTGTTTTGAAAAACGATTCTAAAATAGAGTTTGTTTTACATAAAATCAGAAAATAAAAAATAAAAACAAAAAGTTGGTTTCGTATTTTGTTAAAGAATGAGAAAATGAAGTTATTTTTCTCATTCTCGTTTTCATTTTCTGTGTCTTTTTTTTTTTTTTTGTTCGAAAGACATTTTCTAAACCTTTATACACCTGACAAAGACATTAGGGGGGTGTTTGGCCCATAAGTCCAAACTAAGATTTTCAAACTTTTTTTTATCTTTTTCCTAAAAAGTTTTTGTCTTTTTCCTAAAAAGTTTTTTGTCTTTTCTGAAAATTCAAAAAAATTTACTATTGAAACTTAAAAATTTCAACTCAAACTTACACACCAAACTCCCCCTAGAAATATGCACAAACATAACATTTCTTTTCCTTATACTCAAATCAATCTCTCTAGAAATACAATCAAATATAATTTCAAAAAATGTCTCAAAACCATTCTCATTACTATTATATCGAAAACAAAATCATTTTCAAAATGGCCTCAAACATGACACCATTTTTAACAAAAGGAAATAAAATGACACTTTACGTGAAACTCAAGAAAAAAGATAATGACAGCACCTTGTGCATCTAACAAATAACTTCCACCTCTGTCCTGAGTTTCTGACTTGGAAAGGAGGGAAAAAAAAAAAAAAAGAAAAGAAAAACAGAAAAGAAAAAAGAGTAACCTTTTTTATTTATTTATTTATTTTAATTGCTTATTCAAGATTCCTCAAATCAATTTGAATAATAAATTTCTTTTTAATTAAGCAAGCATAACTATTTTCACTCACATGCATGTGATTTCCTTTGTCTCTGTCCTTTTGTCAAAGTTTTCTCTCTATCTTGTTTTTTTTTTCCTTCCCTTCTTTCTTTTAATGCTTAGTTATTAAGTCTTTGAGCTGGTAATACCTCTTCATTTATTAGCATAGCCAGGAAAAGAAAATGCAAAAGCTAGGACTATATTTGTCGTTTTTAGTCAAAACAACCAAATAGCGATTAAATATAGAAATTGATGGAGGGAGGAAAAAGTAAGCAGATATAATATAACCAAATAAGGATATTAAAAAAAAAAAAAAGGGGGACAGAGAGTTAGGAAGTTATGGTTTTAGTCTTTTAGGGCGTGTTTGGCATGCTAGATTGGCACCGCAACGGTGCGTCGTGGGTAGGCGGCTATCGGCCTGACATAGGGGCTTGAGGAGGGGTGAGGTGCGTTGGTGGGTGGGACGTGGAGAGGTAAGATGTCGGTTGTAGGGAAAACAGGGGGCGGCGGCGCGGCGTAGTAGCTCAAATGATGCAGGGTTAGTGGTGCCACGACTTGCATGCAGTGGGGCAGCGCTACATTGGAGAAGAGTTTCTATGGGGCCTTAAGAACATACTAGGGTTCAAAATTGAGTTTGGAAAAGAATAAAGAGCTAGAGATTGGAGCAATATGATTTCGGTGGTTAAGAATAATTAATCTTTTTACTGAATTTGATAGATTTAGTAAGCTTATTTGTAATTTTCTTCTAAAAGATTGTAACGTGAGTGACACATGATTTTTTGTATCTAAAATTTAATGAACTTAATAAATTGGACCGTGATTGCAACTAAAATTTAAATTACGGATATTTTCTAGTAGATTCTCTTACTTCTTGGCGGTCAAGGATAGAAGCCAGAGAGGGCAAGCCTTCTTTGTTGAGGATGAAAAATAATGTGGTAAATAATAATCCGGATTCGGAGCTTGTTAGGTTCCTGTGATATCTATTAGATTACTGATGGTAATCTATTAGATTACCATTTTGACCAGTTGGGTAATTATTGAGTTTCAAAAATCCTATTAAGCTGAAAACAAAAGCAATTTTGCTTAAGCAGTTGTTTCCACTATTTTCTCTAGACCAAACTGTGCTGTCCATTCCTCAAGTTTGCCCAATCTGCCATCCATCCAAACAATACTAATTTCTGAGTTGATGGGCCAAATAACCCACATTAGTAAATAATGCAAACAAAAGCCAGCCTTTCTGATTTTTTGGGCCCACACTAGCCCAAGGTCCAATGGCACTCACCAAGGTGAATCTAAAATGTTACATTAGAAAAATAGGTAAACCTAGTATTGTAGATTAAATCAATACTCAACTATATGATTCATTTTTAATTAAAAAAAATTTATTAAACTATATGATTGAAAAGAGAGAGAGAGAGAGAGAGAGAGAACTATATGATTGAAGTTGAGTTTCCTAGATTGTAATTATTATTGTTGTTGTTGTTGTTTAAAAAATGTACAAGTTGGTTAACCAACATTGGAAGGTGTAGAGGTATCCCTTTAAACACATCATCATGGACACAAAAAAAAAAAAAAAAAAAAAAAAAAACTCATTGAGAATTGACTAAAAGAAATTCAGAGAATTATAATTTCAAGTTATTTAATAAGATTGCAGCAGAAACAGTGAACCTAATTTTCAACCGCTAAATTTTATCCCCAAAAAAAAAAATGTCAACGCTAAATAATAAACTGAAGAATTATTAGAGAGAGAGAGAGAGAGAGAGAGAGAGAGAGAGAGGGGTTATACTAAAGAAGGGACTTGACACTTCTTGAAACCAAAATAATGAACTTAGGATAAGTCATAGTATAACGGGAGACATTCTATTAATCACTAACGTACTGCAAGTAGAACTCTATTCATTTTTGTTTACAAGCGTTTTGAAAATGTCTTTATTTTGGATATTAAAATAGAAAAGAAAAGTTTTGTAGATGGTGCTAAGATTATTTTTGAAATTGTGTTGGTTGTATTTCTCGAAAGAATTAATGGTCCGAGAATACAAAAAAGCGGTGAAATAAGTTTATGAACCCTAAAAAATAAATCTGAAAAGTGAAAACAACTTGAGAGGGCATTTCTTAATTAACATATGTTAAAACAATTTTTTTTAATTTCCATTTTTTAACAAAATATGATATCGAATCCTATTTTGAAATCATTTCTAAAAAAACATATGGCCATAAGCGAATGTCTTTCCTTCTTCTTGTATTTACATAATATCTCTTTTTTTTTCTTTTTTTTCTTTTTTTTAACATTAAGCCCTTTCTATGTAATTAGTTAAGCAAAACTAACGAGTCCCTTTTTGAAAAGGGCATAGCTGACGCGCTTTAGTTTAATTGCAGCTCACACAGGGGGAGTCCCATTTTCTTAGGACTTGTTTGGTAATCAAGTCTAACTCAAACTAAACTGTACTTTTTCATCTCAATTTTTATATTTTTCTGAAAAGTCAACAAAATTTATAACTACTTTTTTAAAAGTTAATCCTATTCAAACTTAGAAATTTCAACTCAACTCAAACTCAACTCTTTCACCAAACTTACACTTAGATCTTCCCAAGATTACATGTTCCTACTCTCTTTCCAATATTTTTTCCAAGGTTTGCGACAAAGGGAATACATTTTGACATTTGAGAGGAAAAGGGGGAAAAATTTTCGAAAATAGAGAAAAAGCAAGCCGTTAAAAGAACCTTTTGGTGTGAAATGTGAGGTAAAAATATCAAGATATTGAGCAAGAAAAATAGCTAATAAAATACATAAATTAAACAAGAGTAGAATTTTATTTATTTCACTTGCGGACTTCTTTCCTGTAAATAAATTTCTGTTCTTCGTTAATTTGTGTGTTTTATTAGTTACTTTTCTATCTCAATATGTCGGTATTTTTACCTCGCATTTTACAGTACTTTCTTTTTCTTACGCATCTACGAATTAAAACACTCTCAGGCTTTGAACCCCTCCCCTTCCATCCAATAAAACAATGTAGTCTGGAGATTTTGTGGTCAAACAATGTAATATATCTCCAAATTAATGATTTAGTTCAGCGGGTGGGAGTGGAAGAATTTAGAGAAGAGCTTTAATTTCTTTTTAATCAGTAGATGCATACATTAAAAAATATATATATGAGTTAAGATAAAGATGTCTAGCAGTAAAAAAAAAAATTAAATCGAGGTATGAAAAACTCAAGAAAAAGGGGAGAATATAAAAAAAAAGATTCAATCCCAAAAAAAATCTCTAGAAAATTTTCTCAAGAGTAGTAAAAGAGATGTAACGAAGTCGAGTGAAAAAAAAAAATTTGAAGCGAAAAAAAAAGAAGTTGAGTTAGGGAATGATGAAATAATGTAGAACAAACCATAAGGGGGAAAAAAAAATATGAGAGAGAGAGAGAATTCTTTTAACCAACAAGATTTGTTGTACAGTTTATTTTGATAAATCAATAAATTAGGTATGATGAAAATAATGCCTATAAAAGGTGACGTTTATGAAATTTTTATTAAAAGGTATTTGCATAAAATTTATAAGCTGAAATATTTCATCCTATTATTTTTTTTGCCCCCCGTAATAAGTTATATTTTAGTTCCATTTTTTGATATTAATTTTTTCAAAATTTCAAATTTTCGTATATTTCCGGAAAGATAATTTACAGAAAACTCAAAAACATTGTCAAAGCTAAAGACAGAAACTCAAATATGCAGCTACAATGCTGGCCAATGGAACAGATATATTGTCATCAACTACCTCTGAAATTGGAAGAGATTCAACAACTGTAGCCACCAATGAAACCAGAGCCACTCTTTGTAGTGTCAATGGCCAATCCAATTTGAAATATCCTAGTGCCGAGTAATAGTTCAGCATCCTTCAATGTCGAAATTGGATTTCATGTTAATGCCGATTAATAATGCGGAAAAATTTTAAGGAATTTTGACTACTTATGATTGATGATCAAGAACTCACCCAATAGAAACTAAGAATCCGAAGAAAAACATGGATACGCTGCCCGCCCAACTCTTTCCTTGGTTATAAGGAAGTTTCATCAACCCGAATCTTCTTCCTATTATGTCAGCAACACCTGAAATCACCAAGAAGAATTAGTAGAGTGAGAGGTGCACGACAGAGCAGAATTTGGAAGAAGGTTGAGGTGTTACCATCCCCGCCAGACATCATGGACAAAGCAATCACGCCTACTGGAGATTCTCGCCAGAAGATAAGCGCGCAGACAATCAACATAAGAACATAGTACAAAGGACCTCTGAGCAACTCCCTGCAAGTGTGAAAAAACCCGAAGCTAAACCCCCTGGCAATTTCTCTGGTAGGAAGAAAAAGAATACACAGATTCATGATTGAGCAATGGAAAATTTACTCAGGATTTCCCTCTCGAGTAACAGATTTTATGAGTCCTTCGTTGGACACCAGTGAAAGGCCATGGACAAGAAGCCTTGCGCAATTCACGAGAGGAACCAACAAGGCAAAGTAGCGAGCGTTCGCTGAAGTGCTATTCTACCATTGAAACCATCAAATGAAAGTAACTAAGGAACCTCATATTTAAACCATTGGCAAGCGAAGACTATACGAATTTGCTGGAATGACAACATTAGAAATTGAAATTTGCATGATGACCTTTTCTAATTTTACACTGAACGATCTGCAAGGCACGCAGTGTAAATTCAAGGCATGCCAAAATCATTTTGCAACAAAAATTTTTTTTTGAAGTAAATATATAAATGAGATTTCTCATTAGGTCATTTTTACAAAACACTCTGGAAAAGTAAAGATAAATGCCGCCGGGATATTTGAACAAAAAGATAGGGATACCTGAAAATTGGCCAGGAAACCATGTAAAGCAACCCAGATAGTATGTGAACCAGCTTTCTACTTAAATTCTACAGTCATTGTATTCATAAAGATTAATTGTCAGAAACAAATATATAAGAACATAAGTAAAATTATATGGAAAATACTGTTAGAAAACACGTGATTTCAGTCCGTGATTCTAAGACTGGCTATTTTTTGGCAACTGTACTGATTTGTATTCCAGATATTATGGAATTGTGTATTAGCAAATTTCCCAAGTCAGAGGGATTTTATTTAGAAGAGTTAGTTTTCTCTTTTGTATAAGTTTCCTATTTTTTCCCTTATGTACAAAGTGTGTAAATGGCCCTGCAGTGGCTTGTAATTTAATACAATTTTATACAATTCTTAGTTTTTTACATGATATCAGAGCTGTAAGGCTCAAATTTCTCTGGGAAAATAATTTGTTTGCTTGGCCTTCATCGCCGAGTCCTTCTTTTCTGGCCTGGCTCAAATTTCTCTGGGAAAATAATTTATTTGCCTGGCCTTCATCACCGAGTCCTTCTTTTCTAGCCTTCATCGCCATCTTCTAGTCTTCATTCCTAGTTTATTTCTGTTCCGGTGAACCTGTCGTCCTTGTTGTTTTCCTTGCCAAGAATCTGTCATCATGTCTAACACTACAGCCTCCTCTCCAACTAGTCCATCTGGGGAGACAACCTCCGAAGAAAAAACACCATAGCAGCCTGCTGGAGATCTACAGAATATTCAGGCTGCATATAGACTAAACAGGAAGAACTACTTGAAGTGGTCCCAATTAGTCAAGACCTTTCTTAAAGGAAAAGGCAAAATTGAGTCACCTCCTTGGGACTGGATCGAAGAAAGGAGATCCAGGGTTTGATGCTTGGGATAAGGAAGATTCCGTGGTAATGTCATGATTGTGGAATTCAATGACTCCGGAGATTAGCGACATCTGCATGTTTCTACCTACTGCAAAGTACATTTGGGAACCCGTGAGACATACCTACTCAAAGGCGTAGGATGCTACTCAGATATATGAGATTAAGGTAAAAACTGTTGTTATTAAACAATGCAGTATATCTGTCACAGAATATGCCAATCTTTTGCAGAATATGTGGCAAGAGTTGGATCATTATAAGGCTATCAAATTGAAGTGCAGCGAGGATGCAGCAATCATGAAGGCCTTTATTGAGAGCGACAGAATCTATGACTTTCTTGCAGGTATTAACGTCGAATTTGATCAGGTTAGGGTTCAAATATTGGGAAAAGACGAGGTACCGTCTCTGACTGAAACTATCTCTATTATTCGAGCAGAGGAGAGCAGAAGAGGAGTTATGCTCGAGCCTCAGAACTAGGAAGCATCTGCTTTTGTTGCGGATAGTGGGAAGTACCGAAGGGTAAGCCAGGAACAATCTTTGATCACCGAGAATGGGAGAACAGAAGCGTCTAAAGCCCTAAACAGAGACAGTAAAGACAATCTCTGGTGTACTTACTGCAAGAAGCCGAGACATACCAGGGACAAATGCTGGAAATTATATGGTAAGCCTACTACAGCGAGCAAGGATTGGGGACATCGAGGAGGACAGCAAAGAAATCTAGGCCAGGCTCATGTAAGCACAACAAATTCAGAGACTGCACCAGATCAGGGAGAATTCAATAAAGAGGAGATTGAGAGACTCAGAGGACTATTGAAGATGTTAGAAAAGTTGAAGTCCAGTGGTGCCTGTTCCTTGGCACTCTCAGGTAAGTCCGTCATTCCTAGTCCCATAATAGATTATTAGATCATTGATTCAGGGGCCACTAATCACATGACTCATTCTTCATCAAAATTTAGCACCTACACTCCTTGTCCGAGTAGTAGGAAGATTTCAGTTGCATATGGTTCACTCACCACAATAGCAGGCTTAGAGGATATACAAATCAGTCCACTATTTGTTTTAAAAAATGTTCTTCATGTTCCTAAGCTTTCTACTAATTTAGTGTCCATTAAGAAACTCACCCATGATATGAGTTGTAAAGTGATCTTTTATCCTACCCACTGTGTATTTTAGGACCAGGACACAGGGAAGAAGATTGGACTTGCTAAGGAGAAGGACGGGCTCTACCTTCTTGAAACACCAACTAACTCAAAGAGTGTCAAGAATAATCTACCTCTGTCTCTCCTTTCCTCCTCAAATGAAGACACAATTTGGCTCTACCATGGTCGTCTGGGTCATCTTTCATTTGGAGTTTTGAAAACTATGTTTCCTTCTTTCTTTAAAGGAGTTGATGTCAAATTTTTTCATTGTGATGTCTGAGAATTTGCAAAACATAAACGTGTGTCTTTTCCAGCTAGCAATAAAAGAAGCTCTATTCCTTTTTATTAGGTTCAAAGTGACATATGGGGTCCCTCTAGTATTCCAAATGTAATGGGTTCTAGGTGGTTTGTCTCTTTTATTGATGATCGCACTAGGGTTGCTTGTATTTTCCTACTTAAGTATAAATCTGAAGTGAGCACTGTCCTTCCTAGCTTTCACAATATGATTCAAAATCAATTTGAGGTGAAAATTAAAAAATTACGATCAGATAATGCTAGGGATTACTTCAACCAAGTTTTGTCTCCTTGCTTTCAAAAAGAAGGAATAATTCATGTGTCCTCATGCATTATACCCCCTCAACAAAACGGAGTTTCAGAAAGGAAAAATGACCATTTACTAGCCACAACCCGAGCCCTATTGTTTCAACAACATCCAAAATCATATTAGGGACAGGCTGTTCTTACAGCTGCTCATATCATAAATAGGTTGCCTTCTAGGATCTTGGAGTTCAAAACACCCATGGAAGTACTCTCTAAGTTGTATCCCTATTTAAGCCCCATAAACAATCTCACACCACGGGTTTTTGTTTGTTCAGCCTTTGTGCACGTTCACAGTAATAATAGAGGAAAACTGGACCCTAGAGCAATCAAGTGTGTCTTTGTAGGCTACTCATCAACCCAAAAGGGGTACAAATGCAACCACCCACCTACCAAAAAATTCCTTGTTTCTGTTGATGTCACTTTCGAAGAAGGGAAACCGTTTTTTACTCAACCTTGTCTTCAGGGGGAGAACTCGGTGGTCGAAGATAAGGATATAGACCTTTTTTCGCTGGACCTATCTTTTTTAAGTCATGTAAACCCTACTCCCAGCTCTTTATCAAATCCTGTAAGTCCTACACCCATATCACATCCTCGCGAAAGTGTTCTGAAAATTGGCTCTTCTATCCCACGAACTCAACCACCCCTTCCTACTCCTCATAACTCAAAATTCCAATTCGTGACACTTGGAGATATGAGCAGGTGTTTTCAAAAAGGCAAGCTTCGGTTCCAGAACTAATACAGGTCCAAGATTCTTCTCCAAATTCTGAGAATGAGGTAACTAATTTTTCTGAACCTATTCTCCAACAGGAAACTGAGAATGCAGATAATGATTTTGATATACCAATTGCCATTAGGAAAAAACCACGAGAGTGCACCAAACGTCCTCTTTACCCACTGTCTCACTTTGTGTCTTTTGAAAAATTCTCACCACCTCATAAAGCCTTCCTTGTGAGTCTAGATAACATTTAATCCCTAGGACACTATCTGAGGCATTATCCAACGAGGAATGGAGGAAGGCCATGAAAGTTGAGATGGAGGCCTTGGAGAAGAACAAAACATGGGAGATTGTGGAGTTACCTAAGGGAAAGAAATCAACAGGGTGCAAATGGGTGTTTACGGTCAAGTACAGAGCTGATGGAACTCTTGAGAGATATAAGGCAAGATTGGTTGCTAAGGGGTACACTCAGACTTATGGAGTAGATTATGAGACATTTGCTCCAGTTGCAAAGATGAATACAATAAGAGTTTTGTTGTCTTTAGCTGCCAACTTCCACTGGGATTTGCAACAATTCAATGTTAAGAATGCATTTCTTCATGGTGATTTTGGAGGAGGGGGAAATTTATATAGATATTCCTCCTGGTTTTGAAGGAACTCTAGGCACTAACAAAGTCTGTAGATTAAAGAAGGCATTATATGGTCTTAAACAGTCACCAAGAGCTTGGTTTGGAAGGTTTGCGAAGGTGATGATGACCACAGGTTACAAGCAAAGTCATGGGGACCACTCGTTGTTCATCAAGCACTCGGATGCAGGGGGAGTTATAGCCTCGTTGGTCTATGTTGATGACATAATCGTAACAGGAAATGATGAGCAAGAGAATGAGTCTTTGAAGCGGTGTTTAGCCAAAGAATTTGAGATAAAACAGCTAGGAAAGTTGAAGTATTTCCTAGGAATCGAGGTGGCTCGCTCAAAACAGGGAATCTTTATTTCACAACAGAAGTACATTACTGATCTCTTGAAGGAGACAGGAAAGCTGGCGTGCAAACCTGCTTCTACACCGATTGATCCGAATCATAAACTTGGGGAAGCAAAAGAAGACTCGACTGTGGAGAAAGAGATGTACCAGAGGTTAGTTGGAAAGCTTATTTATCTTGCTCATACAAGTCCAGACATAACCTATGCCGTGAGTGTGGTAAGCCAATTCATGCATGATCCAAGGGAAGTTCATTTACAGGCTGTCTATAGAATTTTGCACTATTTGAAAGCTAGCATTGGGAAGGGAATTCTGTTTAAAAGGGATGCAAGGTTGGTGCTTGAAGCTTACACAAATGCAAATTATGCAGGATCACCAGTGGACAGGAGATCTACTTCAGGTTATTACATTTTTCTTGGAGGCAATGTTGTCACAAGAGGAGCAAAAAACAGAATGTAGTGGCAAGGTCTAGTGCCGAAGCAGAGTTTAGAGCTATGGCGCAAGGGATACGTGAGCTACTGTGGTTGAAGATTCTTCTTTGAATGGGATGAAGCTATAAGACTTTATTGTGATAATAAGTCAGCAATTAATATTGCACATAATCCAGTGCAACATTACAGAACAAAGCATATTAAGATAGATAGGCATTTCATAAAGGAGAAGTTAGATAGTGGTCTAATTTGCACACCGTAAGTGTCTACAAGAAATCAGCTGCCAGATGTGTTTACAAAGGGACTGAACAGCACACGGTTTCAAGAGATTATTGCCAAGCTGGGAATGAAAGATATCCTTTTACCAGCTTAAGGGGGAATGTTGGAAAACACGTGATTTCAGTCAGTGATTCTAAGACTGGCTATTGTTTGGCAACTGTACTAATTTGTATTCTAGATTTTTTGGAATTGTGTATTAGGAAATTTCCTAAGTCAGAGGGATTTAATTTAGGAGAGTTAGTTTCCTCTTTTGTATAAATTTCCTATTTGTTCCCTTATGTACAAAGTGTATATACGGCCCCACGGTGGCTTGTAATTTGATACAATTTGATACAATTCTCAGTTTTTACAAATACAATAAAAATCATAATCAATTTCCCTAATCATACTAGATCAAACTGCAAGATGACTTATCAATGTTGCTTTGCAGCTTAGTACTTGGCAATTCCAATTAAATTATTCTCTGAAATCCCTTATTGAGATGTGAAAATTTCAATACAATCACCATTCAACCATCTACCAATAGCATGATATATTTGCGGCCAATGGGACCCCCTTCGATACACCATCTTGAATTGAAAGAATTCAAATTGAATTGAGAATCTAAAAAATTGAATGTATGTTTCGAAGAAAGAAAAATGAGTGCAGTATGAATTCAAAAGTGAAAAAAGGGATTTGGATTTGATTTGAATTGAATTGAATTGAATTGAATTGAAGTTTTTGGATTCAAAATGGTGTGTCAAACATTTTTTCTTTAGGCGGAGAACAATAAGAAACATAAAAGACAAAAAGTGGGAAAATGAGTTCAATCTGTTGCCCCTTCAATTAAATTTTGACACATTAGTTAATTGCTTAAACATTTTTACTAATTTTAGAACTTATTTATTTGGTTTTATTGTTAAATTTAGATGACATGGTAGATAAAGAATGAAAGTACAGTTAATAAGACAAGAAAATGCAGACAATAGATCTGTAGTCGTGGGAGTATAGTTAGAAAAGTGTATTATTAGTTAATTTCATTTTAGTTCCTAAATTTTAGGTCAAATCACGTTTTGATCTTTAACTTTTAAAACATCCCAAAATGAGTCTTCAATCTACCAAGTTATCCAGAATAGCCCTTCTGTTCATTTGATTGTTAAAATCTTGATGAAAAAAGGTATTAGTTCCTTTTTCACTGTCTTCTCCAACATGTAAAATATGATAAAATAACTCATACTAAATCACACATCATCCTCATTGCCTTTTCTTGTCGATATTTACCGTCGAATAGACGAAAAGCTTAAAGATAACTTGATAAATCGAATATTTGTTATTGGGCGTTTTGAAAGTAAGGGATCAAAATGTAATTTGGCTTATAGTTATTTAATTTGAGAATTAAAAGGGTTTGGACTTCCATCTTGAAAAGTAACCTATTAAGTGGAGTAGTTCGATAATATTATATGCTTATTATTGTTGTTACATTTTTCCAATGTAAGATTTGAGTTTCTGTTTACCCTTAACACACCCCTGCAAGATAGTGCTCTCTTTGGAGTCACTAATCTTGTATTGGATCATGTCATTCTCTTGAACTTTGTGGGTTTTAATGCCATGTTAGATTTGAGACTTCTAAAGAATTAAGCTTTTATTTTAAAAAGTCAACCAATTAAGGGTAATGACTCAATACCATTTTATGACTCTTACTGTTATATTTTTATCATGTGGGACTCATTTTTCTTTTTCTTTTTTTTTTTTTTCTTTTTTACCCTCAACAATAGATTGGCATTAAAAATGGGACTGACCCTTGTAATTAAAATTGGCATATGATTGAAATTATTTTATTGAGTACGCTCTCAAACGGGAGTACACAACTAACTTCCTTTGAGTATCACCAAAGTCGACCACTAGTGGTTTTTGGTCGGTCATCGTCGATTTCCATTTTTTTTTTTTTGGTATCCCAATAGACTATTTTCAAATATTATATTAGAACCTCTCCAATTAAGTGTTAAATTGATGGGCTAACAATAAATTTTAGTATTTGAATGAAAAATGTATACTATCTTTGATATTAAATATGTCATATGTTAAATTTTATGGCAAAATTTTCAAAATATATAGCTAATACCAAATTTAACATTTGATTTTTATTAATTGTTACCCTTTTTATATATTCATTTCTAATTTATTTAAATAATAATTATGATTTTCTTAATTAAGTGGGGACAAAATTAAAACGTCATTTTTTGTGTGGGAAAAAAATTAAAAGGTTTTTTTTTTCATGTAATAAAACAAATTTCAAAATCTAAGTGGGCTCCACCTACAGCCATCGTGTGCGGCCGGAAAAAATAAAATGATTTACAAATAGCCGGAAAAAATAAAATGATTTACAAATAAAATGATTTACAAACACCCCCCCCCCCCCCCACCCAAAATGATTTACAACCTGGAATTAGTACACGCCAAATCTATAATTATTGCGTATTGTACTTTTTTTATATACCAAAAAAATGATAACCAATTGGTGAATTCTATATGGATTGGGAGATTGAGAGTAAAAAGATACAGTAGCTTATAAATGTTTATAAATTCTCTTTTAATCATAAGTAACTGAAAATTATAATTTAATAGAGTTTATTTATGAGTTCATTTAGTTCTTTCTTCTAAAGATCTTTTATGGTCAAATTGTCAATAGATTTGCATACCAAAAAAATTTATTCCAGGAAAAAATTTTGAGAAATCTATAAATTTCTTTCTAGGTGACAGCCATTTGTTTTGTTTTTGTTTTTTTTGTTTTTTTGTTTTTTTGGTTGTAATTACAACCGTTATCGTTAGGTCTTAAATTTGATTAATTGGAAGATATTCTCAAAATTTGATTATGAGCCACAAAGAGCCTAAAGATTTTCGATATTAAAAACAGAAAAAGCATTCATCTATTAAAAAAACAAAAAAAATATATTATTTATTTCCTTGCTAATTAATTAATTAATAATAGAAGGGTTTTTTTCATAAATAATTCCTAAATTATACACTCAGTGATTAATACCACACTTCCAAATTTATACAACACATTATTTTAAATAATTCGTAAATAATTCTTAAATCATACACTCAGATTAGTACCACACTTTCAATTTTATACAACACATTATTTTATTTTATTTTTTTTATTTTGTTACACAAACAATTTTTATGTTGGTACTTAGTCAAAAACTAAAGCAAAATTAAACAAATTCACATCAAGTGAGTTTAATTAAAACCTAAATTCATAATTAAATATTTTTAAAAGAAAATATATACCTCTTAAATGTTTGATGATTTACTTCTAAACTATTTCTAATATTAGAGAATATGTATAATCACATAAATTTTATTTATCAATTTGGAAGGAAATATGTACCTTTGGAATGTTTAACGACGTTATATATTATTTTATAAATGAATCAAAAAATGCCAAGTCTCAATTTATAAAAATAAATCATATTTTGGTGTGAGAGAGAGAGAGAGAGACCTGTTGGAGGAGATTGCGCTGCGTGAGACTATCGAAGCCGAGGACGAGGCCGTAAGCGCCGGCGAGGATGGCGGCTGAAGCTCCAGCGTCCCGGGCGAGATCGGCGGCGGAGGCGACGGGGCGGCCGGAGAGGCGCCGGCGAAAATCCGGCGGGCCGTAGAGGATGCGGAAGCGAACGACGTCGTACGACAGCGGCGGCGGGGCAAGGAGAGGAAGTGGCGGAGAGGGAGAGGGAGAGGAAGGGCGGCGCAGGATAGAGAAGGAGGAGGCGGAGAGGGTGGGGGTGAAGAATAAGAGGCCCATGATAGCAAAATCCCTTCCTTACCCGAACAGAGAAGGGAGTGAAGGAATAAATGAAGAAGGTGGTTTTTGTTCTTCTTTGCTCTCTCACTTGTCGTCTGTATGTACTGACTCTACCCATGTGTCGTTCAATTTAGCGGATATATTTTTGTGTGGGAGTGGGACCCATGTTGCCTTTTGATTTTATTAGTAGTATTGAAAAATCAACATGGTACTTACTTCATCTGTAGGTACTTACTCCATGCATTTCATCGATAATTTACGGATATTTTATTAATATTTTTAAATTTGTTTTTTGATATTTTATTATTTATTATTATATTTTTTATAAAATCGATACTTTAGTAAAAAAAATTGATATTTATAAAAATTATCATGAAAATTTAGCGGATAATTTTGACAGAAAAGATACGACACTTTTATTTTCATAACTTTCAAAATATGGAAATTTTCATGAAAAATATTAATGAAAATATCGATTTTTCAATCATTAATGATTAGATTTTTTTTTATTTCAAAATCATTTATTTATTTATTTAAAATTTGACCTCAAAAAATAGAGTTTTTCTACTTCAGTCAAAAACATTTTGGGGTATCATGATATTAAATAATAAAAATTGCCATTGGTTATGGTGACAATTGGAATTGGAGTTACGAAAATGTTTTTATCAGAAATGAGCTAAGTTTTAAAAATGAACTGTTCGGTTGAAAATAAA
Organism: Ficus hirta; assembly: GCA_038430175.1. Classification (NCBI taxonomy): domain Eukaryota; kingdom Viridiplantae; phylum Streptophyta; class Magnoliopsida; order Rosales; family Moraceae; genus Ficus; species Ficus hirta. Next base: position 11,289,245 of record CM076594.1, on the reverse strand, counting down.
TTATTTAGAGTTAAAAGGTATAAAAATTTAAAATGTGTTCGGAAAAATAATAGGAATATGGATTTTGTTTCATACTTCTCGTTATTTTATCCACTTTTTTATATTGAAAAATCATCTTATTTTGACTTCAATTAATATAATAATGGACTTTTAAAGTTTGAGTTTTTCTAATATAAAAAATAGATATTTGAAAATATGAATAGTTAAATTGGTTTATTAAATAAATAAATAAAATCTTTTTCCAAAAGTTCAACCGGAGATGTCCCAACCGGCCTAGGAAAGGGTGAATCTCTTTTGTGAGTCATATTCTGTGAAACCTACATTTTTATTAATGTGGTGTCGAATACCGTTATCACTTCTCTGTAAGGACCTTTTAGCATTGTTCTACTTTGTTGCTTACAACTTAACAAATTCTACTAAAAGAAAGGGACATTTTGTAACTTTTTTAAAAGCCAGGGTTATTTGAGCTTCAAGAAAAAGAATAGAGACCAGAATATCATAAACACAATAGTTTAAGGATCAATCGAGTGAATAATCCTTAAGACATTTTAACATTGTTCTACTCTATAGCTTACGACTTAAAATAGAACAAAATTCCTTGTATAACTTTGATAGTTCCTTCAATAAGACATCAATTTTTTTACCGGATCTAATAACATGTAAGTCATCCAACAAGCACATGAGATTAAAAATGATAATTTAAAATTAAAAAAAAAAAAAAACACCACTTTGCACTGATTTTTGCTAATATTATAATGACACTTCATTAATCGAATTTCATTAGACTGACACCTTCTTAATCGTTAAATTTTTTAAAATTTCCTCCTATGATGATAAAAACCCTTTAATCCACTAAATATACAAAGAATAGTAACTTTACCGGTTGAACATTATACAACCAACGTTTTTTTATGGACATTCAATTTTATCAAATGCTATGTTTCGTATTGTTCTTTATTATTTACCTGCTATATTCTCTGTAAGAGTCACTTATCAAGATTTTCATTTGCTCCATTTTTTTTTTTTTTTTTTTTTGGGCATCTTCTCAAGCTCTCTGGAATAAACAAAGTTGGTGTTGTGAAACTAGGGACTTCTAAAGAATTGACTTTCATTTTAAAAAATTCTACCTGCTAAATGCTTAATATATCCATCGTTGTTTTTGTATTCTTGGGATAAGGAGAGAAATAAAATAAAATAGAGGCTATGCCAAGTATAAGCTGTACCAAGGGTTCTTTTTTTTTTTTAATAACTTTTTTTCTTTAACCATCAAACATAAAATTGTTTTTTAAGTTCTGCCATCCTTTCCTTTTGCTAAGAAAATTTTTCTGAAGTATAGTCTTTTAACCTAACGTTTTCAAAACAGTTTCAAAAATACACATATTAGCCTACTAGTATTTGTTTTATTTTATTTTATTTTAATGCTAAAGGCTTGCTCCTTATAGATTAGTTACATGGTTTACCTAACGGTAAATCGACACCCTATGTCCAATGTTAAAATAATTATTCATATTAGTTTGCTTTTTTTTTTTTTTTTTGATAAGAAATTCATATTAGTTTGCTTGCTCCTAATAGATTAGTTACTTTTTACTATCAAATTGGTATGAGTAAATATATTTATATATTCCTATACATAACACCGGTAATATTTCCAAAAGCATAAATAAGTAATACATTTCCAAGAGATATAAAACGAAGGGAGAAACTAAAAATTAAAAATTAAAAAAAAAACCCCTTAATAATTAAATAAACAGTCTGAAAAAAGTTGGGGCCAAAAAACACATAATAAAGCCAGTTTAAACTCATGCAAGATTTTCCTCAAAGAAGAAGAAAGCAAAAAAGCAAAGAGAGAACATGTGTGTTAGGAGGATTTCATTCATACTTGGAGACGAGAGATTTGTTTCTCAAGCTATTTTCTACGAGTATAACAAGAATCATGGAGATCTTCACATATCGACTGGGCCAAACGGATTCCAAATGTTTTGATCCTCAGAAGACGGGGAATCATGGAATAAAGTTTTCAACTTTGGCGCTCCGGGTTGATCTTTCCCAAGAGGGAAGTTCCAAAACGAGTCAGAGTTCTGCATGAATATGTAGAACACAACAGCGGAAACCAGAAACAGTCCCAAGAGCAGCGCGTAGATCTGCCATTCTGCACATTTCACATAAAGGTTTAGAAGAGAGATGTTTAATAACAAACGAAAAAAGTACACATACAGAGACAGAGAGAGAGACCTTTCCAATCTGCAGGGACATTTAGCTTAGTCACCACAGCCCCCCATTCATTAGAAGTAGTAAGAACAACCCTGAAAAGACGCATCGAAATTAAGAACCCATATCGAAATGGCCTAAATCGCATCGATTAAAGTTGTTACTTTCACTTTCAAAGAACTCTTTAGCTTCGCAATCGAACGTTTTAGATAAAACTAGGTAAAGATATACATGAACTTCCATTTAAGGAAATGTTAAACCGCAGAACTAGCTTCATACTGGCAAGTGGCAACATTCAATAACCACCCGCCTTAAGCATTAACTAGCATCTCTTAACTGCTAAGAAATACCATAAATTCCATAGAACATAAAATATTTTAGAGCATCTACACTTGGCAAGAGGGATGGAAAATAGGAAGGAGAAGATAAAAACCCAGGTGAGAAAAAAATATTAAAAAAAAAAAAAAAGAATTTGGCAGAAGAGAAAGCAAAATGGAGAGATATTGTCTATTCAAATATAATTCACCACTATACTTCATACAAAGTGAATGAGTTGTAATTAAGGGCAAAATGATTTTTTAACACTCGTTTTTTTGTCAAAATTCTCTCTCCCGTTTTCTTTCCAAAGTTGTAATGATTCAAAAATGGCGAGCCCCATGGATTTTCAACTTCTTTCCGTCCTAATTTCCTCTCTACCAAACAACCTAACATTCTCTTTTCCACCCTAAAACCCCTCCAATCATTTCTTTCTTCCACCTTTCTACTCTACCAAACATAGCATAAGGGTAACAAGTAAGAATATAAATCAGTGATTAGCATGTCTGGTTGGTCTTACCTTTCGCTGGGACAAAACTCTAGTGTTTCAATACATGTACCCAGGTGTAGCCTTTTACTCCAGTGGCAAATCTCCATTTTCTTTACATCAGCTACGCATACATCTCCGTCTTTGCTCGCCCTACAGAGGTTAAAAGTTTTTTTTTTTTTTTTTTTTTTTAAAGGGTTAAAAAAAAGACTAAATGGTAGAAAAATACGAAAAACCTTGATACTAATAAAAGCTAAGTTTGAAGTTTCGAGTTCTTACAGAGCGAGATATTTCCCGTCCTTGCTGATAGACATTACGGAAGCAGGTTTTTTAAGTAGCCTCTTAAACCCAATTTTATTCCAGGTACTTATATCCCAAACTGCAGTGACTGACTTATCACCTGTTTAAACAACAGAAATAATTTTAGAAGACTAAAAGATCAGACAAAAACACGTACATCATTCACTAAAAGAAGGAGAAAAAACCTTTCTGAACAGTGCAAAACAAAAATGGTTTTGTCCCATCTTTGGAAAAGCGACATAGTTGAATCTTTTCATCCTGCAAGAAAGAAAAAACCGTAAGACACTATAATAAGAGCTCAATCAGCATACTAATAACCAAACTTTAGCTAAATAAGCATACCGGGTTGCGTGTCAAAGTTGTCACTGGAAAGCCATCTTCGGTCTTCCATATTCTTGCAGAACCATCGGTAGATGTTGAAACTAAGAACTCCGAGTCAAGGCTGGAGAGTAAAAGGAAGGACAAGATTAGATTTGGAAAATGATAATGTCTCTTCCCAAACAGTTCAAATCACAATATAATTGACGAATAACATAGAAATTTCATCCATAAAGACCTTTTCCAAACCATATAGATAATATCCAAGTGCTGAAAAAACTAAATCATGTTGTTGTTTCCTAGTTCAAACAGATGAAAATCATTTATATTTTTAACCTTGCTACAAATACATCATTTCGAAAAATAAAGTGTACCGAAAAAGCAATTTCGAACATACTAGAAATTTGTGTCTCTGAGGGGGAAAAAAAAAAACAAGTAAAAAAGTGTTCCAACCTAAAATCCATATCCCGAACGGATTTGTGTGCCTTTGGTTCATCTAAAATGACTCGAAGGCTTGGCCACTCCAAAATTCTTAGATGTCCGTCCTATAGATGATAATATCAGGGTATAAGTCAGAAGACCCGGAACAAGTGAAAACATTTCAAACAGGCAATATGAGAAAGTAGATATTATAAATTATTCAGATGACAGATTATTCCTCACCTCACCACCAGTAGCAAGTTTAGAACCATCAACACTGAAAGCTAGACAATTCTGTGGACCAACAGCTTGGAGAGGCTGTAGTTCTTTTGCCAAGAGCTTCACATTTGATTCTCCACCATACAACTCAATCAATCTGCACATTGAAAAGAAAAACAAAAAAAACAAAACAAAAAAACAAAAAAAAAAAAAAAGGGAAAAAATTCATCATACAACATCGAGATCCTTTATAAGTCATAGAGACGGCTAAAACATGAAAGAAGAGAACCGGGCAGCCCGACTTGAGTTTTTATTCAATCTCCAGAAGACAAGGTAAAAATTAGAACCCAAAAAAAAAAAATCACAAATGATCAAATATATAGATATATAAGGCAAGAAAGTGGCAAGTTAACTTAAAACGGCATCTACAGTTATGTGAGTGTGTGTGTGTATATATATATATGTACTTTTTTTTTTTTGGCCAATTTCATGGCCTTCCCTGTATAGATTTATGTTTTGTTTGGCATTTCAATTCAACTCCAACTAAACTGTATTTTTTCATCTCAATTATTGTCTTTTTATGAAAAGTCAACAAAAATTATAACTAGTTTTTAAAAAGTCAGCCAACTCCAACTTAAAAATTTATCCCATAACCGACGAACCAATCGCAAGCTTAGTGCCATTTATAGTTGACAAAAGAGTTTTAGTATTTTTGCACGAAAATATAGAGACTCACATGGGCAAAATGAGTAACAGATAGTCTTGTGGTCCGTTTGATTCATAGTTTTTGGAAAGTAAATATGAATAGTAAATTCAAATTTTAATGATAAAATATTGTTAAAAAAAGTATTTAATATTGTCCATAAACAGTCTCCTGAAGGAGATTCAAACAACTACTTATTTGCAAACTTTGTCTAGGCAAAGTCAGTTTGCTAATTTCACTTTCTAAAGGCTATCATTGTAAGCGACATAAACCATATTAGACACCCAAAAAAAAAAACACTCACCCATTTGAATATGAACCATAACTTGATCACCCCAACAAAAAGGGAACATAATTTTTTCGGCCAAAAATTGTTTTTATAAAAAATAAAAAAATAAAAAATAAAAAAACTCACTTGCAGCCACCTTTGGTTGTGGAACAAACGACGTCGTCTCCGGTCGGATGCACCGCAATCGACACAGGATCACCTTCAACTTCTTCAAGCACATGCGTACACTACCACCCAAAATTTCCACAATTTTTCAAAAAACAATAATGATAATTTGCAGTTTCCAAAAATTTCACTTTCCAAAAAAAAAATGAAAAAGAAAGCATGATAGAAAAGAGAGATATAGAGAGAGAAAGAGAGAGCAGACCAGAGGAGAGGAGGAGAGAGAAGTGGTGATGGGATCGAACGAGAAGAACTCGATCACAGAGCGAGTGGTGGAAGAATCCCCACGCGCCGACCTCCCGAGAACCACCATGTTCGAGTTCTCCGGTCGCCGGATCCACGACCCGCACGTCACCGGACCACCCTTCTCGGACGCCATGAAATCCAATTCCGATGAAGAAATATCTGAAAACGGATAAAATTTGACAAAACTCTGTTTCTCTCTCAGTCGTCTGAGAAAGGAAAAAGGGGAAAACGTTTCGGGATTTATAGAAACGGCGAGGTACAAGCAGGCACACCGAGAGAGGAGAGTTGGGGGCGGGGGGTTGGTTTGACGAAAGGGAAAAGGTACAAGGAGGGATAAACGAGGTGGGTCCCACGTGGCAACAACGAAGGGTCAGCGAGGCCAAGCGGGAGAAGAGTACAATAATGTCAACGGTCAATGCCTTGTGGGGGTTCATAGGGATAATCGGTTAGCCGAATATCACGCGTATATGATAGGAGCATCCTTTGTTTCCCACCATAAAACACACAATTTATATATTTGTGCCATCTAATAATATTTTATCATCAAATAATTAAAAAATAATAATAAATGAACTAAAATAACCACCCTATCTTCTTCTCTAGTTCTTTTTTCAATATTTGTTGGAATTTTTTTGGAGATCTCTAGCTCCAATCACTAGCATCAGTCGCCGGTCGTCAGATAAATTCTATTAAAATGTGTTTTGGATTTTTTATTATAGTTTTTTATTTTAATAAAAATAACCAAATGTTTTCGACTTCACTCACCAGTGTCGCTCGTCGGAGATATTCTATAATCATACTTTTTAAATTTTACAAAGTATTTTTTTAATTTCAACAAAGATAGTCGAACATCTTCAGTTCCGGTTATCGGAAAGATTCTGATAGAGTATTTCGTGAATTCGAAGAGAAACAATAGTCTGAAATTTTTTTTCTTTATTTGTGCCTCCACCGAATTCAAATCTTGGATCCGTCACTTTGTATCTTCATTGATTGTCGAGCCAACCTGATGGAGGAGATTGGTCTTCACGTTTGTCGTGGCTTTTACAACCCTGGGCGACGGAGATCGAAGAGGTAACATCGTAGTTAGGATAGGGACTGAGATCCATTTTGCATGTTTTTTTCTGAAAACATTTCAAGTTTTTGCACTATTTTTTATATCATAGAATTTTTTCAAAAATCCTTCCACAAACACACCCTCTAAAACTCAGTCTCCAGATGTCCCCCAAACAAACTCGAACAATAATAACAATAAATAAATAAATAAATAAATAAAAATCTGACACATAGGGGAAAAATCAATATCCGTAGTACGTGCATATTTTTTTAATCTACTTTTGAAGATTTACACTTAATATTTTATAATAAAGTTAGATATACATTTATTGCTAGTCTATATCGACAACATATATATATATATATATTAATTGGCACTAATACTTCCCAAACTCTTTAAAAGGTAATGGTTTGATTCTTTCTTTCTTTTCCATAATGACACTAAACTCTTATTTCTGGGCCATTATAGTCTTTTCTGTCTTGTTCCGTTAAAAAACTCACAGAATGGTAGCGTTAGAAGTACATTTTGTGCTTTTTAAAGGAAAACACTCCTACAAAGACGAAAATTCCCTTATTAATATCAATTAAAAAAATTAAAAGAAAAAAGAAGAGAGAAAGCTGAATTAAAATCAAACCCAACCCCCCCTTTCTCTCTCTCTCCCCTCCCCTCCCTCCCTCTCTCCCACAGGTCTGACGACGGCCGTCTCTCCCTCCCTCCCCCTCCCCCTCCCTGTCCCCCTCCAGATCCGATGTCGGAGACTAAGAGATCGTCTCTCTCTCTAGCCCTTCCCTCTTCTCCCCTCCATTCCCTCCCCCCTCCCCCTTCCCCCCAACAGATCCGACACTGGACCCCCTTCCCCCCCAAAGATCCGATGCCGGAAACCAGAGACCGCCCTCGTCTTCGAATGCACACCCCCCCCCCCCCCGCACAACCCAGATCTGGGTTTGCTAGGAGCCCCCCTTGCATCGTCTTCTCCGTCACTGGGCCCCCACCTCCGCCGATGAGCTCCCTTCCGCCTCCCCGATACTCGTGAGTCTCCTTATGCCTACATCGGAGGAGAGAGAGAGAAGTTCTAAGGTTTTTTTATTTTTGTTTATGGGTTTTTTTTTTTGGTTAAGTTAAACTTATTAGTAGATTACTAAAATGCCCTATTATATTAGGTCTCATGTCTTGTACATGATGCATTCTGTTAGAAATTTAACGGTTTTGGACGGAAATGACTAAAATAACAAAAAAAATAGGAGTTTAGGATCATCATGGCCAAAAGAAAAAAATTACAGGGACGAAATCGTTACTTTTTAAAGAGTTCGAGGATTATTTAAGCTAATTACTCATATATTTGTTCGGACGAAGATAAAGAACGCCAGCGGCTTAAATCTCCCCCCCCCCCCCCAAAAAAAACTTTTCTTTTTCCTATTTTAGCCTATAGATTTTGTAAAATTTACATGTAGCCTCACAAGTCCCCCTCAATTTTATCTTATTATTATTATTTTTTTCCTTTGATACTATATTTTGGTACAAATTTACATACGGCCCTCTTTCTCTAAAAATTAAGAAAAAAATCATTTAAACTAAAAGGTTAAAATCTCTAAGCACTTAAGAGCTTGATCGAATATAGCACTAACATTAACAATAAAAAAGAGAAGGAATTTATTTATTTTGTAAAATGGTAAAGATTGGACTAGATAAGTGTTAGATTTTTTAAAAAAATAGTAATCACTTAATTTATCAGTTTCAACCATCAAAACAATTGTAATATTTTAATAACTAAAATATTTGTTGAGAAAAAAATAATTAAATATTTATAATAGTTAGCCTCCTTTTATAAAAATTCCTAATTTCATCCTTGTATATATACATATATTTTTTGTTATTTATTGAAAGGACGATTAGTTGGTTAGCTCCAACAAAATAATTCTAATTTTTTTGTTGTTTTTTTCTATAAAAGTAAATTCAGTTTTACTATTCACATCTACAACTTTATCTTAAAAATTTTAATTTTTAAAAGTTCATAATTTTACAATTATGTCGAAATGATTTCTTTTTTAAATTGCATAAAATTCGAGATGAACGAAATAAGATTTATATTAATATTTTGTTTATGAATGCATTTTAAGTTTTTACATTTTTAATTTTAAACAGTTTATTTTCAACTAAACGCACGATTTCAAAACTCAACTCAACCACACTCTAATCAAAATAATTTCAGTACTCCAACTGAAGCGGATCAATCAAATGACCTCTGAAATTGCTATGGTGTCCCAATCTAATGTCAATTATTAATCTATATAGATTATATAAGTGTTCATAAGTTCTCTTCCTGTCAGCTATTATTATAAAGTTATAACTTAGTGGGATTCACTTATGAGTTCTGAAGACTCTTGTGATTGATCTATCTATTGAAAAGTTGTGTGCATGGTTGTTGTGTGCAAGCAAAATATAGATTACATATTGGCACATGCTATTGTCCTCTTGAAGGATGGTCTTTCTCAAATGTGGCAATTTAGTTGGTTGATTCTGTGTAACAATTGTGGTCATAGAATTAACGTGGCTTGTTTTTGGCAAATTTAAATATCTAAATTTTGTTTTCAAGTTTCAACCGGCTATTGTGGGTATGGAAGAGTAGTAACCTAGTAAATAAGTGATTCATGGTAGTGTTTGGTACTTAAATTGTCATTTCAATATTTTTTTCCTTCATTATTTAACTGAATGTCTATTGTCATGTTCTCCAAGACAACATCGGACTATAAGAAAATAACATCAAGGCAAGATCAATATAACATGAATCATGTTTTTGGATGAAACTTGTTCAAATAAGTTGATCAAGTTAAAAAATAATCAAACATATTTAACGAGTACAATTTTCACTGCTAAGCAATGAATAAAATTCATGATTAATTAATGTCCAATAGTGCTTAATGAGACATTGGTCAATCATTTATATAAATGCAGAGTGGTTGAATTAAGATTAGTATTAAGAAATGGAGCATTACTTATGACATCTTTAAAACAATTATAAAAATAAGAACATGAAAATCCATAAAATGTAGACATCAAAATATTGATGACAATACTATTAATAATCTTACCTATTAGGCAATAGTTGCACTTGCTAACAAAAGTGGAGATTTAATCATTTAAGGTTACTGCAAGTACACAATAAAACTCGCTCAAACTCTCTCCAGACCTCCAAACGCACCTGTCATTTTCTTCCATCATTTATGAGGAGATCAACTGGTTGTTGGAAGACCTGATTTTATTTCCATGTCATTGCCCTTGGAGAGATCACAACCAAATTTACGTGACGTTCAGTGTTCGAGTTCATTTTGAACTTAGCTGTGTTTTACGGTTGATTTTTTATTTTTTTCTGAAAAAATAAAAAAAAATATAACTGATTTTTAAAAAGTCAACCAACTTCAACTTAAAAATTCCATTCCGTTTTAAATTCAACCTGAATACCAAAAATATTAATTTATTTGGACCATATCTATGCATAAAATGTATTGTTCATTCTCACCGTTGGATTTGCTTTGTCCATGTAGTGTACGATTAATTAATAATTAGGAAAAATTTCATAAATTCCTCATGAACTTTATCATTAGTGTCAATATATCCCCTGAACTATGAAATGTACCTATTATATTCCATGAACTTTAACATGTGTGTCAAGTTGCCCATTCTGTTAGTTTCCGTTAGTTTTTCTGTTCTCTTTAATATCAAAATACCTCAGGAACTTTACTTTTGTGTCAAAATACTCATAATCTTTGCATTTATATCAAAACGTCTTTAATATTTGTGTGAACCCCCTGATCTTTAATATGTGTATCAAACTGCCTCATTTATCTTATTTTAATTATCTAACATTGTATACTTGCTTAATAATTATTAACTTTTTTAGAATAGGTAAAAAAAATTATTTTTTTAATAAAAGAGAATGTATTTTTTTACTTACTATTTTTAATTTTACTTATTTTAATTCAAATTTACATTCATTATGATTTTCTTTAACAAAAATAACTATACAGCTTATGTTCATTATTTTATTTTCCTAATATTACAATTTTTAGTTTAATTATGACTAATAAAACTGTACCAAAATTTGCAAACCGATCATTTTTTTAATTAAAAAATATACGAGGAATGTGTATAACAGTAAATCTACAATACTTATTCTCATTATGGGTTTAAACAAACACATAAATGAAATTTGTTATGTTTATGATTTTCAATTATGTAGGCCAAGTAAACAGTGTATTTGAAATCTAAATCCTGCATCTGAATCCTACCAATTATGGTTATGCATAAGTAAATACATAACCCAAATAAACTCGAATTAAAATAAGTAAAGTAAAAAAATATGTTAAAAAAAATATGCATACCACTTTATTAGAATTAAAAATATATATAGTTTTTACCTATTCTAAAAAAAGTTAATAATTATTAGGTAATTATATAATTTAAATACTTAAAATAAGATAAATATGATAATTTGATATAAATATTAAAGACTAAGAGATAGTTTTACATAAATACTAGAGATTATAAGATATTTTGACATAAATATAAATATTATTAGATATTTTGATAAAAAATAAAATTCAGGAAGTATTTTGATATAAAAATAAGGGATAATTTAACATAAATATTAAAATTTAAGAAGCAAAATAGACATATTTTATAATTCAATAAACATATAAATGTTGGGGACAAAGTTGAGGGGATATTTATGATATTTTTCTTTAATAATTATCATTGTCCAAATATGGCATTTTTTTTTTTAAGGATTCCAAAAGGCGATCCCAACATCTGAGAAATATCCCAAATCAAATGCCCAAAAAGCAAAAAGATCCTCGTCCGTACACTCAAGTAATTGCTCACTCAATCTCCGTGTAAAGCTGCTTCTTCTTCTTTCTCCTTCTCTCTGACTATCTCTGTCTCCCTGTGTAGCAGAGTAGAATAAATATATTTTCAGTTTTGGCTTCGGAGATCGGAACTTCAGCAACATGAATTGCCTCCAGAATATTCCAAGGTCACTCTTCTTCTTTCTTTCTTATTCTTTTTCGCATTTTCCTTCAATGTCGATTCTCTCTAAGAACAATCTCTTTTCTCCGATTTCAGATCCTCCGCTTTTCCTTTCCGGAGCTCCGATTTCCCTCGGACGAACAATTTCTGCTCCGTCAAAACTCTGGTAATCTCTTCATTTTTGGCTACAAAATGGATATATATATATATATATATATATATATATTTTAAACACAGATAGATTGAATCTCATTCTCTGGAAATTTTGTGCAGCGAGTGACTGCTGATCTTCGCCGAACTATGGGGATCAAGGTAACCTTCCGGTTTTTGTGTGTTCTTTTTTTTAAGGAATTTTTTAGTTATTTATTTGATTAAAATGAGTATTAGTTGGTGTATTACTATAGTTGCAATATATTTTGGCCATAATTCCACACCACTCCACTGTAAATTGAAGAGTTCGAATCCTCACGTTAAAAAAAAAAAAAAAAAGTGCGGTACCTACTTTAATGAATGGTAGCTTTGTCGTACATTTTGATTGAAATTTTAATTTCTTGTGTCACATTTTATCAAGTTTGATTAAGTATGGAGATCAGGTAGGATTTGGAATTTTGTGTTTTTGTAGGGAATATTTTATTTGATTAAGATAAGTTTAGTTATTGTTGGACCTGCTTTAGTGAGTGGAAACTTTCTTGTACAATTTACTATCAAATTTTAATTGTTAATGCCCACATTCTTTCAAATTTGTCGAAAGTGCTTTACTTTTGTGTTTTTTTTTTTTTTTTTTTTTTAAAGGAATTTTGTTGTTGTTTATTTAATTAAGATAAGTATTAGTTATCCGTGGTACCTACTTTAGTAAGTGGAAGCTTTATGGCCAATTTACTACCACTTTTTAATTGTTTGCTTCCTGGTTCTTTCAAGTTAGTGCTGTTGTTAGTCGGTTATAGGATTTCCTTTTTTCTTCTTTTTGTTTGTTTATTCGAATAATTGGTTGTTGATCAGATCCTTAAGTGTATTTATAAAGCCATTAGTGACCTTGTTAAGCATGTTATATAGAAGGTTTGTGATTTGTGTGTAGGCAACTTCTGGTTCCACATCCAGTGCTGAGATCGGTGGCAGCGACTCTGATCTTAAGGAGGAGAAATCCGAGGTTTATAGTCACAACATGACAGAAGCTATGGGTGCTGGTAGGCTCAGTCGTTTTGTGCTTCTATACTCAATATGATAAAGCTTAAGGTTGTGTTTGGTAAGAGGGAAAGAAAATAGGAAGGAAAGAAAGGTGTATAACCTTCATACTGAGAGAGATTAAAATTGGAGTTCGTTGAAGGATGTGAAATCTCTCGGCCTATCTGTTCTCTCTCTCTCTCTCTCTTTTTTTTTTTTTTTCCTCTCCCCTACCAAACAACCTTAGGTTTTGAAATCGTTCACACTAATTGTAGAAATATATGTGAAGAATACTTGTTATTCTTATTAACCAAAAAACAATATACAACCTAATATATATATTGACCTTGTGGCCGGTATATCAGTCCACAGAATACATTGATTCCTGTAAAATAGGAATCCCATGAAAACAGGAAACTACCTAATAAAGGAAAAATACATAAAACAGAAATAATCTATTCTAGGAAAGCAAATAATTCTCTAACTAATTACACAAAGGTCGGCTATATTCAACACTCCCCCTCAAGCTGGATTGTATATATTATACAAACCAAGCTTGCAGTTCAATTCATCAAAGCTGACCCTTGGAAGTGCTTTGGTGAGAATGTCAGCAATTTGGAGTTTTGTTGAAACATGGCTCAGCTGCACAATCCCGTTGTTGACCTTCTCTGAGATGAAGTGTCGATCAATCTCAATGTGTTTTGTTCTGTCATGATGCACAGGATTTTTGGCTATGCTAATGGCTGCCTGACTGTCACTAAACATTTTAACTGTGTCTCGTGTTTCAACCTTAAGTTCCCTTAACAGCCTTTGAAGCCACATTCCTTCGCAGATTCCGAGAGCAAGAGCGCGATATTCAGATTTTGCACTGCTTCGAGAGACAACTGCTTGCTTTTTGCTTCTCCATGTGACAAGATTTCCCCAGACATATGAACAGTAACCTGTGGTTGATCTTCTGTCAGTTAGTTCTCCTGCCCAGCTAGCATCTGTGTATATCTCTACCTCACGAGTTTCAGATTTTTTGAAGAACAAACCAAGTCCAGGAGTCATCTTCAAATATCTCAAGATTCTGTGAACTGCTTCCAAATTCTCCTCATTTGGATTATTCATGTGCTGGCTCACTATACTGACTGAATAGGCGATGTCAGGTCTCGTATGAGATAGATAGATTAGTTTTCCCACAAGTCTCTGATATCTTCCCTTGTCTGTAGGATTACTTTCTTCACTTCTGTTTGGCTTTTTGTTAGGATCCATAGGAGTTTCAGCTGGTTTACATCCAAGAAAGCCGGTTTCACTTAGCAAGTCTAGAATGTACCTTCTCTGGGATAATACAATTCCCTCCTTTGACCGAGCTACCTCCATTCCCAGAAAGTATCTAAGTGTCCCGAGATCCTTGATCTCAAATTCTGTTGCAAGCATCTTCTTGAGTCTGACAATTTCGTCTGAGTCATCACCTGTTAAGATGATATCATCTACATACACTATGAGGATAGCCACCTTACCTCCAGAATTGGATTTAATAAATAGTGTATGATCAGCTTGACATTGATGGTATCCATTTGCAATCACAGTCTTCGCAAACCTGTCAAACCAAGCACGAGGAGACTGTTTCAGCCCGTATAAGGATTTCTTCAGCTTACACACCAACCTGCTGTTTGAACCGTTTTCAAAGCCCGGAGGTATTGTCATGTAGACTTCTTCTTCAAGATTCCCATTCAAGAAGGCATTTTTGACATCAAGTTGGAATAGAGGCCAATTAAGATTCACTGCCAGAGACAACAGAACCCGAACTGTATTGAGCTTTGCAACGGGCGCAAAAGTTTCTTGATAGTCTACTCCATATGATTGAGTGAAGCCCTTTGCCACAAGTCTAGCCTTGAATCTCTCAATACTTCCATCTGCTTTGTACTTAACGGTGAATATCCACTTGCAACCTACAGGATTTTTGCCATGAGGTAATTCGGTCAGCGTCCACGTGTCATTGATTTCTAGAGCCCGGATTTCTTCCTCAACTGCTCGTTTCCATGCTGGAACCTTTAGAGCATCGTGTATGGAATTAGGCACCTGCACACTATCAAGATTGGACACAAACGCCTTGTAAGATGGGAGCAACTTTCCATAGGCAACATATCTTTCAATTGGATGACTAGTGCACCCTCGAACACCTTTTCTGTGAGCAATTGGCTGATTAGAATCATCAACTAGAGGTACAATAGTGTCATGGGATAAAGAATCCATACCATTATGATTATCAAATGCAGGGGAATCCGGTTCTGGCTCTTGACAGTCACTGGTCTGTATGATGTTCTCTATGTGCTCACTTGGTTTTCTCCTTCTGGTATAGACACGAAGTTCATGATTAGTGGCGTCAAGTTGATGTGGATTAGGGACGGTTTCAGTGGCAGGAATGGTAGGGGCAGGTTCGGTTGGAATGGTTTCAGTGGCAGTTTCGGTTGGAATATTTTCAGTGGAGACCGGTTGGGTAGCAGGATTTTGACCTTCAAGTGGAAGATCCCAAATCTGATATTCCCTCAAGTTCTCCCCCTGAATTTCGGATTTGGGAAAATAAGGTTGAGTCTCAAAAAAGGTGACGTCCATGGAGTTGTAAACTTTCCTAGTGATCGGAGAGTAACATTTGTAACCTTTTTGATTAGATGAATAACCGAGGAAGATGCATTTATGGGATTTGGGATCAAGCTTGGTGCGGTGCTGTTGGTGAATGTGAACAAAAGCCGTGCACCCAAAGATTTTTAGTGGTAGATCAGACGAGAAAGAACGAATGTGTGGGAATGTTTGCATGAGAATGTGACGAGGAGTTTGGAATTTTAGGATTCGACTAGGCATCCTATTAATGAGATAAGTTGCAGTGAGTATGGCTTCCCCCCACAAATATTTAGGCACATTATTTGAGAACATAATAGCACGGGCTACCTCAAGTAAGTGTCTATTTTTCCTCTCAGCAACCCCATTTTGGTGAGGAGTGTCAACACAAGAACTTATGTGAATAATTCCATGATTGGAAAGATAAGAGCCAAGAATAGAATTAAAATAATCCTTGGCATTATCAGTCTTAAGAACCTGGATTGGGCATTGAAATTGAGTAGTAATCATGGAATGAAAGGATTGAAAGATGGTGGCTGTTTCTGATTTTTCTTTCATAAGGAAAGTCCAAGTTGTTCTTGTATGATCATCTATGAATGACACAAACCATCGAGTCCCATTTAGGTTTTTTACTCTTGAGGGTCCCCAAATATCACTGTGGATAACAGAAAATGGATGAGAAGGCTTGTATTGTAAACTAGAGTACACATGTCTAGTATGCTTGGCAAGTTGGCAAATTTCACATTGATAAAACTTAGAATTTTTATTGATAAACAATT
This sequence comes from Ficus hirta, assembly GCA_038430175.1. Lineage (NCBI taxonomy): Eukaryota > Viridiplantae > Streptophyta > Magnoliopsida > Rosales > Moraceae > Ficus > Ficus hirta. Next base: position 11,272,961 of record CM076594.1, on the reverse strand, counting down.
GTGGAAACAGTTTTTCAATATACGCAAAGTTTGGATGACCAAGGCGATAATGCCATAACATAACTTGACTCGAAACAGAATTGGAAACAAGATTAACAGAGTTTGAACTAGACTCAGAAACACAACTTGACTGGTGAACTTGTCTACCAAGGAGATTACTTCCGTTGAGTAAATAGAGTCCACCATGCATCTCAGCACTGCCAATCACCTTCCCCGAATCCACCGCCTGAAAAACACAACAATTGGATTTGAATTTAGTGACACAATTTAAGTCACGGGTAAGCTTGCTGATTGAAAGTAGATTGCAGTCTAAATCAGGAACATAAAGGACAGAGTAAAGATGAAGATCCTTTGTTAATTGGACTGATCCGGTTCCTGCAACTGGTGAAAAAGAACCATTGGCTATTCGGATTGTAGAGTGATTCTGACATGGGCTGTAATTTCGAAACATGTTGATATCTCCAGTCATATGATCCGAGGCTCCTGAATCTACAATCCACGGTTTAGAAGCATTTTGGACAATATGAGCATAGGATAGGGTACCTTGGTGGGCTAGAAGGCTGGTGGGTTTTTCGGCTGGGTTTTGAGATGCTTGTCCTGAACTGGAAATGTTGCTAAACATTTTCTGCAGTGCCTCAATTTGCTCTCTGCTGAACGGGCTACAATCTGCACTGTTGTCGGTTGTGGCAGCAACATTTGCACGGTTTTCTCTGTCCTGTCTTCGGCTAGAAGGCTTCCAATCTGCAGGTTTGCCATAAATTTTCCAGCAATTCTCCTTCACATGACCGAGCTTCTTGCAATGATCGCACCATGGTCGACTTTTCTGAGGCTTATTATTCTGAAAAGAAGAATGAGTGTATAGGGCAGATCCTTCAACATTTGGTGTGGTACCCTTATCTGCCATCATCAGTTTCTTTCGGCTCTCCTCTCGGCGAACTTCTGAGAAAGCCTCCCGAATGGTTGGAAGGGGTTTAATTCCCATGATTCTTCCCCTGACTTCGTCCAATTCCTTATTGAGACCAAGAAGAAACCGAATGGTCCTTTTTTGTTCAACTATCTTCCTGTACAAGGCAGAGTCATCTGGGCATTTCCAAGAGTAAATCTCATACATGTCCAACTGCAGCCAACAGCGTGTGAGAGTGTTGAAATACTGAGTAACACTTAAATCTTCCTGTCGCAGATCATATAATCTGGTTTCAATTTCAAATAACTCCGAGGAGTTCTCAGTGCTAGAGTATGTGTCACGGGCTGCCTCCCATATCTCCTTGGCTGTTCTAAAGAGCAGGAAATTTTCTCCAACTTCTGTGGTCATGGAATTTATGAGCCATGACATGACCAAATGATCGTCGGTTTTCCAGGCTCGAAACTTAGGATCTGCCGATTCTGGAGCAGTGATTTCGCCGGTGAGATGTCCATCCTTTCCTCTGCCGCAGATGAACATGAAGACGGACTGAGACCATTGGAGAAAATTATGGCCCTGAAGTTTATGACTTGTGACAAGGTTGGGAGAAGAATCGGAAGTGATAAGGGTTGGAGAAGAATCAGACTCGGGTCTGGAAGTGACTTCCGAGGAGGAGGATTTTGAAGCCATGCCGTATTTTGTCATAGGAAGAACACGGCAAGGGAAGGGAAGGATTTAGGGTTTAGAGCCTTGCTCTGATACCATGTAGAAATATATGTGAAGAATACTTGTTATTCTTATTAACCAAAAAACAATATACAACCTAATATATATATTGACCTTGTGGCCGGTATATCAGTCCACAGAATACATTGATTCCTGTAAAATAGGAATCCCATGAAAACAGGAAACTACCTAATAAAGGAAAAATACATAAAACAGAAATAATCTATTCTAGGAAAGCAAATAATTCTCTAACTAATTACACAAAGGTCGGCTATATTCAACACTAATCCTACCAAACAAGCTTTAAGAGTCAACTTGGAGGTTTTGCTTTGCATGTGGATTTTGAAACTTGGTGAAATATTACAATCTAGAATTTTGAGTGAGTTCCTTCAAAAAAATAATAATAATAAAAAAAAAGATTGTGTGAGTTATAAGAGTATTGTTTCCTCGATGCTAGCTTTGATCTATATAATGGCCCAACCTTGGGATGACTCATATAGTCGAGCATGATCCTCTAGCGTTTTGTGTCGAATTTAGGATTTTTACTTATCATTTGGCGTTAGCACTTGTAGTAGTTTTAAATAATCATCGTCCATTTCGCTGTAATGGATGCAGTTTTGACTTATAGGCATGAACTGGGAATGAACTACAATTTCATTCGTCCAGATTTGATTGTGGGTTCATGCCTACAGGTAATCCTTGTTTCATAAGTTTATCATTTAGATCTTTCTTAAACGATTACCTAATCTTTTTTTCCCTGCTATATCACAGACCCCTGATGATGTTGACAAGCTTCGCGCAATTGGAGTGAAAACTATATTTTGCTTGCAGCAAGATCCAGATTTGGAGTATCCTAAACATTTTTTTTTTGGTTATTTATATATAGGGTAAAATGTTGTGTATTCTGATACAGATATGGATCCTTCACTTAGTACTTCCAGATATTTTGGGGTGGATATTGGAGCAATTCGAGAGTACGCCAAGACTTTTGATGACATTGAACACTTGCGTGCTGAAATCAGGTTAGTCACTGAAAAACCGTCTTTGGTTTTATGAAGTATGATTAATTTGTTACTTGTCATGAAAAGCCAAAATCAGTTCTTTATTTTGACGTAGTTGTATGGTAATTATGGTTGGATGTTTAATATTTTCCTTTCTCTCCTGTTCATGTCGTTCATTTACTTTTCAAATTCATAATTTTTGTGCTCAACATTTTTGTTTTATTTATTTATTTGTGTGTGTGTATGTGTGTGAATGTGTGTGTGGTAACTTTGGCTGTAAGTTACGGTTTTAAACTTGTTTGACACTTTTTCCAATTGCAAAGTTATTAATTGAGCTCAAAACAGTGGACGGTTTCATTGTTACTATAGATGCTTAATCCTGTACAATTATGAAACAGTTTTCTTATATTACATGTGTGAATCTGATTATCGTAGTGTTCATTAGTTTCTACCATTTTTGGTTACTTCTGCCATGTTGTAGACAAACATTCAGAGATTTTGAACTGTTCCTAGTTGGCCATGAAGTAACACAAAATTTTAATAAAAGCATCGAACTGTCCTTTCGTTATGTTATATTGGTGTGGCTTTCTGTCTGTATTCTTGTATTTCTTCACTTTTTCCAGCAGGCTAATGTTTGATTTCACAGAGACTTTGATGCACATGATTTAAGGATACGGTTACCAGCTGTTGTCAGTAAATTACACAAGGCCATAAATCGAAATGGAGGTGTGACTTATATACATTGTACTGCTGGACTTGGGAGAGCTCCTGCTGTTACAGTATGCATCTAGTTCTTTTCATTTTATCCTTAGTTTTGTTATCCAGCATATGGGATCTTTATTCTGCAAATTCTTATTATCGTCCTTAATAGTGAATCTTTTTTCTTTCATTTCTGTGGCAAGTTTAAGTTAAATACTGACATTTTACCAATTTTTGATCAACACTTTTAACCAGAAGATAATTAGTGTATGAATCTGGTGAGGGACTAATTATAAGCACTGGTATACTTAGTTTACTTGATAAAGTGGGGATGGAAATAGAATTGAGTTAAGGTAGAAAGTTGAAACGAAGCTGAAGGTGTTGAGGAACAAGATTTGGGTGTTCGGTTAGGAGGAGATAGGAAGGCAAAGCAAAATGGTAGTTGATGATTTGGTGCTGGGCACAATTCAGGATTTCCATTGTTGATATTGAATTGCACTTGGGGCAGTTGGCGCCGTGGTGGAATAAATTGGTATCAATCCTAAGTTACACAACACACGGTTAACTTCCATTTCACGGCATGTGATAGTTCTTTTTCTTTCACATAGATGAAAGATTTCCTTTATCTTCTGTGATGAAAGGTTCGTTATTAATTCTCTAAGATGTTATTTGACTTTCGATGACTGAAAATTTACTAGGCTTGGTTCTAATACCACCCAACATCTCTTCCCCCACCCTTTGGCCCAAACCGAAAAAAATGAATTAAAAAAATACTGAAATTAAAGACACTGGCTTGCAGTGATGATTAGGATATAGATGACATTTTATTCTTAATCACATGAATGCTTTGTCCCTTCATTTTTTTAACATGCCAGTGTGTACTGAAAGGTTCTTCTTATCACAGTTGGCATACGTGTTCTGGGTCCAGGGCTACAAACTTAGTGAAGCTCTGAAATTGCTGCTGGTAACTTCCCTTTTCATAATTTATTTTGTTGCATATAAATTTATGATATTGATTTTATTCTCACAATCCTTGTGTGGGCCCCTTTTTGTTCTAATATGGTGAAAGGGGACTTGAATTCTCAAGTATCTGCATTTTCCTGATAAAATGATTCTCTTGTAGGGCAAACGCTCGTGCTCCCCAAAAGTGGATGCTATAAAAAGCGCAACTGCTGATATTGTGAGTTTTGTCTCTCTTCTCTATTATTTCATTCGTTCAAGAAACTTTGAATTGTGCTAAGAGCCCCTCTTAGCACAATTCTTATGATGATTTAGTAAAATACTCCGTGGTTTTTGTGCTCATTTCTCAGTGCAATGTCTTTTATGCTGTTTTACCATAGGTAGTTCTAAGAGCCCCTCTAGCAAAAATGTGGAGCTAAATCACCATTAACCTAGTAAGATAACAGGAAATGGACTTATCTTCCAAAGAAAAGGTTCCTAATAGTAGTGGTACTGATACAGGATTGCAGTTCTTAATCATATATGAAAATGAGTTTTAGTTTCACCTCTCTAGAGAGTCGTGAGTGCTCTTTTTTCCGTAACCACATGTAAAACCCTGTACAAGAAGGCTATGCAGCCTGCATCTTTTTATAACAGATATTAGTTTTGGAGAAGACAGTAGGTTTTCGGTCTATGCCTTGTTTCTGTTTTGGTTTTGTTTGTTTTTTGTTGTAGGACTCCTTATCCTCTGTTTGTTTGTACTGTTATTTTGCTATAAATGAAGGCCATTGTTTCGTGTAAAAAATCCGAGATATAAATTTTTATCGTAGTTTCATTGTGGGGGCTATTTCATGGTAAGGTGCTTCGGAGTTTCTGCTAGTTTTACAACTTTTTTTTCCTTAGAATTTATTCAAGTGACGGCTCCTAGCACCTGTTCTTTTTATTGCTTCTATTTGTCATTCTTCTTCTTTGCTCTTTTTCTTCTATTGCCAAAGAGGAAATTGAGAAGTAAAAAAAAAAATCAACAAAAAATGGTATTGTTATTTTATTGCCGTAGAAATACAGCTTGTTAAGAAATGTATTTCTTCAATTTTTTTATTTTTTCAAAAATAAATACTCTTTTTGCCTTTTGTTATAGATATGCAAAACCAAGTTAACTACAAGCTCACATTTGTTCCTACTAAAAAAGCTTACAGGCCTGAGAAAAAAGCCTGTTTCCTTGATATGGAAGAACAACGATTGCTCCACGGTGGAAGTATCTGGACTTGATATTGGATGGGGGCAGGTAATTTTCGTTCTCGTGGTTGCTTAGTGTACATTCTATTTACAGTATTGCCTGGAAATTAACCTCCTATCGGACCATGAGTTGGAATGAAAGAATGGTCAAGAAATTGAACTCGCTCTCTCATTTGATGATGATTTCATCTATTTTTCTTCCGTCGGTTTTTCAGAGAATACCTCTAAAGTTTAACGAGGAACAGGATCTGTGGATTCTTGAGAGGGAACTGCATGTAAGTCAAACTCTGTTTTCTAAATATGTTAAGTTTCATTATGATCAATTTTTGGAAACTTGTACATGCAGTTTATTTGTTTTATTATTTTAGTACTTCTATTTTTTTTTTTTTTTTATTTACTTGCATTAGGCGTTTCTAGATCATGAGAAAACAGTGTGGTGGCTCCTCTTCTTTTGTTTTGTTTTTTTTTTTTTTTGGGTTGAAGTTTAAGTGTCTTATCTTACTCTTGATTCAACAGGAAGGACGGTACGAATACAAGTACATTATCGATGGCGAATGGACATGCAACTCATCCGAGCTAGTTACCTCTCCCAACAAGGACGGTCATGTCAACAATTATGTTGAAGTAATTTTCAAAAACTCTAGCCTAGTTAGAGGAGAATTCACTCTTGGTTATTTATTGCATCTTTTGGAATTGATTGATATGACCAAGTTCTTTTACGATCATCCATTCTCTCATTTTCTTGTTATTATAATCCAGGTTCTTGATGACAATCCTAGTAGTGCTGGTGCAGTCCTACGAAAGAGGTTGTTCGAGGAGGATTTAAATCTTACCACCGAGGAAAGACAGAAGATAAGGCACTTGTTGGATGCTTATCCAGATGTTGAGTAGCTTAAACATTCCTTGAAATGGCTTTCAAGTATAAGAAGTTAAAAGCACCCTTCAGAAAGCAATGCCCGACAGTATCTGATCGGAATGTAATACGAAAAAAACTCTGCATGTAGATTAGCAATTGATTACAGTTCTTCCCACTCGTAATCACCACAGATGCTTATCTTTTCGATGTGAAGAAACTAAGAGTAGAAATACTCCGTACTAAATGTGATACGGATACGATCATGTTAATAGTAATAAACGATGTTACTAAGGACTGTTTAGTTGCATCTTACTGTGGCATAAATATTCTCTTTAGCTGTTGCTGTGCAAATAACCTTTGAAAATGATGTAGCGGAATTGGGTTCTTAACAAACAAAAAAAAGAAAAAAAAAAGAAAAAGAAAAAAATAAGGCCATCGTGGTCGATCTGTCTCGTAAGATATGCATATGTGCACTTACTTGTGTGGATACCAAAAAAAGATAGCCACTATGGTGAGTCCCACATCAGTGGGGAGTGAGGACCTTGAGTGGTTTATAAGTGTTATGAGTTCTCTTCCAGTCAACAATTGTCTGGAAGTTGTAACTTAGTAGGTGTACTTATGGGTCCATTTAGTTCCTCCTAAGACTCTTGTGGGAAAAAATTTGACCTCAAGTTTGATAAAGAAATTCATTCCATCTGCCATTACGCTAAACTCAGCCTTGGCACTTGATCTTGCCACCTCGTTTGGCTTCTTACTTCTCCATGTCACTATATTACCTCTAAGGAATGGTGCATAGTCCACAATTGTGTAAGATTCCTTGCCAAGTTCTTTGTTTTTCTTGAACAAAATCCCTCTTCCCGGCATTCACTTTAGCTAACGAAGAATTCCATGCATTGCTTGTAAATGTCTTTTCATTAGGATCTTGCATAAATTGACCGGTGGTACTTACATCAAAGGCTATGTCTGGCTTGGGGTGAGACAAATAAATCGATCTTCCAACCAGCCTTTGATACATCATTCTATCCACTGCACTGTCATCTTCTTCTCGACCCAAGTTGTGATTTCTTTCAATTGGTGTCACTGCCTTCACGTACTTATTTTTGAGAGATGAAGAATACCAATACCTTCTTTGGAGTGTAGCCACTTAAATCCCCAAGAAATACTTCAATTTTCCAAACTCTGTAATTTTGAATTCTGTGACTAGTCATCTTTGAAGTAAATGTGCCTCATTCATGTCATTTCCGGTTACAATAATATGATCGACATAAACTATTATGTTGTGTTTCCCCCTGAGGTTGAACGCTTTACAAAGAGAGTATGATCTCCTTGACTATGTCCTAGTGATAGCATGACTTTTGTGAAACTTCTAAACCATGCTCTCAGAGATTGATTCAATGCATGTGGAGCTATTTTCAACATACAATTTGTTATCTCCAAATTCTTCATCAAAACCTGAAAGCATTTTAAACATTGAAGTGCTGCAAACACCAATCAAGATTAGCGGCGAAAGACTTTAACACGTATAGTACTCATTTTTACTACCGAATATGTATCCTGAATCCTGATAGTCCAATTAATCTATCCCGTAAAGTCTGAGTATAACCTTTTGCACCAAGCCAAGCCTTTATCTCTTTATAATATTGGCTTTATATTTCAAAGTAAACACCCCTATTTACACCCCCATTGTTTTCTTCTCGTTAGGCAAGTTCACAATTTCTCAAGTTTTGGTCTTCTCTAACGCACTCATTTCCTATCTCATTACTCGTAACCAGTTATTAGCCCTAGGTGCCTCACTTGTTGTTTGTGGTATGCCAATGGATATGGAGGTGAGACAAGCTTTGTGTTGAAGGGAAAACTTTTGGAAAGACGGTGCGAAATTGGGTGTTCGTAGCATTTACGGGCACCTTTCTTTAAAATTAAAAAAAAAAAATCTTTATTCAGATCAATACGCGGACTTGTGCATACCACACAAACACAAATATGAATGCTCAACTTTAGCGGACTTGTACAAACCACACACACACAAATATGAATGCTCAACTTTAGGCAAACAATTAATCAATAAGTTTGGCATTAAAGTTTGAAAATCCGAGGACCTCGTATGATTTTACCTAGTACACCATTAAGTGTTCCTAATTCAAATTTTGTGGGGGGAAAAACTATGACAACTACACATGCTCCCACAGCTCTTGAAATCAAATCAAAACCTCTGAAAAACTCAAAACTCCCATTTACATAGTTAAAACCATTGAGAGCAAAATAAAAAGTAAAAACTAAAGATTAAAAAAATAGCTCATTTCAAATGTGCACGATGTGGAGAATTGTGGCCATAAGAACAAGTTTCAGTTGTAGGTGATGTTGGATATGCTTCTGTTAACTCTCTTCATCAACGAGGATGGTTGATCCATTTCCGACGCCGACGTCCATTAGAGATGCCATTTCATCATCAAGTAATATTGGCAAAGGAGAACCCTGATGAATACAAAGGATCAAATTACTTGCAGTAAGGGAAATTCAGGGTATTGGTAATCTCTTCCTGTTTCCAACTTCTCATTTCACATGGTTAAGGATGTTCAGCTTACATATATATATTTATAGATATATATATATATATCTGTTTGTAGATATATAGAACGAGAGAGAGCTACACTCTTAATCATCAGATAATATGGTATTGATCAACATGAACAAATTGCGCGAGCGATAACAGACCTCTTCTTGTAGAAACAATTTCAGCTTAACAGACTTCAACTTGAAAAAGCTTTCACAAAGGATTTTTAGCTTGCCAACCTAATTATAAAAAAAAAAAATGTAAGAAATGAAAAAAACCAAAGCCATGCCCAAGTTTGATCCCGGACAATCTCCTAAAAGAGCCAACAGAGGAAGACTCATATTTTTCTGCGATAATATTGAATAAATAAATAAATAAAGAAAAAGATCGGAGATAAACCGTTGTAGCGCCCGGGAGTTTCTTCGTCAATGGGGCTTTCTCTCCGATGGATGCTCCAACACATTTTAGAGTGACAGCTGTATAAGTTATATAACAGTTTTACTCTTCCGTATTCATTTTCAAGAGTGAAAGAACCCGGAATCGAAAGGTGAAACTCTTACATAGAAGTCCCGATGCCATTTTCTGAGGGCCATCTGCCCCAGTTGAAGGTTTTTCATCGTCAATTCCATGAAATTCCTTGAGCTCAGCAAACCTGTCCAAGTAAGGGATTACAACTTAGTCATTGATTCGATACTCATCAATTTTGGTGTTGACAGCTGTAGTAATCATGAACCATTCAGGGACAGGTAGTGGATACTTTTAAGAAAATAACAGTACCTAGGGTGGTGCCGCTGGATGTCTTCTAGATTGCCTTGCAACTTTGACATGACTAAACGGACATACCTTCAAGCAAAAGTAACTTATGAGGCAAAAGGAACGTCGTTTTTTGGGTCAGTAGTTGGATATAGGAAATTCAGATGGCACTGAGATTCCATGTTACCGGCAATTCTCAGAGATTAAAAAGGATTGCAACTTGAATCACAATATTGGACCGAATATCATGGGAATAACTCCTTATTAATTACCTATTAGTACTCGATAGCAGTACAAATAAAACTTATTTTTGTAAAAGAAAACGAACTGACTTATTGATAAAAGTAGTATGAAAAGTATCATAATAAGAAAATCCCAAAAGTTTAGGCTAAGAGAGCTGATCAAATCTCACAAAAATGGTTCCCTACCAGTAAATTTTTGTAGTCCAAAATCCCAAAATCCCAAAATGTTTAAGGAATTTTGGCCAACGATCTTTCAATGGCTATGCAATATGTGATTTATGTATAACTTGTTTCTTAGATAAGAGTAGTTCTGTATGAAACATAAAGCAATAAAATGGAAACAGTATTCCATCCAATAATCATGAAATTGTTCGTAAATCTGAAATTCATGCCTTCATGGTAAAAGAAAATTTTGTTCTCCACAAAAAAAAAAAAAAAAAAAATCGAGAGAGAGAGAGAGAGAGGAGAGATCGAGCAAGTCAGAGAAATCTTTAAGTGATACATTCAGTTATTAAAAAAAAAAAAAAAAGGATTATGGCAAAAGAGATCAGCTGAAAGATTTAAGTTGGAAAAGAAAACACACCGAATTTCCGATTCTTTTCTTTCACGGTTGCTAACCTGCAAAGCACATAAATTGAGTCCATCATATTTTTCATATTATTGTGACAGGGCGGTCATGGAAAACATAGGATACTCATTTACCTCACTCCCATTCAGAACTTCAACTTTTGCCAAGCGTGCAATCAAAACAAACCTCGGAATACCACCCCTTCCAGGATCAGCAATTGGATTATCAGACAGCCGTATATCCTTCAATTCACAAATGGACTATAAGTGAACTGTATTCAACAATTTTCCGAGGCGAGAAATATCTAAAGGTCACAGTTAGCCATCACATGTCAAGTTTGTTATTCATCAATAAACTTTGGTCTTTCCATTTACATGTCGAGTACTGAAGTGCATGGAGAAAATAAGAAAAACGGATAAAATTTAGTAACTGGAGTAACAGTAGAACAAATAAATATGAGTAATTATAGCAGATAACTTGATTACTACTACCCACATCCTCATGCTGATAATTGCAACGTGTTAATTGTATATCTCCAAAACTCATTGCAAATTCTTACCACTAGTTTTGGAAATGAGTTTAGCGCGTCAATTGAAGCCGGATCCTCGAGATTGTTGGCACCTAGAGTGTTTGACAACTAAACAATGCATTACGACCACTAACAAAAATAATAAATAAAAGAAGCCCCAAGTTCTACTAAAAGAGTCCAGAAAATTTACCGAGTAGAAGGCAGCGCAAATTTTGAAATGGCTCATCACTTTCCTCATGCAATTCACAATCACTTGAAAGTTCATGAATCGTATCATTATCAGGGTAAAAGACGCGGTTCAAATTGTTTTTGTTTAGATGAAGCTGCTCCAAGCTGAATGCATGAACCAAATTGTAAATATGTCAGAAAACTTGGCAACTGCAGAATTATCAGAAGAGAAAATAGCCATACAAAACTTGAGGCGGAAACACTCTACATTATTTTCTTCCACTGAAAGGAGAGATCAGAAGTGACGGTAGTGCTACTGCTAGCAGTGGTAATAAAATAAATAGCCAATTGCAGGGGAAGGAGATGGCAGAAGTGAATACACCTCTAAACCACATTCTCGTTTGTTTAGTGGACGATAGTAAAAATACTAGAACAAAGACTTGTTTTTAACCTTCTCAGTTGTGAAAGTTTCAAGATTTCGTTCCAATCAGCTATACAATTGTCTTCCAAATTCAGAAGCCGCAAAGAATCAAATCCCTGAACAGTTAAGGATGACGGAGGCTGGAAGATGAAAGAGAACAACAGAGTTATGTAATCAAAATTCAGGGTGACTCAGAATTTAAGTGGAAATATACACAAATGAATAGCAAGTAAATCAGTATATGTCATCCACATACATCTATTGTGCTTATGTTATTTCCCATAAGATGTAGTTCCTCAATTGCTGGCAGTGACTGTTTAAGTATTTCAACCTGCCACGTCAAGAAACAGAATTTAGCAATTTCAAACTGGAAAAGGAAAGGGGAAAAAATTATTATTAATTTACAAATATTAAACAACATTTAAACCACCAATCCCATGAATTACTGTCTATTGAAGTTTTTCATACGATCTGATAACATCTTGTCTCACTAACCGAAAGAGAGAGAGAGAGAGAGAGAGGTATAAAATGAAAGGGAGATTCAAGAAGAAAAAAAACCTTTGCCCAATTTACATCGGTATCGTTCAAAACTAAGACTCGTATGCTTTCTAGTTGGGGCAGCTGGACAACATCTTGCACCATTAAATTGTAAGATAAATTAAGCACTTGAAGATTCGGCAACTCTCTACAGATTGTGCCAACATCCTGAAAGAACACATCAATACAGATGTGCAAAAATGGTTGTGACACCCCCAACAAATATTAAGTACATCAAGACAATTGGTGTATAAACTCGTAGACCAATGTAAACAGAAAGTTGTGAAGTACATCAAGACAATTGGTGTATAAACTCGTAGACCAATGTAAACAGAAAGTTGTGATGCTAACACGAAAACTGCCAAATTGTTGCATTATGGAAATCAAATGGTAGAATGCAAAAGGACTAAATTCAAATACCAGGAAAGCACACCGATTCATTTAGGATTAAAAAAAAAAAGTTTCTACGACTAAATTACAGAAAATGTGAATTGAAAGGAAAAGTTGCCAAATACACCCTCTAGTTCATTTTTTTCCATGATGAAATACTCCTTTAATTCTCCTAATATGTAGAACTAGAACATATTCAGTTTTGTTCACTCATAAACCTGCTTTCCTATTAGGTAAAGAAACCAGATTAAATGGCGTGTTGGCGGAAACATACCTTCCAGTCTGATAGCAGATTTCCAGTCAAATCAAGCTCCTTTAAATCTTCAGAAAGAGGATTAAAAAGTTATGGAGCAGCATCAAGCACATGTGCAGAATATAGCAACAGAAAGCACATATAGCCAATACATCTTCTCTAAACTAAAATACGGCGCAAATACAGACAGAAAAACGTAGACATAAAAGTATGTACATTAGAACACCTTTCTAAAAAAACCATTATTGGATTGCCATGAGTCTCCTCTTTATGCAAGTAGCTCTAAAAATTCTGTGGTTCAAATAAAAAATAATGACAGGGTGAGATTCAAGCGAAGAGAAAATACCTCCTATCATGCAAGAGTCATCAAACAAACCTAAATATACGGTAATATGGCCTTGTTACATGCAGATAGGATTCAAGCTACACCAATGATAAAACATTGACTAGCAATAAGTTTCAAGAATTTTAGGGAGGAGACTTTCTCAATGAGAAACAAAACTGTTTCTAATCTCGAGAAAGCCAGATACATAATCAGGAGGGAAATTAAAGGTTGGACATTAAACCACATAGACCCCAAAAAGGCGTAGTTTTACGCTCAACTATGATGATTAGTAACTCATGGCATGCCAACAAAACCTCAAACGTCTTTACTTATTTCAACTACTTCTGTTATCTAATTAAAACAAGCCTTGGCCTTATAAAGTACAAACTATGAGTAAGCAATTCTTCATCATGTCTCCTTATTATCAAAGTTGTCTACCATCAATTATTTTCAAGCCTCCGAGTCAAAACAAAACCAAATCCACCGAAATAAAGAACAAAGTCTAAACCCAATTACTTACTCGGCACGACATTGCCAATATCACCAGGGGATCCAGGAGAGCTAACCCCCAAGAACGAAAGCGAGGCACCGGTCAACTCCTCAAACCGACTTAGTTTATCCTGAACTTTATCTTTACCAACTAGCTGGATAGATACGCGTTTGTTGCTCGCTGAAAGAACGTACATTTCATCTGCAACACCACAAGTAGTAAAGTTACACAAACATGAACCAAAATTTAGATTAGTTTTGCTGACATTTCTCGATAAATAGCATATGCCAACCATGGCCTTTAATATCTCCTATAGATCAAAGTACTAGAAGTCTCTGCTCCATTCACATTCACATTTAGGCCTTGCTAGGTAACATTTCCGTTCTTTGTTTTCTCATTTTTAATTAAAATATAGGTGAAAATCCTTGATACCATCCCATTTCCCGTCGCCTTCGTCGGGACCCACCAATAGAACGAAAAGAAATTAACTCTAGCCGTCCCGGTAAGAAAAAGGGCAAAAAAAAAAAAAAAAAAAAAAAAAACTAACCGCATCATCATAGTAATTTTCGACATTGATTAAGAAATCTCCACCGTTCTTTTCACTTCTAAACACCCAACAAATAGAAACTAGTACACTCAAAATTCAAATTATAATTCAACATGAACATAAAGCAAAACAAAGACGTTGTATATTCCGTGTTATTTTCAACAGATTTCTCGGCAACCAAACAGGAAAAGCAAAACGAGCGATCAGACAAAAAAAAAAAAAAAAAAAAAAAAGTTACCCTCTTCTTCTTGAGTGGAGTCGCCTTGGTATCGGAGGCGGAGAGCTTGAAGAAGAGAAATGCCAGAGCTGAGAGTGTGGGGTCGAGCGAAGGAACCGGATCGCTGGGACTTGGCGTGAAAGTATCGGACGCCATTGATGGAACCGTCGTGCTTGCCGTCGCCGTTGTCCCAGTCGACTCCGACCCAGATGCCGGAGTAGCCCTGCACTGGCCCCACATACGTCACCGTTCCGATTCTCCGGGGATCTCCGGTTGAGTGGACACGCTGGCCCAGTTTGAATTCGCTCTCTTCCATCTCCTTCTCCTTCCTTCTTCTAAGATAGTGTTTGTCTTATGAAACTGTTTTTTTTTTTTTTTTCATTGATTGGAATTTTAAAAAGTGAGGAGAGACTGTGGTAGAGCCTCTCTAAGAATAACTACAGGTATAGTTTTTTTTTGAACCGTTAAGATTTAATCGAACGGTTAAAATATTATTAGTGTACCATATTTATAATATATTTTACCTCATATTACATTTTCGATCCCAAGTTTTCTCCGTCGCAGGCGACCTTCCCGCTGCCATCAATGTCGGACGCCGGCGAGCGGCCCAACACCAACAACCCACCCCCGGCCCCTCGCCCACCCCAGGCCCTAGCCTCGGCCGCCCCCCACCCAGCCCCGAGACCCCCTAGCCCCCCCCTCCCCCCCCCCCCCGGGCAGACACCCCTGCCCTCAGCCGGCCCGACGCCCCCACCAACCCAGGTCCCCCTTCCCTCGGCACCCCCACCCCAAGCCCCCCTCCCCTGGCCCACCCCGGCACCCCCCCAACAGGGAACCCCCCACCCCGCTCTCTCTCACTTCCCCCCTCTCTCTTTTCCCGGCCCGTGCCCCCCCCCCCACCCCAACACCCCTGAAGCAACCGACTCCCCCCAGTGAGAGAAGAGAGAGAAACAGAGAGGGGGGGTGGGGTGGGGTGGGGTGGGGGGGGGGCGTCGGGGGCAGGGAGAGAGGAGAAGAGAGAGAGAGGGGAAGATAGAGAGAGGGGGCCGAGGAGGCCTGCCTGGGTAGGGGGGCCACCGGGCTGGGGGGGGGGGGGAAGGGGTGCCAAGGAGTGGGGGGGTCGGGGCTGGGTGGGGGCCGGCCCGATGAGGGGCGTGGCCTGGGGTGGGGGGCCCGGGGGAGGGGGGACCTGGGGTGAAACGGGGGGCTGCCGGGGATGGGGTGGGGGGGCTGGGGGTGTGGTAGCCGGTGACGGGGCACAGGTTGCCGGCGACGGAGAAGATTGAGGTAGGAAGGGGTAAGATGAGGTAAGGTGTATGGTAATTATGATACACCAATAATATGTCAACTGTTCGATTAATCTTAACGGTTCAAAAAAGAGCTCTATCGATAGTTACTCTAGAAGAAACTTTATCACAGCCTCTCCCTTAAAAAGTGTGAAAGTATATTTTTTTCATTTAAAAAAATATATTAGTAGATTTTATTTTATTCGTCTCAAAATTTAAGATAATTTTTATTTAAAAAAACATCTTATATAGATTTAATATGTATTTAAATGTATAATCCAAATCTTAGAATTACAATTAATTTTTTATCTTTTTCTCTTAGCTTTATTATTTATATAGTTTTATAATTGAAATTTTAAAAGTTCATAACTTTACATAAATAAGTCCAAATTAAATTTTTTTTTTTGTTAAATTATATATAATTTCGAGATAAACGAAATAAGTTTCATATTGGTATTTTTTTAAAATAGTTATTAAAAATGTTTAAGGTGACAAATGAAGGTTACATTGTAATGATAATTAATATCTGGGGAAAATTATCAAGAACCGTCGGAGTTTATAAAATTAAGAGACGTCAAAGAAGAATTTTCAAATATCCAGAGGGCTAAGCCTCCCTCCGCCCGTATTGCTTTTATCAGGAAGTAAAGAAAATGGGACAAAAATAAAACATATAAAAGATAGAAAATTGTACTATTTTGACCCTTTATTAAATTATTAAAACATATAAATTGATTGAGAATATTTTGGTTTTCTTTTAGGCTATTTTGTAAAAGGAATTGAAAGAATATAGAAAAGTTGTACTATTTTGTCCCTTTATTAAATTATTAATTCTAAAAATAAGGACAAAAAAAGTATTTATAACCACCATTAAGTGGATTTTAATTTTCTCGTCAACATTAGAGAGAAAAAAATAGGGGAATCCCACGACATTTCTCTTTTCGGTATACAAAACATATATTCATGTAAATTAGAGTATATTCATGTGATTAAAAAAAAACTTAGTCATCCCAACTATTTTACATTCGAGAATTTTACAAATATTTTATATATATGAGAAAACACGTTTTTCATTATCATCCCAACCAACTGAATCCGTTAAAAAATAATAATAATAATTGAATCCGAATCAACTCACACTAATGCAATGAATTATAAACCTGCTAGTCAAAGTAAGGGTTAGTTTGGTTGATAAGCTCAAACTAATATTTTCAAACTTTTTTTTGTCTTTTTTTTCAAAAGTTTTTGTCTTTATTTCAAAAAGTTTTTTGTTTTTTTTAAAAAATCAACATAATTTACTATTTAAACTTAAAAATCTTAACTCAAACTTACACACCAAACACCCCCTAAGAATAAATTACTAAAAACGATTTTAAAGGTTAGTGATTTTATTAGTAGAATTTAAATTTCAGTTTATATTGGTCAAAAGTTTTTTGAGTGAACATTTCACATCATAATCACGATTCTAAATTGTAAGACTAACAACGATCATATTACACTGAACAATATCTAAAGGCATTGTTAATATTAAACATTAACCATTAATAAAAAATAGCTCCTGACAATATGAAATATCAAACGAGAGTAATATTCAAATGGGACAATATAAAGCATTTTTCTATTATGCTTTCAACATCTTACATTTAGGGCATGTTTAGTTTGGATCAAACGAAAAGAGAAAATAAGTAATCATTCACTTTCTCACTTAATCATGTGTTTACTTACAAAATGAGGCATGAGTTTGATAGCCCCCACATAATATAAGGAATGAAGAAGGAGATTGTCAATCCTTACATTCCCTTGATATTGATTTGGAATAAATATCAAATTTATTTATTTACCCTTAATAAGTTTTAATGTGCTAATACTATTTTTTGTTATATAAAATGATATTTTAATAATTACATTAGTAAGATTAACATTACTATGGTTAGTAAACACAACAAATAGAATGAAATTGTTTTCCTTTACACAATCTAATAGGCAAATAAATACTAAAAAGGGAATCAATGATCCTCGTTTATATTTCATTACTTTACTTTTCAATCTCATTATCTTTCTTATTACATTCCTATACGGTTTAGTAAACCTGCCCTCAATTTAATCAATATTAAAAGATATTGAATATCATTTACAACTAAACAGGGTCCACTTTTATTAAAATATTTCCTGTATAATTGTAATGTCAATTGTTAATTTTGACATTTGGATGAAAAGAGTGCTATTCAATAAAGTGTTGTTTTTTATGTTAAATTTGTCATATGTTAAATTTTGTGATAAATTTATATTATCAATGCCAAATTTAACAATGAGTTTTCTTGATTTTTTTAGGTAATTACTACACCATATTTATTTATAATTTGTTTAAATCATAACAATGATGATGACAAATTTAACATTAATTTTTTACTTTTTATAGTAAAAATATAGTTTGTGTTTAGTTTGTTAGTTGGAGATGAAATTTTTAAG
Organism: Ficus hirta; assembly: GCA_038430175.1. Taxonomy (NCBI): domain Eukaryota; kingdom Viridiplantae; phylum Streptophyta; class Magnoliopsida; order Rosales; family Moraceae; genus Ficus; species Ficus hirta. The sequence goes on along the minus strand of CM076594.1, from coordinate 11,254,860 downwards.
TTGGAATTGATTGATTTTTTTAAAATAATTATAATTTTTATTAACTTTTCAGAAAAAGATAAAAACTGAGATAAAAAATACAGTTTAATTAAAACCGAGTTGAAATATCAAACATAATAATAATGTTTATATAAATAGATACGCTGAATATGATGTTTATAGCACCGTGGTAGGGCCAAATATTATTTTTCTAAAATTAAAAAAAATTAAAAAAGTAAAATAAGGGAACAAATAAAAAAATTGAGATTTATAGCTCTAGAAATAAGTTTTTTTAATTAATGATCAGAGTTTTTAAAAATTAATTAAAAGATAATTTTTTAAAATAATTAATTAATAATTAATTATATAATAATAAATTAATAATTAATTTATAGTTAAAATATTAATTAATTAAAATAAAAATCATTAATTTTTATAATTAATTAATAATTTTTATAATTAATTATTTAATTAAATCTAAAAAATAATAAATAATTATTTTTTAAAATAAAAAAATTAGACTATCTATTATATTATATTAGATGATTAAACATTATCACTTGATCTAATTTTTTAAAAATAAAAAATAAAAAAAAAAAGGAATAAGAGAACAGAGAGAGAACGCGCAAACTCACTTTTTTCCACTTCACAAACATTGACAGGAAGCAGGAAGAAGAAAGAAAATCCAAATCCTTCTCTCTCCAATGCTACCTCTCACTATTCACATCTCTCTCTCTCCTCCACACTTGACTGGCTTTCCGTCACTTTCCCGGGAAAATAAAAACTAACCGGAAAAGCCCTGGCGCTACGCAATGGGCAGAAACTCCTCGCCTTCTCCAGACAACACCTTCGACGGCAATGGCAACGCCTCCGCCGGCGCCGGGGCCAACTATCTAGGTCTTCGCTCGATCCGCGACCGCCTGCGCTTCAAGCGGAACCCTAACCCTAGCCACAACGGAGACCGGGCCAAGTCGTTCGCGGATCGCGCCCCGCCCGTGCGCGGCAGATCGCATTACAACGGCCGTTTCAATCGCAGAGGCTTTCTGTCTCCGTTTCTGTTCAAAGGAAAGTCGGCGTTCTATTTGGTGATCATCTCCGCGGTGTTCCTCTTCGCATTGGCGTCCATGGTGTTGCAGAGCTCGATCACGTCGGTGTTCAAGCAGGGGAGTGACAAGGGGAGGTTGCTGAGAGATGGCTTGAGGTTCGGGACCACGCTGAGGTTCGTCCCTGGGAGGATTTCGCGGAGGTTGGTGGAGGCGAACGGCCTCGATCGATTGCGCAATGAGCCGAGGTTTGCTGTTCGGATGCCGAGGCTTGCTCTTGTGAGTGTTCTTTTACTTTTACTTTTACTTTTTGTTTTTCATAATCTGGATAAAATATTTGGATTAGTTTCTGAATTTAGGATAAATTTACTTTCCTTATTTTCGGAGGAAATTGCTAAATTCTATTTATAGGAGTAAATTATTAGTAATTTTTCGATGATTGATTGAGATTTGGCGAGGATTGAATCAATTGGAGCTCGCTCTAACTAAAGTTCTTGTGATGGTAGTGATTACTGGTGTGCCGATCAAGAAAATTTGCTCTTTATTTTCCATTTCGGAAGTCAGATTTTTGAAGTTCTTCCATTTTTCTATCTTCTCTACTAGACAAGTACTCACTCTTTTTCTAAAAAATTATTTTAGAAATGATCTAATAATGGTAGTTTAGAAATGATTTAATGATTGAAATCGTTGTTATACGTCATGCGAATACGAAGTATATTGAAGAAGAGCTTTTGCGATAGTGATGTACGTAAGAGTGTGGTTGAATAAAGTGACAAGAATAAAGTGCAGTTGTCAATTTCGATTGTCTGAAAAGATATGACTGATTAGTTGACATTTGCTTTAGGATTACTTAAAGAGAACGCTATAAGATTTGCTACACGGTTAGTATGTAGGCATTGTGGGGTGGTTGGATTTGAGTGACTCAATTAACTTGCGGTGGCTCATATTATTTATGCGGTTTAATTTTCAACTGGTTGACCATAATTTAGAGGATCAAACTTCAAAGTATGTGATGGAAAACAGTCAGGGCCAAAATTCAGTTCCTTTCACCTTCATGTAAATGATTTTGGAGATCTCGGTTTAGATTTATTTTTTCATCATGTGCCATTGTCTACAAAGAGGGATCATATTTGAATATTGTGAATGCGTGGAAGCATAAGTGTTTTGCTTGTTGAATCTTAGCGGTGGCTTGTTTGATATCAGGTATTAGGAAACATGAAGAAAAATCCACAATCGTTGATGTTAATTACTATAGTGAAGAAAATACAAAAACTTGGTTATGCGTTTAAGGTAAGTTCTTCTTTTATTACTCATTTTTTCAATATGTTGCACTTCATCTGTGTAATTGATCGCTGCAAAAATTTAACAATTTGATGCCTTCTCATTAGAATATTTCTTATGAAAAAGCTTAGATGGTTTATGAGTAATTTTATGTCTTGACTGGTGGTTTCAGCTGCCAGGTTTGTAAAGCTCATCTAACAATGCCTATTTGGCAGATTTTTGCAGTAGAGAATGGAAATGCACGTGCAATGTGGGAGCAACTTGGAGGCCAAATTTCAATTTTAAGTTTAGAGAGTTATGGCCATATGGATTGGTCAATGTATGTTTTCTCTTCTTTTCGTATTAGAGATTACTTTTTTCTTTTTTAAATACTTCATTATGTGGCTTGCCTTTTGGGGTTTTAGAATGTCTTTCTTTTTCTTTTGTTCTTTTCCTTTTCTATTTTAGAGATTGAGAATGTCCAAAAATTTGGTCGACAGTAACGTATTAGTTCTTTGGTAGGCAACTCTGGGCAAGATGATTGGTTATTAGTTTACTTGATCTGATTATTAGCATTGTGTATCTTTGCAGCTTTGAAGGTGTACTTGTGGACTCTCTTGGATCAAAGGAAGCAATTTCAAGGTGGGTTCGTTTGCTAGTCTCTTTGTAGAACTTGGGATTTTGCCTTGCATAGTTGCATGCACCGACTGGTTGGTAGTAGTTGATTTTTTAAATTCTCTTATGTTAATTTTTAGGAAAAAGACAAAGTCCTGAAATAAATCGGACAAAAGAGAGATAGGTTATCTCTTTCCTTTTTTCTTATATTACGATTATTATTATACTGTTTCCAGTCCCGAAATTAATTCCATACAAGTTACCAGCAATTGCTAAGAGTGTGTTTGGTAGGAGAGAAAAATGAAAGGAAGGGGAGGGGTGGAGGGATTAGTGGAAGGATTTTGACAATTATGGTTGTTTGGTAGGAGAGAAGATAGGAAGGAAAGGATTAGAGGAGGGACTCCTAATCCTTCAAAAAGTCTCAATTTTAATCCCTCCAAATTGGAGAGATTTGTGGAGGGATTCAATCTATCTTATTAGTTAGAGATAATATAGTCATTTTACAAATAAAAACGATTTTTTCCTTTCCCTTGTATCTCTATACCAAACAAGAGAGATGATTTTTGCTTTCTTTCCTTCTTGTCATACCAAACATCATGAAAGAAAGGACCTTTCCCTCCTTCCCCAACTCCCTCACCTAGGTGATCAACCACTCCCTCCTTCCATTTTCCTCTCCCTCCTACCAAACATAGCCTAAATGCTGATGAGCAATGCCTTGAACTTGGCGCTTATAAATCATACAGATTTGATGGTGGTCAATGAATTCCCCCTGAATTTTTGTATTGACGTTGATGTTTACCCTGGAATTGCATAGTTGCCTATATTTTCTAAGCAGGATATTTTAACCGTGAATGGACACGCGCTGGGCTTAGTTCAGTAGTTGTTACTCAACAGAGACATTACTATCCAGAGACAAGCCCTAGCAATTTGGATTTTGACGAAGTTATTTTGTGATTGTTTGCAGTTGGTTTTCTCTCTCCCTCCCTCCCTCCCTCCCTCCCTCTAGTTCTAGCCAAAGAAATATTAACAACATGTTTGTTTTCTTTAAAGATTAAACGCATTGAATTTTATGTTTATGCAGCCTCATGCAGGAGCCTTTTTGTACAATCCCATTGATATGGCTAGTTCAAGAAGATGCACTTGCAGACCGTCTTCCCGTGTATGAGGAAACGGGCTGGATGGACCTCATTTCTCACTGGAGAAGTGCTTTTAGCAGAGCTGATGTCATTGTGTTTCCAGACTTCAGTCTGCCGGTAGATCTGTTATCTTGTTGAAAGTTTATATTTGACTTTGTTTCAGTAGTTAATTCTTATTTTGTTTCTCAAAATATATCTTTTTCCTGTATCAGATGCTATATAGTGCACTTGACTCTGGAAACTTCTTTGTCATTCCTGGATCACCAGTAGATGTTTGGGCTGCCGAAAACTATGTCAAGACCCACTGCAAAACTCAGTTAAGGATGAAGTATGGATTCAGTAACAATGATTTTTTGGTTCTTATAGTTGGAAGTTCAACCTTCTACAATGAGCCAGCTTGGGACTATGCTGTGGCAATGCATACCATAGGACCTTTGTTAATAAAGTATGCTAGGAGGAAAGATCCAGGAGGGGCGTTTAAATTTGTTTTCTTATGCGGTAATTCCACTGATGGATATAACGAGGTTTTACAGGTAATCCATTGTAAGATACGCATAAGAACTTATGCTTTGGCTGAAAATTTTGATTTTGGTGCGTGCGCAATCCATGCCAAAAGTGGGAGATGGTTATTCCCCTGAAATATAAGTTGCTTTACCCTTTTTGATCATTTGTTACTCATTTTTTAGTTTCACTTGGTCTAGACTCTGGATATCCGTACCTCATTTAAATTTTTTAATTGGCTGCTCGTTGGTGACTTGAGCTCAAGAGTGTTTGGTTGGCAAACCAATTGGCTTATCTTTAATACTGGAGTTTTGTGCCTATCTTTCTTTTGTATATGTTATGCAACTTGACATAAACTTCAGAATGATTCTAAGAGAGACATCAACCAATTCTGAATTTGAATCGCAAGCTAGTTTCTTTCTCAAATAACATGTCATGATAGCATAAAATTATTTGAAAAGAGGCATTACAGAGAAATATTATGAAAACAGAAGACCGAATTATAGTCAGAAGATGAAACCGGCTTGTAAGAATTTCATTGTTTACTTGACCTTTCTGATTAATCTTCTGTGCATTCAACTTGCTATTAACATTATTTTGTTTTCCTGCCTCAAGGGTGAATTGATTTCTTGATTTTTTATTTTTATTTTTTTGTGTAGGAAGTCGCTTCACGTCTAGGTTTACAGGATGATTCCTTGAGGCATTTTGGCTTGAACAATGACGTGAAAAGTGTGTTATTAATGGCTGACCTTGTTCTTTATGATTCCTCCCAAGATGTACAAGGTTTTCCACCATTACTTATCCAAGCAATGACTTTTGAAATTCCAGTAATAGCACCTGATTTTCCCGTCTTGAAGAAATATGTGAGTTTATTTCAGTCCTCATTTTGGATACCTAATTTCTACAACATGCATGATTATTATTATTATTATTATTATTATTGTTATTTTTTGTTTTTTTGTTCTGTCATCTTTATATTAATTTAAGGACCTTTTGAACTACAGGTAGTTGATGGAGTCCAGGGAATGTTCTTTCCAAAACGTAATCCTGATGCTTTATTGAAGGCTTTCTCACTGCTGATTTCAAATGGAAAACTTTCTAGATTTGCTCAAACAGTTGCCTCCTCTGGAAGACGGCTTGCAAAGAACATCCTGGCATCAGAATGTATAACGGGTTATGCAAGACTTCTGGAGAGTGTGCTCAATTTTCCTTCTGATGCTTTTCTTCCAGGGCCAATTTCTCAGCTTCATCAGGGTGCTTGGGAGTGGAACTTGTTCCAGAAGGAAACAGACTTGAGAGGAGATGAAATGGAAGACATTGCCGAGGGGAAATCTGCTGCTAGAAGTGTTGTTTATGCCCTTGAAGAAGAGTTCGCATATTCTGCAGAGTCAAAAAACATGTCCAAGGATGGAAATGTGAATCTGGAACAAGATATCCCAAATCAACAAGATTGGGATATTTTAAGGGAAATTGAAAGCTCTGAAGAATATGAGAGGTTAGAAATGGAGGAGGTATGGTATTCTCTTGGTTTAGATTTAGAATGTCCCCATTTTCTGGATTTCTGCCCATTTTATTTATTATTAAATTGCATTCTTGAAACAACGTTTCAAACAGTCAATTTTTTCCCTTTCACCTGTAGCTTGAAGAAAGGATGGAAAAAAACTCTGGTGTATGGGATAATATATATCGTAACGCTCGAAAATCTGAAAAACTCAAGTTTGAGGCAAATGAAAGAGATGAGGGAGAGCTTGAGAGGACAGGCCAGCCTGTATGCATTTATGAAATATACAGTGGAGCTGCAGCCTGGCCATTCTTGCACCATGGTTCTTTATACCGTGGGCTGAGTCTTGTGAGTAGTTTTCATCCATGTTTCCAGTTCTACACCTTATTTCATCTATTTCTCCTCCTTAAGTTTGTATGAATTTTATATGAAAATTTTTTGGTTTGGACGTGGTGTTTTTAGCGACCTAATAATCGAAGCACTTGAAACAATTCAAGGGCTTTTGTTCCTGCAGACTGGGCGAAGTTTTGGCGCCTGAGTAGGGAAGTGTGGGGAAAAACAGAATGAAATTTCCATTGAGGCACCCACAAGCGATCATTTCACTATTTCCATCTTCCTTTGTAATGATTTCAAGTGGATATCTAATCTAGTTCTGGTTATCTTACATTTATCTGGTAGTCTGCTGGAGCACGGAGGCTGAGTTCAGATGACGTGAATGCAGTTGGTCGGCTTCCCCTTCTAAACCAAACGTATTACCGGGACATACTCTGCGAAATCGGAGGAATGTTTGCTATTGCAAAAAAGGTGGATAACATACATGGGAGACCTTGGATTGGATTTCAATCATGGCATGCTTCTGGTAGGAAGGTATTCTTTTACATTGTTGGAATTTTCTTTTAAATCAATAAAAATGAACTAATCCAAATAGCTTGTGGGATACAAAGTTGAGGTAGTTTCTATGAAGTGAAAATTTTGAAATAAAGATGCTGCTGAACCTGATAAAAAAAATTATGCTTTTATGTCTACGTTGAGATCATCGTTTGGATGTTTTCTTACATTTCCAGATTATATATATTTATATAAAATTTTCCCCATTTTTTGATAATGCAGGTTTCATTATCCCCGAAAGCTGTAAAGGTTTTGGAAGAAACAATACAAGAGAACACTAGAGGAGACGTAATATATTTTTGGGCACGTCTGAACATGGATGGAGGCGTGACAGGAAGCAAAAATGCACTTACTTTTTGGTCGATGTGTGACATCTTAAATGGAGGATACTGCAGGTACGTAATATGTCACATCAGTACTGGTCAGACTGTCCTTATGTATAATACAGTCAATGGCTGCTAGTATCTTCGTTTGTACTTATTACAATATATACGAGGAACATAATACTTTTTGTGAACTTTGATTTGCTCGGAAGGATAATTTACTTGCTTAAAATGCATGTAGAACGGCATTTGAAGATGCATTCCGGAGGATTTATGGCTTGCCATCGCATATGGAAGCTCTTCCTCCCATGCCTGACGACGGTGGTCACTGGTCTACGTTGCATAGCTGGGTCATGCCGACCCCTTCATTCCTGGAGTTTGTTATGTTTGCCCGGTATTATTCATTGGCTTGAGATCTTAAATGTCTCAACCTACAGCATTTGATGTTTAGTAGTGATAATTCTTCCATTCAGAGGCACTTCTAGCTGAATGTTATCGAGACCAAAAACTGAGATTTCGTAATTAAACTGCAGGATGTTTGCTGATTCTCTTGATGCCTTGCACGCCAATGTTGGTAAAGGAAACACCTGTTTGTTAGGTTCTTCAGACATTGAGGTTAGTCATATGCCGGCTCTTAGTAGTTTTGTTCTCTGGTCCAAGTACTATTTTAACATCCCTTATTCTTAAATGATGAGCAGAAAAAACATTGCTACTGTCGGATGTTAGAAGTCCTTGTCAATGTCTGGGCTTATCATAGCGCACGGAAAATGGTTTACATAGATCCGCACTCCGGATCATTGGAAGAGCAACACCCACTTGAGCAACGCAAAGTATTTATGTGGGCGAAATACTTCAATAACACCTTGTTAAAAAGAATTGATGAGGATTTAGCAGAGGCTGCAGATGATGGTGACTATCGAAGTGAGACGTGGTTATGGCCATTAACTGGGGAAGTGCATTGGCTAGGTATATACGAAAGGGAGAGGGAACAAAGATATAGGCTAAAGATGGACAAGAAAAGGAAAACAAAAGAGAAATTACTTGAAAGGATGAAATATGGATACAAGCAAAAGTCGCTCGGATGATAGGAAGGAAGCTTGTTGTATCCGAAAATGGTTGAATTCTGTCTCACAAATACTTGACTTTGACACTGCTATTGAGACCAACTATTCTCAATACCGGAATCCAAAAGTGACCTGAGGATTGAGAACATGGTCAGTTCTTTCTAACTGCATCACATATTCTATATAAACAGTTTTTCTCCTTTACTGGACTGGATATACACACTTATTGACGTTGACGGGTGAGAAAAGCAGCTTTCCAGCAATTGTGGCTCACCAACGTTTGGATTAGTCTTTACCTTGTCATCTCAAGTGGATAAGAGGATACAGAAGAGTTCTTGAATAAGCCAACACTATTGAGTTTTTCTTTTCCGTATTCAGATCCATTAGTTTAGTGTGTAGAGTATTATTCTTTTATTACTCTGTATATTCTTTGAAAAGAAAAATAATTTTGATTAGAATAAAGCTATTATGCTCATTTATAAGAAAAAAAAAAATTAAAAACAAGAAGAAAAAAGCTGATTTAGCTTGAGCATTTCTGACAGTTCATTTTGTATTCGGTTCGGCACCCATGCAATTGGACTTAACCTAATCGTATCAATCTGGGCCAGTTTAGACAAGTTCCAGCGACTTTGATCCGAGGTTGCGGGAGCCGGCAACCATTCAACGTTGTGGATTGTGATCCGATTCACACGATCTTGTTTGGTGAAAGCCTTGAAAGGAAAGTGTAACGAAATATGAAATTGGGAAAATAATTCTATATCATTGAGAATTAACAATACACGGTATTATATAGCTGATTACAAAAGAAAAGGAAACTAAAAAATAGGAAACTAACTTATTCTTAAATCTGGAAAGTAGTCTACTGAATCCCTCAATTTAAGGGATTTCAAACTAATTTTCCCTATTCTATTTACAGCACATCTACACCTCGACACTCCCCCTCAAGCTCAGGAATAGATGTCTTCCATTCCCAGCTTGAATACAAGATCATGGAAACTCAAACTATTCAGCCCCTTTGTTAGAACATCAGCTAATTGATGTTCTGATGGAACATAGGACATACACACTAACCCTTCCTCCAATTTTTCTTTGATGAAATGTCTATTAATTTCAATATGTTTTGTCCTATCATGTTGTATAGGATTATGAGCAATATTGATAGCTGATTTGTTGTCACAATAGAGCTTCATAGGACCTTCCCATTTGATTCTCAAATCATCTAGAATAATCTTCAGCCAGAGAAGTTCACACAATCCTTGAGCAATAGCCCTGAATTCTGATTCAGCAGATGACCTTGCCACCACATTTTGTTTCTTGCTCCTCCACGTTACTAGATTACCTCCAAGAAAAGTACAATACCCTGTAGTTGATCTTCTATCCACTAGGGAACCTGCATAGTCAGCGTCGGTGTAAGCTTCTAGAGCAAGAGTATCGTTCTTCTTGAACAAAATTCCTTTCCCTGAATTCCCTTTCAAGTAATGCAATACCCTATAAGCAGCTTGAAGATGAGGTTCTCTTGGATCGTGCATGAATTGACTAATCACGCTTAC